>OY979456.1:10362810-12762810 GCA_963855545.1 Ethmia dodecea | reverse complement strand
AACACCTCTGTTCTAATAGACTATATGGAGGAGCGGAGGTGGAATGCTCCTCCATCGTGAAAAGGGAAGATCTTCCTATAGGCGAGGTGATCGTGCCCGGGGACCGCGGTCCAACAGTTGATGTTGGATAGTTGTATTTATACAAACTCATTAGAAAACTCCGATAGCGCGGTTTAGAACTCGGCCGTCTATTGGCGCGTTCTATGTAGTGTCGCTACAACTATATGTAATACTTTAATTATCTATAACATTGTGTGTATTTTAGATGATAATATCTTGATAACAATATTATAGTTTTATTCATTTATAGCAGAAAATTTGTTTTATTTCATGTATTGAATTACTACCGGAGTTCGACGATCGAACTAATGAATAACTAGTGAGAACAAAACCCCGGATTCGTTTGTTCGCACATACTTGTTACCAGACCGGTTATCTTTCTCTTTTAAATAAATATAAATTAAAAATATAATAATAATAATCGTTATAGTTTAGTCCTAAATGTGTTTACCCTATAATGAGTACTTACTTATTTATTTTTTATGTTTTAAGAGGTAACGGTTTATGTATGTATAAAAGTACATTCATTGTTAACTTAAGTGCACCACCTATCTTTATCTTTTTATCTCAGTTATGTCCATCCTAAGGTCGTCTGGAAGAAATTGCTTAAAGCGATAAGACCGACCATTGTACTTTTTTAATCATTGTGTTACTTATTTCATATTTTTATTGGTGTACAATTATTATTATTGACTGTATTTAGTCACAATAATATTATTTGCAATTTTTTGAGAGCCCTTTCATATTTGCGTAGGAGAGCGACGCCAGCGGCGGCATCGCGTGTGCTCAAAGGCGTTATTTAAATGTATGATTGTTAACGTACATACATTATTATCGAGCGAATATTAAGCTTCGAATGTAAGTTGTAATCAAAATCAGATAAACAAAATACTTTATTTATTGTAATTAAAATTATAATGACTTCATTAAATACAAAAATAACTACTTTATAGCAATAGTAATTAATTTATATTGTTATTTTAGTACTGTGTTTATTAATACAGATCCTTAAAACGTTTACTAGCGTGGTGATGGCTGTTTAGTTTTTCATCGAGACAATAAATGACTAAGTACTATTAAATAGTACTTTTATAGAAATCTTGAAATAAGGTTACGCATAAAAAAACCTAACAACAAAGTTGGCTGTAATTTTATAATTTGGTGTCATCTAACAGAACCCAGTGGTTTAGGAGTTCAAAATAACAGTTTTACATTGCAATGTGGAAATAAGTGTTATAGCTAAGAAGAAGCGACGCGTCGCGACGCTTGTGCAAGTTCTGGATGATTGTCATATATTTTCATACTACGTTATCCTAGCAACGTAAGAATGATAATTTTAAAACCAGGCAAGACACGATGGAGTAGAATTATAAACTTTTAAAGTGACATGAATTATTAGATTTATGTGTATTTGATTTTAATTTCCGTTCAATAATTCTGACTGACGTTATAAATTTATTTTTATATTTGTAATTGATTGAATTGATTTGAATGAATGTAATTTAAGGACTATATTTAATGAATTTGTTACAAATAAATTTATGACTAGTATTTGTAAAATTTCATGTACCATGTTTTACGCAAATAAAGATTTATCTTATCTTATCTAAAAAAATATCATTATGGACGACGGAGAAACACATGAATCGACACAAGATATATTAACCTTGCTGATTGTGCCAATTTATTTATTTTCAACTATTTTATCTATAATAGCGTTTGTGATAGGCGTAGTATCTTGGAAATTGATACCAAAATGGAGAATATTTAAGAATTACGTTTTGTTAAATATATATTTTGTTCAGTTAAATTTTTTCTTCGTCGTGCCTACTTCACTATTTGTAACTCCGATTTATATCCAATCACCTATTTTAGAAAAAATATTCACAGATGTTTTTATAAATTACATATTAAATGTGTCATGTTGTTGGTATTTGGTTCTGTCTGTAACTTTTTATATGGACATAGTGAAAGTTTTTCCAAGCAGCATTACCAGAAAAAATCTTAAATGTAGTTTATTCGCTTGGGGATCACCTTTAACACTATCTGTCATCAAAATTATCATGCTTGCATGTGATTGGGATACAGATCGCAATGACTCTTTCAGCGCAGAAGATATATTCAATGTTATATTATTACTTATTAACTTCTTTATCTATCTAAGATCATTGTATTCGTTATTGAAGAAAAGATCCCCTAGGAGTTCTAATGAGATGAATATCTGTCGAAAGATAAAAATTGCAACAATAATATTTTTAATAAGTGGATTAATGATTTTAATTTCGTTTTTTACTTGTTTTTTCGTCAGTTTTACAAATGATTACACCATTGGAGCTTTTATACTGTGCGCAGGCTATGCAATGCAATGTTTATTTATAAGTTTGATTTTATTTATATCACAATCTAATCGAAATATGTGGGCTGAATATTTTAGAAATAGAAAACGTGAAAATACATCGCATGAATTAATTTAATGATTTATTGATCAATAAAAACACAATAGTACAGTAATTTTCTCTCATATTCTGGTAATTGTAAAATCGTAAGTTTAACTGAAAAATATTATTTCATTTTTAAATTGTAGCTTTTAGGAGTTTCGTTGCTTGAAGATCATTCTTTAATACGGGCCATAAATAAGCAAATTATATACCTAGATATCTCCTTGTATATTTACGTTTTGATGAGTTTGATTGGGTCGAATATTAATGTGTTTATTTCAGTCAAGCATATATCGATTTTGATTCTTGACTACCACAGTGAAGTCGAACAAATCTATGTTTTACACAACGCAACGCTATTTTGTGTCGCGATACTGAAGTATTTATGAAATTGAAACAACTCACAACCCAATATGTACTGTTCTAAAAATACTATTTTTAAAAATCAATTATGTAACACCTCTGTTGTAATAAAATATATGACAAATTATCTATCCTGTTGTGTGTATATTAGAATGGAAATATCTTGCTGAAAATATTATAGTTTCTAAATATAAAGTTTTTATTTTGTAAAGCAGAAAATTTTATTTTATTTCATGTATTCAATTACAATACGATTTAAGCTATTTATTAGTCTGTTTTATTTGAAAATGACAATTTATCAAAGGGTAGCAAACTGGCTGTACAATGTTTACTACCGGCCATTTGTTTTTAAAATAATACTACTGCTCCGTGGTTGGTGATACAGATTGTATTATAAATAAAAATCTGACTAACATCTTTACAAGGTAATATTGTATTGAAAATAGAAGAAGCACACACGTGATCAATGTGGTTTATCGAAGAGTAAGATGGCGGATGAAACCTCGTCCGCTAATACTACAGATTTTAATTTTATTTTATCATTTTTAGGAAAATTTACAGACAAATTTTATGACAATAAATTTAAAAACGACTTAGTCAAGTTGCTGACGACAAGTCTCCACGCGGATGCGCCCCAACAACTTCTGAATTGTTTAACTAATTCTACAGAAACTAGAAATTTTAAACGAAACTTTCGTTAAACGACAAAAAGCTCCAAGAAACTAGGTACTCGTAATTTATAGTTTTAGTTTTATTTAAAGATGTATGACAGAAAAAAAAATGGTTGTCTGTAGAGTCGGCTTACGGACGATAATTTTAAGTGATAACGTCGTAAGAAAACATTGAAGAAAATTGCATACTGGAGTGAAAGAGAGATAGATGCGTAGCGATGCTATCGTGCCTCTATATCCGCCTGCCTCTATTCCGCGTTCTCGCTTGCATGTTTGGCTCAGTCGGAACTTGACACATGTTCATCGATTTATAAGACGTGGTCACGTCATTAAAAACTGTTGTATGGACTGTGATGTTACTCACTGAGCAGCTTGTAGAGGTCGAGCCTGATGTGCCAGACGGCGTTATGGCCCGGCGCGAGCGTGGGGTACTGCGGCTCCACGGCCCCCCCTCGGCCCTCCACCTGCAGCTGCAGCACCAGCGACACGCCCGCCGCCTGCCAGCGGGGCAACGGGGCGCCGTCGTGGTATGACACCGCCATCTGCAAAATACACAAATTTCATTACCCAGCAGGGCAGTGATAGCCCGGACGGTTAAAGAGCCGGTCGAAAATCAGTGAGGCTCGGGTTCGAATCCCGGCATGTACCAATGAGTTTTTCAAAAAACTTACGTACATATTTATCACTAGCTCGACGGTGAAGGAAAACATCGTGAGGAAACCCGCAGGTCTCAGAATTAATTCTGGGATATGTGTAAATAGACCCGGTCCGGCGATGGGCTCACCACCTACGACGTTAAGGGGTCCAATGTATCTCGTGAAATGTGGGTATATCCAGTAATGGAATACCTCTGCCTACCCCCTCGGGGATGAAAGGCGTGAGATTATATATTTTTTATTTTTTCATTACCCACTCGAAAAATTGTTCTGAAGTGAGGAGGAGCGGAGCCAAAGGAGAATCGCTTACAACTGACAACTGTCAAATTATAAAAATGGTTGCCTGTAAAGTCGGTTTACGGACGATAATTCTACGTGATAACTTGACAAGAAATAGATGCGTCACGGGCGGAACGCTTGGGCCGATCGTGCCTCTCTATCGCTTGTTCCGCACTCTCGCTTGCACTCTCGGCTCAGGCGGAACGTGACAACGAGTCATGCTTTATCATGCGTGCAGCCGCGCGTTCATCAATTTATAACACGGCCCGTGAGGCACGTCAAACCGTTGTTCCGAAAATTTAGGGCTCGTGTGGGAGATTATAGACCATACTTTCTCAGTGTGAGGAAAGAACCTAAGCTCAGCACTGCTGATTACGGGTTGATGATGATGAAAGTACAGGAGACTGAGGACTAATTTAGATTAAAAAGAGCTGCCCTTGAGTTTGCGTGTGCATTTGCAACCAGCAACTCGTCGGTGGAGATGGCCTGCTGTTTACATTTAGCCAATCTTCATGGACGAGTTCAGAGTGTCTTGTTATTAGACTATTGACTTTTCCAAGTGTACTTTTAGTACCTACAGAAATGATTTTCGACTTTGCTTCACATAGACATCGAACGGCATAGCAGGCTTGAAGACCTGCGGGGTTCCCCCAAAGAAGGTGACCGCGAGCGACAAGTTGAATATCCTCTCGATCCTGTAGCCCTCGATGACCTCGTCTAGGAAGGGATCCCCCATGGATTTCATCTATCCGCTCGATATGTCAAAACCACCTGAGCATTCCTTTCTCAATCTTAGTCACTACATCCTCTTTCAAGCCACAACGCTCTCGGATTACACTATTCCTCATTCTATCAATCAATCGTACTCCACTTATGCTTCTTAGCGAGCGCATTTCTATACTGCATTTGTTCTGACTCTCGTGCTTCTTCTGCCAAACCCAACTCTCGCTACCATACATTAATGTATGTAGGAACCAACACCCCATCAGTAACAGCCAGGCGTGCTTTTTTAGTCACTTTCTGGCTCCTCATGAAAGTGGGCAATGCACCGTTTACCATATTACCTGCATTCACCCTCCTTTCAATTGAGTTATAGGAAAAAAGCTTTGAATATTAAACCAACAGGAGACGTCACGCGCACTAGTTTCTTTGCAAAAAAGTCTTCCAATTTCTGCGGGGGGGACGAGGAAACGCACACAAATAATGTTAAAACAAACGCATTTTTTGACAAAACAATTAAACACTAGCTTGAACTAGATGGACACAAATACATTCACCAATCCGACCACTCCGTGGACTCAAAAAAACTAGTTGTATATAACAGGTATGATCGTTGACCGACACTTTTTTTTTGGCAGAGGGGAACGCCTGTCAGTGGCGTCTCCGGTTGGTTTAATACTCAAAGGAAAAAAGGGCATTACTCACATAGACATCGAACGGCATAGCAGGCTTGAAGACCTGCGGGGTTCCCCCTAAGAAGGTGACAGCGAGCGAGGAGTTGAATATCCTGGCGATGCTGTAGCCCTCGATGACGTCGTCAAGAAAGGGGTCCCCCACGGACGCCGTGATGATCACCTCCACGCCGTCCAGGGTCGGCACCAGCTGCGCCAATTCCGACATCGGGTACTTGAAGTCGTAAGTGCCGTTGAACTGGGGAGAAATAAATTAAAAGAAAAAAAAATACACAAACTTTTTATCGAGTACACAAGCACTTTCATTTAATACCTATATTTTAATCTGTCGAGCACCGCTCGGTTCCAATGCGCACCCGTAATAACTAAAAATCAATTGTGTTCTGAGAATTGACTTGAGAGGTAAAAAAAAACTTAGAATCTGAGAATCAGAGAGAGAGAGAGAGATGAGAGATTTATATGTGTAGATTAACCCTTTAGAGGGCAAAGGCTCTTAAAATTTACCATTTGTTTCGAATCTTATTTTAATTACATGGAGTTCCATTTAAGAAGGAATTTCCGGTCAAGCAGCCTGCTTCACATGATGATAATCAGTGAAGCTCGGGTTCGAATCCTGGCATGTACCAATGAGTTCTTCAAAACAAACTTACGTACATATTTATCACTAGCTCGAAGGACAACATTGTGAGGAAACCCGCAGGTCCCAGAATTAATTCTGAAGCATGTGTAACAGACCCGGTCCGGCGATGAGCTCACCACCTATAACGTTTAGGGGTCAAAAGAATTTCGTGAAAAGAGGGTATATCCAGAAATAGAATACCTCTGCCTGCCCCCTCGGGGATAAAAGGCGTGAGATTACATATTTATTTATTTATTTTACATTTAAGATAGAATTTATTTAGCCAATATATACAGAAAACACAGTCAACATTGTTACAAAATAATATGTAAGAGACGGCTCGGCTCACGAGCTGCTATTTATATTTTTATAGTACACCAAAAGGTCAATGGACCTTTTCGTCAAAAGTTTGGTAACTCACGAATCTGAGATACGGCAACTGGTCGTAGTATGGGTTGTTGTAGTAGCTGTTGTACGTGCTTGGAGTGGTGTAAGTGTTGTAGTTGGGGCTGTTGATGTTGTTGAGCGCGTACTGCGTTGGGTCCGGCTTCGGCATCCAGAACGGGTACTTCTCGTCCTGGATAGAAATGTTTATTATAGCTTTGGTCGCGGGATTATTAGACATCTTTTAAATTAAAAACCTGTAATATCTCTATACATACAAATACCAGTGCTGTGAAAGAGGAGTGATGGCCTTACGGTTAAGGAGCCCGCTTCTCGTGATGATAATCAGTAAGGCTCGGGTTTAAATCCTGGCATGTACCAATAAGTTCAAAACTTACGTACCTATTCATCACTAGCTCGACGATGAAGGAACAGATCGTGAGGAAACCCACAGGTCCCAGAATTAATTCTGTGGCATGTGTAACAGACCCGGTAAGGCGATAGGCTAACCACATATCACGTTTAGGGGTTGAAAATTCTCGTGTAAAGTGGGTATTTCCAGAAATGGAATACCTCTGCCTACTCCCTCGGGGATAAAAGGAGCGAGATTATTTATTTTACTATTTATTAATTCCCTTGACCGTTATTCGAAGCTTATATAATTGAGATAGGCACTACGTTTCCCGCCATATACTCTATCCTTTTCTATTTCTATCATTCTCTCTTTCGTTTCTCCTACCACTGCAGAGTGGGGGCATTCGCTAAATAGCTAGTCCGCCATTTTGGATCGTCATTGGCGTCTTGTTTCCCGCCGTGAAAGGATCTCTAGTTTACATACGCACTCACGCCTATCTCCCATTGGGGTAGGCAGATCTAGTTTAAAGTGGATAAAAAAATTAAATTTTTACAAAGTGTTACTGGAGTTCTCAAATTCTGATTTTGCGTTCAGAATCGTATATAAAAAT
The DNA here is from genome assembly GCA_963855545.1 of Ethmia dodecea. Lineage (NCBI taxonomy): Eukaryota > Metazoa > Arthropoda > Insecta > Lepidoptera > Depressariidae > Ethmia > Ethmia dodecea. Next base: position 12,754,963 of record OY979456.1, on the reverse strand, counting down.
AAATAGTGATCTAATCACGTAAGTACTTGCATAAAAGTAATGGTTTTTTGAATTCTAATAATTTGAGTTTAAATTTGTATTTCTAAAACTACAACGAACTGATTTGAGTTTTTCGAACAGTCTGTAAGTATTTTGAATTTATAACGGTTTTTCCGTTCGAATTTTAATTTGTTTTTCAAACAGTCTTTACTTTGAATGTATAATGGTTTTACGTTCGAAATTTGATTTGTTTTTTAAACAGTCTGTACTTTGAATTTATTTAACGGTTTTTTCGTTTGAATTTTGATTGGCTTTTCAAACAGTCTGTAATTTGAATTTATAACGGTTTTTCTGTTCGAATTTTGATTTGTTTTTCGAACAGTTATACTTACTTTGAATTTATAACGGTTTTTCCTTTCCAATTTTAACCGTACTTTGAATTAATCTGTGACTTATTTTAGCATGGATGATGATTCAAACTTGTGTGATAAAACGAACGGGCGAGTAAACACTGCCGGCACATCAAAAGAAAATGTGCAGCCGCCTCAACTGCCGCCACGTCGTCCTCGCTCTAGCTCAAGCAGTAGCAGCTCTACTGATAACAGCAGTTCTTCATCTTCCTCTTCTTCGGATGACAGACGCAAGCGTAAACGTCGTTCAAAAAAGAAGGGGGGGCGAAAAGACCGTCATTCGAGCCGCAAAGTGAAAAGACTGACAAAAGAATTACGTGAAATTCGTCAACACCTGGATGTGAGTAATAACTTACCCAACGTAAGTAACCCTCAGTTTGATAATACATCTTCCATTTCTCTGGATGTGAATAGAGAGCTATATAACGAGTTTTCCGATAGTGACTCAACATGCAACCAGTTGTTTAATTTTGATATTGAAACAAAATTAAAAGAACCAACTATCCCACGTTCTTCAGAAGCAGACCTAAAACTGTTGCATGAAATTCAACGTCTGAAAGATAATCAGTGGTGCGAAATACGTTACGCTGACACTCAAAAACTATATAACCATACCCCAGGGTATACCGATTTGGAAGTTAATGAAGAAGTGAAATCGTACGATTCTCTTCGCCACTTAGCATACGCGGATAAGGCATACGCTGCCCTCAACATGTGTATCATTAAACAAAGGGAGTCATTGCAAGGAACTTTTCGTGAGCTTTTACAGTGGGCTCGCGGTACCCCTACATTAAATTTCAGCGATTTGAATGACAAAATAAATGACTTATTTAATAAAGGGGATCTACACAAGACCTCTTCAGATTTATTACAGCTAGTTTGCGGCCATAGAGCTGAAACAATTCAAACGAGAAGAGACGAAGTACTTAAACATGTCAAGGATCCGCTATTGAAGGTTATGCTGCGAAGGATTCCACCCTCTGCTACAAATCTTTGATGCAGAACCATTCACTGCGGCCATTGAAAAAGCTGGCGGCATACGTAAATGTTTTTGGCCTGCGAGGAAAAACAAATCCGCCTCGCAGGCAGGAAATAGTAAGACTAGTCACGTCCCTCCGCAAGGGACTGCCACACGCAGATTGCCTTCGCAAGGCACACGATGTGATTGTCATCACAGCATGACCACATGCAATGCTCCACCCCCGCAGGGTGGTTGCCACCAGTGCCCCTCGCAGGGGCACCACAATGTTTTTCAGCCTGGACCAAGTAATTCCGGGACATTTCGAGGCCGCTCAGGACGACCAAACTCAAGAGGCCTAGATGGTCATCGTGGAGGACGAAAGCGACCTTTCTCACCTCCCAAGTCCAACAAAGATAGTAAAAAACGTAAGTTCTGACTCAGTACTCTTCAGAGCTGGCCGTCTTGCTCTATTTCTAGCCAAATGGAAGGAGATGGGAGCTCCAAACTACCTTCTAAGTATCATACAGGGGTATCGCATACCTTTCGCAATAAAACCACCTTTGGTTTACCCACACGGGAAAACAACTGGATTCAAAATTCCAAAAACAAAAGAAATGTCAGCTGCCATAAAAAGAATGAAAATCGAAGGTGTTCTGGAACTAGCTCAGGTATCCCCAAGTTTCCTGTCTACAATGTTTCTTGTTCCCAAGGGCGACGGCACAGCACGGCCTATTTTCAACTTGAAGGCCTTAAACAAATATATACTAACCGAGAAGTTCAGTCTGTTGAACGTTCATCGTGTTCCCGATGTAATTCAGCCAAGGGACTGGCTCTCCAAAATAGACATGTCTCAGGCATATTTTCACCTACCGGTGGCTCAAAGTCACAGGAGATTTTTACGTCTGATCTACGACCAAGAATTGCTAGAAATGACGTGTCTTCCGTTTGGTCTGAGCACAGCACCCAAAACATTTGCCGCTCTCACCAACTGGGTGGCACAAACCCTAAGGAGAAAGGGCGTAAGAATCATCGTCTATCTCGACGACTACTTAGTGGCTCATCAAAATCCGAAGACCCTTCGACAGCACGTATCTGGTGGTCAAGACCTTAGAGCACTTAGGCTGGATAGTCAATTACGACAAATCTCTGCTAACCCCACAGCGCAGGCTAGTGTATTTGGGTATTCTCTGGGACCCCTGGGCCAACCGGAAGAGCCTTCCAGAAGACAAAATACCAGCACTACATGCGAAAATAGAAATGATGCTCCAGACCAAAGCATCCACGCGCAAGGAGTGAGAGAGCCTCGTCGGTTGTCTAAATTTTGCCAGTTTCACGGTGCCGAAGGGCAGACTGAACTACCGCGCCCTTCAATCATTTCTCAATATCATTCCAGAGGGTTCGAAACAACGGCGTATCCTACCCAGAGATGCAGTGACCAACCTGGAGTGGTGGTTGGCGAATTACCGAAATCCATCTCCAATTCATTTCGCTCCACCGACACATTTCCTTACCACTAGGGCATGCAATTCGGATATCCGGATATCCGTATTATTCGGATATTCGCCACATTTACTATTCAAATAGTATCTACATAATTATTCGGATTTTTTGAACAATCCGAATACTTACGTTTTAATTTCGTTTGGTAAAAATATCCGAAGATGAAAAGGAAGAGACAGCTAAGACATTGAATTAACAATTGTTTGTTTGTCTTCTTTATTTATATACTTAGATTTAATAATAATATAGTGAAGTATCAACAAAACATTTGTCCGAAAACGATGACTTGGAAACATTGTCAGGGTGGAAATGGCGCTATTAGATCGAGTCAGAGGAAGAATGGTTCCCCAAACCACTGGTGGAAGAAAGAAGCTAGAGAGATTGTTGAACGAAAGAAGAAAGCCATGAATGCATTGGCGATGAGGACCAGAAAACCAGTAGATGCCTGAGTGACTGAATATGTAGTGAAAATGGTAGAGAATTAATATAGAAGCATAAAATGAAAAAAATAAAAGATAAGATTGAGCAAATGAAGAAGAACATGGATGAAAAGAATGAAAGAAAGTTTTCCGACAACTTCCGGGATAATTAGAAATTGTTCTGGGAGCAATTTCGGGTGTCCTAGGATTGTCACAAAATACAAGAACGAAGGTGATCAGAGATGAGAATGGGGAGCTAATAACGAAAGAGGATAGAGTGCTGAGGCGATGGATGCAATATTTCGAGGGATTATTTGAATGTAATGATTTCCTACCTAAAGCAGATCTTGCACCTGTACCTGCACCTGTAGGTCTGCTTGAGGAGAATAGAGATGAAAACGAGATTAGTATGCATGATATTACGAGGCTGAAGCTGCAGGGTATGACAGAATATGTGTGAAAATACTGAGAGCTGGAAAAGGGGTGGTAGCTTCTTGGTTGTTCTCAATTTTTAAGAAATGTCGGGCCAGCGGTAAAGTGCCGCAAGATTATCTAAAAGCCGTAATAGTGCCTCTTTTTCAAGGGAAACAACACCTCGCCAAACATCAGAAGGTGTTTTCTTCATAGACCTGGAGAAGGTTTATGACAAAGTGAGGAGGAAAGAAATGTGTGTTAAATGGCGCCTACGCAGACTGATTTAACATCTCAAGGGGTGTTAGACAGGGCTGTGTAGCATCGCCGTGGCTCTTTAACCTATTCATGAACAGCTGTTTAGATGATCTACGTGAGCGTGATTGTGAATTAAAAATGAGTGCGACCACCATCAAATGCCTCTTGTACGTCGTAAGTCAACGACAAAGTCATCCTTGCATAGTCGGCGTCCGAGGTGCAAAAGATGGTGGATATAATGAATGCAGCATTTGAGAAGAAGGGCATGAAAGTGAATGTTGCAAAAACTAAAGTGATGATTTTTGAAAGAGAAGATTGTATGACAGAGTGTGATATAAAGATCGATGGTGAGAAAGTTGAGCAAGTGAAAGAGTTCATGTATTTGGGTAGCGTGTTTAGAAGGGATGGCAAGTTTGAGAATGTTATTAAAAGAAGAGAATTGAAAGGAAATGCAGTGAATGGGGCTCTGAATAGCCTTGTGAGTTGTGTCCAACAAGGCAGGGATGGCTTTGCATAACGCGGTTCTGGTCCTGACGCTGATGTATATGCTAGTGAATGCGGATATATGATTACGAGAGAAGTCTGGTTTGAAAGAAGATGTAGTGACAAGGATAGAAAAGGGGATATTTAGCTGGTTTGGTAGAAGAGTAACGAAAGAGATAGAAGAGAGAATAAAGTAGTATTCGAAAAATTCGTATTATTCGAAGTATTCGAATACCACTTTTTTTTTATTCGAAATATCCGAATACCTTTTTCGAACGAATAATGCATGCCCTACTTACCACCGATGCCTCGGATCAAGCTTGGGGGGCGCAATTAGACAATATGTCCCTCGTAGGTCTGTGGACCAATTCAGAGCAGAATTTACATTGCAATCAAAAGGAAATGCTGGCTGTTTTAAAAGTTTTAAGAGATCATTGTCTGCACCTGAGTGGGTCCACAGTTCTAACCCAGTGCGACAACAGAACTGTGATCGCTTATCTCCGAAACGAGGGAGGTACCAAATCGACTCAAATGTTGGAGCTGACGTATCAAATTTTTCATATTTTAGAAATTTATCAAAGCCATCTGAATGTGTTTCATATACCAGGCCGGTACAACTCCCATGCCGACCATCTGTCACGATTGCGCAAAACCCCGGAATGGCACTTACTTCCAGCTTGCACAGAGAAAATATTTACCAAGTGGGGCATCCCGTATATCGACCTCTTCGCATCGGAGAGAGCACACGTTGTACACAATTATGTCTCCCTAGATTTATCCGACCGCCAAGCCCTGTACCACGACGCGTTCTCCCAGATTTGGAACTACCAGACGGCCTGGGTATTTCCACCACCATTTTTAGTACCGCGAGTGTTGATGCACCTCAACCAGGCGACGGGGACCTTCCTACTAGTAGTCCCACGTTGGGAACGAGTTTTTTGGAGAGCTGACCTGAGGTCACGAGCATTGGCACCCCCATTCACTCTTCACAATCTAGACAAAGTCTTGATAGATGTGTCGACGGGCCAAGCACCTCCAAGGGTCAATGACATGATATTGGAAGTATGGAAGTGTGGGGGTGGTCCACAAGTTTAGCTGGATGGACAAATGACCAAATTCAACTTCTTAAGAACTCATGGCGACCATCTACTCGAAAAACTTATGACGTAGCTTGGAAGAGATGGCTGAACTGGGCCAACTCTCACAATGTATATCCTCTAAAGCCATCAGGATCTGAGGTGGCTCGGTTTTTATCAGATTTATATTTGATTGAAAAATTATCCCACAGCACTATCCTTTTACACAAATCTGTTATCTCGACACTGTATGATACTGAGACTGCCGGAAAATTGAGTTCTCATGTTTTAGTTCAACAAGTCCTAAAATCAATATCTCTGAAGAAACCTATAGCACGTAAACCTCCCGTGCGGAATATAGACTCGCTAGCTGCTTATTTAAAGTCATATAAAGTAGACAACAAAATTTTTTTCCAAACTTCAAAGCATACTGCAACATTATTACTTCTCTGCTCTGGCAGGAGAATACACGATCTGACATTATTGAAAATTGATGAAAATCATTGTGAACAATCTGATGAGTCAGTCGTGTTATGGCCAAGTTTCGGGTCTAAAACAGACTCGTCGAAATTTAGACAATCTGGTTTTAAGTTTATTACTAATAAAGAGAACAGAAATTTGGATCCAGTGTACTGGATTAAACAAACAATTATTTTGTTTAGTTCCAGAAGAAAATTAATTGATTGCAATAGTTTATTCGTATCCCTAAGAGGCGAAGTAAAACCAGCATCTCGCACAATTATAGCGGGATGGATTAAAACTGTTATGACGGAAGCCGGCATAACAGCTCCTCCGGGCAGCTTTCGCTCGGCTGTGGCTTCTAGCAACTGGTTAAACAATTTCCCGATAGAAGATATTCTGTCCAGAGGAAACTGGCGTTCTGAGAATACATTTTGTAAATTCTACAGGCGTGAAGTAATGTCTTCAAAGGGTAGTAGTATTACCAACTTGTTTAGTCCGATTTCTTAAAATATTTTTTGTTGATCTGATCACTAACATTTTAAGAAATTTTTATATTTTATTTTATAGTAAATAATAAATCATTTACTTCTGTACAATGTTATTTATTTTTATTTTTCACATTGGCGTCCTCTTTCTTCCTACCACCAGGCGATAACAAACATGTCTCAATTATATAAGCTTCGAATAACGGTCAAGGGAATTAATAAAAGCGTTTTACCTACCAATAAAACGCTTATTAATTTACTTACCTTATTCGAAGCTTATAAGTGATCTCTGCCTGGTTGAAAATTGAGACCCAATGACGATCCAAAATGGCGGACTAGCTATTCAGCGAATGCCCCCACTCTGCAGTGGTAGGAGAAACAAAAGAGAGAGTGATAGAAATAGAAAAGGATAGAGTATATGGCGGGAAACGTAGTGCCTATCTCAATTATATAAGCTTCGAATAAGGTAAGTAAATTAATAAGCGTTTTATTGGTAGGTAAAACGCTTTTATTATACAAGTACAACGGACTTTCTAATTAATACCGAAATCTCAGAAAGTATAAATACTACAAGCTTGGAATTTAGCAGGTAGATTCCTCATGATGAGTAGGTAATATTCGCTAAGATTAAATTTTACGAAATTTTGCACGGGAACGGTATAGAACGGGAGCGGCGCGAGCAACGCAGCTGGGCGCCTGCTAGTGTGATGTTAACGTTTCATAAAGAAATTATCATAAAAAGTTTTATATATTATAGTGTAGTGTTTTATATATTAGCTCGTAGTCCAGTAACTTTGTCGGTTGAATGTATGGGCTCGTATGCGTCAAATCCGGTAGTTCTGATTTTTTGCAGACTTCTTTATGATAGGCCAACATAATAAACAAGTCTGCAAAAAATCAGAACTACCGGATTTGACGGATGCGGTAATCTATAAAGTTACTGGACTATCGAGTGTGATATTTATATTTCATAAAGAAATTAATTCAAGCTAACGACCCGCCCTCGTTTCGCTTTAACAAAATAAAATAGGTATATCTTCTGAACCCAGAATGTACACGAAGATATTGAAATGTACACGAAATTTTTACCTAAAATTCCTTAATCCGTTTCACTAAAATCTCAAGACTCTAATTTAAATTTTAGCATTTACTTTGAAATCACAGACAGAATCTTCAAGTTTATTTGACGGGCCTGTTGGCTCAGTTGGTAGTGATAGCCTTCTGGGTCGGAGGTCGCGGGTTCGATCCCGGCTAGAGGCCAACATTTGTGTGCATGAACATGTCTTTTGGCAAGTATGTTTATCAGTTGTTTAGGCCCCACAGTACAGGCTCTGCTTAGTTTGGGACTGAGTAACCGCGTGTGAACTGTGTCCCACAATTTATTTATTATTATATTATTGGGATAGATAAATGGAAAGACAGTTTAGAAGGTTTTGTGATTCTGTGCAGTGTGAACAATTAATATATTTTTTTACTATGTACCTTTTCTCATGTAAGTGACTTATGTGTCTTAATGAGAATAAAGTATCTTTACACCTAACTGTAAGAATACCACTCACAAAGTTGAAGACCCTCGTGTAGACCTTCTGTGGGTCGTACCACCAGTCGGGCTGGTCGACCTGGTTGGGCTGTCCGGGCACGTAGTGGGTGTCCTTCTGCACCACTCGACCGTACTCGTCCACCACCGTCTGGCCTGGCTGCTCGTAGTAGCCGCTCTCGTTGTACAGGTACGGGTTGTAATTCGGACGATCTGAGGGCACATAACGGTCATCTTAAATCTACATCATTCTTTTTCACTCACTAGTGTATAATGTTTAGTACTTCATTCTTTTTTACTCACTGTTTTTTTTAAACCAATTTTTTATTCAGGCTTTTAATACAAGGTATTATGTCAGCCTCATAATGTCTGACATTCTAGATACAAAACAAAAGATAATAGAAAACAATTATATACGAATTAAATATCTATGCTGCTGCACTTCGTTCACGAAGGACTAATTTAATATATTTTAGTATACTTTTAAATTGATCAGCTACACAATTTCGCAAGATTATATTAATACCCACATTTGTAATGTCCAGAATCCCCATAACGCTCCTTCGAAACTCACTGGTGTATGTTTAGTAACTTGGCGTCGTAGCTCTACAAGTGAAACTAACAGAAATGCTATATTTCGTACTGAGTACCAAATGTGGCTTTTTCTTACCCGAGTTTCTTCAGTAGTAAATAAAAAAAAGCTCACACCTTTTATCAACGAGGGGGTAGGCAGAGGTATTCCTTTTATGGAAATACCCACTTTTCACGAGTATATTCGACCCTTGAACGTGATAGGTGGTAAGCCCATCGCTGGACCGGACACATGCCTCAAAATTAGTTTTGGGACCTGCGAGTTTCTTTAGTACAAAGCTTTCTTTCTCAGGGTAAGAAAAATCATTTTTTACTTGGTACGAACAATATTTTTAGACTAATTGAAAGTCGATACAGTACTAAAAACAATTAAATAAGCACATACATACTTATATTAAGTTATTTATTAGAGAACATATTTAATATTACAATTATTAAAAGAACAATTCGTAAATGAACTTTGAGTTTTGACCCTTTTCAAGATGTTTTATTAAAGCTGATTGTCAAAAATGTAATTCTTTTTAATTTTGAACCCCAACGAAAAACAGAGGGGTTGTTATAAATTTGATGTATGTTATTGTGTATCTGTATGACTGTCTGTGCGCTCGTAGCTCCCAAATGGCTGAACCTACTTTGATTCAGTTTTTTTGGTTAATAGGTGACTTAATCGAGTGTTCTTAGCAATAATTTAAGAAAATCCATTTGTGTTTATTTGTTTTTTTTTGTGCTGGTAGTTTTATAAATTTTTAAATAAATCAATGGAATCCAAAATCTTACATTACATTGTTCTTGCTCTGGAATCGTCGATGTAGACATTAAGTATCACTTTTTGCAAAAAAATCTGCGAGTTCTCATGAGTTAAGCATCAATCATATCGTCGACAAAGACTTACACTGCGTGTACTGCGTGTTCCCATATCCGGGCGGCAATCCAAAATGGCCGCGGTTGTTGAACTGGCCCTGCGCGTAGTATCGCGGCCGGTACTGCGGGATGGGCCTCACGGTGGCCTTCAGGGTGAGGTTCCCCCTGACTGGGGCACCGCTCGTGTAGTTCGCCATTATGCGCCCGTGGATGAACGGCTCCGTGTTGAAGAAGAACGCGGGCATCGTCACGTTCACCTGTCACGTGACAGAGAAATTAAATAGTTTTCACACCCCATGCTCGACATTGCCCAATTATGTATCATGCAATCCTCACCTAAGGTTATAATGAGATTCAATATTATGTCCCGTCGGGTTATAATAAATTCGTATGAAAAATTGTTCCATAGACATACAGCAAAAATAACTTATTCGAAAATCGAACTGGCCACTACAATCCACATTAAGTAGCCTTGCTTTTTATTGTCCCGCAAACGTTGCGAAAAGTAAAGTATTCTACTTTCGGATAAAGTGGTTTTCATCTTGGGCGAGGTTGAATCCCTCGCTGCATTCAGGACTCCATTAACTTTTAACGACCTCGCTGCGCTCGGGATTTAAATCTGGAGTAACTCATTTGCTCAGGATTCAATATCGCGCCCGTGACATAAAACAGTGCTTTATCCCCTCGGTGTATAATCTAGTATTGTTTATTAAGTAAATTTGGATTCCATTGAGAGTGTCCAAATAAACGTTTTTTGCTGCATAAACGGGCGTATCTTTTTTTACTTTAACTTAGAGGTTTTTTTTACAGCTTCAAGGGGCTGTAGACCTGAGTATATGGTTTTATTTTCAAGTCGATACCTCCGTGCGTTCCCGAGATAAAGTGGCCGAAATAGAAGTCTAGTTTAACTTAGACACATATAAAAAACTTTGTGTTAAGTGCTTACCTCAAACCTAGTCTGGTAGTACTCCTCTACCAGGAACTGGGCCTCCTCCACTTGCCCCAAAGCCTCCACCCTGACGTACCACTCCCCGAACAGGGGCTGGTCCGACATTTGGTACTGCAGACTCACTGTGCCGAAGTTACTCTGTAACAAGTAGATAGTGTAAGGTATCGAGGAAACCAGCAGGTCCCAGAATTAATTCTGAGGCATGTGTAACAGACCCGGTCGGGCGATGGGCTCACCACCTATCACGTTTAAGGGTCCAAAGAATATCTGGTGAAAAGTGGGTACATCCAGAGATGCAGTACATCCTCTGCCTACTATCTCGGGGATATAAGGCGTGAGATTATTTATTTATTTTATTTATTCTTATATTTTACCCGCAGGTCTCAGAATTAATTCTGAGACATGTGTAAACAGACCCGGTCCGGCGATGGGTTCACCACCTATCACGTTTAGGGGTCCAATGTATCTAGTGAAATGTGGGTATATCCAGTACTGGAATACGTCTGCCTACCCCCTCGGGGATGAAAGGCGTGAGATTATTTATTTTTATTTTTTATTCTTATCACCTTGTGCGTAAACACATCGTAAACCGGTACCAACGGTTTAACGTGCCATCCGAAACACAGAGGCACAGTTTTATAACAAGTACACTACGAATAAGGAATAATTCCTTATTCGTAGCAAGTACATAAGATTCCTACTTGAGACTCCATTACTAACATCAAGTTTACGCTATTCACACAATATCTTATGTCAGTAACGATAATAAGCTATTGTTCAGTTATGTTATGATAATGGAAAGTTGTGGACAATGTTTTATGAGTACTCGATTTGCACAATACGGCATAAAAGTGATAAAACTTTAAAGAGTTTCCACTTCTATCATGAAATGTGAAGACTGGACATTTGAATACTGAGGGCCTAGCCAAATTACTTTGTAAAAAGTAAAGATTAGTCGAATCGAATGTCAAAAGTGTGGGTTTGACAATGGGTTTGATTCTGCATTACAGCGACTAAACTCATTTTAGTTTATTCCTGTCTATATTTAACCTCAAAAAAAGAAAAGGGATAGAAGATAACCTACCAAATTTAGTCCTGTCAGAGGCTGTATTTTAGTCGTGACTTATTTACATACGCACTAAACACGTTATGAAATGCCTTAGTTGACAAGACTAATTTTAATTTGAAAGGACTAAATATCACTCGTCTCTTTTCTTCTCTATGAGAAAGACAATGACACGACTAAACTAAAATAAGTTTAGGCGCTGTAATGCAGAATCGAACCCATTAGCGCTCGACTTGTCATGTATGTACACTGCCTTATAATGCGACCAAGTAAAATTGACAGAACACTTAGAAGAAGAATATACTCGGTCACTGACACGTGTAATACCCTACTTCCTACTAATGAGTATGTTTGTTGCTCTTTCACGCAAAAACTACTGAACGGATTTTGATGAAACTTTACAGTTATATAGCATATACATCAGAATAACATATAGGCTGTATTTTATCCCCGTATTCCCACGGGAACGGGAGCTACGCATGTAAAACCGCAGAGCTGCTAGTAATAAATAATAATAAAACTTTTTACTTCCATACCATTATAAAGTACATAGCAAATGTGTAATTGATGATGTTAGTATTTTTTTTATTTACTTTTAGGAAGACTTACAGCACTTTACATCAATAAAATAAAGATACAATAAAAAATATCACTAGCAAATTTTAAGTCTCCACAATTAAAAACTAACTAGGTAGTGCTATAGAAATGAAACAAAAGAACAATAAACTAATTTAGGTACAATAAAGGTAGTGGTGAATTGGTGTGCAGTGCAGTTACGCTATTGCAGCCATGCCGTCATTGAGGCTTGACTTTGACAATTTGCGCCTTACTGATGCCGTATTTGAACAAAACAAATCAATGTCTAGGCTACACAGAAGCTGGTTGAAATATCTTGTACTACTACTTGTACTTGTAGTAGAAAAGATTGTTGCCTATAATTTGTTTTTGCAAAAGGTACAATAAGTAGTGGTTTATGCTTGAAACTCAAATGATTAGTGCGAAGATTAATTTTAGCTAATAAGTCTGCACTGTCTATAGCACCGTCGCTAATGTTCATAAGATAACAAATGTCATATTTATATGGCGTCTACTTTGTGTTAGAGTTATTAGTAGATGACGATGGTATTTTTTGGGTAAAAGCTTAGTCCATTTTCTTCCATCTTTCCCTATTTTGTCAAATTTTTTCCAGCTATCGCGAGCAGATTACTAGGGGTCAGATTAGTTGACCAGCTTCATCACTAGATCAAAGGTGATGTATATAATAATCGGTAGTTGGGCGTCCATGTACAGTCGAGTACAAGTCAAGCTTTACACTACCAGTTTAAGCTGAGCTCTGATTTATACTGCACGCCATAGAATACAGGGCCGGTTCAAAGTTCAAAGTGTCAAGCTTATCGTGCTCTTGACTGTACCTCAGTCCGGTCAGCTGTCATGTTAAAAGATCTACATTTCCTTGGCCATGCTACACAAGTAGAATACTTACTTGTCTCGAAAGCCACCTCTTCATGATACGCCGGTTGGGATCCAAAATGAACACGTCGATGGAGTGTCCGAACGCCTTTAACTCAGTGTTAATTGGAATCACGCGGAAGCGAACTGCGAATAAGAATACTAAATTACTACAATGTACATAACAAATATTAGGGATGTGATCAAAAAAATTATAAAAGTCGTCAACCTTTGTACAAGTTCTAAAAAAAAATGGGAATCTTCCAAATGTAATAAAGAAGTCTCTTTTAAATTTTAGTAATATATTATAAAAATATATATATAAAAGTGAAATACCACTCACAAATGAACTTGAAATTCAGTAAGTAGGTATATTCCTTACAGGTACATAATTATTAAGAAAGGATTTCACGAAATTCCAATGGGAAACCGAAAAAAACGCCGCTGCCGGGTCAACTGATCTACATAAAACTCTGTGTCAGACAAAGAACATTCAAAACCGATGGGTCTAGGCACGAAATTCTGCACAGAAGTTCCTTATATAACATACCTGGATAAAAAGGATTTTCAAAAATCCGTCACCTAAAATAGTTACATAGACGATGAAAGTTTGTTGGCACTTGGCCAGTAGGTAGGTATAAATGTACACTTACCCATCTGCCCTTGCATGTAGACCGGTTTGTCCATCTGGATGAAGATGGTCATGAACCGGCGCGAGAAGGACAGGTCTGTTTCGTTTGTGAACGCGCGCCCTCCAAAGGGGTCGTCGAGGTACAGGCCCTCCACGCGCAGTTTGTAGTCGCCAGGTACTGACGTCGCTGGGACCTAGCGGGCAGATTTTTGTCCATATATATTATGTGTCCATATCAAAGATGAATCTGACTGGCTGATTGACTGATCAATCAACTGGTATAAGAATGAAATTTTCCACAAAGGTTCTAAGGAAGGCTTATGAGCCTGAAATGAATAAAATATAATGGACTGTAATGGAATCTAGAAATGAAAAGCAGCTCCTAAGCTCAAACCTTTTCTTTTTACTCTCAAAAGACAACTATCACTGACAGAGAAAACATATAAAAAATTCAAATAAAAGAACATAAGACGATGTAGCAAAGCCTTTGAACGCCCTGTAAGGCACCGGTGACCAAAATCCTGAATTATTTGATCACGGTGGCGTTTAACGTGTTAAATGACGAAGTGTGCACCAAGAAGAGATTTTTGGAAATTCTAACAGGTGCAGGAAAAATTTAGGAAATACGGGAAATGCTTCTGGTCACCCACTGGTACATATTAATACAATTTATTATCTAATAGACTATACAAGTATACACAACACCCTAAAATTTAACCTTTTGATTATAAATGATATTGCATCCTCAACCATGCAGGAACAAGTGCAGAGTAAGTTTTGATTAAAACACTATAAAGTGTTTTTAAAAATGAACAGCTCTTACCCTCATATTCAATATCTCGGGAACCCCCTCTTTCACCCTTTCAATGACGTCCGTTATTTCCACCCCATTGCAAGAGATGGAAGCCCTGATAGTCATCTGTAGTCGAGCTCTCAGGATATTGGCTGATATCTTGTAGATCTGACCGGGTCGCACCATCCGTGACGCTACTATGAAATAAGTGCTGGAAACAGAAATGTTATTAGCTAACATTTTCTAGACTACTGCAATGTACACTAATTTAAGAAAGAGGTTATATGTAAGTAAGTTTGTAGAAAGTAATCTCTGAAAATATTGATCTGATTGTAAAAATTATAATAATAATAATATGAAATAAATAAATAATAATAATATAATCTCACGCCTTTTATCCCCGAGGGGGTAGGCAGAGGTATTCCATTACTGGATATACCCACATTTCACGAGATATATTGGACCCCTAAACGTGATAGGTGGTGAGCCCATCGCCGGACCAGGTCTTTTTACACATGTCTCAGAATTCATTCTGAGACCTGCGGGTTTCCTCACGATGTTTTCCTTCACCGTCGAGCTAGTGATAAATATATACGTAAGTTTTTGAAAAACTCATTGGTACATGCCAGGATTCGAACCCGAGCCTCACTGATTTTCGGCCGGCTCTTTAACCGTCCGGGCTATCACTGCTCTTAATAATTGTAAAAATTATGATATGTGATATTCCATGATGTGATGATATGATGTGTAATTATGATATTCCAAATAGTTTTCGTTTTAATATTGGTGCAGGTGTAATCTCGCAGTACAGTTTGTTATTGTCAAAGAGATTAAAATATAATAGGGCATAGAGGGGTAAATCTATAGCCAAAAGTTATAACTCGTGGGCAAAAGTCTGGTGTGATTCGACCAAATGACAGCTCACGTTCATACTAACTGACATAACGCATATTTAAAGTTTTTGTATGAAAATATTCCCAATGCCCCCACTATGCCCTGTTATGAAAAATAAAAAAATATCACACCTTTCATCTCCGAAGGGGTAGGCAGAGGTATTCCATTACTGGATATACTCACATATTACAAGATACATTGGACCCCTAAACGTGATAGGTAGTGAGCTCACCGAACCGGATATATTTACACATGTCTCAGAATTCATTCTGAGACCTGCGGGTTTCCTCATAATGTTTTCCTTCACCATCGAGCTAGTGACAAATAGTTTTTGAAAAACTCATTGGTACATGCCAGGATTCGAACCCGAGACTCACTGATTTTCGGCCGGCTCTTTAACCGTAAAGGCTATATAATTCCTAGAAATACATAGTATAAGAAAAAAAATTATAAATAAGAATTATTGAATAATAAAACCATTTTTTTATTTAATTAAATTAAGTAATTCATTGTTCTACAATATACAATGAACGATTAAGTAAAAAAATAATTACAAACAATATCATGGAACATCCATAATTCGGGTATGTCATACCCTGACACATTCTTGATGTAACTTTTTTTCACCTCATGCTCGCCGGTTAAAAATAGACTTGATAAACATTTTAAACAAATGAACACAAATGCAGTGATATACATGCATCAGCTCAAGAGCTGCTAGTGTATTAATTTAATAATAATAATAATACTCTTAGTACCTATTGATATATTTTAGTTGGCAGTGAACATGATAATAATAATTTTTTCTTTTTTTGGTTTTAAGACAGTTAAAGAAAAAGGCTTCACATTTTAAACAGTAGTAAGATTATAGTAGTAGATGAGGATTTCATTTTCCATCTCAATCACTAATTAGATTCTAAATCTCTATTGAATATTATAATTGCTACACTCTGGTACATTTTATGAGTAAACTGCTAACACATTTTGATGAAATTTTACAGGACATAAATCATTGTGTCATTTATTGCATATTTTTATTAGTGTACAATAAAGAGTTGTTACTTACTTGTTACTCCTAATCTCAAAATGCAGATGAAATCACAGACAAAATGCTAATGTAAAAATAAAAATATACTCACGCTTCATTTATGATGAGACTCTCATGTTCCAAAGTCCCTCCACTGTAAGAAGTACTGTATGTCCGTCCCGTATCCCAGCTTGGCCTTGGCGTATTATCAGGAACATAGTTTGGGTCGTTCCTATTCTCAAACTGACTCCTATTAGGATCAAATTGGTTTCTATTTCCATTTATATCATACGGGTTCTGACTCAGGTCATACTGGTTCGTGTTGTATGGGTTTCTGTTTGGGTATCTTCTGCGTGGATCATACGGGTTATCGTACCTTGGGTCATTAGAGGTGCTAGGGTTGAGGTAGTCATTTGTGGGGTTTGGTTGGGTTATATCCGGATTGTATGTCGGCGTAGCATAGTCTTGTGCCGTACATAAATTTAATAATAGCGCCGATAACACACATATTCTGAGATTCATAATTCAGTCTTGTTTTTCACCTGTGAAATCAAGTTGGTTTAATTACACTTCTGCTAACTTTAACGGGTTCATATCATGAGTCTAAGGTATGTACACTAATAACGCATAAATTTGTACTATTCCTACTTCAAGTTTGATTTGCAAAAACTTTGTAAATAAGTACGGTTGACATGCTAACAACCAAATACTAAAACAACTCATTACAAAATCTCTTTGCTTGCTCGAGTTCTTTATGTATTTATTCACAGATTACATACAATAGTAGAAGCAGAAAGGATTCAAGACTTGCTTAACCCTGATTTTAATTTAATAAAACAACAAATAGTAACCTGAAGTCAACGCCCATGGAAACGCCTGCCGTTGTAATTGTAGCGCCTAATTTACGTTGTCATTTGCAATAACACTTAATTTTGGAACTAAAACTACACCATTTATTTATTATCACTAACATAAATGTAAAATATCATTGAAATAAGCTAATTCAATGAAATAAACAATACGTTTTTACACCGTCTCATTACTCATTTCAAACGAAAAAGCTTAGCGCAGGCGCACCACGCCCGGCTCCGGCAAGGACAAAACCGGTAAAAACCGTCAAATAAATATTGGAAATTAATTATAATCTGTGGCACTAGAGTTGCCAGTAGCGTTCCATAGGTAAAAAACGAAAAGAGATGGATACATATAGCACTTTCAGGAGTGAAACAAGGACAAAAGCATTTACATGTCTCATATGTACTTTATTCTACCGGTTTTTACAAATGAAAAATTTGAAATGGTCGTACCATATTTAGCGTTCACCATTAATCACGTCGCGTCGTCGTGTAATGTATTGGTTCGAGTAGCTTTTTTCTGGTATTAAAATGCATGTGCGTGAAAAAGATGCAAATATCTTCGCGTACACTCACTCTCATATTTTTGAAGCTCATACATACTGCGTATGGCATTGGACCCTAACCTTTATTGGTCTGTGACCAAGCTTCGTTTGTAGGTTTTTATTGAGACTATGCTAAACAAAGTAATTAACTACTAGGCTGTATACTATACTCTTTTGGTCATCTAGGTACGCACCTTGGACGTAGTAGGTATCCACGATTCCCCGCAAGAGGGCTCTCTTTCTGTATACTATACTCTTCGTAGTAGGTCTATGTATTTATACATACATGTACACTGCTAAATCTATTATATCTGGTTAGATATAATTGGGTAGTTGACAGCATCGAAATTAAATTGCGAGTACTCATACATTAAAAAGATTATCCCAAAACATCCCAAAATATGTATTTCGATTTTCAATTTACAATTATAGCAAATTTAAAAATAATAAAACAATCAAAAAAAGTGCTGCAATTGAGTACTAGAAACTATGACGTCACGGTTTGCTATTTCAGTACATTTTCCATAGTAAAATTTCGTTTTGACAGATCGTAAAAAGTAACTGATTTGACTAGGTAGGACACAACCCTATTTAGGAGTAGAATGTGTGGTATGAGCAGAACTTAGTCTAGTATTGTCCGGCGATGTGCTCACCATTTATCACGTTTGGAGGTCCAAAGAATATCTAGTGATAAGTGGGTATATCCCTTAGATAAAAAAAGCAAGAGGGTATATCCAGAAATGGAATACCTCTGCCTACCCCCTCGGGGATATAAGGCGTGAGATTCCGGTAAAGTTGCCCGTTTATTTACTGTACAATTTTATATTTTTTTTAATTAATAGTTTTTAAAAAAAAAACATCAAATATGTCCATCCATCCTTTTCGCGTCTTTTTTTATGTAAGTCGGTATGCAGGTACCTACCTTCCGTTTTGAAGTTTTTTTTGAGTCCATGTTTTACTTAAAATACTCACCGTGTCAGCCAGTCTCTCAGCTTTTTAATATAGGTTAGGTAGGGTAGGCGTAATGTATATCTGGTTCAGATGCCAATCAGAAGCCGGTGCGCTGCTGGGATGACACATACGGCAGACATATTTTAACTCATGTATTACAGTTGAAGGTACCTTTTCCATTTCTGAAGTAGGTACCCACTTATCACCAGTATAGTTCTAAGTGGTTGACTGGAATCAATTTTGGGGCTTGCAGTTTTTCACCGTACTACAGGTATTATCAATAAGGATAAATTTGCCCTCTTGTTCCGTGTTAATGCAACTTGAATTTTAATTGGATAACACACTGTATTTTGTATGCACATAAAATGTATCTTTTTAAAATGGGAGATTTTAAGTCCATAAAAAAAAATTACTGTCGTTATAATAGTCAATATCGAGCTTCTGTAGAAGGGCAATATGAAAACTTGAAACATAAGATAGATAAGGCAAGATTTATTTATTATCTCCCACTGAAAGCTGAATAACTTTACATAATCTTTACCTCTAGTGTACATAGGCACAGATAGGGATAACAAAATAAAAAATATTCGGATTGATGATATTCTAATTAACCACTGAATACTCCACAAGTTAGCAGGATCTCATAAACAAAGGAATTGGTAAAAAAAATATTACAAGAATTAATGGACACAAGTTTGAGACTCGTTAGACCGCAGAACGATCGCTTCGGAACATCAACTTTGTAACAAGAACAAGAGAGTCCATTAGGGGTCAGGTTCATCCGGGGCCTCCACTCTTCGCATTGAAAACTCATAGTACGCCAGCATCCAATTTATCTTTTGACAAAAAAATCTGTACAAAATATATTAAATATATACTCTGTAATGCTAAAAACTGTAACGCTACCTCATCAATAGTTCAATCACGATTATTAAATGATTTAAAAACACAATAACTCGTTCACGCGTGGGAACAAACATTAACCTATCTGCGAGCGCCCGCGCGGCAACCGGCCGCCGGGGAGACCTATATACAAGTCAACATTTAAAATCATACTCCTCATGTCAGTCACAAGAATACCGTTGCTGCATCTGATTTGTAATTCCGTTGCATTAATTTCATCGTTACGATCTAGTATCGCGTGTCGCGTCCTTTGCTTATCGTCCGTGCGTGGCATCATGATATACATAGTTTTATTTGATAGTTGTGGTGCGGTCGGGGCATGTGTTAGTTCCGCTCCGACTCCTCGCAATCGCGGGAGATATGCCCAGGTTTGCCGCACACGTAGCAGGTCTTAGTGCCGTCAGGGCAGTTGCGGGAGATGTGGCCGGCCTTATTGCAGTTGTAGCAGGTCTGGCCGGAGGACTCGCGACCGCCCTCGGGGCAGTTCCGCGCGATATGTCCAGTCTTGTTGCAGTTGTAGCACGACGGCTCGTCGGGACTTTGCGCGCACTCACGCGCTATGTGGCCCGTTCCGTTACATCTGTGAAGAGGCATGGCTTTAGTAAATAATATTAACATGTGTTAGTGAAATTTTATGAAGTATTAATGGGTTCTCTATCATATCGAAAGTGGCTACATCGAATGTTACGACAGCGAACACTGTGCTTCGAATGGTGGCGGCATCTACGGTACTCTTCATCGAAAGTCGCGACATCGGTTGGTTGTTATATCATGTGTCATTATATCAATTCAGTCTGACAATAGGTCATCAAGGTCAAAAATAATAACACAGACACTTCCTAACAACAGATATTTCCTAAAAAGGAATACCTCTGCCAGGATAAAGTAAGCATATATAAATTTAATAAAGTGACTCAAATGGACTGGAATTCAGGGGTCGTTGACATGAAAATCGAACACGTTTATCGAGGTCACGATCAAGTTTGCCGAAACGTGACGCTCCACCACGTGCGGCACTGATCATTTGGGTAGTCTAGTGCTGTCTTGTCTGGCGGTGTTTTGTCTGGTCAGGCTAATTCGACAGGCTATGATTACATTTTAACTGCTTTATACTATTTTTACATTAATAATAAATTGTTGACCTAATAATTTTGTAATGTAGTCGAGGGATAGTTTTAAGCAGCAGTTTTTGAAATAAATTAATACTGATTGGTTTTTGTTTCTTCATTACGACCTGGGAAATCACAACGGATTTTGGACGTACGTATCTTATCTACATAATATAATGTTACTATCATGAGAAACGCACGTCAGTATGAACGCTTCAGCAGTTTGCAATAGTGAATATCATTGAAGTCTTTGACATCCAGGTCGCAAATTCACCAGTGTTTCCAGTCTGAACTT
The DNA here is from genome assembly GCA_963855545.1 of Ethmia dodecea. NCBI lineage: Eukaryota > Metazoa > Arthropoda > Insecta > Lepidoptera > Depressariidae > Ethmia > Ethmia dodecea. The sequence continues at coordinate 12,734,064 of OY979456.1, read as the reverse complement.
CAGTTTTATGAAAGGTAAGGAAAGTCGACAAACGAAAACAACTAGCTACCGTAATTTGTGAAGTGAATGAGTGATGATGGAGAGCCTCTGCCACATCGGCATGAACCTGTTAATGAGTGAAGCGATGCCACTTGTGCTATGTTCACACCGGCAAAGTTAAGGCCTGAATGCACCAAAGCAGATCAGGAGCAGCGCAGATTGAACGGGGGACGCGTGAGTTGTACTACAACTACTACAAAAAATTTAATGAACCAAGAGTGCGGCGTCAACGCAGCTATGGGATAGTGGACTACAGTACGGTCGTTTTAACTTGGCAGCTCTGAAGTTGCGCAAATGGCTGAGCAATAACATTTTTAGCGACCATTTGGCGGTACGAGGGGATTAGCGAGAAGCCTGTGTTTAGAGAAGCCAAGTTAAAACAGACGTACTGTACGAATGTGTTCAGTTGAACAAGTAACACTAAAAGCGTTGAAGCTACCGCTGCCTGCAGCGCTGCTCTTGCTTGACCTGCTTTTGGATTGTTAGAGGCTTTAATCTAGGGGAATTGTAGTGTTTTGTCACCTGTAGCAACGGTCGGCCTCTTCTTTGCAGTCGCGCGCGAAGTGGCCGGTGCGGTTGCACTTGAAGCACTTTTCGCGCTGGCGGCTGAAGCCAGAGTCGCGGACGGCGCCGCCGCCACCGCCCTGCGTGCACTCGCGGGCGAAGTGCCCCGTCCGGTTACACTTGTAGCATACACTTGAACTCATTGCTGAAAGAATTTACAGGACAATTGTAGATATCTAGATGCATATTAAGATTATGGCCTGTATGTAATGACTTAAGCCGTCCATGTTCAATATGTCAATGTGAAAGAAACTTTCTAAATCAATATTGTTTGGTGTATTGTAAATTTTTGTGTTTGTGAGTAGGCAAGCAACTTTTCCGCCATGTTGTTTATGTTTCAAGGGTAAATAGTATATGTTTGTGATAGCCCTCATATTATCTATTCAAAATGGCGTAGCTTTAATGCGATCACATAGGCATGATGGTACACTGGCCAAGATGATCCCACTAGGGTACCTAACCTACCCAAGAACAGGGGCCAATTCTATTAGGTGTCAACGGTCATAGTTGGATGACAATGAAATGTCAATGGTAACTTTTCAGAGCAAATAACACCATCGACTGACCATGTCATTGTCATGTCTAACTGTAACCGTTGACATTTAGGAGAATTGGCCCCCTTGTAGGTAGAATCAGGACAAGCAATTGGTCACATGTTTAAGATATTTTATTTTTACTATGTTCGGGAAGCTAACAGCTAAGTATTACAATATAGTAAACATAGTATATATCCAAATGCTAATTATAAGCTTCCACATGTAAACAGTAATATAAATTAAAAAGTACTATGTGTCTTAAGGGATACAAAATAAAAAACCTAATTGAACAGTGAACCAGTTAACAGTTAATATTTGAAATACCACATATTAAGTTACACATTGCCCTGTTATAAGAATTAAGATTTGAATTGTCAATTAACGCTTGCGACTGTACAAACACACATCCCTGTTGTGTATAGTTTCTTAATGTACTTAATATAAAATCGAGGTCGCCTATTACGTACGCATGCTCGGTTAATCTATAATATAACTATATTATGATACACAACAAAACAGTAGAATTCACTAGATAATTATCAGAGACCATAAATGTAACAGAACTGTTTTTTCTTTCTTTATCCACTGGCTACAGACATGCCCTACATCAATGATAATATTATATCGCCTATATAACCCTGCACTTTATTAATATGTATGCACCATGTGTCACACATCTGAGTAAATAAAATATGCACATACAATTTATTTTACTCTTGACATTGGTTTTATGACGTCGAAAATTTGTTAACGGTCATTCGCCCCCCTAACCTTCTCTGTCGCTGATACGGCCTTAGTGATAAGAGGGACAAAGATAACTATATTTTCTTGATTTACTGTATATTTATTCTTCTTGCTTTCTGATGACGCACTAACCCCAGTGTTTGATAAGGCAATTGATACAATTACATCGAACTTTATAATGGATAGGTTATGATGGAAGGCTGTGATGCAAATAAAGGCAAGACATTTTGATGAATGCCAAGTGCACTAATAACATTCTTTTAACCTTTGCCTTAACACTTGTTAAGGCTTTACATTAATTTTATTTGCTTTATTAATTATCAAGCTTTTGTTTCCGAAGACATGTTCAAACAGATGGTCCCAGTATTTGTTGTTGATGCAAAATGAAAGTCGCACACATGTTGCACAACCTTGGGTGGCCCTTGAAAAATTCTGAAAGGTCAACTAGCCTTATATCTTACTAGGATTTTCATGTGGGATATATTTAGACCATAATTTAGGTCAGGGCCGATAACAGTTGCTTTTTTCTTTTAGTTTTTTAAAAAATAGGAGACTATAGTCTGTGTTTTCATAGCCAAATAAAGATAAGACTGCATGGATGGTATAACTAGTAATACAAATCATACAGTATAGAAATCATCTAAACTGTAGTTTTCAACATTAATAAAACAGATTGAAATTCTTACCCAGCTGAGGTTATAGGGAAAATAAAATCTTATGAAAAATAAATCTATAAAATAAGTCATTAAACAATATTTTTAATTTTAATAAATTCAAGTTGGCGTTGCTTTCAAATGATGAGTAAACCTACATGGAAACTGAAGTTACACTATTTTAAATCTGACATTAGGTCACTCATACAGGAGGTCTAAAAAGGCTGTTTCAGGTGAATCATAATAGGATCCTATTTCGATTCATATTCGAAATTTTCACCAAATACGAATCTGCTAATGAATTGAATTGTCAGTGAATCACTAAAATGAGGGACCATTTTACTAAATTTTGAGGAATTGCTTAGGATTTACTGGGAATTCATAAAAGGAGGAATTGCTCAGAGGAATTGCTCAAAGTGGCCATTTTAGACCCACTGCTCATACTGTAGTACTGCCCAATAGTATTATTTTATACTACTTCATCATGAAGTTACAAAACCTAGGATATTTTTATTTAAAATTAATTTGATTCACAAGTAACATATTTAAAGAAACTTGTTTAAATTTTTTTCTCTACAAAGAAATGAATATCAGAGCACATGGGAATGTTAACACCAATCATATCAAAATAATATAAAATAAAATAGTATCAGAAATTTCAGAAACCAAGTGCATGCATGGAAACATGACTTATTAGAGCCTACTTTCTTGACCTTGTATCTCCATAGGTACCTACTCTCCATACAGAAATGGTAGGTATCATAATATTATCTTTAACAGGATTTCCAAAATTAGCAATAATCATGATACAAAAAGGTAGATAGGCATCACTAATGACAAGAAAAACTTTAAAAAATATCTTGTTCTTGGCATCTTGATAATTGTAATCAATTTGACTTTCATGTTACATTATGAGAACATGTGCCGAGAATTCCAAGAATAAGTTAATTATTGCAACGCAATGAATAGCGTTCTTTTATAAATGCAAGAAAAGAAAATGTAATTGTGAAGTGATAGCACAATTATTATATTCTGCATGCAATGTAGGTACATGTAGAGAAACATAACCATGACACAAAGCATATACTGGATAGAAGCAAGGTACTATGGTACAATTTACCATGATTTCAATCCAATAACATGTTTATGATTTCCAATGCAGTTCATAGTACAACGATGTGTCATACATGGGTCTTTGTACCTCAGTGAGTGAACAAGAAAACCAATGAAGTAAAAGCAAGTGTAACAACGTTCGTACAAATCTTACTCTCTAGGTAAACATTACGTTGATGAGAACTTTTTCAGTTTATAAATACAATGAAAATGCGAAAGTAACATTCCACAGTGAAATTACCTCTATGTGTGTCAGCTTGTCAAAGTGACCACGTTCAATAAACAACCTAATCACAATGCGTCGACATAAAAATTACATGGATTTCACATAACGACACTGTGGGAATATGCGTCGTGGCCGCGTTTGCTGAAGAATGTAAGAAAACACAGTTTCCAACATACGTGCGCGGGTATAGAAGCGAAACCACGTGTAGAGGTACCGGTAGCGCGCGGTTTCACATTGGAATGTTCACTGTACACTTACCGATTAGTTGTGAAACTTCTTGAGCACTTAAGTCACTAGTATTTTGATCGTTTTCTGATCAAAAATTAAATGAATATTACAAATTATCCGTAAATTATGACGCTTAGTTTGCAAGGAAGCCAGCCACCATCACTACGAATTCGTAAAAGACATTTTGATCATAGACAACGGCAATACAAAGTTTGGTGACATAAAAAACTGCGCGTTTCTTTTGACAGGCACTCGGCAAAGCTGGGCGGGCTATTCAAAATCAAATTAAAATTGCTTATTAAATTACAAATGTACTTTTTATTTCAATAATCTGTACATTTGCTAGAGACGACAACAAAAAAATATTTATTATATAGCACGAAGCACCACTAAGATGTGACCCCTCGCTGTTGGCTGTTGCTGACTAGTGTTATTGTGGCAGGGCTTTCGCGCTGCAGTAGCTTGCAACAAGCACTGCAGAAGAAAAAATAAGGAAAGTTGTTGATGGTTTGTCAATTTGAATCAGCCAATAACAGTCGCTTTCAAATCTATCCAAGCCAATCAAAGTTAGCCATGATTGTGTTGCCAGAAACGAATATTTCTGAATAATGTGAAAAACTTAAAGTAGGTTGTCCTTGTTTCATATGTTGTTTCGTCTTGTTTCTTTACCAGCAGATCGGAAGAAAATGATGTTGTTGATATTTTATCGGATTGTATTGTAAAGACCATTTAAATCAAAGAACTTCAAAGAAGAAGTTTCATGGCTTTTTGGTGAGAATCCGAGACATGACGTCCCGTCATGTTTTTTGAAAAAAATTCTTATTTTATGATAGTTTTATATGCCAAATGTCTGCGATAAAATGCGTGCAATGGACTTTTTCGAATTACCTCAAGAAGCCTCTTTAGGGTCACAGCACACATATCAACTCGGAAAGGGATCGGCACCGTATCGCCTTTCGTCTCGCCGTCAACCAGGCGTCAACCTAACGTATGCATGTAACCAAAGCGTAGCAGCGGCTCCTGTACGTCAACTCGGCTACGGCTAGGCGTCACCGCGCCTACGCCTCGCCGACCGCTGGATGACCGGGTTGGCACCAAATCAATTTGAATCCAAACGTTGAGTGTTCAATAAAAAAATCAATAAAACTTACGCATAACACGAAAGGAAGTTGCCTTGCGAATGGCGGGCGGCGGCACGGTCGGCAGGCAAGTCGCGGGAGGGGACACGGGCAAGGGTGGACGTAGAGTCGTGAGCTCGCGTACGGAAAGACGTAAGCGGGGGGACAGCGAGCCGTAAGCGCGGGAACTGCAAGTTGATCACTCACCGCATCGCGGTTCGGAGCCTGTTCCGAGGCGAGGCGATTACGTTACGTTTCCCATTAGTGTGCGTTGCAGTAGGGAGTTTCATACAAACAATACTGAACGGCTCGAGGCGATACGGTGACAATCCCTTTCCGAGTTGATAAGTGTGCTGTGACCTTTAAAATCTTCGATAAAAGTGTACTATAGTTTTACTGCTGATAACCAAGTGACTCGTTAAGATTTGATACTTTGTATTTTTGTCTTATTTTTGTGAATGGACTCTGAAGCAGTGCTAAAAATCTTGAATTTCGTGAAGTGTTTTTTTGCTGATGGCTAAATTGCCAATGCCTTAAAATAAGAAATAAAAAAAAAGTTTATGGGAATGAACTGTAGACCTGTAGACTGTGGGAATGAAATGAATTAGAGATGTGTACCGGTTGCAATTTTAGCCTCCGGATTTTTTAGGAGATTTTTTAGCAAAAACCGGTTTTTCACTGGAGAAAAACCTATAGGGAAATTTCTTGATATTATATGGAAATTGGCTTACTTACTACAGTCGTAGTAGACAACATTTATTTACAAACATTTAAAAAAATTATAACATACTCGCCCGCACATGTAAAACGAGATTTTGTGAAAGTAATGATGCAATGCAATACCCTACCACGACAAATCCACACGTAGCTAATAATTATTTTAAATTATTTCGGGGCCATAGACCAAAAGGAACACGTTAGTTATCAGTGACCTAAACCCTCAATTATTTATAAATTTTTCAAACATAGGCAGCCTATAATATTTTATTACAATTATCAAATAGCCCAGTAAATTAGCTTTCCAATGGTATGTTGGTTCTGTTAATAAAATTCGAGGAATAAAATACCACCATTATAATCTCCTTTGGGTTCCGCGCGCGTGTATAAAAATACCGGTAAAAAATAAAATCGCCGGTAAAGAACCGGTAGTGACGTTATCCGGTTTTTCATCGATTTTTGTAGAACCGGTACACACACAGACTTAGTAGAGATGCTACGGTACACATCTCTAAATATTAAATGTGGCTTTTTGGCGGGAATCCGAAGAAGGACGTCATGTTTTTTGTAAAATTTTCGTTTTGGCGTATATTTTGGGCTTTAGTTCATAATAGTGATAGTATATTATGTGGTAAATGTTCGTGATAGTGTGCAGTGAATTGAAAATTCGATAAAATACGTGCGATGAACTTTTTCGAATTACCTTATGAAGCCTCTTTAAAATCTTCAGTAAAAGTACACTATCACTTTATTGTTGATAGCCAAGTGACATTTCGATAAGTTTGGAAGAAACAAGTATTTTTGTGCATAGCTCTGAAGCAGAGCTGAAAATCTAGAATTTCGTATCGTGTTTAGTGCTGATGGCTCAAAATGCCAATGCCTTAAAATAAGAAAAAAAAATATATATTAAATGTCAGTGGTGTCAGTGGTGTATGGTGTTCGTAAATGAATTTTTATTTGAATTATTGTTGTACGAAATTCTACAAGTGAATTACAATGTCTTCTGAAAAGAGACCAGCAGATGTAGAGAATTCGGAGAACGCAGAAGAAGGCGAAGGGTGGATAGGACCTATGCCATTTGAGGCGGCAAAACCTAAATCTAAAAAGCGAAAAGGTATTTTTTTTTACTACCAGTTTTATATATTACCAGATGCGATGCGCCTAGCCGTTTCACCTTGCGTATAAAAAACAATAGCTATTTTGTTTCAGTGATATTCTAAAAACTTCATCGGGAATAATTTTTAACAGTGAAAGAAGTTCCTGGGATCACCTCAAACAACTATACCCTTTGTAATTTTGTTTGTATAGATTTTGCGTAGCGGCTACGCGAAGCTATTCACTCCCTCAGCTTTCATGAGAATATAGCTGCAGGCAGACAAATGCTAGTAAAAATAATTTGTCAATAACCTAAATCTGTCTATCTGTCTGTTGATGATGAACAGGATGTTGCTCTCTTTGCCCTTGCTTCTACTTATGACAACTTCTGTTCAATTAATTCTTTACAACAATCCGTCAACAATCATATGCAATAATTATTAAAACATGAGCAGCTCAACTGCATTTAAAAGTTATTGAAAAGATTGAGAACATACCCTTTCTGGTGCAGTCAGGAAAAATGTAGCCTATATCAAAGACAAAATTCATATCTTTTATTTTATTACCAAGGGACTCTAAACTCGTCCATGGAGGTTGATTGAATGTAAACACCAGCCTATCTTGACTGATTCCAAATGCCCCCGAGAAGAACCAGCAAGAAACTCAAGGACAGCTCTTTCTAATGTCATGTCTCACTAATAATTATGTCAGTAATATAGCGATAATAATTATATTTCTTGCCATGTAATTTTCTTTGTTCTTAATTATAATATTACGATTATGTCATAGTTTCTAAAAAAAAAAGCTCATCAAGCCATAACATAATCCTGTTTTTCTTATAAAATCCATTTATAAATTGTTTCCAGTACTGCAGTTTGAGTCCCTGTACATAGAGAACCTGCCCTCTTCGGAGACATATGAACGAAGTTATATGCACCGAGATGTGGTGACCCATGTGGTGGTCACTAAGACGGATTTTGTGATCACTGTTAGCCAGGATGGTCATCTCAAGTTTTGGAAGAAGCAGGTAAGATTCTCTTTTCCATTTTTATCATATTTCTGGTAACATAGAGTATGTGCCATCTGCTAGAGATGCTTTTAGAAACAACATCTTGCCTTGCCTTGTTTCGTTGATACTAAACTTCCAAGTCAGCAACTAAAGTACAGTTGTTTGACATTAACCCCATAAAAAAATACAGTTTTTTTTATCAAAAAGTCATTAAGAATTTCTTTACATCTTTACATGGGGTAGAAATATCCCCTGTAAACTCTATATTCATTTGAACCTCACTTTCACTATTTTAGTACCTATCTCAGATTTATAAAATTGTATATACTTAGCAGTATTTAGGTATGTAATTTTAACTGAAATTTCGTTATTTTTGTTATTGTAGTTTTATTGGTCTTTTGAAATTTTATACATACAACATGTAACAGAATTGTAATTGTAAACAAAGCGCAATTCCTGAAATAAGTTTGTTCAGTATCGACTACTTATTCGATTTCAGCTATTTTTAATGTGTTAAATTTTTCCCAAAAATGAATTGTCGTAGCTGAATTTAGTGCTTTCTATGGAAATCGTGCTATTATTAATCGATATTTAAGAAAATTGGTTAGACATAACTAAATTTCGTTTACATCTTATTTTTTTTATATTAACATACTGATTGGGGTGTATAAGGAATTGCGCTTTATCTGTTCCCCTTTGTATATAAATAATGAATTTTTATATACAAGGTGACTTTTTTTACCGTCTGGAAAAAAATGTGGTGTGATAGGTAAGTGTAATAGATTCATTTGGCAATGTTACTTAAAAAAAATTTTTCTTGCTTAAACTAATATACATTACTCAATTGTAGTCAATAATACACACTGAGATATTTGAAATAGTATTTTAAAAAGAAACAGGCTCGTAGCTTCCATTTATGCGCAATCTACCTACAACCGCCAGCTGCGCGTAGTACTGTGCGTAGTTTTCTAGATTTTGTAAATTGCACTAAACATGACTATATTTAACAATTAATCTCTTGTATAACTTCGGCTCGAGATACCTTATACGTCATATTTTTTTCCAGACGGTAAAAAAAATCATCCAGTATATATAATGAAATTTTCTTATTACAAAATTATTTGACCACTCCTTTGCATGTGGTGTTCATCTGTAATAAACTGTTTACTTCTTGATATGATCTGGTGTAACGGTTGTTGATGAACAAAATAAATAAAATACAATGTGAAGTAAAATCTTAGTAATCTTACACATAAGTATTTATTAATTTACAGGATGAGGGCATAGAATTTGTTAAGCACTTCCGTTGTCATCTGGCTCCTATAAGTCATGTGGCTACTAACAGTACGGGCACACTGCTCTGCACAGCATCGCCAGAAAAGACAGTGAAAGTCTTTGATGTAGTAAATTTTGGTGAGCAAAAATAATACTTATAATAATACACTTTAGAAAATAGGTAGTCTACCAAAAGAATACTGTGCCTTTGAGAAGATTAAAAAAAGTTAATTCAACATTATGTAGCCTTTAGTGGTAGCTTTAATGTTTATACCTGAAACTGTATTGTATTTAGATTTCATACAACAATGTCTACAATCTATGCCTTGCCCAGAACTTTCTGTCGCGTGCCACAGGTTTGCCATCTATGCAGACATAATATAATAATGTCTTCTTTATTTACAGACATGATCAACATGATATCCATAGATTTTGAACCATATTGCACAGAGTGGGTGCATTCGGCGGGTGACCCCATATCTGCTTTAGCTGTGTAAGTAACCAATTCCTGAATGCCAACAGCTAGGCCATAATATATCTCACGCGAGATATCTAATTACATTTAGACTAGTGGCCACCGGTCACCTTACTGTCAGAATATTTCAGGCTAGCAAACTTTAGCGAATTAGTCGTAATAAAAAATTTGATTCTTCAACTATCTTTGCTCAAGAAATCATGCAACCAACGAAATTGTGCCTACCTCGTCGGGAAAAAGTCATGAGAATATGTATGTATGATAGTAGGAAAACCGGGAAGACATAGGCTACTGGACAAATAAATATTTCTTACTTCTTTGTTGTAGGTCAGAAAGAAATAGCAATAAAATACACATATTTGACGGCACACAGGCGTCTGGGACACCTTTACATACATTCGACACTATGCACCAAAGTAATGTGGTGACAATAAAATACAACCCGGTATTCGAAGCGGCAGTATCAGTGGACAAAGCCGGCATAGTCGAGTACTGGACCGGGGCAAAGCACGAGTATAAATTCCCCAGAAATGTCACCTTTGAGTCGAAGTTGGACACAGATCTGTTTGAGTTTGTGAAGAACAAGACATATCCGACCGCGTTGGCGTTTTCTCCTGACGGAAAGAAGATGGCGTCAATGAGCGTGGATAGAAAGGTAGTTGTATAAATGCTTATTTATTGCTCCTCTAAACAAAATATATTTAATAATTCTTCTATATTTCATCCACGCCATTGCCTGTAGCGACATAGACAAGGACATGACGTCACAAGTGTAAACCGTGACCCGTCTGCTCGTTTGCCCCTTTTTTTAATATAAAAAAAACGCGCTATCGAAATTCTCAGAAGAGTTTCTATAAATATAACTATGAAACATCAACCGTTGGAACGCGATCACCAGGCACGATCACCTAGCCTAAAGGGAGATCTTCCCTTTTCACGATTTGGGAGCATTCCACCTCCGCTCCTGCACAAACCTAAGTTCAGATAGGCACGGCACATTTAAGTAACGCCTATTCCATTAAGAGCTTCAAAAACTAAGCCTTAAAACATTATGTTGTCTTAGGAGTTTCTTATCTGCTTGTATGACATTATACATAGGGCAGGGTCTGAAAAGCAGCAGTTGTGCTGATACTCTAGCCGTTTCATTCACATTATGTTCTTAGGTACATAACTTAGTTTTTAGTTTTAGCCTAGTTATAGCGTTGTGTGGAGGAATAAACGTCTTATTTATTTATTTTATGATTTCCTATATAACTGTGGACTTCGTTTTATTTACCAACATCAGTAGGATTTCCTTCTTAACTCTACAACTGTGTTAACTGGTAGAATTTAGTTTCATTACTGTGTAATTTGTGTCTGTTGATATAATAGGTGCGTGTGTTCCATTTCGTGTCAGGAAAACTGTACAAAGTGCTGGACGAGAGCCTGCAGAGGTTTCAGGAGTTGCAGCATCAGACGCAGCAGCTACCTAACATGGAGTTTGGCAGAAGGTAAGCTCTGACTATAATGCTGAAACGGTGGAGTTGAAATGACGTTCAATAAGTGAACTTGTAGGTTCCTATTTTGAATAAAACATTTTGACTTTGACTTTGACTTTGAATGTAATCTTTGTCAACAGTGATGTATGGACCACTAATGCCTAATGCCTTATGTGACTACACACTTTTGTCCTAGATTTTCATGATTTTTCTTTGTTTGGTAGATCATACTTTAAAATTTTAATGAGACCACATTAAAATTTTATCACAATCGTTCCAGCGGTTTTAAAAATAATAAAAGTAAAAATTGTATACATGGATGATATTAGCGCTATTCGTTGAAGTCAGTTTTATATTATTTATTTTATTTTATTAGAGTTATTTGTTATTAATTAAGTATAAAATAATAATAAATAATCTCACGCTTTGTATCCCTGAGGGGTAGGCAGACGTATTCCATTACTGGATACCCACTTTTCACGAGATATTCTTTGGACCCCTTAACGTGATAGGTGGTGAGCCCATTGATGTAAGCATAGTGTATAGAAAAAAATATGTTTTTTATTTTCCTTCAAGAATGGCAGCGGAGAGAGACCTGGAGAAATCCGATTTTGCGCATTTAGCGAACATAATATTCGATGCGAGTGGTCACTTCGTGCTTTACGCTACCATGCTGGGCGTGAAGGTGGTCAATCTGGTCACCAACCGATGTATCTCTATGATAGGAAAACCGGAGAACTTGAGGCCACTACATTTAGCGCTGTTTCAGGTAAGCTTACGTTGACGGGTGCAATGTATTTAAATATAAACTTTAAATATGGGCTGTAGGTGTCTTATAAGTCGTAAGCAACCGCTACGAAAGGATTTTTGGACATTCCCACTTGAACGGGAATAAAATCAGTGCGGGCTACGCCACTGGGCGTTAACATAACATTATGCTTGTAGCGACACAGAACGGGCCAATAGACGGCCGAGTTCTAAACCGCGCTATCGAAGTTTTCTAAAGAGTTTGTATAAATACAACTGTCCCACATCAACCGTTGGACCGCGGTCTCCAGGCACGATCACCTCGCCTAAAGGAAGATCTTCCCTTTTCACGATGGAGGAGCATTTCACCTATGCATAAACCTAAGTTCAGACTGGCACGGCATAACCTAAGATCCGGCCGCAAAAAAGTGTAGGGATCGAGTATACGCTACAAACCAAATTTTTACGCACATTTATGATTTGGAGAATATATATCTATAAGGGTGCCCCTATCAAAATATGGGCGCAAGTATTTAAAAAAAAAAACTTCATTTTTGGGACGACATTTCATTCCCTTGTTTTTTTACATAAAATATCGTCCACTTCACGGCAATATGCATAAAGATTCTAAAAAATCATGAAAAACCAGTTGATTTTTCAAAATCTTTATGTATTTTGCCCCTTTGTGTATATTGCCGCTTTGTGTATAAAGATTTTAAAAAATCAGCTGATTTTTCATGATTTTTTAGAATCTTTATGCGTATTGCCGTGAAGTGGACGATATTTTATGTAAAAAAACAAGTGACTGATATTTCGTCCCAAAAATGTTTTTTTTTTAACATTTAACTAACGCCTATTGTATTAAGAGCTTCAAAAACTAAGCCTTAAAACATTATGTTGTGTAAGGAATTTTTTATCTGCTTGTATGACATACTTTCCTATATAACTGTGAGTTGGACTTCATTTTATTTACCAGTAGTATTTCCTCCTTAACTCTACAACTGTGTTAACTGGTAGAACTCCCCAATATACTTGTTCATACCCAGGGCCGTACTAACCAATCGAAAGTGGCGACGACACTCGAAATGGAGGGTTCTGAGAACCCAGCTCTCCTCAACGTTAAGACTGACCCGACGCTGTTCTGCACGGCGTACAAGAAGAACAGGTTCTACATGTTCTCTCAGAGGGGGCCTGACGATATAAAGAGCCCCGATGCAGACAGAGATATATTCAACGAGAAACCATCGAAAGAAGATATTATTTCTGCTACTGAAGGACAAGGTGAGGAGAGCTAAAAAAAATCTTTTTTTCAGACCATGCACTATGCATGCAGTCCATAAATGTGTTAGTGACAAGAAGACTTAAAACTATGTTAGTTTTAAAACAAAATGACGTTACATGTAACTCAAGCAACCTGGCGTCGAGAGGAGAGTAAAATCTCTCCGATATCATCCTCAGGACCCATTAGAGCTACCCCGCGTTGTGCTTAGTATGGAAACTAACTTCTTCCGATGATTGAATTGCTAATGGTTACGAACATTTTCCTAGTACCATAACTTACTTGAATTTAAATAATATTTTCGAATTGTGAAATTTCTTTCTTTCAACATAGTAAAAACTATCACCGCTTCATCTGTAACAGAAATAAATCTGCTGGAAACTCGTAAACACCTCAAATTTGGCGTTCTAAAAGTTGTCTTAAAAGTCTTATAAAATCTACTCACTAGATTTTATAAGACTTTTAAGACAACTTTTAGAAATTTTTAAATCCTAGTGTCTATGGCGTAAGTTATTCAAGTTCAAACGTCAAAAATATTAATATCTTATTTTGAGGTTGACCCCTTCTTTCGGTTTAAGTGAGTGCCTGATATTACTGGACTATACATATTCTTAGAATAGGTACGAGTCATACTTTGAGGTTTTTATTTTCTCGACCTTCAACCCAAAGAGATTGAAAGAAAATTCTCTTTCCTATTTTCTTTAAATGTCTGCTTCAACCATTTCGCAGGCGTCCAACGGATATACGAGCAGGCGATCCTGCACACGTCTCTAGGGGACGTCCACATACGTATTTTCGGGAAAGACGTGCCCAAGAGTGCTGAAAACTTCTGCGTGCACGCCCGCAACGGGTACTACAACGGGCACATATTCCACCGCGTCATCAAAGGGTTCATGGTGCAGACTGGCGACCCCACTGGTAGGTTCAAGGTTATATTGAAGGCGTTAATCCCGCCGTTTAAAATATAGGCTATGTTACTTGATAACGTAGCTTTCCATCGGTGAAAGAACTTTTAAAATCGGTCCAGTAGTTTTGGAGCCTATTTAATACAAAAAAAACAACAGTTAGCCCATAAATATCGATTCGAGCGAACTCTATTGGAACTACGTCCCTACGCGGGACGTCACGAGGAACTGTCAACATTCCGCGCATTATGGCTGACGAGCTAGGCTGTGGCGCGAATACTTAATTGATATAAATGTTTTGCCAGAGTCTCTGAAAGTCTATAACTTAAATAGATAAACCATAATAAAGCTATCACGTTATAACTTAATCCTCCTAATAAAACAAACAAAACATTTTATATTTTCTCTTTATAATATTATTATAGATTAATTATATTATTATTGTACGTCAGGTACTGGCACTGGTGGCGAGAGCATATGGGGCGGGGAATTTGGAGATGAGTTCCGCCCGCACCTGAAGCACGATAGGCCCTACACGCTGAGCATGGCCAACGCCGGGCCCAACTCCAATGGCAGCCAGTTCTTCATCACCCTGGCGCCCACCGTAAGTACCTATATACAACTGGTACTGGTATGCACTGGCTAGTAAATTGTTCGGAATTGGGACTGTATCGAAATTAAATTGCGAGTAATCACCAATAAAAATATTATCCTAAAACACTTCTAAAAATGTATTTCGATTTTCATTTTACAACTATAGCTAATTTTAAAATAATATAACTAAACAGTGTCGCAATTGAGTACTAAAAATTATGACGTCACAACTTAGTACATTTTTCAAAAGTACCTCGTTTGACTAGGCAGTCAAAAACCATATTCAGATTTCATAAAAAGAGCAGAAACGTCTCGCTGGACAAAATATTGTGTGATAGCCAGTGCATACCATTCAGCAGGCGTATTCAGGGAGTTTCGATATTCAATATCGGAAAATCTGTCGAACACTTTCGAGATGGGCTGATGTTGGTATCGAAAACTTACGAGATGCGCTGATGTTGGTATCGAAAACTAATGTCAGTCACATTAAGGATTCGGAAAATTTTCCTGGCTGTCAGAAACGCCTAGAATAATGTTTCCGAAGTCGATAGATTCGACTTCGGAAAATTTTTCACTCGATCTGAATCGAACGGAAACGGTATTGAGTCTCCGTGAATACGCCTGCAGGTATCCTTTGCTATACAACCCTACAGTCCTCCATTGTTTTCAAAGTTTAAATTAACGATAACTCATTAATTTAACAATTAATGTGATGTAACCTTTTGCGAAAATAACATTTTGCTAATCTGACATTTTACGAATTAGACTTTTTGCGAATGTGACTATCTCTGTGGTTTAGTGGAATAAATAACAAAAAAATCTTTCTAACACGGCTTTTGTTTGTATTTTTTTAAATTTCATTTGCAAGCATAACCTTACTGTGTGTTTTCGTTGTTAATGTTTTTTTAACATTTCGCCTTTGCTCCTACTAACCGCCCAGTTTTGTTATGACGACATCGTCGCTCCGTTCGTCTTGCAGGTATAATGATTTGTCTGTATAGCTTCAATTTTTTTATATGTATTGCTATAACATTTGACGGGCCATTTAGGCTCAGTTTGATAGTCACCCCGACTTGTGAAACAGAGGGCAGGTTCGATTGCCGCCCGGGCCCAACATTTGTTTGCATGGAAAGTCTGTTGGTTTCATGTCTGGAGGTTGATATATATTTATGCATGTCTATCAGTTCTTTAGTACCCATAGTCATGGTACCTACACAATATTTTTATTATTATTATTATTATTATTTATTAACATGGCTTTCTTATTTGCATGTTCTTAAAAACTGAGATTCTATTGCTTGTTTTTTTATGATTTCAATTTGCTAAATAATATACCTACAATCACCATCACTAGCCAAATTCATCAAAAACAGACCAGGAGTTCCACAGATTATTAGACTTAAAAGGAAATCAGTCACATCTCACCACAATACACCTGAAAATTTTATTTAGTGTACATACATAAATGTAACAAAGAAGAAAATTTTCTCTTAAATTATTTTTGACATTCGTACAGTCAAGAGCAAGTCAAGCTTGACACTACCAGTTTTAGCTGAGCTCTGATTTGTACTGCGCGCCATAGAATACAGGGCCGGGTCAAAGTCCAAAGTGTCAAGCTCAGCGTGCTCTTGAATGTACTATTATTGTAAATGTGAAAAATGGGCTGAACTGATGTGGACAAAATTTATCACAAAGATATCAAATGTAGGTATCCTGACGGGACCTGTTGGCTCAGTTGGGTCACTACACTGCCTTCTGAGTCGGAGGTCGCGGGTTCGATCCCCGCTCGGGGCCAACATTTGTGTGCATGAACATGTTTAGTGGCTTTGTGTATGGGTGTTTAATATTTATTTAAGTATGATTTATCAGTTGTTTAGTGCCCATAATACAGGCTCTGCCTAGTTTGGGACTGAATAACCGTGAGTAAATTATGTCCCACAATTTATTATTACTATTACCCCCTCGGGGATAAAGCTACAAAATTCAAAAAATATCAAAATTAATTTATATTAATTTATATTAATTTATAGGGTTGTCACAGAGGATGTTCATATGGATTAAGTTGCTTAGCCTAATTAGCCATGAATCTGTAGCATGCAAGTATTTAAGTACTATATATATACTATACTTTTCATGGAGTTATAGGCAAAAGCTATATCAGATACGTTCCCATTTCAGCCGTGGCTCGACAACAAGCACACCGTCTTCGGGCGCGTGGTCCGCGGCATGGAGGTCGTGCAGAACATCGGCGGAGTCAAAACAAACCCCAAGACGGACAAACCATACGAAGACGTCAGGATTATATCCGTAACTGTGAAGTGATCTGGCGAACTAAGTCTTGACTAGTTTTTGGCGGGAATCCGAAAAGGGCTTTGAGTATTAAACCAACAGGAGACGTCACGCGCACTAGTTTCTTTGCAAAAAAGTCTGCCAATTTCTGCGGGGGGGACGAGGAAACGCACACAAATAATGTTAACATAAACGCATTTTTTGACAAAATAATTAAACACTAGCTTGAACTAGCTGCAAACAAATACATTCACCAATCCGAGCACTCCGTGAACTCAAAAAAACTAGTTGTATATAAGAGGTATGATCGTTGACCGACACTTTTTTTTGGCAGAGGGGAACACCTGTCAGTAGCGTCTCCGGTTGGTTTAATACTCAGGAAAAGGGGCGTCATGCTTTTTGTATAATTTTCCTTTTGCTGTACATTTCGGGTTTTGACTCACATTAGTGATAGTATAATATGTAGCAAGTGTCCGTGAAAGTGTGCAGTGAATGGGAAATTCGATAAAATGTGAGAGATGGACATTTTTGGATTGCCTCAAGAAGTCACAACGAAGTCTTCAGTAAAAGTGCTATCATTTTACTGTTGATAAGCAGGGATGTTGGAAGTGTTGAAGACACCGAATTTTTGTAAACAAAAGACTTTAAAACTAAATTACTTGACATTGGCAAAATGCTAAATGCGGTGCCATCATATTAAAAAAAGTCTTGACTAGAGATGGGTCTCATGAACATCTGAAAAATCATAAGCAGTGAATTTTCACACGTCGCACCTGTTACTCTGGTTCACCTATCATGCTTCTTATCCACTCCCGTGTCCGGTCTGCGCGGTCTATCCTGCTTCAAATGTCCCACTCCGACACCGAACGTAATGAACGCAATCACGTCAACTAAAACCAAGGATATCTCAAAGAATGTTAGAGCTATATTTAAACAAAAAACGCGTGTAATTTGGTAAATATATGCAGAATCGAAGTAGGTATAAATTGTGTAAATCAATTTCAGTATACAGGGTGAATTTCTCAAGTGGGTGTGTATGGCTAAATCAGAAACTATCAGGAATAGAGAAAAGTACTCATAGGAGTCTTGGGCCCGAATTTGATGAAAACTAGAACTGCGGAACATGTTGATTTAAAAAAAAAACACACCCCGCATTGTTACACCATTCGATAGTTTCGCTAATAAGAATCGAATTCAGAATAATATCCAACAGTTAGCATTTCTTACCAATCAGACCTATATAAAATTAAACTAAACTAAACGAGTTAGTAGTTACTTTGAAGTTTATCAATATTTCTATAATTATTACACTGGGATCAATAAAATATAAATAAAAACAGCACTGCCGCCGTCACAAAAACGGATGAAAATATCCGGTAGGCGTTATCGTTAGTCCCTGAATCTCCGACAATTTTTTGCAAGTAATTTTGCTAGGACGTATACTCATAAGTACGTAATGAAATCTAGGAAATCTAAATAATGTAATTTAGATTTACAGTAGCAAGTGTGATGTTTCATCGTAATTAAAAATCATTGCCTGAGAAATTTCACTGGTGAAATTATGTGTAGTAAATAAGTAATTTTAACCAAATGAAAATTATTTGAAAGTAGCAATCATACCCACCCATCCCTAGTCCTAACAGCTGCAGCAGCAGGCCACTACATCACAGCTCCATAGCTTGGACTCACAGAAACGTGAGTGCACATACAACGCGTAACAGAAAAAGCGCAATTCCCCATACACCCCAATTAGTATATTACATTAAAAAAAAATTGATGCAATCGAACTTTAGTTGTGTCTAACCAATTTTCTTAAATATTGATCAATAATAGCACGATTTCCATACATTGCACTGAATTTAGCTATGCTCATTCATTTTTGGGAAAAATTTAACACATATTAAAAATAGCTGAAATCGATTAAGTAGTCGATACTGAACAAACTAATTTCAGGAATTGCGCTTATTCTGTTACATAATTGTATACTTGACGCTATGCCAAGTGACGCTGTGCCCCAACGAGGATTCAATGATTATTCTTTTCGATGAGACCTTTTTATTGTTGTATAGACTTCCGATTGAAATGATTATAATAAATTATTTGTGTATGAAAATTGACTTTTTCTCGATATGAACCATACTAAACTTCTCCACTCTTACACATTCTTCTGCTGCAAGCATGTTTAAGAAATTATCAGAAGATTCAGAAGGAATCTTTCAAATTTCTATTTCAATATTACCTACCTAGTTTTGAAATACTCACGGTTGCCGACCACTAAAACAGTTGTTGCTACTCTGTACGTACAGAGCTCAGAGTAGCAACAACTCGTATCTCTCGGCATCGGTCAAGCAGAAAATTATTTCACTGAAAGAAAGCTACACTGTTCGTGTGACATAGGCTATATTTTACTGACGCAGTTAAAACCAATATATAATAATACTATAGTCTATTTTACTATTAATATCATAATAATATCATTACTATTATTTACAGATATAAAAAAACTAATATCCCTGTTAACCTAGAGTACTAGCTCTGGTACTAGGTAGGTAGGGACAAAGTGTTATCATTATCACATTATAATAAACTAGCCCAGCCCAGATGCCCAGCGGAGTTGCCCGCGCGAATTCCGTTTATTCCCGTTCCCGTGGGAATTTCCGAAAATCCCTTCATATTGGTTGCCTACGACATATTTAAAACACCTACATACCATATTTCAAATATCGGGTGCCCACCGGCGTTTTCCCGCTTGGATTTAGTTTATTCCCGTTCCCGTGGGAATTTCCTAAAATCCCTTCATACCAATTTTCTATGACATATCAGACACCTTCATACCATTTTTCAAGTTTCTAGGTGTTATCGTTTCGGAGTAGTACGTATTTCTATTTTTAACCAGTTTTTATATTTTCCCGTGGGAATGAGATATTTTCCTGGAATAAAAAGTACCCTAGATGTTGACCCGGGTACTCAGTTATCTTCATACCAAATTTCATCAAAATCCGTCCAGTAGTTTTTGAGTGATGCGTGCACAACCAGACAGACAGACAAAAATTCCAAAAATTGGTGTTTCGGTATCTATATCGATAACTATATACACTACCGTTAAAATTTTCAAAAAATATTTAATGTACAGACACGGCCCCGTTAGAGTTTTATTATATGTATAGATTACTACCTATTTATACTGTGATAACAATTTTGTCCCTGATGGGATCGACAGAGCTATCTGGAACTACAAACCCAATTTTTACAATTATTTCAAGGTAGTATACTTTATTTTGATAAACCGAAGCGTAGCAAGTATGAATAAAACCGATGCTGTCAATTGAAACGAATATTAAAAAAGTCTTCATATGTAAGACCCTAATCTCAGCTGTGAGCTGTTGCGGGTCGATGATTAAAAATCCTGTTTTACGACTCCGTTTCAAACTAAACATTTTATTCACTCTGAAAAAATTACGAGCGCCATCTGTTGTCGAGTAGAAGTATTGTAGAAGTACTTAGCTAACGGCATAGATGGCAGAACTCGTGTTTTTGCAATATTTACTGAATTTACACTGGGAATAAATATTATGTTTGCTATTTCTTAAATCTCGCCCTTTTTTCGATGATGACTGTTTCAGAAAGCTACAAAAGAAATATTCTTTGGACAAACAAATAAGTCGAATTACCCTTTACAATGTTGACCAAACAATAACACCCAACATGTTCCCATATATGATGGAATTTAAGAGCATTTTATTTTCCTTCCATTATTGCTGGACGTTATCGGTGGTAAGCGAGACATAGTAGCTGTGTCTCGCTCCCTCTCGCCGGGCTGCCGTAATCCGTCCCGCGCGCCGCCCGCATATATTTTCTTGCACCGCGGCAACCCCGCCTCCATGCCTCGCCCCATATTTGCATGTTTCCATTGTATCATGATAAAATTGAAATTGATTTATTGAGGAATAAAGTCCGCTCAGTGTGTGGAAAATGTTGGAATATTTTTTATGAAGTTTCAATTCAACGCCTAATAAAGTCTAATAAAGAAGGAATAGACCAAGCCCCACTAATACCACGGTCCACGACACACTAATATTATAAAATGTGAGCTTTTCTCAATCCCTTCATAAATAAAATACATACCATTTATTCACTGCAAGTTGCTTAAAATTATAAAATACGTAAAATATATACAGTTAGTTAATCCATCGTTAAGACACAGCATCTAAAGATAAATTATGTCCTTCAACGCAAGAAATGAAAAGGTGGCAAAGTTCCCCAAAATTAACATATAGGATATCTTTTATAAAACTTAGTCTACACTAATATTAAAAAGGAAAATTTTCCCACAGGAAAGAGACCTACGCGGGTGAAATCGCGACGAACAAATAAATAAATTAATAGTAATAAATAAATTACTTCATTAAATTAAATTAGACACGTTTACATAATGTCTAAAAATTATTTCATCATTATCAACCAGTATCAGCTCACTAATAACTCTAATAAGCTATGGGTCTTTCCTTTCTTGTGTAATTTGTTTATAAATCGCTTCGTTCTCAAAGTAGCGTAAGACTATTAAAGTTCTTCTATTTCTGGAATTCCATCGGTCGTGGGATTAAAATTTCAAAACGTATGTGACCTTCTTGGAAAATTATTTTATTTTTATTATGTTCGGGAAGCTGACAGCTAAGTATTACAATATAATAATAATGAACCACGATTATTATATCATAATACAAGGAAACTAATAAAAAATAATAATTTCAGACTATAATCTATAATACGGCCGTTTTAACTTGGCTTCTCTGAACATAGGCTTCGCCTGCGCAAACCCCCCCCGCACCGCCAAATGGTCCGCTAAAAATCTTATTGCGCAGCCATTTGCGCAACTTCAGAGTGGTCAAGTTATAACGGCCGGGGTGTACATTTAAGTGAAAGCAGAAATGAAGCAGTTCGGTAATTTTGAGGTAAACATCTAATTCTAATTGTTATTGTACTGAGATATTCTTTAACAGTGTATTTTATTAACTTTTCAAAAAGAGCACATCATGAACCCATAGAGCTTCTTGGTCCTTCTTCACATAATATGAGGAAGGATGAAGAGAAAGAACGAATTTTGGAAAAGTAAATTGGTATTTATCATGAGTTGCAAAGTAAAGATCTGTAATATTCTGAATCGTAGCGTAACATTTAAAAAGAAATATTACAGCATTGTAAATTAATTACACCAAACCTTTTAAAACATATTTTATGGTACGATATTTTTCGAAGAATGGAAACAGCGCTACCGATTCTCGGTAATCGCACGAAGTCGTAAACAGCCCAGTGCGGCCTCGCGCTCCGTACAATACCACCGACCAATCACCGTGCAACTTCTGAGTTTATCACGTCATATTCCTCCAATGAGCGCGCGCCCTCATCACGCCACTTCTAAAAATAGCCTATCTGAGTCATGGGCATAAAAGCAGTGGTTGTTTCTTAACAATGTTTAGAAACAAGTGGAACGTTGAGCGGAACGGACGTGCGGTGCGCATGAGAAAGTTTTGAAGTTCGCGCAGTGAGTTTAGTGATACCGAAGCGTTCGGTGCGGACACATGGTGCGGCACTCAGGCCACGGCATGGAGACCACTTTCTATGACGAGCAGTATCCCCTCAGCGGACCCGTGGACAACTTGAAGCGATCCTTAACCCTGGATCTGGACTTCGGTCGGGGCGGGAAGAGGGCGAGGCTCGCCGCTCCCGTCCTCTCCTCTCCGGACCTGCAGCTACTGAAGCTCGGGTCCCCGGAGCTGGAGAAGTTGATCATCCAGAACGGCATGATCACGACGGCGACGCCTACCCCGGGCGCCCCGGTTCTGTTCCCCGCCGCCGCGCCTACGGAGGAGCAAGAAATGTACGCGCGGCCATTCGTCGAGGCGCTAGACAAGCTACACCACGGCCACCTCGGCGAGCCGGCGGTCCCGCGGCGTGTGTACGCGGACCTAGACCGACCGGTCGACCGCTACCCGACGCCGGTCATCAAAGACGAGCCCCAGACGGTGCCCAGTGCATCCAGCTCGCCACCCCTTTCGCCCATCGACATGGACTCGCAGGAGCGAATCAAGTTGGAACGCAAAAGACAGAGGAACCGAGTCGCGGCGTCCAAGTGCAGGCGGCGCAAACTGGAGCGCATTTCCAAATTGGAGGACAAAGTGAAGATCCTGAAGGGGGAGAACGCGGAGCTGGCGCAGATGGTCGTGAAGCTAAAGGACCACGTCCACCGGCTGAAGCAGCAGGTGCTAGAGCACGCCAATGGCGGCTGCCACATCGACTCGCACTTCTGATCGCGCCGCAGCCGCCGCGCCCCCACATTCCAAGCTAGTCGCGCCCGCCAGGACGCAGCATACAAAGCGATTTGTGATCTTAATTTTACTGTGTAACATATAGTTAGGACTAGTGTAAGGTGAGCTGTGGACTGTCGTTAAGTTTGAGAGATTAGGATGCCAGTGATCGTGCAGAACTCCGCTCGGGTGATTCTGTCATTGGATCTACTTAGAGGGATGTACTTAGCGAGTCGCTACTCGAGCCTAAGCTTGCTGTAAGTCGCATAATTTCCTTGTATCAGTATTGCGTTCTTGTTTAGAATAGTGTAGAAACTAGAAAGGATAATCGTGCAACGTCATTCGAGTGCAGACAGTGCGAGGTTGCCGCGGCGTTGCCAAGTTTATAGGCGAATTTCCCGTTTCAGCGATGTTGCCATACGGGTTCGCTGGATTTGGGATACCCATTGTTTAATTCGCACGAACATAATGTATTTTTTCGTCGAATCGAACCTTATGATCATAATTTGGGACTTGATTTATGTTATTGTGAGCAGAGAGAGACGGATAATGTGTAGATGCGTCGGTGCGAGGGGGACGCGTATGGCGTAGAGCTGGCAACGCCGCATCAAACCAAGTCACGAGCGGATGTTCTGCTAATTAAAATTCCGCCTGCGCCGCCCTCGCGGAATGGCGGCCATGTGTTGTGTCGGACGTTCCGATTCACGTTATGTTGCACAAGGTTAACTTTTTACGACAATGGCGTCCCGACGCTGAGAGACGGAGTATGATAGCTACGCTTGACAAAATTCGTGCTTGTGTGGAAGACTGATCGAATGAGTGCCTTGAAAGTGTGTACTGTGTATGCATGAGAGAGAGCGTATTGCGCAAGTATTTCCCCGATATTTAAAATGTTTTCTCAGAACTGACCCGGTGCTCTTTACTGTAGTGGACGAGATGAGGCCGTCCGATGTATGGAATGCAAGAGCATTTCGTTGTGAGCGATTTGACGAGAGTGAAAGAGACGTAAGTATTTATTAGTGAGAATGTTTACCTTTAGGATGAAGTAGCAATCTCGAGTGCCTACGCTTTGTAAACTAAAGCCTATACCTGTTTTATTGTTTTTGTTACCATTATGTGCTGCAGTGAACTCTGTACCATTGTCTTCTGTAAGTTACTGTAAGAAATATAATACCATTAACAAGTTGAATTGTTATAGACTATATTCGGGAGCCGGCTGTGCGAGGCTGAGCAAGAAAGTTGCCTCGGCCGAGCACGGCTGGCGAACCGCTTTGTATTATTTTTATACAAAATTCGTCAGAATGTTAACAATAATTTGTAAGTTTATAAAAGAACAGTTATACTAAAATAATATATTTCTATGAATTTAACAAAGAATATTGTTTTATACTGAATACATATTGTATGATAAAATTGAATGGAGAAAAAATAAATTATGAAGATATTATACCATTTAATGATTGATTTCATTTCCACAAACTGCCCAATATATATTGCATAATATTATTATGCACATTAGGTATAACCTGATGATAATCCAATACACAGGAACAATAGGTATATCCTTAACATATTTTTTTTTGCCTCGAAGTTTTTATTGATTATTAATCATTCATAATATTACAATATCCCAATACACATAAATACTTACACAACTTAAATAAAAAAAATACCTACATAACATAATATAAAATAAATTTTCTTAATGACAAATAATAACTGATACAAAAAAAGGGAAAAAACCAACATTGTTTTATTATTGTAAGTAAAAATAAAGAAGTTAAACATATTATATTTCAAAATCATTACGTAGGTACATCTAAAGCAAATTATGAAATTGAAGAGACTTTAAGAACCAAATTCCATCGCTACAACGAATTATTTATAGAAAAGGAAAGTATTTAACATAACCATTACGATTTATGTAACAAAATCCGTGTGCATACATAAAAACGTGAAATAGAATGAAATTGTTACTTGAGAATGAAACAATAATTTTGACATAATTATTACGATTCATGCAACGGAATCGGTTTACTTACTCAATATCAATAAGCACATGCTCTTTGATGATAAACAACGCATTGCATAATCGTGACTAATATTTACAAACCACCTAATTCTGCATAATAGTAAAGTAACAGTCAATAAGTAACAAGATTTTGTAACGTTCGCAACGAAGTGAATCTAGATTATTGTTACGGTTTGTAATTTGTAAGGACAAATATAAATATACCTTGTCCCTAAAGGATTGGGAGCAGTAGGTATACGATGTACGAAAGTATACATTGTAACCAGGGTACTCCATGGCCAGTGCGGGCTGTTGATACACCATGCCTCACACTAATTCTGGGTCCTGCAGGTCACCATGTTTTCCTTGACTGTCGAGCTAGTGATAATATGTATTTTCCATTAGATTTTTTCAAGAAATAATTGGCACATGCCTACTTGGAATCGATCCTAGGCGTTTTGTATGAGAGAATAGAATTATCACTGCAAAAAATATACAATTTAAGTTTACCTTTATTGAGGTAAATTTCAGAATGAGTTTGAACCGGTTTACTTTAAAAAAAATCCCGATAGTGAGAGATTACTGCGTCATTTTGTTGCAAAAATTAATACCAACAAGTATTATTACAACGTTCTAGTATTAATATGAAACGACGTATCAAAATGCAATCATTCGTATGACCTTCATACGACTTCTGCAAATGTTCTGAACGTACCGAACCGGATTAAGTATGTTATTTTTTCTCATCAGAAACTAGGTACTGCCCTCGACTTCGTCCACGTTCCTAGATTAAAATTAGCCTATGTCTCTTCCCGGTTCTCCAATTATCTCGGTGCAAAAAATCAGGTCAATCCGTTGCTGCAAAAGAAGCACAAACAAATAAACCAACAACAATCTTTCGCATCGATAAACTCGTTCTGAAATGTACCGCCCTCCGCAGGGCGCAGTAATGAATATTTTTGCCAAAAACAATTTGTCTTCCTCCGGCTGATACAGATGGATAATGAATGACTGTCAGCCACTACAAAGAGAAAATTAAAGACAAAACTCGTTTAAATATTGAAGGTCAAATTCGTTGCCAACAGAAATGCGCAAACCGGATATCCGACCGATTGGCGCTGAAATACCCAATCACTTGGACAAACATTTATTCATCCTTGGCACTTACGCAGATTCGTATTACGACGCGAAAATATTGATCTGATATTAAATAAGAGAGAGAAGGTAGCCATTTTTATTCCGAGGTTCGGTTCATAATTACTACTACCAGATAAATTTACAGCCTCAACCATTTGTTATGCCGGTAGTCTGATTTCAAATAGGTATGTTGAAATACTTAGGCAAAATCAAAACCCGACTGCTCAAAAAGTAAGTAGGTACCTAAACTAAAAAAAAAAATCTTTATTTTTAATTTTTTAATCTGGCTCCAATTTTAAATCGTTGTAGGTACTAAATGGTCATTTAACTTTAAAAATCATAAGAGAAACCTAACCTAAATAATCTTCAAATTGGTATTTAATGATACACACAACTTAACATAGTTCGTCCACTTTTATATTTTTCTTTTCTTAATAAGGCGTCTGGTAATAATCATCAAAATCGGCCCACGTGCTGGGTCTCTAGAGCGCCATAAAAGAACAAACATCATACCTAGTTACATACATAGGCTGATAAACACATTACCCTCGCAGTCTGGTAATTATAAAAAAAAGCTATCATTAGATACGCTGCGCTGAATTGTTCTGTTTAAAACATCGCAATATTTACCAACAATCTCGTGTTTATCCACTAGAATTTATACTTATACATACTCGCATCGCTGTTATTCAAACACTTTTATTTATCTTTGAGGACTTTTATACAAACACAGCATGTTGCTCGACGGATTGCTATTCAAATAGCTAACCACAGAGCTTCTGTTTTTAAGCCCTTGGGTATAGACATCCAACCTAAATATCCGATGATTTGCCAACAAAAGGAGGACAATACACAATGCGATTGATATGTAATGGACTCACCGAATCTATGACACCTAAAACGTTAATGCTTGCATGTGGGCCTATTAAAAAGGCGGAGTATCTCGCTAAAGCGCTACACACGGTGCAAAATGGAGAAAAATCTACGCCAGAGGTTAACGGTTTTTCCCGGATCAATTTGAACACGACAGAATCCATACGAATTTATACAATACCAAAAAGTGTTCTCAAAGTAAGTCGACCAGCACAGAGAAATTCACATAGTAAGTCTCTCAGCAAACCCTCCAAAGTATGGGCCTTGCATCCACTTCTAATAACACGGTGGAGCACTGAGCCCTTTGTGGTATAGCAGGGGCCTTATTGTCTATTTATAATTGTAGTCGAAATCGTCTTTATTTGACATTTGTTACGCTTCAGTGCTTGATCTTCTTTCACTGGCTGTATTGACAGATGTATGGAAGACGCAACGAATGTCAAAATGAAGACGATTGCGATTACAATTATAAATAGACAATGGACTCGATTCTGAATTACAGTACAGTACAGTACTTATTTTAGTTTAGTCCTGTCATTTTCTTTCTCCTAGAAAAGAAAAGAGACGAGAGATATTAAGTCCTGTCCAATTAAAATTAGTCTGCTCATGTATGGCGTGTTTAGCAAATCTGGCGACGATTAACAAGGTCATGGATAAAAGTGACAGTTAAGCACGTTCATAGTTCAAATTAGTAGGTTTTTAGATGTTTGACATTAACTCTTCAATCTATGGTTTGTTTCGGTCCTTTTTCTTTCGTATTCTAAAGGATAGGCTAACTTAAAATTAGGAATTTTAGATCGAGACCAATAATGCCTGATCGGCTTATTGACATCTTATGTGAGTGTGTGCGTTATGTTCGAATCGCCATAACGGTGTTCTTACTCGTACTTTACCTACTTATGTTTAGAGGGTAGGTAATTGTTCAAACATAGTGGCGCGGAGTCCTTTTATTTCGTCCCCCAGAGATGTATTCACAATACAACGTTGGAATACTTCCAAAGAAAACTCCGTGTGCGGGCGATCGCCGGTGTCCCAACACCGGCGCTGTGTGACTCATGTCAAAACAAAAAAAAACTCACAATGTACTGACGAGGAAACAAATTGAAGAAGTAGATAGAAAAAAACGTCTTTTGTTTAAATTGCTTTACGATAAAAGCAAATTCCACTACCTGAACGTGAGAATTTAACGAGTATGCTGTGTTTGTGGAAAAATAAAGATGTTTTTGCGGTTGGCGCTACTCCAAGCGCCCTTGACAGTAACGATTGCAAGGGATTTTACTCGCTTTCGTTTGTGTGCCAGCTTAAGTCAAATCAAAGTCAATTCAAATTTTAGACCACTTAGATGTCCGATTGAGCTGAAATTATCTAAGTTCGTTGACAATCCAACAATCTGGTACCTACCACCGACCTCATCCGATGATGGAGGCAGGAGGTGGATAGGGGAACTCCACAATGGTCGTAAATAGCTCGAGTTTCTACTAATTTGATTTTTTTTGACGAATGGCATACATTCAAAAGCATATTTGTACCTCAGACATTATCTTGAATGAAAATGAACCTGCAGCTTCTAAAAATTTAAACCGTACCGTAATTAACTTTTAGCATTGCATGATAGCTCATTCTCAGATCTCGTCTCTGAATTAATTCTGGGATCAGGGGATTTCTCCTCACGATGTTTTCCTTTACCGTCGAGCTAGTGACAAATATGTAAACTTATTGAAAAACTCATTGGTACATGTCAGGATTCGAACCAAATCCTCAAAAATGAGAAAAGCTATTTAACCTATGACTGCTCTATAAGTAGTACATATGGTTAAGACCGATAAATGAAAACCACAACAATAGTTACCATTGTTCTATGAAAGAACGTCGATTAAGGACATGTCATCGATAAGGAAAAAACTGCATTCTAGTAGATAAGTTTACATTGAACCATTTCTTTTGAAAAAACATTTTATATCGGTTTAGGAGCTACATTGCCACAGACAGACGGTATAGACCCGTATTTTACACTGTATCTCTATGAATTAAAGCCTATTTGTCATTCTGATGTAGATTGTAGATATATTCTAGAATCTAGCTGGATTACTGTAGTCTTATAAAAAACAGTTTAGTAGTTACAATAAAGAATGACAAACATCCATCCATCCTTACAAGCTTTTGATTTCCACCAATTTATTTTAGGCGCACAGGTCAAAACTTTTGCTTGTTGTCATTGTCACCCTTTGTTCACCTTGAAGCCTTGTTGTGACTAGATAGGACATGAGTCGCTTGCGCAGGTGGGCCCAAGCTTATCTTCCAAGTATAGACTTAGTTGCTGCGTAAAAGAGGAACTAACAATACTAGCTGTTACCCATAACTCTATCTAGGAACTATGTGATAAGTCCTTCCCCAAGAATCAGGTATGGTTCTGCCAAATTTCATCAACACCGGTCCACCGGTTTAACATTAAAAAGGTAACAGATTACCGTTAGAGTTTCTTTCGTATTTATACTAATTAGTACCTAGGAATGAGGTAGAATTTCTTCGACTCGACTATTTTTTTTTATGTTATCTCAGTACTTTCTACTGGGTGAACCGATTTGGATGATTCTTTTTTATTTGAAAGCTGGTGCTTCTCCTTTGGTCCAGTTCTGACAATGGCATCCTTCAGAAAACCATATAAGTTGAAGTCAGTTTTTTACTCTTTTAGAGTTCTATCTTTACCTAGCCGCAAAGGTCAACACTTTTACTTGTTGTCACCCTTTGTTCACCTTGAAGCCGTTCTCACTAGATAGGACATGAGTCGCTTGCGCAGGTGTGCTTATCTTCCCAGTATCGACTGGCGTGCCTCCAATCCCCGCACGTGGCCGCTACCGCACGCTGAATAAATCACAGAGATTCATTGCGCCTATTGTTCAGGCTCAAACTATAAATAGATTATGTAACGTCAGCTTCATTTGTTTTAAATAGGTTGGTTTATTATAAACACAGATCGTTGTATTGTACCTAATATATAGGTATATTCGCGTTGCCATGGAAACAAGATATTTTGTATCCGGAACCAAAAGCAGCGGGGGTATTCACGGAAATTCGATATTCGACTCGGAATCGGAAAATCTGTCGAATCCTTATGTCAAATATGACATCTGTGAATAGCCCATCTCGAAACCTTTCGACAGATTTTCCGATGCCGAGTCGAATATCGAATCTCCGTGAATACGCCCTGTCTATAAAATATGCCATACCACATAGCAAGCGTGGAGCAGTTTGCGCGCGGGCCCGCTGTCATATTTGGTGTAGCGTAATTTTAACTGCCTAATTAATCAAATGAGTTACTTTTTATGATCTGTCAAAATGAAAATTTGTACTGCTGAGCACTGTACTGTGACGTCATAATTTTAGTACTGATTTCCTTCACTTTTCTATGTAGATACATAGATTTTTTTTTCAATTTGTCTTATGAATTGTGAAAATCTTAATTAATTTTTAGAGGTGTTATTTACTCTTTTAATGAATGACTACTCGCAATTTAATTTAAATACTGTTTGATACCCAGTTGAATGGTAGTCAAATCAGTTAGGTACTTTTTGTTATCATTCCTCCATCTCCATTCGGTCCTATCATGAAATTGATAAGGAAATGATCTAATTTGTTGATATCATCGTGCCTAGTTGAAAGAAAACCTATTGTATTTAACGTCTGTGACCTTTGAAAATGGTGTACAAGGAAATGCAAAGGAAAAGTACCTATCATTGAAGGTAAAGGAAAAGTTGGTCGGGAAAGGACAATTGAAGGCCTTTATGTACAAGGTGATCATAAAAAGTACTTATTTCAACAAGAAATTGACAAAACATTTGACTATTTACATTGCCGAGTTAATCATTTTAAATTATTAAATAAGTACGTGCACTACTTAATTTCAACGCACATAGGAAAAGTGTTTGCGTTCCGGGGTGGGGGGGGGGGGGATTTTTCACAGATTGTATAAAAACTCAAACATTGCAGAAATTCACGTTTTTTTTATCGCCACCCTCTGTGTAGGTAACTTTATGGATTGCGTTTATATTATTTAGGGGATTCCTAATGTTGCCATAGCTACAATTACAATGTATTCTTTCAAGCTTCGCTATTAAGCCATAATGATGGCCCATTTACCTTCATTTCTGGGTATTAATTTGGGGAAAGCCAAGCGTTAATGGTTTTGTACCTAGTTTCGAAGAAATATATTGTGGGATTGCGCTAATGATCGAAAGGTTGTATAACTTGACAAAAAAATATACCGTTCGGTAGTATTAATGCTTGCAATTGCACTAAGCTAGTTATGTCATTAATTTATAATTAATAAATTATAAGACACTTATTGATTAATGATTATTACAAGCAGACAGTTTCCAACTGTTCTCCGAAGCTAATTTAAGAGTTAGCGTGGGATTTACTTAATACCTTATTCTGCAGACATTTTGAATAGGTACTTATTCTATGATTGGATTCGATCAGCATAGATTAGATTATGATCTAGAGGTTAAATCGCGAAGATGTTATTGTAGGGTACCCATATTTTGAGATTTCATTTCGAAGCCATCGTCCTACCTCTTTTTCTTATTATCTGGCGTCAGTTATAAAAAAAAACGCACGGCGTATCCTCGAGGGGGTCAGCAGAGGTATTCCAATCCTGGAAATATCGACTACAAAATATGTAGACTCTTAACCCTAAACGTGACCTGTGGAGCTTAGAGTTGTTTTTTCTAGGAATCTCTCTGCCGACCACCTCAAGGATATTGATCCTTTTTGCGGTGCAGTCCACTTCTCGGCCGCAATCAGCCTCAATAAAATTAGGAAGGAGATCCGATAACGAGTACCTCGTTACAATGGTAGTGTTGGTTAACCCGCCACCAGTTTTTTTTGTCTGTATTCACCATAGAGGTAGGTATTCATTATAGAGCATGGATACCTGCGTACTGCTTCAGATTAAAAATGCTGGCAGCTATATCTGTAAAAGAATTACCTAGTTTTCCTATCTACAGTTCCATATGGTATCTCTTTGGAGCTTATCATTTATAAATTTTGTACAACACGGATATTTGATAACTAAAAATGGATTGACGCAATTCGACACTCCGACAGCTTCTTCGAGATGGTAAAATTGCTACGCCCACTTTCTCCAGATTTCACAACGTGAGTACGGAAGCTCTGTCTGTCTGTAGTCCTTGCTGGCACACTTTCCTTTATTGTTTACAACGGTTGCGCTTGCGACTGGCTTTGTTTTGAAATGTGGGTCCTTCCATCGCTTGTTAACCCGTTTGTAATGCCACAACTGATTTAACCTCTTGGGGATACTAAATTGTACAATTGTTTATCCGGGGGGGTTATAATCCTCCCCTCCTCCTGTCATTTTTTAAAAACTAGTGACTACTGCTTATTTGGGAATTTCGTAAAGACCTCTCTTAGCGGATACTAACTCTCTATAAGTAATCTTCTTGCCAAATTTCAAGTTTTTGCATTTATACTTTCTGAGATATCGTTATTAATCAGTATATGCTGAAATCTTATACCTGAGGGTCTCCATGGGTATTCCGCTCCTGGAAGAACTTCACCAGTGTATGGTGAGCTCATCACCGTGACCGTGGCGTCAGGTGCAGTGCATTTACACATGTTTTAGACAACTAATGCTGGGGCTTGCGGGTTTCCTCACGATGTTGTTTTTACAGTCGTTAGATTGATAAAATACTTATGAACGTAAGTATTTTCAAAACTACGATTACTTACTAGATAAGACAGAACCTGATCTTTGTAGATCTAAATATTCAAGTTTTCTACAAGGCTTGTACGTTTGATATACCTAATGATTATTGTAATCAATATTATAATCGAGTTTTTGTTGATATATTATTTAGTAGCTCATATAACTTGCGGCAGTATTATCATTAAATAGGTATGTAAAAACAAAAGTAATACCGAAAAATATTTAATTAAATTGAATACGTTGCTTGTGAAATATGGTACCTATTGTGATGTAAAACATTTATATTCTTAAATACCTAAACATTTTTCCTGTTACAAACCATTCTGGATATTCCCCCTTCAATAATACAATTAAATACCTATACCTATTGGCAAAATATGGCTAGAGGAAAATACTGAAATCATTTTTCTCCAATGCAACCGTATTAGCGACACAATCGCGCCTTCTGCGCACCGTTCTTTGTCCCCAGAACAAAGAGCTTGCCTGCGCGCAATCGCGAATGTTTTGATTACGAACGTGTGACGTTTTATTATAATATAACACATGCACAATTGTAACCTAATCTTTGAGTATTAAACCAACCGGAGACGCCACTGACAGGCATGCCCTCTGCCAAAAAAACGTGTCGGTCTTTGAGCACACCGGTTAAATACAACTAGTTTGTTTGAGTTCACGGAGTGCTTGTATTGGTGAATGTATTTGTGTGCACCTAGTTCAAGCTAGTGTTTAATTGTTTTATCAAAAAATGCGTTTGTTTTAACATTATTTGTGATTGTTTCCTCGTCCCCCCCGCAGAAATTGGCATACTTTTTTGTAAAGAAACTAGTGCGCGTGACGTCTCCTGTTGGTTTAATACTCAAAGAACCTAATTAATGTATGTTTCATTCTGTTCTCATTTAACGATAGCGTTTTGGAACACAAAAGTTTGAGGACGCATCCGTAGATTTACTATACTTATCTACCTAAAGATGATGTTTATGTTGCAATATTTTCACAAAACAGTAAGTAAATACTAAAAACTTACACATTAAGTACTTGTACCTACTCATACATCTTCTCTAAATAGTATAAAACAACGTCGCTATCTGTCTCTTGTCTGTTTCTTGTCGGTTATAAACCCGGCGACTGCGTGCTAAAGACACTGAGAGGATTTAAGAAATATAGCCTTGACATTGCGGAGATGAATACAAATCTTGCGACACCTCACAATTTACAATCCTTCAAACCGTTTAGGCTTTAGGAGGTCACAAAGAAACGGGTCCGCCATTTTGTTTTGACGTCACAACCCCAAACACTCCCACGACCGACACCAACAATGTAGTTATACCTAGTCCTACCTACCTACCTAAAAGTCTAGCGACCCGTTTAAGCATACCGTAAATCGTACATATCGAAAAACATTACCTTCCCTTCGGTGCACTCAGTTAATAACACTACCGAATCTTTTGTTTTAGCAATACAAAAAAAATACCCAGAAAATAACAAAGGCTTAAAAGAAAATGGCGACCAAAAGTCAATGACACTTGGATTCGAAGAGGTCGCCCCCAAAAGAATTGTAGCCATCCTTCATTGTCAGTTGAGAGGGGAGTGACACAAAACATACCAACACGACAATGATATAATTAAATTTAAATATAGACTGTATTGAACACGTCACACAGATAACAACGGTTAGAATAGAAATACATTAAAATATGAATGAAATATTATAAGTGTTAATCATAACTTACGAAAAGAATCATTCACTGTGCAAAAGAAATTAATGAATGGTAGGAGGTGCTTTAGAGATAAATTATGTATCCGCTCTAGTATTGGGTAGTTGACAGCATCGAAATTAAATAGCGAGTAGTCATACATTAAAAAGATTATCCCAAAACACCTCGAAATATGTATTTCGATTTTCAATTTACAATTATAGCAAATTTAAAAATAATAAAACAATCAAAAAAAGTGCTGCAATTGAGTACTACAAACTATGACGTCACGGTTTGCTATTTCAGTACATTTTCCATAGTAAAATTTCGTTTTGACAGATCGTAAAAAGTAACTGATTTGACTAGGTAGGACACAACCCTATTATAAATGCAAAACGTAACGTAACTATCTCGAAAATGAATTTGACAGGGACATGTATTATAGCTTAAATCTTCAGGAATTTTACTTACTTTTTCACATAAAATACGAGCGAAGTCAGCTGAATGCAAATTATAAATACCTTCTATTAAACTATGGTGTTGTTCTTGATCTCCACTTGCACCGTCTTAAAGTTCGTTACTTACACTACCTACTTACTTTTTCTGTAGTCATTTACAGCAATATTGTCCGAAGACCTAGGTAGCCCAGAAATGTGGCAATCGTTAAAGAAGGCCTATCGATGAGTTACGGAGTTATATTACGAGAAGATTCATAGCCACCAATGAAAATGACAAAATATAAAACACAGAGCTGGAAACATAAATAATTACTCTGTGAATGTCAAGCAATGTTAATGATACCTATCAACAGTGGCATTGAGAGTAATGCGAGCCATAAACACCATAGCTTATAATTAGACGCAACATTGTGCTACAGCGTTGAAATATGAAGGCATTAGTTACTCCGACAAACATATTTCGGGCCAGATGTATTCCTCGTTGGATTATTCAAAGAAATTTAAATATAACTCTTGAAGTTACAAAATGGAATAAAAATTTGGAGCGTCTGTAAATATTTCGTGTTTGTTTATCTGAAACACCAGTGAAAAGTTTACATGGACGCATCAAAGATCAGAATATCGCAAATATATAAATCAGTTGGCTTGCTGATCGTAAAGAGTGAACACATGCACACATTGACATCTTATTTCCAAAATCTGTTAAATAACATGATGATGTATGCTACACTGAGTAGAGTTCTTGCCGTGGTACGGACGAATCCCGTGTTTAAAATCTTCTTTTTTTTATATATAAAATGATAAACTGACTGATTGATTGGTGATGTATCAACGCACAGCCTAAACCACTGGGTCTAGAGACTTGAAATTTTGCACATACATAGCTTATACGGGGTAGGCATCCACTAAGAAAGGATTTTGCAAAATTCAACCCTTAAGCGCGAGCGAAGCCGCGGGTAAAAGCTAGTTAGATACATTTTACTTATATGAAGTTCATCATAGTTCACACTATTCGGAGTCGAGAGTTCCGTTAATCTAATTATATTCAAATAATGACAAATCCAAGACAATGCCCTCATGTCCATCTCCAACAAATAAACTTGGACACTCATAATAAAGAACTTCCACTAAATCAAAAGGTCATACGAGTATATTATTACAATATCGCATGAAGGTTATGGACGTGTCATAGGAAACATTGTACCAGACTGCACCAATGCTTTTAATCTTTTCAGTGCCTTAAGGCACTCAGACTTTTTGGTGTTTTAATAATAAATTTACTTGCAAGAAAAGACTGACCTCTGGCAACTCTTCAATAGACCAAATCTGAAAGATATTTTGGTGGCCTTGTGGTTGTTTACAAACTTTTTCTTTTTAAAGATATCCCTGTGATTAAAGAGCCTGCTGCTCATTAGTGAGACTGAGACTGCATGAATTTGTTTGCACGCCGCTCCGGGCTCACTACTATCAAGTTTAGGTGTCCAACGAATTTCCTGAAGAACCGTGGGTATTTCTAGAAATGGAATACCTCGGCCTGCCCGCGCGGGTATAGAGGGCGTGAGATATTAAGATTTTTAAATTTTCAATGTCATCTTTGTAACACATCAAGTGAAGCTTGCTAGTATTTCCACGTCCGATAATCGCCTCAAAAGAAACAATGCGGTGAGTGTGATGACCCGCAGTTCGTTACACTCGGGACAAGCGACCGTGTCGCCCGACGGTTTAGGCTGATGATCGTTAATTCGGATCATAAACGCTCCATTGGACCATATGTAACGTGCAATTGGTCCTTAAACATTGAGGTTCACTAAAAATTAGGGCAACTAGCAAGATTAGAAGGAATCAAAGAAGCCGAAACATTACAGTCAAGATCCATATACTAATGCAGGATGCAAATATGTTGATGCGCAATTTGGTTTTTTCATAAAATCGTGACTGTATTAGAATATATTTTTGAAAATTGTAAGGTTAATAAATAAATTTCAAAATTAAGATAGATAATATTAATTGAGAATAAATTCGGACAAATAATTTTCTAAAGATTGGCCTAGGCAACCTATTTTTTTTACGGTGGGTAAAAGTGTGGGAAATTCTTCTATAAAATACGTGGTATGGACATCATGAGAAATCACAATTCAGACTGCAGTAAAAGCCTCATTAGTAGAACAATATCATTTTACAATCGATGACCAATATATAAGATAAAGGAAGTGTAGAAGACATTGCCCTGAGCCCTATAACGAAGAAAATAATAAAATAAAGACTTGATTTAAAAGCCCTATAGCCATAGTATAATCACCCAAAAAAAAACACCTCTCATTCGGCCATTGACACGATCTGATGATATCCTGTCATAAACTTCCAAATACCTAAAGCCCCTACAAAATACGTTCAATAGTTAAAGACAATACTGAATACAAAGACTCATAAACAAATAACTTTAGCTTGCAGACTTATAGTTTGCATTTATGTATTGTAAACTACGAATAAGGAATTCCTTATTCGTAGATTGTAAATAATCAGATTCGAAGGTGAATGTCTCTACCTACTCTAGATTGTCTTACAAGCATCAGGTTGCGTATTTGATAGGGACGTTTA
This sequence comes from Ethmia dodecea, assembly GCA_963855545.1. Taxonomy (NCBI): domain Eukaryota; kingdom Metazoa; phylum Arthropoda; class Insecta; order Lepidoptera; family Depressariidae; genus Ethmia; species Ethmia dodecea. The sequence goes on along the minus strand of OY979456.1, from coordinate 12,696,179 downwards.
ATTTGTCTTTGATGAAATGATTGGACTGGATTAAATTTCTTGACGTGTGTTTTGCTGGTATGGCTGTCATGTCAGGGACCATAAACTTTTAACTGTAACTACAATAAACGACGTAGAAATAAGTTAAATGTGCTTGTCAATGTTGGCGCATATTATACGTATATCTTGGATATGTCCATATAACTTTTTAATCCAAGAAACTGATTGCCCTAGTCACCAATTAAGAAATTGCCAATTAAAAATAATTTTACTCAAACATCATCATCATTATTGAATCTAAAACATAAGCAATTAAAGATAAATTTGTACAATGTAATAGAGCATAGCCAATCGTTATCAAGGATTTAATTACAGACGGATCAGTCGGTAGTTTGCTAAGCTGTATAAGACGTATGAACTTAAAATCACAATGTTGTGCTCTTGGATTTTCAAGCTCGAGCAAGATAGGTGAGGATTCGAAAACGCTCAACCTATCTATTCTTGGCCAAATTCGTTCGCCACTGGGAGCGCTCAATTTATAGCAGTCCTACAGCGAACTAGTTCGCTCATTCAGTTCGTTTTTTTATATTTTTCTGTGGAGACAATAATAAAATTAAATGTTTTTCATATAATGTAGTAAAAAACTAACCATAGACTAAGTTAGTAGTCTTTAATACGAAACTTTTGTAAAAGCAGCAAGAATAAAAAGAAATTAGTCAGCTAACCATGCAGCGCCACTCCATAATAGAGCGGATCTCAGAAAAATAAATATTTAAAGAACTAAGAGCGAGATTGTGGACGAACTAGTTCGCATAGTTCACCTAAAAGAGAGGTCTTTCTAACTAGGTCGTTTGCTAACTACCCAAGACTACACCTATCTAACTCGAGCCTCTCCCGAGGCGAAGCTTTACCGTTACTGTGCTGATTAGTAAGCGTAGTATTTGGGAATTTAATACAAATAAAACTAAACGGCGCAAGTTGAGTCGGTGCTGCCGTTTCCTAATCGATATGTGCACGACAGCCTTTAGTCTAACACGAAATTTACGAACAAAGAGATTAAAATATAATAGGGCATAGAGAGGACAAAGCGAGGAAAATTAGAAACCAAAATTTATTCAAAGGTGGAAAAAGTATAGTGTGATTCGACCGGGATTCGACCGAATGACAGCTCGCGTTCATACTAACTGAAATGACGATTGAGCTTCAAAGTTTTTGTATGAAAATATTCCCAATGCCCCCTCTATGTCGTATTATATTTTAATCTCTTTAATCACGAATTAAGTTTTACACTGGAAAGGCTCTTCGTGTTTGCTTGTGATAATATGTTATCAGTATGTCTTTGCTAAACGTCTACGCAAACATGTGTCACGACACAACAAAGTTGACTTTGGCCAGTTTGTGGCCAGATTAGTGATGGTTGGTAATAATAAAATTTGCTACGGCAGTTGTGTTGTTCATGCGTTCGTGGTCGAATCTTGTTTGCTATTGCATCAGCTTTCATTGTTAAGTATTATTTTGTTATTATTTATTAATGGAGACTGTAACCGGTTTTGTAAATATGTAGCGACTGTAGCGGTCTCTCTATAATAAGAACAGCTATGAGTGGCTGACTAATAGTCATTTTAAAAAGGTAGATACCGATATCTCCTACTTCCAATATAGAACTTTTTGAAATAAGTCTAAATTTAAATAAAGTAAATAAAATAGTTTTTGAAAAACTCATTGGTAATGCCCTCGCCAGGATTCGAGCCTTAAGAATGAGAAAAGGGAATGTGATTTTTTTTAAGCTATTGCATAGCTTCTATCGCGGGCCTTGAGCGCGGGGACCGAATCCAGAAATTCCGTAACGAAAAAACCTCACGCTCTCCCCACTCCGACGGGCACGGAGGTGTGGCTTTAAGGCCGTGCATTGTATAAAATAAAATTAAATAAAGTGAAGTAAAGTAAAGTAAGTCGAAGTCGAAGTCGAAGTCGAAGTCGAAGTCGAAGTCGAAGTCGAAGTCGAAGTCGAAGTCGAAAGTCGAAAGTCGAAAGTCGAAAGTCGAAAGTCGAAAGTCGAAAGTCGAAAGTCGAAAGTCGAAAGTCGAAAGTCGAAAGTCGAAAGTCGAAAGTCGAAAGTCGAAAGTCGAAAGTCGAAAGTCGAAAGTCGAAAGTCGAAAGTCGAAAGTCGAAAGTCGAAAGTCGAAAGTCGAAAGTCGAAAGTCGAAAGTCGAAAGTCGAAAGTCGAAAGTCGAAAGTCGAAAGTCGAAAGTCGAAAGTCGAAAGTCGGAGTCGGAGTCGGAGTCGAGTCGAGTCGAGTCGAGTCGAGTCGAGTCGAATCGAATCGAATCGAATCGAATCGAATCAAATGAAATGAAATGAAATAGTCAGACCAACCAAGACAGTCAACTTTATATTTTACAATTTATCTTCAAAGAATTCTTTAATATTATAATAACCATAATAACTCTTATTTATTAGAAAAGCTTTTAATTGATTTTTGAATACAATAATTTTATTCATAATACAATAATTCAAGGTTTAGTCTAAGTCAAAATGTTATAATCAAAGTAGGAACTTACAAGTCCACTTATTGAACGTCAATTCAACTCCACCACTTCAGCATGTATGGTTGAGGAGAAGAAACGGATTGTTACTTAATACTAAATTGGGTTACATAATTTCGTTATTTATTGCCATCGCATTGCGCTGTGCTGGAGGAAATCTGTTCCAAGCATCATTGTCATTTATATAGTCGTCTACTTAGTTTGTAATACGCCATTTTACAAAGTACATTTTTAACATGAGTTTCGAACACAGTTTCAGGTGTGCAAAGCCCCACAAAGGAATTATAAATTTTACAATCGTGACTGAGGTCGCTCTAATTTATTTTTATTCCTAAGATTACAATTTCCTATGCCTGTCACAGTTTTAGTACAAAGTAATATGTTTTTCCGCACATGTATAATGTTTTCATAAATGTACTGACAAGGCATTGTTAAAATATTAATTTCTTTGAACAGTTCTCTTAGGGATCACGACATCTTAACTTATAAATAGCCTTAGTATTATAATATTACATACCTTTAAAGAAATAAGTATTTTTATTTTATTGGTGACTGTACTTTTGGCGAAAAAAGGGGTTATTGAAACAACATAAAAACAATCGGAGCAGTGGGAAAAAATATTCCCACTCGTCCCTACCAATCGGAGTTCCGATCGGCGGACTGGGAACAATCCGTTTCTTTCGGCAGTCTTGTTGATACAAAATGCTATGCAATAGCTTTACCGCGGCAGTCCCCGAGTGCCACACGTCTTTTTTACTTAATTTTTTTAACCTCCCTACACTTGACAGTGACCCTACCGCAGGACAGTGTTGTTGTTACTGATGCCCTTAAAAAATTTTAGAGAGTCATCAAGATGTTTCCACGTCGAGCTAGAGATAGATATTCACTTAAAACTCATTGACTCCTAAACAATGAGTTTTTCATCCAGGCATGAGACGCAGAATCTCTTTCAACAGGTATATCAACACTATGAACGAATACGAAGCTATGGGTCTTTACTAGTATATTCTTACGAGGAAAATACATAATTACAACTAGAACAACAGTTATGGTATCTCGTGAAATGTGGGTATATCCAGTAATGGAATACCTCTGCCTACCCCCTCGGGGATGAAAGGCGTGAGATTATATTATTTATTATTATTATAACAACAGTTATCTCTATCAGACAGAGAACTTTATGGATTCGGAAAATTCTGCGGCTAGCATTGTTTCCTTACGTCTGGTTTTCCTTTTACCGCCTCAGGCAAATGGTACATTGGCACAAGGTTAAATAACCTGATATGATTTCTAAAACTCAGACAAATATCACATTAATGTACCTACTAAACAATTGCAAACACTGGGCAGTTATGGGAATCCCACTTATCGTTTTCCGTTGTAAATACGGTGCTGAGTTGCGGTTAGAAGAACGGATTCAGAGCTGGGGCACAACCCCTGTACAGTAAACTATACTTAACTGCTATTTAGCAACAAAGGATATTTCCAAACTATCCCCGAGGGGGCAGGCAGAGGTCCAGTTCTAGAAATACCCACCAAATACGATTCACCAGTCAGTATATTCTTTGGATCCCTAAACGACATAGATGAGCCTATCGCTGGACCGGGTTGCTGTGACACATGTCACGGTTCCCTAATGATGTTTTATTTATTGAAATAAAGGCTATCTATGGGTATACTGTACAAATAATAATCTCACTCCTTTTATCCCCGAGGGGGTAAGCAGAGGTATTCAATTACTGGATATACCAACTTTTCACGAGAATATATTCGACCCCTAAACGTGAAAGTGGTGAGTCCATGGCCGGATCGGTTTGTTAACACATGTCTCAGAATAGTCAGAATTAATTGTCTTGTCTTCTGTTGATGTTTTTCTTCACCGTCGAGCTAGTGATGAATAATGTACGTAAGTTTAAAAAAGTCACTAGGACATGCCAGGGAACGAACCCGAGCCTACTGATTTCCATCATGTGAAGCAGGCTTTAACCGTAAGGCTGTCACTGCTCTTACTGTGTACTGTACAACTGACAAACATAAAAAGTTCATAAACACATTTGTTGGCCCCGGCCGGGAATTGCACCTACGACAAGATGCAGAGGCCTGTCTTCTCAAAGTTATATACTCCTAAATGCATTATGTCCAATCCAATTTATAATGCACCGTCTACCCTAATTCTAATCTCAGTTTCATCCATCCTAAGCTTGTCTGGAAGAGATCGCTAAAAGCGATAACATCGCCGATTGTACTGTACTGTTTCTGATGGTACACCTACAATAAAGAGTTATTTGTGTAGTGTAGTGTGGGTAGCCACTTTTTTCTCTGTGCGACTTGTTTACAACAAATTGTATGTGCCTTGTTATTAGACTATTGACATTTCTAAGTGTACTTTATGTACCTACATACAGAAAATAAATGATTTTTTATTTGTATGTTTTTCCCTATAAATGCTTATAAATAAATACAAACAGCATTTGCTAAAGCCACACCAAACGGTCCTGATATCTTATTTGTGGCTTTTCTGTGGCAATAACTGTGTAGTTAAATACTGTAATCGGCTAGCCACCCTAATCGTAATTTATGTTTGTCTGTCCTCATCCGAATGCAGACTAATACGCAGTAATGAGGAAAACTTTTCAAATACTTAGTCTACTATTCGTTACATATTCTGTGGTATAGACGAGTATGCGGTTAAACCGAACTTGAGGAATATACAGTACCTACCTACGTAATAATTATTTGAAGGCCTCACAAAAACGCAGTACTTATTCAACGAATGTGTTACAAAATCGTAATTTTCTTGACATTATAGTGGACAGAAAAAGATAAAAGTGAACTACCTATTGTTGCTTAATTGTTGGTCAAACATTCATTTAGGTACGATACTGAAAACTATCTACCTAACCAAGCTTCGCCAAAAAGTACAAAACTTTCAGCAACAAGCGATGTCAAAAAGTAATCAGCAAAAATAACGTTTCGTCAATATAAATAACCTACTTTCAGCCACAGGCGATTGTCATAAAAAAATTTAAGACTTGGGTAAAATCTAACTTTCGTCAACATACAGTATTTACAGTTATCTGAAGTTTATGTTATGTTAAAGAATCTTTTAATCATCGGCAATCTTCAGTACGATATAATATTTCGCTTTTAATCAAGATCTTATTAAATAGCAGGACGGTATACGGTAAAACAATAGAATTAACAGAGATTGTCGAAGCTTATAACATACTTCATTGTAATTGGGGACCGTTATTAGCAAGACCGGTATTTAAGTGTGGAACAATACAACAGTCTCTATAGGTTGTCAACAAGAACATTTAATTGCAAATGAAATGGTCGAAATCAAGCGAAGGTCCTTAAAAGGTGGTGGTCGATTAACGGTGGGCGTTGGCGACCCTACAAGGAAACTTGCTAACAACACGCGGCTTGTAGCTTTCTCTCAACTCACTGCTGTTTACTCCAGCCTCGTTGTTTGCTAAATACTGTGAGAATATGAAAATATAGGTATTTTAAAAGTTTCTCAAAAGTAGCTGCAAAAGATTTTCAGTATGTTGACTTACCTACTCTAAACTGCCCGTTTGTACAGGAATTTTATCTTTAGTCTAAATAGGCTATTTAAAAAATAGTATATTTATTAATAATAGTATATTTATTAATAATAGTATATTTATTATAAGGTAACTTATAATAAAAATGAGCATACCATTATATCGCCGATATAAAAAGTTATTAAATAATAAGGAATAATGTTGCCTTAAGATTTAGTAGGTACCAGGTTTTTCAATAGATAGGTAAGTACAGTTGTTCGGCAAGTTAAGCCAACGCCGAATACATATATTATATGGGATATCTGGCAGATAAGTACCTACTATCGGGAAAATCGACCCTTCCAAGAAAATTTATGGTGGATTTAAAATTACCTGGAATTTTTTATTTAATTTTAGTTTTATTTTAACGTGGTAAAATTACATTTCTTTACCAAGTAAAAATACTAGCTTGATAGCTAGCCTGATCCTTTGACAGAGATAAGTGCCCTGTGCTAGCCCTCGGTCACACACATGAGCCTCGACCAAACGCACTGACAGCTTATCTAGAACTCCTACAAGTAAAAAGCAAATATGTTTTTGGAGAGGCCGCAATTAGGGTTGCCAGGTCGCCAAATCTAATAGCCGGACAGACCAGTTTGGCCGGACATTTGGGTAAAAAGGCCGGACACATTACATTATTGAGTATTTCGTGTCTCAGTATTAATAGGTATGCGGATTTTTTTTATGTAAAATCTATCTTTTTATTATTATTACCAAAAATCTTCTTAAATTCTAATGTAACATAAATCAAATCGCACTTAATTATTATTCAGTCAAATAAATTCGTTGCGAAATGTAAAAAGCCGGACAGGACGGACACCGTTTATTTTAACCGGATACGCAATCAAAAAGCCTATCTATATCCGGCTTTATCCGGACGCCTATCAACGCTAGCCTCAATTCTAGACATTTCTAACCTAAATATTATTTCTTCTTTAACCATTAGGAATGCTGCTTGCTTAACTAGACCTTTAATCTTCTCTATTGCCCTAATTCACCGATCAATCAATCTGTAGGTCACGTTAGTTCGCCCCTGAACGTCCTCCTTGTTCCAATTGACCCTATTTAATTCGTTCAACGAAATTACATTTTTTTCCTTAAGTTTTACTAAGAATGAGAGCTGTAATAATTTCACAATGGCCACTTCTTTGAAATCCGCACTCAGGTTTTCATTATCAGATTAGTTCCAACCACTTTCCGGTATTTTGTGATTAGTAAAGATATCCAAAGGAAGTTGGGTAAACTGTTTCGTAGAAAAGAGTACCCAATACATGATGTTATGTAGGCAATTTTACTTTAATCCATACATTATATCACAAACCAGTGATTATATCATGTCTTGTTCCCATTAGGGATTCGCAGATAATAGGAGTCGACTTAGAATTACTGATTAAATTCTGAAAAAAAAGTTTTCTTCCTCATAGATACATATAGGTAATCATCATGAAGTAACGCTGTATTATATGCTTGACTATCAAGTCAAGGTCGCTTTTAGGATTATGTAGATTATAGGTACTGCCCAGTGCCCATTGTGGCTGTAGTTGTGTAGGACCAATCGTTGTTGAATCTCGTTCATAAATGAACTAAGGCTTTTTTATCTGTTCTTATTTTTAATGTTTTTGCAATTTTTGATAATTGTCAATTAGATAATAAAATAGAAAATGACGTTATTTTTGTTGTATTTATTTTTATACGGTACACCAACAGCCAAAGACGTTTAAAGAATAAGTTTCTCTCTCATATAGAGAATGATTTTCTTTCAACCTCTTTGCCAACAGCACTACATACTTAGAAAAACTAATTCTATTATATGTGTAGGTACCAATTACAAGCGTGTAGGTATCTTTTGCACAAAATAGAGACGACAGCGTAATAATAAAACTATAATAAAATTAAACAAATCTCCATTGAAAATAAAAACTAATAAAACTAAACAAATCTTCATTAAAAAAAACTAATAAAACAAAACACGTTCTAGGTACTTTATTTTTGTATTTCTTATGCATCTAGCAAAAGTTTATTTTTGTTATATTAGATTAAATTTTGTATGCTCCTAAGCCGTACGGTAATCTTAGAACTTGTAAGATGAAGTGGTAAGTACCTACCTAAGTGTGAAGAACAGCACATCGCTATAAAAATATGCTTGTGATTGAATTAGGTATGTCAACTTGACCTAATTGAGTCTAATAGTCATTCTTGAGATGCGCACGCATTCGTTCGTACTTAAGCCATTTATGCACTGGACAAGAATTGACGCGCACCACGTGACTCTCAACGTATTTGGCAACGTTGCGCAACAGTGCGCGACGTTGTCAAATGATAAGAAACTTTTACCTAAAACCTAAAATTATGTTTCGTGCCATCAAGAGACGTCGCTGCTGCGTGCAACATTTATAATTCAAAAATGTTGTAACATCCTCAATAAAAAAAACTAAGTATATTTCCCTGACCTAAGTTATTTTTATTAACTTTCGTTATATATAACAGCGAAAAAAGATAAAACAAGTTGAAGTCAGTTATGCGGATGAGCGAGTTCTTACAAATGAAGAATAACAAAATAAAATTTAAAAAAGGTATAAATATATTACCTAGATGAATCATGGAGTTAATACCAGTCCTTGTTTACTAAGAAGTAGAACCATGTCTAGGAGAAACCCCTATTTACCATTTACACAATAATAAAGATTTATCCTTCCCACTAATATTGAACGGGAAAGTTTCTGAACAATAGATATTTGTTACTACTACTGAACGGATTTTGCTGAAACTTTTCAGTAATAATTTATTGACATCAGAACCTTGGAGCCCCGGAGCTACAGAGCTGGCGAGTGGCCTAAATTATTGTAGTGAAAATGTAGTAGTCAAAAACACATCTCTTTGAATTTGTAGTTCTATAGTTCTGGAGTTATTCGACCTGAAAGCTAGAAATCATCAGGTCGGTGTGGCCCCGAGATCTCAGTAATTAGGGCAGTAACGGACGTTTGCTCTTAGACAAAGTTACTGTAATATTTAGGTAGTAGACAGAAAAACAAAGAATATAACTCGTAGTTCGATATTTTGTAAGTAATTCACGTTTGAAGTGCGTGACAATCAGGTCCCTGTAGCCCAGTGTTTTCTCTGAAACGAAGCATCCTAGCATAGTATGTTGTTTGAGTAAGTTTCTGTAGTTCTCGATTTAGGAATTCGTATGGAGCTAGTTTTTTATGTAGTTCTACGGTTTAATAGAATTTTGCACTCTTTCTAAAAACAATCAGAACGGTGTAGCCCAGTGTTTTCTCTGCAACGAAGCATCCTAGCATAGTATGTTGTTTGAGAAAATTTTTGTAGTTCTCGATTTAGGAATTCGTATGGAGCCCGTTTTTTATGTAGTTCTACAGTTTACGAATAATTCAGGTCGGAAGCTCCGAAATGACAGCTAACCTCACTCATTACATCTTTGGAATCAAACAAGCTAGCGAAACAGAAACCTACACAACGATTTATTATCCATCTATATCTATATCTATACATATAATAAAACTCTAACGGGGCCGTGTCTGTACATGAAATATTTTTTGAAAATTTTAACGGTAGTGTATATAGTTATCGATATAGATACCGAAACACCAATTTTTGGAATTTTTGTCTGTCTGTCTGTCTGTCTGTCTGTCTGTCTGTCTGGTTGTGCACGCATCACTCAAAAACTACTGAACGGATTTTGATGAAATTTGGTATGGAGATAACTGATTACCCGGGTCAACATCTAGGGTACTTTTTATTCCAGAAAAATATCTCATTTCCACGGGAAAATATAAAAACTGGTTACAAAAAAAAAACCTACTACTCCGAAACGATAACACTTACAAACTTGAAATATGGTAAGTAGGTGTCTTATAGACGTATACAGGCAATTACTATAAAATGATTTTTGGAAATTCCCCCGGGAACGGGAATAACGGGATCATTGGGAACCTAATAAATTGGGTCTGCTAATTGTTATATCCATACTCTTTTCTGCTTTACTGCTATTTTCTTTTTCTTTGACACTGGTATGGTATGGTATGGTAACGCGGGCTTGTTTCCGCAACTCGACGTCATTTTTGCGCCTATTTTGCGTGATGGTGGGAATGGCTCTACTCTTGCCATCCCAGCTCCTCCAGGAAGCCCAGCAGCGACTTGACGTCCTTGAGGGCTTCGGGGAGCGACCTCGGGGATCCAAGGTGCTTCGCCCGGTATTGAGCCACGCCTTCGCACTCCAGCAGCACGTGCGCAGCCGTTTCTTCTGCCTCCATGCACGCTCTGCACAGGGGGCTGTCTGTGACACCTAGAGTAAACAGATGTTTGTTAAAAGGACCGTGGCCTGTTATGGCTCCAGTTACCGTACGTAGCTGATTCCGACCCAGGTTTATCAGGGTGCGAGAGAGACGCCGGTCCAGGTGTGGTACCGCCGATCTCGCCTGTCTACACTCACCCAGGCCGGTCCAGGCCCGTTCCTGCTCAGCCTGAGCACGGAGTCGCAGTTGTGTGCGGGACCAGCCGAAGGGGAGGGGCACCATGGGCTCTGGGCCTATCGCCGCCATACCTGATCCCTTTCTGTCCAACTCGTCAGCCGCGTCGTTTCCGCGCGACTCACTGTGACCCTTGATCCACTGCAAAGTGATTGTATTGTCGGAGCTTACCTCCGTCAGCTTTTCATGGCACTCCATGATGAGACTCGATTTGATTGAGTTACTACGGAGGGCCTGTAGAACCGCCATGCTGTCAGAGAGGATACGTATACATGCACCTTTTATTCTCCTTGAAGCTATGGCCGCTGCCGCCATGTAGATGCCCACGCACTCAGCCTGAAAGACTGTATTGTGAGCTCCCAGGGGCCTGGATAGATAAATTTGTAAGTCTTCTGAGAACACACCGCACCCTGTGCCGGAGGCCGTTTTTGAGCCATCCGTGAAGACGCGTAGCTCCCGGAGGTTCAGACTCTCAGTCCCCTCCTCGAAGAGTTGTATCTTGTACTTTTTGTCAAATATAAACCTTACCGGTATCCTGTCGTTAACCGCCGCTAGTAGTGGCAGGTCCACGACGGCATTGTCCAGGATTTTCGTGTGGGTAACAGCTCTGTCACGCCACAGCTTTAAGGTTTTTAGACGTACCGCCGCTGACGCCGCCTCCTGTTGGAGGAAGAGGTGGAGCGGTGTTAAGTTCAGCATGGTTTCCAGGGCGGCCGTGGGGGTTGTCCTCATGCAGCCTGTCGCCGCCATGCATGCAAGTCTCTGGAAGGATTGTAATTTACCAGCGACCGTGGCGAGTTTTGTCCTCGGCCACCAGACCACAGCTCCATAACTTACCATGGGTCTTATCACTGTCTTGTACAGCCAGAGTGTTATTTTGGGGGTAAGGCCCCAGTTTCTGCCCAGCATCCTGCGGCAGTGCCAGAACGCTATGCTGGCTTTTGTGAGCTTCTGCTCGAAATGGCTACTCCAGCTCAGCTTATGATCTAGCGTTACGCCCAGGTATTTCACCTCCGTAGAGAGGTGGAGTTGGCAGTCGAAGAGTGTAGGGAGTTTGTAGCTACCTATATTTCTTTTGTTAGTGAACATTACCTGTTCTGTCTTGGACGGGTTGACCGATAGGTCGTACTGTTGGCACCATCTTTCCACAATGTGTAGGGCTGTTTGTGTGACATCGCAGACAACATTTGCAAAGTTACCTGATATTAGGATTGCCAGATCGTCGGCATATCCGATGGTGTAGTAGCCATGTAGGTTAAGATTAGCAATCAAATCATTTACCACAAGGTTCCATAGGAGGGGTGATAGAACTCCCCCCTGTGGACAGCCTCTAGCCACGAGGGCCCCTTGGGGATCATCGCTACCAAACCTGACTATTCTCTTGCTGAGCATGTTTTCGATCCACCCTGTAATAGCCGCATCCGCCCCGTGCCCTGTAAGTGCGGATTTTATGCTGGTGAAGTTGGTTTTGTCAAAGGCTCCTTCGATATCTATGAAGGTGCCTAGGCACATAGCTTTATTCAGGATAGCCTCTTCTAACCTGCTGACTACCATATGTAGGGCTGATTCTGTTGATTTACCTGAGCTGTATGCATGTTGGTTGTCGTGCATTGGTATGTTTCTTAATGCGTTGTCTCTTAGGTCTCTGTCGCAGAGCCTTTCCAGCGTTTTCAGTAGGAAAGACGTCAAACTGATTGGCCTGTATGACTTAGCATTTGTATAGTCTGTCTTACCTGGTTTGGGTATAAAAATTACTTTCACCTCCCGCCATTGTTTGGGAACATACCTGTGGGCCAGGCATGCCCTCAGCAGCGTCGTGAGTGGCCGAACTAAAACGGCGCAGCCCCACTTCAGCAGGGCGGGGTGTACGCCGTCGAGACCAGGCGATTTGTATGGGTGAAAGCTGTTGATTGCCCAGTGAACCTTATCCGTCGTTACCACCTTTTCAGCGGTAGACCAGCAATCGCTCGTCGGGATCGTGGTCTCCTCGTCCCAGGACATGTTTTGTACGATTCTGCAGCCAGGGAAGTGCGTTTGGAGCAGCACTTCCCGAGCCTCAGCTGGTGAGTTGGTCAGAGAGTCGTCTGGGCGGCGCAGAGACCCTACGCTCTGGTTTTGCTGTAGTGCTAGAATTTTCCTTACCCGATTAGCAGTGTTGTTTGATTCGATCTCACCGCAGAATTTGCGCCATGCGGCGGTTTGTCTGTAGCGCAGTCGTTTCTTATACCTGGACTTAGCATCCTTGTACCGGTCCCAGTCCAGGTCGCTGCAAGTGTTCATGGCGCGGTTTAGGCGCCGTCTTACCTTACCTCTGAGCCTCTCCAGTTCGGGGCCCCACCAAGATTCCTTGTTGGCCTTTCCAGCAGGTGGAGTGGTTAGAGGGCAGGCGTTATGGTAGCTGTAGCTTATCGAATTGGTTAGCTCAGTTACCTGCTCTTCTATTTCCTGAGTGTTTTGTATCCTTGCAGGAAGCTTTAGCGCCCCCAGTTTCTGGCACAGCAGCCTTGAATAAACCGCTTTGTCCGTTTCCCGGGGGTTCCTGCGTGGCTGTACGACTTTGATTGTTACCTCAATGTTAAAGCGTATCCATCTGTGGTCGGAACACGAAGCCTCGTCCGACACGTGCCAATTGGAGACTAAGTCCGAAGCGCCTGCCGTCGCCAGGGTGAGGTCGATGATGGTCCTACTCCGCCTGGTGACATAAGTTGGCTTCGAACCTTGGTTAAGGACATCTAGGGTAGTAGTGGATAGATATTCTACCAATTTCTTACCTCTGATGTTGCTGTTGGTGCTTCCCCATAGGGGGTGGTGTGCGTTGCTGTCGGTGGCGATGATAAGTTCCCTCGCGCCGTTCTCGCAGTAGTTCACAAGTCTCGCCATCTCGTGGGGAGGAGGGTCATCGCTCTCCGGCATGTATGCGGACGCTATTACTAGCTCGCATGGGCTTGAAACTTGTTTGATTGTTATTGTGGCTGCGCACAGATCTCTGGAACAGAAGTCTGTTAGTGGATGCACTGTTATATTTCTGGAAATGTATATGCATGCCCTTGGGGAGTGCTCGCTGTTTGTGATTAACTTACCTCCAATATTGGAGAGGCCCTGTATATTGCCAGCTGCGCCGATCCACGGCTCCTGGATCAAGGCAACAGCTGCGTCGTGTTCCTCCAACCATCTCCGGAGCTGAGCCGTTGCGGTTCTGCTGTGGTGGAGGTTTGCTTGTATGAAGTAGCAGTTAGGCGAAGGAGACGCCATCTTGCGTCAACTCCCCCGTCTCCCCGAGATCCAGGTCTTCGATCCCGAGGACCCATTCCTCTCCAGCTTCCTCCAGGTCGGACGCCGCTGCTGCAGCCGTGTCCGGTGCAGTGGCGGGTTTGGGGCTGGGCAAGGAAAGCCCGGTCTCCATCTGGGTCGTGGTTGATGGAGCCACAGGCGAAGGGTCTGCTGCTGTTGTAGGCAACTCCGGTGTTGTCGTCGGGTTCTTGCTAGGAGGGACGTCGATGAAACGCCCTCTCGGGCCCCGGAACTTGAGGTACACTGCCCCCGCTAGAAAGAAGAGGCGGCGACCTCGTGCGACGAGTTCCGGGACCACGTCTTCCGGCACGCTGACGATAAGGAAGGTGTGTTCCTTTTGCTCACTGACAGTGAGAAGAAGCCACCGTTCGACACTCGCCCAGACGTTTTGTCTACGCAGCATTTTCCCGATCCGAACCGGCTCATATACGCCCGGGATCAGGATGCCGCACACGACTCGTTTGGGGATGTCTTGGGGCCTCTTCACTGTCAGCTTTGTATCAGGTGGCAAAACTAAGGCCTCCACTGTCAGTTTGAGCCAGTCCCACGTCTTCTGGTCTTTGCACCAGAGTTGTAGGGCTCCACCCACGAAAGTGGGTTTGCCGTTAAACCCCGGCGCATCGTCCACGACTGGCTCGTCGTCACACAGCTCGAAGAGCTTGTTGTTCACCATCTTAAGGACAAGGTCTGACTGGGCACTGTTCAGATGGCCGGACTCCAAGGTGGTGATGGCGGCTATCAGGTCAGACTTTGCCGCCGCGGCGTAGGTGTTGTGCCGCGGCATGGTAGATGGTGCGTTTAACAGCCTGGGTTTCTTGCGCTCGCCCCTTGGCGACTGCGTCTCATCAAGTCGGGCCCTTTTGGCCGCAACCTGACGGGGGGCGCTGGTCCCTGGCTGTGTTTTGCCACCGGTAACCCCTTTGGATGTTGAGGGGGGGGCAGGGGAGGAGGAAGTGGAGGAGATAGAGGCCTCGTACCGCTCTTTGAGCTGGCGCCGGCGCTTGGCATTGGGCCGCGATCTCCGCTTCCGCTCCTGTTGTTTACCCTTGGGGCGGAAGCCACCAGCTGGTTGTGGGGCTTTACCACCCTTCGGGTGTTTGGGCACAATCGTCCAAGCCGACTTGAAGTTCTCGTCCACGGGGGCTTTTGGTTGCCCAGCAGCCCCCTGGACTTGCGAAGATGGACCCGCAGAGAACTTCGCGAGCGGGGCCTCAGATGTTTTAGAGGCCACCAGGCTCGTCGTCTTGTGTGATGTTTTATGGGGGGCCTTGGATTTCTCCTTGGCCTTCCCCTGATGTGGCGATCTGCCAGTATGGGCGTCGGACGCAGTTCGTGGCTTACCCTTGGGTTTGCCCTTCCCTGCGGACTGCCCCTCGGGCCGCGCCTTTGCAGGCTTGGCCGCGGTTTGGGGTTTGGGTTTCCCCGCACCTCCGCTGGTTGTGGAGGCTCCTTCGGGTTTCCCCTCCGGTGCCATCTCACGATGAGTTGAGAATCCGGAATTACTCATAACGGATTTTTGTTGCTTCATCCCCCTGGCTTCCCACCCACCACGGAGCCCGCAAACCTTGGAGTGCCCTACTAACGTATTTACGTAACGGCACTAGGATTACCAAGGGGGATATAGGAGCGGCGAGTTGGCGCCCCGGCGCGACATCGGGAGCTCGGAAAGCGAAGGGCCCGAAGGCCTCAGCGCTAATGTGCGGCTGGACAGGTTGGATTCAACCCTGTCCAGGCGTTCCACACACCCTTACCCCGTCAGCATGGCCGACTACCGTCCGTGTGACCGAGGTGACCACACGGACCCCTCCGCACCTCGCCGCGGCCCTCTGACGGGACGCCCGGACCGTTACCCCCAGGGTGGCTAACCCTGAAGGCTACCGTTTTGCGTGAAATCGGGACCAAAGAGGGCGTGTTGCCTCGCGAAAGTAACTCACCCGACGATCGCTCGGCTCAACCCTCCAGGACTCCGTCATCCTCGCTTACGGCGTTCAACTGCGCAGGCCCAAAGACGCAGGCGTGCTGTACCATCCACCCATTCGCACGCATCTTAGGTGGGTGGAGGTGGTGGTGTATGACGTTAGCCATCAGCTAGTAAGAAACCCCCAGCGCGAGGCCGTTAGTAAGTCACTAGCTGTTGTTGCCCGGGGTGCACCGTCGCCGGGAGTTGCGTTCCCTGTCGATCCGAGGATATCCAGGGACTGCAACCTCCAGCGCACACTAGGAGGTCCCATACACTGTTCCGTCACCCCATTCTCTTCTCTGACACTGTCTTAGTGACGTTTTTGATATTTGTTCAATGCAAATGTGAATTGAGTTTTGTATTTATTTGTTACAAAATGAAGAAGCTGAGAAAAAATATTACCAGAAGATCATGTTGAAACTGAAATTACAAAGAAAACCTAATAAATACCAATACAGAACAATACAAATGTCATGCAAACAGAAGGAATGCACGTACCAAGGTCAGTCATCCTTTACACATTCTGTTACTCCAATTAAAAACTGGTTAAAAAGAGAAATACCTACTAGGTACTCCGAAACGAACACATCAACTTGAAAAATGGTATGTAGGTGTCATATGTCGTAGGCAATCGCTATGAAGGGGTTTTTGAAATTCCCACGGGAACGGGAATACACTAGATCCACGTCTGCGACGCCGCTGGGCACTCGCTATCTTAAATAAAGAGCAACAATACTACGGTTTCCATAGGTATCCCTAAATTCAGTTACGCTAATTCATTTTTCGGAAAAAAATCACACATATTAAAAACTAGCGGTTCTGCGCGGTTTCAGTCGCGTAGTTCCCGTTCTCGACGGAATACATGGACTATATACCCTATGTTACTCAGGGATATTGCAGCTTTCTATTTGGTGAAATAATGTTTTAAATCGGTCCAGTAGCCTTTGAGTTGATTCGTTACAAACATACAAAAATACAAGAATAAACCTTTCCTCTTTTTAATATTGGAAGATTTAGATTAGTGTAGATGTAGACAGCTAAAACCGATTAAGTAGTCGAAACTGAACAAACTAATTTCAGGAATTGCACTTATCCTATCCTATCCTACTAATATTATAAACGCGAAAGTTTGTATAGATGTGGATGTTTGTTCCTCTTTCACGCAAAATCTACTGAACGGATTTTGATGAAACTTTACATTTATATAGCTTATACATCAGAATAACACAAAGGCTATATTTTATCACCGTATTCCTACGGGAATGGGAAGTATTTTATCCCCGTATTGCTACGGGGACGGGAACAACGCGGGTGAAACCGCGGGGCGCTGCTAGTCGAATAATAAGTGTGCAAAATTTCATAGAGATCCATGCAGTATCTGTAAAGGAATTTAATATAAACACATTCGGTACCATTATCTGTATAATGGAAGAGGGTGACCATACATTTTATGTTAAAAAGGAAAAATATTCGAGCACTGAAATTTGATGGTGAAAGTAAGTATGATATGACATCAAATAGTAGGTATTTATTGAAATTTGCACTCCGGTTGTTTATTCGTAAGTTTTAACATTAAGTAAATAAATAACTAAAAATGGTTTTCATAGTTATTTATTGAATTCAAATACCCGTGGTGGTTTTTTTAGATTGTGGTTTGGCTAATTGCTCGAACTAAACAAATTCCATATATTATGGTATTTAAAGTAGTTACCTACTACCTACGGTTTCTTTCGTGCAAAGGAATAAAAAAGAGTTGACCATGTGAGTCTTAAAAAAAAATTAACCAAGGGAAATACTTATTACTTTTCTGGGAGTAACATTTTTCCACTGGAACGGGACTGACGCGAGTGAAATAATAATTTCACTCGCGTCAGTCCCGTTCCAGTTCCGCGCCTAATAAGGCGCCGCTAGTTTAATATAAACTTCAAGCAGGTTCTACTAATGGGCCATTGATATATTAAGTGATGTTTTAGCAACTATTTAAATACCTCGTGAAACGAGGTAATGTTTAAACTAACCCATACCCAAAATCACGTGTATTTTTTAGAGTCTCTAAAAAAAATACTGGAGAGCCAAGCTCGGGTGTTGTATACCTGCTTCGTAATAATAATACTTATATAATTATTGACTGCTACACACGACACTTATTTTTATAACTAGCGGATGCCCAGTGGCGTTGCCCGCGCGGATTCCGTTTATTCCCGTTCCCGTGGGAATTTCCGAAAATACCTTCATAGTGGTTGCCTACAACATATTTAAGACACCTACATACCAAATTTCATATAGCGGGTCCCAGCGGCGTTTTCCCGCGTGGATTCAGTTTATTCCCGTTCCCGTGGGAAATTCCAAAAATCCCTTCATACCGGTTTCCTACGACACCTTCATACTATTTTGCCAGTTTCTAGGGGTTATCGTTTCGGAGTAGTACGTGTTTCTCTTTTTAACCAGTTTTTATGTTTTCCTGTGGGAATGAGATATTTTCCTGGAATAAAAAGTACCCTAGATATTGACCCGGGTACTCAGTTATCTCTATACCAAATTTCATTAAAATCCGTCCAGTAGTTTTTGAGTGATGCGTGCACAACCAGACAGACAGACAGACAAAAATTCCAAAAATTGGTGTTTCGGCATCTATATCGATAACTATATACACTACCGTTAAAATTTTCGAAAAATATTTAATGTACAGACACGGCCCCGTTAGAGTTTTATAATATGTATAGATATAGAAAATCAGATGAACAACTCTTTTTTATTCCTTTGCACAAAAGAAACTGTGGGTAATAGGTAACTACTTTATACCATAATATATGGACTTTGTTTAGTTCGAGCAATTAGCCAAACCACAATCTAGAAAAAACCACCATTGGTATAATCTACTATATAAAAATAAGTCGGGTTTTCCTTCCTGACGATTTAACTCGAGAACGGCCGGACCGATTTTCATAAAACTTTTTGTGTGGGTTCGAGTGGGTCCAGGGATGGTTTATAGCAAAGAAAATTTAGCATTACACCCGTGCGAAGCCGGGGCGGGTCGCTAGTAATTCAATAAAAAACCATGTTAACTATTTTTAGTAATTTATTTACTTAATGTTAAAACTTACGAATAAACAACCGGAGTGCAAATTTCAATAAATACCTACTATTTGATGTCATATCATACTTACTTTCACCATCAAATTTCAGTGCTCGAATATTTTTCCTTTTTAACATAAAATGTATGGTCACCCTCTTCCATTATACAGATAATGGTACCGAATGTGTTTATATTAAATTCCTTCACAGATACTGCATGGATCTCTATGAAATTTTGCACACTTATTATTCGATGGATAATAAATCGTTGTGTAAGTTTCTGTTTCGCTAGCTTGTTTGGTTCCAAAGATGTAATGAGTGAGGTTAGCTGTCATTTCGAAGCTTCCGACCTGAATTATTCGTAAACTGTAGAACTACATAAAAAACGGGCTCCATATGAATTCCTAAATCGAGAACTACAAAAATTTTCTCAAACAACATACTATGCTAGGATGCTTCGTTGCAGAGAAAACACTGGGCTACACCGTTCTGATTGTTTTTAGAAAGAGTGCAAAATTCTATTAAACCGTAGAACTACATAAAAAACTAGCTCCATACGAATTCCTAAATCGAGAACTACAGAAACTTACTCAAACAACATACTATGCTAGGATGCTTCGTTTCAGAGAAAACACTGGGCTACAGGGACCTGATTGTCACGCACTTCAAACGTGAATTACTTACAAAATATCGAACTACGAGTTATATTCTTTGTTTTTCTGTCTACTACCTAAATATTACAGTAACTTTGTCTAAGAGCAAACGTCCGTTACTGCCCTAATTACTGAGATCTCGGGGCCACACCGACCTGATGATTTCTAGCTTTCAGGTCGAATAACTCCAGAACTATAGAACTACAAATTCAAAGAGATGTGATTTTGACTACTACATTTTCACTACAATAATTTAGGCCACTCGCCAGCTCTGTAGCTCCGGGGCTCCAAGGTTCTGATGTCAATAATAATTTAGCTTTTACGCATCAAATTCAAGAATATAATCAGTATAAATCCTGGAACAAAACAAAGAGCTAGTTAATAATAAATATAAAATTAATTTAGTCAGTTTGTCAAGCTTTTTCACGGTGAAACCGGTGGACCGACCTTGATGAAATTTAGCAAGACTAGTTTACATCAGGAAGAAAATAGACTCCCTACCCACCTTTTCACGACGAACACACGGGCAAAAATTATTCAAATAAACGACGTTTATATAAGATTCCCAGACGACGGCCGTTTTGAGCAAAAGTGTCCATGTAAACTTATCTACTAGAGTGCTGTTTTGTATATCTACATCGATGTTCTTCATAGACGTATTAAATAATGACAAAGAAATTAAAATATAATAGGGCATAGAGGGGACAAAGCGAGGAAAATTTGAAGCCAAAAAGTTATTCCAAGTGGAATAAGTCTAGTACGATTTCGACCGAATGACAGCTCGCTTTCATACTAAATGACATGACGCTGAGCTTCAAAGTTTTGTATGAAAATATTCCCAATGCCCCCTCTATGTCCTTTTATATTTTAATATCTATGGTCTATGATGTTCTTTCATAGAACAATGGTAACTATTGTTGTGGTTTTGATTTGTCTCTCTTATAGATACTTTGGTACTTATGATTATACTCGTATCTTAAGTAAATAAATAAATAAATAGTGGGACACAATTCACACACGGTTATTTAGTCCCAAACTAGGCAAGGCCTGTGCTATGGGTACTAAATAACTGATAAACATACTTAAATAAATATTAAACGACCAGACACGAAGCCAACAGACATGTTCGTGCACACAAATGTTGGCCCCGATCGGGGATCGAACCCGCGACCTCCGACTCAGAAGGGAGGGTCACTACCAACTGAGCCAACAGGCCCGTCAACCTATAACTTATATTAGGCTCACTTATAGTAGTGATAGCCCGGACGGTTAAAGAGCCGGCCGAAAATCAGTGAGGCTCGGGTTCGAATCCTGGCGTGTACCAATGAGTTTTTCAAAAACTTACGTGCATATTTATCACTAGCTCAACGGTGAAGGAAAAACATCGTGAGGAAACCCGCAGGTCTCAGAATTAATTCTGAGACATGTGTAAACAGACCCGGTCCGGCGATGGGCTCACCACCTACCACGTTTAGGGGTCCAATATATCTCGTGAAATGTGGGTATATCCAGTAATGGAATACCTCTGCCTACCCCCTCGGGGATAAAAAAAAGGCGTGAGATTATATTATATTATATTATTATTATTATTATTATTATAGTAGTGACCTATAACTTATAAGTGAGCCTGCTTCTTCATTTGATTCCGCGACAGGGTAACAGATTACGATGGTGAGGGACAACGCCAGGAAACCCGCAGGTTCTAGTATTAATTTATTTAACTTCATATACCAAGAATTATCTAAGAGTCAACCATGAGCCTAAGCAGATTGTTGGTACGGAGGCATGCGTAACAGTCCAGCTATGGGCTCAACACCTCTCACGTTTAGAGGTCCTGAAAAACACTGGTGAAAATGGGAATCCTCTGGGAATTAGTGTAGTAAGTAAGCAGATATTATTTTTTTAATTTATAAGTCTTAATAAAAATACATCTCTTCTCGCTAATTTCTTGACGGACGCCTGCCAATTTTATTTCTTTCAACAACTTTTTGTAATTCAGGCCTTATTCGCTTATAATAAAGGTTATAGTAGCTGCAAGAGTAATTATGCAGGCTTAGTGGTCGTTTCGGAAGTGGCCCCATTCTTGTGGCCGGCTTGCATTGCACAATCTCTTGTTCTAGGGTACCGCCGTATATGCTAAACTAGGTTGAAAGACATCTATCGAAATTTTGTTTAATATAAATGGTACCGTCAACCTTTTTTTGGCAACTCTACTTTTATTTAAAAAAAATCTCACGCCTTTTATACCCGAGGGGTAGGCAGAGGTATTAGGTACATTTCTGGAAATACCCACTTTTCACGAGAATATTCAACCCCTAAAACGTGATAGGTGGTGCTTGGTGAGCCCATCGTCGGACCGGGTCTGTTACACATGCCCCAGAATCAATTCTGAGCCCTGCGGGTTTCCTCACGATGTTTTCCATCACCGTCGAGCCAGTGATGAATAATGTAAGTACCAATTTAAAGAAAAAAATTTGGAGTGTATGGTTTGGCTACTCGACTTTTACTTCTTAGAGGCCTCTGGCCTCTGCTGCAGAGACCTTGCACAAAAAACAGGGCCTTTACTCTTTTTATATATTTTTTTTTATCGTCAGAAAAATGATAGTTTATTTACTGAAGACTGCATTGTGACATCTTAAGGTAATCCGAAAATATCCATCCCACGTATTTTATCGAATTTCCAATTCACTGCACAGTTTCATGGACACTTGCCACATAAATCGACTAAGTATAATTTATTATGAGCCAAAACCTGGAACATACAGGAAAATGAAAACCAAAAAGTGCTTTGAACGTCATCAACCCGTTAGGTATAGCTCGCTCACTGCTGAGGTATAAGAAGTATGATGAATAATATATAAAATAAATATAAATAATCTCAAGCCTTTTATCCCCGAGGGAGTAGGCAGTGGTATTCCATTTCTGGATATACTACCTACCCACTTTGCACGAGATATTCTTTGGAGCCTTAAACGTGGTGAACCCATCGCGGGACCGGGTCTGTTACACATGCCTGAGAATTAATTCTTGGACTTGCGGGTTTCATCACAATGTTTTCTTTCACCGTCGAGCTAGTGATGAATAATATATGATGGGGAAGTATATGGGAAGTATGCTTCATGGGCTATAGTCTCCCACAAGACTTACCTCAGATTAGAGATGGTGTTAGGTTAGTGGCCATCTATCTTTCGGAATTATTTAAGCCACTCATGTGTTCAGTCACAGTTTAACAACTTCCATTGTGTGTAAACAAAACTACCGTGACTAAACATTAACGTGCTCATCGATACATAGACAAACAATTACCTCTTACTAAAGGAGCTTTTGCCTCTGTCTTCGTAAGCGTTTCTGGATAAAATAAAAATAAATCTCACGCCTTTTATCTCCGAGGGCAGAGGTATTCCATTTCTGGATATACTTACCCACTTATCACGAGATATTCTTCGGACCCATAGGCGGTGAGCCTATCGCCGGACCGGGTCTTTTACACATATCTCAGAATTAATTCTGGGACTTGCGGGTTCATCACGATGTTTTCCTTGACCGTCGAGCTAGTTATAAATATGTATATAAGTTTTGAAAAACTCTTTAGTACAGTCAACAAAGTTGTTAGTGTTACATGGCCAAAAATTAAGATTCACTTTTCTCTTAAAGCCTTAAATGTATTTATAGTATTTTTTTGGTAAATTATAGGGATCAAAGATACCTTTTGAAATAAAACATTAGGTAATCAATAAGATTTATTTATGACTACCCCAGAAAAATTAGTACTTAGTTACTGGCCTCACAACTTTGTTGACTGTACAGACCAGGATTCGAACCAGAGCCTCACTGATTATCATCATGTGAAGCTCTTAAACCGTAAGGCTATCACTGCTATAAATGAAACTGAATGAAATGTTTCCTAGAAATAAAAAAAAAATGCTCTCGCCTTATCCCCGAGAGAGTCCATTCCAGGAAATACCTACCTACTTACCTACGTTTCACCGCTATCATTATTGGACCCCTAACAGCGACAGGTGGTTATGCCATCGCCGAGTGTTATTAACTAGGCCATCTGGTTTCCTTACGATGTTGTCCTTCACCTTCGAGCTAGCACCTTAAATTCTTGAAAAACTAATTGGTAAGTACCTACATGTCGTCACCGTATTCAAATCCGAGCCTCACGAATAAGAGAGGAAGGTTCTCTACCACTAAAGTCTTCCTTTTTTGACGTGATAACGTCATAAATCGATGAACGCCGGCTGAACGCACGAAAAAGCATGACTCATTGTCACGTTCCGGCTCAGCCGAGCGTGCAAGCCAGAGCGCGGAACAAGCGATAGAAAGGCACGATCCTCATCAATGTTTTCTTATGACGTTTTAACGTAATATTATCTTCCGTAAACCGACTTTACAGACAAAAATTTTTTTTAATTGCAAGCAATCTTCCTGTAATTAATTTTTCATCAAGATTCAATGGGTTTGATGTGAAGAATTTTCGCTTTTTTTAAATTAGTGTGAATTATTAATTACTGATTAGATGACAGCAACTTTTAAAATAACTTTTTTTAACCCTTATGCTTCGCTGCAGTTGGTTCATAAATACATAAGTCCACGCCCTTTTCCAGACAGGGTAGACAATAAACCGCCGTCATAGGGTAATAAATATTCCTCATTAAAATAAGTTTCAATATAGAACAATGAACTGGCGACATGGTACTACGTCACCATTTACATCCAGTGCCTATCGACCCATACCTACGTAGGTAAATGCGGATGCCTGCGGAATCACGTAGACACTTTGTATTGTAAGTAACCTATACCTAAAATAATAAGATATAAAAAACTAATAGATGTGAAATCCACAGCCAAACTGGACAATTGATAGTAGTAATTTTTTTAATTCCCTACCTAAAACTTACCTACTTACCTCATTTACATAAAAATGTGAATATTCGGATATTCAAAATGTTACATCTCCGAAAGTTCTTCACCGATTTCTTTGAAATTTTAACATAAAGTTGAATTGTTTTGATATACCAGACTAAGC
Organism: Ethmia dodecea; assembly: GCA_963855545.1. NCBI lineage: Eukaryota > Metazoa > Arthropoda > Insecta > Lepidoptera > Depressariidae > Ethmia > Ethmia dodecea. The sequence goes on along the minus strand of OY979456.1, from coordinate 12,671,569 downwards.
CACAGTAACGTGTGGCCGGTTACAGTTAGTCTACACTAATATTATAAAGAGAAGAGATTTGTATGTTTGTAACGAATAAACTCAAAAACTACTGGACCGATTTTAAAAAATTCCTTCACCAATGGAAAGCCAAAATACCCTGAGTAACATTTTGTCCCCGTATCCTTCCATTATAAAAAGAAAGAAACTGACTGACTAAAATATGCGCACAGTGCAACAGCACAGACTAGGCCTAGGAGCTTAAAATTTTGCACGAAGGTTTCTTATGAAGCCTAGGCAAGTAGTTTTTACTAAAATAACGGGAATAAGCAGGATCTGACCAAACTCTAAAATAAGTATATTAATTTCGGGTATAATTCACACACGGTTATTTAGTCTCAAACTAGGCAGAGTCTGTACTAAACCACTGATAACCACCACCAATACTCAATGTAAATCAAAGTCATGCAATAGTCAACACATTCTTTAGACAAATATCACTCTATTTACCTTTGAATAACCGAGATCATATTATTACAGTTCATCTATAAGGGAATAAAGTTTTCGTAAATCGATTGTGCATGTTCGTACTTTCCTCATTCGTACAAACACACATCCTGTTGATCGTAATGTAATTGTGACGTTTTGAATTGTTTACTTTTCCTAATAACAATAGTAGTTCTTTGTCATTCGTTAATTAAGAAATAGTGGTTCGATCGAGTCAATGTTGCGGATTTCCAATCTGCAATATACCTACCTATATGTAAGCAAAATAACACTAACTTACTCATTCATTGCGAAATCTCCAAAGTTACAACTAGAAACGTGTTTTTTTAGTTATACATATTATGTAGTTTTTAATCCACTTCAAAAATAGGAGGTTCTTAATTCGACTAGTAAGGTTTTTTTGTGGATGCTAATCCATAATTCCGTTAATTTGAACTGATTAATAGGCTTTTTTTGGGTAATTTGTGCGTGATCCTCGTGGCTCAGTCTCCTAGGTAGGATGTAGGCACGTATAATTTTTAACCAACTTCAAAAAAGGAGGAGTCTGTCAATTCCAAGCATACGTTTTTTAAATGTTAACACATAGTTAACTACGTCAATTCTGAATAAATGGAAGTGACATACGCTATCTTTTAACCCCCGAAACGCTGACTAAGTCAGCCAAAAGCCAGTTCTATAAAGAGGCCAAACGTGTAGCAATTAAAATCCTGACTAGTTATTTTGCTAAATTATAGTCTGTGTCTTCTGTTTCATTGTCCTCTGTGGCAGTAGAAGTGGGTCAAGGCGCAGTGGACATAATAATGTAATAATACAGATACCGAGTAACAGGCCAAGCCCACCAGACAAGCAACATGTAATATAAATGAAATTGAGATTACAGTTGGGTTCAAGGGTTACCGCTCCATGTGTATATTTCGCAGGGATACCTATTGTAAGCCGTGTTATGAATTGACTAGTGGTAGGTAGGTATTATAATTCCACGGACTTTTGACAATCGTCTCCATTTCGTAAAATTCACGGGATAATCTTCTCAATCAATTCAAAATGTAATATTTAAAGTTTTTATTAATTTAGTTTTTCTAAAGTAGCGATGATAAATAATTCAAAAAAAAATAAAAAAAATCTGACGCCTTTTATCCCTGAGTGGGTAATCAAAGGTATTCCATTTCTGGAAATACCCACTTTTCACGTGTATATTCGACATCTACCCCTGATAGTATGAACCCATCGCACGGACCGGGTCTGTTACACATGCCTCAGAATTAATTCTGAGACCTGCGGGTTTCTTCACGAAGTTTTCCTTCACCGTCGAGCTTGTGATAAATATGTAATAGTAAGTTAAGTGAAATAAAATTTAAATAATATAATAAGTAGTTTTAAATAATACATATTCCGTGAAAATTTCAACTGTCTACCTGTATTTAAGGGTTCATGGGTTACATGTTAAATCCCACTGACAGACGGACGGACGGACGGAGGTTTAATAAAAGGGTCCCGCCCGTTTGCAACCTTTTGTGTACGGATTCCTAAAAAACAGGCTCAACTGAGTACCTCTTCATGTTGATCAAAGGACTAGGTACAGTCAAGAGCACGTGGAGCTTCACTCATTGGACTTTGTAACGTTCTTATTACAATCGCCTTAGAGGTCAGACTCGCACTACAAGTGTAAAGCTTCATCTGCTCTTGACTGTACCTGATTATGATACACATGACAATACTCGTATATGTTACTAGCGGCCCGCCCCGGCTTCGCACGGGTGGACATTTATTTTTTAAACATTTCGGGATAAACGTAGAGTAAATGTATCCTTATGCAGGACATATTAAGTAGGTTCTGTTTATTTTTCAAATATCCGTTGTCCGTGTGGAACCAGTATATTCCCGTTCCCGTGGGAATTTATAAAAATCCCTCCATAGGGTATTGCGTACGACATATAAGACACCTATATAACATATCTCAAGTTTCCAGGTGTTATCGATTCGGAGTAACACTGATACCAGTAGGTATATGCACGTGCTCATGCAACAAACAAATTTACCCAAGGAACCAATACCTAGTGAATTCTCAAAAAAAATGAACTTTGTATGGAGACTTTTAAAGAATATTTGTGATAAGTTTCAAGTTGATAGACGCAAAAAACTACATTTTTTCATACCAACTTCAACCCCTACTTTTGCCCCGATGATGATGATTTTCGAAAAATCCAAAACACTGTCTCATTACTTATTTCTAAGAGTACCTATTTGTGCCAAGTATCAAGCTGATAGACGTAAAAAACAACACGTCACACTGTTTCACCCCCATAGGGGTTGATTTTCGAAAAAGCCAGAAATATGTGTCTTGTTGTTGATATTGAGAAGTATTTTTACAAAGTTTCGAATTGATACACCCAAAAATGAAGATTTTCCATACAAAATTTCAAACCACACTTTCACCCCCTTGGAAGATAATTTTCAAAAAATCCTAGAAGTAATATTTCATAGTTTGTTTAGAAGAGTATTTGTACAGGTTTAAAGTTGATAGACGTAAAAAACAACACGTCTCCATACAAACTCCAACCCCCGGTTTCACCCCTTTAGGGGGTGATTTTCGTAAAATCCAGAAATATTTATCTTGCTATTTGTTTTGAGGAGTATTTTTACAAAGTTTCAAATGGATACACATAAAAACGAACGTTTTTCATGCAAAATCAACCCCCACTTTCACCCCTTTAGGATGATTTTCGAAAAATCCTAGAACTAATATCTCATTGTTAGTTTTTAAGAGTATTTGTAAAAACTTTCATGTTGATTGACGCCAAAAAATACACTTCTCCATAGCAACTTCAACTCCTGCTTTCACCCCTTTAAGGGATGATTTTCGAAAAATCCTAAAATACGTGTCTCATGATTTATTTTTAAGAGTATTTGTGCCAAGTTTGAAGTTGATAGACGTAAAAAACAATACGTCTCCATACAAACTCCTATCCCCTGTTTCACCCCCTTAGGGGATGATTTACGAAGAATCCAGAAATACGTGTCTTGTTATTTGTTTTGAGGAGTATTTTCACAAAGTTTTGAATCGATACACCCAAAAATGAAGGTTTTCCATACAAACTTCATCCCCTACTTTCACCCCCTTGGAGAATGATTTTCAAAAAATCCTAGAACTAATATTTCAAAGTGTGTTTTGAAGAGTATTTGTGCCAAGTTTAAAGTTGATACACGCAGAAATCACACTATCCCATACAAACTTCAACCCCCTCTTTCACCCCCTTAAGGGTTGAATTTCGTAAAATCCTTTCTTAGCGAGCATCTACACTATAAACGTAACCTACACACAAAATTTCATGTTTCTATGTTCAGCGGTTTGGGCTGGGCCTTGATTTTTAGATTTAGCTTCTCCTTTTATATATATAGATTACTTCTGCTGCAACACATATACCCAATGTAGTACATATTTGTATTTTGAACATAAAGAATAAACTTTAGGATGGACGTGTCATGGTAGGCGAATGAGAATGAGTCACGCTACCTAAACAATATAACCTGCAGCCACAAAACCCCACAGGTAGCATTCTCATTCTAATTCCAAAGCAGTAACAGCTAGAATCGCGCAAAAAGTGAATTGTAAACACAATGTAAGTTTGGTATATCTGTAAATTGAAATTTGTATCGTTTGACCTATTTGTTCGCTCCCCGGCGTATTATGTTGATTTATAATATCCGCCAAAGTACCTACTGGCTAATTAATATTATCGCGTGGACAGGAAAATAAGTGTAATAAGTTGGAATTGGTCGTCCAATAAATTTGTGGCAAAGGAAATACAACGCGTAACAGAAAAAGCGCAATTCCTCATACACTCCAATTAGTATATCAATATAAAAAAAATATGATGCAATCGAACTTTAGTTATGTCTAACCAATTTTCTTAAATAACGATTAATAATAGCACGGTTTCCATAGAAAGCACTAAATTCAGCTACGATAATAATTTTTTTTGAAAAATTCAACACGTATTAAAAATAGCTGAAATCGAATAAGTAGTCGATACTGAACAAACTAATTTCAGGAATTGAGCTTATTCTGTTACATGTTGTATATTCGCCTATCTGTAAAGAGTGAATCATTGTTATTTGTGTCTCTGAAAATATTAATTCGAAAGAGGACAAATACTGCGTAGGTATACCCAGTGCCGGATTAAGGTAACTTGATGCCCTAAGCAATCGTCCCCCGTGGGACCTATCAAAGAAATTATAAAAAAGAATTGTAATACTGTATGAAGTGAGGTCATACTGCGAAAGAACCAACAATTTAAAACGCCCGGATTTTGATATTACTTACTTTAACTGTCGTGTGCTTTTTTTTTTTTGTCGTCTATGGTGCCCCTAGACGGGTAGGGCATCCCGTAGCAATAGCTTAAATACCTCAGGTATAAAATGCAACAGACAATGTCGAACTGTTAATTCAGAACATCATATTTTTTATAGACATTTCCCACAAATTACGACGGGCGTGACTTAGTAGTCATCAATCAATGGCGCACATTTTCAACGAACGTGACGATTGTGACCCCGAGAGAAGTAGTTTCCATCATTCGCATAAAATACAATTGTAGGCGGTTGATGGCTGTAATTTGTTATCACGGGATTGCGCTCCTATGCGGTATTTCTTGTTAATTCCAAGCTAAGCTCTGGGGCTGATTTAATTATTTGTTTTGACGATATATCTGTCTTGCACCAGTGCTGCAGTGCCATAGAGCCAGTGCGGGGCTCGTAGCAAAAATGAGACCCTTGAATTGCATTTCCCATTTATTGTGACACACAGGTTATTATACAGTCCTGATACGACCATACGAGTTCTGAGTGTAGCGAGGGATTTAAGTTCGCCCAAGACTAAGACCGCTTTATCTTATCACCGAGGAAAATACGCAACTTTTCGTACCATTTGCGAAAAAATTAACACAATAATAATATGAGATAAGCATTTATTAAAAATAATGACAATTAAAAGTAAAAGTTAATAGACAAGAAGTACTGATTCTGAAATTGATAGGCCTTTCGCACTTCTCCACGTTGAAAATTCTTCATAAGTTTTTAAATAATTTTTACACAGGTTCTTATACAAATCATGCAGGTCTTAAAATCTAAAAAGAGACCTCTGTGGTCTACCACCAGGCATACAATGTCATCATGAACTTACAAGCTAATCACATAATATTTATAAACAAAATAATTCCAAATAATAACTAAATTTGTATCCGTTTTTTCCCCCGTGCCCGTGGAAATGTTCAATAATCCCTTCCTAGTGCTCACTTATTTTTAAGGAACCTTTATGCAAAATGTCACGCTTCTAGACCCAGCTGTTTCGCGTGCGTTGATGGATCAGTCAGTCAACCAGATATTTTCTTCTTTTCAACCCACTTCAAAGGAGGAGGTTCTCAATTCGACACATATGTTTTTTTTATGTTTGTTGCCTCAGAAGTTTCGACTGGGTGAACCGATTTGGATGATTCTTTTTTTATTCGAAAGCTGGTGCTTGCCGTGCCGTCTAGTTCCAGTAATATGTTCCAGATCTGACAATAGCGCCCCTGTGAAAACCATATAAGTTGAAGTCGGTTTTTTACTCTTTTAGAGGTCTATGTTATTTATTTTGATTCTAGATAGTTTTTTGGCACAGGACATCAATCAAGGCGCTAGGCCCGTAGCATTTGCTGCCTCCTGCTACAAGGCTAATTTGACAATGTTTATTTTTTTTAAATCATAGATTTATTTATTGAGAGTTTTGTTACAGACAATATGTTGCACTGTCAAATTTATATGCTTTCATTACATATTCATTAGCAATAAATAATAACACGCAGCTATAATTTAAAACAAAAATCAAAAAAATTTACGGCGTGTAATAAAAACTCAAAACATTTAAAAACATTACCTTCTCCTTTGTGTAGAAATAAAAAAATAACACTTCGAAGATGAAGAATAATCTCGCACTTTGAAATTCGCCAAACCATTCAACCGAAAAACAATCCCGACTAACTCCAAAACACAATTAAGGGATTTAGGTACCTACCTATCCTAGTTTTAAAACTCACAGAATAGTCTATGTTGAGTGTCATACATGTATGTACGTTTCTGATTCAATACTTCGTATTGTGCCACTGAATTCCAAAATCAAATTATGCTAAGTGAAACATAAAACGCACACAATCGATGACTCTGCCCGAGGCAAAGAAGATTAAAAAAATCCCAAGCAAGGCTGCACTGATGACGTAACGCGGCCTTGTGACCTTGGATCATAGTAAACATTACTCTTGTCTATTTTAATACAAATGATTAATAGTTTTATGACTAGGAAATGAATTTATGATGCCAAGTGGGCATCCATATGAAACTCAAGAGATAATTATGTTCTTAGTCCGTATAGTATAGGTAGTATTTTACATTCGAGCTCTGATAGCTTCGACATCCATTTTCAGGGGTCAGCTGGTAAAAAAATAAAATGGATGTCGAAGCTATCAGAGCTCGATATTCTTTGAGCTGCCCCGGCAAACGTGGTTCTGCCATATAAATTTGGGATGGGCGTAGGAGGGTGAAAATACTTTAAGACCTATACCTACCAAATACCATAAAATATTATAAAAAAAAAAACAGTAAAATCGGTCGATCCGTTTCGGAGAAGTGCAACCACAAACACCCTAACACGAGACGAGACCCACCACTTATCACGTTAAGGCGTCCAAAGATTATACCTACTGGTAAAATGTGGGTATTTCCTGAAATAGAGTACCTCTGCCTACCCTCTCGAGGATAAAAGTCGTGAGATTATTTATTTATTTATAACTATCTACCATCGCGATGTAACCGAGTTTGTGGAGTTGTAAAATTACGTCGAGTCGTTATCGCCAACCCTTTGCGACGACGCGGACGGTGTGTTTCACAATTGTACACTAGGTAATAATCATAAAGTTGGCTTTATTAAACCACTGGCGAATGAGTTGGGTATATTAAACGCAAGATTCTATTACGTTGCATCATCATATATGCATTAACAAAACATAGCTAAATGCAGAAGTAGTGGTACTTCTGCTGCTGACTTGCTGAGATATTGTTATAAATAATTCAGCAGATACCGCATATAGTGTTATAGAAATGATGGCGGATGGGGCAGAAAACTTCTCGAAGCCTACCACCACTCAAGACTGTTTCAATAAATATAATAAAATAATAATATAATCTCACGCCTTTTTTATCCCCGAGGGGGTAGGCAGAGGTATTCCAGTACTGGATATACCCTGATTTCACGAGATATATTGGACCCCTAAACGTGATAGGTGGTGAGCCCATCGCCGGACCGGGTCTGTTTACACATGTCTCAGAATTAATTCTGAGACCTGCGGGTTTCCTCACGATGTTTTCCTTCACCGTCAATATTACTTTAAAATTCGTACCATGAGGTCCTTAAAGTAAGCTTATTTCAATATTGTTTTGTTAGGCAATTTTGTGATGTCACGCGAAAATCTTTCGCCCAGTTTGCACCATAAGATGCATTTTGAGAACCAGCAATATTGTTTTATAAAATACTAGCGACCCGCCCCGACTTCGCACGGGTGCAATGCTAACACTAAAACCTTCCTCTTGAATCACAAAACCGCATCAAAATCCGTTGCGTAGTTTTCAAGATTTAAGCATACATAGGGATATAGGGACAGAGAAAGCGACTTTGTTTTATACGTGTTTATCCTATGTAGTGATTTCACAAATGTCAAATTGGAGTCAAATCAAACTTCACAATCATAAGAAAGTTACTCGCTAGCGATTGTAAGAAGATTGTTTTTACGTTTCTTATTAATTAACACACGCTTAAAAAAATAACTGAAGTCGATTATGTAGTCGATACTCAACAAACTAGTTTCAGGAATTGCGCTTATTTTGTTACATGTATATAGGCCGCGGCCTAGGGCGGCTGATTTTAGTTTAGAGTGAGCTCCACAGATATCTTTAACTAGTCGGTGAGCTCGCTTGCTTTGGTAAACCGTCAATCCGTCAAATTATATCACTCGTAATAACAACCTTTTCCCTGTAACTCGACCTTTCAGCTCAATCCAGAGAGTTGTTGATCACATTTAAAAAGTACATGTTTTTGTTAAATTATCCATTATTTTAAATCCCTCTTTACTTTTAAATCCCACAACAATATCTGACAATAAATAGTACCTACTTTAGTTTTCATAACTGTCAAATAAAAAATGATTGGAGATCACCGCAGTTTGCATACAACTGCAAAAGGTCGCCATTTACTACCGGCTGCTTGCTTCTTTACTACGAGCATGTCGAGCAAAGACGTTTACCCCGCACCAAAGAGATTAAAATATAATAGCATAGAGGGGGCATTGGGAAAATTTTCACACAAAACTTTGGCACTTAGAATAACTTTTGGCTTCCAGTTTTCCTCGCTTTGCCCCCTCTATGCCTTATTATATTTTAAACTCTTTGCCCCGCACACTGTCAGAAATTCGAGTCAGTTTATCGGTTGCAGCCAGTGATAGCGTACCTACAAATTACCAAAGAGATTTAAATAATATTTAAATCTCTTTGCAAATTACGATATCTTATGGTGTGCGGGGTGCGTCCGTCGCACGTCCAGCGACCATCAGATTTTTTCTAATAGAAACTTACAATGTGCGGCCGGTCTAAAGAAAGTTTTCTCAAGAGAATGATTTCCTTCCAACCTCTTTGGTCCCGAGCGTATTGCCGGCAACAAAACAGCGTTGTATTCCTGGTTATTGGTGGGCACATTTAGCCGGTCCATTAGCACATTACCAACATTACACTCGGCTATTTCTGCTATTTGCGCTGGAAGACGTGGATAACAGATAACGCATTGCTAGAAGAGATTGGTCTTCTTATCTACAAAGAGTCATCCGAGGTAGCTGGCAGATTTCTTAAATTTGTTTGTTGAGATGCCATTTTCTCATTTATGTCATCATAACATTTATATTTAGAATAGACGCATTTTCTCATAATATTTGATCATCCTGACACATTTTCGTTATTTTGACATGTTTGGTCATCTTAACGCATTTTGTAACACTGAAATTTTGTTATTTTAACGCATTTTGTCAAATTAGCACTTTGTAATCTTGGCACATTTTTTCATTTTTCCTTTTGGTCATCAATGAATGTTTATTCAAGCCGAACGAACGATTCGAAAAGTATCTCCCAATGTCATAGATGTAAGTTGGATGTAAGCTATAGAAAAGGTCTAAGATGTTTATCGACTTTTTGAAAGTTTACCACGATACGATAGCGATTGCCTCATCCCTATTGATTTGATATTATCTACTTATGTAAATAGGTACCTATAAAAACAGTAAGTAATTTTGTTAATTTGACTTTATGTATGAAGACATTAAAATTAATTCTGCAAACATTGACGCTTCCAGTACTTAATATTCATCTGTGGTTGTAATGTTTACCATTCGAAACGGGGCTGAACTAATTAGCGTACCCACGCTTTCAAAATTCGATACCAAGACGTCTGCACGAGGGAAGGTCATCTATCAAATGATACCCTCTGTCTGCTGCTTACAACTATATACAAATCGTTATTTTTACCTACTGTTTGACGCTTCAGACCAAGCTTCAGACATAGTAACAGACTATGCTATAATGGTGCTGATGTTTCCTCATGGTTGAGGAAAGACCCGAAGACTCGCAGTGATCTTTACGAGTTGAGGATGAGCTAATGTCCAAACCATTCGATCAGTAACTAAAAACATAACCGTTCCATTTCTTTGCTGTAGTCTGTTAAAAAATATAGGCCATACATAGTGAGGAAACTTTTTTGAATTGGTTTGGTGTGCATCTGGATTGAGGGCCCACTTTTTAAATTATTGCGAAACGAAATGATACTTACAGGGCATTTACTTAAAATTTTGTAAAACCTAAAGCAAAGATTCTTAAATTTCTTAAACGTGAATCAAAAGAGTTATGGTCAAATAGCTTGGGCCCTCAATCCTGACGCCTGCATAAAACGGCATAGTCGAATCTCAGAAAGTACTATCCCTGGGATAATAATTTTTATTCGAGTATTTAGTTAGGAATTTCTTAAATACATTAAGAAATTGTCAAGTCTTAAGAATGCGACAATACAGATTTATGGCGGTTTAGCTTGGGCCCTCAATTCATCAATTTTGATATTGTAAAATCAGCAAAAAATATGAGTTTTTCTAAGGAAAGATATTTATACGACTATAATATATTTGAGTTCCATATCTCGGAAAATTTGTTAAAAAGAAATAACGACACAAAAGTTAATTGTTAAAAAGTTATTGAAATTCGTATTTTTTCAAAACGTCTGAACTGAGGGCCCAAGGTTTTTGTCAGTATTGACTAGGCTAAGCCTTCTACACTACCGCACTTTAGGCTAAGTATTTTAACAAATTTTTAACTAAAAGGCTACAAAGCGTCCATTCTTCTAAATGCCGTACTTTAGGAGAAAATTGATTTTCGATGTTTTATATGAGAAAATTCAGTAGGGTGACCATAATGTTTATCGTAAGTATAAACAAGTATTCGTTGTGATCATGTAAGTAGTATTTTGTAAAGCGCAGATACAATATATATAATTATACAACGCGTAACAGAAAAAGCGCAATTCCTCATACACCCCGGTTAGTAAATTAATATAAAAAAAGATGCAATCGAACTTTAGTTGTCCAATTTTCTTAAATATCGTTCTATAATAGTACGATTTCAATAGATAACATTAAATTCAGCTATGCTAATTCATTTTTCGGAAAAAATTAACACATATTAAAAATAGATGAAATCGAATATGTAGTCGATACTGAACAAACTAATTTCAGGAATTGCACTTATTCTGTTACATATTGTATAAAATATATAAAGCTCGATATAATTATATACGATTAGCTGTGCTGTGCCTTCACATACGTATGCGTGGAAAAATAAAATAAGAAAGTGCCAATAATCAATGAAATTATGTATTGGACGTATTAAAATTATGACCCTGTATATTAACAACTAGCAGTGCCTTGCGGTTTCATCCGCGTAGTTCCCGTTCCCGTGAAAATACGGGAATAAAATATAGCCTTTGTTACTCCCTGATAATGTATCTTTCCATTGGTAAAAGAACTTTTTAAATCGGTTACGTGGTCTAGGCCTGTTTCCGTGGGAAAATTATAGCACATGTTACTCCCAGAAAAGTACGCTTTCCACTGGCAAAAGATTTTTTTAAATCGGTAAAACCGATAGTATCGGAGCCTTTTTAATACAAAAAATCAAAACATTCCTCAATCCAGTATATTCCAGTTCCCTTGGGAATATAAAAAAAATCCTTCATAGCGGTTGTCTACGACATAGAAGACGCCTACATAACATATTAGAAATTGCGAGTGCCCATCGGCGTTGCCTGCGCGGATCCGGTTTATTCTCGTTCCCGTGGGAATTTCCAAAAATCTCTTCATAGCGGTCGACTACGATTTCTTTTTTCACCTGTTTTTATATTTTCCCGTGCGAATGAGATATTTTTCTGGAATAAAAAGTACCCTAGATGTTGACCCGGGTATTCAGTTATATCCATACCAAATTTCATCAAAATCCGTCTTGTAGTTTTTGCGTGATGCGTGCACAACCAGACAGACAGATATAGACAGACAGACAGACAGACACAAATTTAAAAAAATGTTGTTTTGGTATCTATATCGATAATTATATAGACTAGATAAAATAGACTCGTTAAAATTTTCAAAAAACATTTCATATACAGCCACGGCCCCGTTAGAGTTTTGTTTTATGTATAACATTTTTACATAATATTTAGCTTACAAATAAGGGTAACCTTAATTTGTTTTTAACAAGAAAATAAAAATAATATGAAACCCTGACAAAATCTTTATAGTCCAGTAAAATTATACATTACCGCATGCGTCAAATCTGGTAGTTCTGATTTTTTGCAGACTTGTTTATGATGTTGTCCTAATGTATAATCCAAGTTTGTGACCTCGAGCGCCGAACGCAACTTTGTCAAAAATCGAAAAAACCTCGAAAAAATGTTTTTATTTTTTTATTTTCGCGATTATAACCCTAAAGGAGTAGTTTTTGAAAAAACTTTCTTAGGACGTTTTTAAAGTAGACTAAATTAACTACAATATGATACTAAAACTGTCTCTGTAAACCCAATAGTTTCTGAGATTTAGCCTTTCAAAGCTTATATTTTTTTTCGATCTTAGCAAATTTTTGCATTTCTGTCGTTTTGAAATGTTGCCCGCTACTTCGTTCGCGTTATTTTGGGATAAAAAGTAGCCTATATGTTAATCCGGGTCCTGATCTATCTAACTACCAAATTTCATCTAAATCCGTGCAGCCGCTAAGTTTATTTTTTTCTTTTATCACATAGATATCTACACTAATCTATACTAATATTATAAATAGGAAAGATTAGATTTTTTGTACGTTTGTTACGAATAAACTCAAAAAGTACTGCATCGATTTTAAAAATTCTTTTACCAATGGAAAGTTAGAATATCCTTGAGTAACATAGGCTATATTTTATTCCCGTATTCCCACGGGAACGAAAACTACGCGGGTGAAACCGCGCGGAACCGCTATTATATTATAGCACTAACGGTGTTGGTAACTAATAAACTCAAAAACTACTTGGCTGATTTAAAAAAATCTTTTACCAATGGAAAGTTAGAATATCCCTGAGTAACATAGGCTATATTTTATTCCCGTATTCCCACGGAAACGAAAACTACGCGGGTGAAACCGCGCGGAACCGCTATTATATTATAGCACTAACGGTGTTGGTAACTAATAAACTCAAAAACTACTTGGCTGATTTAAAAAATTCTTTCACCAATGGAAAGCTAAAATATCCCTGAGTAACATAGGCTATATTTTATTCCCGTATTCCCACGGGAACGGAAACGACGCGGGTGAAACCGCGCAGAATCGCTAGTTTCATATATAATAGTGGTTCCGCGCGTTTTCACCCGCGTAGTTCCCGTTCCCGTAGGAATAGGGGAATAAAATAAAGCCTATGTTACTCAATAATAATGTAGCTTTCCATTGGTGAAAGAATTTGTAAAATCAGCTCAGTAGTTTTTAAGTTTATTCGATACAAATACCGTTAGTGTTATTATATAATAGCGGTTCGGCGCGGTTTCACCCGTGTAGTTTTCGTTCCCATGGGAATACGGGAATAAAATGTAGCCTATGTTACTCAGGGATATTCTAACTTTCCATCAGTGAAAGAATTTTTTAAATCGATGCAGTACTTTTTGAGTTTATTCGTAACAAACGTACAAAAAATCTAATCTTTCCTATTTATAATATTAGTATAGATTAGTGTAGATATCTATGTGATAAAAGACAAAAATAAACTTAGCGGCTGCACAGATTTAGATGAAATTTGGTAGGTAGATAGATCAGGACCCGAATTAACATATAGGCTACTTTTTATCCTTAAATAACTCGAACGAAGTAGCAGGCAACATTTTAAAAAGGACAGAAATGCAAAAAATTGCGAAGTTCGAAAAAAATATAAACTTTGAAAGGCTAAATCTCAGAAACTATTGGGTCTACAGAGACAATTCTAGTATCATATGGTAGTTAATTTAGTCTACTTTAAAAACGTCTTTAGAAAGTTTTTTTTAGAAACTAGTCCTTCAGGGTTATAATCGCCAAAATTTGAAAAAAGAACAATTTTTTCGCAGTTTTTTCGATTTTTGACAAAGTTGCGTTTGGCGCTCGAGGTCACAAACTTGGATTATACATTAGGCCAACATCATAAACAAGTCTGCAAAAAATCAGAACTACCGGATTTGACGCATACGAGCCCATACATTCAACCGATAAATTTACTGGACTATTATTCTTTTACATTATAATCTGCCAAAACATATGAAATAGTATGTATATAATTATATTATACTATCACTAATATGAGTCAAAACCCGAAATACACAGCAAAATGAAAATTAAACAAAAAACATGACGTACGTCAGGCGTCAAAAATACGAATACTATGATAACCATTCAAATAACACCCTATAGTAATTATTGGATCACACAAAACGTAATCGCTTCCGACAACAACTTATGAAATATCTTATATGAGGGTACATGCTGATTTGTCTCAAAAAAGTAACAAAATCATATACACCCTACTGAATTTTCTCATATAAAACATCGAAAATCAATTTTCTCCTAAAGTACGGCATTTAGAAGAATGGACGCTTTGTAGCCTTTTAGTTAAAAATTTGTTAAAATACTTAGCCTAAAGTGCGGTAGTGTAGAAGGCTTAGCCTAGTCAATACTGACAAAAACCTTGGGCCTCAGTTCAGACGTTTTGAAAAAATACGAATTTCAATAACTTTTTAACAATTAACTTTTGTGTCGTTATTTCTTTTTAACAAATTTTCCGAGATATGGAACTCAAATATATTATAGTTGTATAAATATCTTTCCTTAGAAAAACTCATATTTTTTGCTGATTCTACAATATCAAAATTGATGAATTGAGGGCCCAAGCTAAACCGTCATAAATCTGTATTGTCGCATTCTTAAGACTTGACAATTTCTTAATGTATTTAAGAAATTCCTAACTAAATACTCGAATAAAAATTATTATCCCAGGGATAGTACTTTCTGAGATTCGACTATGCCGTTTTATGCAGGCGTCAGGATTGAGGGCCCAAGCTATTTGACCATAACTCTTTTGATTCACGTTTAAGAAATTTAAGAATCTTTGCTTTAGGTTTTACAAAATTTTAAGTAAATGCCCTGTAAGTATCATTTCGTTTCGCAATAATTTAAAAAGTGGGCCCTCAATCCAGATGCACACATTGGTTTGGCCCTATATATGTATAACAGCACCCCGTTTGATGATAGGGAAGCGACTTGTCTTGAGGTTTAGGGTTCTAAAAATACAATGAGGAAAAAAGAATTAACTCTGCCAACCTCATCAGAGATAGGGCGTGATTGTAAATGTAATCGAATTCGAGAGCTAGAGTTGCAAAATATGATAATAATATCATAAATCACAAAAAACTAAACTCAGGTAGCTGAACCGGATTCCGTTTATATCCCTTATTAAATTAAGTGAGTTTTAAATTTTAATCATTTATGGGCAACGCAAATTAATAACGCGAGTTTTAAAAATATTGCTTTGGTTTTATATTCATTGACCTCGTTTGTGCATGTTACGATATACTGAGATGTTGAGTATTTCTTAAGAATTATATTTAGAATACAAAACATAGGGTCGTTATTGTTTGACGGCCGTATAATAATAACACGTTTTTAATTAAACATATTGGATCAAAGTGTTATGCTTTACATTCTAAATATAGGAAACATAATTTAAAACTTTGTTATTACAAAATGTTTTCTATTTCAATGTTTTTCTAGTTAAATAAAGACTTTTTTCTATGGCATGTGTAACTGCGTCGGGTGTTAGCATCTGTCATGTTTAAGGGTCCATAATTGTTCACTACTTAATAAAAAAAAACATCTGCCAATCCCCTAGGAGATAAGGCGTGAAGGTATATTTTTAGGGTTTCCTACGAAATTTGTAAAACAGAAACCCTTACGGTGCGGCTCTGTTTGTCTGTCTGTCACAGAGGCTTATGCTGTCGATTTGAAATTAGAAATAGTTTTAAATATAGCTATCAAAAACTTTGTTGCACATTAAATAATAAGCTCACGTCTTTTTCTTCGAGGGGGTAGGGAGAGGTATTCCATTCCTGGAATTAGGACACACTGTTCAGTAGGTACCTAGTGTATATTTTTGGATCCTTAAATGTGACAAGTGATTAATAAACATACATATTTTTATTTTCACAGCAGAAGGGGGTCGAAATTGGGAGTTTTGGTCCCATAAGACTAGTCTGGTTTTATTTTTAAAACTTCTTTAGACCAATATTTCAGCACCTTTATATTGCGTGTGGTGCCTTTTTTCCATCGTTTTGTCCGAAGGGTTCCTTAGTCAACTCAGCACTTCATTTTACCACCTACTTATACTATAGACCTACCATATAAGTAATATTGTAAGCTACACAAAGACTACCTGGCGCTGCGATTGCGTATCGTGTCAGAACACGCGTAAGGTGTTGCCGCAAGAATGACTCATTTTCCTAGAACCGCGCTCGTCAAGAATTCACTCTCTCGTATCCGGTCGCGTTGTACTGTAGTAACCAAGTTCAATGTTCCGGATTAATGAAGATTCGACTGTGAAAGGAAAGAATTTTTTTTTATAACGTAATTAGGTAGGTATGTACTAAAATTAAGACCAAAAGTTGTAACGACCGACACTTTTTGCTATAGTTGAAGCTCTATGATAAATTGTAGTATTATTACTACTCACGGTTACCTTTGCTCTCCTTATTTTCTTCACTTTATCTCATATGTCTATCGACGCATTTCTCCAAATATAATTCTTTTTCGCTGCATTCATTTCTGTAGATCCCTGAAACGTGCTAACGTTAAAAAAATCCGCCTGGTAGCTACTCATCCCTGCCGTGCCGACTACACCGTGCTGTCGTGCTGCCTTCGTGCTGTCGTGCTGTCTTCACCCCTGCCACGCTGACCACGTCGTGCTGTCCTCGCGCACGCGGTTTCTTCGCCCCTGCCGCACCGACGAAGTCGTGCGCCCATTCTCCGTCTCTACCTCCTACCCCATCCATCACATCTACACCCACACCTACACTTTTTCTACTAATCACTATTCACCTACACCTCCACTCTACAAATTCTTTTTTTATAAACTTGTAAATATTATTAAAATATAAATATATTCTTGTTTTCCATATTTTCCCTTTTTTATTTTGTTAGCTCTTAATTCTTCTTTTAAATTGTCGCTTCACGACATTTGGAGTCGGCACGGCAGGGATGAGTAGCTACCAGGCGGATTTTTTTAACGTTAGCACGTTTCAGGGATCTACAGAAATGAATGCAACGAAAAAGAATTATATTTGGAGAAATGCGTCGATAGACATATGAGATGAAGTGAAGAAAATAAGGAGAGCAAAGGTAACCGTGAGTAGTAATAATACTACAAAATCTAATAATGATGAGATGATGATGATGGTAGTAATGATGATTATCGTGATGATGAGATGATGATGATGATCATCCGGGTGTCTCTTGACATCTCTCAAGTTTTTTTTTGTTTAGACATACTTACTGTAATTTTTTTGAGGTCAGCGTATAATATATGTTAAAGTGTAGTGTGTCTATGTGTTTTGCAACACATTTTTTTCTTTAAAACATTGCGTTTTCATATATACAAATCTACCTAGCTTTTACTCGTACAAACAGATTTGTCCTTTTAACAAGAACTGATAAGATTGTACATATACTTAAGCACTTTTCGTTATCTAATCTATCGGGAATATTTTAAGAATGCATTGTGAATGTAATCCAAGAAATCGTAGGTATAACCAACTTCCTTATTACGTATATGTAAAACTTAATAGATTATCACCATTTCTAGATCTAACACCTGAGAATGTCATTCATTGAGCAGGTTTCCTTCTGCGGAGATAGCTGTATCTTTGTCTTTTACCTCATTGCGATATATGTATTCAAGACAAAATAATAACACGCTCAGGTTTATGTCATCCGGGTCGGCAGAGGTTTTCCATTCATGGAACCCACTTCCCATCGAAGGTGATGAGAACATTGTCGGACCGAGATGCTGTTACACAGGCCTTAGAATCTATTTTTAGTCCTGAACGATATTTTCAGCAATCATTCAATGGGTTCATTACATTAACAAGATACAAAGCTGTTCTAGATTTACCAGAAAAAAAGATCTAAACTCACGTAAATTATTGAGTATTTTAATAACAATGATGTTTGGTGTAAATTTTCGCTAACTCAGCAAAGCATTAAAACTATTGTAACTTGTACTTTGTATTATATTGATTGTTTACAAGAATAATGTGTTTAGGAGTTTCTTGCCCCGCTTCTTCTCCTCAACTATACATACCGAAGCGGTGGAGTCGCAATGACTTTCAATTAGATTTGATTTAACAGCACCTCACACGGCTCACACCTCTATCACGTTTAGGGGTCGAATATTCTCGTTTGGGTATTTCCAGAAATTAAATACATTTTCCATTTATACACATTTATGAAAACATTATGTATGTACGGAAAAACATATTACTGTATACTAAAAACTGTGACAGGCATAATTGTAATCTTAGGAATAAAAATAAACTAGAGCAACCTCAGTCACGCACGATTAAGTAATAGTACATTATGATATAAGTGCGGTAGGTTGAAAATTACAGCCGAGGCGATATTGCTAGCCCGAGCCGTAGGCGAGGGCTACAAGTAAGCAGAGGCTGTAATTATCAAAGCGCACGTATGTCATACGACGTTTTATAACACATTTGCGAGGAAATAAAATAAAACTCCGACTATGGTAAACGAATAAAAACAATACAGCGTTAAGAAAAAGCGCGCGGCGCGCATCATCATTTTTTTTTGGGTAAAGGCACAAAAAACAGCCAGTACTTATTACTAATAAAGTAAAATAATATTTTTGTGTTTTTGTTAGAGATTGGTTGTAATTTACTGTCAAAATTAATTAAATTAAATAATTATGTACATAAATATTTCTTTAATATATTTTATCTCCCAAAGTTAATTTTAATCATAAAATGTTGACAACTTTTTTGACATAAAAACTCTTTGCTGAGATTTTAAAAAGTACCGTTCGTTTTAAGACGGAGCATCTTGATAAACCGTGCGTTTTACTTTACACTTACCGCACTTGGGCGTAATGAGATAGGTAACGATATTAAAATTGGTGAAATAAGACACCTTTTACGAGCAGATGTGTTATAAAATTAATAATTCCTTTGTGGGGCTTTGCATACGCTTTTATAATAAAATACCAGAAGATATTCTGTTGTCTCTGCCTACCCCAATAGGAAATAGGCGTGAGATTATGTATGTATGTATGTAAGATATTTTGAAATTGCCTGAAACTGTGTTCAAAACTCATGTTAAACATGTACTTTGTAAAATGGCATATTACAAACTAGACGACTATATAAATGACAATGATGCTTGGAACAGATTTCCTCCAGTCCAGCGCAATACGATAGCGAAATACAAACGAAATTATGTAACCCAATTTAGTATTAAGTAACAATTGATTAAAAGAATATTGTGTTGAGGAGTTTCTTGCCCCGCTTCTTCTCCTCAACCATACATGCTAAAGCGGTGGAGTTGAAATGACGTTCAATAAGTGGACTTGTAAGTTCCTATTTTGAATAAAACATTTTGACTTTGACTATAACCTTCCTCTTGAATTATCATGTTGTGGTAATCTATAATTAAGTCAGCACTTAGATACCTTATTGTAGTTTCTAAGAGTATTTAAATGTTTTAGTGTATGTCTTGTTGATTACCCAAATAAATAAATAAATAAATAAATTACTCTATCTATTAAAAAAACCGCATCAAAATCCGTTGCGTAGTTTTAAAGATTGAAGCATACATAGGGACATAAGGACATAGGAATATAGGGACAGAAAAAGCGACTTTGTTTTATAAATGTAGTGATAAGTTCCCCACTTATAATAAGGACGAATCTATAGAAATACCAGAATCAAATGCTCCAATTTTTCTAGTCTACTAGCTTCTGCATGTGACTTCGTCCGCGTTCTGAGATGAAAAGTAACCCTTGCTGCCTTACTTCATGGTGCAAGTGATTGGTTCAACGCTAAAACTGTGTAATAGTAAACTTACAAACAATCAGACTGAGATACTTTCGCATTTACAATATTAGTAGAGAAGGAATTAACGCAACGACGCAATACACTACAAGTACTACAACCCTATTAAAAGTAACAACATCCGTGATAAGATTTCAACTTAAATATTATAGTGTGTCTTGGCGATAAAATATCCTTTGAATTTCTGCCGATATTTGCTAGAACACTTCGCGTTCGATAGCGTATCTTACTAATTTGTGTTTTGGGGCATAGTCATAATAATTAATGTCTGACATTATTAACATTCGTTGAGTACTAAGAAACTATCGGCGTTGAATGCTCATGTAAAACCTAGATACCTATATGAAGCAACAGAAAAAACATCTTGGTGCTTGTTTGTTCTAAATATTTCCTTTAATTTAGAACAGATTTTAATGAAAATCAAACTACGAGTAAGTTCAAATAACTTAGAACTCTAAAGAGTAAAAAACCGACTTCAACGAATAATTCTAAAAAAATACATTCGAATTGAGCCTCTTCCTGTTTTGAAGTCGGTTTAAAAAAAGAATCATCGAAGCCGGTTAGCGTGATATAGAGGTATTCGTCCATTTGTCGCGCACACACCTAATGCAAATTTAAGACTTATATAGTTTTCTTGTGGATGCCATTTTCAGAACTGGACCAAATTAAAATGGGACCACCCGGGAAGCACCAACTTTCAAATAAAAATAATCATTCAACTCGGTTCACCCAGTCGAAAGTTCTGAGGTAGGTAACAAAAAATATTATAATTCGTTGAAGTCGGTTTTTTACTCTTTAGTATGTTAAATACTTATTTGAAAGATTTATAACAGCCAGAGGCCACAGTAGAACTCCCCACGGAAGTTTCCGTAAAATCGTACAATAAACACGTTTATTGTTTGAGAACCCTCTTATTATTTCTGTATATGATTGATAAAGCGGCCACAGTAATACACACACACTCTGAAAACAAGTGTCTATTATGGTTCAAAAATATTGACAAGTCACAGACAGCCTTGTAAGTGGACGGACAGCGGAAACTTTGTAATAGAGTTCCGTTGGTCCCCTTTGGGTAGGTATACTGAACCCCAACCAATAGTCGACTTCCCAAAATTGAGACGATAAAAAGACGTGTGGCCAGAGATATCATTGCGTGTGGCACTCGGGGACTGCCGCGGTAAAGCTATTGCATAGCATTTTGTATCAACAAGACTGCCGAAAAGAAACGACGTTAGACAATGCACGGCCTTCAAGCCACACCTCCGTGCCCGTCGGAGTGGGGAGCGTGAGGTTTTTTTTGTTACGGAATTTCTGGATTCGGTCCCCGCGCTCAAGGCCCTCGATAGAAGCTATGCAATAGCTTAAAATTCCACAAATTCGTTTTTTAAAATCGCAGTTGGAATCTCACGGCCAAAAAGGTTGGAATATACTCGTAGAGAAACTTTTTCTTCAAATGTCTTTGGTCAAAGCTAACCTACTCGAACTCTCGGCACAAAAACATTACACAGCCAAGGTTCTACAAATATCGAATGGAGTGGGCATGATAGTTGTATGAAAAACAAATATTTATCGAAACAGCTAAAAATAGACAGCCGACAAACACTTTAAAGGCAAAAGTTTGTTTCATCGTTTATCAAGCATGGAAGCAGCACGTGTATGGGCGCGTCTGTTTGTGTGTTTCAAGGTTTTCGGCAATACATACTGCGTGGTAAACAATACCTACTTATATGTAACAGAATAAGCGTAATTCTTCTTAATCGAATTCAGCTATTTTTAATGTGTTGAATTTATCCGAAAAATTTATTAGCATAACCGATCCGAGAATATGTACTACTTATGTTTAAAGTCAATATAACACACAGAGGCGGAAAGAGGTCGCGATCCGGGACGGGCTTTTTTGTAATTTATTTATTTAGGACAACAAACAATTGCATATATATACTTATAGCTTACTTAAAACTGTTAATTTACGTACCTATATATACGTTACGTAATAACAGATGCAACCAGCCCCGTAATTTTCGTGTTTGTAAGCATCCTATCGTACAGAAAGAGCACCCCACGCGTTGACCGCACCTTTAATCTCCCACGTGAGCCCACTGTGGATTCTCTTTCTCTCTCTATTCGAAGGAGATGGTTCTAGCCCAATGGTCAACTCTGTTTCAAAACACCGATGGGTATTTGACTTGTCTTAACGACTTTCATACAGAAAACTGAGCCCAACGGTTGAACGTGCCTACCGAAACACGGATGACCTCCTCATATAGTTTTGTCATTCACCCATTCATTGACTGGTTGCACCCAACATTGCTTAACCTTAATGATATTAAGAAAGACACACATGAGAAAACAAATGAAAATTGTGTTGTTATTTTTATAAACACTAATATTACTTTTGAGTCGGTGTCATATCTATCGCAAATGCAAACAGATCATTGTATTCGTATCGGGTCCATGGATGTCTAAAAATAAGACGCATTTGAACGCACAATAGATGGATACTACACACTATTGCTACAATTCACACCCACATGATAAATGGGCTTGAAATAAATTATCGCTTGTACAAAGTTATCGGTGTATACTTTATTTCGTCAGGAAATATTCTTTCATGGTTGTCTAGAATGAGTTATAAAAAAATAATTGTTATTACCTAAGAGCAGTGATAACCCTGCGCTTAAAGAGCCGCTTCTCATTTGTGAGTTTCGGGTTTGAATCCTGGCGAATGCATGTAACAATGAGTTTTTCAAAACTCTACGTACATATTTATCACTATAGCTCAACTGTAATCGAAAACATCGTGAGGAAACTTGCAGGTCCCAGAATTAATTATAATTCAGATACGATTATGTGTAACAGACCCGATCCGGAGATAGGCTATATCACGTCTAGATACGAAAGGATATACTGTAGTAAGTGGAACATAGGTAGTTATTTATAGTAATGGAATACTTCCGCCAACCCTAACAGGTTGAAGGCGTCAGCATAACCAATGTGTTTTCTTTTTTCAAATTCTACAAGCCACTTTCTTCCACGTCTTTTAAACACAAGTTGACTTGAGTTGGTGTTGGTATTGATGCTACACGCTTAAGAAAATATTTAGGTACTTTTTATAAGCATTTTAATTCCACAACTAAATATAAACTTAAATAACATGATTTTTTTCTATTATCCTAATAATTATATTATAAACTTATTTAGATTTTTTTTATTTATTTATGATTTATTTATTTATTTATTTTCTGTGGATCCCATTTGGCTGAAAGCCTCCTCCATCTTCTTCCAATCTTCCCTGTCTAGAGCCCTTTTCAACCAGTTCCTTCCCGCCACCTTTTTTTTTTATTTATTTATTTTTTTTTTTTGGTGACCAGGGAAAATGCATTACTGCATACGCATACGCACGCGGGGGTTATGTGGGGCTCTGCAGCCTAGTGCTGCCATACCTATACATACTAAAAACCCTGGTGTGTTCCTCCTCGCCGCTTCGGACCCAGCTATGGCACCGCGGTTGTGCATCTGCAGCTGGGTCACGGCCGCCCGCAACACCTTGCAGGGCCTCCTCGAGAGGGGGTCGAGCGAACCCCCCCTATCTCCGCTTAAGCACGGGACCTCTTTACGCGGGTGACGGATCCCCCGATCGCGTCACCCACAGGTCCCCTCAGGGCGGTTGGTAGTAGGCGGCGTAGGCCCGCCTACCTCGCCCTAGTCGCCTGCGGCGGATAGGGAGCGCGTCGACATGGTCTTCCCGCTCCCGCTCCGCCGCCTCCTTCTGCGACATGACTTCGTCACAGAAGGAGACGATCGCCTGCCAGGCCTGCTCACTGCCGATCATGGCGTTGACCATGCTCGGCAGTGTCAGAGCCTGCACGCCGATGGCCGCGGACAGGGCCGCGCGAGGGACCGCCCAAGCGGGGCACTCCTCGCGCGTGTGTCGTGCCGTGTCCTCGGCCATCCCACAATGGTGGCACGCCGTTGACGGTTCGCGGCCCACCACCTGGCACAGATACCTCCCGAAGCAACCGTGCCCGGTCAGCATCTGCACCAAGCGGTAGGTCAGCGGGCCGTGCCTACGCCCCAGCCAGTCTTTGAGGACTGGCCGGACGGCGGCCACCAGATCCCCGGCTCCTCCGGGGACCTCCAACCGAGCCGTCCACTTCCGCAGGAGGACCTCCTCTCTCCAGCGAGCGACCTCCAGCGGATGGAGACGGCTCCCCTCTCGTGCTCGCCAATACACCGTCGCGAGTACCTCGGCCTCGAGGTCCCATGGCGGTGTTCCGGCGAGCACGCACGCGCCGTCGAAAGCGACGGTGCGGTACGCCCGAGCCACCCTCAACGCTATGACCCGCTGCGGACGTCGCAGCAGGGGTCTGATACGAGCGTAGAGGGTGTCCGCCCATATTGGCGCCCCGTAGAGCGCCATGGAGCGTACCACGCCGGCGTACAGCCGACGGCAGCCCCCCCCTGGCCCCCCCAGATTGGGGAGGAGTCTCCCCAGCGCTCCGGCTGCGGCCACCAAACGTGGGGCCAAGCGCCGGAAGTGCTCCGCGAACCCCCATTTGCCATCGAGGACGAGTCCCAGGTACTTCATCGTCGACCCGATGGCAATAGGGGTTCCGCCCACCACAATCCTCGGCCCCGGAGGTGGTGCACGCCGGGGCCCATGAAAAACCAGTACGCTGACCCCCGGCAAATTGGCCCCTCGCAGTACCTTGTCGTAACCGATGTTCCACAGGAGCGGTCCAAGGACCGACCCCTGTGGAACACCGCACGACATTACCCTCCTCTCCTGGCGGACTTCGGTCGGGTAAGCTACTGCTCGCCCGACAAAGTAGTCCGCCAGAACCCTCCTGAGGTACTGGGGTATATTGTGATACCCCAGCCCCTCCCTCACGGCCTCCCAGGGCAGGGTGTTAAACGCGTTAGCGATATCTAACGATACCGCCAACAACACCCCGCCCTCCAAGACCGCCTCCTCGGCGAGGTCCCTTAAACGCGCGATTGCGTCCACGGTCGACCTCCCGCACCGGAAGCCGAACTGCGCGTCATGTAGATCTGGCCCCCCGTCCCTCAAACACCCGGCGATGCGAGCAGCGAGCACACGCTCGAAGAGCTTGCTCGCTTCGCCCAGTAGCACAATGGGACGGTAAGCCGACGGCAGTTCGGCGTCTCGCCCGTCCTTACGAAGAAGGACGAGCTTACCCGTCTTCCACGTGTGGGGAAATCGACCCTGGACCAAACACGCGTCCATAAGGGACCTCACCCATCCACCCATTTCCACCGAGGCGAGAACCAGAACTCGCCCCGGTATCCCGTCCTGTCCAGGGGCGGTTTTCTTCGACCGGAGTCTCTGGATCGCCACCCCGAACTCCTCCTCGGAAATGGGTGGAATCACCTCCGCCAATTGAGGCCCATTGGCGGCCACGGAGGGCGGCGACCAGGCGTTCCGCTGTGGGAACAGCGTGGTCACCACTCTCTCCAGGAGCTCAGGCTGGAGACTCTTGGTCAGGGGGGGTGCCCAAGGCCGTAGCTTTTTTCGCACGACCTTGTACGGCTTCCCCCACGGATCCCTATTGAGAGTCTCCAACCACTCCTCCCACGCCGACTCCTTGGCTCTAGCAATGGCCACCCGCAGAGCCTTGCAGGCGGCGCTGTAGGCCAAGTAGTCGGCGTCCTCCCTGTTCTGGTCTCGGACCCTCCTCCTCCTTCCGTGGGTGTATTGGCGTCGCGCAACGACACACGCTCGACGCAAGTCGCGGAGCTCTGCGCGCCACCAGTACACCCTTTGACGCGGAGGGAGTGGCTTCGCTCGGGGCATCGCTGCGTCACACACTCGTGTCAACGCAGCGCCCAGCCGCTCCGCCTCCGCGTCCACATCCGAGACCACAACATCACCCGCTACCCAGGCCTCCACAATAGAGGCCTCCTTGGCGACCTCCTCCCGGAGTCGCCCCAGCACCCAGCGACGATCCTCCTGAATAGGGGATCGGGGTTCCCTTCCTCGGGTGGACGTGGAGATCTCATATCGGATATAACGGTGATCCGATAGAGTCTCCACGTCCACCTCCACCCTCCATCCCTGAACACGGCGGGCTAGGGCGGGTGCCGCTAACGAAAGGTCCACAATAGACCCGCCCTGTCGCCGCACGCACGTGTTCACCGATCCCCTATTCAGGATCTCCAACCCCATGGACGCTACCCATTCCTCAAGCACCTCGCCCCGTGCATCCGTTGCTGGTGATCCCCACGCCATGGATTTGGCGTTGAAATCACCGGCAACTAGCACGGGGTTGGGGTGTACTTGCCAAATCAGAGTCCCGACCTCAAAAAGCCACTGCTTCTCGGAAAAGTACACCCCAACGACTGCAACACCGCCCACAACCACCAAAACGCATCCTCGACCCTTCGCTACCTTCTCCAAGGGCGAGGAGCCACGAGCCGCCGGGGTGAACCCGCCACTTGGACCAAGTCGTCGCTCCAGCGCTTTTTGGGACGTCCAGCCTTCCTTCTGCCTATTGGGCCTGACCATTTGGTGGTTTTCAGGGTCCATCTTCCATCCCTGTATCTGGCAACATGCCCTGATGCCCACTTCCATTTCAGTTTCAGCGAATGTATAATAATAGTAAAGCATCTGTAATTTGAGTTTTTTAGGTACCTAATATTCTTTAATGGCATCTGGAACAATGTAAAGATACTGACATGGTAATTTAGTTAACTTCAACGCAAATTGCTTCGACTTGTAAATTCTTAGCCTCTAAAGGTCCGTATTCACCAACACTAAACGACCGCCATTATTAGGTGCCCGAAATCGTATGAAATGAAATCCTACGGTTTGTTTGCGAGAATACTGTACAATGTTTTTTTTAAATTAGGTGTTACATTCATACATAGATAATCTCACGCCTATTTCCCATTGGGGTAGGTAGAGACAACAGACCGCCACTTGCTACGAACCTGGCAGATCTCTCGTGCTTCCTCCACATCCAACAAACGACTCATGCATGCTCGTCAATTTCGGGTACTCTTTATCTGGCTTTTCTTCAACACATCGCCGATCTGGTCGATGTAGGTACGCCTAGGTTGTCCTCTACCGACTCGCCCATTCACAAGGGTAGGTATTACATTGTATCAAGTACCCGGCCTGCAAGAACAATTAAATGATTATATTATTATACAAAATCTCAAAATCCTATCCTACTAATATTATAAACGCGAAAGTTTGTATGGATGTCTGGATGTCTGGATGTCTGGATGTCTGGATGTTTGTTCCTCTTTCACGCAAAAACTACCGAACGGATTTTGATGAAACTTTACAGTTTTATAGCTTATACATCAGAATAACACATAGGCTATATTTTATTCCCATATTCCCACGGGAACGGGAACTACGCGGGTGAAACCGCGGGGCGCTGCTAGTAAGTAAATAAATGAATAATAAATCATATAAAAATGATTTATTTGAGATTTCCTATACCCATAGTTTGTTAGTTAAAAAACAGTAATAAAAACTAATATTTTAGTGAACTAACATTAAGTATATTAAATTAAGTTAAGTAAATTAAAATTAAATAAATTAATTCATTAAAAGGTTACATAAAGTCTTATAAAGTAGGTTATAGCATATATTTTTTTTAAGATGCATTCCGGTGTATATGTTGTGTGTGTGTTAATATGAACTTAAATTAAAACTAAATAGGTACTAAAACTGTCTTGCATTATATCAACATGTTGCATAACCATCACTGCCGTGCCCCCAGATAAATTAGTTTTATTTTCCGCCTATGGGCTCACCGCCTGTCACGTTTAGGGGTCCAAAAAATATACCGTTGATAAGTGGGTATTTCCGAGATAATGGTGTGAGTATTTTTTTTATTATTGTTTTTTCAGTCGTTATAATGTTGGTGAATTCGGACCTAAATCGTCTGGCATTGGGATCGAGGTCAACACAAAGTGCTTAGATAAAGCAACAAATTGTGGACTTAACTCAATGTCAGGCTTGGATTACTTTACAGAGTGTTAAATTGAGCGAAAATAATTCTTTTTACACAACCAGGAAAACAGCTTAAATTGCTTTTTAAAAATGCTTTAGCTATACAACTCCGGGTACAAGACAATGGAGCATTTTTTAAGTGCTGAGTCTGAAAATAAACAACTGACTTTTGACATGGAATAATTTGGTTTTGATCAATTTTGGTCAATCATTATCAACCCTCGTCAGTCCAAATTTTTATCCTTTCCGATTATTGTGGGCACACTTTTACAAATTTTAGATTATCCGTGGGCTCCGTGGCATTTTTTGGTTATGTTATACATAAAAGCGCAATTCCTCAGACACCCCAATTAGTTTATTAACATAAAAAAAATATGATGCAATCGAACTTTAGTTGTATCTAACCAATTTTCTTAAATATCGATCAATAATAGCACGATTTCCATACATATCACTGAATTCAGCTATGCTAATTCATGTTTCGTAAAAATTTTACCCATATTAAAAACAGCTGAAATCGATTAAGTAGTCGATACTGAACAAACTAATTTCAGGAATTGCACTTATTCTGTTACATATTGTATAAGTTTTATAATTTTTGCGGTATTTAGTTAGGTACTTGTAGGTACCTAACTAAATACCGCATAACAGCACTCTAAATAAAAAACCGGCCAATTGCAAGTCGGACTCTCGCACGAAGAGTTCAGATTCAGATTCAGATTCATTTATTTGCTTTAAATATGGTTAGTATTAGGTCGTCATATTAGAGTAAGGTTAGTATCTCACATTTAGCCTTAACTGGCATGCAAATACTTAAAGATAATGGGTGTTCATATGTGTCTAAGTTTATACATATTTATATCAAACTAAATAGAAACATTATACAGATAATATGCTAAAATAATAATATAATATAATTTCACGCCTTTTATCCCCGAGGGGGTAGGCAGAGGTATTCCATTACTGGATATACCCACATTTCACGAGATTTATTGAACCCCTAAACGTGATAGGTGGTGAGCCCATCGCCGGACCGGGTCTGTTTACACATGTCTCAGAATTAATTCTGAGACCTGCGGGTTTCCTCACGATGTTTTCCTTCACCGTCGAGCTAGTGATAAATATGTACGTAAGTTTTTTGAAAAACTCATTGGTACTATCGAAAAAATTTCTGCCTGATACACCTAAGTGTCATTTTAGCGAGCAGCTATCTTTTCCCACCCTGTGTCGACAAAGCCCTCGATTATAGTAACAATGACAATTACAAAAAAGTGTTTCTTTCATGTTTATGACCATTTAGTGTCGATGAATGGATCGCAATAGAAAAACAAGACGGTGTTACTGGCTTCTCATTGTGCAACTCTAATTAGGGTCGGGGTAATAAAATTTGAGCTTGCAAGCGACAATTTTTCCAAATGTATCAGGCTTAGCGTTTGCTGATAGTACATGCCAGGATTCGAACCCGAGCCTCACTGATTTTCGGCCGGCTCTTTAACCGTCCGGGCTATCATACCAATATGTATAAAAACGGGAAAAAGCCCTCTTAAATATTTATTTTATTCAGTTTTTTTTACTATTTGTTGTTGTAGCGGCAACAGAAATACAATTTTCAACTGTCTAATTTTCACGGTTCATACAGCCTAGTGACAGCCGGATGGACGGAGAGCGAAGTCTACCCTTTGGGTACCTACGGAGCCCTAAAAACGAGAGGTGTCGTGGCAAATCCGGTTGGAACGAAGTTTATTGGCATTTATAATATTATAATACTGTATTGTTATTGTAATCAAGTTTAATCGAAAAATAATAATAAAAAAAAAACCAGCATTACACGCAGCCTGCATGGTAGGTAGTAACAACAGCATTCTGAAAATGATCGCTGCCGGACGAGACTGTCCCTTTCAGAAACACTGGATGGAGACAGTCATAGGTCTAAGAAAATAAATAGATAAGTAAATAAGAATAACAATACTAACATAAATACACAAGCTCGACTGTTACTAACAGAACTATGTAGGTACACTAGTCTGAAATAAAGTTTTATTATTATTAATACTGACTAGGTAGATAGGTACACAGTTTTTAGACGATCCATACAGTAATTTTCGAGTTCCATAACAACAGTGATATTGGAGTCCCCATATTGGGCTTAATTAAACACATGTATCCTGGGGAACCATTTACTTTTATAAAAGTACGTGTTTCTGAGGCTAGTTTTATTTACATCAGTGAGTATTAGTATTATTTTTCAAGTGTATGTATCTTAAGTAAATCGATTACTGATGCTCTCCCTGTAGCCATAAAGGTTTTTTTTTAATAAGAAAAAGGGGGCAAACGAGCCAGACGGGTCACCTGATGGTAAGTGACTACCGTTAACGGATTTAATTAGAGGCATAGGCTAAATTTTTTTCACTTTCCAATCTAAAAACTAAGGGGTCAACTTAGCCCGCGGGCTAAGTGGTCTGTGGGCTCATTTGACCACAAAGCCCTCTTTACACGCAGTCGTGTTATGGTGACGTTTATTACAACAAATTAAAAAACAAAGTACCTACCTAATGTAAACCAATCTTGGAGTGCGAAGTGAACCTCTTCTAATTGTAGCATAGACACTTGAAACTTAGTATAATGTTAACTTAGTAAGTATAATAGTTTGGATGGGAATACAATAATTTGGTATCATCGAGCAGATCTGATGACGGAGCCAGGAGATGGATAGTCGAACTCCTCAATTTCTCGTAAACCCTTCGAGTTTGGGTTCATTGTTGGCTTAAAACTCATTTGATTCTTTTCGACGAGTGTCGTACATACAACAGCGTAGGTATTGTTTGTTTTCTTGAAGTTAACATTTAAGTAATTGTAATTATTATCGTCTATTAATTGGCTATAACTTTTTACATACAAAGCACCTCTACGAGTAAAACCATTGTTCAGTGTTGATTGCCCTCAGTTTAATAGTTTCATACGATAATCATAGTTTATTGCACAATAAAGTTTATTTACTGTCTGGCAGAAGGTCGCGTGTTTCAAGGTGAATTGCAATTTATCACTGGCATCAGGGTTGCCAACCTAGATTTTTTTCCCCGGACAGAAGCACGTTTGAAATCTCGATTACCACATTCACTGGGGACGATTCTGTTTTACACCGACTAAACTTATTTTGGTTTGTCTTTGTCTTACCTCAAAAAAATAAAAGGGATAGAAGGTACGAAGGTACCTTCGGAATTTAGTCCTTTCAGAGGCTGTATTTTAGTTGTGACTTCTTTACTTATGCCCTAAACACGTTATCAAATGCCTTAGTTGACAGGACTAATTTTAATTTGACAGGACTAAATGTCTCTCATCTCTTTTCTTTTCTAGGAGAAAAAAAATGGCAGGAGTAAACTAAAATAAGTTAAGACGCTGTAAAGCAGAATCAGCACCTTTATGCATCTAAAGTTTGTTATAAATCACAATAAGGCATATTAGACGATTATATTAAGCACGTTTTACTTACATGGTGGAATAAAAAATACATGTTTGCTACTAATAATAATAGAACATTCTTGAGGGTTCTTTAGTATGGTATTTTTAATGGCTTTTACACTGGGAATCAAACATTAGCGTTCCACGGGCGCTCAAGGACAATAGATAATGCTATTGTGTCTGCATTACATGGAATTGTGTTTGAAATATTCTTAGTTGAAATATTTTCTTAGTTAAATAAAATATCCATTTTGAGCTTGTTGTATAACTTTACCATGCCGGTGGTATGTTCCGTGTTTGAATTGACCTAATAAACAGATTCTTTATACTAATTCTTGTTAAAACGCATCTCGTACGAAACTGTACGAGGTTTACAGTGTCTTCGTACGATAGACCTCTCAAGTACCGTAATTGTACGAAACATCTCGTACTGTTGGCAACCCTGAGTGTGGCATCTTCCGAGAGAAATATAGTAGCGTGTACCTACCTACTCTTTCTAATTACATGTGAACGACAGGGACAGCGTTACTTGTGGGTCTTGAGGTTACTCTTTGTATCGATATTACATAATAGTACAGAACGGCCGTTTTAACTTGGCTTCTCTGAACATAGGCTTCGCCTGCGCGAATCCCCCTCCTACCGCCATATGGTCGCTAAAAAATGTTACTGCGCAGCCATTTGCGCAACTTCAGAGATGTCAAGTTAAAACGGCCGTGCTGTATAAGTACTTACTTACTTTTATACTGTCAATCAAGAAGATTGTCCAACAATTAAGCCGATTTCTCATATTGGATAGCTGTATTATATTCTCGTATTTACCCATTTTCGTATTCATTATAAATTTAAAGTTTGACCATAAAACTATTAAGCTGCAATAAAATCCATTAAGCCATTAAGAAATATTTAAAAAATCGGAAATCACGGTCATTTTGTCCCAAATTAGGACTTGAGGACAATCTATCTATACTACGGGTACTAAACTAAAACGAATAGTCTTAAAACTTAGCAGGGATTGTATGTCAGTCAGTCAGTAAGAGTTCATGTTCAGCAGTACGTAGTCATCCAAAGTTGAAATGATAAATTGATGATGACTGTGGAGATACTTACAAAAGAATCAATGCCACGGAGCAATACTGGAATCTGTTGATATGACGAAAATACGAAATAATTTTTACACAATCTCTTATTGTATTATAGTATATTTTGCAGTATTCGTTCCGATAATTACAAAAAAACAGAACAAGCTATGATCAGTCTAAAGCATCCTATTGTCGGACATGCATTTCCCCTTGGGAG
This sequence comes from Ethmia dodecea, assembly GCA_963855545.1. Classification (NCBI taxonomy): domain Eukaryota; kingdom Metazoa; phylum Arthropoda; class Insecta; order Lepidoptera; family Depressariidae; genus Ethmia; species Ethmia dodecea. The sequence goes on along the minus strand of OY979456.1, from coordinate 12,638,578 downwards.
ACGATATGCGTTTTTTTATTCGTTATGTCTGGTCAAAGGTAGGTCAGAAAAATTCGAGAAAGGGCACTCAGGGCCAATCCTTGTCCCTACCAGGAGGGACAGCTGGTAGGTTCCCGTATTCCTACGGGAACCGAGCGAAAACGCGCAGAACTGCTAGTTACTGTAACTAGTAACCTAGTCTTAGCGGACGCCCGTCAGTTTGTTTACCTTGGACCCGTATTTAACACTCTAGCTATAATTATTCTGGTGTAGGTACCTCAAGAATTATAAGTATCTCTTATAATATATTTTTTGCATTCTAACGGATGCAACACTACGCTGTGACCTTTCGACTTCTGCGGGTATTTAAAAAATAAAGGTTTTTTATGAATTTAAAGCCACACACAGTAAGTAGGTAGTCAAAACAGAAAAGAAATAAAATTATAGCAAAAGAAAAACAAGCGAAGCATTTAACTTGAAGATTACATTACAAAACCAAATAAAACAATAAATACATAAAAAACCGGCAAAGTACAAGTCGTATTCGAACACGTAGAGTTCCGTACCACCGTGCATTTAAAAATCCCAATAATTTTTTCACAGTTAACAACACTCTTAATACTACATAATACTTAACTATAGTTTTCCGTAATTCGAAAGTACTTACCTATAAAAGAAACCCTGATTACTTCGTTGTTTTTATTTTTGTTACAGCTGCAAAAAATCTGTGAGAATTTAAACGGTCTACCTATTACGTTTAATGACACACAAGCCTACTGACTTGAGAGACAGACACATAAATTGACAGTGAAGGTTTAGTATAAAGGTCCTGTTGGCAACCTAACCTAACCTAACCCTAAAAAGCAAAAAAAGAAGTTTTTCCTTTACAATAAAAAATATTTTTGAGTCAATAAATGGGCAGGTATTTTATTTTGTTCTAGTGGCCCCGTCAGACGTTGTTCTGACACCGTACAAACCATCACTGGCCCCACTCGTAATCAGACAAAAAAAAAACATCAAAATCGGTCGAGCCATTTTCGAGTTCTAGCTAGACTAACAAATAGCAAATGATTTTTAGATAAGAAAAAAAGAAAGAAGATATTCTGTACATATCGTCCAATTTGCCCACTTCCTTCCTTCCCCCTAATTAAATTGCATACCCAGTCTCAGCCATGATAGTCACCCTGTATAGTACTGTAACACCATAAAATATTACCTCACTCCCACATGTGACTCATTCACCTGCATTACACGAGTCTGTGCGAGTGGAACTTTTTTGTTACGATCGCTTTATCGAATGTTCGGTCAAACGTACGAACTTGTATGGCTAAATAAGTAAGTACAGTGCCGGATTAGATACGTAGCGAAAATGCTGCGGGGCCCACGCATAGGGGGCCCCCAACCATGTCTAATCTATCGAGTTAGATAGGTACCTTAGGTGTACCTATGTACCTACTTACTTATACTATAAATTAGCACCTTATATTACATAATTCTGGACTCACTAGCTGTTCACAAGCCTTCGCTGGTTTTCTGAATCTTAGTTATAATTCTCAAAACTCTGTGTTATTTAGACCTTTAAATAAATAAATAGGTATGGTTTATCACTTGATGTCCTATAAATAGTGGTGTCCATATCTAAAATGATTGTTAATAATTTAGCCCTAAATGTAAGGTCACGCAAATATTAAGCAAAGTGACAACACTGCAAACTGAGAGGGGAACCGTAATGTTATTGGATGAACAAAAATAAATAGCAAGTACTAGTACCAACTAGTAGTAAATACTAGTTGGTTACATAAAATAACGATATTTTCTAAACTAATAAAATAATTAATATTCTACACAGGAACAAAAATAAATAAACTAGGATAGGTACTTTTTCCGGCTTCGACGGTCATTTGTGTGACTATTTATTTTTGTTTATCAGTGTAGTATGGGCTGCTATTACTTATTACTATTTGCTTTTATTACTTACCTTATTACAAAAACATAAATAGTAATACATAATACATAGTAAAAACATAAAGAGCGGTGATAGCCCGGACGGTTAAAGAGCCTGCCTTAAATCAGTGAGGCTCGGGTTCGAATCCTGGCATGTACCAATGAGTTTTTCAAAACTTACGTACATATTTATCACTAGCTCGACGGTGAAGGAAAACATCGTGAGGAAACCCGCAGGTCTCAGAATTAATTCTGAGACATGTGTAAATAGACCCGGTCCGGCGATAGGCTCACCACCTATCACGTTTAGGGGTCCAATATATCTCGTGAAATGTGGGTATTTCCAGTAATGGAATACCTCTGCCTACCCCCTCGGGGATAAAAAAAGGCGTGAGATTATGATGATTATAAATAGTAATAATTTGATACTTACCTACTCCTAAGTTTGAAGACCTAAAGCAAACCAAGGGCCCCATTATACATTTGCTATAGGCAGGCCCCCGAGTTGCCTCAATCCGGCTCTGTTAAGATAACGAATAAAATTAATGCCAATAACCAAGAACTAACCGCAGTGACTCATTCGCAGTTTGCTTAGCAATAAGAGCAAACAACCACTTCCTTTTGTCGCACGTGATATGAGCATCTGCTCTATTAAGGCCGGTCAAGTCTGTAACATAATTTACGCTAATGTTTATGCCCGGTTTCAAGTCCTACTGACATTTGGCGGTAATACTTACCGCCTACCGGACCATATACAAAAGACAGTCGAACCGTGAAGAAAGCGTCTATTAACATTGAATATTTGATTGCCTAGTTAGAGTTATGTGATCTGTCAAAACGAAATTGACTATGGAAAATGTACTGAATCGTGACGTCATAACTCATAGTACTCAACTGCACTGTACTGTACCCAAAAAAGGACAAAGACTACACTATCGCGTTTATAATATTTATGAACTAACTAATAGCAAAAAATGCAAGATGTAGATTTTATAATCACCACTCAGTGTGTATAGAAAAGAATGCAGTACGAGATGTCACACCATAAAAAGTATGTTACTAGCCACATTTTCCGCTCTGAAACACTATATAGTCATACCTGGGGTATAAAGCTCTACTAGCTAGATCGATTTTTGCCCCCGTAATATTAATGCCCTGGAATTTAAAACCCCGAAATCTTTTCAACTGTTTTCGAGAACGCGATTATGTCGAGGGTTTGGTAGAAGTTAACAATGGAATCTTGTCAGTAGGTAGTAGTTAAAATCGGCTGTTAGTATGCACACAGACCAGTTTATGCATGACACACAATGAATACTGTGTGACCTAGTCGAAATAGTACCTAGATTGAAACCTGCCTTACCTGAAACTATTTAGGCATGAAACTTTTATACTTGACATCACGTGTATACATGCGTTTTATTATACGATTCCCAGTAATAAAAACTTGAATTAAACTTTATTAAACAAAGAACAAAACAAAAACCAATGTTGAAACATCTCGTAAAACATTTCCAAAAATAAAATAAACTAAATTACACGAAACCAAAAAGTTATTTGGACTGAGTAGCATTAAATCCCTTTACTTTGTATTGTGACACTGATGCATTCCTCAGCTTTGTGATGGTCGAATACCTTTTAAACCAATATATCATTCGGAAAGATAAGAAAAGAAAAAACGAAGACAACATTCTTTTACAAGAAGGTTTACGCCTTCTGTGGTTCATTAAGCGTATATTCTCTCGATAGGTGTTAACGTTTGAAATATTCTTTCTTCATCCATTTATTTATTTATAGAAATACTTTTAAAGACAGGCTTCATTTTGCTTTTACTTCAAAAAGATTGAACTTAAGTACATGAGTATATTTTACGGAAAATATAAGAGAAAATGCTTAATAATACCCCACCCAATGATATTAATTAAGACAAGATTATTTAATATCATTGATCCCACCAGAAACATTATCATGTAAAGTGTTGCCAAGACGAGACAATACTGCTTGCACTGTCAAAAAGTTACTTACCAGATCTCATGTAGAGCCTAGCTTCTAACTCTACAAACCCTAATTCAACAAAACAATTTACATACTATATGTGGCTTTGCCGTTTTCGTACTAAAACTAAATAGTATGAGAGTATGAAATTTTGTCGTTTTGTACCTATTGGCTTTCAAATCTGCAACTGTACTATTTTTCCAAATAGCACTTACCACTGTAATATCATTATTACGTTTAACTCAGGACATAATGTCTGAGGCCGAGCCACGCACGATGTAGGGTTCAGGTCAAGGAAAACACGTGGCCAGCCCCAGCTTACACGAGACTATTTAAATCTCATTGATATATTATGTTATATCTCATATTCTTTAACATTGATGATTAAACAGGAAGACTTGAGTATGCAAGGCAGAAGTATCATTAGGAAGTAATATTCTGGTCTGCAAGGTGCTATTGCAATATATTATAACTGTAAGTTTACAGTTTTCAATTTTTTGTTGTACCTAACGTTGAAATGGCAATACGACAGATTTTGCAAAAGGCGCTAAAGGAAATCGTTGTGAATTTGCGAAGCTGCGGGTTTAATAACAATATCTTTTCCAAGAATTTGTTGTAAGGCATGACAACGTGTAACAGCACCCTAGTCCGGTGATTCGCATCCCACATGTCACGTTTAGGAGTCTACAAATGCATTGGCTAGAACTGAGTAGGAACGGGGGGCCAATTCCACTAAATGTCAATGGCTATAGCTGGATGACAATGACAACTCAATAGTCAGTCAATGGTGTTCTTTGGCACTTTTCAGAGCAAATAACACCATAGACTGACCATTAACATGTCATTGTCATCCAACTGCAACCGTTGACATTTAGTGGAATTGGCCCCCTGGTGGTTATTTTTTCTTAATTTTTCTGTTAATAAATCAAACCATTAGTAATATTTTTGGCTACATCCCATTTGGTAAACTTCCCATTTGGTAAACCTCAAACTGTACCTACTAAAAAGTTGCGTTTGGTAAACATTTTGTTACTTCATACATTTAATCCCATTTGGTAAACTAGGTATGTTATTATTGTTATTTTAGTACGGTACAGTCAATGTAAAATTCATATTGAAATTATATATAAGTAGGTTTTTTCTTGAGAGAGAGATTCTATCTCAAGACTTTAAAGCTTTAATTCAAAGTCTTGAGATAAAATCTCGAACATCAAAAACAACGGCTAATCAATGAGTAGTAAAGAAAATCGTAATAAAGTCTGTCAAAATACCACGTGCCGCAAAAGAAGCACCGAGCGGGTTCTCAGGTAGAGGGAATAGTTGTACTTACCATCGTTTTAGACAAAAGGTGTGAAAGAGATAGACATAAGTATGTGAAAATTATATCCATAATCGGGTTTCGCCTTATCAGTTTACTTACTCGTTTTATGCTTATTTGTAAGCGCCACTTTTTATTTCTGTTTTTAAATATAAATACTTATGTCAAATGATCAAGAATTGCTTGTATCACTTTATAATTATTTTTTAATTTTTTACTTTGTAGTGTAGTCTCTATTTTTTATGTTAATGTACCAAATCTGTGATTATTGTTTATTTTTTATATTTTATAGTTGATTTTGCATGTAGATGTCTTATGTTATAAAAAAATTCAAGAACTAATATGTAAAATTTGTCATTGAAATAGTCAAATCGAACGGTGATTTTTCAGATTTTTTTTAAAAGTTGATTTTACTTTATTTTATAGTAAAACTGCAATGTCTTATGTTGTAAAAGAATTAAAAGAACTAAAAGTTTAGGTAAAATTATCTGTAAGCGCCCCTTTTTTTTTAAATATCAATATGTTCCGACTATTGTACCTGTAATTAAAAATATTTAAAAAATATATGACAATGTTATCATCAGTTTCGTGTTTTCTTTTTTACTTGACTGTACCCATTTCAACTGAAAGTTTACCAAACGGGATATAATACATATAATTACTGAAATGTTTTCGAAATGGGACTAAATGTATGAAATATATAATGTTTACCAAACGCAACTTTTTAGTAGGTACAGTTTGAGGTTTACCAAATGGGATGTAGCCATATTTGGTGTTTGGTTACAAATCAGCGTCTTTGTGCATAGTACGGTTCCCTCATCAGTGTCATAGACATATAGTACTGACTACAAATTCATAGCATTAGACACATGCTAATGTGTCCGGTTGCTTTCACCTACTTACTGCAACGAAATGGGCGTTGGGCAAACTCGAGCTGCGATGTGTGTCCAGTGTGACAAGACCTCTTATAGAACTACTATTTTTCCCCTTCTCAACTAGTTTACGAACAGTGGAGGGAAGGCAGAAGGTCTAAAACAACTGGTCTTTAGTTTTGACGCTTGGGTTTTCCCACGATGAAGTTGCAATGAAATACAATCTGTTTTTGGTCAAGCGATCGCGAGGTGAATTAATAAGTTCCATTCTTCGACCGCAAAGGTTTGTAAAATGAGTTTGACAATATTTTATTGGTTTAATATTTATTTAAGTACCTACGTTTATTAGTTGTATAGGACTCATGATACTGGGTCTGCTGAGTTTCGGACTAAATAACCGTGTCTGAATATTGTCCCAAATTTTTTTACGATTTATTTACTAGTCATAAGAAAGATGTGGGCTCGCTTTGACTTCGTTCGGGACACATGAATCTCAATAACTTTGCGTTTCTTATGCGTAAAGTTGATTCTAGCAATTGTGACGAGTGTAATACTGAAGAAATTGTTTATCATCTGCTTGTCTAGTGATTCCTGAACGAGGTCATTAGGAGCAAGTTCAGAAACTCTGTTTTATTTTGTGGGGGTTGTAAATTGTAATAGCATTTTGTCTTCGGCGAAGATAGCAAAATTTGTTATCGCTACAAGAAGGGGTACCATCAAAGAGATTAAAATATAATAGGGCATAGAGGGGGCATTGGGTATATTTTCATACAAAACTTTGAAGCCTAAGCGTCATGTCCTTGTCATGTCAGTTAGTATGAACGCGAGCTGTCATTCGGTCGAAATTGTACTAGACTTATTCCACTTGGAATAACTTTTGACTTCAAATTTTCCTCGCTTTGTCCCCTCTATGCCTTATTATATTTTAATCTCTTTGGGAACCATCAATTAATTTTTTTGTTTTTCTACTGTTTCTAAAGAGGGTAATAGTTGTGTGTAAGATGTTTTTGATTTATGTTTGTAACAATAGGGTGACATTGTTTTTTTTTGTACAAAACCCTTTCAAATAAAGCTTAAAAAAATAAAGAAGGAAGTAGATAAGCACTTTGCAGGGTTACGTACCGAAAGGGGCCAACGGGACCCTACGTAAGTCTGTCACAGAACTCTATATTTTTTGAACTATGTATAACAAGTAGGTAGGACTGTTGTTGTGTCTACTTGTCATAGAGTAGCGTAAAGGCTGATTCATGTTACAACGGGACGGGCCCCGTCCGGGCCCGGGCGTGCCAAGTCCGGGGCGAACCATCCTACAATACGCCTCGACATTTGGCCGGGACGGGGCCCTTCCGGGCCAGCGCTTCATAAAAAAAGTATTTGACCGTGCCCCGGACGGGGCACGCCCGGGCCCGGACGGGGCCCGTCCCGTTGTAAATTACAACAAATAATAAAACTAAATTTTAAAGTTAAGGGGTAAGGCGCTTTCTGCTTGATCTCACCAAACATCTGATTTGCAATAAATGTATCTTATCTTATCTTAAACTATTAAAAAAATATAATGTGGTGTTTAATATTGTATGATGGAACAAAGGATGGAACGGAAGCCTTGTGCAAGTCTGGCTCGATTTGGCTGGTTTTTTCCTACGTCTGCTGCGTAATACAGTAATATAAAATTAACACATAATGGTACAGTCAAGAGCACGTGGAGATTGACACATTGGACTTTGTAGCTTATTATAATTGCCATACAGCTCAGACTCTGACTGCAAGTGTAAAGCTTAATGCACTGACAGACGAACATTTAGCCCCGATTAACATCCGATTATATTTTTTACTGTATTGCTAAGTCAACAGGCCTTCAAACGTCTGTGGTATTACGTAACTGTTGATTTGTAAGCTATTGTATGAGGGTCATATAATAACATGGGCGCGTCCAATGAGAAAATTAAAAATTTTAGTAGAGTGACTCACATCTTCAAAACATTAAATTCTAATACGATATAGGTACTTACATAAAAGATGTTCGTCTCCATCGAGCTTACCCCTGTAAAAAAAAATGCTAACGACTTTAACCCTTTTAGGTACTTTATCCCCGAGGAGATCAGCAGAGTCATTTTTCACCAGTACTACCTATAATAATATAATAAAAAATTGTAAGACACAAGCTCAAGCAAGCATTCACACATGGTTATTTAGTCCCAAACTATTATAGGCAGGGCCTATACCATGGATACTAAACAACTGATAAACAAATATTAAACGACCTGACACGAAGCCAACAAACATGTTCATGCACACAAATGTTGGCCCCGAGCGGGGATCAAACCCGCGACCTCCGACTTAGAAGGCAGGGTCACTAGCAACTGAGCCAACAGGCCTGTTATACGAGTATATTTTGTTGCAGTATATTTTGTGAACCCCCAAAGACAGGTGGTGAGCCCATCCCAGGGGGTTGTTTGTTACATATGCCTCAGAATCAATTCTAAGGCCTGTAGGTTTCCTCACGATGTTTTTCTTCACAGTCCAGCTACTGATAAATATGTATGTAGTAAGTAAGTAATTAATGTAAAGTAATACAAGCATCCTGATAAAAAATATATATACGAAGGAAATTCATTCAAATATCCACTTAAAAAAGAGGTCAGTCAAATACCACCTTCGAAACAAAGATAAAATTGAAGCACGTGCATCTAGGACTGAATACGGAAAGAGGAATATCATGTTTGAGGGAGTCCAGCTATTTAATAAACTACCTGAAAATATTCGAAACGCTGAATCAATGTTTTGAAAAAACTAGCAAAAATGCACATTTCAAAACAAGAATGTTAATATTTAGTATTATTTAGTACTGTACATACAAACTTCGACCATATAATTTTTGGAAATAAGTTATATTATTATTAATAAGTGAAATGTAAATTTCGTTGGAAATAAATAAATGTCTTTAAACCTAAGTAGGTACTACCTAAGTAAGTTTTTGAAAAGCACGAGAATCCCTATTAGTCCCTAATATGTAAAAGTGATTCTGTCTTTTGTCTGTTACTTTTTGGAGGACCGATTCTGATTAAATTTGTCACTATCTTGGGTTAAGTCTTTCATTCTCTCGCATACATTTGATTTCATGTATTTCTTTCATCCGACAGTTCCTAGTGGATGCGATAATCAACGTTCACCGTATATGCCCTCAACAGGAATCGAACCCGCGCTTCAAGCAGAACACTTTCGAGGGTATTACTGCCTTTTTATACGTCCACTAGCGACCCGCCCCGGCTTCGCACGGGTGCAATGCTGAATTTTCTTTGCTATAAACCATCCCTGGACCCACTCGAACCCACACAAAAAGTTTCATCAAAATCGGTCCGGCCGTTCTCGAGTTAAATCGTCAGGAAGGAAAACCCGACTTATTTTTATATAGTAGATGAGGATTACGTGAGGTGCCGCACGTAACTTTTATGTCACTCCTTTGAGTTTACTTTTTATGACCACAGGGTGACCATTCTTTACTTGCCACAAACAACGTTTTTATTGATGACTAACTTTTCCCACGACATATTTCTCGTGGGGTTAAACAGTACTTCATGTGCTAATAATTCAATTCAAAAATTCTTTCACAAATGAAAAGCTAGAAGATCCCTGAGTAACATAGGCTATATTTTGTTACCGTATTCCCACGGGAACGGGAACTACGCGGGTAAAACCGTGCAGAACCGCTAGTTCTATATACCGGATGGTTTTTTTACCGTCTGGAAAAAATATGAAGAATAAGAAGAATAGAATAAATTTATTTCATAATAACAGAGAAATTGGTATTAACAACTTGTTGAGGCCCTCTTTTAAACTTAATTAAGTGTGTCAGAGGACCCCGCTTATCCATAACAAATGACTTATATCTTTATTAAAATATTTCAGTGTGTAATATTGACTACAATGGAGTAATGTATGTTTATTAGTTTAAGCAAGAAAACAAATTTTTGTATTTTTTGAGTAACAATGCGAAATGAATCTATTACACTTACCTATCACACCATATTTTTTCAAGAAGGTAAAAGAAATCAGTCCGTATATCTTTGATTATATAATAAAAGAGTACAATCCAGTTTTTAGTTTGGTCACCCCGCATAATATGCCTATGCGTCGATCAGATAAGTGCAACCGCGCATGTTTCGCGGGTGCTATACGTGACAGAAGGACGCACCTCCTCATTGCTATTGCCATCACTAACATCTAACTATAATCTCTGTGTCACGTGAAACATTATTTTGATGGCTGCGTTAACGGCTGTGTTTTATAGATGTCCACGGGCTTTGAATTGTAATCGGGTATAATTATTCACATAAAAACACAAGGGCGAGTTGTGTTTCAACGACTTAGTCGTCGCTCGAGAAGAAATGTTAAAATTCTGGACAAAATGTGTAACTTATTTTTCTCTCATCCTTGTTTTATCTTTACTTTCAATTAATAATGGATATTCTAAAACGCCATATTAGACACCCCTGAGTGGCTTTAAAAATTCTGACTGTTAGCACAGTCAGAAACTTGTCTCTGGCACAGTTTAACAATCATAACTGTGCTGTTAGGTAGCCATTTGACATCATTTCCCAATCCGCGGTAGGCTCGCATGGGAGATTAAACCCCATACTTCATCATGTGTGAGAAAAGACCCTTAACTCAGCCTTACGGTTACGACGTAAGCCGTATGACGATTCTAAAACGGGATTTTTTGAGAATAATATGACAATATAAGAAATTGAGATTTTGAAAAAATATGTGTCAATATAAGTAGCTTCAAAATTGAAACCTGAACATTCTGCGAACTAGACCAAAAGGTCGAGTATTCTCAAAAGAGAATACGACATAACATCTACAAATATGACAAAATCGGTCTATCCTATACACTTAAAACCAACAAATTTGACGAATTTAATATTTTAAGAATAATACAAAATCTGACAAACTTCGAATATGACAAAATCCTTCACAGTTAAAAAATTTATATTTCGAACAGAATCTTACATTTAAATTATCAAAAAGCTTGTGTAATCCGGAAGTACTTAGTGACATTTTATAACCTTTTTTACCTGTAAATAAAGCTACGGTGCCAATAAAGTCGCCAACAAAGAGATTATAAATTAATTTCAGTACTCCCCCATACACTTATTTGCCGGCGGGACAGGCGCCGGGGCGCCGGGAGCGGCGCGCCGTCGCGGCGCCTCCGCCCTTCGAATATGGGGACAGAGGGTACCACGGGAACTCGATAGAAATATATTATGGGTATATTGCCATTCTCTCTCTTTCTCCCTCAGGGTTGTACCAACAGATTGTTTATATATATTATATAAAAATATAATACATATTATATAAAACAAAAATGTTTTTGTTGTTCGATTATGTTTATATAACTTTCCATTTGCCAAAAAGCAACAAAAGTGTGCAAATGTGTATGCTGATTTTTTTAGTTTGTTCTCATATAGGTAGTATGTTAATAGATAATACGTGGATAGCTATAATTGGCCTTTAGAATTGTATTTAGAATTAGTTGTATTTGTAATTGTTTTGGCTGTTGCTATTCCTAATAAAATAAAATAAAAAATAAATAAATAATAGTACATTATGGTACAAGTGAGTAAAGTTGGTGATTACCGCTGAGGCGCCATTGAGACCCGAGCCGTAGGCGAGGGTCATAAGAGAGCCGAGGACGGTAATCATCAATACACACGTGTATCATACGACGTTTTTCAACACACTTGTGAATAAATAATACTAAAAAATCATTTTAAAATAATCATTCGCAATGGCGGGGAAAATTAATTGGTTTTCCAATTTTTTATTTATATAATTTGGAAAAGGCAAAAGGATCTAGGCCCATACAGCCTCGTTTTCCTATGCGCTCGCATCTTACAATGGCGATCGGCCATGGACTAAAAAAATTAGGTTTCTTTTTCTTTGGTTTGTCGTGGATAGCGTTTTAGCCACGTACAAAATGGGGTATTTAAAGTTTTTACAGAGAAAACCAAAGTTATATTTGAGTGAAAGTTTTGTTTATTAAACACGTACAAGTTGAAATGATCTATTTAAATACGAAGTTGCATGAAATGAGCAAGCCATATTTGTGTATTAATTTATTAGTACGATTGAATACGATCTTTTTTGTATCGAAACTTTTTTAAGAACAAAGCAACTCTAGCAACAAAATTGAAAAAAAAAATCTATAACTCACTAGTGAATAATAGCAAACAAAAAGTCTCAGTTTGATTATAGGTGTCATTATGTGCCTAATTGCAGTGAAATTAGAGCCACTTTATGAGCAAGTGTGTTGAAAAGATATTTGAAAAGATATTTTCAACACACTTTGACTTTTTGTTTGCTATTATTCACTAGTGAGTTATAGATTTTTTTTTTCAATTTTGTTGCTAGAGTTGCTTTGTTCTTAAAAAAGTTTCGATACAAAAAAGATCGTATTCAATCGTACTAATAAATTAATACACAAATATGGCTTGCTCATTTCATGCAACTTCGTATTTAAATAGATCATTTCAACTTGTACGTGTTTAATAAACAAAACTTTCACTCAAATATAACTTTGGTTTTCTCTGTAAAAACTTTAAATACCCCATTTTGTACGTGGCTAAAACGCTATCCACGACAAACCAAAGAAAAAGAAACCTAATTTTTTTAGTCCATGGCCGATCGCCATTGTAAGATGCGAGCGCATAGGAAAACGAGGCTGTATGGGCCTAGATCCTTTTGCCTTTTCCAAATTATATAAATAAAAAATTGGAAAACCAATTAATTTTCCCCGCCATTGCGAATGATTATTTTAAAATGATTTTTTAGTATTATTTATTCACAAGTGTGTTGAAAAACGTCGTATGATACACGTGTGTATTGATGATTACCGTCCTCGGCTCTCTTATGACCCTCGCCTACGGCTCGGGTCTCAATGGCGCCTCAGCGGTAATCACCAACTTTACTCACTTGTACCATAATGTACTATTACCAATGGAAAGCTTGAATATCCCTGAGTAACATAGGCTATATTTTATTCCCGTATTCCCACGGGAAAGGTACCGCTACTTATTTATAAAATTCATACAAAAGTGTCTACCAGCACTGCCGATACATTTTTAGTAAACAAGTGAAAAAGTTATGAATTTTTGACAAATGATAGAGGACCATTGTAACCCCATACCCTCACTATCCAGAGCACTTTTCACATGGGGTTACATGCGCGTGTATCTGAGCCTACTTTTATTTTAAATGCTATTTACACTCTCATTTCAGCGTCGATGATACTTTGACAGAAATGTTGGGGATAAACGACACTATCTAGACGATTTTTTTTTATTTCATACCTAAGAAGTGTACCTCTATCAGCGTTGCCAGACGTCCCGATTTAGGCGGGACGTCCCGATTTTTAAATCAATTTTTAATGTCCCGCGCGGGATAAGCTCAGTCCCGCTTTTCGGGTATCACTCAGAACTTTATTTTTAGACTTTTAATATAGAGACGAATAAGACTCAACTATTTAACGATAGGGTAAATCTGATTTAAAATATCATATTTTTATTAAAATACACTTTTGAACTCAAATAAAAAGGTAAATATTTATAAACTTTTGATTTATATAAGTACGTTTTTTTACTATGTCCCGCTTTCAACGAAAGAATCCCGTTTCTTACACTCAAAAAGTGCAAAAATTCCGACTTGGTAAAAAAAAAAACTGGCAACGCTGACCTCTATAGGTACTAGAAACGTTCTTTTTTCTTCAGAATATTAGGTAGGTGTTAAATATTGTAAGATGGTACAGAACCCCTCAGACTTGGCCGTATTGTTTAGATTCTAACATTGTTTATTATTTTCGAGGTACAACATGTTATTTGAGAAAGATAGATGTGATATTTTAGCCGCAACAAGGACAACATGTGCTTACGTTCGTTTCGTTTCGTTTAAAACAAAAGAAACACATGGATATTTTACTGTCGATGATACTTCGACAGGAATGTTGGGGAGAAACGACCCTTACCTTACATGCCCTCGCTAACCTACATGATTATTTTAGAATATACTAGCGACCCGCTCCGGCTTCGCACGGGTACAATGCTTATAGGTACTAAAACCTTCCTCTTGAATCACTCTATCTATTAAAAAACAAACATAGGGACATAGGGATATAAGGACAGAGAAAGCGACTTTTTTTTATACTATGTAGTGATTAAAAAGATAATTATTTCTTACGAATAAAATATGGGAACAACTTGAACTCAAAAAGGAACTGATTTGAGCCAAAACTAGGAGAACCTGTGCTACTGAAGTTCTAGCTCCTATTACAAAAAAAAACTCACGCCTTCGCCTCCCCGAGTGGGTAGGCAGAGGTATTCTATTTCTGGAAATACCCACTTTTCACGAGAATATTCGACCCCTAAACGTGATAGGTGAGCCCATCGCCGGACCGGGTCTGTTACACATGACTTAGAATCAATTCTGAGACAGAATACCTACGTAAGTTTTGAAAAACTCATTGGTAGGTACATGCCAGGATTCGAAATTATCATCATTAGAAGCAGGCTCTTTTACCGTAACACTACACTTTTATGCGTTCATTTCGTTTACCGTGAAGTGAAAACCTTTATATCCGAAAAGACAACGCATCCATACAACTATTATTGGTGTGAAAATGTTTGCACAAGTGTAGTGCTTTGTGTATTCAACACTTTGTTCACACAATATGTTTGTAGGTAAAGTGCATGTATCATCATAATCGTGCAACTGAACACACCGACTGACTCATCTGTCATATGTTAGCGGAACCTGTTGCCTTCATTCAAGTGCGGCTTTTACTTTTAGGGATAGAACACACAGTTAACTAATAAAAGCAAAAGAGTGTTTATTTGCCATTAGGTACCTACCTACATATTTTTTTACAGACTGACGGCCGAGAGATACAATACTATCTAGATAGGTACCTACTATTACGGGTACGAGGTGCTTATACATATAATTTGAAGCTCATAAAACAAAAATAACTGTTGATGTCTAACTTCTATGCGCGAACGGCGCCATTTTGGATTCAAATCGCAAAGTCAAATTGAACATAAAAAAGTTACAAAATGCCATTTGACGCTTTCGGAAATTCAAAGATTGTCTTGGATAGTAGGCCGGCTGGACATAGACTTCTTATTATACAAAAATATGAAAAATCGTCTGTTTTTTTTGCCATGTTGGCTACTACAACCACGCGAGGGACGAAGCTCTGTTTATTTGTTTGTAATTAATGAGCTCGGAAACTACGGGACCGATTGTAAAAACTCTTTCACTAATGGAGAGCAGTAAGCTAAGTAAGTTTCTGAGAGTACCATGGACTATAATTTTTCCACGAAAATCTATCTCCCAAATTTGACCAGCTGTGACAAGGGGAGGGTCAAAAATCCATGTTTGTGTGACTTGTGTGACGAATTTATGGATGGTCCCTTAATGTTGAGAAAATTATTGAGCATCATTTTGGACAAGTTTAAGAATCACTTTATTAAAATCCAACATTTTCCTTAAGTTTTTCGTATGTCATTTTTTCACAGAATTCGATCCTTATTAGCGACACCATCGAATGGTGTAATAATACAGGGTGAGTTTTTTTTTTCAAAATCAACGTGTTCGATTTCTGGCTAGAATTATTGATTTTTCAAATATCCAAAGATGCAGTTTTAGTTTTCATCGAAATCGGGCCCGAGACTTCTTTAAGTACTTTTCGATATTCCTCATAGTTTCTGATTTAGCCTACCACGCCCACTTGAAAAATTCACCCTGTATAAAAAGAAAAGAAAAATCTTTCCCTACATTTAACATACATCCTGGAATAGCAATCACAATATAGAAAAATATATTAAAAAAAAATACTCTTCCTTTGTTGTCTCTGCCCTCAATACGCACTATGCCTAAAGTTTCAACGGGCCTAGTAACATCTCGATGGACTTCTGTTTCATTTTAAACATAGACTAATTTAGCTGAAAAAACGGCTGAAACTGTGCGCCGGCGTCGATCGCTGAGTCACTATGCGCTGGCGCCATGAGATTTATTACTGAGGCTTGGGGAGGAGAAGGGTTTATAGAATTGAACTGGAATAAGATAAGAATATGATAAGATTTAGATACTCTTGAGTACAATATTTCTTATACATATCACATCGTCAACCCGTAACAGCCCACTGCTGAGCTAAGGGTATTTCCTCACACATTAGGAAGTATGGGCTTTAATCTCCCAAGCGAGCCGACCGCGGACTGGGAGAGGGATGGATTTCTTATACATATAGTTACTTAATCAAAATTTTTAACAGAAATACAAACCTACTTCAACGAATAGCACTAAAGATACTATAATTTGCATATTCAACATCCATTACCTACTGTTACTAAACCTATTATGCTGAAAGCGAGTGATTTGCTGAAGTGCGTGAAGAGTTCTGTTATCCAGCTGAAGTTCTTCATCAGATTTTCACGAAACTTAAATGGGACCAACCATACAACGTTATTGTAAGATTTGGAAGTATATCACTGTAGTGTTGATGATGACGAGAATTTAATTCATAATAACATACTGTCAATTCTAAACACACATGAAGTCTATGGTACACACAGCGAGTAACCCGTGCGTACTCCTCAAAATAAACTGGCGACACCTCACGACCAAAAAGAGGAATTGGCGACACCCTTTATTGAAGCCAGATGTGCCTCTGGACACTTTTAGCGTAACCACTGACGCCGTATTAGTCTCTTTAGTGTTTCCACTCCATTATGATAAGTTATACGCATGTTTCAGTCCGCTCTGTGTAGAGTTAACTTGATAAGTATATCGAGAATAGGTTTTCTTGAAGTTCTGATAAAACTACTTGCAAGAAAATAAGTTCTCTTGAAGTTCAGATCTGCGTACAAACAGGATAGGATATTGGTTCGAAGCAATAACACTTTATAAGTAGGTAGACACGTTATAAAGGATAGATTATTCATGGTACATGTTTTTATTGTTTTTATCGAGATAATTTAATCGAAAACGACAAGCCTCCTTGTAAGTCTTTAATAATTCGATGGTTGATACACAAACTAATTTCTAAGTTGAACCCTAATTTTGTGGATTAGGTACGCAACGCATTGCGTCAGTTCAAGATCGATCAAAGTAATAAATAATAACATAAGTAGGTACATACACTACACATAAGTCTGAGCAAACAAGGCCAATGCTAGGTAATCTAAGAAATTGATAATTCTATTACTTTCTAGAACTGTAGAGTTACAAACAAGTGGCGAATTTTTGCACTGAAACTCAACCCGGTAGGTAGTGCGAAATTTTAACGGCCGTTTCCAAAACAAAAAATATTTCTAGAAAGTTCTGTCATCGTATTGCATCACGTTTATTTAGTTATTGTGTTTTCATCTTCTCGAGGCCCTGGCAAGTTTCCCATGGCCTGTGTTAGCTGCCATCTTCAACCTTAATCCGTTGCAACAAGGGACATAGGATTTAGAAATCCGTAAATATATAATATTGTGCAACATTTACCTAGAAAAGGGGAACTAATTTCTATCCCACTTCGTTCATCACTGGCTCCATTGAGGTGGTCATCGTTAAACTTTACAATGATGACTTTGTCATCAGCTGTCTTGCCCCGAAAGACTAGGTGATCTGTGTATTTTTTTTTATGTTGCTACTGCTGTCTGTTATATACACATGGTATATAGGTACATAAACTAGCGACCCACCAAGAAATCGCAGTGCATTGCTAAGGCCTTTCGGAAGGAATTCTCTAAATGGGCAAGGATTTTTCTATTACGGAATAGAATGAAAAAAATATGGGATTGGCACAAGCTGTAGTAAGTATTAGATGTAGAAGAAGTGAACTATAGATTAGTTTTGTGGATCTGCAGATCTCCTAATCTCCATTATCTAAATAGGAATGTAGCATACATCTATCGGTCAGCCCCGGTCACAGGGGACAGGACCACCCCCCCTCATAGACTTCCATACTAGACTTCCATTTGTTTTATAATGTGTGCAATGAAATTGTGTATTGTCAGTGTGCATTGAAGTCTAATTTACTCGACATATTTTATTAAAAAAATATATATATATTTTAATCTGTTTATTGTAAGAAGAACTTATTCTAGTGCATCCCTTTCTGTGCTTAATCTAGGTAGTTATTATTAGCTTGATTAACAAGTTGACGCGGTAGGTACCTATTGATTGTAGTTACATTTGAGTCGCAGAGAAGGTACGTTGTCCCCATCGTGTTGTTTTATGAGGTTCAGTTTTAGAATGGAATGGGCTTGCTTAGTGTTTTTACAATTACATATTTTATTGATACATATTATTTATTATATTACTAGCGACCCCTCCAAAATTTCAGTCTGCAACCGCGCCTGCTATCGGTGCTACAAAAATAACAATCTCTTTACTATCAAAGTTCCCGTAACAATTTGCACAGTTAGAACTATCCAACATCAATAGTTGGTCCGCTGCCCTAGGGACAATCACCTCGCTTGGAAATGTCTTGCCCTTTGACGATGGAGAAGCATTACACTTAAACTCCTCCATTCATAATTATAAAAAGACATTGGGCTCGATTCTGCATTACAGCGACTAAACTTATTTTAGTTTAGTCCTGTCATTTTCTTTCTCCTACAAAAGAAGAGAAACGAGAGATATTTAGTCCCGTCAAATTAAAATTAGTCCTGTCAAATACGGCGTGTTTAGCAATTTTAGCGACGATTTAAAAAGGTGATGGATAAAAGTGACAGATAAGCACGTCCATAAGGTTCAAACTAGTTGGTTTTTACATGTTTGACATTACTCTTCAATCTATGCAGGTTTGTTTCTGTCCTTTTTCTTTCGTATTCTATGGAGAAGGATATGCTAACTTAAAATTAGGAATTTTAGCTGGTCTGCAGAATCGAGTCCAATGCATTCCTGGAAAATAAAATAACATTGCAGAGTTTTTACGTATGCAAATTGCTGAGAAGCGACTAATACCTATGCGGTATACGAGTTTCCGTGAATCACGACAGAACGACCCATAAATTGTTCAAGGTCTCTCTCGTCGTTGTCAATTTGCCAGGGGTTTTATGATTGGAAACTGCAATGCGACTACTGTGATTACAGCATTTCTTTTTTACACATTTTTCCTCTACAACGCGTAACAGAATAAGCGCAATATAAAAAAAATATGATGCCTTCGTACTTTAGTTGTGTCTAACCAATAGCAATAATAGTACGATTTCCATAGGTAGCACTAAATTCAACTATGCTAAGGAAAAAATTAACACATAAGTATTAAAAATGGCAGAAATCCATTAAGTAGTCGATACTGAACAAACTAATTTCAGGAATTGCGCTTATTCTGTAACATATTGTATATCATTCTTATCATAAAATAACTCCATAGTAGGTACCTTATAAAAACTACTCTATTGCAAGAGCTTGCTTTACAAGAGTAGTTTTCGTAGGTAAAATATATCTAATAGAATTTAATTTACAATATACCTACTTACGAGTTCAAGCCAGGTAATTGTTCATGGCAAACAATACTTTTTTTTTTCTAATTTTGATCATCCTCATTTTGTTTTCATCTTTAACAAAACTTAAACTTAAATCTTATAGTTGAGTAAAAATAGGATCTCCTTGGATCTAGAATGATTAAAATCTGTTTTTAATTTAGATACCTACCTATTGGTTCCGTTAGATAATAAATATTGTTTACCACATAGTTATAATTTAAGTATGAAGTATGAGTGTGTTAAGATTCAATTTTACTGCGGATTGTCAAATTTCCTAACCTAACGAAGTTTATTAAAGTAACTATGTTTCGTTCTACAATGTGATTTATTTTCCTTAGTTGTAGTAAGTTACAGTATAGCTATGTACCTAGCTCCTTATTTCGTAACTGCAAAAAAAAAATCTGACTTAAAAAACACGTTTTTGGTTGACATTTCTTTTTATTCATTAATTAACCGAGTCCACAGTTTCGCAAGTCGCAGTATTTTCGCAGTTCCACGGAAGCATCGCATTTGGTTCCTGCGTGTGTCACCCTGGCTGGCAGCCCTCCAGGTCTTCAAGCCAATTACACGATCTATGTTTTTGTTTTACTTTGCTGATAAAAACAGCCGTTGCTATGAACCGTACGTTGACTCACGTGGCCTACTATATCTTCCACTGGCTTTTGCCTGTGACTTCGTACGTGGTGTGGACTAAAAACATCCTAAGCTAGGTTAATACATACATACAGCTCACGGCTTCTTCCCATAGGGGTAGGCAGAGACGATGGATCGCCACTTTGCTCGATCTCTGCATACTTCTTTCGCTTCCTTCACATCCATAAGCCTTAAGCCTAGGTTAGTACTGTTTATTATTCTGTGGTCGGATCCCGCCCTTGAGCAATGAGGAGGATTAGGAATTTTGGATTTATTATAAACGAATTGAATCCTAATTTAGGATTCAATTCGTTTATAATAAATCCAAATTAAAAAAAAGACAGAAATAGTCGTATTCTGCGAGTCGTTCACGTATGTGTTTGCCCATAACAAATGTTTATTTAACTTAATTTAATTTATCGATCAAATTAGAAAAGTGATCAGTGGTTGACCTACAGTGTAGACCTAGCCCAGAGAGGATCATAGATCATAAATCTTGCTCCATCCTCAACCACTTAAGCTTTTATAATAAGTATTAGTACAATGTAGGATAGATGTTTGTTTGTTACTCGTATTTTCCTGTCATTGCCAAGGCCTTAAAACAGGCCTTATTCGAATAAATTGAATACACAGAACCTGTGTCCTTTTTAAAATTTTAAACTATTTATTTATTTTATTTATATGTATACAATAAGCAAAGAGATTAGGGTAGGAAAACAGCTTCGATTGCGAATTTAAAACCAGGAGGTACACAATCACAGCTCCAGTGAGAGAAATAGGTAGTTAGGTAGGTACATTTTCTTTCAGTTTCAGTCAGCTGAAGAATCGAGTAAACTTTTTTAATAGGTTTTCAATATAGCCATATGCATTAGTTCAAATGCTCAGTATTAAAATGTGGTTCTGTAGGTATGTGTATGTATTAGGTACCTACCTATATACTTTTATTAGTCACCGAAGGCCTACAGGGATGTGTTTGTACAATTGCTCAAAGGTATTACCCAGTAGGCAGTATAAAAGTAGATATATTGACTCACATAGTAGTAGTGATAGCCTGTAGTTAGAAAGTCCTCCTCTCATGCTTCAGGCTCGGGTTCCAATCCTGATGAGTTTACAAAATACATATACTAGATACTACGTAGGTACCTACATATTTATCACTAGCTGGGCGGTCAAGGAAAACTTCGTGAGGAAACCCGCAGGTCCCAGAACTGATTCTGAGTCATGTGTAACAGCACCCCGGTCCGGCGATAGGCTCACCACACCACCTGTCACGTTTAGGGGTCCCAAAAATATACTGGTGAAATGGTGCGTATTTAAAGTAGGGATGTTACGGAGGTGGTTTTATAAGAACCGAAGTCGGAGTCGGAGTTTTTAAATTTGGTTTTTCGGAGTCGGAATCGGAGTCGGAGTCGGAATCGGAGTCGGAGATGGTGGTTAAGAAAGATGTGTCCAAATAACACTTGATTTTGGACGAAATTAATTAATTGACACGCCGCACAAAACAAAACAAACCTTATTATATGTATGGCGTAACAACAAGTGAAATATTAATCGATGACAGAACGGCATCTGTTCCCCGTTGTTCCCCGGGCGAGATGCGTAAACCTACCAATGCCAATTCTACTAAATTTCAACGGTTACAGTTGGATGACAATGACATGGTCAGTCGATGGTGTTATTTGCTCTGAAAAGTGTCAAAATAACTCCATTGTCTGATCATTGATATGTCATAGTCATCCAATTAAGACCGTTGACATTTAGTAGAATTGGCCCCCTGTTAGTACACGTTGACTGGATCCGCCGCGCGCCCTCCGATTACCTCCGATTTAAAAGTATCGGAACCGAAGTCGGAACCGAAATATACCTTCTTAATTTACAATAAGAAATTCTTTTATTATCGTTTATGTACCTACCCTGTAGGTACATAGACGATAATATGTAAAAAAACTTAATAATATGAGCGATTTTATAACATCGAAAGAACGAAACAATTACTTAACTATTTTAAAAAAATTCTCTGTCTGTTCGCTCGTATGTCCGCACAAAAATTACTGCACCAAATTGGAAGCGGTTTTCACATTTGTATTGCTGCTGGTATAGGTAACTTAAAATCTGATACAAGTTTCATCTTCATAATTATATCGCCTAAAATCCTAGTTAACTATACATATAGAGTGTTTTTTATTCGAATCAGTACATACGTATTAAAATAAAGATTATTTTAGTTTAGAAATATCATGTCTCAAAATGTTTTTGGAATCGGATCACCTTTTTTCTTTAATACCGATGTAATCATCGATGATGTAATTTAACCGCCACTTCATACACCGGTATCCTTTAAAAAGAAAACATAAAAAAATATTGATCCCGCCTGTGGCGATTGAAGTATTAGCGGGTCCCAATCTGTCTAGATAACGTTGGCCAGACGCCCAATCCGATCTAATAATAATCGAACTAGCTATATTTGTTTAGGCTGAAGAGTTCGCCTTTCAAACGATTTACGTCAATTCAAATTCAAATTCAAATTCAAAAATCGTTTATTTTCTATTGGTATTAAAATATACACTTAGAAACGTCAATATTTTATAATAACAAGGCACTCTAAACTCGTCCATGAAGATTGGCTAAATGCAAACAGCAGCCCATCTCCACCGACGAGCTGCTGGTTCCGAATGCAGTACCCCGAGAAGAGCCAGCAAGAAACTCAAGGGCAGCTCTTTTTAATCTCATGTCTTACTAATAAATATCGTTTACAATAATAATTATAATTAATAGCCTTACATAGCGTCGAGTCGGTTAATCCCATGCATGTTGGTCTACTAAGTAGTCTGTAATTTTATAGTAGCCTTTTTTACGTAATTTTTGCTTAACTATTATTTTAAATTTGTCAAGAGGCAAATTTTGTAATTCAATGGGAATCTTATTGTAAAAGCGTATACATTGACCCTTATATGATTTGGTAACTTTAGATAATCGACTAACACAAGCAGCCAGTTCATTCTTATTTCTAGTGTTTATACAATGTCTGTCACAATTTTTTTTGTAAAGTGATATATTCTTTTTAACATACAATACGTTTTCGTAAATATACTGTGACGCCAGTGTCAGTATATTAATTTCCTTGAATTTTTCCTTTAGAGACATCCTAGACCCCATTTTATAAATTGCACGAATGGCTCGTTTCTGCAAAATAAATATTCTCTGGACATCAGCAGCATTCCCCCACAGTAAAATGCCATATGACATTAAGCTGTGGAAGTAGCTGAAATAGACAAGTCTAGCTGTTTCTACGCTTGACATATTACGTATTTTTTTTACGGCATATGCAGCAGAACTGAGCCTTTTCGCCAACGTATCAATGTGCGGTCCCCACTGTAACTTAGAGTCTAGAGTTATTCCTAAAAATACTGTAGTGTTTACACATTCTAATTTTTCGTTTTTAACTGTAACTGAGTTTAAAGTTCGTTTAACATTTGATAAAGAAAAATGTACACATTTAGTTTTTTTCTCATTGAGAAGTAGATTATTAACGTTAAACCAACTGACAACATCATTAATTGCACTGTTCACTTCGTCATAAGACTTAATAGGTCGTTTAATTTTAAAAAGTAGAGATGTATCATCTGCGAACAGTACAATATCATGTTGCACTCGGTTGGGTAGGTCATTTATATAGACCAGAAATAGAAAGGGGCCTAAAATGGAGCCCTGCGGTACACCAATACAAACCGCCGATCCAGACGATCTTGAACCGTTTACATCAACACACTGTATCCGGCTTTTCAAGTAGGACTTTATTAAATCAAGAGCGCGGCCTTGTACTCCGTAATGACGTAGTTTTCTGATGAGAATTTCATGATGGACACAATCGAATGCCTTAGATAAATCACAGAAAACCCCAACAGCATCCTGCGACTCCTCCCAGGCATCAAACACATGATTTACTAGCTCAACACCGGCATCGGTTGTCGAGCGACCCCTAGTAAATCCAAATTGCTTTACAGACATTATACTGTTGATAGAAAAATGTGCACTCAACTGATATAGAATAATTTTCTCAAAAATTTTACTAAGAGTCGGTAGAATTGATATTGGTCTGAAGTTAGAAGGGTCTAATCTACTACCGGCTTTGAATAATGGAATAATTTTACTATGTTTCATCAGATCAGGAAACACGCCATCATCAACGCATTTATTATATAAACAAGCTAGAGGTGAGGCAATTAAGTCTATTATGGATGATATGATTTTTACAGATAAGCCGTCGAGATCGGCAGTATTTTTCATTTGTATTGATTTGAATGCTTTTAGGATGTCCCAAGGATTTACATGATCGAATACGAAGTTGCGTGTATTACATGCAGCGGTATGTTCTTGTAGTAGCGATTCAGCGAGTGCGGGTGACGAGTTTAGTGACTTGGTCGTCGAGACTGGAATATCAGAGAAAAAATTTACAAACACTTCAGATATATCTTTATCATTTCTTAAAATTCTATTGTTAACTTTCAACTGAAAGTCAAAATGTTGAGATTTAAATTTTCCAGTCTCGCTATTTATAATTTTCCATGTAGTTTTTACAATGTCTGTGCTGTTTTTGATTTTATTACTTACATGGTTAGCTTTAGCCGCGGTACAAATACGTTTAAAGACTTTTGAATATTGACGAACATAATTGCAAAAGGTATCACTAGTGTTATACGTCCTTTCCTCGTATAGTTCATATAATCTTTGTCTGCTTTTATGAATTCCCACCGTCGCCCAATCACTGAACATTAGGTTGTTATTGATTTTTACACTTTTTGTTTTAAAAACATTATTACATTCGTTCTTAGCTAGTGTTAATACTGACTTGTACAAATCGTTAGGGTCATCACAGTATGAAAAATCTAAAAGTTTATTTTCTATGTTATTTCTAAATTGCTGAAGGCGAGTACACGTTACTGGTCTGTATTTAATATCTTTCTTTAGTGCCTTTTCAGTACACATCTGATAAGTTACCATCAGGCCACAATGATCTGAGGATAATTTATTAATTACGGCTGTATCATCAGGCACTCATATACCTACCTAGTAAAATATATGATACCCATTCCCGTGGGAAAACGGGAATAAAATATAGCCTATATGTGTTATTCTGATGTATCACTACATAGTACCTATAAAAGAAAGCCCCTTTTCTGTCCCTATATCCCTATGTATGCTTACGGATTTTGATGCGGTTTTTTTTAATTGATAGAGTGATTCAAGAGGAAGGTTTTAGCATTGGCATTGTACCCGCGCGAGCCCGGGGCGGGTCGCTAGTAAGCTATATAACTTTAAAGTTTCATCAAAGTCCGTTCAGTAGTTTTTGCGTGAAAGAGGAACAAACGTCCAGACATCCATACATACAAACTTTACCGATACCTAGGTAGGTATATAGGTACCTATTAACATCATTGGGTACCTACCTATTAAACACAAATCATATTATTATCGCAACATACTTAGGTACCTATTTCACTTTTAGTATTCTTTGTCCTACTATCCCACTAAGCTTGGGTCCCACGGTCCGTAAAATCGCGGATGCACGCAGACCAGCTCGCACGACGCACCGTGGGACCGGCCTCGTCCGTGATAGCACAGAACGTCTGTGGCGGTGCGCCCGTATCCATCGTGAGTCGGTAACTTCAAAGGTGCGCTCTTCTCTCTCTTTCTTTCGCTTTGCATTATGACAACATAAAAACATCTACACACACCGACACGCACCGTTGGACCGGCCCTGCCTGTGGTGCGTCGCCGTCCGTGCTCGTCGGAGGAGTGTAGCTGATCCGTAGAATAGCGGACCGTGGGACCCCAGCTAATATTATGAAATCTAAAGTATTTCAGGAGATGGACGTTGTGACTCTTTTTCGCAAACTTTACTGAACGGATTTACCTAGATAAAACTTTACAGTAACATAAGTACCTAACTTAGGTACCTAATTACGGAGTAAAAAAGGTAAACTGCAAGTCACTACATCATAATCAATTCAGTTTTAAAGAAAAAAGGTACCTACCTACCTGTAGGTCTACCTAAATAAAGAAAAATGTTAATTTACCATTAGGTACCTACGTGTCGAATAGGTTAGGTAGCTGATGGGTAGCTGACTGTATCGAAATTAAATATCGAATAATCATTTATTAAAAAGATTATGTTCGTAGGTACATATCCCAACACACATTTAAATTTTCATAAAAAAGTTAAAATTGACGTCACACTAGCCAGAATTATTTTTAAAAGTTACCTTCTCCTTTTTTTGGAGTCCGCTATAAGACATGCCTTTAAAATCTTGTAGGCGCTAGTGAAACGCCTATATTTTTCTAATCTAGGTAGGTACTAGGAATATACCTACACATAGGTACATTACATATTCAGACAATGATTTTTTAGTGGAAATGCTTTTGTGAACATTCATAACTCGATAGACGAATTATTATTGTGTAATCCGTGACCTTGACAGCTCCCCTTGAGAGACCGGACCTCCCAGCAGGGCTAGCACTAGCGATAGCATAAACAAATAATTAATATTCCATGTCATGACACGACCGGTAACCTCCAAATACCTACTTGTTTGTATATTACTAAAACCGGTTTGAGTTTGGGATTCTTTAAAAGTAAAAATACTTACATAAGTACCTTATTGTGCTATTTTCGACTGTGCTTTTTAATTATACTTATTAATTAATATTTACCCATCTAAATTTAAGTACTGGCTTGGTCATTTAGAACGAATGGATGAAAGAAGAGTATCGAAAGAGATTTATGGTGCAAATATTGAAGGATACAAGGCAAGAGGACGCCCCAGAAGGACGTTCACGGATCAAATTAGTGACGTCCTTCAAAAATCTGGGGTCAAGAGTGCAAAGAATAAAAGAGCGTGCATGAAAAGGCTTATGAATGTGAAGGAAGCGAGGGAAGTGTGCAAGGATCGGGCAAAGTGGCGATCCATCGTCTCTGCCTACCCCTGTGGGAAGAAGGCGTGAGCTGTATGTATGTATGTATGTAAATTTAAGTATTTGGATTCCATTTATTTATTAGAAGTAGGCCAACTAGAACTAGAACTAGAAGTAGAAGAACTGCCAGACATCAGCCAAGACGAGATCGTGCTAGCTCTGAGACAGCTTAAGAATGGAAAAGCCCCCGGTGAGGACGGAATAACATCAGAGCTTTTAAAAGCTGGAGGTGCCCCTATTATAGAGGAGCTACAGAACCTCTTTAACACCGTCCTTCACAGTGGGAGAACTCCAAAGGCGTGGAGCGGGAGTTTGGTGGTGCTCTTTTTTAACGCTCAGGCGCCAGAGGTCTACTTCTCAAATAGCCCATTTCGCATTTTGACTACTTCTCATAAGTGACTACTTCGCTATCGGCCCACTTAGCAAACAGTCTATTTCGCATTCTGTCTTATTCTCGAACTACCTATTTCGCAAACTGTCTACTTGATTTCTAACGTCATTTTTCGGACAGTTAATATCAAAATGGATTTAAGTAAAATTATTAACTCATACAATACAAATACAATAACTGTTTATTGTACACCAAAAATAATACAATATGGATACCAACATTAACTAAAGTACAATGGGCGGTCTTATCGCTTTTAGCGATCTCTTCCAGACAACCTTAGGATGGATGAAACTGAGAGATAGAGAACTAGGGTAGCCCTTTGAGTATTAAATGGTTTAATACTCAAAGGGGTAGTCGGTGCACTATATATTAATAAAAATACTCTTACATACTATTACATAAATACATATAGGTATCAGTATATATACATAATAGTAGGTATTAAATAAATTAAGCAAGAGTACAAAATACTTACACACATTCACACATACTTGAGGATAAAAATAAATAATAATAATAATGCATAATTATAACATGTAGGTAGTCTATATGCGGTTGAAGTTTTAATTTGTTTTAGATTTTCAGAACAATGATTTTTGTTTAAAATAATTAGCGAAACTCTGTGGGACTAAAGAAGTATAAATGTTTAAGTTAGGGATTAGACCTCTGAAGACATTAAAATAGCTTATTATTAAAAAATATGATTTACATAACATTATTTATTATAATATTACCTACTTATATACATAATAATATACTTTCTACTAATATTATATGGATGTTAGTTGCTCTTTTACGTAAAAACTACTAAACAGATTTTGATTAAACTTTACAGTGATATAGCTTAGCCATTAGAGTAACACATAGGCTATATTTTATCTCCGTATTTCCACGGGATCGGGAACTACGCGAGTGAGACCGCAAGGCAATTCTAGTTTACGTATAATCCTTAGGTACTCGGAAGGATAGATAAGATGTTATGTTTTTAAAAGATAATGAACTTTTGACTCCATCTGTACTTCAGTCGTTGTTTGACAAGTAGACAGTTTGCGAAATAGGTAGTTCGAGAATAAAACAGAATGCGAAATAGACTGTTTGCTAAGTGGGCCGATAGCGAAGTAGTCACTTAAGAGAAGTAGTCAAAATGCGAAATGGGCTATTTGAGAAGTAGACCTCTGGCGCCTGAGCGTTTTTTAAGAAGGGAGATAAAACCCTCCTTAAAAACTACAGACCCATCACACTCCTGAGCCACGTCTATAAGCTATTCTCACGAGTGATCACGAATCGTCTTGCTAGGAGACTCGACGAGTTCCAGCCGCCGGAACAGGCCGGGTTCCGAGGAGGATATGGCACCATAGACCACATTCACACAGTAAGGCAGATTATACAGAAGTCCGAAGAGTATAATCAGCCCCTGTGTCTCGCTTTTGTGGACTATGAGAAGGC
Organism: Ethmia dodecea; assembly: GCA_963855545.1. Taxonomy (NCBI): domain Eukaryota; kingdom Metazoa; phylum Arthropoda; class Insecta; order Lepidoptera; family Depressariidae; genus Ethmia; species Ethmia dodecea. Next base: position 12,609,499 of record OY979456.1, on the reverse strand, counting down.
CTTCGATTCCGTAGAAACCTGGGCTGTTCTGGAATCCTTACAGCGTTGCCAAGTAGACTATCGTTATATCGAGGTGCTGAGATGTCTCTACGAGGCCGCCACCATGAGTGTCCAAGTACAGGGCCAGCAGTCTAAACCCATCCAATTGCGCAGAGGAGTGAGACAGGGGGATGTCATATCCCCGAAACTGTTCACGAGCGCGTTGGAGGATATGTTTAAGACTCTGGACTGGAAAGGTATGGGTATCAACATAAACGGCAAATACATCTCACACCTGCGATTCGCTGATAACATAGTCTTAATGGCGGAGTCGCTAGAGGAGCTAAACCGGATGCTGGATGACCTAGCCTCAGCCTCGCGATGCATCGGTCTTGGCATGAATTTGGATAAAACCAAAGTCATGATCAATGGCCACATTGATCCGGGACCGGTCGTCGTACATGGCCACCGTCTTGAAATTGTTTCCGAGTATACTTACCTAGGGCAGATTCTGCAGTTAGGTAGAAACAATTTCGAGAAGGAGGCCAGGAGGAGGATCCAGCTGGGTTGGGCAGCATTTGGGAAACTGCGTCGAGTCTTCTCGTCATCCATTCCGCAATCTTTGAAAACCAAAGTTTTCAATCAGTGCGTCCTACCCGTTATGACCTACGGAGCTGAGACGTGGACACTCACGGTAGGGCTGGTCCACCAGTTCAAGATCGCTCAGCGAGCTATGGAAAGAGCTATGCTCGGAGTTTCTCTGAAGGATAGGATTCGTAACGAATACATCCGACAGAGAACCAAAGTTATCGACATAGCTCAAAGAATTAGCAAGCTGAAGTGGCAGTGGGCCGGCCATATCTCGCGAAGAACCGACAACCGTTGGGGTAGACGTGTTCTGGAGTGGAGACCGCGACTCGGCAAACGTAGTGTAGGGCGCCCTCCGGCCAGATGGGATGACGATCTGCGAAAGGCTGCAGGCAGATGCTGGATGCGTCGAGCCGAAGTCAGGGCGCTATGGCGCTCATTAGGGGAGGCCTATGTCCAGCAGTGGACTAATATAGGCTGATGATGATGATTAGAAGTAGGTAATCCTAAGTAAAACAACATCAGAAATGATACACAAAATTAAGAATAGAACTGTACCTACGAAAAGTCTTGGAGAAGGTCTACCTATGTCACTAAAAGACTACTTTAGGGTCTTTAGGTAGGTACCTAGGTACCTATAGGTACTTACTAACTAACGACTAACTGTTAAGGAGCTAAGGAAAGATGAAGAATAGGAAACAAAGGTTTACCGTTCAATCATACATTTTTTGGAATACTTGCACTATAGAGTTTATTTCAAAGTAAACTTTAAATTAACCTACGTATGATAATATTAGCCGGTCTGGTAACAGTTCAGCTGCATATTAGTTCAAGTATTGTTACCGTGCGACCGCTGCTTGACGAATAATTTTTTTATGTTTTTCTTTTGTTAATCAGTTGACTGTGTTTTTTCGGATAAGCAGACCTGTGTTTTTGGAATTACTGTAGGTATTTGAAGAGCGAAAGCTCCTATTTTTTTTTATTTGTAAAGCCTTTTTTTCTAAGTGTTATGCTGTGTTCAGGTATAGATTTTGCCAGCCCTATCCACCCTCGCATATCGGCCTACATCAAATATCCCTAACCCCTGAACTTGCCCTTGTATTTTGTATTCTGCACCCTTCAGTATTTCGATGCTACACATTTCACACATAACCATTTTTATTTATTATATAAATGTATATAAACCTTTATTAAAATAAGAAACGACGAAAGAAGCAAAGGAGATTGTAAATTAAGTACCTAAGTAGGTACTTAGTGTGAACGACGATTTAGGCCCGTCTTAAACGATTCTGAAGCATTGAACTCTGATTGAAACCAATTAAAAAGAGACGGCTTTATGCAACTCATATAGTGGCATCTCTTACTAACATCCTCAAGTAATGAGAAAATAAATTATTTTATTTTAAGTAATACGGACCTTAGTGTGTGACTAGGATTGAAACAAAGCGTTGTGAGCTTGTAAGGAGAGTCAGTCTATTGGCCAAACCTAAGCGTAGGTAAGTCTGCGTAAACTTATACTTAGATAGGTATATTGACCAGATTGCGGATTTATTGCAGAAAAACCTGATAAAGAGTACTCGAAACCGACGAGCACTCATGAGTAGCTTGAGTGGATAAAGCACGAAACACTAGTTCAATTGTCTGTCTACCGTGACGGGAGAGACGTGTGTTATCCCAACCACTAACGGCGTGGTAGGGAAGAGTGGAAAAATTAATCCACTTGTCCCTACCAGCAGACGTATTCACAGAGACTCGATACCGTTTCCGTTCGATTCGAGTCGAATCTATCGACATCGGAAACGAATCTATCGAGATGGGCTGATGTTGGTATCGAAAACTAATGTCATATGTGACACCAACTGTCATATGTGACATAAGTTTTCGATACCAACATCAGCCCATCTCGATAGATTCGTTTCCGATGTCGATAGATTCGTTTCCGATCTCGATAGATTCGACTCGAATCGAACGGAAACGGTACGAGTCTCTGAATACTTCTGCAGGAGGGACAGCTGGTAGGGACTAGTGGAGTAGCCCGTGAGATTATGTATGAAAAATAGTTCAAAACTTACCTGAAAAATATTTTATTGTTAAAACGGAATTCTAAGTATCCACTTGGGCACCTAATTGTCGGTTGTTAGGTCCTATTATTTTGCTTATCTTACCAATTAATAACCTATACTTACTACTCGTCGACCTGTAACGATCAATGAGGTGACCACACTGCTTTTTTCAAGGGTAAACGGTGATCGTAATCTAGGTAGTTCTAGGTACACGGAGTGTAAGGCTAATAAGAATAATAAGAACTTAATTTTTCTATTAGTTGTATTACTAGGCCTTTAAAGATAACTATACTTATTTTGTTGGCTGTATTTAAAGCTTAAGTATCCTATTAAGGAATCAGATATTTATGAAAATATTTATTATTGTCTGTCTACTGACTATGTAGGGCAGTATCATGGTCACCGTTGCGTCCAAATTCTAGGAAGAGAAACATTTTGGTCACCAACTTTTAGCCGCCATTTACATAGATATTTTGAGAATTACTTTGTTTACATAGCAAGAATATCTAGAAATGTCGGGTATTATTTTATTTTACTCTCCAACTGTATCCTTCAAACATTTCTAAAACCAGGACTAGTAACGTAATCTATGATGAAGTAGATAAACTAGAGAATCATTTCTTATGTATTTCCCAAATAAAATACAGCGCCATCTATTGATGAGTAGCAAGTAACTTGTAGTTTCTACGCCTTTCTCTTTGCGCTCTAGTACATCTATGGATTTAAGTGTTGCACATATAGAAAATGACAGCACTGAAATAATAAGAAAAGTATAGACAGAGATTTGTATTCTCAGCGAAGAGTTTTCAATCATTTTCATAAAAAGTGTAGCCGTTTACCTTTCATTTACCGGATCTCTTGTTACATAAAACCTTCTAAAATTTAAATATCTGTTGCAATCATAGATTTATAAAATAAATTCTAAATCTATAGTTGCGATTGAATATACTACCTTCATGGTTGCAATAACTTAACAGACTATGTGTGAATTGTGTGATGGACAGAGATGTTTTTGGATATGAGTTTTTTTAAATGTGTTCTGTCTTCAACACTTTTCGTGTTAAGGCTACTAAGATAATATTACATCTGAAGACTTAATTTATTTTATTTATAAACGTTCTCCTGTATCATTTCGACGGTTAGAAAGCTAATTGATCTAAGCGACATTTTGTAAAACTTGCAGGAGAACAGTTTAAAGTTTTTTTTTGGAAAAAAAAATCATAAAAAAGCAACTATTTGATAGACTTTTATTTATTTATTACAGTATATCCCTAATTAAGTTAGGAAGTTTTTTAAGTTATTCCTGTTGAAAATTGTGTATTATCTTAGAAAATTTATGTTGGTTAGCCCAAAATGCATCAAATTTAGTATTTTTTTGAGAAAGGCAAAATGGTTCAAACGACTACCGTAAATAAAATAGCTGAAAGTAAACTGGCTCAAACATTAACCTAGAATAATATACGACGAGAGAAAATGAATTTAGTGCCAAGTCAACTGACAGTTGAATATGCCCAATGAGCTGAAGCAACATGATAGCGTCGCACCCGAGTGAAGTAGTTTGATACAGATGCCCATTAGATTGACTGCAGGATGAAACAAAATGAACCTTTACTAGATTATAGTAGATATTGAAGCTTAGGCCATCGTAATTCAGCAACGTCCATAAGATATTTTTGAGGTAGGTTTAAACACCAAAAGCAAGGGAAACTCTTGGTGGAACATAGAACTTTGTAAGCTCAGGCAAATGGTGTGCAAACAATTCAACAGATGCAAAGATTCTAGGCTCCCAGAAGACTGGGGCCTATATAAAAAAGAAAGAGCCTATCCTAGGATCCAGACCGCACCCTTCGCTCGCTGAAAAACCAAGACAATACATACACTAAATCAGACCGTGTAACAAATAAAGTGCTTCTAGAAACACACTTCCTAGACTGCAGCCTCTCCGAGGACAATACATGGGTATGTAACTAATCACACATACCTAATAACCAAGATGGGTCCAGAGCCCGTACCCTAGTAACAGACGAACAAATAAAATGGGCAATTATAACCATTAAAATTATTATTTATTTTAAAACCTTCAAGCCATACAAATCCGCAGGCCTGGACGGCATCTTCCCTGCCCTACTGCAATGGGGAGTGGATTTCCTCACACCATGGCTTTTCATCCCTAAGAAAGGCAAAACCGATTACACACATCCCAAGCGAACAGGCCAATAAGTCTGACATCATTCCTACAGAAGACCCTGGAGAGACTCTTGTGACAGAGATATTCAGGACGGGCCCCTTCGGGAATTTCTATTTTTCCGGTCATTGCGTAGGCAGGCAAAGATTTATCACCTACTGCTGCCCTACAAGCGATGGTGAGGTAGCCGCCCCTGAACCTTGACGTAAGGGAAGAAGCAACCCTAGCGGCCTTCAGGCAGGCGTAACAGAGATTCCAGAATCAAACACATACGCTTAAAAGAGAATGCAATCTCGCGAGACCCGGTGATGGCATCACCGAGCGATAGGACCCAGAAAACACACTGTTTCACAAAACACTACAACGTAGAACTTACAGCAGAGTTGTATGATCAATCAGGTCCAAAAGTGCTAAGGATCTATACTGAATGATCAAAAACCAACATTGGAACTGGAGTCAAAGTCTACTCAGATGATCTAAATAGTAGAATATCCATACCACTAGGAATGCTCAACACTGTCTATCAAGCAGAATGTGTGGTCATAGAGGCCAGAGAAGTCACGGATACCCATATCCGTATACTGTTCCATAGTGCCTCAGTCCTTCAATCCTTAAAGAAAAACCAGATCACTTCGAGACTGATATTGGAGTGCCATCATGCACTATGACACGTTGCGGTACTAAACCACAATACAGTGACACTTCAACTGTCACTGGCTGACGTGGAAACGATGCAGCGGATGAACTCGGCAGGAGTGGTTCTGACACGAAGACCATCGAACCCGAACCCATTGTACCCATTCCGTTTAACCAGCTTACGAACTGGTTAAGGGAATACACACAAATGCAAGCTGAGAAATGGTAGACCTCAACGCCAGGATGTAGGCAATCCAAGGAGGCTATGCCATCCCTGGACACGAGCTGAGTAAGCGCCTTCAGCGCCTGAACAGAGACAGCCTGTGAATGGTTTTGGGGACCATCACCGGACACTGCTCACTGAATAAACACCGACACAACTAAGGTATTACTGACAGTCCTCTATGCTGAGCGTGCATGGAGGTGGAAGAGATGGTAGCGCATGTGCTCCTGGAGTGCCCAACGCACTCGAAGAGCACATGCGCTACCATCTCTTTGTTGCCCAGATCCGCAAGGAAATTCTTGGAACACTAGAATCCTTTGCGGATGTCCTGAGTAGACTAGGAAGTTTGATCTGCTCCTGTAGGGAGGTGGGCTGGTTGGAATATTCGGCTGCCATTTCTCACTCACGTTCAATGGTCCAATTTAGGGACTAAGTGCGGAAACTAAACCCTTAAGATAGAACAAGGTGGTATATCACCCTTTCGCATTTCCTTTAATGTTAACAGCTGACTGACGCGTCAGCGTGGGTAGGTGAGATATTCGTAACGGATACTTACACAAAGCGCGCAATAAATTCAACTTACTCCCAAGCGACTAAGGAGTAGCTAATCTCATAATTTATTGGATAGTCTAATTTTGTGTCGTATAGATCAATGAGCTTAGAAATGAGGCCTGTTTTGCTGTGGGTGCTAAGCGCCAAAAAAGTTGTCAAAAAAATTTGAAACCTGATTCAAACGACGGAGAAAAATTTGCTGATCCCGAATATGTATATAACTCAATATCGCAAAAAATGTCGCTTAGACCAATTAGCCTTTTAACCGTCGATTTGTATGTAAACATTTTTTCCTGTTCTTTTTTCAATTTTCACTAGTGGCTACCATAGATAAGAATATGTACTAACGTATAGATAACCAAGTCTGGGTTTCGTATTATGACGCCATCTAGTTACCACACCCAGAACTATTAAGTCCATGTAGGTGCCAGGTCGATATATATACCTAGCTAGCTATCTATATGTGCACTTTATTTTATTTATTTTTTGTAATATCGCTAAGTTGCAGATACGCATTTTAAAAAGTTAAGAACACATTTTTGTATTACACTATTCATAACAAATATTGAAATTACAAAATATTGGCAGTCATTTACTAATGCGTTTCTGATACTTAAGGCGAAGGGTGAGGCAAATGACCTTGGAGGTTTGAACATTTAGAGCCATCCCTTTTTAGGCCATCTATCGGGGCCGCGGCGGTATGAGGTAGCGTGCGTCACTGTTACCCTATCGTGCTACTGAGCTTTTCGGTTAGATGGCGCACCGGTAGTCCTGCTTTTTGTGCTTTTTTATCATTAGCAAGACGTGATATCCGTTTTTTATGATTTCATTGATAATCTTGGTTTCCGTCCTATTTTATTACCCAATTTCATCAAAAAACTACATAAACAGCACGCGCGAATGAATGAAGCTGACTAACTAATAGTATAATAAAAAAGTACTCTGTGAGGCTGAACCAACTGGCAACGTCGCGCGATCGCGGCGGACGGGCCGGCCGCGGCGCGGCAACGTCGCATCCCGGACAGCTGAACGCCTGATGACTTTTTGCGAGCAAATGCGTAGTTACAGTTTTAGTAGGCACAAATAGTTTATACGCTTAAAATCCATATTTGTATTAATGTTCGTTACTAACTGACCATCAGGGACAAGGTATGAACTATAGAAATATGTATATCGAGTTTCATTCGAAACGGATTTGACATACCGTTACACGATCTGTCTAGTTAAATTCATAACTTGGCTTTTCAAATAAATTTTGAATGCTAATTAAAACGAAAAACAAGCATTTTAAACCATTAGGCAAATATTCAAGCTATGCTTTACAGCATGTTTTGTTTCCAAAGTCCCACATTCTATAACTTAGCTAGGACACTTGCTGAAAAACACCTCGTTTACGTGTTTTCTCTTACCCCTTCGCCTTAACGATTTATATAAACAGACTTAGCACTTAAATTTCGTTTTTTTATAAATAATGATGTATTAGTTTTGATTATGATTTTTTTAACATCTAAACTAAGCATTGAAAACATCAAAGCCAACGAATTTAAAGAGAAGATTGGATAATAATTTAGACAATCATGAGAAGAAAAAATAAACAATTTTATTCACTATATCTTTTTTAACGGTTTTATTTAGACAAGAGGAAGCACAACAGGTTTTTTGAGGCATGGTAAAGAGTCTATATCTCACGAAATTGCACTTAAACTAGAGAACATGGAGTCCTATCTCAACACTGTCTTCTTTTCGCAGTCAGGCAGTATTCCGTGAAGATTACGTCACTAAGACGGAGGAGTAGACACTCGATTCAACGTTTTTAGCGGAAAATCTCACGAAAAGAATGCACTGTTTAGTAAATAAAAAGCAAAATCCGTGTATGTGGAGCACAAAGTAGTATTTGAAGATTCGAATTTTGAAAAACAGTGGTATTGACAACCAGTTTTAATGTTGCCATATTGAAAATTTTAAATTTACCATTTCATTTAAAATGTATGATACTGAATTGAATGTATATCCGTCCTCCGCGCCGTCTCGAATTAAGGGGCATCACGGTGTAAATAAATAGAACGATAAAAATCAAACAAAAAAGACTTTCTAATAAGTCCATAATATATTTATAATTTTACATCAGTTAAACTGCCTTTACTAGAATAAACAGGTAGATAAAGCATAGTGTAAAACATGTAAAGGCGTCAGAAATGTTTATTATAAGATGATTATTCCAATAAAAAGCGTTTGCACCGAATAAAATTTTACTCAATTATAGGTTTTGTGTAAAAATATTGCAACACTGAAAGACATTATTTTTTTAAAGGGTGCGTTCTCTTTTAATTAATTCAGTGGTAATAACTTTTATTAATTTGTGTAATGTTTTAAAACAAAAGGGTTGTTTTTTCATTAATAGTTTAATCAATGTTATTAATTACTTCATAAAATATATATTTTGCATTTTTTTATATTACCTGAACGCATTTTAATGCTAAATTAGTACTGGGTTTAGCGGAAAGATGGCGTTATTTATAAATATTGAATATTCTATTAATGACAACCTAGCATGGTGGCTACCATGCACTCAATTTTGTCTATGGTTAACTAACTGTCAATTTTTGACTGCTGACAGGTCTGCACATCCGGCCCCCTGAAGGAAAGGGTCTTTTTGAAGCGTACGCCATTGCTGGCGTATGGTAGTTTATTTTGTTGAAAGGAAAATCAAAAACCATCCAATATGGTGAGTATTAAATTGCATCGTTGTGTTCAGTAAAGTGTAGCTGTGCATTCGTGCCATCGAATACAGTGTTTATTTCTTGGATATGGCGTAAAACTACTAAATAAAACATTCACTTCTCACGTCGGTCGCCTTTGTAGTCGGGTGACGTTTTACGGTGCTGCGGTGATATATCGCGAGTGTTGTGACACGTATCCCTAAACTTATATAAATTGGAACTACATACAGCATCTCAAATGTGTTTCGGTCGAATCGCGAAAATGAAACGTGCGTGTGCCTACAATTCCAACATCTGTGTTGTGTGTGAGATGTTGACGAATTTTTCGTTTTGTCCAGGTGAATTTCACGGTAGACGAGATTCGGGGGATGATGGACAAGAAGAAGAACATCCGAAATATGTCCGTCATCGCGCACGTCGACCACGGCAAGTCGACGCTGACGGATTCGCTGGTCTCGAAGGCCGGTATCATCGCCGGGGCCCGCGCCGGTGAGACCCGCTTCACCGACACCCGCAAAGATGAACAGGACAGATGTATCACTATCAAGTCTACGTGAGTATTCCATATTCGAAAAAAATATTTTTTTGACTTAGAACCATAGTCCTTCTTCTTTGAATTTTGAAGAGCTCCCTTCTCCCTCCCTTTCTCTCTTTGGGTGGGATAAAATGAACCGAAAAAAATGTATCCCGTAATTGCCACATGGTCAAATAACCTGTTTCTTCCCTTGGGATAGCCATTCTTTTGTGTTTTTAACTGAGTAATCTCTGCAACCTTGATCTAGGCCAATCATAATTTTGCATTATAATGCAATAAATGTGTAGAATAAAGTGTTGCATAATGTTGGATAATATTAAGATTGTTATTGCAACAATATTTAGGCTAACCTACTTTTTTTTTTTATTTTACGTTCTAAACAGCTTTGTTCCATTAATTATACACAGCCGTTGCCCATGACTTTGTCTGTATTCTGGGATTAAAAGGAAGATGTAGTAAACCAACACATTTACAGTATTAGTACGGATTTATTTATATGATGAATGTTCTTACCTATATATATCTGAGATCTTTGAAGATTCTTAGAACGGCCATCTGATGTTACACCATGTCACAACTCCAATACATCCTCTCAAAACGGATAGTAAAGACTTTAATTTTTTTCAGCGCTATTTCCATGTACTTCGAGCTGGAAGAGAAAGACTTGGTCTTCATCACCAACCCCGACCAGCGTGAAAAGACTGAGAAGGGTTTCTTGATCAACCTGATCGACTCCCCCGGGCACGTTGACTTCTCGTCTGAAGTGACTGCTGCACTCCGTGTCACTGACGGTGCCCTCGTCGTGGTCGACTGCGTCTCTGGTACGTGAGCAAGTTGCGTATAGCACAAAGCTGGATTGGTCCATCATGGAGGGAGCAATATCCCTAGGATTACAAAAGCTATATTATAATGCAATTAATCATTTTCATGTAGGTACCTAAGCCTTATTTTTCATGGCACAAATCTAGTCTGTGTCTTAACTATAGTTATAAATAAAATTTAATAAAAAAAAAACTGCAGGGTCAAGACATAAGATTATTATCAGTTGGTCTTGTTTGTCTGTAGGACACTGATGCTAAATCAATCATTATCAAACTATATCACAGTAGTCTCCTAAGATGCGCCACTAAGCCTGCGCCTTGACTCGGCTCGTGTTTTAAGCTATATTTTGCAGATTGTCTCCATCATGCAGAGGGCATCTTACACTGAGCTTACCTTAACATGGTTTCCACTGAAGATCAATAAACCGAGTGGTCATATCATGGAATAAGCTACCAGAAGAAGTAGTCTCAGCACCCAATGTTGATCAATTTAAAAATAATCTTGACCTATCCTGTAATGAGAAAGTTGAGTGGAGAACACTTGGGTGCAGGCGCTTAGCAGTTATAAACTGCTTACCTGATTAATAATAATCGATTCTAAATACTTTCCTTCCTCACCCAGGTGTGTGTGTACAAACCGAGACCGTACTGCGTCAGGCTATCGCCGAACGTATCAAGCCCATCCTCTTCATGAACAAGATGGACCGCGCTCTGCTGGAGCTGCAGTTGGAGGCCGAGGAGCTGTACCAGACCTTCCAGCGTATCGTTGAGAACGTCAACGTCATCATCGCCACCTACAACGACGACGGTGGCCCTATGGGTGAGTTTCTTTTTACAGTTATTTACTTTCATTCCAGATGTTCGAATTTGAGAGCAGTGATAGCCTTACGGTTAAAGAGCCTGCTTCACATGATGAAAATTAGTGATTCAGATGATGAAAATTAGTGAGGCTCAGGTTCGAATCCTGGCATGTATCAATGAGGTTTTTAAAACTTACATGCATATTTATCACTAGCTCGACGGTGAAGGAAAACATCGTGAGGAAACCCGCAGGTCCCAGAATTAATTCTGAAACATTTTCCATTCTGAGACATTTGTAAACAGACCCGGTCCGGCAATGGGTTCACCATCTATCATGTTTAGGGGTCCAAAGAGTATCTGGTGAAAAGTGGGTATATCCAGAAATGGAATACCTCTGCCTACCACCTCGGGAATTTTGAAAGTCTAATAACTTTCACTGTTCTAAAGAGTGACGTCATCGAGTCGTCATATTGCGCAACAAGATGCATTAATAGTATGCTATCAATGAGATCGCAGATAGTGGCAGCGCAAAGTCGCCGGCCGCCTGCAAGTTAAAAAAAAAATACGTTTAAATGCATTAAACATATTGGTGTGATGTTATCTATAGCATAACATGTTATTAACACGTGGTAATCGCGCGACTTTATTGCCGAATCGATAATACCAAGGTCACCTTTATTAACTAGTTATTTGCTTAACAAATGTAAGTTGACAGTGCCTAGGTATCTTCCTAAATTATTTACTTTCATTATCAACATGTGACGCGACATTTGGCGATTATATTTTTTTTAAGAATCCTCATTAGTGACCACTGACCAGGGTTACAAATCCGTCAGTCGGGAAATTAAATATTTTATCATGGTAATCGTAAATAAATTAATGTTGCACAACTTTACTGAAGACTTAAGTGGCTTCTTGGGGCCAATAAAGTTCATTCTAGGCGTTAAATCGAATTGTCACCCTTATGAATCAAAACACTTTCTCCAGTCCCAAGTGTTGCCAGTTAATTACTAAATATTTTTCTGGGTGTCAAAGTGGACTTACAGAAAATCTTTGTGGAATTGGTTACAAGCTTCCGTAGCTTGTGGCCCTAGAATATGAGATACATATATTTTTAAAATAACTGCTATAATTTTTAATACACGGTGCAAATAGATATCGATTTAGAATTCATTTATCTAAGTAACCAGAGTTTAAAGATGATGAAAGACATAGTACATGAACAATATCTAATCTTTTTTATTATACAATAAGCTAATGCAATATAAGACTTAGACTGAATTCAAGTTATAATAAACCTTATCTGAATGAATGCCTTATTCTTAATTCCTTGAATCCTTGCTTCGAAAATTCAGATATACGTATAATACCGTAAGGTAACCAATATGTTTTGCGGGCGCCAGGTGAGGTACGCGTCGACCCCAGCAAGGGTTCCGTGGGCTTCGGCTCTGGGCTCCACGGCTGGGCTTTCACCCTCAAGCAGTTCTCTGAAATGTACGCCGACAAGTTCAAGATCGACCTCGTCAAGCTCATGAACAGGTGATTATCAAAAAAATATATATATTTCTGGGTAATATATCTATTACTACTTGAAAATATTAATAAATGTAGATAAGAAAATATTAATAATTATAGGCTACAGAAAATGCCAAAGAAAGAGACAAACATACTCACTCATACACTTGAAAAACATTATCTGGTCTTCCTTTTGAGAAACATATTGTAAGTACAGCAATTGTATGAGTATTTTGCAGTAGTACATATCATTTTGTTCCCGCAAAGAGAAAGATTTTCAGCTATGGCTGAAGAGCTAAAGCATCAATAAGCCGAAGAGAACAATTTTAACTGTGGTATTTAAGTGCAGGAACTCGTTTATTTAAGTAAATTTTACAATGTGACACTACATTTTAGTTGTTAAAGCTACACAATTGTCACAAGACGAATATAATGTGCATAATTATAACAAAGAAAGGGTACCAAGCACTTGTGTAAACAGCTTGAAGTCCACGGTATTGGGTAACACTGTTCTCAGAACATTGGTTTAGCCGATAGATGATTCATCTACTATATAAAAATAAGTCGGGTTTTCCTTCCTGACGATTTAACTCCAGAACTGACAAACCGATTTCCATGGTTTTGCATTCGTTGGAAAGGTCTCGGGCTCCACAAGGTTTATAGCAAAGAAAATTCAGCATTGCACCCGTGCGAAGCCGGGGCGGGTCGCTAGTCATAATATAAATGTTGTTACTTAGTTTTTTCTATAAACTGGTTTCGTCCCATTGATACTGGGTAAAGACTTTGATGCTATTCACCAGTGGCAGACAAGGACGAAAATTATATTCTCGGTTTTGATTGGTAGACTGTTCTCAATGGACTTTTTACAACGAGAACCGAGATACATAAACATACATGGGTAATTTTCACGAAACACCGAAATTAGGTCATTATAAACTGACAAATAATTTTGAAATAAATTTGTATTTATTTTCTATGGATTTCGTAGTACTAATCTTACTAGATTTTAATTATACTGTGGTCCCCATAATAATCGTGTTTTATAAGAATTATGAGGATATTTAAAAAAAATATGTGAGGGAATGACTATTTCGACCAATTCATGAATATAGGAATATAACGTTATGTTTATTTTTATCAAAATCTACTTATTTAGTAATCAAATGTACTTTTCTTACATTAGTTGTTTTCTCCAAAGTATTAAACTGTTTCTGTTTCACGAAGTATTTCGAGGCTTACAGGATTTTTAATTTTGCTTCTTCTCCGCTTACTTTCCTTTTTATTGGCATTATTTGACCTTCAGCAAAATTGCAGCAGTAAATTCCAGATTTAGTTGAAGCAAACAACTAAAACAGCAAGCTGACCCACGCAAAAATCATTCCCTCACTACAATTTATATGAGGGAATGGCGGTGAGGAAATGACGAAATAAAGAAAAATCACAAATAGCTCGTGACACAACATTACTTTAAAAAAAGTTCTTTTGCTTAAATTTACTACTCCCAAAACCCTACTTCTCTTCCGGATAATAACAGTTAAAATATATTTACCTTTTGTTTTTATGAGTTGTGATGGAATGACAAACAAAAATGTAAGCATTATACAAAAACAAAAATTAAATCAATTTGTAACACAAACTCCAACCCGCTCACGTTAAATGCGGCATATTTTTAAATCGACAGTACTACCAACTTTCAAAAATGAATGGTAGCGTTTATGTTTCATTACAAATGCGTTCAGAAATTGATTGTCAGTAAAGATGCGAGGGAATGATTTATTTTTATAGGACACATGTATAAATATTTTTCTTAAATTCATTTATTATTTTATAAACCAAACTAAGTTTCTTTTAAATAATCTGTTATATTTTAAATCAATCAGGCATACTTGCAAAACTTAAATAAGACTTTTTAGTTGTTAGATGATATAAAAAGTTATTGAAATTGGAGCTAGGGACATGGTGAGGGAATGATTTAAGAGATATAAATGTAAATATATTTTTTTTATTTACACATGTAATACCAAAACGGTAAGTGAATCTTTTAGCCACAGTGAAGTGGATGTTAAGGAAATATTGGTAACCGTGACATGTTTGTTAGATTTTTGATAAAATTTGAAGGACAAGAATTTCGGTGTTTCGTGAGAATTACCCACATAATCTTACGCCTTTTTCCCGTTGGGGTAGGCAGAGACAATGGACCCCCACTTGTTATGAACCTAGCATATATCTCGCGCTTCATTCATATAAATAAAAACATTTTTATGGTCACATTGGTCACCCTATACCGTGTCTCAAACTCACATAACATCAATACAATATGAGCCACTATTTTAAATAAAAAAAAATTAGGCAATGATAAGCATATAAAAAAACAAACAAAAAGAACCATAGGGCTCTCTCTCTACTTATTGGCGTAAAATTGACCCTTATCGCCAAATGTTTTGCCCATACGAGGAAGACATTTGTTATAGAAGCAGTGCAGTGCAGTCCTGAGTCACTGCAGGATGTAACAGGACAACGAATTCTAACGCGCGCACTCAATTTCCTTCGTCTTTAAAGTGAACCATCCACAGGCGATTATTGCAAAGCTTGTTTTTGAATACAATAGAAAATACCGCCTCCAGTAGCACGTTTCTGTGTGGTCGTTTTAAATGTAATATTAAGGCCACTTCAAGTCAGGTTCCCCATAACTCAAGGCAAACTACTATAAGACTATTGAAATGTTTGCAGGCATCATCCTTTCGATTAAACATTAACAACAAATTCCTATCCTAGTCCTTGCAGTCTCATGAGTACCATGTATGTAAGTATAGTTTATATGTAGGAGGGAATATCGAAAGGGAGTGACCTATACATATGCTAGTCCTAATCTATCACTATCTACTCTGTGACTCTGCACTATCCCGTAAACTCTGTGGAAGACATCAGATATTCCGTGTCATAGCTCGGACGTCATCTACTGAGTTTTCTATGTTACTACTGCTGCTGAAAAGACAAGTCACGCACATTTCGCATTAAAGCTGACGTCATCGCCTCCAAATCTTAACTCGACAAACTTCCTCAGACTGTGGGGAGAGAACTTCTTCAACCCCACCACGAAGAAGTGGGCGAAACAGAAGGACGCTGACAACAAGCGTTCGTTCTGCATGTACGTGCTGGACCCCATCTACAAGGTGTTCGACGCCATCATGAACTTCAAAAAGGAGGAGATCGACGGCTTGATCAAGAAGCTCGGCGTTACGATCAAGCACGAGGATTCAGACAAGGACGGAAAGGCCCTGCTCAAGGTTAGTATAGAGTTTTTTTTTATATCCTTACTAGCGACCCGCCCCGGCTTCGCACGGGTGCAATGCTAACACTAAAACCTTCCTCTTGAATCACTCTATCTAATAAAAAAAAACCGCATCAAAATCCGTTGCTTAGTTTCAAAGATTTAAGGGACATAGGGATATAGGGACAGAGAAAGCGACTTTGTTTTATACTATGTAGTGATATCAGAATTTATTAACATAGTTGCAACTTCATCTAAATCTACGGTAGATCGAGAGAAACTATCTGTGTGCCTTCGGGCAAAGGCCTCCCCCAATCTCTTCCACTCTCTCGCTCTTTTAAGCATAGCTGCAATTATAACAATAGGATGACATTTTGATATTTGATGGATATGGGAAAGATTTTGGGAAACTTTCTGGTTGTCCCATAAATAAGTTATGTGTTGATGTGAAACGTAATGTGCACCTAAATAACATAGGCTTGGCAGGCCTGCTGGCTTAGTTGGTAGCCTGCCTTCTAGAGTCAGGACGCGGGTTCGCTAAACGGAGGACTTATTTGTGTACATGGACATGTCTGTTTGGTGTCTTACATGTATGGGATGAGCTCGAACTTCCATACTTTTGTCTAAACTAAAAAACGATGGGTTAATTCAAGAATTCCTACACTAAGTAAGAGTAAAGGACTCAGTCCCAAGTGTTGCCAGTTACTTTTCAATAAGCATCTGGGTGTCAAAGAGGACTTACAGCAAATCTTTGCGGAATTGGTTGCTAGCTCCATAGCTTGTGACCCTAGAATATAAGATACAAATTGATTAAAATAATGCATATTATGTAACCAAGAAGAGCATGAAAACTAATAGTACTTGCAAGAATTCATGGTTTACGGAATCATTGTGTGAGAACAGTGACAATAAAATAGGTCTAAAATGCCTTCTTAAACATTGAGGATCTCTTAGAATGTAGCAATGATGTCTCCCATTTGCTGTAGTTTGGACAAGTTCCTAAGACTAGTGTTATAAATGCTTTGGTAGCAGTGTCCTTTTGATTGTTAGCTTTTTAAGCTAAAACCCTCTAATAACAAGGCACTCTAAACTCGTCCATGAATATTTGCTAAATGTAAACAGCAGCCCATCTCCACCGACGAGTTGCTGGTCTATGAATATTTGCTAAATGTAAACAGCAGCCAATCTCCACCGACGAGTTGCTGGTTCCAAATGCAGTACCTCAAGAAGAGCCAGCAAGAAGCTCTAGGGCAGCTCTTTTTAATCTCATGTCTTACTAGTTACGAAATGGCGTCCAGAATTAGCTTTTAAATGCAGGTGGTGATGCGTAGCTGGTTGCCCGCTGGTGAGGCGCTGCTTCAGATGATTGCCATCCACCTGCCCTCCCCTGTGGTCGCCCAGAAGTACCGTATGGAGATGCTGTACGAGGGTCCCCACGACGATGAGGCTGCTCTCGGTATCAAGGTAAGTTCAGAAAACCAGATATGGTTAGATGAATGACTAACCAATAGTAAAAGCTACAATACTAGAACGATATTTTTTTTGTGTAAAGGCTAGGTTCAATGAAGATTAAAACATTTTTAGTACAAATGTTTGTTTTAATAAAAAAATATGTTTGCTTGTTTGTTATCTATGCGAATACATCCAATTACGATCACGGGAACGGGAAAATACATATGCTCAGCCAACGACGAGTTGTTACTCAGTAACGAAGTATACATATGGAGTGAGAGAGACGACCCTCGTAAGTCCCGTTCCAGTGCAGACATTATAGCCCACGCTCAGCAGTGGGATAACATATAGGCTAACAAAAATGGTACTCCTTGAAAAGTAAGCCCATTGCACAGTGGTACCGTTCGTAGGTCATTAGGTTGAAAAATCGATGTCTGATTTGTGACGTCATACTTTTCCTCATAACTCACTAGTAGCCATACCAGGCCTCCGTCACTCGCTCAAGGTCGCGCTATAAGTGCCTACCGCACAGTAGGTCGGTACCGACCCAAGCGGCAGTTGGTTGGCACACGCGAGACTGCGCACACGCGTCAAGTTTCCCGCGCTCGCTACCAAGATGCCCGGTTATTGCGACGTGGACGGGTGTCGGAGTTCAAGAGTAAATAACAAGGAATTGTCTTTTTCTCAATTGCCTAAAGAGGGACAGGGGACACATATAGCGGGTCCACGCGGGTGAAACCGAAGGAAACAACTACTATCAATAAGATTTCATTTTTTTATTGTATAATGTAACAAATTTAATTAACAATAAAAAATTAAGTTTTCCAGCAACTGTGTTTAATTTTACGCGCTCGGTACAACCCTGACGTTTTCGCTTGATGACGCAATCACGCAGCGTGCGCGGGAAACTCGCTTCGCGGTGCGCGTTCGTAGAGTACGTTTCTTACTGCAGCCGAGTTGCGGCGCATTTTGTAGGTAAATATAGCGTAGGTATTTTAGCTTTTGTATGGAAGTGCTGTATCTGTTACGAAGTAACTATTCTCTAATCTGTGGCCATACTACACCACACTGTTGTGAAATCTGGATTCCGTCATAACATTTTGGCATCTTAAGTGACAACGCGCTCTAATGTGTTGTATTAGTAAACTAAATATATTTGTGTGCATTCAATTCTGCAAAAAATAACATTGTGATTGTTGTGGATATAATGGAGTTGGAGTTAGTGTGAAGTTCAAGGTATGTACAACATTTACCATATTTTAAATTTAATTTTACTTAATTTTGAAATGTTAGATATACTCTGCTACGGTATAAAAATTATAAATTATTTAGTTCTTTTTTGTTATGTAAGCTTTTAACTAAGTTCTTAAAACTTTTTAGAGATGTGTTGTCGATATGTTCTTTAATGTTTTTAAGATTTTAATCAAAGCTTATTTAGGTGCTCGAAAGTGCTCTGAGCTCTACTAGGTAGCTCGTAGCACCCTTGCGTCGAAAGTCTCCTAAGTGCCACTAAGATGCTACAAAAGATATTTTTATTAAAAAATATTCTTCATGGTACGTATTATAGATGCACATTTACTCGTATGCAATTATTGGACGTTTGGAGCTCGATAAAGGGGCGCATGTCGGACGCAGACAAGATTCGGAGAGTCTTTCATGAGTTGATGAATTCTATTCCGGACTTCAAGAATGTGGATTCTGACAGTCGACTAAAACGTGTGAAATACATTTGCACCAGGATATCTATATTTTGGAAGAATGGTCAACGATCAAAGTCGAAGATTGTCGAAAAGCATCGCGACTGGCTCAGTGTTGTAGAAGAGTGCAGCCTTCCCGCATCTATGCAGTCTTTTGCAAATACTGATTACTGATATATACTATAATGAACCGGTACAGAAAAGACTACAGCAAGCGTTTACAGCGTCACAGGTTGGCTAGCTTATCCCAGGTAGATGACTCTGCAGTTAATGCGTTACTAAATGAATCCGAAATCTCCACTTTTTCACTATTCAGTGCTGAAGAGTTTTGTCCTTTATTGTAGAGGCGAAGTTAACTAAACATCAGTATTTATTATTCAAAGAATTCATTCACTCTAGAATTCTAAATGTTTTGCCTTCATATCTAAAAGTAACGGATAACTGAATCATCGGCTGAAGTCAATTTACTTAGTGTAGTATTTTTAGTAGTATGTAACTTTTTCATCTTTTTACACTTTTTTTTTTTTATATTAGGTTATATGAAATAAATTTCTGTTCATAAAAAATATACTGGCTTTTACTTTTTAATTTACCTCAATTATCATCAAAATATACTTCTATTTACGTTGTTAGCACAAAGTATCAATAGTAATTCTTAGATTGACTTCCTATGACCGCCCTTAGAGCGCGAGACCACTGTGCATTGGTGAATTTTTAAAGTTGGTCAAGTCCAGTGGTTTGAGTGTATTCGTTGAAAACATACAAATCTTTCCTCTTTATAATATTTGTAGTCTAGGTAAATCAGTGCTTCAATGTATTTTTTCATACAGAACTGCGACCCTGAGGCGCCCCTGATGATGTACATCAGTAAAATGGTGCCAACCTCCGATAAGGGTCGTTTCTACGCGTTCGGTCGCGTGTTCTCCGGAAAAGTCATCACCGGACAGAAGGCCCGTATCATGGGGCCCAACTTCACCCCCGGCAAGAAGGAGGTAAGATACACTCGTCAAGTAATCTATTGGAATATGAACCTAAACCTGCATCAATGCGGGCGCCCCTAGAGCGTTTCCGAACGTAGTCTTGCTGATTTCTGTGTTCGCCTCTATTCACAACTTGCACATTCATTGTTGTAACCGTTAATAAACTAATTTGAAAATGCTTTATATCCGTAGTTTTCATTACTTATCATAACAGAATTTATATTTGTTAAAAAACTTCAGAGGCAAATCAATTTGTGTATGGAAAGGAGACTTATGAAAAGTGAGTCAAAGCAGATTCAGGTAATCTTTTAACCAACCAAAACAACGAAGGAGGTTCTCAAGTCGACGCGTTTTTTTTATGTATTATCATGCATAACTTTTTACAGAGTAGACCGATTTTGATAATTCTTTTTTTTATTGGGAAGGGTAATCCTTGAAATTGGTCCCATATAAATAAAAAGAAACTACCCTAATCTAATTCTTTTAATTAATAGGATCTGTACGAGAAGACCATCCAGCGTACCATCCTCATGATGGGTCGTTACACGGAGGCCATCGAGGACGTTCCCTCAGGAAACATCTGCGGTCTGGTCGGCGTGGACCAGTTCCTCGTCAAGACTGGTACCATCACCACCTACAAGAACGCCCACAACATGAAGGTATGCAAGCTATAGATCCCTACGTATATTATTACTTTGCTTTCTTTAGTACCTATTAAGCCAGTTCTCAGAACACAATTGATTTTTAATTGTTACCGGAACCGCGCCGGTGCTCGACAAAATAATAAGAATACTATTCTTATATCAAGTATCCGCACAGGCTTAGTTCAATAAGTTAAATCTGCTTGCTTCGTCATGTCAGTAATATTTCCAAGTTGCAAGACTGCTTCTTGAACATGTTGTATAACATAATAATATGGTAGACTGTAGACAGTACTATATTTTTTCCTTCGAAGTTTTAATGAAACCTACAGCCTGGCAGTCGTGCATTAAATATACTTAGATTGATATGTAATCAACAGTAATTTTAAAATCAGATTTTTTTCCAGACCCCTAAACTTGACGAGTGGTGACAACACATGCCTTAACCAATTTCAAACTAACCCTACTAATAAATTTGTTGATCAGGTCATGAAGTTCAGCGTGTCCCCTGTGGTGCGTATCGCCGTGGAGCCCAAGAACCCGGCTGATCTGCCCAAACTGGTGGAGGGGCTCAAGCGTCTGGCCAAGTCCGACCCTATGGTGCAGTGCATCAACGAGGAGTCTGGAGAGCACATCGTCGCTGGCGCCGGAGAGCTGCATCTCGAGATCTGTCTGAAGGTAATGTTCATTTGTCTAAAACCCCGAAATACATTAATCGACAAGTTGGGGCAGTATGTGGCCGAGTTCATGCCGTTTCGGCATAAAAGTAATTTTATTTCTCACTTTATTTTCTGTTATTTTTAAATTTATGATAAATAGTGTCTTTCTTTTTTCATATTATTATGACGACCAAATCAATCAGTTTCAACATTGAAAGAAAAGAAATATATTTATTAGGTATACTTAAAAGTAAGGTATAATATCAAATAAAAAAGAATACCTATTTATATTTAAGTTACCTAACGAGACTCTCGCTGCTTTTCGGTATGTTTTCCATAATAAAGTTAGTGTTTTAAAAATTTCTTCAATTCTGAGAAAATACATAGTTCCCTGCAAACTTTATGATTGATTGCTTGATTATATAATTTTTTTCTCAGGACTTAGAAGAAGACCACGCCTGCATTCCAATCAAGAAGTCTGACCCCGTTGTGTCGTACCGCGAGACCGTCGCCGAGGAATCCGACCAGATGTGTCTGTCCAAGTCGCCCAACAAGCACAACCGTCTGTTCATGAGGGCCCAACCCATGCCCGACGGTCTCCCCGAGGACATTGACGAGGTAGGAGAAGTGACCGGACTTAAAACAAGTTATATTCGTTAGTTCGTTAGAACGGAGTAGGCAAATCAAATCATTTATTTCTGTAGGTAGAAACAATAATGCCGTAAGTCTGGACTCGATACTCATCCATGAAGATTAGATGGATTTAAACAGCAGCTTATGACCACCGACGAGTTTCTGGTTTTAAATGCAGTACCTAGAGAAGAACCAGCAACAAACTCTGGCGTGGGCGTGTATAGGAATCAATTTATATATAGTAATATTATAAAGAGGAAAGTTTTATGTTTGTTACGAATAAACTCAAAAATTACTAGACCGATTTAAAAAATTATTTCACCAATGGAAAGCTAGAAGATCCCTTAGTGACATAGGCTATATTTTATTCCCTTCTTCCCACGGGAAGGGGAACTACACGGATGTAAAATTGAGAATGAAAGTTTGTATTTCTCCAAAGTCCGTCAAGCTCGTGGCTAGTGAATAAATAACTCATGAAATCAATGTATACAGGGCCGCGTGAACCCCCGTGACGACTTCAAGACGCGTGCGCGTTACCTCTGCGACAAGTACGAATACGACATCACCGAGGCGCGTAAGATCTGGTGCTTCGGCCCCGAGGGCACTGGCCCCAACATTCTAGTGGACTGCTCAAAGGGAGTCCAGTACCTGAACGAGATCAAGGACTCAGTAGTCGCTGGGTTCCAGTGGGCCGCCAAGGAGGGAGTCATGGCCGAAGAGAACTTGAGAGGTGTACGGTTCAACATCTACGACGTCACCCTACACACGGACGCTATCCACAGGTGAGATTCCAGTTGTACAGTATCTTATTACTTTAAACTAGCAATATTTACGTATATTTTGGGAATCTCGGAAATAGCTTTAACGATTTTGATGAAATTTTGTATATGTCTACAGTTTTGAATTTTAAATTCAACTGCATAGTTGTATTTCCTGTAAAAACACAATTTTACACAAAAAAAATACGGCTACTCAACGGCAGGTGGCGTTAGCGACTGGTGTTAGAACGAGCGAAGCTCGGTCTCCCAGGTTTAGTATATCAAAAAAAACAATCCAGAGGGACATATCTTCTTACTTCATCGGCATGTCCCACCGCTGGCGCGGAAGCGACGAGACTATTGATTAATTTCGCGTATATACTTGTTAAAATTTAGTATTTCTAGGAATGGAAGAATTCTAGGTGTTTTTGTATAATATATGGTGGTAGAATTTTTGAAACTGTACTAATAAACTCTATTTCGACAGAGGTGGCGGTCAAATCATTCCAACGACCAGGCGGTGCCTGTACGCGTGTCTGCTGACCGCGCAGCCCAGACTCATGGAGCCTGTATACTTAGTCGAGATTCAGGTCAGTGCTTCAGTCTGAGAGTATGCTTATACAATAATAAATATTTTGTTTGCAATTGGGTAGTTAAGTGCCTATTTAAAATTTATTGAAACTTTATCATCTGTAGAAATATCGATCAAAACTCAAATTTGTGACGGAAAACGTACTGAATGCTCTTGTGCAGTCATAAAAAAAATCATAATTTTTAGTATTTTTTTAGGTTAATATGCATGTTAAAAGTATTAAACTGTACCTAAAAAATTTTATATTACAACATTTACAACATATTATGTTATAATCCAAATTTTTTTTAGAGATAATCTTTGATTTTTAATAGAGTCAACTCAACCCTAGGATTAATCCTCAACTATATTGCATAATTGTCTAGGTGTTCCATACAAAATCTGTATGACTGATTTTAAATACAACCAGCAAAGAATTGTTCCAAATTGCAAAATACTAATCAAAGTAGTCTTTGCTTATTGTACGTTAGACGAAACCGGCGTACACAGCGCACGTCGCACGGATAGCACAGAGTACCCATGTTCTTTCCTGAGCGGCCTAGCGTGTTTGATAGCGCCGCCTTTCCGAGACGTGGCATAGCAACAGTTCTTTGTTTTGGCATCGTTATCCTAGCATACTTTGCCAGAATATGGGGACTGACAAGAAACGAAATTTTAAAACACCCATCCAGTGTAAATGGATGTGTATAGATAATTTTTTTTTTGCCTTAAAAAACCGAGGCGTTCGCAAAAGTCGCGTAAGAAATATTGAGCAGAAATTTGTCACGAATGTAGCGCTGCTTTGAGAAACGCTCTAACATGCTATGCATAATTTACATAGAAAACAAAAAAAAACAAATGCAGCTGTGTAACGCCGAACTATTGATAATACAAACACGCATCCAACTGTGTCAGGATTATATTGCCGATTTAAAAGTGAAACGACAAATAATTAAAATCCAGTCTTATTCAGATTCATGCTAAGAGCTAGGTGTTGCAAAAGAGAAAAAGCGTTTTTTCACATAACGCATTCGACTGATTTTTGAGACTCGCATCTCAAAAGAACATATTCCACAGTGCCCTGAGGTAGCCGTCGGCGGTATCTACGGCGTGCTGAACAGACGTCGTGGGCACGTGTTCGAGGAGTCCCAAGTGACCGGCACGCCCATGTTCGTGGTGAAGGCGTATTTGCCCGTCAACGAGTCGTTCGGCTTCACCGCCGACCTGCGCTCCAACACCGGAGGCCAGGCCTTCCCGCAGTGCGTCTTCGACCACTGGCAGGTCCTGCCCGGGGACCCCGCCGAGCCCGGCAGCAAGCCTTTCGCCGTCGTACAGGTATACTATAATATTCTCTTGTTTATTAGACTTTTTTATAATAATTTTATTGCCAAGTCAAATGATTTACTTTTTGTTACCTGTCAAATCGAAAATTATTGTGGAAAATGGACTGAGTACTGACTTTGTGACGTCATCATTTTTAGTACTAAATTTTTTGATTGTTTTATTATTATGATTACTCGCAATTTAATTACGATAAAGTGAAATACCCTATTCACCTACTTTTTTAACAATCTTGGTCCTTCTGTTTGTGGTTTTTTTTCGTTTCATTTATCTGTATATCTGTGTTCACTTGTCTTTCACACCTTGCCTGCATTCAGCCATAAAAAATCGAATGTACTTAAAAGATTACTTTGATAAATATTTCATTTTAATTGAATGCGTTTAAATACATGTGTTTGCTTGTCCTTCCCGCGTTAACCGTGCCGCGCTGTAGCGCGTGCGGTGGCCGCTACTAGCTAGCGGCTGCCGCCTGCGCCGCGACAGCGACGGCCATCGCGGGAAGAAGACCAACCATCCGCCGCGTCTAAACGCTGCACAGGACCTCTGTCCTCATGTCCCAGGACTGCATGCTACGGCGCGGAGGATACATTATTTATCTCTTAAATCGTAGAGAAAACTGCCAGTATTTTACATGAAATAACTTTTTAATTTAATTGTTTCAGGAAACGAGAAAAAGGAAAGGGTTGAAGGAGGGTCTTCCCGACTTAGCTCAATACTTGGACAAGATGTAAACGCCGTAGCTAATGCAATCCATTCTGTAATATATGTAACATTACGCGCGCCTCACGCCCTATACTATATTGTTTTTATTACATTAATTATTTTAATCCAGCCGCGGAGCGTTTTGTTTTGCCTCATAAGTTTGTAAGTGCCCCAAGTATCAGAAACAAATAAATATTGCTGGCCGATATTGTGCATTGTTAATAACCACTTGTGATACTAGACTGTTATTGTAGTATCACACGATTATATAATAATATAATAAATATTGAATAATGATATGCTATTCATTTTCGAAGATTGTTATCATCAATGATAATGTAGTTGGGAACCAGGACTTTCTTTACTTATACTGTAATTAATTTTTAAATTATAATTTTTCTATTGTAAAGGGATTGTTTAATTTATTTAGGTAGCCATTGTCGTTTGAGAAGGTGAGTTATTTTACGCTCGTACTTGAAAGTATTTTTACGTACTAATTTGTTTTAACTGCTGAATTTTGTTTTCAGACTACATCACCGCAGTCTCACAATAATAGGTAAGTTTCGGATATTATCCTTCTAAATTAAAGTCTTGAGATTAATAATTTGTGAAGTTTATGATGAAATAAACACAGACCTGTTCTGAGTTCATGAGGATAATAATAAATAATTTCTGAAACAAAATAATTATTGATCATATTTAATAGTTTTGTTTAGATAATTTTACTTATGTATTGCGTTCATTTTCAGATCCAAAGAATGCAGATTACTTCTGAAAAGGTAATTATTATTTATAATGTTCAATTTACGCAACACTAAATTTGTATGATGATAACTTTGTTCTTGATGACATCATGATAGTTTTATAAGCTCAACAGGACTGATATAACGACTGTCTATCTTAGTTCATATTAATATTTACTTCATTGTGCTTACGCATTTACTTTATTTTCAGATCAAAAGTCTGCGGGTTACTATGAAAAGGTAAATATTATTTATACCCAATCCTCAAAATACGCAACACTAAACTTTTATGATGATAATCTTATCCTTGACGCCATAATGACAGTTTTATAAGCTCAACAGGACTGATTTGCTTTTCAATGTAAATTTTATAATGCATTTACTACAATATACTAATATTACATTACAATTGTTGCAGGTAATTCTGTATCTTGAAGTGTTCTAGATCTTCAATTAACATAATAGGTGAGTTTTAAATCCTAGTTGTTGCATTTTATGTGTCGCAGATTTATTTTAAAAGTCGGCATATTATTATTTCACTAGTCGACAATTCTACACTATCTACACTAATATTATAAAGAGGAAAGATTTGTATGTAAATAACAAATAAACTCAAAAACCTGGTTTATAAAATCACGGCTTTTACAATAACATATTGTGCATTAGAATGATGATGATAAAACTTCCCTGATACCACTATGAAGGTCTTTTACAAGCTCAACAGGACTGAAATAAATATTTATTTTTAAATTTTATCGTTTGTACCTATATGGCTTACCTATCTCCTTTTCTTCTGCACAGGTCTTGAGGGGGAAAGAAAGCTATAAGTTGCATGTAGAAGAAAATCTTCGTTCGAAAACATGTAGGTAAGTTTTTACAGTAAAGTAAAGTCGTTTAATTTCAAAATGTCTTGCTTACAGAATTTTGATTGCTCAAAACGTGGTTTGTGGTTTCCCGTAAAAGGAGGAAGTACTATCAGCAAACGCTAAGCCTGATACATTTGAAAAAATTGTCGCTTGCAAGCTCAAATTTTATTACCCCGACCCTAATTAGAGTTACACAATGAGAAGCCAGTAACACCGTCTTTTTTTTCTATTGCGATCCATTCATCGACACTAAATGGTCATAAACATGAAAGAAACACTTTTTTGTAATTGTCATTGTTACTATAAGTGAGTGCTTTATCGACAAGGGGTGGGAAAAGATAGCTGCTCGCTAAAATGACACTAAGGTGTATCAGGCAGAACTTTTTTCGATAGTACATGATGCTACATGTTGTTGTTACACACTTATCAAGTTATCACCAATGTGGTTCCATAACCACATCGGCGCCATTCTAAGCTTTGCCAATAGTTCTATCTAAAAAAACTAAAATGATGAAAATTCACAGACCTGTTCTGAATTTTATTGAGGTCAACTTTTAAAAATCTGATTTTTTTATGGAACATTTGTTTTTAAACTTGCTTAAAGATAAATATAATAGTTTTTTTTTCTATTCCAGGTACAGCTCCAATCAGATCAGGATGGTGCTATTTGCGTGATTGTTTTATTGAACACCATATTATTTGTAAATAAAATAAAGATAACGTTTGTTAAGTACCTACCATAGTTTTCTTTTTAAATCCAATATTTTTTGTCTTTTATCATCCTGGGATGAAGACATTATCGAAGAAATTATCGTCAGCACCGACAAAGAGGAATAGTCGTCGCGGTCTCGGTCATTTTCTTTACGGCTCGCGAATGCGCGCGAGCCTGCGAGAAGAAACTGTTCTTTACCATCTATGAACATGCCAGGTCGTCAACTATGGTGGACGTGATATAATAATAAATTGTGGGACACAATTCTCAGATGGTCATATTTCGCAAAATGCCACATTCTTAAATTGTCACAGTCTCAACGCCACATCGCAAAATGTCACATTAGCAAAATGCTTTGAGTATTAAACCGACTAATACTCAAAGGCAAAATGCTATTTTCGCATAATGTCACATTCTCTCAAATGTTTTTTTTTGTTTATTTTTTAGTATTAAGTTGTAATGAATTGTGATTATCAGCGGCATTCATAACTTCAGTTAATTTTTTTTTAAATAAATGGAAATTACTAAAAAATGAAATTAAATACTAAAATAATTAAATTACGTTTTATTTTCTAATTCCATAAATCATCGGCCTACCTCAAGAAAGGGAGTTGAACAATATTGTTATTTTGATAATATGGCACTTTGTTAGTGTGGCATTTTGCTGTGGTATTTTGGGCATTTTGCGTCAATGTGAATAAAAAAATAAAATAAAAAATCGCACGCCTTTTATCCCCGAGGGGGTAGGCAGAGGTATTCCATTACTGGATATACCCACATTTCACGAGATATATTGGAACCCTAAAAGTGATAGGTGGTGAGCCCATCGCCGGACCGGGTCTATTTACACAGTCAATTAATTCTGCGACCTGCAGGTTTCCTCACGATCTTTTCCTTTACCGTCGAGCTAGTGATAAATATGTACGTAAGTTTACGTCAATGTAATAATTTGCGAATGTGGCATTGTGAGCCTAATCCAAACTAGACGGCATACTATGGGTACTAAACAACTGATAAACATAAATAAATTTTTAACGAACAGACACAAAGCCAACAGCCATGTTCATGCCAGAAGGCAGGGGTCACTAACAACTGTGCCAAACTGGGTACGACCTTACCATCGAAAGGACCTTTCCAATTGAGTGGCAACACTGAAAGTACGCTCACCCGCGCGGGGATTATGTTCAAAAGCATGTATGCACTTTAAATTTATGACTTCAAAGTTGATTTTTGAGTGAAATCCTCTGAGCTGAGCCTTAGAAAATAGGTACCTAATTATGTATCATCCTAGCAGCGCCACAGCTTCTGATTAGCATGTGGACCAGATATACATGACACCCCATTTATTCGAAATTACGAATAGTCAAATGAGCACTGGTTTTATCTGATTATTCATGGTAATAATTGGTAGGGTGAACTACTTGAACTAGCGTACTCCGGGTACGAAATAGTCTTGTCTGTGGCTATACTTACCGATCTACAGGTCCTAGCTCGTTAAGTACCGTAAAATGGGGTGAATAGAAAAAATTTCAAGCTTCATTCACAATTTTGAGTGACTTAAAAGCTTAGTTTGCTATATGTTAGGGTTTAATCGTGTGTCCGAGATCTTAATTACTCTATATTTACTGTAAAATCATTAGAGTCCCATATAATATTCGTGAAATTTTTATCAAAATGTGCAGTTTTTCTATTGTCCCCACCATCGGGGTGAAGAGAAACACGAAAGGGGTCATTAGAAAAAATTGCTAGGGCTGCCACCAATTATTTGTTACAATATTACTAAGTGTATTTTACCATGCCTCTCATTTTAGGCAGCTAATAATGGTAAGCTAAAAAAACAACAATACCAAGTTCAAGTATTTGTAATTCAATTATATCAAAAATAAAAAGGCGAAACAAACAAAAACGTTAAGGATTTTCTTTCCCTCTACTTTCTTAGAATAAAAATCTACATAATAATATTATTTGTATGCAGTACTTAATACAAACTCATCAAAATTTAAAAACAAATACAAACGTTAGGTATTTTCTTACCCAGAAATTTCAGAATATCAACAAAAAAATAAAAACAAACAAAATCGGTAGGTATTTTCTTACCAAATGCTTACCTACCTACATTATATTATTATACTGAGATCAAACACAAAAGACGCAACCCTAGCATAACAAAATCTATTGACCCCGTACGTGATTCTTTTCACCCCATATTCATGCCTATTCACCCCATTACCGTTTCTATTACCCCCCTTCTACACTTCTATTCACCCCTTTTTGATTTATATTGACCCCTTTTTGTTGCCAAATATACTTGTCAGGGAATTTCTACGATTTTATTAATATAAATAAGATAAAATACAACATTTTAATGTAAACTAGTAAGAATATTGTACTTTCGTTCAGCATAGAGTGACAGAACATACAAAAACACAGTATTAATAATTAAAATTTCAAAGTTTTGAGGAGCATAAATTTACCTGTTACCAACCCTGAACTTTACCATTATTTTTTTAATTCAAAATGACATTTAAATCATTTGTCTATGGTAAAAAGAAAAAGGACTAGTATTGCCAAGATAAAATAAATATTCCTACTGTAATATTATAAAAGCCTTACTGTGTGAAAGTTGCTTAAACTTATTCCGAATTTTTTTTCTATTCACCCCGCGATTTCTATTCACCCCATTTTACAGCCACAGACCAGTTTAAATAAAAAAAGTGTATAGCATATTTCTGTGGATTTACTATTTCGTACTTTTGATTGGATTTGGTTTACTCCTATCTGTCGCTTTTATGTAGATAATGTGGGTAGGGTGTGACATTTCGATATTACTTAATCTGTATTTTCGTTCATAGACTAAAGCAGAGCTAGTTTAATTTCTAGATTGTCGTCACAGATTAGAGAATAGTTACTTCGTTTGTCGTGCTTAGGCTAATGGTTAAATTGCCAATGCCTTAAAAACACACACATGGGCATGCATTGGATATGGAAGTGACATTGATCGAAACGGATCGAAAATATTTTTATATAGATTATTAAAAAAAACCTATTAATTTTCTTAAAAATAATCGCAACCAAAAAAAATAAATATGAAACGATATTTTTTTCATATTCCTTATCCTTTTAGCATAAACTTCGTTAGTGAACTTACTTCAAATTTCTTCATTCGTCGCACAGATGGTGCAGTTTACAAAATTGTTTAATGTGTGTTATTTTGGAAACTTTTTTCTTTTATATTTTTATTTAAGAATGTGTGAAAATAAAATCAATTAATTAAAAATCGATTATTAAAAAAATAGCTGATTCTTTTTAAAATCGATTATTTTGTACATAGCATTGGGAAACTAGGTTACATCTAGTGATGGGACTCCAATCGAAAATTAAGATTCGAATAACTTGGCGAAAAATTCGAATCATGATTCGAATAAACCTTGGATTCGAATCGATTGATACATTCGAATCAATACGAATTTATACGTTGATTCGAATCAATAAAATCGTTAAATAGATAAAAATATACTAGTCAACGTGTTCAAATTACTTCTGAAAAATTAAATAACAAACCTCTATTAACCAGTAAGAAAACCTAAGGACGGAGTTCGAAAAAATATAATATACTTACTTACTTACCTTTTAGTTTTCACTACAGGTACTTTTAAAGGATAATTATTACCTATATATTTAAACGAAAAAATCTTGATAGAAATGCAAAAAAAAACTTGAACGATTTTTAACCGTCATCATCATCATCTATACCTAAGGTAAGCTTACCGCTCAATTTATGATTCTAATCATAAATGTTAATTCGAATCATCGATGTAATTCGAATTGTATAGATGATTCGAATCAACTCTGCAATTCGAATCAACTTTGAATCTCATTCGAATCAACTTTTCACCTTCATCATTCGAATCAAATGTGATTCGAGTCCCATCACTAGTTACATCCACACGTACGTCAAAATCAAGGTTGCAAGCTGTGCGCATGTTTTATAAAATAAACTGAACCCCGCTAACGAAGTTAGTCTAGCTGCTTGATGCTGTATCGTGCATTTCGGTCGGTTTCAAGATACATTAGCAAAATGGTTCCCGAGGTCGTATTCGTTCTGGGGGCGCCAGGCGCCGGCAAAGGTACACAGTGCTCGCTGATATCCAAAGCTTACGGTTTCGTGCACCTTTCTGCTGGAGACCTGCTCCGCGAGGAGCGTCAGCGACCCGGTTCCGAGTTCGGCGAGATGATAGAGGAGAAGATTCGCAATGGCGAAATTGTTCCCGTTGAGGTTACTTGCTCGCTCATTCACAAGGCCATGCAGAACTCCGGTAGCACTCGTTTTCTTATTGACGGGTTTCCTCGTAACAAGGACAATTTGGATGGCTGGGAGCGCGTCATGTCGGATAAGGCGAAGCTCCTATTCGTGTTATTCTTCGAGTGTTCCCAAAACGTTTGTACTGAAAGATGCTTAGGCCGCGGGGCGGCGGGTTCCGGCCGCTCCGATGACAATCTCGATAGTTTGAAGAAGCGATTCAACACATATCTAAACGACACTATGCCTATTGTCAACCACTATGATGCGCAAGGGTTGGTGCGCAAAATCAATGCAGAATCAAACCCAGAAAATGTGTTTGAGAAGGTCAAAGAAGTATTCACTAATAATGGACAGAAAAGTATAACGGCCAATTAATTCCTTGTAATTTAAGTAGGTCAATCGAAGGTTTTACTGTGACTTAGTGTAGGTTCTGAGCTAGAACTAATTTAGGTCTCCATGTAACTAGCATTTCAATGAGCTCTAAAGGTGAATAATATTATCTGAAATTCAGTTATATTTTGTATTCTTAGTCATATTTACAACAGTTTGCATTTTAAATCCACCATATTGTTATAAGATCCATAGTCTTGAGATACTGCATAAATTTATATCTGTAGGTATAATGATATTTTTATTATGAATTCTTAATTGCAGTCACCATATAACAATTGGCCTTCAACATGGGAAAATGATACAATCATGACAATGTGACCTTGTGTGATGACACCAAATGTTGAATGTTAGTGTATAATAAATAATTTATTTTAAATCAATAAGATATGTAAATACTTGTAAAATTTAATGATGCTGATAAAGAAGTCTGCATTTTATTTAGTTAATTAGACAAAGTTAAAGTATACTATACTTTCCGACTGTTGCATGTCAGTCAGGTAGTAGTAGAAGGAACATGCTGTGTCATGTTTTGTTTTGTTTTGATAACAGTTTATTGATTGTCCTTGAGCAACAAAATGATAATTTGATCAGTGATGTTCCAAATGAATAGTCACTATCACACATTGTGACCTTTCCACCAAGTATAGTACAATCAACTATAGTATTTGTATACTTTCCTATTAGAAATACACCATAGATTATAGGTGTATGAATTTAACTTGACTTTTCATTTTCATTTGAAAAAGTGCTGACACCAATTTATTAAACCACAAGCAAAGTCAAATCAATTGGTTATTGCATGATGCACTTACTACTATCCTTTAAATAGCATTTCCGCCCCAAGTAAATCTAGCTTTAAATATTCATAGATTGCCAACATGATAGGTTTTCAAAGAAATCAATTTCATTTGGCTTAGAGTTTATAAATAATAATCTTGGCCATATAATCTGTTGTGTTGATAATCTATTAGATGGTTTGTCTGATTACATTCCTGTTAAGGTATTACAGTTAGCATCTGATTTATCCACAAAACCACTTCTATTGTAAGTATAAAATGTAGTATTGTTAATTGTAGCATAACCAAAATCAAACTTGTTCTGCTAATAAAGTAATTAGATATGTTTGTGATTGTTTAATTTTACATTAATTTATGTTAAGCCATGACAGATGATTTTGGGTGGCTTGAAAGGTTTTGACAGGTGGTTAGTTTTGGTCTCGTGTGGGACAGCCCATACATCCTCAAATGTCAGTAAATTATTTTCAAGTTGATAGAAATATTACAACTTTGTATTTTGCGAAAATCATCAATGCAATAAGTGTAGGCACAGTATAGTACTTCCTACTATATCATAGGTAAGTCAACACTTCATTCTTATCTTGGATAGTTCGAATGTAATTAGCAATTGATCCATGTAATTTGTAGACATTTAACTAAAAAAAAAACTAAGAATTAGGGGGACATATTAGGAAACAATCTTCACATCAGAATACACATTTAATTTATTTCAAACTTAGCAGTGTAAATACAGTCTTATTAACAGTTCGACAATATTTAAAATTATAAATAAGTACAGTGATAATATGAAATTGTGAGTAATAAATTAATACCTAAATAATACAGTTCTGTCAAAACAGATACAGTTTAAAATATTTAATAATACAAGGAAAAATATTTCAACTTAGGAATGCATCATTTACTAAACTAAAAACATATCGCAAGAAAAGTACAATATATCTAAGCTTAAAAGAACTTTGGTTCCAAATAGTCATGTTTTAATCTACAGCAAAACGTTACGTGACAGGTTGGTTACATGTAAACACTTGGTTCAATCGCAAAACGTTACAAGCTTATTGTCTATTTACAAGCTTTACCGTAATCCGTTTTATTTTGACGTAGGTACTATCCGCAGAAGTTCCGCCTGACACACCTAAGGGAAATTTAGGGTAGGGCGGAACTTTCGGTGAACAACATACATTACGGTTGACGCGGGAGGCAAATCCATTTATCTTTAAAGTGAAACGTCAATGTATGTTGTTCACCGAACCTTCGGCGCTGTACGTTCCGCAGATGTGTCGCGACCCACAAAAAAAACTTGAGGACAATCCATTCCACTGTCCTCAAGTTTTTTTTGTATGCAGTCTTACTGGACTGCCCTTGTGTAAATGGCCCGTAAGGATGGATGCAGCTATCTTTTCCCACATGTGTAGGTATAGCGGTCAATGGCCTTGAGGTACCTTGTGATGACAAACTCCTCAAGTAACAATGACAATTACAAAAAAGTGTTTCACATGAATGCCCATGTAATAGAATGATAACTTAGGGGTGGGGTACTGAAAACTTGAGCTTTAAAGCGAAAATTCTTCCAAATGTATCAGGCGGATCGTCGATAGAGTACATTGTTTCTGCTGTACTTAGATCTATATGTACCGCTGATGTATGTAGATCTACAGGACGCGTGAAAATCTTCTAAAATTACGATTTTGATTCTAAATAGACAATAAAAGCAACTCTGAAATGGATCAGCAAGACTAGGCTCAAGCCGTTTAGTATTATTTGAATGAAATTCCCTACTACAACGCACACTTGTCACCATCGTAACGGCATCGCCTCGGGATAAACTGAAAAGTTTATATGTGTTCTGTAAGGATATAACCAAAGGGAACTCTTTAATACGGTTTAGTGACAGTGCGACGATAAAACTTACCAAAATCAAACTTGTGTTGTGCGGTAGTGAAATATCACAAGTACACTAATATAAAATAAAATAATAATCTTACATAATTATTGTCTTGTAATGTTCAAGTTGTGAGTATAGGACAGTAGCCAGTAACATAGGGAACCTTAAAATACTCAAATCCACTGAGATTATATCTCCTTCATAATATATATTTTATATAGGTATGCACCTTACTGAATATTCACAAGTGAGCATTAGGCACATCACATAAGCTTTTTGGTAATTTCTTCAGGAGTCTCTTAGATAATTTTTAAATATTACGCTTGTAAACTGTAAAAACTATTCTATTACAAACCTACCAGTGGCGTGCGCTGTAAGTATCTGTTTACTGTATTGATAATAATGTTAAGTAATAAATAATAATTTATATACAACCCGTAACAGAAAAAGCGCAATTCCTCAATAAAAAAATATGATGCAATCGAACTTTAGTTGTGTCTAACCAATTTTCTTCAATATCGATTAATAATAGCATGATTTCCATAGAAAGCACTAAATTCAGCTACGCCAATTGATTTTTGGGAAAAATTTAACACATATTAAAAATAGCTGAAATCGAATAAGTAGTCGATACTGAACAAACTAATTTCAGGAATTGCGCTTATTCTGATACATGTTGTATAAACCCATGCCATCAGTTTCCTATGATTTCGAAAAAGAAACTTAATTCGAATTTATTTCCATTTATAATACACGCAATGAAACTTTACATACCCAATTGTGGGCCGTGCGGGTTTTCCCACGTTTTCCTTCACCGTCGAGCTAGTGAACATATAAATATGCAAAACTCATTGGCACATGTCCTAGCACGTATACGAAATCAAGTTCATGGTTTAATGTGAAAAGTAGTTTTTTTACGTAATACTTGTTCTTTACATATCAATTGCTATGTGGCTTCTATGCATACAGCAGGGAATGGAGAAGGGAAATTATAATACTAAAAAAAATACCGACCTGAAAAATGGGTTGTTTCAGATTTATTAGCAGTTTCGCATTTGCTCTACTAGTACCCATTCTTACACGCCACTGGAACATTATGAAAATAGGATTGGACTTTGTTTACAACTGTTGCTTGTATTATATTTATATAAAGATGTATACGTTTATGACTGGCCAAGTTCCTTATGTCGACATACATAATATCATGCCATTTCCCCATGGGAGAAGGCACCCACAATACAATGTCTAGAATATTTTTTTGCAATAAGGCTGCTACATTCCATTATAATATCACGATTACTTACGACTTAATTTATGCTAATACCGGCCAGTCGTCATTTAAGACAGTATCAATCAAGGAATTTCTTCCAGAGCTCATTAGGATATCTATAGTTCATTACAGTAACTTAGAAGATTCTTCTGCAAATGGCGGTATTACCATAATTTTAAGCAGTACATGTTATATTATACCTTAGGTGCTTGCTACAGACCTACTATAAATTATGTACTCTCTATAAGTTTTGCTAAATTGACACACAGATAGCAATACACTATTTTGTTCTTTATATATAAATTAATATAATTTCTTATAATGTTAAAAAATAAGCATTTAAAAATGCGTTTTAATTCACAGTAAGTAAAGTCCAGTGTCCAGACACCACACCACATGACTAATTCCACTTGTAACATTCCTACTTGGTCACACAACAAAACTAGTCAGTTACAGTTGAATTATTTTTAAATATTTTATAGTAATGTATTTCAGTTTAGTCACTACTCAAAGCAAAGTCTGCATATTAATAATTTGCACTTATTCAATGACTAGGGACCAGTTAATTAATGTAACAACCTATTGATAAGTGAACTTTTACAATTTCAAAAAATAGTTTAACCAAAAAATATTCATTATTTTTAAATTATGACGGATGTGGAATCAATGCATGAAAAAAAATGTGACAATATAACGAAACGACAGGTAGCGACATGTAATGAGTGTGACGCGATCTTTGCATCTTTTTCATGCGTATTTTTAATTTTTACTTGTGTTTTATTTTTCAGTGATTTCTCCGGTAAGTATAATTTTGCAGGCAGCAAATTTTTAATGCTCACGATAATCCTAGAAATACACTACCGTGGCGTGGTGTATTTTGGGCTTACTTAATAATATCATATGCTATTTAAGAAATATTTTATCTTTTTCTTCTTTGTTCTAAAGAGTCTTTTTATTGCTTTAAAATAATAGTAAAATACATACTATAATTAATTCGAGAAGCCGTAAAAGGCTTGTTTGAGATCGGCGTGTTGTATCTCCAACATCTTACGTTACGTTAGCGCTCATAACACCAAGACATTTAAACGATTACTCTATCAAGCAAAACTACATTAAAACACCTAATTTATACATTAAGAGCGCCTAGGCGCCTTTTCCCCGAGTTATTGCAATTTAGGTTCTATTGTAATTAGATAAAACTTACACTTACACACAAAACCAACTTACTAATAAAAATATTTTTTAAGTTTTATGTTATTGGAATAGAACCCAAATTGCAATAACCTGGGGAAAACGCGCAAACAGAAAACGCTTCCTTCGGTACGCGCCCTAATGCTATCTAGGTATCAGTATATCTTTGCTCTAAAACTTGTTCGATAATAGCACGGGTCGTTTTTACTTCTCAAAGCCCCCCAAATAAGTGACAGACTAAAAAACTGTTCTGTTTTTTCCAGACGGATAATTAACCGTAAAATTACCGCTGCTTTTAATAGACTATAGTCCTTATTACGGAACGGTCCTCAAACATCATCATCAAACAGAAGTCTATTAAGCTCAATTAGAAAGGAACAGCTTTAGGTATAGGCATCTCTTTCTGACATCCTCAAACGACAACTCCGTTGCTTGAGGATCATCCAGGCTCATGACAACAGTCAATAAAGATCACTTAACTTGTACATTGACTGACATTAATTTACAAAAAAATATGTCAGAGTACTGAATAGAATAAAGCTATAAGAGCTGCCCTTGAGTTTCTTGCTGGTTCTTCTCGGGGTACTGCATTTGAAACCAGCAACGCGTCGGTGGAGATGCGCTGCTGTTTATATTTAGCCAATCTTCATGGAGTGTAAGTGCCTTGTTATTAGACTATTGACATACATATTTGTAAGTGTACTTTTTGTACCTACAGAAAATAAATGTGTTTTTCACTTTTGACTATTGTCCGAATAGACCTTTACAACACCAATAGAGGTTCAAAAAGAGTTTCGAATCTAAACCAAACTAGAGTGCCTCTTTTTGTCTACTTAACGACTAGCTCTTGGCACCGTATTCCTATTAATTTTGCGCTATTCTATATCACGACTACCGGTATTTCTTAAATTTATGTTATGGTCGTAAGGAGAGAGTATAAATAGCTATGCGCCAAGCTACAATAGCATTTCTATTCTTCTCATCCGCCAGTCACTGCAATTTGACTGGGGCAGCTACTACTTTTAACTACTACTTTTTGTCCGCCATTTTGTCCGCCTTTCATTATGAAAATAAATAAGTTACAAAAACTTTTTTGACTTATTCTAAGCAAGCCCTTTTATTTGATACACATATTTTAGGAGTGCATTGAAAATAACTAGTCCGCCATCTTGGGTGTTCCGCCATTTTGGATTTATAATGACGTCATCCAAACTAAACGTGTAGGTATACAAAATTTCAGTTGAATATATCTCCTGGGTGTATCATATTCTAGGTGCAGTCAGCACAACATGATTTCACGTCAACGTCTGAAAACGCGCGGATTTTGAAATAGATGTAACATTCGTGTGCTCGTTTTTTTCTCTGTCATCTCTGGTGCCCCAGACGGGATGCCCTAAGCAATTGCTTAAATAGCTTATAGGCTAATCCAGGACTGAGTACTATTTTATGCTGTTTTCTAGAAATAAAAAAAATAAAAAAATTACAGATAGTTTTCTACTATCGAGGCCTCGATTGCTCCACTAACTCTACTGGTAGTTGCCAAAGGTTGCACGTCAACCTTTTAACCGCCCGGCTTCATATGAATTGTCGTACCCAAAGCGCCCGACACAATAAATAAAATAAAACCTTTTATGTTACACAGCGAAATGATAACAAAACTAGATTAAACGAGACTGGGTATTTGGTCTTATATGTATATACGTTCACATTTATCCGAGGCGGTGAAAGCGTTAAAGAAAACACTACCGCCTACCTGTATAACATGTATAAATCTTCTATAACTTACGGATCATGCTGATTTAGACTCTTCTAGAAGAACACCCAATCAAGTGGTAAACCTCTACACGCGTGCTACGGGGTTTTCCGGGGTTTGCGCATCGTTGGCGAAGGATAGGAAGACTTCCTCCAGAGTGGTTTCGGTGACGGAATAGTCCTCGATCAGGTCGGGGTACATGGCCTTCAGTTGTTCCAGACCCTTGAATATATCGCTGTACCGCATAGTCTCGTTTATGTGGTAATGGAGCATTGTCTGGAAACAAATCAGTCAGTATGAATAGGGTTAACTGCAGAGTTACTTTTAACATTTAATCAAAACGGAAAAATTATTATTTTTCGTTACTAAAATTATAAAGAGGAACGAACGATTTGTATTTTTGTGTGTTTGTTACGAATAAACTCAAAAACTACTGGATTGATTTAAAAAATTCTTTCACCAATGGAAAGCTAGAATATCCCTGAGTAACATAGGCTATATTTTATTCTCGTATTCCCACGGGAACTCGAACTACGCGGGTAAAACCGCGCAGAACCGCTAGTGAATAATAAAATTGAATCAATTTTAGTATTCGATTGCTGCACTTGTTACTAATTTTATTATTTTAAAATTCGCTACACTAAAATTGTAGGGTGTTAAATATGAAATATTTAAAGACTTCCAAGAGATTTTTTTGTATTTTTTTAAGCATGATTATTCGCTATCTAACTTCTGTACACTCAATGAAGGGTTTTCAGAGGTTTTTTGTTCATAAGTCTATTTTTGAACCTGTAGCGACACCTAAGAGTACTAAATACTACCTAAAGCGCCATAGACAGCAATTTTCAAACGAGTTTGTATAAATACGAATGTCGGAATGTTTTGACCGCGGTCCCCAGGCATCGTGCACTTCGCCTGGGTGAAGATAATTCCTTTTCACGATGGAGGAGTATTAGGATTGGAACGTTATGTCGCCAATATCGTGAAGGGTGGATGAGTTTAGTGTGCCTTGTTAATGACATTTCAAAGTGTATCTTGTATACCTACTGAAATAAATAAATTTTGAATTTGAGTTTGGTGGTGTGACCATCTGATCTGAAGCATGTATTAAGGCTGATTCATGTTACACCGGGGCGGGTCCGGGCCGGGCCCGTCCGGGGCACGGTAAACATCTATAGTATACTTTTGGTATGAAGCGCTGGCCCGGACGGGGCACGGCGTCGACATGTCGAGGCGTATTGTTAGGATGATTCAACCCCGGACGGGGCACGGCCCGGTGTAACACGAATCAACCTTTATGCAATCCTGTCTAGAGACAAGGCAGTTGTGATAAAGATACTATGGTGAAAAGTAGCTCCAGATATCTACCAATCCCTTTGTGAGTTAAAGTTCGTGAATTTATTATTATTTAAAATAAAAACCAACCAAAATTTG
Organism: Ethmia dodecea; assembly: GCA_963855545.1. Lineage (NCBI taxonomy): Eukaryota > Metazoa > Arthropoda > Insecta > Lepidoptera > Depressariidae > Ethmia > Ethmia dodecea. The sequence continues at coordinate 12,568,832 of OY979456.1, read as the reverse complement.
CATATAAAATAGGAAAAACAATAAAAATGGTTCGCTACAAATCATATAACCACAAAAACAATAAAAATCGAAGGAGTTCGCCACAAATTAAATAACCACTAATAACAACCAAAACACGAGCATGAATGCCATAGGAAATGCGGTTTTGGAATGTCATCTTTTATCATAAAATTAATTATATGAGCGTATCGATTCAGCTTATTTTCTAAGCAAAATTTTCTAAACTTTGTAACTCAATATCTATCTACTATATAAAAATAAGTCGGGTTTTCCTTCCTGACGCTATAACTCCAGAACGCATGAACCGATTTCCACGGTTTTGCATTCGTTGGAAAGGTCTCGGGCTCCGTGAGGTTTATAGCAAAGAAAAATTTCAACAGAAAAGCGGGAAAATCTTATAAGCATTGCATCCGTGCGAAGCCGGGGCGGGTCGCTAGTTGTATATAAAATACTCAGAAATACACGTCAAACTTATAACACCCCTCTGTTGAAAAAGCGGTTGTCTGTAAAGTCGGTTTACTGACGACAGTTGAACGTGACAACGTCATAAGAAAATACTAATGGAATGGATTGTGCCTCTTTGTCGCTCGTTGCGCGCTCTCGCTTGCACTTCAAGCATTAAATGGAACGCAGCGAGGTAACGTCGCATACGTCATATTTTTTCGTGCGTGCAGCCGGCTCTATCGAATTATAAGACGTAGTCACGTCAAAAAAGTGATGGAATTGAGTATTAAAAACGATGACGTCACAAAGTCAGTATTCATTACATTTTCCATAGCAACTTTTCGTTTTGACAGCATAAAAAGTAATTCATTTGACTAGGCAGTAAAATACCCTATTCCGTGTGTATAGATCACAAATTCTGCTGTAACAGTACACTTAATTTATCCTTTACAAAGGCAGTGGACGAATACGTACCACTTCATTTTGAACTCTACGTGATTGAAATAAGATTCAAAACCAATGGAAAATTTAAAAAGCTATGCCTGGCTAAGTTAAGAGGACTACCTTGTGTTCGTCCTTGAGGCTGCAGTTGAACTTTTCATGCAATTTTGCCTTGAGATTTTGCACTTCAGGCTCCGCGCCGTCGGTCACTGCGAGATAATAAAACAGTAAGAGATTAATAATACTTCATAAGATAATAAAACTCTAATGAGACCGTGTCTGTGAACATGAAATATTTTTTGAAATTGTTTGCGTATTAGATAGTTATCGATTTAGATATCAAAACACAATTTTTTAAAATTTTTGTCTGCCTGTCGTCTGTCTGGTGGCATTATATTACAGGGGCTGTTACGGGTTGATGATAATAATAAATTGTTGGACCCTATTCACACACAGTTATTTAACAACGAGGCAAGGCCTGTACTATGAGTACTAAACAACTGATAGACATACTTAAATAAACATTAAACAACCAGACACAAAACCAACAGTTTATGCACACAAATGTTGGCCCCGAGCAGGGATCGAAGCCGCGACCTGCGGCTCAGAAGCAGGGTCACTACTAACTGCGCCAACAGGCCCGTCGTTTCCGTGCATTCTTTGCACGGTGTTTTGTGTCAACTAGTGATTTCATCAGTCGATAAACGTGACGCAAGAGTAAATATGCAATTTTCACAACTTGAATTGGCAGCTAATGCAATTGCCATAGATGAGAAACATGTTCATGTTACGTGTCGAAGCCGGGCCGAGCCGGAGCCGGGAAACAATGCCTCCTGACATTTCTACGCCGTGGTCGGTCAATCATGAATCACTTCATACAAAAAGTACACTATACAAAATGTAACAGAATAAGCGCAATTCCTGAAATTAGTTAGTTCAATATCGATTTCAGCTATTTTTAAACCTCTCAAACCAAGAATCAGAGACAAAATTGATTTTTAACTGCTTGACTAATATGTGTAAAATTTTACCGAAAAATTAATAAGCATAGCTGAATTTAGAGCTACCTATGGAATACGTACTGTTATTGATCTTTATTTAAGAAAATTGTTTAGACACAACTAAAGTACGAAGGTATCATAATTTTTTATATTAATATTGGGGTGTATAAGGAATCGCGCTAATTCTGTCGGACACGGGGTAAGTTGAATCATCCTTTACCGTCCCCGTGGACTGCTGGTGCAGCTATCTTGAGCACGACAGCGTGTCCGGAGGCGTGGGCGGCTCTTAGGGCGGCCGCCGAGCCAAGAGCCGCTAGTTCCCCGCGGGACACGATCGCGATGCGAGCGCACAGAGCCTCCATCTCGTCCATGCTGATGAAAAAATAAACTTAAGGGACACCCGGATGGAACTTCGTTCGTTGGTGTCACTGGCTTGCCTTCTGAGAGAGAGAGAGAGAGAGAGAGAGAGAGAGAGAGAGAGAGAGAGAGAGAGAGAGAGAGAGAGAGAGAGAGAGAGAGAGAGAGAGAGAGAGAGAGAGAGAGAGAGAGAGAGAGAGAGAGAGAGAGAGAAGCGCACGCCGCACGGCCTGTCAAAAAGTGTCGTTACAACTTTTGGTCTTCATTTATTCCGTCTAGCCCCCTTTCGGAACGTGCGATAAGGAACTTCATTCCGTACCGCCGCTGCTTCTATGTGTTTCGCCAGTACAGCAATTTCGATTTATCTCGAAGGTTGTCAGAATAATGGTCCGATTTCCAAGCATATTTTATTTCATTACAATTGCGGAAAGCCTGTCATTGCATAGACTTCCGACAAATCGAGCTGCTCTACCCGAGGCCGAGGCGCAGCCGAAGGTGAGGGTTGACAGTCGGAACAAGTTGCAATGACGGTTCCGCACGTGTACTGAACAACTATTTTTAATACAGTTGCGAAAAAATGAAGAAATTTATTAAAATAATAAAAACACAATAAACTAATAACTACATTTTTGGAAAATGGCGCCAACCGTGAAATAATATAAGCATATATATTTTTTGTTTTTTTCACCCATTCTGGGTATGCAAAGGGAACTATGCCCATACAGCTAAGTCTTCAGTAGAATTTTTCTATTGATACGAAATGAAAATGAAATTTAATGAGATGAAATGAAATCTAACCTAACTCATTGAATCAAATCATTAAATCTGATATTGAAACAAATTAGCAGCTTCTTTTTAAAAATATTTGTATGAATCATAAAAACTTCTGTTTTTTTTAGTAAAAACTTCGTGGTTGGTTTTTTCTTTTTAATAGACATTATTTTGATAGTTGGGAAAGAAAAACGCGCGAGTTCGGAAAAGGTAAAGAAAAAGTTCGAGTGTGTAATAGCCCACTTCCCGAACGCTATACGTCCCTGCAATTCGCCAGTTTTTGAGCAACTGTATTAAAAACAGTGTTACCACCCGCCCCGTTCCCTAACACTATCACCAGCCAAACCGTTACCTGTGCGAAGTGATGATAAGCGCTCGCCCTGCGGCCAGTCCTCGGCGTAAAGCAGCCCACACTCTACGCCTTGCGGCCACATCGACCCCAGCGGTGGGCTCGTCGAGCAAAGTGACGGGCGCGCCCCCACAGAGAGCCGCGGCCGCTGCGAGGCGACGCTTGCAACCCCCCGAGTAGCCCTCTACCGGCAACCCCGCGTACTTTTCCAGACCTACAAGAACACTGTTAGTTAGCCGCGTAATCTAATTCAAATTTTCTTTAAGAAAAAATACACTTTCAAACATCAATAGGCTCTGTCTGTCTTGTATTTAAAAGGCCCCATACATAATACGTGTTTTTTAACAGTGCAGAACCCTTTGTGTGATAGAATTACACTTGCAACCCCCTAAGTAGCCCTCTACCGGCAACCCCACGTACTCTTCCAGACCTACAAGAAAACTGGTAGTTAGAAGAGTAATCTAATTAAAATTTTCTTTAAGAAAAAAGACACTTTCAAACATCAATAGGCTCTGTCTGTCTTGTATTTAAAAGGCCCCATACATAATACGTGTTTTTTAACAGTGCAGAACCCTTTGTGTGACAGTTTAAATTACACTTGCAACCCCCTAAGTAGCCCTCTACCGGCAACCCCACGTACTCTTCCAGACCTACAAGAAAACTGGGGGCCAATTCCACTAAATGTCAGCCATTGTCATCGAACTATCATTCCATTATGCTGCAACTGGCAACTATGACATCTAATTTGTATTCCACTAAAATCATAGTGGCATTACAATGGAATGACTATGGACTACGTTAGGTGTTGCCTACCATATATAACTATTACTACCATGCGTGTCATTAGTTTTATTTCGGGTTTTCGGCACTAAAATCTTTAGATGATTGATTTTATTTATGGTACATGTGACATTTCGATAAGTTTTGAAGAAACTTGTGTATTTTTGTGCATAGACTCTGAAGCAGAGTCAAAATCTGAATTTCGTGTCGTGTTTAGGGCTGATAGCTAAATTGCCAATGCCTTAAAATAAGGGGAAAAAAGCAATCACTGGACAGCGCCATTCCATGGTAGGAATAGTAGAATACCAAAAGTGGTCAACAATGATAGTTGAATGATTGTGAAAACTGACAGTTATCAGAATACGAAAAGTGTCAAAATTTGACATAATATCGCCATTGAGTGACCACAATCATGTAATTGTCATACAACTATCACCGCTGTCATTTAGTAGAATTGGCCCCCTGGTAGTTAGAAGAGTAATCTAATTAAAATTTTCTTTAAGAAAAAATACACTTTCAAACATCAATATGCTCTGTCTGTCTTATTAACTGTATTTAAAGGGAACCCGTACAGGAAACGTGTTTTTTTCCGTGTGGAACCTTTTTGTGAGTTTAAATTACACTTAGTCAGTTTTTAACCACTTCCAAATTCGAATTAAAAATGTCTTTATTTCTTTAGGTAAAAAGAAAACACTTAGAAACGTCAGTAGTCTTATAACAAGGGACTCTAAACTCGTCCATGAAGATTGGCTGAATGTAAACAGCAGCCTATCTCCACCGACGAGTAGCTGGTTCCAAATCGTCCCCGAGAAGAACCAGCAACAATATCAGATTTTAATAAATTCCTACAGGAACGGGAATAATCGGGCTATGAAGTATAGATTATCCAGTAAACCCTGCTATATGTATTTCTTTTTCATCTCACCGGGCGGAAAGCGTCAACTTTCGGCCCGTTGCGCTAAGCGAAGTTGCCGCTTTTCGCCTCCGTCGAGCAGAAAAAAGTATACACACCTCGGGAAGTAAATAAAAAGGCTCAGATCACGTTACCTGTGATCTTAGACATTTCTTATTTTACTTCCGTAGATATAATAATTGTGGGATTCACACATGGTTATTCAGTCCCAAACTAGACAGGGCCTGTGCTATGGGTGATAAACAACTGATAAACATTAAATAAATATTAAACGACCAGACATTAGTCTCTTAAGTGTGGTCGGCAAACTATATGCGAGGATATTGATTGATAGGGTCGTGACTGAAACGGATGAGAGGATATGGGATGTTCAGGCAGGCTTTAGAAGGGGGATGGGATGCATGGATCAAGTCTTTTCCTTACGGTGCGTCACTGAGAAATTTTTGGCAAAAGACCAAAGAATATTCTGCGCCTTTATAGACCTGGAAAAGGCTTACGATCGAGTGAGAAGGAATGAGCTATGGTCAACACTGGCCATGCATGGGTTGAATCCTATTTTGGGACAGGGTCTGAAATCCCTCTATAGAGATTCTAGAGCCTGTGTCAGAATTAATGGCGCCTACACGGACTGGTTTGACATCTCTGTGGGTGTAAGACAGGGTTGTGTAGCATCGCCATGGCTTTTCAACCTTTTCATGGATAGCTGTTTGACAGATTTGAATGAGCGAGATTGTGGAATACGAATGGGAGAGGTACGTGTCAAATGCCTGTTATACGCCGATGATCAAGTAATACTTGATCCATCGGCGTGTAAGTTGCAGGACACTGTAACTCTTGTGAATGAGGCTTTTAAGAAGAAAGGCATGAAAGTGAATGTAAGCTAAACGAAGGTAATGGTTCTGGAGAAAGATAGGGACATGTCTGAATGTGATATTATGATTGAAGGCGAGAAAGTAGAACAAGTGTCAGAGTTTGTTTATTTGGGAAGTAAGTTTACAAGAGACGGAAAGTGTGACAGTGATATTGAACGGAGGGTGAATGCAGGGAACATGATTAACGGAGCTCTGCACTCCTTTAAGAGGAGCCAGAATGTGACAAATAAAGCACGTCTGGCTGTACATGATGGTGTGTTAGTACCTTCGTTGATGTATGGCAGTGAGTGTTGGGTATGGCAGAAGAAGCATGAAAGTAGAATAAATGCAGTCGAAATGCGTTCATTAAGAAGCATTAGTGGAGTAAGATTGATAGATAGAGTGAAAAATAGTGTGATCCGAGAGCGTTGCGGCTTGAAAGATGATATAGTGACTAGGATTGAAAGAGGAATGCTCAGGTGGTTTGATGACACATTGAGCGGATGAATGAAAGTCGTCTAACGAGACAAATATACAAGGGTGTTGTGAATGGGCGAGTCGGTAGAGGACGACCTAGGCGTACCTACATCGACCAGATCGGCGATGTGTTGAAGAAAAGCCAGATAAAGAGTACCCGAAACCGACGAGCATGCATGAGTCGTTTGATGAATGTGGAGGAAGCGCGAGAGATCTGCCAGGTTCGTAGCAAGTGGCGGTCTGTTGTCTCTGCCTACCCCAATGGGAAATAGGCGTGAGATTATGTATGTATGTTATGTGTGTAAACGACCAGACACAAAGCCAACAGACATGTTAGTTCATGCACACAAATGTTGGCCCCGAGCGGGGATCGAACCCGCGACCTCCGACTCAGAAGGCAGGGTCACTAACAGCTGAGCCAACAGGCCCGTCAATAAACTATCTTTTATCCAAACCCTGCTATGTTTCTTTATAAGCAGACTCACCGACGACGGCTATCCAGGACTTGACCTGCTGGGCCACGTGGTCCATCGGCAGTCCTCGCAGCGTCAGCAGCAAGGTCAGGTTGTCGCGACCCGTCAGGAAGTCGTCCAGCCCGAAGAACTGGGGGCAGTACCCCAGCGACTCGAGGTACTGGAACACGGAACGTTACTTTGGGACAGATAAAATTGATGCGGTTGAATCTTCATTAAATTTCAATTAACAAAGTCAAAATGTTACGTTTTAAAATAATAATAATATAATCTCACGCCTTTTTTATCCCCGAGGGGGTAGGCAGAGGTATTCCATTACTGGATATACCCACATTTCACGAGATATATTGGACCCCTAAATGTTTTAAAAGTCCACTTATTAAAAGGCATTTCAACTCCACCGCTTCAGCATGTATGGTTGAGAAGAAACGGGGCAAGAAACTCCTCAACACATTATCCTTTTAACACATTAACGGGCAAATAGTTAACACCAAATATTAAACTCTATGTAATTGAAATAAGATTCAAAAACAATGAATAATTTAAACTGCTTGTGCCCGTTAAAGGGGTAATCCAAAGAGGTTGGAAGAAAATATAATTGGGTTATTTTTCGTTGTCGTATTGCGCTGTGCTGGAGGAAATCTGCTCCAAGCATATTGTCATTTAATTAATTTCAATGAGTCACACAAACATGTCAGAGTTTAAAAATAAAATATTTTTTAATAATTTTTTTTTTTTTTTATATTTAAATTTACTTTAAAATAAATCTAAAAAAAAAAACATATAATCTCTAACCTTGATCAACTACACTACTGTTTGGTTCATCGAAATTGATGCAGTATTAACCAAGTTACGAGGCAGTTACGTTTCTTCCATTTTCAAAATTTTACGCGGCCCATGCGCTTGGGCCGTCCGATAACGATCCATTTGGGCCTCTCATTACTAAATTACGTGTGACGTACACGTAATTTAGTAATGAGAGGCCAAAATGGACCCAAACCCAAATTTTTAACCCCAATATAACGTAATTGACAATTATTCTACCACTCGCCTTAAGACGAGTTGTCTTAAGCTAAAAACACAGAATTTCTTATATCACAGTCAAAGTTATTGCCATAGTCACGAATCAAGAATAGACCTCCAGAAAAATGGTCGTCCAAAATTATGGTATTTCTGACCAAGTGCCAGTACAAAATGATCGCTTCAGGAAGTTCTTGGCCGTACAATATGATAGCATATCTGATCAAGTGCCCGTACAATACGATAGTATTAATATGATGGTAAAAAATACTATTTATGACTAAGTGCCGTACAAAATGATCGTTCCAGAAAAGTGCCCGTACAATATGATGATATGTCTGACCAAGTGCCCTTACAAAGGGATCGTTCCAGAAAAGTGCCCATACAAGATGATGGCATTTCTGACCAAGTGCCCGTACAAAATAATCGTTCCAGAAAAGTGCCCGTACAATATGATGATATGTCTGATCAAGTGCCCTTACAAAATGATCGTTCCAGAAAAGGGCCCGTACAATATGATGGTGTTTCTGACCTTCGCCCTGGGGTACTTGAGGTGGTGGCCGTTGGCGAAGACGGACCCTCTGGTGGTGCACTCCTCGGCCGTGATCATCTTGAAGGTGGTGGACTTGCCAGCGCCGTTCACGCCAAGCACGCCGAAGCACTCGCCTACATACATACATTAATCAAACTTAAATAACATTAAAATAATCATACAACCCCCGACACAAAAATACATATTATTAAAAACACAAACTGCGCTGGACATATTTTCTTATAGCTAAGAACACTCTCGATTAAGTCACCTTTGAAACAAAAAAAAACTAAATCAAAATAGTTTCAGCCGTTTGGGAGCTACCTCAAACTTTAAATATCACGCTTAGGGGTCGAATATTCTTGTGAAAAGTGGGTATTTCCAGAGATGGAATACGTCTGCCTACTCCTCTGGGATAAAAGGCGTGACTTTTTAAAAATATTTTTAATTGAATGTACTGTTGAAACGTGGTTATGTCCAGAAATGGAGTATTCCCTTTGGAGATAAAAGGAGAGACATTTTATTTATTTTAATAGTAGTTGCATACCTTTCTTCACAGAGAAACTGATTCCTTTGACGGCATTGCACGTCTTCCTGAAGATGGCCGGGTAACGCTTGTGGACGTCATTCACTAGCATCGCGTCCGGGACTTGCTTGTTAGCTGTAACCATATTTTATCTTATATTAATATAATTCACTAATTATAAATTATTCGATTGAGCGGTGGTAGCCTAACTGTTAAACAGCCTCCTTCACATTATGAAAATCAGTGAGGCTAGAGTTCGAATCGTGGCATGTACCAATGAGTTTTTCAAAACTTACGTACATATTTATCACTAGCTCGACTCGACGGCGAAGGAAAACATCGTGAGGAAACCCGTAGGTCCCAGAATTTATTCTGAGACATGTGTAAAAGACCCGGTCCAGCGATGGGCTCACAACCTATCACGTTTAGAGGTCCAAAGAATATCTCGTGAAAAGTGGGTATATCCAGAAATGGAATACCCAAAGACGTTTAAAGAAAAAGTTTCTCTCTCCTATAGACTACTAATGTTCTAAAAACACTATGAAAACCACTTCAACCAAAAATCGGGGTGCGGGGGGCGAAGTATGAGATGACGTACTAAATGTCAAATTTACCAATAGTATTTAAAGAACATTTTGCGGTCGGCCAATCAGAAAGCTCACGTATTATTCTATTTTTGAATTTGCTCCATTAGTGACGGACTAGTCAAGTAATCATATACCACACAATCGATATCGATAAAACTGCAACCTTAGGAATAGCTGACTTTGTCAGTTTGGTATATTTGCAAGTAGAGAGATTGAAATATAAAGTCAGGCTGAAAATGTTTAGAGCAAATTGTGGAATGTGTTGATGGAATCCAATTTTCAGCCTTGAATGTAGATTTAACCAATTTTTTTTGAGGTTTGGATCTCTTGTAAATCTGAAATCATATATAATTTCAGTTCTATATTTGATAAAAATATAGCAAAGTTAATCGACATAAAATTATTGATCTATCGATATTTTATACTTTTTGTCAAGTACTAAGGAAATATTCATAGATAAAAATTTAAATACTTAAATATGTTTTTTGTGGCGTAGTTTGAATAGGAAAATACTAAATGGTGATAAGTAATGCATGAATAGGATTTCTGCGAATTTACTGTGGAGTTTCCGCACCACACAACGACGCAAGCGGGCATATTTTTGTCAAAACCGAGAGCTTGTTTCGATCTGACTTCCAATATGGCATTGCGTTGTCAAACCAGCGGCCACGTCAAAATACGGTCTGTCAACGAATGTGGGCGAGGATTCACTAGGTCGAGCTTTCCTACATTAGCACTCTATAGGAAAGAGAATGATTTTCTTCCAACGTCTTTGGGAATACCTCTGCCTACTTTTTTTAACCTTTGGTGGTAATCCCGGGAATACTCACGCAGCGTGATGGCCTTGTTGACGTAGGTGGTCTCGGCGCGAACCATCTCGTCGCTGAAGCCGGGGGCCGTTGGGTGGTAGCCCTTGTTCGTGGCGCGGTCCCACAACCAGTGGAAGAATCCATGTTGAGCGCACAAGACCAGCGTCTGTACGGGACCATTATAGTGCACTAGTTTTTACCCGCGGCTTCGCTAGCGCACGTTTATTTGTGTTTATGATGTCTTGAAAAGCCCCTCTCATTTTTGTTGTGCCCTTCAGGGTCCATAATGGACTCGATTCTGCATAACACCTAAAATTCTTAATTTTAAGTTAGCCTATCCTTTTTTATAGAATACGGAAGAAAAAGGACAGAAACAAACCATAGATTATAGAGTAATATCAAACATGTGAAAACCGACTAATTTGATGTCTTAACTGTCACTTTTATCCATGACTTCCTTACATCTTTGCTAAAATTGCTAAAAACGTGTATTTGAATGCGTCCATAAGGCTCAATTTTGATATTTTGACATTTGTGACGTTGTAAATAAATATTATGGCGCTAATTTCTGTCCCTTTCCTTTCCCAAGCGGTGGAAAAGAATAGAGCTAACATAAAATTAGGAATTTTAGGTGGTTTGCAGAATCGAGTCCAATGACCCCTTATCTCTATGATATTTCATTCATTATGTTCATTATGGTGCAATAAAATTATTGAGTATTTCACTGCTTGGGGTTGAATTTTGCAAAATCCTTCCTTAGTGGATGTCTACACTGTATAAGCTATCTATGTGCAGAATTTCAAGTCTCTAGACCCAGCGGTTTAGGCTGTGCTGCATTTTATATATGTATATAGATGACTATAAAAAATAAAATAAATAATCTCAGGCCTTTTATCCCCGAGGCAGAGAGTCTATTTCTGGAAATACCCACTTTTCACGAGAATATTCGACTCCTAAACGTGATAGGTGGTGAGCCCATCGCCGGACCGGGTCTGTTACACATGCCTCAGAATTAATTCTGGGACCTGCGGGTTTCCTCACGATGTTTTCCTTCACCGTCGAGCTAGTGATGAATATCACTTAAGTTTCGAAAAACTTCTTGGTACATGCCAGGATTCGAACCCGAGCCTCAATGATTATCATTATGAGATGCGGACTCTTTATCCGTAAGGCTATCACTGTACATATTATTTTGCCCTATTATTTTGATACTATATTCTCGCGCAAACCTACCACTATAATTCCAAGCAAGAGCACTCACCATATACACAATCAGTTGAAAAACTAGTATGATCCAGTCCATCGACGGCGCGTAGGACTCTGAGCAGAAGTAGCACCTCGGATTCTGGTTTTGGTCTGGAAACATAATATTATATTTATTACTAGATAGTAATTTATTTATTACTTACTTATTACTAGTAGTAATAAATTATTAATTTATAACTAAAAGAATAGAATAATCTCACGCCTTTCATTCCCGAAGGAGTAGGCAGAGGTATTGCATTACTGGATATACCCACATTTCACGAGATACATTGGACCCCTAAACGTGATAGGTGGTGAGCCCATCGCTGGACCGGGTCTATTTACACATGTCTCCGCATTAATTCTGAGACATGTGTAAATCAGGTCTCAGAATTAATTCTGAGACCTGCGGGTTTTCTCACGATGTTTTCCTTCACCGTCGAGCTAGTGATAAATATGTACGTAAGATTTTCGGCCGGCTCTTTAAACGTAAAGGCTATCACTGCTCATAATTTATAGCTAGTAGTAATAAATTATTAATTTGTGAGGATAAAAGGCCTGTTTTTTTTAATGCAAGCTCCATATTATTTCAGGGATAAATCCCCGAGAGGATAGGGCCCAAAATTGATTTTTTAAACCACACGCATTTTAAGGCGTGAGTTTAAAAAAATAATAATAATGTAAGCTCCCTTTTGTTTCAACTCACCGCAGCACTTGACAATTTCTTCGGCAGACAGATAGAGGTTCGGGCAGTGATCCCTGTTGAGCGAGCAGACCGCATTCGAGGAGGCCACGTGAACCGACCGCAGTAAAGCCGATGTGAGTGCGTTCGGAGGGACTACGTAATTCGAGAGGGCCAACGGGAACCGCCAACGGCCGAGGTCTTCGTCGAATAGGTCGGCTCCGGTCTTCACTAGCGCGGGTATTACGCCTGGAGTAAGGCGTCCGTTAATTACGTGATTTTGGCAACTTTTCAACCCCACTTGTAGAATTGTAAGATTTTAGTCAACCCCCTTACAGTCGGTTTCCAAAACGCAAATCGGACTAAAATTTGCAGACTGACTGTTAAATGTCATGCTAGCTGTTTTGATTGGTTGAATAATATCAAAACGCTTTTCAACAACCAATTAGAGCACTTGACGTGAGATTTCAGCTACACAGATTAAAAGTCTCAGTATCAGTCAGTAACACTAACAGTCGGTTAGCTAATTTTAGTTAAACTTATCTTTCGGAAACTGAGGGTTAGTCTTACGTGTGATTTTTGAAATCGCTTATTTTTACTTATAATGTTAATCTGTGCTTGCTTAGATTATTTATAAAATTAATCATTAAGTATGTAATTATTTATTCATACAAAAAAAAAAGTGATATTTGCCTAGACTTTGCCCTTTCCCCCTACGTGAGATTGCGTGAGATTCAAAACGACAAGTTGCTGGTTCCAAATCCAGTAAACTAGGAGAAGCAGCAAACTCAAGGGCAGCTCTTTTTAGCCTCATATCTTACTATTACACTTTACTCTTTTTAATCCCTGACGAAAAACCGAGGGGTGTTATAAGTTTGACGTGTTTCTGTATGTCTGTCAGTTTCTAGTTTATAGCTTCTAAACGGCTGAACCGATTTTGATTCAGTTTCTTTGTTACAAAGGTGACTTGATAAGGAGTGTCCTTAGATACGATTCAAGAAAATTTGTCCAGCCGTTAGTGTTTATATGCATTTTTTTTGTGTACAATAAAAGGTTAATCACTACATAGTATAAAACAAAGTCGCTTTCTCTGTCCCTATATCCTTATGTATGCTTAAATCTTTAAACTACACAACGGATTTTGATGCCGTTTTCTTAATAGATAGAGTGATTCAAGAGGAAGGTTTTAGTATTAGCATTGCACCCGTGCGACGCCGGGGCGGGTCGCTAGTTCATTATATGTGGTGCTTACCGAGGACCAGGATGATGACGAAAAGCACTGCGCCTGCGCCACGCTCGCCGACAAAGAAGCTCACCAGGTAGGTCAGCGCCAGGAAGGCCGCTATGCCCAGCGTCAGTGACACGAACAACGAGCCTGAAACACATTTGGAGTCAGTTCACTCATCAGTCCACTAAGTAGTTGCGAAAAGATGTTTTTTTTTTGTAACTTGTTACAAAACACAGTTACATAGGCAGCCGAAAGGGTATGTACTTGCAAGAATACGCGTTAGTGGGCACAAAAGGTTTTTTAAAGGTTGGTTCGGGATGAATCGAGCATGCAAATATCGGTTGTTAGTAATAAAATTTAAAATGTCAAACGTGAATAATGATTAAGTGACTATAGTTAAAAATTTTAACTATAGACAAAATTAATAATTAATTAATAATATAATAAATAATTAATTTTAGCTTAAAATAAGATTTAGCCGAAGAAGACCAAAGAAATTTAAAATCAATGTCTACAATGACAGAAAACATCGTGAGGAAACCAGCAGGTCTCAGAATTAATTCTGAGACATGTGTAAATAGACCCGGTCCGGCGATGGGCTTACCACCTATCAAGTTTAGGGGTCCAATATATCTCGTGAAATGTGGGTATATCCAGTAATGGAATACCTCTGCCTCGGGGATAAAAGGCGTGAGATTATTACATTTTTATTTTGTTTATTTTAATGTTTACAATTTTAAATCAACATTCAAAATTAGGGTAACAATTCCCAATTTAAAACATGCAAAAAAAATTAATTAATTAAGGGCCGATTTTTCAATAGCTAGATAAACAGACAAATAACTATCTAACGAACAAAGTTATGTGACTGTTTATCGGACGAATAACTGCTCGCCAATTTTTCAATCTTCTTTTATTCCACGGATAACTATCTGATCTATTATTTTAACTCTGGCAACTCAAACTTCGGAGAGGTGAAACAAATATATTGCTTAGACAAGTGTTAGAGCAGGACGTCTTTGATTTTCGGTTGCTTAGCGATTTTTGTTGACTTGTCTTGTCACTGTCTCTAGCAGTGAACTTTTCCGTTCAACGGTCTCTAGATATTATTTCTGCCTATTTTATTATGATAATAAATAATAATCTCATGCCTTTTATCCCCGAGGGGGTCGGCAGAGGTATTGCATTTCTGGATAGTACCCACTTTTCACGGGATATTCTTTGGAACCCTAAACGTGATTGGTGGTGAGCCCATCGCCGGACCGGGTCTGTTTTTACACATGCCTCCGAATTAATTCTGAGACCTGCGGGTTTTCTCACGATGTTTTCCTTCAACGTCGAGCTAGTGATAAATATGTAGGTACAGGTACAGCTACAAATAAAGACTGCGAGAAACGAACAACAGTTTATGGAGGAGGAACATAAACTGAAAATTTAACATTTGGCTAACAATGAGAGAAGAAAAGAAGAAATACTTCTAATAGCAAAAAAAAAGTTAATTTATTTATATGTGCCTGTCATAATGTTTTTAGATAGTTTTTAGTGTGTAGAAAAATAAAAACTTTATTTTCTATAGAAACATTTTTATTGTTATAAAAGTACCTACTGTCTAATTAAGGTCTTATATATTATGCAACTACATCTTGAAATATCAATTCTGCTGAACACATTACTTGCACATTAAATGACAAAAAGCCTATTGTGTTCCTAAATTCCTCTGCTGTATTTCCACCGGCCGACTGAATCCTAATGTGAGTGCCATCTATAGCAGAGATCACTCTAGGGAATCTGGATATTTTATAAAATTCTTCCTGAGACCTTTTGAAAATCACCACAAGTTATGTAGAAACTCCCAGTGGCATAAAACCGTAGTGTAATTAGTAACTGTAGCATGGGTGGAATACACTGGTTCCTGAAACATAATAGCGCTTATTTTAGGTTACTGCAACAATACAGTTTGTATGGGTAGGTACTAGGTAGGTATCCTTACACATAGATCACTGACTGTTTAAGCGAACAAAAACTTACCTTTGTGTTTTGTGCTTGATTTTATCTTCTATCAGTGAAAGCAAACTTTGCACAGACTCTTTTAAAAGTCTGAATCGACGATCAAATTCTTCTGAATCCCACTCCGTATCAGGTATCGTATCAGGCCTTGATCTGACGATTCTTTCTTTTCTTTCACATGGATTTAAATATACATTTACTATGGCCTCTTCTTCGATAGCCAGGTCACCAATACTATCGAAAATATCCATAATAAATTATGATATCTAATTTATCACTTCGTTCAAACGCAAGAAATAACCTCAAACCAAGTTTACTTAATAAAAACGTACGTCAACGTCAAACTATTCAGTCGAATAAGCGGCTATCTGGCGATGGAAGCGGCAAATAGATTTATTCCTCAGGTAGTGGAGTTATTCGAAAAATAAGTCATATCCGACTATTGAAAAATTCAATATCTTGCTACCTGTCGAATAAACCCTATCTGTCTGTTTATCTAGCTATTGAAAAATCGGCCCTTAAACAAAATAAATTACATAACAAATTTTAAATATTCAATGACACTACAAGGCAGCGCCGAGTACAGCAGCGAAGTGGCTTTAGGACGATCTTGCCCTTGTCGTAGGTTAATACTCACCGAGGAACCCGGACTGTGTCAACAGGCCGTCGCGGTCAACGACCCCTGCGGCCAGCATCGTGGGCAGCACGAGCACCGCCACGTACAAGGAACAGTGAAGGAGCAGAGTGGCTTTAGGACGATCTTGCCCTTGTCGTAGGTTAATACTCACCGAGGAACCCGGACTGTGAACAGGCCGTCGCGGTCAACGACCCCTGCGGCCAGCATCGTGGGCAGCACGAGCACCGCCACGTACAAGGAACAGTGAAGGAGCAGAGTGGCTTTAGGACGATCTTGCCCTTGTCGTAGGTTAATACTCACCGAGGAACCCGGACTGTGTGAACAGGCCGTCGCGGTCAACGACCCCTGCGGCCAGCATCGTGGGCAGCACGAGCACCGCCACGTACAAGGAACAGTGAAGGAGCAGAGTGGCTTTAGGACGATCTTGCCCTTGTCGTAGGTTAATACTCACCGAGGAACCCGGACTGTGAACAGGCCGTCGCGGTCAACGACCCCTGCGGCCAGCACCGTGGGCAGCACGAGCACCGCCACGTACAAGGAACAGTGAAGGAGCAGAGTGGCTTTAGGACGATCTTGCCCTTGTCGTAGGTTAATACTCACCGAGGAACCCGGCCTGTGTGAACAGGCCGTCGCGGTCAACGACCCCTGCGGCCAGCATCGTGGGCAGCACGAGCACCGCCACGTACAAGGAACAGTGAAGGAGCAGAGTGGCTTTAGGACGATCTTGCCCTTGTCGTAGGTTAATACTCACCGAGGAACCCGGCCTGTGTGAACAGGCCGTCGCGGTCAACGACCCCTGCGGCCAGCATCGTGGGCAGCACAAGCACCGCCACGTACAAGGAACAGTGAAGGAGCAGAGTGGCTTTAGGACGATCTTGCCCTTGTCGTAGGTTAATACTCACCGAGGAACCCGGCCTGTGTGAACAGGCCGTCGCGGTCAACGACCCCTGCGGCCAGCATCGTGGGCAGCACGAGCACCGCCACGTACAAGGAACAGTGAAGGAGCAGAGTGGCTTTAGGACGATCTTGCCCTTGTCGTAGGTTAATACTCACCGAGGAACCCGGCCTGTGTGAACAGGCCGTCGCGGTCAACGACCCCTGCGGCCAGCATCGTGGGCAGCACGAGCACCGCCACGTACAAGGAACAGTGAAGGAGCAGAGTGGCTTTAGGACGATCTTGCCCTTGTCGTAGGTTAATACTCACCGAGGAACCCGGCCTGTGTGAACAGGCCGTCGCGGTCAACGACCCCTGCGGCCAGCATCGTGGGCAGCACGAGCACCGCCACGTACAAGGAACAGTGAAGGAGCAGAGTGGCTTTAGGACGATCTTGCCCTTGTCGTAGTGTAACGCCTTGAAAAATTGCGATAGCAATTTAGTCAAGGGTTTCTTTATTCGACATTTAATAAGAAGGCTTTAACTTAAAAACTAATTACTTATTTATTCTTTATAAATTTTAAACTAATAAATTAAATAAATTATAATATTAAATACTTAATTCTAACTATTTACAAAAAAAATACACCTAACCATAACTTAACTACTTAATGTTTAGATGTCTTCGTAAACGGCTTTAGGCATCAGCAATTATGAGATGACTCGACGAATTTCGAAAACGATCCTTCCCCACTACCTCGGCTGACCGTTAAGCAGTAAGGACGTACCAAGGAAGTACTTAATACTTATTACAAATCCACAAGGAAATCTTTTATTTCAATATTTAAAATTGAATTTAATAGTGTTAACCCCAACTTGGGGTTCATACTACTACTACTTCTTATTCTTATCATCGTGCTGATCTCAAGTTGGAGAAACCGGTTGACCACGGTTTCACCTGGAAGTGCTGCTTGCTGACTGCTGGAAGATTTCGCGCCGATCACCAGACGCGAGATAAGTGATATAAAAACAGAGGCCATAAATTTTGAATCCGCAATAGCTTTCGAACCGCGACCCGAGCTCTGGTTCTAAATCTACCCTATCTTTTAAAAATTGTGAAATTCTAAATATAACTTGTAAAATCCATCTTTTATTTTATTTTCTTCGAACATCTTTCTGTTTTGCCACCTAACGTGACAAATGGCGCCCACCTCGGTTTAAGTTATTCGGATTCTTTTTATGGTTTTTGTGCTTACGTAGTTCTTTGGTGTTGCTGTGGTTCTTGTAGTTGGAAATTATTTTATTAAATTGTTAATTGATTTTCTTGTATACTCAGCGGTACTTGTGTATTTCTGCTTTTGAAAAGTGTGTCTACCCACATTTTTGAAAAAAAAAAAAAAACTTCATACTAGGAATTGTAAATTACCTACTAGATATAAAGATTATTATTGTTGATTTTGCACTACCTGCTATATATAAATTTACCGCTTTCTAAAACCAATCAAAACCACTATCATTAGTTGGCTTGGCTTATTGTATGTATTTAGAACAAACAATCATTAGTTGGGTTACTGGACTGTTGTATTTAGTTTAGTGTTGTGTTGTTTGAACTTGCAATACCTTCCCAGTATGTCTTACGCTATTAAATATCTTTCTCTTCAAAAAGAAGAATTGGAATATGAGGTTGCTTTACGCGGAGGTTCAGGTGATAATGTTGATAGCTTGAGGAAACAAATCATCAAGCTAACTAAGGATCTGCCCGCTGAGGATATACTCGAGTCTCATCTCGAACTTGCTGATGATCTTAAAGGCCTTAAAGTTGCTTTAAATAAAACAAAAATTAATTTAGGAAGTTTAAAAACAAAATTTGACAAACCCTTATATCTACGAACAGAAACATTACTGCATCACATATATCACCGCATAAATAGATTAAACTGTATACCTACCCTATTAGAAGACACTTACAAATCTAATGTTGCACTTTTTAATTCACAATATGCTGAATTTAAAGGTCTTATACCTAAAGAAAATGACCCGGAAAAGGAACCTGCCTCATATGCTATCACTGTGGTCTGTGAGAAGAGTCTAGCGTCAGAACTTAGCAAGCTAAAATATTCTGGGGATTCTTGCGTTAGATCTTTTATTCAGAGCGTGGAAGAATTCATCGAAGCTAAAAATATATCTAGTGATAAGATCATGTCTGCTGCTTATGATATCTTTACTGGTAACGCTAAACACTGGTTTAGATATGTCAAGGATAAAGTATCTTCCTGGAATGAGTTAGTTGAGCTGTTGAAACAAGATTTCAGCCATAATGATTATGACTACCGTCTACTTGCTGAAATACGTGCTCGTACACAAGGTGAACATGAGAATATAACAATATACTTGTCTATTATGCATGGCCTATTTGAAAAGCTAAGTAGAAAAATTAGTGAAACAGACAAGCTGGAAATACTTTTACATAATATTCGTCCCTCTTACGCGAATATTTTGGCTTGTGGTACAAACATTACTACTATTGATCACTTACAGACTATCTGCCGTAATTTTGAAAATATACAATCACGTTTTTCTGAATTTCGTGAACCACCTAGGCCGAATTCGGAAACCCTTGCTCCTGAATTTGCGTACAATCATGCACCTAGTACGTCTACTAATTACAAGAAAACTACAAACTACACTAATAATAAATATCAAAATCCTAACCAAAATAATTATAATAATTACAATAAATACAAATATAATCAAAACTCAAATTATACTAACAAAAACAACAATAACAATGAAACACCTAAAGCTATTACTGTACCTGTCAATGCTATTTCCCAGAACGAAGCTCCTAAAAGCGTATTTTGTCCAAGGTGTAGAATCGATACTCACAGCCTTCGCGACTGTCCAGAACCACATTATCCAATTTGCTTTAAATGTGGTAAAAAAGGTGTCCGTTTTCCTGAATGTTCTACTTGTCATTCTGAATCAAAAAACTAATTACGAAGGGTTGCTGGGACAAATTCAATGAAGATGAGTGGAAGAGTTGGTTATTAACTGTCTCGAATTTTTTCTCTTGCTACAGTGTCTCGTCAATCCATAGTAAAAAAACTAATAATTCACGTCCTTACGTCACTATTTCTATAAATGAAAAGACTATAACTGGTTTACTCGATAGTGGGTCCTGTGTCACTATGCTAGGTAAAAACTCACATCTACAACTAATAAATAATGGTTACAAACTATATCCTTGTCAATCACCATTAAATTTTGTTGCTGCTGGTGGACAAAAACTTGCTACTGAAGGAATAATTTACTTACCAATTTCATTTCAAAACCAGTTACACATTTTAACTGCCTATGTTGTACCAGAAATACAAAATTCATTAATTCTAGGAATGGATTTCTGGAATGCTTTTGGCCTATTCCCTAAACACTTGGACTCTGTTTCTTTCTGCGACGATTCTGATGCGGCTCTAGCTGAGGTCACCGTAGACCAAACAAAACATATCTGCTCTTATGATAGTCTAACAAAAGAGCAAAAGGTTACGGTTGACAACATTATATCTCAGTTCCGTGATATTTCTTACGAAGAGCGTGGCCTCGGTCGCACTTCTTTAATTGAACACGCTATCGACACTGGAGATGCTGCTCCTATTCGTCAAAGGTACTACAGAATGTCTCCAGAAAAGCAAAAAATTATTATTGAACAACTTGATGATATGCTTCGTGAAGATGTTGTTGAACCTTGTGAAAGTCCTTGGTCCACTCCAGTTTTGCTGACTCCTAAGAAGAACGGAGAATTAAGATTTTGCTTGGACAGTCGAAAATTAAACGCTATTACTCGTAAGGATGCCTACCGTCTACCTTACATCTCTGAAATTTTGGATAATTTACGTGATGCAAAATTTATAACTAGTCTAGATCTATCCAAAAGTTTCTGGCAAATTCTTATTAAGGAGGAGGACCGATGTAAAACCGCCTTTTATATCCCTACTAGGGGAACCTATCAATTTAAATCTATGCCCTTCGGTTTGACCAATGCTCCAGCTACGCAACAACGTCTGGTTGATGTTCTCTTTTACGGCCCTGAATTTGAAAACATGGTGTTTGTTTTTGTCGACGACATTATTATTGTCTCTCCCACTTTCGAGCAACATATTTCGCTTCTTTTACGCGTTCTCGAAAAATTGAAGTCGGCTAACCTGACTATCAATTTCAAAAAGAGTCAATTTTTTCGGAGTAAACTCAGGTATCTTGGATATGTCGTCGATTCAAATGGACTCCATGCTGACCCAGAAAAGGTAGAAGCTATTGTTAACTACCCTACTCCTACTAACCGTAAGGAAGTACGTCGTTTTCTCGGTACATCTTCGTGGTATCGTAGGTTTATTCCAAATTTTAGCTCCCTTGCTGCTCCTCTAAATAAACTTACCACTCAAGGCAAAAATGCCCCTCCCTTTGTCTGGACTGCTACAGCTGATCAATCCTTTAGGAAACTTAAAGACTGTCTTGTCTCTGCTCCAGTGCTTTCTTGCCCCGACTACTCAAAACCATTTGAGATACACACTGATGCCAGCGACTACGGGATAGGTGCTGTCCTAACGCAGAACTTAGATGGCAATGAAAAGGTTATCGCGTATATGAGCAAATCTCTTTCTAAACAAGAACGCAATTATAGCGCTACTGAGCGCGAAGCCCTTGCTGTACTGATTGCATTAGAACACTGGCGATGTTACGTAGAAAATGGGCAAAAGTTTACTGTATACACTGACCATTCTTCACTTAAGTGGTTTTTAAATCTAAATAGCCCCACTGGACGTTTAGCTCGCTGGGGTGTGCGTTTGTCGGCATATAACTTCGAGATTAAGCATCGCCGTGGTGCTGATAACGTTGTGCCTGATAGTCTATCACGCGCTGTGCCCATTCTGGCCATAACTACAGATTCTACCAGTTCTACTACACCTAATCTTACATCTACTGACTCTTGGTATCTAAATATATACAATGGTTGTTTAAATTCTCCCACTTCCTTTTTAAACTACAGGATATCTGACAAAAAACTGTTTCGTTATGTCAAGTCATTAAATCCTCTGCTGAGAGAATTTGAGTGGAAAGAAGTTGTTCCTTCAGAACACCGTCACGACATTATTACACAAAATCACTGCGATCCTACCTCCGGTCATTTTGGTATATTCAAGACGTATAAACGTCTCTGCCTTAAATACTTCTGGCCTAAAATGCACCACGATGTATCAAACTTCGTTTCTGCGTGCGATATCTGCCATTCTCATAAACACGCTAATCACACAACTCTTGGTGTAATGGGCAGACCTAAAGAATGTTCTAGGCCTTTTCAAATGATTAGTATGGACCTTGTTGGACCTCTACCCCCTTCAAGACGTCAGAATACATTTCTTTTTGTTGTGTCATGCTGCTTCTCCAAATACACACTTATCTTTCCCATTCGTCGTGCTACATCTGAAATTATTACTAACATTCTTGAAAATCAAGTCTTTCTAGTACATGGCATTCCCAGCACCGTTCTAATGGACAACGGTAAGCAGTTTGTTAGCAACACCTTAAAACAACTATACGCTAATTATAAAATCCCAAATATTCATTATTGCCCTAAGTATACTGCCCAAGTCAATTCTGTGGAACGTTACAATAAAACTATCATGCAGGCAGTATCTAGCTACATTGAAAATGATCATAGATCATGGGATCTTAATATTCCGAAAATACAGTTTGCCATGAATAGTTCCGTCAGTGAAGCTACCGGGTATACTCCGGCATTCTTGGTTTATGGTAGAGAACTTGTAAGCTGTGGTTCGCATTATTTAGATGTAGATACTAGTGATGATTTAATATTCATGCCTAGAGATGAGTATGCTGAAAATATTGGTTGTCTACGAAAGATTTTCGACAGGGTTCAGAACTGTTTACTTAAAGCTCATTCCAGAAATAGTGGTTACTATAACCTTCGCCGAAAAAATGTCGATTTTAATGTAGGTGATACGGTCTGGAAGAAGACATATTACCAAAGTGACAAGGATTCTAATTTTATGAAAAAATTAGCTCCCAAGTTTGTAAAATGCAAAATTACTGCAAAAAAGTCACCACTTGTTTACCAATTAGAAGACATGCAAGGTAATGATCTGGGAACCTGGCATGTCAAGGATATAAAGCTTACTAATTATGCAAAATCTTAACCTACGAAATAATTTACTGCTGTGTCAATACTAATTACCAACTACACTATTCTATTTACAAAACAATAATCTTCAACATGCTCTGTATTGCTATCTACTCTAAAATTGTGTTATTTAACGTCATTACTATTACTACCGATTAATATGAAGCCTGTCAGCACAGTCCCTCTAAAGGACAAGTTGAAATTTGTTATAGCTAAACTATAACTGCATGTTCATCGGCAATTGTGAATAGGTCATGTTTAGATCAATTAACATATTGTACGCTTAACATAGTGTTAGTTTTTAAGCTTTAGAGTCAGCGGATTTTACTTAGCAAAAATCCTACCTAAAATAGGGGGGTATGTAACGCCTTGAAAAATTGCGATAGCAATTTAGTCAAGGGTTTCTTTATTCGACATTTAATAAGAAGGCTTTAACTTAAAAACTAATTACTTATTTATTCTTTATAAATTTTAAACTAATAAATTAAATAAATTATAATATTAAATACTTAATTCTAACTATTTACAAAAAAAATACACCTAACCATAACTTAACTACTTAATGTTTAGATGTCTTCGTAAACGGCTTTAGGCATCAGCAATTATGAGATGACTCGACGAATTTCGAAAACGATCCTTCCCCACTACCTCGGCTGACCGTTAAGCAGTAAGGACGTACCAAGGAAGTACTTAATACTTATTACAAATCCACAAGGAAATCTTTTATTTCAATATTTAAAATTGAATTTAATAGTGTTAACCCCAACTTGGGGTTCATACTACTACTACTTCTTATTCTTATCATCGTGCTGATCTCAAGTTGGAGAAACCGGTTGACCACGGTTTCACCTGGAAGTGCTGCTTGCTGACTGCTGGAAGATTTCGCGCCGATCACCAGACGCGAGATAAGTGATATAAAAACAGAGGCCATAAATTTTGAATCCGCAATAGCTTTCGAACCGCGACCCGAGCTCTGGTTCTAAATCTACCCTATCTTTTAAAAATTGTGAAATTCTAAATATAACTTGTAAAATCCATCTTTTATTTTATTTTCTTCGAACATCTTTCTGTTTTGCCACCTAACGTGACAGTAGGTTAATACTCACCGAGGAACCCGGCCTGTGTGAACAGGCCGTCGCGGTCAACGACCCCTGCGGCCAGCATCGTGGGCAGCACGAGCACCGCCACGTACAAGGAACAGTGAAGGAGCAGAGTGGCTTTAGGACGATCTTGCCCTTGTCGTAGGTTAATACTCACCGAGGAACCCGGCCTGTGTGAACAGGCCGTCGCGGTCAACGACCCCTGCGGCTAGCATCGTGGGCAGCACGAGCACCGCCACGTACAAGGAACAGTGAAGGAGCAGAGTGGCTTTAGGACGATCTTGCCCTTGTCGTAGGTTAATACTCACCGAGGAACCCGGCCTGTGTGAACAGGCCGTCGCGGTCAACGACCCCTGCGGCCAGCATCGTGGGCAGCACGAGCACCGCCACGTACAAGGAACAGTGAAGGAGCAGAGTGGCTTTAGGACGATCTTGCCCTTGTCGTAGGTTAATACTCACCGAGGAACCCGGCCTGTGTGAACAGGCCGTCGCGGTCAACGACCCCTGCGGCCAGCATCGTGGGCAGCACGAGCACCGCCACGTACAAGGAACAGTGAAGGAGCAGAGTGGCTTTAGGACGATCTTGCCCTTGTCGTAGGTTAATACTCACCGAGGAACCCGGCCTGTGTGAACAGGCCGTCGCGGTCAACGACCCCTGCGGCCAGCATCGTGGGCAGCACGAGCACCGCCACGTACAAGGAACAGTGAAGGAGCAGAGTGGCCGCCCAATGCGTGCCCGCGGCGCATCCCGCCATCACGTGAAGGTGACGGGCCCCAGACTGACGCTCCGAGCACGGCAACGCAACAGCGTTCATCACCGCGCCCAGTATCACTGAAAGAAAGATAGCAGAGAAAGAAGATGAAAATTATTTTTTCATCTCTCCGGGCGGAAAGCGTCATCTTTGGGCCCGCTGCGCTAAACGAAGTTGCCGCTTTCCGCCTCCGTCAATTTGAAAAAAGTATACACACTTCGGGAAGTAAATAAGAAATTCCTCATATCATATGTAATTGTCGACTGAGGCGACGCCGAGGTATACACACATGTGATCTGAGGCTTTCTTATTGTACTTAACTAGGTGTGTAATATACCAAATTTTGGTATACTTAAAATGATTATTGTTATTAATTATACAATCTAAGATTTCTATATTAACTAATTAATTAATGAAGCTACCAAAAAGGGTCGCTACTCAGCATGTGCTGCAGCTGGAGACTGGCAACGATGATCTTCCGTAGCGCCACAGTGAGTGCGCAGGGCAACTGCATTGGTGACGCCAATATGATAAGCTAAAATCCCTCACGAGAAGGTAAGTATGTACACTAACATTCAGTGGGTGGCAACCAAAGAGATTAAAATATAATAGGGCGTAGAGGGGACAAAGCGAGGAAATTTTTTTTTTTTTTGTTTATTCGGAATACCAACAGCTTTAAATACATTATATGTTAACAAACTTAAACATCTACTTAGCCATTAACAGGTACTCGCATATAAAAATATAGATGAGAACAACTAAACATTCAACTACATGACCTAATATAATATTTTTAAATTACTTTATTTGCAGCAGTGTTTGATGTGGTCCCGAAAAATTCATAAAAATATATTTTCTTCTATTTGAAGCCAAAAGTTATTCCAAGTGGAACAAGTCTAGTACAATTTCGACCAAATGACAGCTCGCGTTCATATTCACTGACATGAAGCTTGAGCTTATCTAACATGCTTCAAAGTTTTGTATGAAAATATTCCCAATGCCCCCTCTATGTCCTATTATATTTTAATCTCTTTAGTCGCAACATTGTGATTCAATTTTA
Source organism: Ethmia dodecea (assembly GCA_963855545.1). Lineage (NCBI taxonomy): Eukaryota > Metazoa > Arthropoda > Insecta > Lepidoptera > Depressariidae > Ethmia > Ethmia dodecea. The sequence goes on along the minus strand of OY979456.1, from coordinate 12,542,723 downwards.
TTTTAGTATGTCTACTCCAAAATGTACCGGCACAAGTGCCGGGCCCGACTGCCGCTCCGAGCAATGCAGTGAAACCGCATTGATGATGTGTGTTATCACGTGAAAGGCGGAAATAGGAAATATCCCATTGTATGAACTTAACATTTGAAAGTGTCCCATTCCTTAACCTGATTCATCTTTTTATGTTTTCTCCCACTATCTCCCAAAGCCACGTTTGTAGCCAAACAGCGCGACAAATAGAATCAAGCTACTCACGGACCATAATATTTTCAAAGTATTCCACTTCTGTAGCTTGATTCATCTTTTTACGTCTTCTCCCAGTGTATCCCCACTGTCACGTTTGTAGCCATACAGCGCGTTAAATAAAATCTAGCTTCCTACCCAACAATATTGGCAGATTCTTTTTTTACGTCTTCTCCCAAACCTCCCTAAATAGAGTAGTGACGTGCCTAGTCAAATGAGTAACTTTTTGTGATCTCTCAAAGCGAAAATTTACTATGGAAAATGTATTGAAATAGTATGCTGCGACGTCATCATTTTTAGAACTCAATTGCTTAACTTTTTTTGTTTCATTATTTTTGCTCTAATTGCAGTGAAAATCGAAATACATGTTTAGAGGTGTTTTGGGATAATCTTTTTTAAGTAATGACTACGCGCAATCGAATTTCAATACCACCAACAACCCTATTATATTTGTACCCGGACTAGAATGTAGCTATTCTTCTCGGGGTACTGCATTTCTAACCAGCAACTCGTCGGTGGAGATGGGCTGCTATTCACATTTAGCCAATCTTCATGGACGAGTTTAGAGTGCATTGTCATTCGATTATTCACTTTTCTAAGTGTATTTTCATTTTTCTATACCTACAGAAAATAAATGATTTTGACTTTGACTCACGGAACACGACAAAGAAGACCCACATAGCGGCACCGGAGGTGGACTTAGTTTGGACGTAAGTCTTGTCCTGGAGCGGCACGAAGGCGCCTTGCAGAGGGTAGTTATTGGTGGTGAACGTTCGGCCATCAGCCCACGGGATCAGCTGAGCGGCGAGCATGTTCGACAGCAGGTTCAGGGCAACCGGAGCCGCGTGACGGACCCTAGTCGTGTACAGCACCTGTGTAGAATTAATTCGCTTCGGTCAAAAGTCAAAGTCAAAAATATTTTTTTTTGTGTAGGTATTGTAGGTTTACTAAAATGTATCTACCCTCATTATACAATGCGTAACAGAAAAAGCGCAATTCCTCATACACCCCAATTAGTATATTAATATAAAAAAAATATGATGCAATCGAACTTTAGTTATGTCTAACCAATTTTCTTAAATATCGATTAATAATAGCACGATTTCCATAGAAAGCACTAAATTCAGCTACGATAATTCATTTTTTTGAAAAATTTAACACATATTAAAAATAGCTGAAATCGAATAAGTAGTCGATACTGAACAAACTGATTTCAGGAATTGCGCTTATTCTGTTACATGTTGTATATGAACACAGCTGGTATAAATAGAGGTAGCCCATTAAAGGAAGTCAGATCCGATCATCACATTCGATCTCGACTCTCGACACGAGCAACATCTCTCATTCTTCAACCCTCATCCTACACGTCACCAGTGGCAGTCACCCTCGCTGCCCCTAAAGTATAAAAACTACACTTGGAAAGGTCAATAGTCTAATAACAAGGCACTAAACTCGTCTACGAACTTTTTTTATCAACTATTAGCTGTTCCGCGGGGTTTTACTCACGTAGCTGCCGTTCCCGTGGGAATACGGGGATAAAATATAGCCTATGTTACTCAGGGATCTTCTAGCTTTCCATTGGTGAAAGAATTTTTAAAATCGGTAAAGTAGTGAGTTTATACGAATAAACTAAACGCGGAACAGTTAGTCTATACTAATATTATAAAGAGGAAATATTTGTAATTTTGTATGTTTGTTTCGTTGCGCGGTTACACCCGCGTAGTTCCCGTTCCCGTGGGAATGTCGTCAAAATGTTCTTATTCAATGTAGAGGCTTATAAGTAAACTTATTGAAAGTCATTGCGACTCCACCGCCTCTGTATGTATAGTTGTTGAGAAGAGGCGGGGCAAATTCCTCAACATATTATTCTTTTGAACTATTAATACAATACAAGTTAAATATAGTCTATGTTATTTAATGATAATGTAGCTTTCTACTGGCTAAATACATTTAAAAATAGGTTTAGTAGTTTTACAGGTTATTCAATACAAACATTTTTTTCCCTTTTAATAATATTAGTATAATATGTAGAAGTATAGACTAGCGACCCGCACTCGCCTCGCTTCGGTTTAACCCTTTGAGTATTAAACCAACCGGAGACGCCACTGACAGGCGTTCCCCTCTGCCAAGAAAAAGTGTCGGTCAACGATCATACCTGTCATATACAACTAGTTTTTTTGCGTTCACGGACGGCTCGGATTGGTGAATGTATTTGTGTGCACCTAGTTCAAGCTAGTGTTTTGTTTTGTCAAAAAATGCGTTTGTGTTAACATTATTTGTGTGCGTTTCCTCGTCCCCCCCGCAGAAATTGGCAGACTTTTTTGCAAAGAAACTAGTGCGCGTGACGTCTCCTGTTGGTTTAATACTCAAAGGTGCCCACAAAAATGTTCTTTACGACATCACGTTAAACTATATAACTATATCATCATATTAAACTATAATTGATAGCACGATAAGTAGTTTTTTACGGTACCTTAGCATCTGTATCGTTGATTTCAACTCCAGCCAAGTACTTGTTGTACTCAAGCATGTCAGTTTGTGATACGCGAAGCACGGCTGAAATAGATCATAGAGTTAGCCCATAGACTAGACATTATATGCCCTGAGATGTTGGGAGTCCTTATAAATAGTGGGTATTTGTGGACTCTATAGGGGGTTATTTATACAACATGTAACAGAATAAGGACAATTCCTGAAATTAGTTTGTTCAGTATCGACAACTTATTCGATTTCAGCTATTTTTAATATCGTATCTGAATTTAGTGCTTTCTATGGAAATCGTTTAAGAAAATTGGTTAGACGTAACTAAAGTTCGATTGCATCATATTTTTTTTATATTAATATACTAATTGGGGTGTATGAGAAATTGCGCTTTTTCTGTTACGCGTTGTATTTCGAAGTGAATTTACAGAAATAGGGATATAGCTCAGTATCGTCTATTGAACGATTTTCACTGAAAGATCATTAGAATCACATTTATTCAAACATAATAGCAACATTAAAAATACAATGAATCAACAAACAGTGAGTCAGGCGTGATCCGTATATTGCGGAGGGAACGATTCGACTGGAGACAGCGTTTACATGTCCCTTACATGTTGCACGTTTGCGTATTTTGTACATTTCGCGCCGAAATACAAACAACGATCGCTCTCTACTTTTATATTAACTGAAGTTGTTAGTACCCTTAGTAGTTCTTTCGTATGAACGAAATACCATGGTCATTCAAAGGTACGAGTGCTACACACATACGAGTTCTTTCACACTTACAAGTTCTTTCCACCGTTATGAGTTCTTTCCACAGTTACAAGTTCTTTCTTTCTTTTCTTTCTTCCGCACTTACGAATTCTTTACGCACTTACGAGTTCTTTCGCACTCACGAGTTCTTTCCACACTTACGAGTTTATTTCGCACTCGCGAGTTCTTCCGCACTTACCTTCGCCGACGTCGTTGGTGACCTGGAACTCAACATCCGGGTAGGTATCGGCGAGGCTCCGTAGAGGTCCATCGTTGGACACGTGGTAGTAGACGCGGCGGTCAGGCATATCCCGGAACAAGTCAAGGTCAAGAGAGACCTTCGGATTGGTCTGGGACTGCTGACTCTGGACCTCATTGGTCAAATGCGTGAACACGAATACCAACGCCACGGGCAGTATCACTTGCTGGAAACAAAGTGCTTTTGGAACAGGGGCTTTTATTTAAACAAGGTTCGACGAAAAATCATCATCATCAATCATCAACCCATAACAGCCCACTGCTGAGCTAAGGGTCTTTCCTCACACATGAGGAATTATGGGCTTTAATCTCCCACGCAAGCCCACCGCGGGTTGGGAGATGGTGTCAAGCTAGTGGCCACTTAACAGTCAGAATTTTTCAAGCCACCCAAGGGACATGGCTTAACGACTTCTATTGTGCGTAAACACAACGAAAACCGGGACCAAAAATTTTAAGTGCCTTCCGAAGCACGGTGTGTGCTCGTAATATAAATGCGACGAAAAATAGGGGTTTTATAAATTTGAAGTGTTTTTCTGTGCATCTGTATGTCTGTCTGTTAGCTCGTAGCACCCAAACGCCTGAATCGATTTTGATTAAGTTTTTGACATGATGATAAAAATCGATGAACGCCGGCTGCACACGACGCATGACTTAATGTCACGTTTCGCCTGAGCCGAGCGTGCAAGCGAGAGCGCGGAACAAGCGATAGAGAGGCACGATCAAGCGTTCGGCTTGTGACGCAACTATCTCTCTTCCACTCCAGTATGCAATTTTTCATCAATGTTTTCTTATGACGTTATTACGTAAAATTATCGTCCGTAAACCAACTTAACCGCCAACAAATTTTTTGTTTGTTTAAAAGATGACTTAATCGACAGTGTTCTTAGCTACAGTTCAATGAAATCAATCCAGTCGTTTGTGTTTATAAATATGCTTTCTTTGTGTAGGGGTTTGCATTTTAAATTTAATTTTATATTAATTAGTTAAAAACCGCCGGTTCCAATTGGAACCGAGACACAATTAAAAATCTATTGTGTCTGTGATTAATTGTCTGAGAGGTTAAGCCGCGTTTTGCGACGGAATGCGCTTGTATGATTCAATAGAACACCGTTCGATCTACTGATTGGCTGACCTGCAGGCGTATTCACGGAGACTCGATACCGTTTCCGTTCGATTCAGATAGAGTGAAAAATTTTCCGAAGTCGAATCTATTGACTTCTTTATTCTAGGCGTTTCTGACAGCCACGGAAAATTTTCCGAATCCTTATGTCACATATGACATTAGTTTTCGATACCAACATCCATCTCGAAAGTGTTCGACAGATTTTCCAATATCGAATATCGAAGCTCCCTGAATACGCCTGCAGAGCATAATCGCATCACGTGTTCTTATTACAATCGCATTAGAGGTCAGACTCGCACTACAAGTGTAAAGCTTCATGTGTTCTTGAGTACTTACCATGATTGAGAAATGCCATTTCTTAAACATAAGGAATTGAATGTGCCTCTTCATCAATATAAGCATCTGTTGCACAACTAGAAGTAGCCCAGTATGTCTGTTGTACGTAGCCTCTGTAAATAGGACGGTGACATTGAACCAATAAGGTCTAGAATAGATTAGTCATAGCAATAATAAATGGTGGGACACAATTTACAAACGGTTATTTAAAACCTGTACTATGGGTAACAATTGATACAACATACTTAAATTAATATTAAACACACAGCAACAAAGCCAACAGACATGTTTATGTATACAAATGTTGGCCCCAAGCGGGGATCGAACCCGCGACCTCCGACTCAGAAGACAGGGTCACTACCAACTGAGCCCGCAGTATTTCTTTTTTACCCAGTTTTTTAATTTTCCCGAGAGAATGAGACATGTTCCCACGGTAAAAAGTACTCTAAATGTTGACACAGGTACTCATCTACCAACACACCTTTCATCTAAATCTGTCCAGTAGTTTTTGCGTAATGCGTGCACAACCAGACAGACAGACAAATTTCAAACGGTGTTTTGATATCTACATAACTATACATAACTATCTACGCGAAATTTTCAAAAAATATTTCATGTACAGACACGGCCCTGTTACAGTTTTATTATATGCAGAGATGTAACTAAGTACAGATTACCACTTGAGCACAGCTAGAAGGAGACAACTGCAATTAAAAAAACACGCCTTCGACCCTCCCAGGGGATAGGCAGAGGTATTCCATTACTGGATATACAAACTTTTCACGAGATATATTGGACCCCAAAACGTGATAGGTGGTGAGCCCATCGCCGGACCGGGTCTGTTTACGCATGTCTCAGAATTAATTCTGGGACCTGCAGGTTTCCGCACGATGTTTTCCTTCACCGTCGAGCTAGTGAAAAATATGCAATGTAAAAACTAATCTATTAATATATATTAGATAGATTATATTAGATCTATTAATGTAAATATTGCCTGAAATAAAGATTTATTATTTATTATATTATTATTAAAAACATACCTGGCACTGAGGAGTCGACAGCGTCATCTGAGAATGTTGTGTCTACGTTGCTGCAGAGTCTGTAATGTGAGAATTGTAATAATAATAATTTACTACATACTTATGAGCGCGTTTGACCGATTTTGCTCGGATGACTATACGACTCGTATCATGTACACACGTGATCCAAGTGGACTAGGACCACCGGCATTGAGACTACTAAACATTGAACTATGACTTCATAAATTTTAGCACACAACTGATTCAATATTTATTATTTTAAATTTTTCTTAAACGAGTGATTAAAACTGAAAATGGACTCGATTCTGCAGACCAGCTTAAATTCCTAATTTTAAGTTAGCCTAACCTTCTCTATAGAATACGGAAGAAAAATGGGCTCGACTTTAGAACAAGGAACCACGCCGATTGACTTCATATTTTTTTCTATAATAGACCTGGCCAAGACATATTAATTCCCAAAATTTCAACACGCGGAAACTTTTAGTTTTTAAGATATATTTTTTTTTATATTGGTGAAAAAACAGTAAATTATTCTCAAACTGCACGAAAAAGACAACTATCCATGTCAAATTCATTAGGTTAGGTTAGCATGTTAACCAGAACCGAATTGGCCCCTTTTAAGTAGTCTGTCCCAAAAACAAATACTACTCACACCTAAGATCTAGGTTAGGTTAGGTTAGTATGCTAACCACAACGCACGTGCCAGAACCGAATTGGCCCCTGTTATGTAGTCTGTTCCAAAAACAAATTCTACCAAAAAAACCCACTTTTTTTAATAGGCGGTAGCAATTTTTACGCCGATTTCAACTGATGAGCTTTTTTTTTAACAGGCGGTAGCGATTTTCATACAAACTTATTTTTCAAATATCTCTTAAACTAGGCATCTCCGCGCTCTGGGAGGGGGTGGGGAAGATAGGTAGCCTCTCCCCTCCTCCCCCCGCGACAATCGGGGTGGTTCCTTGTTCTAGAGTCCTTCCACTCAAAAACCACTGGACCGATTTTAAAAATTCTTTCACCAATTTAAAGCTAGAAGGTCCCTGAGTCACATAGTCTATATTTTTTCCCGTATTCCCACGGGAATGGGAACTACGCGGGAAAAACCGCGCAGAACCGCTAGTCGTTGCACGCTCGGCTAAGTGACAGTGGGTTTTCATCGATTCATAAGACACTAGCGACCCGCCCCGACTTCGCACGGGTGCAATGCTAACACTAAAACCTTCCTCTTGAATCACTATCTATTTAAAAAAAACCGCATCAAAATCCGTTGCGTAGTTTTAAAGATTAAAGCATACATAGGGACATAGGGATATAGGGACAGAGAAATCGACTTTGTTTTATACTATGTAGTGATATGTCAAGTTAAAACGGCCGTGCTGTACCTAAGTACAGCACGGCCGTTTTAACTTGACATCTCTGAAGTTGCGCAAATGGCTGCGCAGTAACATTTTTTAGCGACCATATGGCGGTAGGAGGGGATTTGCGATATGGCGGTAGGAGGGGATTTGCGCAGGCGAAGCCTATGTTCAGAGAAGCCAAGTTAAAACGGCCGTACTGTACATGTGTACATTTTCTTGGTACATGAAGTTAAATAAATAAATAAATAAAAATAACGTCTCACGTCAAAAAATCAGTACTTACTTCAGAAACACCTCCTCTAACGTGGAAACGCCCACGCCAATAGAGTCAACGCCCATCTCTGATCTCTTCTCCTCGAGCTGAGCGAACAGCTCGGGGAACCGCGAGCTGCTCGCCGCGGGGAGGCTGAACGAGATCGTGTTCAGGCTCTTCTCCTTGAGGGTGGCATCTGGCACGTGTGACGTCACCAGGGCAGAGATATGATCCTCTTTGGGGAGGCCTATTGTTGTCAGGGTCAGGCGGTAGCCCGTGCCTGGGGATGCAATAACAAGACGCTATGTCAGGCTGTAAAGAGGTACTCGTTATCGAACCTCCTTTCTTACTAATTTTGTCATTTGCCCTTTCTTTTTAATATACCTAATGGCACTTAGCATTTTGCCAATGTGAAGTGATTCAGTTTTCAAGTCTTTTACAAAAAAAATCTGTGTCTTTAACACTTTCAACAACCCTCCCTTTTAACTTCTTTACCTAGCCAAATATTTTAAATTTATAAGTAGAATGAGTTGCTACTGGCTACCTCTCTGGGACAATGGCGTGAGCTTTATGTATGTATGTAATGAGTTAGTTCGTTAATGTGTATGTGTGTGACTGACCGATGTTCTTCTTGAGGTAGAGCGGCGTGGCGTGGCAACGAAAGCGGCCAGCGCTCTAAATCGGAGAACTACAGGGGCCTTTCTAGCCCATTTATGAGTGTGTCTGCGTGGGAGGTGTGTCTGCGTGGGGTTTGTCTGCGTGGGGGTGTCTGCGGGGGGATGACTTTGTGGGGGTATGTCTGCGGGGGGATCTCTGTGCGGAGGCGATTTTTTTGTGGGGGTATGTCTGCGGGGGAGAGATGTCTTTGTGGGGTATGTCTTCGGGGGGATGTCTCTGCGGGGGAGGGATGTCTTTGTGGGGGTATGTCTGCAGGGGGATGTCTCTGCGGTGGGGGATGTCTTTGTGGGGTATGTCTGCGGGGGTATGTCTCTGCGGGGGAGGGATATCTTTGTGGGGGTATGTCTGCAGGGGGATGTCTCTGCGGTGGGGGATGTCTTTGTGGGGTATGTCTGCGGGGGGATGTCTCTGCGGTGGGGGATGTCTTTGTGGGGGTATGTCTGCGTGGGGATGTCTCTGCGGTAGGGGGATGTCTTTATGGGGGTATGTCTGTGTGGGGGTGAGGGTGATTTGGTCCGTGTGTGTGTGACTGACCGATGTTCTTCTTGAGGTAGAGCGGCGTGGCGTGGCATCGGAGGCGTCCCTGGTGCAGAGCGGCCACGCGGTCGCCCAACGCGTCTGCCTCCTCCATGAAGTGCGTCGACAGCAGCAGAGTGCGGGAACCGCGGAGGGACTGCAGGAAACGTTTCATTATACAGTACGGCCGTTTTATTTATTTATTTATTTGGTTTACTAACAGTCCACTTACACTATGACACAAAATAAACAAAAAGACATGAGTATCAGCTAAGTGACTACTTACTAGTAAACACAGCATGCACTATGACAAAGACGTAAGTAGTTTTTTAACTAAACAATATTAAAAATAAAATAATTCAAGCAAGCAAAAAATATAATATTTATGTTAGGAGGTGCTAGGATGCTAATGAGTGATATTATTACTTATTACCTAAATTATTATTAAACGTTTTACAAATACTTTTAGCGGAATCAAAGTTTATGTCAAAAAAAACATGTTTGTACCTATTTAGCAGCTATCTTAATCTGGAGGAATGGAGGACTCAACTCAGGAGGGCGCTATGGGAAGACGTGGATATCTTGAGGGAACACAAACAGTTTTAACTTGGCACCTCTGAAGTTACGTGTAGCGACACTACATAGAACGCGCCAATAGAAGGCCGAGTTACATAGAACGCGCCAATAGACGGCCGAGTTCTAAACCGCGCTATCGGAGTTTTCTAATGAGTTTGTATAAATACAACTGTCCAACATCAACCGTTGGACCGCGGTCCCCAGGCACGATCACCTCGCCTAAAGGAAGATCTTCCTTTTCACGATGGAGGAGCATTCCATCTCCGCTCCTCCATATACGCAATAACATTTTTAGCAACTGTTTTACGGGAGCCTATGTTCAGAGCCAAGTTAAAGCGGCCGTACTGTACGTATGTGCCATAATAATATGCTAACCTTGCCTACACAGACACAAAAAGACGTTTCAAACTTCAACATGTATTCATAGTTATGTGTGTTGATACATTTATCTATATTTAAATATAGATTTATTTACAATAATTACAGATAAAAAATGTCCTCCAAGGAGTTGATACATAGATGGTATGTCATAGGAGTTCCAAAATAATTTGCCCATTTTGCTGACGTATGATTTAGTTAAAATAAAATTGTAATCATTATCATCAACCCTTAACAGCCCACAGGACACATGAGGGAGTATGGGCTTTAATATCCCACGCGAGCCAAGTAACAGTCATAATTTTTCAATCTACCCAAGGGCTCTTATATGGCTTAACGACTTCCATTGTGCGTAAACACAACGAAAACCGGGACCAACAATTTAACAACAATTATCAACTAAAAATCATCATCATCATCATCATCATCAGCCTACATTTGTCCACGGCTGGACATAGGCCTCCCCTAACGAGCGCCATAGCGCCCTGTCTTCGGCTTGACGCATCCAGCATCTGCCTGCAGCCTTTCGCAGATCGTCATCCCATCTGGCCGCAGGGCGTCCTACACTACGTTTGCCGAGTCGCGGTCTCCACTCCAGAACACGTTTACCCCAACGGTTGTCGGTTAACTTAAAACAAGTGAACGCCGTGGAGATGAGATCGTTGAGGAAAATGTGTGGAGTGAAATTGTGTGATAGAGTGAGGAATGCGGATATACGAGAGAAGTGTGGCTTGAAAGAAGATGTAGTGACAAGGATAGAAAAGGGTATGCTACGCTGGTTTGGTCATGTAGAACGTATGGATGAAAGAAGAGTAACGAAAGAGATTTATGGTGCGAATGTTGAAGGATGCAAGGAAAGAGGACGCCCCAGAAGGACGTTTACGGATCAAATAAGTGACGTCCTTCAGAAAGCTGAGTGCGAAGAATAAAAGAGCGTGCATGAAAAGGCTAATGGATGTGAAGGAAGCGAAAGAAGTATGCAGAGATTGAGCAAAGTGGCGATCCGTCGTCTCTGCCTACCCCTGTGGGACAATGGCGTGAGCCTTATGTATGTATGTATGTATAATATGCAAATACACCAGCACTCTTCGTTTTCCGAAGCGTTTCTCTAACACCCTGTATTTATTTGTAACTGGTAAAGTACAGTCGCCAACATACCAGCAGCAAGTCCCACAGCTCCCTCCTTGTCTCCACGTCTAGCCCAGAAGTGGGCTCGTCGAGCACGAGCACGTCAGCGTCTCCGGCCAAAGCGCAGGCGAGTTGCAATCGCCTCTTCATCCCGCCAGACAGCTGGCCGCTTTGGGCGTTCGCTTTCTCCCCGATGCCCAGCTTCTTCAGCAACGCTTTCCCGGAATTCTGAGCTTGACTGTACGTCTGGCCTTTCAGCTAGGGACAGTGGTAGAAAATGTTTTTCCTTTACTATAGGTTAACAATAATAGGCAGAGGTATTCCATCACTGGATATACCCACTTTTCACGAGAATATTCGACCCCTAAACGTGATAGGTGGTGAGCCCATCGCCGGACCGGTTCTGTTTACACATGTCTTAAAATTAATTCTGGGACCTGCGGGTTTCCTCACGATGTTTTCCTTCACCGTCGAGCTAGTGATAAATATGTACGTAAGTATTTTATTTATAATAATAATAATCTCACGTCTATCCCCGTGAGAGTAGGCAGAGGTATTCCATTACTGGATATACCCACTTTTCACGAGATATTTTTTGCACTACTGTGGGTTATATGTGTTAAAATGGATCCTAAACATATTTTATTTAGTTATTTCTTTATCGTCTTCTGTTGACCCTCAATGTATTAATTTACCAAAGCTAGTTATCAACAAAATAGCTAATAAAAAAAAACCGCAATGCGCCAGAAGGATGGTTATAAATGCATATGTATGTGAGTCTACTAAACAGGTATTTTTGGGTAATAATATTACTACAAACGAGCAATTCTTGTATTTAATATGTTTTGATATTTCAGGTATATCGGAAACGGCTCAAACGGCTCCGACGATTCTGATGACATTTTTTATTTCCTATAAAAACGCAATTATACACTATTTGTATTTAAATAATACGCTCACTCACCGGCAGATAGCGTTAGCGACACTGGTGTTAGAACGAGCCAAGCTCTTTATTTTTATAGTAATCCCTTTATTGCACATCTCACAATAAATATTAGAAATATATACAATGTTGATGACTGGCCACAGGCCAGCAAATATCTTTATTTCTTTTTTAAATTGACAATGTTTTTGTATGTCGGTTTTGTTTCAGTTGTCTTTTGCAGTTGCCATTATACGGTTGTCTCCATATTTTTACTTTTTTTTATTAATTAGAGACTTATCTCCAGCTTAGGCATTCCGTTCCTTTATATACCCTATAACTATGAACTAAAGTCGACTTTACCATGGAGAAGAAGACGACGTGCTCCATGACGGTGAGGTCCGGGAAGAACAGGTTGTGCTGGGGGCAGAGCCCTAGCCGAGCCTTCGCCCCACCCCGGGACACCTCGTGGCCTCCCACCAGGATGGAGCCCTCGTTGGCGCTGTACATGCCTACACAGACAGACGTATTCAGGGTGTCAGGGAAACATGATGATGGTGATGTTCAAGATGATGAAAGAAAAATAAAACTATATTTTTAAATTTTATTTTTAAATTTATATTTTTTATGTTACAGCTCTGATGTCACACTTTCACGTTTGCTTTTGTAATTTTCGTGATCAAACAAAGGTTTATTAATTTACTAGTGTTCGCCACACGGCTTTTCTTACATGGAACTATACACTGTACAAAATCTTGATCAGGGCGACATATGTTTCATCCCTTTGTAGGAATTTACTATATCGATCATGAGCAAGTTGACACTCCGATTCGCACTTGCCCGATTTTCAGGTGGATGTGACCAAAACCTTTTTTAAGGGCTGGATCCGCGCCTGGTCGTTAATAATTTTACGCTTTTACACATGTCTCAGAATCAATTCTGGGACCTGCGGGATTCCTCACGATGTTTTCCTTCACCGTCGAGCTAGTGATAAATATGTAACTGACTTTAAACAGGAAACAAAAAAAGAATAATCAAAATCGGTTCATAAACGACGAAGTTAATAATTTTATTTTCAAGAAAACAATAAAAAAGGTTTTAATAGTATATTTTATATCGAGGGACTCAACGAAGCCATAATATACCAAAGTTGGTTTGACTCCCGAGCTTGCGAGAATGAAACCGAGGGTATATTAAGTTGGCGTTTAGTCTCGAGGTGCAAAGTGTACTTTTCACTTTAAGTGCGAGAAAAATAGTCAATTTAGTACAAATAGAGCAGTGATAGCCCGGACGGTTAAAGAGCCGGTCGAAAATCAGTGAGGCTCGGGTTCGAATCCTGGCATGTACCAATGAGTTTTTCAAAAAACTTACGTACATATTTATCACTAGCTCGACGGTGAAGGAAAACATCGTGAGGAAACCCGCAGGTATCAGAATTAATTCTGAGACATGTGTAAATAGACCCGGTCCGGCGATGGGCTCACCACCTATCACGTTTAGGGGTCCAATGTATCTCGTGAAATGTGGGTATATCCAGTAATGGAATACCTCTGCCTACCCTTGTGGGGATGAAAGGCGTGAGATTATATTATATTTTTATTATTATTACTACAAATTTATTTAAAACAGAACAAATTTACACTCGACAAAAATTCTGAAATTTTCGCGGTCAGTTTTTTCTTCTAAGCCTGTCACATGTCACAGATTAACAAAGAGATTTAAATCTCTTTGGAGATTAACAATGAGGATCCGTAACGTTTTTAGTTGAGAATGCAGATTTATAGAGCTAAGAAATCCGTAACATACAGTACAAAAATGTTTGTTCTACGACAAAAATTGACAAAGTTATGACCGAATTCCTAGCGAAGTTCACCGAGTAGCCGCCGCGGTAGCGTCGCCCTCATTGTGACGTCATCACGCTCCCGCGATCATCGAGTGCCGGCCGGCCGGCCGTACTTGGTTCCCTCACAGTGACGTACACGCTCTCGCGATCATCGAGTATGTTTATTATTTAATATCTTCGGAAGTAATGGTCCGATTTGGATAATTCAAAAAGAGATATCATTCTTATATCATAAAGAATAACGTGGATAATATTTCTAATGGATTTGCTATAACTGTACTGATCCTCATTTAAAATACCTGGCGCCACCTTCTTTGCGGAAATACCATGGAACTAAAACTATACATTTTCGCAATGAAAATGGTTTACACTCCACATATATTTACTGGCTGTTTGAGTTTGTCTATGTCTCATTAAGAAAATTAAATAACTAATTACTTTTTACTCCCTAGGGCTTCGTAGGGCTATATTGGCGTACTTTTAGAGCATGAGAAGTGAAATAATTAATTATTAGTACAGTGTTTTCAGCTAGAAGTACAAGCATGCAAAAAAGATTTTATAAAATGTCAAAGGAGAAATATGTCAATATGAAATCAAAGTAAAAAATATAAATAGAATGTTAGCACAACTCACCAGTGATGATGGACATGAGTGTGGTCTTGCCTGCGCCGTTGTGTCCCAACAACACGGTGATCTCGCCCCGCAACACTTCGAACGACACGTTGGACAACGCGACTTGCTTGTCGAACACCTAGAATAACAAATATTTAAAAAATGCTCATGCATTTTATCCCCGGGGGTATTCGTTTCTGGAGATACACAAGGTTATATTATTTGTGTGTTAAAACATATTTTTTAGACGTATAATAAAATTGCATCACTTTTTATATTACCTATGCACCTGCCGTATACAGCTTTGGTTAATAGACCTGTACTACCTTTGGAGGCCATCTTATGTCTGTGATTTGAGGGTATTATACATGGTGTTTGGGAAATGCTTCCGAAAACAAAGGAAGATTGTTATGCTGCTGATAAAATTGACAAAAAAAAAACTATTCTCATAAATGTTTCAGTCGTCATCGTAAAATGAAACGATAATTTAATTTTTCTAACTTAAAATTCCATCATGGCCACGTGGTTTGAAGGCATGGTTTTGATAAATCGAACCTGGTCATCGTGGGTCGACTATGGAGTCCTATGGTTTAATAGTTCACGGTAAGATTCTAAAATCGAACCAACTGGAAAGAGATCATGTAGTTCGATTAATTGAACCATGCGAACCACGTGGGCATGACCTGAAAAACATAATAATAACAACACAATTAACACACTAGTCCCAAACTAGGCAAAACGGTTTCAACTTGCTCCCTAATTTCAGAAGCGTTTCCCATTTCCTATTAGCCTACAATACCTTAGTAACGTTCGAGATTTGGATTCCCACGTCAGCATTGGATGGAATCTTCTCGAAGAATCGATTGTCTCTTGCTATTGGCTCCTCCTCTGCTTCGTCGGTGAGCTTGTCTGGAGTCACCCTCTTCTGTGTGAAGTGTGTTTAGTGAATATTTTGGCGTCACCAGACTGTCTTGATCGGAAAGTTAGAACTAAAAGAATTATGTCCTAAAATTTATCATTATTTATTAGACCAGATAAATGGTAAATTGTGGAACTAAATTTACAGAGTTATTTCGTATCGAACTAATCAGAGCTATGGGTGCTAGCTGATGAGTAAACATCGATATTAATGAAAATGAAATGCTGTTTGTTGTTAAGGACTGAACCGACAGCAAATTTTTTTAATGTCCTTGTTAGTCGAATAGGTTTTTTAGGTTAAGAAAGATAGGAAAATTCGAGAAATACTGTAAGCACTTTATTCTATGTGATGCGCTAATTTATTGGAATTTAGACAAATCTGAGGGGTCAGCTAGTATATTTTCAAAGTCAAAGTCAAGTCAACATATTTTTTCAAAGTAGGAACTTACAAGTCAATTTATTGAACGTCATTTTAACTCCACCGCTTCAGCATGTATGGTTGAGGAGATGAAGCGGGGCAAGAAACTCATCAACACAATATTATTTTAATCAATTGTTACTTAATACCTCTGTTAAGACTAAATTGGGATGGTATTAATAAATCAATTAAGCATTTCCGATTGCTAAACTTGTGGAAGCTTGTAATTAGCACGTATTTGTCATCAAGGACTACTAGTTTCTAAATGTAGCTGTAAGCTCCCCAAATAATAATAAATACACTAATGTGATCGTTACAAAAAAACTGGCATCTGCATAGTAGACTAATCTCCGGTTTCCAAATGGCAAATAAAACCAAAATTACCTAACAGACTGTTAAATCTCAGGTTTAGCTGTTCTGCAGACGTATTCACAGAGACTCGATACCGTTTCCGTTCGATTCGAGTCGAATCTATCGACATCGGAAACGAATCTATCGAGATGGGCTGATGTTGGTTGACAGTTGGTGTCACATATGACATTAGTTTTCGATACCAACATCAGCCCATCTCGATAGATTCGTTTCCGATGTCGATAGATTCGACTCGAATCGAACGCAAACGGTATCGAGTCTTTGTGAATACGTCTGCTGATTGGTTGAATAAAATCATAACTCTTTTCAACAACCAATCGGAAGAGTTAACATAAGATTTAACAGTCTATCAGCCTTAGAATAAAGCAAAAAGAGGATGACACGGTAACCGCGTACCGCGGTCCTACAAGAATGAGTCCAATGGATCCACTACGTTTCAGTCTTCAACAGAATAACGACTCTTTCTACGTGCGTTATGGTGAGGTTTAAATTTGTGAACTGTACATTTATTCAGTGCACAAACCACACAAAACACAAAAAAAGACACGTGGAATAACGTTTCCCATTCCCACGTTCCAACAAAAAGTAACCCATTTGTTAATACAGGTTATAAACTGTCTGCGACAAATTTCATACAAATCCGTTCAGCCGATTTTGTGTGACAGAGTAACAAAGACCCTCAGGTACAAACTTTCACATTTATTTTAAGGTTTGCCAACAGGTGTACGTTAGAAAGTTGATACAGTGCATACACAGGATGTAATCCATAGAACACAGGTGGTGCAGATATCTAGCAAAATTTAATTCCAAGTCAAAAGTCAAAAATCATTTATTTTCTGTTGGTACCATAGGTACAGTTAGAAACGTCAATAGTCTAATAACAAGGCGCTCTAAACTCGTTCATAAATATTGGCTAAATGTAAACAGTAGCCCATCTCCACCGATGAGCTGCTGGTTCCAAATGCAGTACCCCGAGAAGAACCAGCAAGAAACTCAAGGGCAGCTCTTTTTAATATCATGTCTTACTGCTCTTAAGAAGGTGAGTATAGCAAATATAAAGCGGAAAAGCGGACAGATTTAAATTTTACATTTATATTATTAGTAATATTAAACGCACCCCGTCTTTCTTCGCCTTCTGCTGCCCAATACCAATAAATAACGAGTTATTTTTTTAAGAGCAACGTCTTCCGATTCCCGCCAAAACGCCCGATTAATCAATAGAAAAAAATACAATCATCTGTTTAAATTTGAATTTGACAGGCGTTTTGGCGGGAAGCCGTAAAGAGACTTAGGAAAAAAGTATAAATGTATTATTATGTATTATGCCGTTTGACATTTCAAAGTCCGCCCTAATTGTTACCACTAGTGGGCGCTGTCATCGCGCACCCAGCCAATACATAAACTATAGTAACGTAAGTGGCAAGTGTACAGTGAATGGGAAATTGTACTGACATACGTAACACTTCTCAAACTTAATGTACTTGAGTTTTATGGACTTTGCTTCTAAAGTGTTCTTGGCAAGCATATTTTCAAAATCTTTGAACGTATTTTTGCTTCTTTTTTAAATAAACCAATTTTTCCTTTAACCTTTTAAGTAAAATTTATCGTCATCAGTATTTGGAGTACTTTCCAAACTGTGGCATCAGAACCAAAAGCTCTAGGTACCTTAAAACAGAAGTTCCAGGGCCTCGCTACGCCATAGTTCCCGGGGCGCACAAGGCTGAGGTACCAGGCGAACAGGAACAGCAAAGAGGCCTGCAGCAGCATCAGCGCGTAGCACGCCAGCACGGATACTCCTGGCTGCGAGTGCGACGACGACATTGTCGAGAACGACACCGCACCGCCTAGCACAAACGAGGCGATTTGTTTTGCTTCCAGTCATATTATATAGATGGCGCTTAAAACCGAATGCTGTAATAAAATCTCCTTGCTTTCAATCTTTCTTTTGCATCCAGACACAAAAACTTCCAACCAATACTAGGTTTTTACATGGTGTCACTGTTTCCCAAAATAAAATGTAAGTGAAAGGTAACTTTATTTTTTTACTTTGTTTAAATGCCTTGATAAAGTAACATGATTATATAAATAATCTCAGGCTTTTTATTCCCGAGTGGGTAGGTAGAAGTATTCCATTTCTGGAATTACCCGCATAACAAACACACTTTAAAATAGTTATCATTAGGATTTTTTTTTCTCCTAACCTCATGGTACTAATACTCATCATCTGTTAACGACAGTTTGTTTTTTCTTTTTTTATTATACCTTTTTGAAAGACGAGCAGAGTTTTTCATTTACAGCATTCGACTATAAGCGCCATCTATGTGACATCAGTGGAAATATGCGTTCAAAACGCATAAACTCAAAAACTACAAGACCGATTTTAAAAATTCTTTTCACCTATAAAAAGCTACATTATCAGGAAGTAACATAGGCTATACTTTACTCCTTTATTCTCACAGGAACGGGAACTACGCGGCTGAAACCGCGCGGAACAGCTAGTAACGAAAAAACTCAAAATCTACTCGACTGATTTTAAAAATTCTTTCACCAATAGAAAGCTACATTATCCCTGAGTAAGCTATGCTATATTTTATCCTCGGGAACAGCAACTACGTGGGTCAAACCGCGGCGGAACAGCTGGTCATTCAATAAACATTTTTACTTTCTGTATTTAATTCATAAAAGCAACTCAAGGACAGACTTACCATAGACCTCAAGTGCGCCCACCTCGCCCCAGAACCAGTACATGGGCATGTGGGGCATGATGGCGGCTGGAACTAGCGCCACCTTCGGCAGCTTGGGGTTATCCAGGAGGGACGAGATCACCCGCGACACCACGTACACCAACGAAGACACCGACACCGCGTACTGAGCTGCAATTTCATTTTTTATAATCACTACATCTATACTAATATTGTAAAGAGGAAAGATTTGTATTTATATATGTTTGTTACGAATAAACTCAAAAACTACTAGACCAAATTTTTAAATTATTTCACCAATCAAAACCGCAGGTCCCAGAATTAATTCTGAAACATGTGTAAACAGACCCGGTCCGGCGATGGGCTCACCACCTATCACGTTTAGAGGTCGAAAATTCTCGTGAAAATTAGGTATATCCAGTAATGGAATACCTCTGCCTACCTCGGGGATAAAATATGTGAAATTATTATTATTTATTTACCAATGGAAAGCTAGAATATCCCTGAGTAACATAGGCTATATTTTATTCCAGTATTAGCAATGAAACGGGAACTACGCTGGTGAAACCGCGTATTTTATTAAAAAGTCTGTAGCGACATCTACGACACTACATCGGTTGAAATAATCTTTATTGCTCATTAAAGACAATAATGTCACTTACATGAGGAACAATAAAAATCATCTCACGCCTTATGTCCCCGAGGAGCTAGGCAGAGGTATTCTATTTATTACTAGCTCGACGGTGAAGGAAATTATCGTGAGGAAACCCGCAGTCACCCGAATTAATTCTAAGCCAGCTTTCATTAACCGATCTGCCAATGACTGTCTTATATCTATGGTGATAAAGAAGATTTTGCTGTACTTACTGCTTTTCAAGATGTAGCTGAAGACAAACGCCAGAGCCATCACGGTGACGAAATGCAAGAGCAGTGCGAGGAAGATGAGGAACCCGTTGGACTCGGGGACCAGCGGGTTGGAAGACACCTTAACAAAGATGGCGCCACCAACGCTGTACACCAGCCCCGTGGGCAACACGTTCAGGAAGTGGGATACACCCAGCATGTTCACCGACACACCCGCCAGCTTCATCAACTCCTGGAAACAGTTGGAGATTGTACCCAAAACTTTTGGAAATGAAGTATGAAATGAAATATGTACACATATCATAAGTACCAAGCTAGGTAAAGAAGAGTAGCAAAACAGCTGTGACGTATTGTACAAATCCCAACCATACGTGTGCCCCAATGGTGCAAAACAAATAAAAACAAGTGGATTAAATACATTTAATCCAGCTGATATTTTATTCGTTAAAGAAAAGGGTTGACTACAAAATATACTGGATGATTTTTTTTACCGTCTGGAAAATATGACGTATAAGGTATCTAGAGCCGAAGTTATACACGAGATTAATTGTTAAATATAGTCATGTTTAGTGCAAATTACAAAATCTAGAAAACTACGCAAAGTACTACTCGCAGCTGGCGGTTGTAGGTAGATTGCGCATAAATGGAAGCTACGAGCCTGTTTCTTTTTAAAATACTATTTCAAATATCTCAGTGTGTATTATTGACTACAATTGAGTAATGTATGTATATTAGTTTAAGCAAGAAAAAAATGATTAAGAAAAAAAATTTTTTTAAGTAACATTGCCAAATGAATCTATTACACTTACTTATCACACCAAATTTTTTTCCAGACGGTAAAAAAAGTCATCCAGTATATTTGTAGTCAACCCTTTTCGTGTATAATAAATAATGTTTGCTTATTATAAGGCTTCGTAGGTAACGAAACCTAAGTGCGGTTTAGAAAATGCGTAACGCCATCTATTGCAAAAGAGGAGTATCAAAGTTAACGTGCATCGTTACTTATATTTACTCTTACTATTTGTACACGTACGAAAGTTAATTATTCACGTAACATACATATATACATACATACAACATACAAAAAAAACCAGTCGAATTAAGAAGCTTCTCTTTTTTTTAAGTCGGTTGAAAAAAGGATGTAGAAAGTTTTGGAGACTGTAATTTCATGCATGGACTCTGAATCAGAGCCATTTAACTAAGTATATAATGTAAAAAAGTTGGTTTAAAGGTCTACCTATTACTAGCCTAGCTACATAGACTATCCACACCAAAAACTCCTAAAAATCGGTTGTCTGTAAAGTCGGTTTACTGACGATAGTTGAACGTGACAACGTCATACTTTTTCGTAAATACTGATGGAATGGATTGTGCCTCTTTGTCGCTCGTTGCGCGCTCTCGCTTGCACTGTAACGCTGCATACGTCATAATTTTTCGTGCATGCAGCCGGCTCCATCGAATTATAAGACGTTGTCACGTCAAAAAGCGGGTACCAAAAAGTTATCCCAAAAATGTTTTTTTTTTATTTCCTCAGCACTGACCTGCACCCCAGAGGTACGTTCGGTGAGCAGCCGAGACATGAGGAACACGAAGGGGATGGCCAGAGACCCGTAGCACGCCAACTGCAGCAATATCACCACTTGCTCCATCACCGCGTTTTGGGCAGATTCCGCGTACGGGAACTCTTGGAGCGACACCGTCTGAAATAGGGAAAACATCTTATATGGTTCCGCAATTCTTCCGTTCCATACTTCATTTACCGTGGTAAGCGTGGTTTTTCATCGTACTTAAAAAATATTCCCTGTGAAATTTCACAGGCGAAATCATGTGAAAAAAAAATTATTTCATCAATAGAAAAAGATTTAAAATTAGCAATCACAAAAAAAAAAAACTTTCCATACGTACAAAAAGTAGCTGTACACTTAAAAAGGTCAATAGTATAATAATAAGGCACTAAACTAGTCCATGAAGATTGGCTAAATGTAAACAGCAGCCCATCTCCACCGACGAGTTGCTGGTTCCAAATGCAGTACCCCGAGAAGAACCTACGCTATTCTAAACCACACTTTCAAAGTTTTCATAGTGTATAAAAAAGTTCTTTCATCAATCGTACCCAGGCACGACCAGACCCGAAGCCAACAGACATGTTTACACACAAATGTTGGCCCCGAGCGGGGATCGAACCCACGACCTCCGGCTCAGAATGCAGGGTCGCTACCAACTGAGCCAACGCCCAACAGGCCCGTCAAAATGTAATTATAAACTGACTGACTGACTGATGATATATCAACGCACAGCCTAAACCACTGGGTCTAGAGACTTGAAATTTTGCACATAGATTGCAGTGTAGGCATCCACTAAGAAAGGATTTTGCAAAATTCAACCCCTAAGGGGCTGAAATAAACTTGCGCAAGCGAAGCTGCGGGTAAAAGCTAAGTTCATTACAATCAATAAGTGAAAACTGTTGGAAATCGTATTGCAATTCATACTGATTCGTTACAGCATTGACTCAACGCCAGATGCAATGTTTCGTGCTCATTGTAGGCAATGGCCGCGGGTAATTACAGCCAAGGTCGCTGTACCCATACATCCTGTACTTAAATTTTGGTGCTGTGATAACGGTGTGCTACAATCAAACGTTGTAGCGTTTATATGTTGGGAGCGGAATCTCTGATGTAAAAAAAATCTAGAATATCCCTGAGTAACATGGGCTATATTTTATTCCTGTATTCCCACGGGAACGGGAACTACGCGGGTGAAACCACGCAGAACCGCTAGTTAATCTATAGTAGCAAAGATGTGTTAGATTTATCTACCTGATAAAAAATTGTCGACAGAATTTGGAGACCCTACCGGTTTATGTCACAATCTTGGTGAACCTTTAAAGTATTTGTTTTAATAAGTTAATAACAAAAGTGGACAAAACGCTAACAACACGTTTTTGGGTTTTAAGCTCTGTGGCCGATGCACTGGCCGGTATTGTACATAGTTTTTAATGTTTTAAATTCAAAATTAGATTGACGTGGTTTTGGCTTGTCTTTGGATCTTTGCTTTTGATTTTGTTTTCTGAATTATTGTGTGAACCGGTATTGTACCGTATCATTTAAATAAAATTGTTTTTTTAAAGCATAATAAAGCCTTTGCCTGAGGTCGCAGAGTTCACAAGCTTAAAATCTCAATAAAGTATATAATAAATAATATAATCTCACGCCTTTTTTATCCCCGAGGGGGTAGGCAGAGGTATTCCATTACTGGATATACCCACATTTCATGAGATATATTGGACCCCTAAACGTGATAGGTGGTGAGCCCATCGCCGGACCGGGTCTATTTACACATGTCTCAGAATTAATTCTGAGACCTGCGGGTTTCGTCACGATGTTTTCCTTCACCGTCGAGCTAGTGATAAATATGTACGTAAGTTTTGAAAAACTCATTGGTAGGTACAGTCAAGAGCACGTTAAGCTTGACACTTTGGACTTTGACCCGGCCCTGTAATATATGGCGCGCAGTTATATGGCGCGCAGTACAAATCAGAGCTCAGCTTAAACTGGTAGTGTCAAGCTTGACTTGCTCTTGACTGTACATGCCAGGATTCGAACCCGAGCCTCACTGATTTTCGGCCGGCTCTTTAACCGTTCGGGCTATCACTGCTCAATAAAGTATATTATTAGTAAAGTATGTATATCTCATGGTATGTATATCTCAATAAAGTATATAAAGTATCGAGTCGGGGAAAACCCCTCTTGTCTGCTTTGTGTGCATCAACTGCACTTCTACATCTACGTGTATACTAATATTATAAAGAGGAAAGATTTGTATTTTTGAAACGAATAAACTCAAAAACTACCGGAACAATTTTAAAAATTCTTTCACCGTTGGGAAGCTTAGTTTTCTGGGAGTAACATGGACTATAATTTTACCACGGGAACTAGACTTACACAGGTGAAATTGTGCGGAACAGCTAGTTTCGTATAAACCGAATTGAGAGTGGGTCACTAGTAGGATAAATTCAATCATCGGAGTAGGTAGATTGATTTTTTGTACTTGCATCATGATATCATAACATGGACATGCCATTTTCCCGGAAATGGTACCGAAATTTCGTAAAAAGTTTTAATAAAATAAAAAACTTACAAGCAAAAAAATCGTTTAGTGATGAATTATCGTTATTAGGTATATTAATAAAAAAAAAATGGGAGGTTATCCATGTTTTTAAACACTACAGTTACTTAAGAGTACGTGGTGAGATACGTTTTTCACCTGGCTCCATGTGAGTTTTACAATTCCGGAAAAAATATCATAATGATTTGAATATTTCGGAAATTTCGGAGGTATATCTTTGATTATTATGAGTATTATTGAGGTATATATTATGATTGGGGCCTCCGGTTACCTCACTCACTCAACGAAACGCAATGCATTGCTTTACGCTGGTTTTCTGTGAGGCCGTGGTATCACTCCGGTCAAGCCGGCCCAAGCGTGAATCTTTTTATTTTCATAATATGGCACTTTGTTAGTGTTACATTTTGCTGTGTGGCATTTTGTTAGTGTAGCATTTTGCTACTGTGGCATTTTGCGAATGTGGCATTTTGCGTCAATGTGTCATTTTGCGAATGTGGCATTGCGAGCAGAATCCGACGTCAGTAACCTAATCAATCTACCTACTCCGTTCATTGGATAATAATTACAGTACGTGCATACCTGGTTGACGTTTTCGCCAGTGAGCAGGTACAGGTAGCTGGAGTCAATTGTCCACTGCAGTAGCATGAATCCATTGTAGATCGTTCCTATGAACAAACGGAACATACATATAAATAAATAATAATCTCAAGCCTTTTATACAGAGGTATTCCATTTCTGGATATACCCTCTTTTCACGAGATATGCTTTGGACCCCTCAACGTGATAGGTGGTGAACCCATAGCCGGACCGGGTCTGTTACACAAGCCTCAGAATTAATTCTGGGACCTGCAGGTTTCCTCACGATGTTTTCCTTCACCGTCGAGCTAGTGATGAATATGTACGCAAGTTTTGAAATACTCATTGGTAGCCTCACTGATTATCATCATGTCAAGCAGGCTCTTCACAGTAAGGCTATCATTGCTCTCATAAATATCTACACTAATATTGTAAAAAGGAAAGATTTGTATTTTTGTAGTCTTGTATGTTTGTAACAAATAAACTCAAAACTACTGGACCGATCTTAAAAACTCTTTCTTTAATGGAAAGCTACATTATCACTGAGTAACATAGGTTATATTTTATTCCCGTATTCCCATGGGAACGGGAACTACACGGGTGAAACCGCGCGAAACAGCTAGTTATAAATATTTTTTATTAGATTCGCAGCGATAGTTGAGTGGCATGAACCAATGAGTTTTTGGAAAAAAAAAACGTACATTTTTATCACTAAGATTCTGAGGCATATGTAATGTAACAGCACCCAAATACGCCAATGGGCTCACCACCTATCACGTTTTGGGGTCCAAAGAATGTTCTGGTGAAAAGTGGTATTCCAGGAAAGCGAATTCTTTTCTTTTCTATATTTTATCCCTGAATGGGCCTGCCGAGCCTCTGCAAAGGCGTGTTTTTTTTTAAACTGAAGTGATTCATGATTTTGTAACTGGGTTTTAAACTTTTGTAACTGGGCTTGGTTTTGTTAGAGATACTTGGCAGGTGTAACAAGACGCGTTGCTGACGACGATATCATCTTCGAGGTATGCAGCCAGTTTAAGTGGCATATCATTTGCAACAGTAATCTTAATGTGTTTCATTTCTCATTTCTGACATGAGATTAACAAGAGCTGCCCTTGAATTTCTTGCTGGCTCTTCGGGGTACTGTATTTGGAACCATCAACATGTCGGTGGAGATGGGCTGCTGTTTACATTTAGGCAATCTTCATGGACGAGTTTAGAGTGCCTTGTTAGTGTAATTTTTAATTACCTACAGAAAATAAAAAAAAAATCATGTTGAGGTACATTATTTCTGATTATGGGGGGATACCAACATTAACTAAAGTACAATGGGCGGTCTTATAGCTTTTAGCGATCTCTTCCAGACAACCTCAGGATGGATGAAACTGAGAGATTAGAACTAATGGTAGACGGTGCACTAAAGTACTTAATATAATATTTTATTAAACATACTCTTACATAAATAAATACATAAGTATAAATATATACATAATATATAGTAAATAAATTAAATAAGAATAGAAAATGCTTACACATTCACACATACTTGAGGATAAAAATAAATAACAATAATAAATAATTATAACATAAATAGAGCAGAAAATTTATTTACATTACTTCTGATTGATTAGTTCTGATAGCAATATTCGTTTACTGTGGTTACACAATTCGGTAGTGCCATCTCACTGATCGCAGGATTGATTCCATCTGTGAGGAAATGCTGGTTGATTTCCTAACTGTTTTTTTTTGGCTCAGCTTACGCAAAAATATTGAAATGGAGTTTTACTTATTTTTAAAAATAAAGTCATGTTTCCTTTCAGTAACGTTTGCCATCTACACTAATATAAAGAGGAAAAATTTGGATTTTTGTATGTTTATATTAATAATAATAATAATATAATCTCACGCCTTTTTTTTATCCTCGAGGGGGTAGGCAGAGGTATTCCATTACTGGATATACCCACATTTCACGAGATATATTCGACCCATAAACGTGATAGGTGGTGAGCCCATCGCCGGACCGGGTCTGTTTACACATGTCTCAGAATTAATTCTGAGACCTGCGGGTTTCCTCGCGATGTTTTCCTTCACCGTCAAGCTAGTGATAAATATGTACGTAAGTTTTTGAAAAACTCATTGCTACATGCCAGGATTCGAACCCGAGCCTCACTGATTTTAGGCCGGCTCTTTAACCGTCCGGGCTATCACTGCTATCGTATGTTTGTAACTAATAAACTTCAAACTACTGGACCTATTTAAAAAATTCTTTCCCTAACGGAAAGCTACAATATCCCTGAGTAACATAGGCTACATTTTATCTTCGTATTCCCATGGGAACGGGAACTAGGCGGGTGAAACCGCGCGGAACAGCTAGTCATCTATATTTAGGGTACTTTCCCTCGAACCTCTGCTTTTTTTCTCACGTCTAGTTAAGATCGAGTTGTCGGCCCCCGCTGTATTACCAGAAATCCAGGTGTTTTCACGGAAAAGTAAGGATTACTCACTCTTCATATCTATATAAGGCAAAGAGATTTAAATATAATAGGGCATAGAGGGGGCATTGGGAATATTTTCATACAAAACTTTGAAGCCTAAGCATCATGTCCTTGTCATGTCAGTTAGTATGAACGCGAGCTGTCATTCGGTCGAAATTGTACTAGACTTATTCCACTTGGAATAACTTTTGACATCAAATTTTCGTCGCTTTGTCCCCTCTATGCCTTATTATATTTTAATCTCTTTGATATATAAGGTGATTTTAAATGAAGTGCTCATATTTTGAGGGTAGGTACGAATATGTAAGAGAAATAGAATTGGAATACCTATAAAAAATTAAAAAACGTCAGTTATTTTTCTTGTTCCTTTTAACAAAAAAATAATATTTTGTAAACATGCTTTGCATAAACCCTTACTACCACTAAAACGCCACTTTTGACAGGTTTTTTATTTACTTATTTCATTTTGCATCTTCGCGCAATTTTTTATTGGGTAATGTGCGTGTATTGTTTATGTATATGTCACCGTAAAATTGCAAACACCGTTAGATTATAATCTATCTCGCGAGATTGTAGACTGTCGAAAGATTGTGAACCGAACATGCTGCTTACAATTTAACGCATTATTTTTCGGTAGATTATAATATATCGAAGTGAAACTGATAGATCACAATCTCTCCAGCGTTAAATTGTCAACTGTCCAAGGACTGTCCCTGATTGGTCGGTTTTGCCGTAGTTATTTCTGTGCCCATAGAGTTAAGAATCAACCACAGATGTCTGTCAAACAAAATTAAAGCATTAAAAAAATTGTGACATTTAGTATATTGTATTTATTATTTAGTAGGTACGTAATAAATAATTCTGACATTATGTTGAGAAAAATGGAACAAAAAAACAGAAATATTTTCTCTTCAAACATAAAATAAAACTAAAAAGTAACAAAATTTTCTATGAATAAAAAGATCACGAAATAAAATCTAGGTTTCAAAAACTAATTGAAAACGTAAAAAGGTTTAATTACTCTCCGAAACAAATCAAACATTAACTAAAATAATAAACGTAAACATACCAAAATTGTCCCTAAAAAAATACAAAACAAAATCTTTACTTAATAAAAAATATTTTATCTCCGAGAGGGTAGGCAGAGGTATTCCATTTCTGGAATTACCGACTTTTCACGAGAATATTCGACCCCTAAACGCGATAGGTGGTGAGCCCATCGCCGGACCGGGTCTGTTACACATGCCTCAGAATTAATTCTGAGACATGCGGGTTTCCTCACTATGTTTTTCTTCACCGTCAAGCTAGTGATGAATAATGTAGGTAAGTTTTGAAAAACTCATTGGGACATGCCAGGATTTGAACCCGATCCTCACTGATTAACATCATGAAAAGCGGGCGTTTTAACCGTAAGGCGTATCACTGCTCTTTTACCTACCTACCTTTTACGTACCTACTAAATAATAAATACAATATACTTAATGTCATTAATTAAATAATTAATTAATGTGATTAGCGGTGATAGCCTTACGGTTAAAGGGCCTGCTTCACATGATCATAATCAGTGAGGCTCGGGTTCGAACTTGGGTACCAATGAGTTTTTCAAAAACTTACGTACATATCTATCATTTGCTCGACGGTGAAGGAAAACATCGTGAGGAAACCCGCAGGTCTCAAAAATTAATTCTGAGGCATATGTAACAGACCCGGTCCGGCGATGGGCTCACCACCTATCACCTGAAATGGAATACCTTTGCCTACCTCCTCGGGGATAAAAGGCGTGAGTGTATTTATTTACTTAATGTCATAATTTTTTTTATGCTTTAATTTTGTTTGACTGACATCTGTGTTTGATTCCTAACTCTATGGGCATAGAAATAACTACGGCAAAACCGACCAATCAGGGACAGTCCTTGGACAGTTGACAATTTAACGCTGGAGATATTGTGATCTATCAGTTTCACTTCGATATATTATAATCTACCGAAAAATAATGTGTTAAATTGTAAGCAGCATGTTCAGTTCACAATCTTTCGACAGTCTACAATCTCGCGAGATAGATTATAATCTAACGATATTTGCAATTTTACGGTGACATATACAAACTCAATGGTGTAAACACAGATGTAGTGTATATGTCACCGTAAAATTGCAAACACCGTTAGATTATAATCTATCTCGCGAGATTGTAGACTGTCGAAAGATTGTGAACCGAACATGCTGCTTACAATTTAACGCATTATTTTTCGGTAGATTATAATATATCGAAGTGAAACTGATAGATCACAATCTCTCGTGCCCATAGAGTTAGGAATCAACCACAGATGTCAGTCAAACAAAATAAAAGCAATAAAAAAATTGTGACATTAAGTATATTGAATTTATTATTCAGTAGATATGTAATCAATAATTCTGACATTATGTTAAGAAAAATATGGAACAAAAAAACAGAAATATTTTCTCTTCAAACATAAAATAAAACTAAAAAGTAACAAAATTTTCACTTAGAAAAAAAAGATCACAAAATAAAACCTAGATTAAAAAACTAAATACAAATAAAATCTATACCTACTTAAAAAAAAACTCACGCCTTTTATCACCGAGGGGGTAGGCAGAGGTATTCCATTTCTGGAAATACCCACTTTTCACGAGAATATTCGACCCCTAAACGTGATAGTTGGTGAGCCCATCGCCGGACCGCTTCTGTTACACATGCCTCAGAATTTATTCTGAGACATGCGGGTTTCCTCACGTTGTTTTCCTTCACCGTTGAGCTAGTGATGAATAATGTACGTAAGTTTTGAAGAATTCATTGGTACATGCCAGAATTTGAACCCGAGCCTCACTGATTCTCGGTACATAAAAAATACTACCTACTAAATAATAAATACAATATACTTAATGTCACAATTTTTTTATGATTTTATTTTGTTTAACTGACATTTGTGGTTGATTCCTAACTCTATGGGCACAGAAATAGCTACGGCAAGACCGACCAATCAGGGACAGTCCTTGGACAGTTGACAATTTAACGCTAGAGAGATTGTGATCTATCAGTTTCACTTCGATATATTATAATCTACCGAAAAATAATGCGTTAAATTGTAAGCAGTATGTTCGGTTCACAATCTTTCGACAGTCTACAATCTCGCGAGATAGATTATAATCTAACGGTGTTTGCAATTTTACGGTGACATATATACAGCGTCCTAGTTTATTTTTTTGGAAAAATCCATGTTTTCTAGTGTTTCTAGGAAAACAAATCAATGCCGAAAATATTATTATCACGTTTAGGGGTTCAATATATCTCGTGAAATGTGGGTATATCCAGTAACGGAATACCTCTGCCTTCCCCCTCGGGGATAAAAAAAAAGGGTTAAGATTATTATTTTTTTGATATACTTTCGGTATTTGCACTTAGTTTAAAATGATCATGTATAATACGCTGTAGCGAGTAGAATACTACTGCGATATCTACAATCACGTCATACGCAATCGAATGAACCTTATTATTTCAGTCGTATACAATAACAATGCAAATATAAGTATAGATATAACTGAGGAACTGACCCAATAATTCCATGAATCAAAGAACAATGGCTCCAACAGAAACAAACAGAAATGACAATAACGATTAACAAAAACATAATTTTACCCCGCAAATAATAATATAATAATATAATCTCACGCCTTTTTTATCCCCGAGGGGGTAGGCAGAGGTATTCCATTACTGGATATACCCACATTTCACGAGATATATTGGACCCCTAAACGTGATAGGTGGTGAGCCCATCACCGGACCGGGTCTGTTTACACATGTCTCAGAATTAATTCTGGGACCTGCGGGTTTCCTCACGATGTTTTCCTTCACCGTCGAGCTAGTGATAAATATGTACGTAAGTTTTTGAAAAACTCATTGGTACATGCCAGGATTCGAACCCGAGCCTCACTGATTTTCGGCCGGCTCTTTAACCGTCCGGGCTATCACTGCGCAAATAAAATACGGCATTTTCAGGGAATCCGAAAAGACACGTCATGTTTTTTGCAAAAAGTTTCAATAGTTTCGGAGCAGATTCATTACAAAGTGATACATACCCATACAATAACAGAACTGTAAAGAGTAAAAACCGACTTCAACTTATATGGTTTTCTCATTGATGCCATTGTCAGAACTGTGGGTCTAAAATGGCCACTTTAAGCAATTCCTCTGAGCAATTCCTCATTTTATGAATTCCCAGCAAATCCTAAGCAATTCCTCTAAATTTCGTAAAATGGTCCCTCATTTTAGTGATTCACTGACAATTTAATTCATTAGCAGATTCGTATTTGGTGAAAATATCGAATATGAATTGAAATAGGATCCTATTATGATTCACCCGAAACGGCCTTTTTAGACCCCCTGGACCAAATTGAAATGGGACTACACGGGAAGCACCAGCTTTTAAATAAAAAAAGAATCATCATAATCGGTTCACCCATTCGAAGTTTCTGACAAAAAAAAACATAGAGTCGAATTTAGATACTCCTCCTTTTTTGAATCCATCCATCCGAGTACAAAACATATAGCAATGGCGTCTAACCTTAATTAGCAGAAATGAATAGCAGATAACGGTAACAGGAATATGCTACAAATTACTTGATAAGCTAATGGTATGGCCAATGGAAACATAATAGTAGATTATACACCGAGGGGATAAAGCAGCTGTTTTATATCAGCGGGTCTAAAAAGGCCGTTTCGGGTGAATCATAATAGAATTGTATTTCGATTCATATTCGAAATTTTCACCAAATACGAATCTAATAATGAATTGAATTGTCAGTGAACCACTAAATTATGGGACCATTTTACGAAATTTAGAGGAATTGCTTAGGGTTTGCTGGGAATTCAGAAAAGGAGAATTGCTCAAAGTGGCCATTTTAGACCCACAGATCAGACCAGATTTAACTCAAGAGCGTAGCGAGGGTGTTACGAGTTAATTCCTGAGCGAAGCAAATACTCTAGTTTTCTGACCTTTTGCTAGACAAGACAAGGCTACTTAATGGCTTGTAGTGGCCAGTTCGATTTTCAAATAAGTTCTTTTTGCTCTAGGTCTCTATGGAACAATTTCTCATAAGAATTAATTATAACCCGCTGGTTAATAATGACTTGCTTTAGGTGAGGTTTGCATGTTATATAATTGGGCAATGTCGAGCATGTGGTGTGAAAAATAGTTTTATTACAGTGCATATTGAAGTAGCAGTTAAAGCCTAGTGGATAAAGAGCTCGCTTCTCATTCGTGAGGCTCGGGTTCGAGTCCTGGCGTGTATCAAAAAGTTTTTCAAAAGACTTAAGGAAATATTTGTCACTAGCTCGATGGTAAAGGAAAACATCGTGAGGGAACCCGCAGGTGTTGGAATTATTTCTGAAACATGTGTACCAGCACCTCCAGCCCTGCGGATCAATCAATATAATTATTGTGACCATTAAATTATTTATTACTAGCGGTTCTGCGCGGTTTCAGCCGCGTAGTTCCCGTTCGTGTGGGAATACGGAAATAAAATATAGCCTATGTTACTCAGTGATAATGTAGCTTTCCATTGATGATATAATTTTACAACCGGTTCAGTAGTTTTTGAGTTTATTCGTTACAAACATACAAAATAGCAGTGATAGCCCGGACGGTTAAAGAGCCAGCCGAAAATCAGTGAGGCTCGGGTTCGAACCCTGGCATGTACCAATGAGTTTTTCAAAACTTACGTACATATTTATCACTAGCTCGACGGTGAAGGGAAACATCGTGAGGAAACCCGCAGGTCTCAGAATTCTGAGACATGTGTAAATAGACCCGGTCCGGCGATGGGCTCACCACCTATCACGTTTAGAGGTCCAATGTATCTCGTGAAATGTGGGTATATCCAGTAATGGAATACCTCTGCCTACCCCCTCGGGAATGAAAGGCGTGAGATAACATTTTTTTTTTTAATTTTCTTTGAAAGTTACTTACCGAATCTCTCATGCGAAATACCCAAGTCAAACGAATGATAGAGTTGCGTCATGAAATCGGTCTTCATCCTTATAGTGTAGTTCAGGTGCCTAGGCCATTTTTCCTCCATATCCTGTGAATAATACAAACATTAACAGTTTGTCATCGATACTTCATTACTCACGTACAGCTGTGCTAATCTCATTGTATGTAACCTACCTACAAAATGTAGGCCTCGTTTATTCAGTTGGCCATCCTATTTTTTTTTGTAGAGGCAGTAATTCAGAAACCATTTCATTTTTTAAAATTAGAAGTCTTATTTTATATTTTTTATATTGTTATTGCTAAGTAAAGAAGTAGAGGAAAAAAAAAACTCTACCGAACTTTTTTTAGTGTATACCCATTACCCAATAATTTTACTTTATAGTACCTAGTTTAAATTGGTATTTCATGTAATCGATTGTAGACTATAAACAAGACCATATTATGCTACAAAATAAAATGTTTTACCTGAAACAGAACAATAGCCTGTGACTCATCCATTTCCTTTACAAAATCCACGATATTGGTGTCATTTGAAAACCCGTAGTAGCCCCGTGATAAAGTACCTGGCAAACACAAAATTAGAAAATGAATGGCAGTTAGACTGTGTAATATTGTAATAATAGGCATTAGTGCATCCAAAAGCCAACGCTATGCTTTCTAAGAGATTGTTTAGTACTTTTTGTTTTGGAAATATTCGAGGACCAGCCCCCTTGTCGCCAAGCCTGGGGGGGGGGCATAAATCAAGGCGAAATACTAGATCCGCCACTGATATTGGGTTCTTGACATTTTATATGAAGAATTTCACCAAAACTTAATTTACTGTAGGATTAGATCATCCAAGTTCAGCAAAATTGTGCGTTTACTATAGATTCCTTTCTTCTTTTTCTCTTTCTATGAACACCTTTCTTGTTTCATATTGAAAATTATCCCAAATTTGAAGACCTGTACCAGTGGTTTATAATATTTGTAAGAATAATAAAGATATCATATTTTTTCTCACATTGATGTAATATCAAGATTTTTTATTAGAAATAATAGGTACTATCGAACCTTTTACTTGTGGCGTTGCAAAAGGTGATTACGTTTTAACTCCGGCCCTTACATGTATGCAGTCATTCAGTTGCTTTCATTGGTCATACACACGCACGAAAAGGTCATAAAAATAAAATAAATACTTTTTTGTAACTGTCATTGTCTGGATACCTCACTGCTATTACTCGCTATATCAAAGGTTGCTGCATGCAAAAATGACTCATAGGTGTATCAGGCGGAATGTTGGTTAATAGTACATAAATTGAGTTTTGTAACTTGAATCAAATGATTTATTAATAATACCTGGAAATTGTGTCAACTTTGGCAGCCGCAGTTTTTCTCCGACTACTTCCATAATCCGCTGGGTGTGTTCGTTGTCCGGAGAGTATAGAATGGTATATGGTGACCGGACAGTGGGGTTGTTCAGTGGTTTAGTCTCCTGTTTAGTGCGGGTAATATAAATATTTACATTGTTTTATATATAAAACTAATAAGTAAATCGCTTACAGATCATCACCGAGGGATTTGGGAGAAGTATTTCATGGAATTACCCTCTTTTAGCTAGTGTACTTTTGGGACCCATAAATGTGAGAGGTGATGACCCTATAAGGTGGATAAGGGGCGAGCATAATATAAAGTTTTGGATAAAACAGGTGAATTGTGCAATAAGGCCGTTTTAACTTGGCAGCTCTGAACTATCTGAACTATTCAGAGCAACCAACTTAAAACGGCCGTACTGTACTTAAGTGAGTATATTTTACAAGCAGAATCATTAAAGAAAGATAAAATCTGTAGAATATTAAATATATAGAAATGTGAAAAAATACCTTTGAACACATATTTATATCTTTTATACATTATAATTATATATACAAGCAAGTCGGTGAAGGAGACTGAGACCATTTTTTTTTCAGTCTTCCAAGACCTTGTTGTACAAGATTAATAGCCCTGTTACTGCCTGTAACTTAGGTAAAGGTGTCTGAAATATTGGGTTTGTACCAAATAGAAAAGAAAACTCACCGTTCGATGTATTTCGTATAACTTTTCTTCGGCATGAGACTTCATTACAGGATGTATCATGTTCCTCAACAGAAAGAATATCAGAAAGAGGAACAGGGGAGAAGCCAACTCAATTATGGTGTGCACATAACGTCTTTTCCGAACCATGAAGTGTTTCCACAAGAGGACCTTAAGTGTCCCGCCTTCGCCCATTCTCAGACTTCTATGGGACGTCTTTCACTTGAATATACCACACCGAAACTTTATTTACAACTGTGTGCACGTAACATAAACCATGCTCATTGTCCTACGGCATTGTCCAAATATTGTTTGCAAAACTAACAATCTGTAGAACAAAAACTGAAGTATTGAAACTTTGTATGGTTACGACTTACGATAGATTTTGACTGGTTCGAAATCATATGCGAACAATAGATTTTATTTTTTGGAAGTATGAAAACTGAACCATTAATTTCAAAATAATTCTCTAAGAGAACTGTATTTTACGTGAATTTCTAGCAACTGCAGAAAACACGACCTACCTAGTTTCTTGATTTTCGTGATCACAGATTAGTAACTAGTTACAAAAAAAAAAAATATCGATTTGTTGATGTGTCAATGTCAACAGCTGTCAAGTAACTTTTTTCGTAAAATTTTATCATAATAAAAGGATCTAAGCCCATACAGCCCCGCCTTTTTTTGGAAAATGTTAGAGTTCACACGGTACATACAAGCGCGCTACTCTATCATGTAAAGCACTTCATCCTGGCGACCTTGTACTGTGAACACCTAGTTTGTTGAGTCTTGTTCAATACGAGAATATCTGTGCGATGATGGTGCGATAGGGCCCTGTTTTATAAA
Organism: Ethmia dodecea; assembly: GCA_963855545.1. NCBI lineage: Eukaryota > Metazoa > Arthropoda > Insecta > Lepidoptera > Depressariidae > Ethmia > Ethmia dodecea. Next base: position 12,506,858 of record OY979456.1, on the reverse strand, counting down.
GCTACAGGTTACAGGCTACAGGCTACAGGAAAAAAAAAGCCTGTAGTGCTCCTATAGTTACAATCTACAGGTAACCGGTGTTTTATAAAGACCCCTATAATATTACTATTGTACGGGTTGAATCATGCTCGAATATGTATTAAATTGTCTATGGAAAGTTACAGGCACGGGTTCCTGTAGATTGTAAATAAAATTACCTGTAGCTTTATAAAATGCCTGTACCGTCTGTAATTTTATCCAGTGTTGCTCTTTAATTTATCCGTGTTGCTGTTTTTTCCCCTGTAAATTGTAACCTGTAGCTTTATAAAATAGGGCCCTGATATAAACGTTCTGTATCCGTGGTCAGATCGCTTAGTCAGATCAATCTAACCATGGACCACTTTTAGTGTCCATGGTTAGATTGATCTGACCACGGCCACTTTTAGTGTCCTTGGTTAGCTTTTATTAAATTATGGTTAGATCAGTGTCCGTGGTCAGATGAGTGGTTAGATTAATTTAATCGCGATACTTTGAGTGGATCTCACGCGATCCTTTGGTAATACTGGGTTATTACCAAAGGATCGCGTGATACGTTGTTATATGGTACTTATACCTGATCGCACCATCATCGCAAAGATATTATCCACGCAGAGTTGTGAGGGTGGGGGCAAGCTACCCCCCCCCCCCCTTTCCATTAAGAAAATTCGTTAATTTTTAATTGAGCAGACCATGGCGTAGTGGTCTGCTAAACCAACCTCAATTAAAAATTTACGAATTTCTGATTAAAAAGCATGTCATCAGGACTAGTGCTCATTAATCTTTTTAATTTGTCGGAGAAATAAAAACAATGTCTGCGAATCAAAACTACTCACATGCCTACTAAACCTACTACCAATGTTTCGATACTTACTGGTGACGATAGCATATTGCGATTTTATTTTTTATTTTCAAGTGTCTTTGGCTTGTTGGGGAGGTAAAAAAACAAACACCCGCTTTACAGGGAACCTCAGCGATCCAAAGCAGTGGATTACAAAATGGGAACCTAGTAAAACTCATAGCATTAACAATTACAAGAAATGGATGGAAGAGTACAAAAAACGAGAGAAGCAAAAGGCCCGGGCAGATGCTGCTGCCAAGAAAAAAGCTGGAAAGAATCCTTTTACAAGCGGATTTGAGGAGGAGGCGGGATGGCCGAGTCACTGGAAAGGTTTTATTTAATTCATTTTAACCAAATTAAGACATGGCAAAAATTTATATAAGGTGACCCGGGGCTATTGTAACCTAACAAAAAAAAGATGTATCTTTGAGTAGTTATAATTTTATCATTTTATATCTTACAGTAATATTTTGCGAATAAATCTCTCACACGTGTATCTGACTTTTCAGATTAATAATAGAAACTAGCAAAAAACTTTTAGGTTAGCGGTGAAATAGCTGAAAATTTAAAAAAGTGACGAAAGCTACAATAGCCCCACTCCAGGGGCTATTGTATCTATCGCTTTTAAATCTTTTGTGGTAAGAGCTACAATTGTCTAGCCGAGTTGCTGAATTTCATTTTGTAATTATTTAAATGATTTTGAATCTTAGCTATCTAATAATAGGGTGTAATATGCTATTAAATTATTTTGAATATGAAAACGGGGCTATTGTAGCTTTTTACTGCTAAGATAGTGTTGGGATGTAGTGATTGTGTAATGTCGATATTTTCAGAGTATTTTTTCAGATTAGGTTTGTAGTGACAAACCATCTAAAAATAAATAAATAGGTTAATAACAATTAAATTAAATAAAACAAGTATCTAAGGGAAGCTCCCATACAACAGACATGATTGTTTTGCCGTTTTTATAAAAAAACATTTTGTCATCAATCATCAAATGCTCTATGGGAGCCCCCCTTAAATATTTGTTTTATTTTAATTATATATTTATTTTTTAAAGTGAATATATAACTTAATATTCTGTGAATATTTCAAGCGTATACCTGTTGCCGTTGTCAATATCGAGCAAAAACGAGCAAAAAATCACTTTTGTTGTATAGGAGCTCCCTTAAATATTTATTTTATTCTGTTTTTTAGTATTTGTTGTTATAGCGCAATAGAAATACATCATCTGTAAAAATTTAAACTGTCTAACTATCACGGTTCATGAGATACAGCCCGTTATCAATATCGAGCAAAAACGACGTTTTTTGTATGGGAACCCCCTTAAATATTTATTTCATTCTGTTTTTTAGCATTTGTTGTTATAGCGGCAACAGAAATACATCATCTGCCACAATTTCAACTGTCTAACTATAACTGTTCATGAGATATAGCCTGGTGACTGACAGACAGACAGCCAGCAGTCTTAGTAATATGGTCCCGTTTTTTACCCTTTGATTACGGAACCCTAAAAAAACATTCGAATTTATAATATTAAGGGGATTATGAATATATAATATTATAGACAATTATTCACATCTGCTTTTTAAAATTACGATACGAATGCATTTTTATAATAAATAATAAAAAATACCGACAATTTCTGTAAACTTGAAACATCACTAGTAAATTTTTACTCCATACTAAAATGTACGGGGCTATTGTATCTAACCTCTAGGTACATTTACCCCGCAACAGAATTTTGGTGAGGCTAATGTATCTACGTGAATAAATCCAGATAATAACAACACAGGATAGATAAATAATCTCAGTTTTAAAAGTACGTTTCACTATATAACTACTTACTGTAAATTTTCAACGGAAAACCACTGCACAGTATTTTTTTCAGAATAAAATCGGAAGACAGTCTTCTGGCAAACACAACGTAAAATGGCCGAAAAAGAACATGGCGTTGTAAGGACGCCAACCGACGGCTCAGTGGCGCCACCTCCGATAAGACCAATAAATTTTTTGTTCCTCCATCAGTTTATAGATGTCTCAATACACAAATATCTACAGAAAATGAGTTAATAAGAACAGATACAATATCCCCCCAGCTACAATAGCCCCGGGTCACCTTATATAATATAATTATATATATATTTAATAGGTATATATACTTATATTTTAATCTCTTTGATTTTAACCAAAATGGTGCACTCCTCTGTCTACCTGCCATTTGCACATGGAAGTCGATAATAGTACATTATGATATAAGTGCGGTAGGTTGAAAATTGACAACATTACATTTACAAAAAGTATTTTTTTTATTGTTTAGATGGAAAATAGACATCAAAAGACTCGACACGTATTTTTTTATTTTTCTCTTAAGTTTCTGTAAGTATTTTTAATTTAATTTTTTAAACGAGCTCATTCTAAAACGACGTAAGTGCATACGTAGGACTTTTGTGGGTGTTATTGTCATTGTCTCTACTACAAAAAAAGGTATGTCAGGTGACATTTGACATCACTACTACTACTGTCAAATCAAATCTTGGAGGTTAAGTTTGTTGATCAATTGTTAAAGTTGTTTGTATTTGTTTTCATAGCTAAATACGCTTATTTCCATTGAAAAACATGAAGGTTATTCTACGGCAGACAGCCGTAATCTACCTTAAGTAGATTTTATGATGTTATGCAACATATGCACGAAAATCACAACTATAACGTCGCAGAAAGTCGTGGTTCAAAAATGCTCATTTCGTCTAAAGAAAGACGCTTACGTGGAATCTGCTGTAGGATTGGTGCAAGTAACAAGACAAAATGGCCTTTGTACTGTTAAGTGTCGTATAACATCAGAGCACAGAGTTCGTTCGAAACCATACACTGCGACCGCTGTTATTAACAAGACTGAAGAGACTATTGTAGACGCTAAATGTGAGCACTGTCCAGCAATTCACGGCTGATGTAAACACACGATTTGTTTCTTGATGTGGTTGATAAAACTATGAATGAGAAAACCATATTAAATTATATTAAAGAAAATTTTGTGAGTAAAAAATGTCAAGCCCAAACTCAACTACAAATGCATGCAACAGGGAGAAAGAAGGCACTGTTTGGTGTTGCAGACCCCAAATTTGAAACAAACCATCAATATTGCTAATATTAGTTAGGTATATTATGATAAATTGTATGTAGAAAAATTAATAAAAGCAGAAACTTTCAGAAAATTTTCTATTTAAAAAAATATAAATATGACAAAGAAATAAAACACTGTTATGTACAATTATTTGTTTATTATTGGTTGGTGTTAATGATGTCCTCAGCCTACTTATTATTATAAATGGGAAAGTCTAGATGTATGGATGAATGTTTGTCCGGGATGAACACGAAAACCGCTGAACCGATTTAGATGAAAAATGCCTGTAAAATGGGCAATATTTGATCATATAATATACGCCACAATGTAAATGTCGAACTTACAAAAATATCACTATTTTAATGATTATCATAATATGCAATGAACATACATGACACTTTTTTTTAAGATATTCAATTACCACATATAATTCTTTTGATAGTCTTATATAAGTCTTAGGCTTCTTTTTAATTAAATTTAACATAAATTCTGTCCCCGCTAATTCTTTTTGAGGCAAAACATTCACTGAACTTTCTGCTTCTGAATATTCCGTTGTGCTACCAACAACTGAAGGTGTCTAGTCCTCGGAGACATCTTCTGCGTATAATTCTTCACTTTTGTTCTTCTGGTACAGCAGCGTCTTAGGTATTATTAAAACAAAAGTAGTTCCAATACATTGATCAGCTGTTTTAGGTGTTACTTGTAGGTATATTATGTATTTTGTGTTTCAGGTTGACAGATAGTGCTTTTATTTAATTTGACCTTCTGCAATGAGAAACTTGTGCTGGCAATTTTTTCTGCTCCCCCATGCGATAATGCAATATTTCTCAGATTTGGAACATCGAGCTTCAATTTTCTGAATGCATTAAGTATTTGATTTCATTGGTCATAATTCACCAGGTCCTTTTCTACCTACAATAGAAATTTAAGTTATCAAAGTACAATGCTAGGTTATAAGATCTCTGATGGTGATCACTACTATAGAATTTATGATACCTAATACTTACACATATATGAACCTCACATTATAAAGTGCTCCTTTTGGAACATTCTGTTTGCCCACAGCAACACATATTTCATGTGCTCAGAAACACGGAAGAAATGTTTTTCGCGTGAAGTAAAAACTTTATTCTTGCATTTGGGCTCAAAACAAAGGCCAATCTCCTCTTGTTTTCCATCCCGACAAAACGTTTGTGGCTATACTTTTGATTGTCTGTCGTCGAGTTAGGCGTTCATATTTTTTTTACAGATAGACCTATATTTCGTCAACATATCTGCGAAGTTTCAACTTCAGGAAATAAGTAGTTTATGAGATATTAATTTTCAAAAATCGAAACTTTCAGTACCTTTTTTTTTTTTTTGGTCTCAATGGCTAAGGTTGTGATGCATTACACAAGTCTATCTGCATGAAATGACATGAATGGGTTAGGTTAGGTTGGCTTGCGACCACAACGCACGAGCCGAGCGAAGCGTGCCGCGGTAGCGGCCGGCGAAGTGCCAGAACCGAAATGGCTCCGTGTCACTTGTCGCTTTTTAATAAGCGGAAGCGATTTTCATACAAACTTCAAAGTGTCATAACTTCGGAACCCTTTATTTCCGGTTCATGGGAGTATACTTGTTTTAAAGGGGGGCCCCCCCTCCCCCCCCCATTTTTTTTTTGTAAAAATCGACGCCAGACAATCAAAAATTTTACCACGTTTGTCAACCTGAATCTACATTCATTTTGTTTGCAGTGTTAAAATGCACTCTTCAACTAAGAAAAAAATCTCAAGTTAAAACGTAAACAATGTATTTTGAGGTTATCCTAGGGATGTAAAAAATAATCGATTATTTTTTTGAAATAATTGATTTTTAATAATCGATTTTTTAAATAAAAATAATCGATTTTTAATTAATCGATTATATAAATTACGCATTATAAACAGCGCCATCTATGCGGTGGATGAACCTTAACGTTGTCGTTAAGCTTTTTTACTTATCGTTTTATTTTATTTTAATACTACAAGTACTCTTATATTTATTATTTTTCGTCTTTTGACTGTTTAAACTTAAAAAATAAAGAAATATTTGTTTTTTATTTTAGTTTTTGAGACCATACCGTAGTAGTTTAGTTTTTTGATTCTCGATTTAAGTATTTTATTTTAATACTAGGCAAATGTAAAAGAGGACTGGACATTTGTGATACTAATTATTTTTAATTATTTTATTGTTTAAATTTGAAGTTTATCGAAATTTTATTTTGTTATTTATAATCTCACGCCTTTCATCCCCGATGGGGTAGGCAGAGGTATTCCATTAATGGATATACCCAAATTTCACGAGATACATTGGACCCCTAAACGTGATAGGTGGTGAGCCCATCACCGGACCAGGTCTATTTACACATGTCTCAGAATTAATTCTGAGACCTGCGGGTTTCCTTTCAATGTTTTCCTTCACCTTCCTTCCTTTATTTTGTTATTTCTTAATTCATATTATTTTATTTCATTTTTAATCTGTTAAAATGGTACCTAATATGAATCTCTTAGGATTTTGTTATTAAAATATGAAAAGCATATTATATAGATTTTTAAAAATTTATTAGAAAACAAATAGATTTTTTAGAATAATCGATTATTTTCAATATTAATCGATTTTTAAAAAATCTATTAATTTTGAAGAAAGAAAAATCGATTTTTATTTAATCGATAATTTTTCTTTAATCTTACATCCTTATCCGCGTCTTTTCAAATCTGGCATATTGTATGAAAAAAAAAAGGACGGCAAAGACAACTCTGCTAGGAATCCTGCGGTGCCCGTTTTCTGAACATTTTTTTTCATTTTGAAATATCTCATAATTTAGCGAACAATAAATTCTGAAAAAAATATATAGCTTTCAGGATGACGAAAGTCCCAAATGGTTTTGTTTTTAACATACTTTATAAATTTGAAATGTTGTCAATTACAGCCGAGGCGACATTGCTAGCCCGAGCCGAAGGCGAGGGCTATAAGTAAGCAGAGGCTGTAATTATCAAAGCGCACGTATGTCATACCACGTTTTATAACACATTTGCGAGGAAATAAAATAAAACTCCGACTATGGTAAACGAATAAAAACAATACAGCGTTAAGAAAAAGCGCGCGGAGCGCATCATCATTTTTTTTTAGGTAAAGGCACAAAAAACAGCCAGTATTACTAATAAAGTAAATTAATATTTTTGTGTTTTTGTTACAGATTAATTGGTTGTAATTTACTGTCAAAATTAATTAAGTAAATTAAATAATTATGTAAATACATATTTCATTATTATATTTTATCTCCCAAAGTTAATTTTAATCATCAAATGTTGACAACTTTTTTGACATAAAAACTCTTTGCTGAGATTTTAAAAAGTACCGTTCGTTTTAAGACGGAGCATCTTGATAAACCGTGCGTTTTACTTTACACTTACCGCACTTGGGCGTAATGAGATACAATACGATATTGAAATTGGTGAAATAAGACACCTTTTACGAGCAAATGTGTTATAAATGTTTTGAACGTGACTGTATTAAAACATCTTAATTCCCAAATTTTAAATTTGTCAAAAAGGGAAAAATTTAATTTAAATAAGTATTTAAAAGTCGGCATATAAGCAAAAAAGTCAATGAAACATGAAAAGTCGGCATATCGGTAAAATACCTATGTAGGTATGAGTTTACAAAAAAGATCTGAGGTACCTACCTACATAAACCTACCAAATTCATTTTCACATCGTTTGTGATTTGCATTGGGACTCAAAATCATATAATCAAATTGGCGCCGCACACACTTAAAGAACTGAGATCAACAGTTTTTTCGTTTTATGATTTTCTATCATTGCTATCTCGTAAAGGGTACGACTGCTGGACAATCCATATCGTTTCATGGAGGTCAATAAAGTCCACACTTAAAGTGCCGAATAGCTTGAGTTAAATAATTGATAAATCCTCATCCAAATCACTTGCACGATAGATTTTTATATAGGTAGGTACTCGTACTATCACACCACATTATATACTCGTACCTACTATTCCACTATGCCAAGTAAAGCTGGGGTCCCACGGTCCGCTATTCTACGGATCAGCCACACTCAGCCGACGAGCACGGACGGCGACGCACCGCAGGCAGGGCCGGTCCAACGGTGCGTGTAGATGTTTTTATGTTGTCATAATGCAAAGCGAAAGAGAAAGAGAGAGAAGAGCGCACCTTTGAAGTTACCGACTCACGATGGATACGGCGCACCGCCACAGACGTGTCCGTGCTATCGTGCGTCGTGCGAGCTGGTCTGCCTGCATCCGCGATTTTACGGACCGTGGGACCGGGTGGAATGCGGCTTCCCCGCCCGTATACATTTGAGGGTGACGTCACATTTGACAGTTGCCTAGATTAAGGAGAGGAAGCGGCACAAATTGGCCTGTTACCTAAGAACAGTATAAGTTCTGCAATCAGCAATATCTTCAACTTTTTGGTTATTAGCTTTTCCATCGTTATAAAACAATGATTTCGCCAATGTGAAGTAGGTATCTATAATTTTTTTTATGCCTTTGCAGATATGGGTCCAGGGCACGGCGGGGCAGCTCCACCGCCGTGGGCTATAGAGGCTGAAAGTCACGGGAAGGCTGATTTGTGTTTCTTGGAGCCTGACGTTGGCTACTGTTCGGGGGTGTCGAGTTTTTCAGTTAGGTAGGTAACTCAATAATTCCATACGGCATTTCCTTTGACCATGCATCTCTAGACGAGGAACAGAGCCATATCACTCAGACGATCGAGCGTACACTGAAAAAAATGGTTTGTAGCATTTACCATATTAGCAAAGGTTGGCTGAATTACATAGAAACTATGATAAATATAACAAAACCTCGCTATTGAACTTACAAAACTAAAAAGGTTAAAGTCGGTACCAGAGTTCCGATGTAAATCAACAAAGAGTATTGTACATTTTACAAAACAAATGACAACAATTTGGTTTGGTAAATTTTATCATAGAAATATGATAAATATAACAAGACCTCGCGGCTCATCTTGCAAAACTAAAAAGGTTGAGGTCAAAATATAGTTCCTACCAGAGTTCATAGTGTAAATCAACAAAGAGTATTGTACATTTTACAAAACAAATGACAACAATTTGGTTTGGTAAATTTTATCATAGAAATATGATAAATATAACAAGACCTCGCGGTTCATCTTGCAAAACTAAAAAGGTTGAGGTCAAAATATAGTTCCTACCCGAGTTCATAGTGTAAATTAAGAAAAAGTATTGTAAATTTTACAAAACTATTCTCAACAATTTGGTTTGGTAAATTTTATCATAGAAATATGATAAATATAACAAGACCTCGCGGCTCATCTTGCAAAACTAAAAAGGTTGAGGTCAAAATATAGTTCCTACCAGAGTTCATAGTGTAAATCAACAAAGAGTATTGTACATTTTACAAAACAAATGACAACAATTTGGTTTGGTAAATTTTATCATAGAAATATGATAAATATAACAAGACCTCGCGGTTCATCTTGCAAAACTAAAAAGGTTGATGTCAAAATATAGTCCCTACCAGAGTTCATAGTGTAAATTAACAAAGAGTATTGTACATTTTACAAAACAAATGACAACAATTTGGTTTGGTAAATTTTATCATAGAAATATGATAAATATAACAAAACTTCGCGGTTCATCTTGCTAAACTAAAAAGGTTAAGGTCAAAATATAGTCCCTACCAGAGTTCATAGTGTAAATTAAGAAAAAGTATTGTAAATTTTACAAAACTATTCTCAACAATTTGGTTTGGTAAATTTTATCATAGAAATATGATAAATATAACAAGACCTCGCGGCTCATCTTGCAAAACTAAACATATTGATGTCAAAATATAGTCCGTAGCAGAGTTCATGGTGTAAATTAATAAAAAATATTGTACACTAGCTTTTGCCCGCGGCTTCGCTCGCGTTTAAATCATTGTCATCACTGTATCGGTTGTCGTGTAAGAAGATGTACATGATGAAATTTTTCGGTATAAAAAGTAGCCTATGTGTTAAGGTAGGATATCTCTGTTCCAAATTTTATGCAAATCCGTCTAGCCGTTTTGGCGTGAAGAAGTAACAAATATACACATAGACAGACAGACACACACTCAAACTTTCGTCCCCATTTCAACGCATTTAAGCCTCTATTCGTGACAGAAGCTACATCCTTCTCCAAGGTAAAATCTATCTGTGTAAGCGTAAGCGGTGTCCCCCTCGTATGCTTTAGGAACGGATCCGTGCTATTTTGCCTTTTCGTCCGCGTATACTCCTAAGGATTTAATAAAATGCCTAAACAAAATTGAGTGGCAAACATTCAATTAGTAGTATTATACCTACTATATATTATACACAGGCGATGCATGAATTATCACTTTTTTATCCCACGGGTTAATTTTTCCGGGATAAAAAGTAGCCTATGTGCTATTCCGGATTATAATCTATCCCTGTGCCAAATTTCATCCATATGAACAGATATGCCGTTCCAGCGTGATTGAGTAACAAACATCCATCTTCACATCTAAACTTTCACATTTATAATTTAGTAAGATTTTACCAAACAAATCTTAGCAATTTGGTTCGGTTGATTTTATCATAAAAATATGATAAATATAACAAGACCTCCCTATCCCTCTCATAATGCCTGTGCCCAGCAGTGGGACGTATATAGGCCGATGATAATGATGATAACAAGACCTCGCGACTGAACTTACTGAACTGAAACGGTTATGATGATATCACAAGGAAAAACAGAAAGAAAATTGTTATTCATGGTAAATACCATTATAATTAAATTACAATGATATCACAAGGAAGATTTTTTTTTGCACCAGCTGGGGTTTGAACCCAGGACCCTTGCCTTGCCTATTGCCACAGGTGAATCTTAGTGTCGAAGAGAAAGGGTAAATCAAATCAAATCAAAAATAATTTATATAGGTATTAAACATACACTTAGAAACGTCAATATTTTATAATAACAAGGCACTCTAAACTCGTCCATGAAGATTGGCTAAATGCAAACAGCAGCCCATCTCCACCGACGAGTTGCTGGTTCCAAATGCAGTACCCCGAGAAGAGCCAGCAAGAAACTCAAGGGCAGCTCTTTTTAATCTCATGTCTTACTAATAAATATTGTTTACAATAATAATTATAATTAATAGCCTTACATAGCGTCGAGTCGGTTAATCCCATGCATGTTGGTCTACTAAGTAGTCTGTAATTTTATAGTAGCCTTTTTTATGTAATTTTTGCTTAACTATTATTTTAAATTTGTCAAGAGGCAAATTTTGTAATTCAATGGGAATTTATATTATATAAAGCTCGACTACCACTGACTCACTCACTGACTGATTGACATAATTGTTCTCCCAGAAGGAGTAGTTTTGGAGGCAAGTCATATATGAGAAAAATGTTCAAGATGGCGGGGTGACTTAGGGAAAATTCCGACTTTTCAAAAAAACAAAATGGCGGCCATACTTGCTTATCGTATCTCTTTTGTTTTCCGGCCGATTCGGTTCAAATTTTTGGAATCTGTAAAACTTTTAAGATAATTTACGAAAATTATTTAAAAAGTAGAAAAAACAAAATGGCGGCCGCGTTATAGTGTTTCAAAGTTGGAGTGGTTTTAGACCCCAGTTGACCCTAATTGATCTCCCAGATGCTAATATGTTACAGGAATGTTTTTAGTGTCATCACGTAGGTCATGTCCTGTAGTTTACCAGAAAAATCTGAAAAACTGAAAATCCAACATGGCCGCCCTGTGAGTGGCTCCCAAAGAAAAAGATGAATTTTACCAGATTTTGAATGTCGATTTTCGGCTAGATGGCGACACCTGAGCGAGTTGGCTTGTATAGCGGGGTTCGAGGTCTCATTACGGAGTGTTGCCATGTTTAACAATTTTCCCAAAATTTGGGGTATTTTTTTACTTTTAACGCAAAATGTCAAAAGTCTAAATTTTACCATTTTGCAAAAACGAGTAACAGTCAACGGAACATTTTATCTCTCCCTATGACCTTTTGTAGGTTTTTTGAATTTCACCTGGCAACACTGAAAGTTATGACCGATTAAATTTTTAGGGTAGACCTCAAAAGACCCGAATTGATCTCCCAGATGCCAATATGCTATAGAGACGTGATTGGTGTCATTGCATAGGGCATATCCTGTAGTTTACCAGAAAAATCCGAAAAACTGTAAAAACAAGATGGCCGCTCCGGTATTCTCTCTTTACTGAAAAAATTGGGTTTTTATAATTTTTATTGGTATTTTTAGGCAAGTTGGCAACACTTTGGAAAGTTGAGTTGCATGGAGCGATTGTGGGTCTCAGTAAGCAGTGTTGCCATGAAAAGTAATATTTAATAAAATTTTATTATTTTTTGACTTGTACTAAAAAATGGCTAAAACAAGATGGGCGCCCAAAGTTAGACTTTATTTTTCTGTCAAAATACGACCCCACAGAGACACGCGTGGCCGCTTGCGGCCTCGCGCACCGTGCGACATCTAGTCTATAATATATAAAGCTCGACTACCACTCACTCACTCACTGACTGACTGACTCATTGACATAATTGTTCTCCCAGAAGGAGTCGTTTTGGAGAAAAGTCATGTAGAAGAAAAGTGTTCAAGATGGCGGAGTGACCTAGGGAAAATTCCGACTTTTCAAAAAAACAAAATGGCGGCCAAGGTTGCCTATCGTATCTCTTTTGTTTTCCGGCCGATTCAGTTCAAATTTTGGGAATCTGTAGTACTGCTTAGATGATTTACGAAAATTATTTAAAAAGTTGAAAAAACAAAATGGCGGCCGCGTAGTAATGTTTCAAAGTTGGAGTGGTTTTAGACCCCACTTGACCCGAATTGATCTCCCCGATGCTAATATGCTAAAGGGATGTGTTTGGTGTCATCGCACAGGGCATATCCTGTAGTTTACCAGAATATCCCGAAAATCTGAAAAACCAAGATGGCCGCCCTGTAATTGGCTCCCAAAGAAAAAGATGAATTTTACCAGATTTTGAATGTCGATTTTCGGCAAGATGGCGACACCTGAGCGAGTTGGCTTGTATGGCGGGGTTAGAGGTCTCATTACGTAGTGTTGCCATGTTTAAGAATATTCCCGGAATTTGGCGTATTTTTTTACTTTCAATGCAAAATGTCAAAACTCTAAATTTTACCATTTTGCAAAAACAAGTGACAGTCAGTGAAACATTTTATCTCTCCTTATGACCTTTTGTAGGTTTTTTGGTTTTCGCCTGGCAACACTGAAAGTTATGGTTGATTTAATTTTTAGGGTAGACCTCAAAAGACCCGAATTGATCTCCCAGATGCCGATATGCTACAGGGATGTGTTTGGTGCCATCGCATAGGGTATATTCTGTAGTTTACTAAAAAATCCCGAAAAATTGAAAAAACAAGATGGCCGCCCCGTTATTTTTGTTTTACTGAAAAATTTAAATTTTCTTAATAATAATCGGCTTTTTTAGCCAGTTGGCAACACTTTGGAAAGTTGACTTGTATGGATAGATTGTGGGTCTCAGTAAACAGTGTTGCCATGAAAAAAATATTTAACAAAAATTTATTATTTTTCGACTTAAAATGGCTAAAACAAGGTGGGCGCCCAAAATTAGACTCTATTTTTCTGTCAAAATAAGACCCCACAGAGACACGCGTGGCCGCTTGCGGCCTCGCGCACCGCGCGACATCTAGTCTTATTATAAAAGCGTATACATTGACCCTTAAAGGATTTGGTAACTTTAGATAATCGACTAACATAAGCAGCCAGTTCATTCTTATTTCTAGTGTTTATACAATGTCTGTCACTATTTTTTTTGTAAAGTGATATATTACTTTTAACATACAATATGTTTTCGTAAATATACTGTGACGCCAGTGTCAGTATATTAATTTCCTTGAATTTTTCCCTTAGAGACATCCTAGACCCCATTTTATAGATTGCACGAATGGCTCGTTTCTGCGAAATAAATATTCTCTGGACATCAGCAGCATTCCCCCACAGTAGAATGCCATATGACATCAAGCTGTGGAAGTAGCTGAAATAGACAAGTCTAGCTGTTTCTACGCTTGACATATTACGTATTTTTTTTACGGCATATGCAGCAGAACTGAGCCTTTTCGCCAACGTATCAACGTGGGGTCCCCATTGTAACTTAGAGTCTAGAGTTATTCCTAAAAATACTGCAGTGTTTACAAAATCTAATTTCTCGTTTTTAACTGTGACTGAGTTTAAAGTTCGTTTAACATTTGATAAGGAAAAATTTACACATTTAGTTTTTTTTCTCATTGAGATGTAGATTATTAGCGTTAAACCAACTGACAACACCATTTATTGCACTGTTCACTTCGTCATAAGACTTAATAGGTCGTTTAACTTTAAAAAGTAGAGATGTATCATCTGCAAACGGTACCTACTATTTCATGTTGAACTCGGTTGGGTAGGTCATTTATATACACGAGAAATAGAAATGGCCCTAATATGGAGCCCTGCGGAACACCAATACAAACCGCCGATCCAGACGATCTTGAGCCGTTCACATCAACACATTGTATCCAGCTACTCAAGTAAGATCCAATTAAATCAAGAGCGCCGCCATGTATTCCATAAAGACGTAGTTTTCTGATGAGAATTTCATGATGGACACAATCAAATGCCTTAGACAGATCACAGAAGACACCAACAGCATCTTGCGATTCCTCCCAGGCATCAAAAACATGATTTACTAGCTCAACACCTGCATCGGTTGTCGAGCGACCCCGAGTGAATCCAAATTGCTTTACAGACATTATACTGTTGATAGAAAAATTTGAACTCAATTGATAAAGAATAATTTTCTCAAAAATTTTGCTAAGAGTCGGTAGAAATGGTCTAAAGTTAGAGGGGTCTAATCTACTACCGGCTTTAAATTTTCCTCGTATAATTCATGTAATCTTTGTCTGCTTTTATGAATTCCCACCGTCGCCCAATCACTGAACATTAAATTGTTATTGATTTGTACAGTTTTCGTTTTAAACACATTATCACATTCGTTCTTAGCTAGTGTTAATACTGACTTGTACAAATCGTACGGTACGCTAACTTGTCATAAAGGTAGGTAGAGTAAATATTTGTAGATTGTGGAATCACTATATAAAAAATCTCGGGATTTTGTCTTTTTTCTGTTATTATGGACATAATTTTAAAATAGGTACTTAAGTGATTTACTGATTATTGTATTACTGATTGCTAAAATAAATTTTATGGTGTACCAATAATCGATTTATGTTTCTTAAAACCACCGTTTTTATTAGGCCCTATATTTAATAAGGATATCTAATAATGAGACTGAGAAATAAAAAATAAGACAATGTAAATGTCCATGAAGCTTTAAATGCAAATAAAATTCACTATTTCTCCCTAAAAAGGAATATGTTGAGTTACCAATAACAATAATAATGTTTTTGAAGTATTGATCAAACGGTTTTAAAAAAATATATATTTTTCACTATAGATCTTCTAACTCTACTCCCTCTCTCTACTACTCACATATCATGGTTTTACTGTCATACCATGACAGCAATATTGCACATACGCTACTAAATTTCCAATTTTCAATGATACCACACCCTACTAATATTCTAGAAATAAAAAAAATGTGTTTGGTAACATTTACCTAAAAAGTTGTGTACATTTTACTAGTGTTAGTTTGATAAATTAACCAAACTAACACCAGTAAAATTTATGCTATATATTTGGTATGTTTTACTAAACCAAGACCGGTACAAGTAGCAAAACAAACCTTAATAAGATATTGTAGATACTACCAGTAAAAGTTTGGTAAAAATATAGTACAAATCTGTTAATTATTACCAAACAAATTTTAGGAAAAATACGAAACACATGATAGTGTAGTGACACTACATAGAACGCGCCAATAGACGGCCGAGTTCTAAACCACGCTATCGAAGTTTTCTAATGAGTTTGTATAAATACAACTGTCCAACATCAACTGTTGGACCGCAGTCCCCAGGCACGATCACCTCAATGGAGGAGCATTTCACCTCCGCTCCTCCATACTGGTGACCCTCGACCCCCTGGACATCAGCGCAACCTTCACCTGGACTTCAGCGAAACCTTCTGGAACACCTGAACTTCAGAAGCAAGCATCGCAACGCCATCACTCATCACTCCCACAACAACCTTCACTCAAGGTCAGCAGCAGCAGTCACAGAGCAAGCCAGACTCTCGCCCAATCAGGTCCATATGCAGCCGACGCACCGTGCTACCTGGTCCTGCAGGCTCACCACTCACAGCGACACAGCACTTGACTCGGTCGACGCACAGTTCACCGCAGCCCACGTCCGGATCTTCAGCGGCTGGTCACCCTCCATGAAGGAGCATTCCACCTCCGCTCCTCCATAATAGATAATACTTAATTATATTTGACAAAATCTGCAATACACTTTTGGTAGATAATACAAAATTATTTTTGATAAAAAGCACGATACACATCTGATAGATTATATTAAGCTTACTTTGATGAGAACTACGTTACACATCTGGTAGATGTATCAAACAACCTTTGGTAGTAACTAAAATATAAATATGGTAATTATTACCAAATTAACGCTGATAGAATACACCGAACGTGATTAGTAAATACTGCTAAACTTTTTTTGTCAGACTTTACCAAATGAAATAGATTATACTTACAAGTTAAATTAAGTTTTTTCTATCAAACTGATTTAATACATTCTATCATATAATAAGTGCTATTTACCAAAATTTTGTTGTAGATTTTACCAAATAACTTATCCATTTGCCACTACATAACTTCGGTAATTTGAACCAAAAACAGTAACAGTAAAACATGCAAAAGGTATTTGGTAAAAAAGAGAAGTATGTTTGGTAAAATATAAAGTATCTGTTTGGTAGATGGCCCCAAAGTATATTGTAAAAAAAATTACTAAAGTACTTCGATCAAAAGGTTACTAAAGTACTTTGGTTAAAAATATACTAAAATACTTTGGTGAGAAATGTTAATAAAGTACTTTGGTAAAAAAATATACTAAAGTACTTTGGTGAGAAATGTTACTAAATTATTTTGGTAAAAAAATATACTAAAGTACTTTGGTGAGAAATGTTACTAAATTACTTTGGATAAAATGTTACTGAGTACTAAAAAAGATTGGTGTATTCTATCAAATAGATTTGGTACAACGCCAACTTATTTAGTTTGGTAAAATCAACAAAAATTCGTGATAGGACCGAAATCAACCGCTAACTTTGGTAACATTTACACAGAATCTGGTAAATCCAACCTAACATTTTTTTCAGTGTACAGGCCCCGCCATGATTCTAACCCGAGCCTCACGATCTCACGAATGAGAAGCGGGCTCTTAGCTCTTGCAGCACATCTGCACAGTCTAATAGTGGGATTATAACAGTGAACGGAAAAAAACAGATTATAACAATTCATGGGTAGGTAGGTAAAATCTCCACACTGTATTCCACTCCACCTGACTGTACGTTTACGTTTTGGGTAGAGACGGGCAATATGGGCATTTTTGTTTTTTTTTGTTTTTGGTCGAGTTTTGAACAGGGGCCTTATTGTCTATTTATAATTGTAATCGCAATGGTCTTCATTTTGACATCCGTTGATTCTTCCCTACATCTGTCAATACAGTCAGTGAAAGAAGAGCAAGCACTGATCGTGTAACAAATGTCGATTACAAATCTACTATATAAAAATAAGTCGGGTTTTCCTTCCTGACGATTTAACTCCAGAACTGACGAACCGATTTCCACGGTTTTGCATTCGTTGGAAAGGTCTCGGGCTCCGCAAGGTTTATAGCAAAGAAAATTCAGCATTGCACCCGTGCGAAGCCGGGGCGGGTCGCTAGTTTATTATAAATAGACAATAAGGCCCAAGGCCCCAGGTCTACTGAATAAGCCCCTTTTACATTGCAGGTGGGGTTTTAACTCCTTCGTACGTGCATGCGAGCAGTTCATATACAGCGGCTGTGGGGGCAACATGAACAACTTCCTAACTGAGGGGCGGTGCAACGAGTCTTGCTCCAAGCTACCGACTGGCACAAACTGCTTCGGTGACGTCATGATGGATTTTGCTAAAATGATAAGGGATCCAGTTAAATATGAGTAGCAGTGCCGGATAAAGCCAGCGCGTGGAAGGCAAATCTGAACCGGAGCGTTGAATGGAAAACATTTTCAAAAATGCTTTTCGTGATTTCATGCGGGCTTTAGAAATAACATTCGTGAAATAAATATGTCTAAGTAAATAATTTCGTAGATTTATCTACTATACTATTGTTAGGTTATTCCTCCCTGTAAGAATTGTGGTGTTGCCAACTTGCAGCATAATAATGTAGTTACACCTTATTAGCCTGTTAGGTCAAAAGTTTGAATTTTATTTCGGGACCTCACAAAATAACTTAGATTTTAATTGAATTTTTATTTGCTGATTTCTAAAACCTATTGCTGGTGCTAATAAAAAACTTTTTTTTTTCGATTTAGTTACCTCTACGTCCTAATCTTCCTTCTACCCCCAAGTATTTCAGTTTGTTGGTTCCCTGTTTATTATCATACTCTTTGGTTGGATCAGCAATCTTTGGTGGCCACAGGAGGGGGGGATGCCAGGGATGATAGTTATATCTTTGTAGACATTTTTTTATCGAAAGTCGATTGTGGCACTAATTAAAATAAAAATACCTATCCTTTTCGGGCCCCGTTTTCCATAAAAATACTATTCATTTTCCATATAAGTATTCTGCAGACGTATTCACAGAGACTCGATACCGTTTCCGTTCGATTCGAGTCGAATCTATCGACATCGGAAACGAATCTATCGAGATGGGCTGATGTTGGTTGACAGTTGGTGTCACATATGACATTAGTTTTCGATACCAACATCAGCCCATCTCGATAGATTCGTTTCCGATGTCGATAGATTCGACTCGAATCGAACGGAAACGGTATCGAGTCTCTGTGAATACGTCTGCTGTACTACCTAGGTACCTACCTACTGGCTATAGTATTCTAGTATCTGTGCTGCTGGGAGTATTGTAGTAAGAACTTCCAGTAGTAGGTACCTACCTATGGCGAATTGTAAATCGTAGAACCGTGAAAGGAAAGGAAAATAGTTTCTTATGGACTTTGAAATTATTTTCAACTGTGTGATATGGACATGATAAGGGGAAATTGATTCCCAAAAAACATTCACTTATTACACAGTAATTGCTTCTAGAGTCAAGCCAACCAATTTCAAGGGCAAACTAAGCGAAATTAAAGTTTTTTTAGGGTTCCGTACCTCAAAAGGAAAAAACGGAACCCTTATAGGATCACTTTGTTGTCCGTCCGTCCGTCCGTCTGTCAAGACCCTTTTTCTCAGGAACGCGTGGAGGTATGAAGCTGAAATTTATATCAATTACTCAAATCTACTGTCCCTTGAAGCTGTGAAAAAATCAAACTTCTAAGCCAACGCAATCAAAAGATACAGCCGTTTATGCCGCAAATTTTCGACACTTGCAAGGGAATCAAAACCTACAGGGTGCTTCCCGTGAACTCAGAATTTTGAAATTTGGTACGAAGCAACGTCTTATAGCATAGATAAAGGAAAAATTACGAAAACCATAAATTTGCAAGGTTGTACGGAACCCTCGGTGCGCGAGTCCGACTCGCACTTGGCCGGTTTTTTTTAATTTAACGATTCATTTCTGTTTCCAATTTCTATTTGTCGATACACAGTCACTCTCTTCCCAAAGAGAGGCGTAGGTATACAAAAATCTAATTAGACTGGCAAACTGATTGCAAAAGTTGTGACACCTAGGTACTACTTATTTAGAATGAGATACGTAATGATCTGCCTTCTATTCTGGGTTCCACAAACATGTTTTGCATGTTGGGGTGGTAAAAAGTTACCCAAAAACGATACAACGGTCGAGGACGGTGAACATGAACCTGGTACTATGGGTGGATGGCCCATTCCAGAAGGGGTGCCAACCTTCGATACATGGATAGCGGAGTACAAGCAGATGTTGGAAGCCATGCAGAAGGCGGCTGGCGAGTTCGGCAAGGATAGGCCAGCTGATGCTGGGCCATATTGGCCGAAAGAGTGGGGAGGTACGAATGCTTCATTATAAAAATTATAATCTAAAGGTCGACTATAAGCTTTGAGTATTTAACACTAGCTTGAACTAGATGCACACAAGTACATTTACACACAGAAACAACAAATTTGAGCACTCCGTGAACTCAAAACAACTAGTTGTAGATATATAACAGGTACGAGCGTTACTCATAAAATTTTTGGCACGCCTGTCAGTGGCGTCTCCGGTTGGTTTAATAATCAATTAAGACTATAAGGGACGAATATACTTGTGAAAAGTGGGTATTTCAAGAAGTGGAATGCCTATCCCCTCGGGGATAAAAGCCGAGAGATTATTTAAATTAATTTTTATTAATAATCTAAAGAGTAAACAATGAATAGCACTAAAAATATCATCAATGTATATACCTACAATTTTTAGAATTAAAAATATCGTCAATGTATAGGTACCTAAAATTTTTAGAATTAAAAATATCATCAATGTATACCTAAAATTTTTAGAATTTTGTAGATTTTTTTAAAACCACCCATAAATTTATAAGGTACAGTCAAGAGCACGCTAAGCTTGACACTTTGGACTTTGACCCGGCCCCGTGTTCTATGGCGCGCAGTACAAATCAGAGCTCAGCTTCAACTGGTAGTGTCAAGCTTGACTTGCTCTTGACTGTACACTTACCTACCTACCTGGGAAGTACCTATACTCTTCGGTGAACTTACGTAAAAATAAAGAATCGGACGAATTGAGAACCTCCTCCTTTTTGTAAGTCGATTAAAAAAAGTTCAGTGCAGTGATAGCCCGGACGGTTAAAGAGCCGGCCTAAAATCAGTGAGGCTCGGGTTCGAATCCTGGCATGTACCAATGAGTTTTTCAAAAACTTACGTACATATTATCACTAGCTTGACGGTGAAGGAAAACATCGTGATGAAACCCGCAGGTCTCAGAATTAATTCTGAGACATGTGTAAACAGACCCGGTCCGGCGATAGGCTCACCACCTATCACGTTTAGGGGTCCAATATATCTCGTGAAATGTGGGTATATCCAGTAATGGAATACCTCTGCCTACCCCCTCGGGGATAAAAAGGCGTGAGATTATATTATTATATTATTATTAAAAAAAGACATGCTCATACGTTTATCCCTGAGGTGTTCAGCACAGATATTCCATTTCTGGAAATGCCCACTTTTAACCAATATATTTTTTCGACCTCTAAACGTGACACCTAGTGAGCCCATCGCCAGACCGGGTTCCTTCAATTCGGGGAACAGATGGTTTCCTCAAGATGCATGAATGAATGAATGGTACAAGCCAGTATTCAAACCCGAACCTCACGAAAGAGAAGCGGGTTCTTTAACAACTGAGCTATCGCTGATCTTTTTGGCATCCAGAAAAGTGCGATGAGACTAAATAACGACATTGAGATTTTTGTCAAATTTAATATGGAATTGTGTCAAGAATCACAAGCTTAACCGCCTGTTTTCGTTTTGTGTGAAGCGTTTACCTAACACCCTGTATAATTATGAAGGAATCGGCCCCGGGCTGTCCGGTGTCCCACCGCCTCCATGGGCTTACGTGCCCAAAAACGTCGGCAAGCCAGCATTTTGCTACGACCCTCCCACCAAAGGAGAGTGCCAAGAATCACTGCAAAGGTAACGTGTGTCATTAAACTTCACTACATAGTATAAAACAAAGTCGCTTTCTCTGGCCCTATATCCCTATGTCCCTATGTATGCTTTTATATCTTTAAAACTACGCAACGGATTTTGATGCGTTTTTTTAGTAGATAGAGTGATTCAAGAGGAAGGTTTTAGTAGCATTGCACCCGTGCGAAGTCGGGGCGGGTCGCTAGTAATTTATATTAGAATCTGCTGTACTGTCAAGAGCACATGAAGCTTCACACTTGTAACGCGAGTCTGACCTCTAAGGCGATTGTAATAAGAACCAAAGTCCCATGTGTCAATCTGCACGTGCTCTTGACTTTACAGTGTAACTGCCAGTTATAGCTGACAGCCGCAGCAGACAAACGCAACGAATGAACCTCGCACTTCAACTGTACATTTAAAACTGTACGTGTTGAGCCTGCGGGTGAAGATAGGCTACTTTTCATTCCGTAAAACACACAATTCTTAGGAGACGCAATAACGCCACTGTCTAGCTATTATCTCTAATTAATATGTAATAAAATGTATAATATGGTAAAACTACCTACAGAAAGATTCGACGTGTTTCGCTTCTAATTTCCGCAAAATATCTCCTATATGTCCTCCAACTAGGCTAGCCTAGCTAAACCAATACAGTTTTATCTGTAAATTTGGAAAAAAAATATTATAAAAATTGTAAATTAATACTCATGAATTTAAATTAATTGTCATGTTAATTTCTAGATGGGGATACAACCCGTACTCAGACGTCTGTGTGGAGTACACTTACAGCGGTTGCCTAGGTAGCCAGAACAATTTTAAGACGAAGGAGCGCTGCGAGCAAGCTTGCATCGGCGCCTCGCAGGGCGGCTGCGACCCCGATTCTCACATCACACAAGATGATCTTCGTGCCCATTGAACTGACTTCTACGGCAGTTCTTCGATTCTCGATTTACGTAACTTTGTAAAATAGGGCCAGGGGAGGCTAAAGCCGTATACAGAAAGAAAGCTGAAAACTTATCAGCGCTTATCGGCGCTGGTCCATTCTACATAAAGCAAGCAGATTGAAGCAGAGCGAGCAAAATGTTGTACGATGATTGGCGGGCGGCACCAGCGCTGACCGGCGCCTGTCGAAGATTGTCGGCGCTTATCGGCGCTGATTCATATAAATGCCTGCGCCGGTTACCTGCGTAGACCGGCGCCTATAAGCGCTGATAAGTTTTCAGCTTTCTTTCTGTATACGGCTTAACGCCAGTATGCGATTATGATATTTCGGACCGATAGGTGTCTAAAAGTGACATCGCCGTAGACCAGTTCCTTATTTAAGTAGCTGCGCGGTTGCAGGGTGACAGATGACATAAGAGCACTATGTAGCGAGACACTGCTGTGACGTCATCTGGTATAGCTCCACTGATGCCTCAGTTAAGCGGTAGAACCAAAGAGATTTAAATATAATAGGGCATAGAGGGGACAAAGCGAGGAAAATTTGAAGTCAAAAGTTATTCCAAGTGGAATAAGTCTAGTACAATTTCGCCCGAATGACAGCTCGCGTTCATACTAACTGACATGACAAGGACATGACGCTTAGGCTTCAAAGTTTTGTATGAAAATATTCCCAATGCCCCCTCTATGCCCTATTATATTTCAATCTCTTTGGGTAGAACCAATGATGTTATTAACATCATTGGGTAGAACTGTTACTTCATTACGGCGGGCTTTGTCACTTTTGGTACAGCAATGTAACTTTTACTACGACGGTGTCACATCAACACCCATGGGCGTAGCTAGGGGGGGGGGCAGGGTGGGCCGGGCCCACCCTAGAAAGCTGTGGGCCCACCCTAGAAAAATACCCTTCCTCATACATAAAACAACTTCATCCTCAACTACCGAGATCGAAAACCATCTTCAAAAAGCTAAACACAGAAAACTTAAAATGGTTTGAAAACATATTGTTCTAATTTCAAGGTCCTGGAGTGGATCTATTTATGTGCATTTGGATTGAGGGCCCATTTTTCAAAATATTTCGAAACGAAATGACACTTACAAGGCATTTAGTTAAAATTATTTAAAACTTACAGCAAAGATTCTTAAATTTCTTAAACGTGAAACAAAAGAGTTATGGTCAAATAACTTGGGCCCTCAATCCTGACGCCTGCATAAAGCGGCATAGCCTAATCTTAGAAAGTAGGTACTATCCCTGGGTTAATAAATTTAATTTGAGAATTCAGTTAAGATTTTCTTAAATAAGTACATTGAGAAATTCCCAAATCTTAAGAATGCGATAATACAGATTTATGGCGCTTTAGCTTGGGCCCTCAATTCGTGGATATCCGTACTGAGGAATCAGCCAAACAAAGGAGTTTATCTAAGGAAAGAGATTAATACGACTTTAATATATTTGAGTTTATTATCCCTCAATATCGTTGGTAAATTAGTTAAAACAAATAACGACGACACAAAATTCCATTGTAAAAAACTAAATAAAATTCGAATTTTCTTAAAACGTCTGAACCGAGGGCCCAATATTTTCGACAGTATTGACTAGGCTAAGCCTTCTACACTACCACACTTTAGGTTAAGTATTTTAACTAATTTTTAATTAAAATGCAACAAAGCGTCAATTCTTCTAAATGCCATACTTTAAAAATTGATTTATAATGTTTTATGTGAGAAAATTCCGTAGGGTAGTTATGATTTTGTTACTTTTTTGATACTACTATTCAGCATGTACCCCATAGAAGCTATTTCATCAGCGAATAGTTGTTGTCGGAAGCGCTTACGTTTTGTGTGATCCATTAGATAATAAATAAATAGTGCAGCTTATATTATTATTATTAGTGTTTCTGTTTTGTCTTATCAAAGTAAGTACCTAGACCAGCTGTTTGATTTTGTGTATTTTAGTTAAGAATAACATGTCATGTATTACCTATTTTTCCTATGTTTATGTTGTTGCTAATTCATCATCAGGAATTTATGATTGGTTACTGAGTTTTAATTCAAGAGTGCTTTATTATATTTTTATGGTCACCCTACAGAATTTCTCCTATATAAAATTCTAAATCAATTTTCTCTTAAAGTATGGCATTTAGAAGAATGGACGCTTTCTTGCATTTTAATTAAAAATTGGATAAAATACTTAACCTAAAGTGCGGTAGTGTAGAAGGCTTAATACAATACTTAATACAATACTGCCGATAACGTTGGGCCCTCAGTTCAGATGTTTTAAGAAAATTCGATTTTTATTTATTTTTTAACAATTAAATTTTGTGTTGTTATTTCTTTTTAACTAATTTACCAACGATATTAAGCGATATTGAACTCAAATATATTAAAGTCGTATTAATCTCTTTCCTTGGATAAACTCATATTTTACTGAGTAATTCACGAATTGAGGGCCCAAGCTAAACCACCATAAATCTGTATACTATCGCATTCTTAAGATTTGGGAATTTCATAATGTATTTAAGAAAATCATAACTAAATTCTCAATTAAAAATTATTATCCCAGGGATAGTACTCTCTGAGATTAGGCTATGCCGCTTTATGAAGGAGTCAGGATTGAGGGCTCAAGTTATTTGACCATAACTATTTTGTTTCACGTTAAAGAAATTTAAGAATCTTTGCTTTAAGTTTTACCAAATTTTTACTAAATGCCCTGTAAGGGTCATTTCGTTTCTCAATAATTTGAAAAATGGTCCCTCAATCCAGATGCACATGATCTATATTTTTGGTTTCTTTTTTTCTTACTTCAATGTCGATTTGATTTACCTTGTTGTTGATAATTTAAGAGCGGAGCTCTTGTCAGTGTATACTTAGCTATATTAGCGACTTAAACTACATAGTTTTGGCCAGAACACAGATAAAAGAAAAAGAATTAGTATAATAGGATAGGATAACTGAAATCCATACTTGATTCCTACATACCTACCATCTTGCCTCGTGGCCGGCCGATTCATGGCTGGGGCCATGGCCCCCCCTAGGAAAAATCCCTAGCTACGCCCATGTCAACACCGGCACCGGTCGGCGCGAAATAACGGCCGAGATATCGTAAATCGGAGATCGGCGGTCTGTGACGGGCCCTATTTTACAAAGCTGACATGTCGTGACAATTGTCAAAAAAATATATTGTTGGGTAGTAGTAGAAAAAGGCGTGAGCTTATGTAGGTACGTAGGCACGGGCAGTGGTGCCTACATACATAAGCTCACGCCTTTTTCCCGAAGGGGTAGGCAGAGAGAATATACCGCTACCTGCTACGATCCTGGCTCAATGCCTACCACACATCATCTCGCATACTTCATCTAGCTTACTCTGCCCGTCCCTCTAGGTAGTGAAATCGGTAACATTTACTACCTATATGTATTTTTTTAAGAAAATGTATTAAATACATTGTACTGAATATGTAACTAAGTATGAAGACATATTTTTAAGAAAATAATATAATATTGGAGAATATTACGACCCGTTTCAAATTTATTGTTAAACTTCCTCCTCTTCTTCTTCTTCGACCTTCTCTTCGACGACAACCTCAGGCTGTGAAAAAAAGCGTGGTATATAAGGATTTAAGCCTATATTACAAAAGCATGGAAGTCCGCTTGACGACAGTCAGGTATGCCGCTCCCTCAGTCGCATAGGCTTCTTCTCAAGGGGTTGAAGGGGTATGTCAAGATAAAGTGACAAATGTCGCGGCAATAAGTCTCAGTCAATAGCCTATCAAGCAGCATCCTACGGCGGGCAATGTAATAGGGTAGACTTCCGTGGGTCGCAGCTAGAGGATTCGATCCCGGTGGATTTTTCTAATCCCGGGATTTCGGGATTATCTAAAGTTAATCCCGGGATTCCGGGATAGTCCCGGGTTTGTATTGGTAATAGAAAGTGGTCATAAAAAGACAGTAAAACATATAAAAATATTTTTTTCATATATCGGGGCGGAAAGCGTTAACATTCGGCCCGCTGCACTAAACGAAATTGCCGCATTTCGCCTCTGTCGAGCTGAAAAAAGTATACACACCTCGGGAAGTAGGTAAATAAGAAAGCCTTGTGAGGACATAGCATATTAAATTTTTAAAAAGGCGGCAAACTTCAAAAAATATACTTCTTTAGACTTATTTAGATAAACTATAAAAAATATGCTAAAGATATCAATGTTTATAGGTACTGTAAATGTAAATTATCAATCCCGAAAATCCCGGGATTCATTAAATTTGATCCCGAAATTTTCCCTAGATCCCGGGATCCAATCCTCTAGTCGCAGCCGATCGCAGCCGCGCGCGATCGATCTGATCTGATGCGACAATAGTCAACGTATGAAAATGTATGGCGCCATTTCTGAAGTCTGCGACAGACGCGTGCGGCAGTCAGGCGCGCGTCAGTCGCACGTGATCGATCGCGCGCGGCTGCGATCGGCCACGACCCACGCAAGTCTACCCTTACAACAGATAATCCTATTATTTTCCTATTACGCGGCTGGACCCGCTAGAGTCGGGCTAGTCCAGGGTCAAGAGTAAGCCCATCAGTAATTAAAAAAAAAAGAGTTGCGATATCGCGGCATTGCAGTTGCGACGTCGTTGCTTCATCGCATACGCCCTTAAAATAGGTACACTGTGTAATATAGCTCTAAGAAACACATTAGAATGCGTAACAAATACTAAGCACAGAATAAACGTAAAGAGGTTTTACTTACCTCTTCCACTACCTCGGGTGCAGCCACGATCTGTCACAAAAAAAAATCGAAATTTATAACTTTGAAACATCAAATAGAGAAGCGGGGTCGTTTTGGAATGTCAAATTCATATAATAATCTATCTTAGTTAATCGGACTTTAATCTGAAATTTGGCATAGGTACTTACTTATGTAAGTTCAATAACAATGCAATAATCTGGTACCACCGACCGATGGTAGAGCCTGGAGGTAGATAGGGGATCTCCTCCATGACTATACTTAGTAAACTTCTCAAACTGGACTCATTTGATTTGTTTTGACGAATGCCGTTCATTCAAAAACGGTTTTTTTTAGAAACTAAGCATAATTATCTACTTATTTCAAGAACAAAATTCCTTGGAAATGCTTCAGACTGGCTGGCATGGAATTATTATATGAATTTGACATTCCAAAACGACTCAGATTCTCTATATTTTGATGTGTCATGGTTTGTTGGTAGGTATATTTTGATATCAATTTTCGTAAATTTTTTAGTGGTCTAAAATTTGGTTATAAATTAATTTACAAGTTTAACCTATAAACTAACAAACGCAAGGTAAAAGCGCGTAATTGTAAGCATTCGCAAGAAACCAATAGTCGATTAGTAGATTATTATGTTTTCTGTACTTTATTTTGTAGACTCTTTTTACAAGTTATTAGGCATGTGGCGTTTACCTTTAATTAATTGTGCATTAAGTTAACTTCGGTGTATGAATCTTGTGTAATTTAGCTGGAAAACCAAATCAATTAAATTAAATTAAATTATTAAAACTACCGCGACTTCCTCCTCAACGACGCTTTCCACCTCGACGAAATCGTCGCCGTAGCCGACAGGGAACATGGTGAGGCAGTCACGCTCGCCTGCGCTCAGGTCGCTGCTGATGTAGCAGGGGTTCAGCCCCGCCAGCTGCAGCAGAGGAAGACTGCGCTTGCGCGACACCATTAAAGCCAGCCGGTCCTTGCTGCCAGGGTAAGAAAGCAGACAATTGACAGGGTGGAAAAAACAGGGTGGTTGGAGGGAAAGAACCCTAAATATTCATTACTAGCTGCTCTGTGCAGTTTCCCGCGTGTAGTTCCCGTTCCCATGGGAATATGGGAATATATTATAGCCTATGTTACTCAGGGATATTGTAGCTTTCCATTGGTGAAAGAATTTTTAAAATCGGTCCTGTAGTTTTTAAGTTTATTCGTTACAAACATACATAACTAGCTGACCCGACAGACGCTGTCCAGTAACGATTAAGCAAACTTCACATAAACCATCTGCTAAATAGTCCGAATAAAGCCAAAAAATTTGGTTTGGATAGGTGAGCCCGTTCTTGAGTTATAAAATAACAACGAAAAGTGGCATTGATTTTTATATATATAGATTACACAATTTTCCTCTTTATAATATTAGTGTAGATGATAGGAAACATTCAAAAAATAAGTAAAACCTGTAATCAAAGATTTTTAACAACTAAGCAGCTAAAATTAGTAATAAATTATCTTTTGAACTTATATTTTTTATCTATGTTGGTCTTCTTTTCATTACCCACTATGTGATTTAAAAGAAGTTGACCCTTTCGATAGACATACAATTTAGACGTTTTCATATTTTACAGGTTCGATTAGCGGCTTAAGCAGCTGCCATAGACATATTAAAGGTCTATGGCAGCTGCCTATTGCCTTTTACAACCTTAAAATCGTCTTCATATTGAAGTACATTGCTTCTTTCATACATCTGTCATTACCGCCAGTGTAAGTGGATCAAGCACTGACGCGCAATAAAGGCTGATTCATGTTACATGGGCCCGGACGTGCCCCGTCCGCGCCAAATGTCGAGGCGTGTTGTAGGATGGTTCGCCCCGGACGGGGCACGCCCGGTCCCGGACGGGCCCCGTCCCGTTGTAACATGAATCAGCCTTAAATGCCAAATGAAGCCTCTGCCGTTCCTTCTCATTTTGCAAAACAAATGTTGACTTACTGCTTCCTCAATCGCTCCATCTTGTTATACTGCCTGATAGAGTATGCTATGTGCTCAGCAGTGAAGGGATCGTCTCCCACGAAAATACCTATCTGTAAACATATTGCAAATTGATATTTTATTATTTATTTTTTATTTATTTATTACTCCTTTTACAAATAATAATACAATTTTAAATTACACTCGCCAAACTGCAATGCAGTTTGTCGGCGAAAATAACGCGCTTTTCTTTAGTTAATAATTTGCCATAGAACCCTACACTTTAATAATTTTATTTCATTATTTCAATGGGGACAGACAGTGGGGACAACGGGAAGTATTTTTAATAATTTTATTCAATTCCCGTTGTCCCCATTTAATGGGGATATGGTCAATGGGGACAACGGGAATACACCCACTTATCTAGTTATTCACATATTTATAACAATATGTACTTGTTTACTTATGCTTAGTAAAATTTTCAAAGAAAATATGTGTCAATTGTCAGTCTGTCTGTCAGAGCATATAATTATATTCGAGGAAAACGTTCTTAAGATTATGTTTTAGCGTTTTTTTACAACTAATGTGATTTTCTCTTAAATATAGAATCTTATTATATATCTCAGGCGTTAGATACCTGTTTGTTAGCTTTTGTTTGCGACTTTTCCGCATTCGGGGAATAAAAGCAGTCCAAGTCACTTCACACGTGTTTTACTTAGTAGTAAGCCAGCCTCTAATCGTTTCATGTGTGAGAGTCGGGTTCAAATACAGGTGAGATGCACCAATCAATTCCCAGAAACTCACCTTACATACATATTATTTAATCACTAGCTCGACGACGCGGTGAAGGAAAACATCGTGAGGAAATCAGCAGGTCTCAGAATTGATTCTGATGTCTGTGGAATACACTGGTTCAGCGATGGGCTCACCACCTATCACTATAAGGGGTAGAAAATTATGTTTTTCATTTCTTCGGGCGGAAAGCGGCCAAACAAAGTTGCCGCTTTCCGCCTCCTTCGATAAGAAAAAAAGTATATACACACCTCGGGAAGTAAATAAGAAAACCTTAGATCACTCGGCTTCTCCTCGGTCGACAATTACATGTGATCTGAGACATTTCTTATTTTACTTCCCTAGGTGTGTAATATACCTACTATATCAGCCTTACATTGAGTATTTCATCTTTGTACTGGTTAATGATCTCCTGGACGTCTTGGCGCTTGTCGATGGTAAACATGACGAGCACGTGCGGTGGCAGATATTCCGACTCGATGGGCACTATCTGCGTCACTATCTGACCGACAAACAAACATCATCAACCTCCTTCAAAAGAGCTGCCCTGGAATTTCTTGCTGGTTCTTCTGTGGGTACTGCATTTGGAACCAGCAACTCGTCGGTAGAGATAGGCTGTAGTTTACCTACAGCCAACCTCCATGGATGAGTTTAGAGTCCCTTGTTATTAGACTATAAGTACCTACCTATACATACATACAGGTAAATGAATATTGAGTTTGAGTTCCTGTTTTCACATTATTCCAGGATCCCGGTAGTTAAATACATAAGATATTACGAGTATGTTTATCAGGATAGGTTAAGGTGGTATGAGCATTTGTATAAGTACTTACTTTATTAAAGTTTTTTTTTATACGACTGACGTTGTGTCACTTATCAATACTAAGACTCGCGTCTGTGGATGCTGACGAACTTGTTCAGGGTCACCTCGTATCTTGCTATTTAATTTGGTTGAATTAGTATAAAAATAAGAGTACATAAGTACTTTTTATTTACTGACCCTTGGATTTGCGCGGTTTTCCGATAACGATTTTGACTAAAGACACTAGCCTGTCTCGTTTACTATAGCGATTGTCACTTTTTAACACCGATTGATCCGAAGAAGTCGCTGAAATATCGTAAATCGGAAAATCCGGGCTACGCCCTTGTGCAGTCAAGAGCACGTATGGAGATTGACACATTGGGAATTTTTAGCGTTCTTATCACAATCGCCTTAGAGGTCAGAATCGCACTACAAGTGTACTGTACGACTACTGTATGCGACTGGAGAGTGCGAAGTACCTTAGGGAAGAATAGAGCTAGTCCGTTCGCCTTAGCCAACTCGTTGGGAGGGGCGTACAGGCCCGGCACGAACAGTCCTCCCGGCGGGATGTACTCTTCCCCCTCTATCTCTACATCCGAGTGGAACTCTTCGATTTCCTCTTCTTTCACTAACTCCTCCCCTTCCTACACAGAATAGGGTTTTAGAAAGAGTGAAAAATAGCGTAGGTACTTATTCGTAAATTATTATGAGTTACAGAAGTTTGCACAAGTTTTGGTGCTTAAGATACTATTTACATGCATACACGTGTGGAAACTTTTTTTGGGAGTTTGTACTACAGGTACTTTTTATTTACAAAATATCAATTCTATAGAGGTAATACCAGGGGAGGCACACTGCGTGACGTCATCGCGCCGCTACAAGTACATGCGGCCGGCCGCCACTCGGCGGTCTATTAATGGTTGCCGCGCATTGGTTGTACAGATATTGAATTTTAATAAACTACTTTTCTTTACATTATATAATGTATGTATGTAGATAACCAAGTTGTATGTCTTCGTCCTACATTTTGCAGAAACAGGCAGTTTTGAAGTCATAACATAACCTAAAGGCAAATTACACAGCTTTTGTTTAGTTGGGTGGTCTTTAGTACCTAAATAAAGAATAATCGTAATATCGCAGGTAAAATACACTATTATACTAACTACTACTACTAACGTATACTTTAATGGGTCGAACTGCCGGCAACCCTAGATCTAAGGCTCCGCCTTCGAAAGAGCGCTTTGCATGCGATAGAAAGAGATGGCCACATTTAGGTAAGTTTGAAGTACCTAAACAGGGAATTTGTTTACAGAGAACCTTCTGTACGTAGTACTATTACTTATTCTAAATAATAATAATATAATATAATCTCACGCCTTTCATCCCCGAGGGGGTAGGCAGAGGTATTCCATTACTGGATATACCCACATTTCACGAGATACATTGGACCCCTAAGCGTGATAGGTGGTGAGCCCATCGCCGGACCGGGTCTGTTTACAACATGTCTCAGAATTAATTCTGGGACCTGTGGGTTTCCTCACGATGTTTTCCTTCACCGTCGAGCTAGTGATAAATATGTACGTAAGTTTTTGAAAAACTCATTGGTACATGCCAGGATTTGAACCCGAGCCTCACTGATTTTCGGCCGGCTCTTTAACCGTCCGGGCTATCACTGCTCTTTTTTTTACTTATTCTGTGGTAATAATAATAATAATAATATAATCTCACGCCTTTTATCCCCGAGGGGGTAGGCAGAGGTATTCCATTACTGGATATACCCACATTTCACGAGATATATTGGACCCCTAAACGTGATAGGTGGTGAGCCCATCGCCGGACCGGGTCTGTTTACACATGTCTCAGAATTAATTCTGAGACCTGCGGGTTTCCTCACGATGTTTTCCTTCACCGTCGAGCTAGTGATAAATATGTACGTAAGTTTTTGAAAAACTCATTGGCACATGCCAGGATTCGAACCCGAGCCTCACTGATTTTCGGCCGGCTCTTTAACTGTTCGGGTTAGCTATCACTGCTTTATTCTGTGGTAATACTCGTAATACATGCATAATATAGTAGAGAAACACTGATAACATCATATAAACCGAAGAAAATCGAGGGTGGGTAGCTAGTGAACCATAAATAACAAGTTAATTATAATTACTATTATTATTATAATAATTAGACGGGCCTGTTGGCTGAGTTGGTAGTGACCGGGACCCTGCCTGCAACATTTGTGTGCATGAACATGTCTGTTGGCTTCGGGTCTGGTCGTTTAATATTTATTTAAGGATTTATATCAGCTCTTTAGTACCCATAGTACAGGCCCTGCCTAATTTGGGACTAAATAACCATGCGTGACTTGTGTGCCAAAAATTATTATTATTATATTATAATTATTAAACTGTGCCAACTGGAGGTAAGTCTTCTTGTGGCTCTCCCTCGGTGACCTCCGTTTCTGCTTTTTCCTCACCCTCCACTGCTTCACCCTCGACAGCTTCGCCTTCCGCCACTGGCTCTGGCTCCGGGTCTGCTGGCAACTGTCAATATAATCTAGTATTTAACGTGTGGATACGTCAACGTTAGTACGTACAGAGGGCCTAGCCAATTGGTTTTTCAAAACGTAGAGATTACTTTGTAGCGACACTACATATAGAACGCGCCAATAGACGGCCGAGTTCTAAACCGCGCTATCGGAGTTTTCTAATCAGTTTGTATAAATACAATACAAATATCCAGCATCAACCATTGGACGCAGTCTCCAGGCACGATCACCTCGCCTGGCGGAAGATCTTCCCTTTTCACGATGGAGGAGCATCACAACTCAAATAGAATGACAGAATGACAAATGTATAGGATTGACATTAGCGATCGACTTGTCATTGGCGACCAAGTAAAATTTACGCAATACTCTAAATACAGAACGATGTTTTCCTTCACCGTCGAGCTAGAGATAAATATGTACGTAAGTTTTTGAAAACGCATTGGTGCATACGAGGAACTACGTAGAAATCACTCGCTAAACTGCAAGACTTGACGCGTGAATAGGAAGGTAGGTAGGTACTTGTAAATTGTAGTATTTGTCGTGATCGGGTGTGGTATGTTTAGTAATAGCAACTTGGTACCCCAGCCTGTATCCGGGCCATGCGCTCCTCGTCCTGCCTCTGTTTTTCCTCTCGAATGCGTTCCTCCTCAGCCTCTCGAGCCATCCTCGCCTGCTCTGCGGCCAAGCGATCACGCTCTTCTTTTTCTTCAAGCTGTAATAATCCTAATATTATTTATTTAGGCACTGGCATTTGTGTTTGACGTTATTGTTTAGCATTATTTGTATAGCGTTATCTTTGTACAACGTTTTTTAATGTTAGTTGTTGAGCGTTACGTGTGTAATGTTGCTTGTGTGGCATGACTTGCGTCCCCACGCATTCCACATACTTATAGTGATATTGATTGTGTGGCGGTATTTGCGTGACGTTATTTATTTAGTGTTACCTGTTTTGCATAATTTGTGTGTAGCAAAGTTTTTTATGACGTTATTTTGGTGGCGTTAAACTGACCAGTTTCTGCTGCTTGGCGTTGTATCGTTCGCGGCGCACCTCGCGCGCTGTCTTGCTGATGGTGGCGTATCGTTCGAACGCCGGTATTGGTGGTAATTGTTTCTCCGGTGGAACATCTTCCTTTGGCTCCGGAATCTCCTCGTAGAGTGCGTAACGCAACAGCCCTGATGATGATCGAACTAGTGATTATAACGAGATTATTAGACTTTTTTCATACCAAGATGTTACTGCAAAAATATTCTTTAAGCCTACCAGCATTACTACGTTTAACCGGAAGTTTCAATATTTAGTACATAACTTGCAATGTTACTTATAGAAGAACTATAAACGGTTGCTAAAGTTATATACCTAAGCATTCGTTACATCTAATTGTCATCCGGTCCCGTTATTCTGGTAAGAAAAAATATTACATCAGACGGTTTTTATTCTTGCTAGCCCTCTCCTTGTATAAGAAAAGAATTAGAGTTGTTGGACTCCCATCTACGCATTCAATCTAACATAAGATAAACCGCCTTTCTTCTAAAATCTTATAACGTATTAAATGAACTGTTCCTTACGCACGAAATTCCTTGTGTCGGTCTCGAACATCTTGAAGAGAACTACTAACACCTCTCCGTTGAGCAGCGCGTGCATGCAAGCCTCGTTGAGATCTACGTCGCTCATGTACAGCGCCTCTTTTGCCGTCTGCTCTGTCAGCTGCACCGTCTCCTTCATAGCCACGTTGATGTCTGGTAACAGCCGGGGCCACAAATATATTTACTTCCACTAAATCTATCACTAGCTCGAATGTGAAAGAAAACATTCAGAATTGACTCTGAAGCATGTATAACAGCATCCCAATCAACCACCTATCATTTAGAGGAGTCCAAGAAATATACTGATGATGGGAATTTCCAGGAGTAAGTTTATTTTTTAAACATATAAGTAGCTACTTAAATAAAGTAAAAATCACGTTTTCTTGTATATTATATTATATAATATATAATATATATAATATAATATAATCTCACGCCTTTCATCCCCGAGTGGGTAGGCAGAGGTACTCCATTACTGGATATACCCACATTTCACGAGATACATTGGACCCCTAAACGTGATAGGT
This sequence comes from Ethmia dodecea, assembly GCA_963855545.1. Taxonomy (NCBI): domain Eukaryota; kingdom Metazoa; phylum Arthropoda; class Insecta; order Lepidoptera; family Depressariidae; genus Ethmia; species Ethmia dodecea. The sequence continues at coordinate 12,471,221 of OY979456.1, read as the reverse complement.
GGTGAGCCCATCGCCGGACCGGGTCTATTTACACATGTCTCAGAATTAATTCTGAGACCTGCGGGTTTCCTCACGATGTTTTCCTTCACCGTCGAGCTAGTGATAAATATTGTACGTAAGTTTTTGAAAAACTCATTGGTACATGCCAGGATTCGAACCCGAGCCTCACTGATATTCGGCCGGCTCTTTAAACGTTTTCTTGTACGGGCATTAATTACTAACTGATCATGTCCCATTTCTCGTAGAGATCGTAATGAGCATTGTGGCAGTGCGGCCAGAAGAGGATGAAGTTTAACCACGGCAGGTGCCCTGACAGGCGCTCGTTGACGCGCTTCTTGCGCTTGCTCAGCGTCAGTGTGCGCAGGCGCTCGGTCTGCTCCCGGTATTCCTGGTCCAGCCGCAAGTCTTCTTCCAGTTTTTCCTGGTTATAACCGGTTAAGGGGTATAATTATTATGATGATTCCTTAAGAAATTAATATTATGCAACCCAATCTAGTATGTATGTATGTAAGAAATGATCAATTGAATAATGTGTTGAGGAGTTTCTTGCCCCGCTTCTTCTCCTCAACCATACGTGCTGACGCGACGGAGTTAAAATGACCTTCAATAAGTGAACTTACAAGTCTTTATTTGAATAAAAACATTTAGATTTTTATGGAAGCCGAGTACGGAACGTGGAATGGACGAGGATCATGTCAATTTAGTTTACGTTTCAGTTGCATCAGCTGAATGCATTATCTAAACAAGGTATTCTAGAGTTGATGACAACTTGAATAATACTATTATACCTGAAGACAATTACTGATGACAATTAGGTAGGTATATTTGCTTTGCTTGGTGCCTTGGCATATACTCGTACCTATTTACCTCATTGCGACGACTTGAGAAACGTCATTAAATAATCTGCGAGGATGCTAATAACCTACCGTGGCACGGGTATAGAATACAAGATCACACATACGGCTTCCATAGGCAGCATCTCGTCGATGGCGTACTTGGGCACCTGCACACCAGTCTCCGTCTCAACCTTCATCAGCTCCAACTCCTCCTCGATGATGCGGCAAAGTTCCACGGCGTTTGCACCGAACATAGCGCGTGTTAATTGGCCTTTCTGTTACATTTAGGCCCTTGTTATGTTAGGGACTGCGCCTTCTAACTCTGGACGGCACCCTTCGGCATTATAACAATGATTTTTTATCTATATAAATTTTATAAAGAGCAAAGATTACCTAGATTTTTTTGTTTGTATGTTTGTTTGTGGTTTGGTCATATTGAGAGGATGAATGAAAGGCGCTTAACGAGACAAATATACAAGGGTGCTGTGAATGGGCGAGTCGGTAGAGGGCGACCTAGGCGTACTTCGATGTATTGAAGAAGATCCAAATAAAGAGTACCCGAAACCGACGAGCATGTATGAGTCGTTTGATGGATGTGGATGAAGCACGAGAGATCTGCCAGGTTCGTAGCAAGTGGCAGTCTATTGTCTCTGCCTACCCCAATGGGAAAAAGGCGTGAGATTATGTATCTATGTATGTTTGTTTGTATTGAATAGGCTCCGAACGAAACTACTGGACCGATTTAAAAAATTCTTTCACTAATCGAAAGCTTACTTTTCTGGGAGTAGCATGGGGTATAATTTCCCCAAGGGAAAGGAACTTACGAGCATGGAAAAGCTAGTATTTAAATAAGGTTCTCGAATGGACATCTGTTTTTGTAGTGTTAAATAATTTATTGTGTTCGCGGCGTATCCGAGAGACGGTGCTATGGAAACCAGTATAAGGCCTAAAGGCCCTTGTTGCAAAACGTCGAACACTGTCTATCCTTGTATCACGAGGACCACAACGCCAAAAGTACAAGTAAATCGCAAATTTTAATAGAAAATGGCACATGCCTGTATAAAGAGGAATACTGGTTCGCTTTTGTTCTTGAATCTCTCCAAGACGTTTATGTGATCCGAAGCTGCCTGAAATCATCATTTCAAGCTTAACAATGTTTTCATAATTACGAAATGAAATACTAATAACAAACAGGGACAACAGGGAGATTAAAGGCCTACAGAGGCGGGAATGTGGCGACCCGGGACAGGATTTTTTTTAAGTTCCGAGTTTCTGAGCAACCTGTCTCGAACAGTCGCACCGCGTGGATAGCGCTTGCTTCCTGTATGACTGTAGACTTGTGTACTGATGATTAGGTGGACGCTGTCCCACCTTAGATTTTCTAACAAGATCGTGCGCTATGCCCTAATACCGCAACTCTGTGGACACTGTCGCGTACCGAGACAAAAGTGTCATCTTTTTTCATTCCAATTCTAAATAAGTGAGCTCACTCATTTCATGGTGGTACTATTTTGGAGCGGCGCTATAAGATTTAACCAATGGTCTTACCTTTACCATAGCAATTCTATCCTGTCCAAGCTCCAATTTACCCTTTCGGATAGCGTTGCCAGTTGCCAGGCAGTATCCACAGAATTCCGAATACACTTCCATACCTTTGGTAAAGAAAAGTGTTTAAAGGAACAGTGGCTGATGGTATGATTATCTATCATTGCTAGAGGGGCGTCAAATTAGATATGCCTTAATAAAACTTGATTATACAGTCAAGAGCACATGAAGCTTTACACTTGTAGTGCGAGTCTGACCTCCAAGGTGATTGTAATAAGAACGTTACAAAGTCCAGTTTATCAAGCTCCACGTGCTCTTGACTGTACAGCTGCTGACTCCAGCAGAATCACTTACTCGCGTTCCGCACCTCAGGCAGGGCAAGGGCAAATAAAATGTCGCCATCGGCCTGGGCTAAGCACCTCAGTCTATCCAATCATCATCATTAAATCGTAACCACTAGTTAGGGTCTTTAATCTCATGAAGAAGCTGCCACGAGAGCCGGCCACGGCTTAGGCGATGTGTTCAAACTAGTGATCAGAATTTTTCAAGCCACCATATGGTATCTGACATTGTTTGTACGTAAGCACAACAAAGACTAAGGCCACTGGTTTTAATGGTAAAGAAACCATGCTGAAATTATGTGGTCGAACTTCGTGGCGTGGATACGCCTGCAATGCCTTTTAAATTACGTCGCGTTTTTCTGCGTACTTTAAGACCATAGTGCCGTCTTACTTACAGATGAGCTGGTTAAAGTGCGCCTCGATATACTCTTCGAACTCCTCATTGGTCTCCACCGTATCTTGAATGGAAACCTGTCCCTTACGAGCCATGCCGTAGCAATAAACCTACTGACCACGATTTGGTGATCGTGCTGATAGGAAAGTACGTGGAAATGTTGTTTATCTGCGAGCATAAGTCGAGTTTTTGTAGGATTTTTCGCTTGTCAAGAGCTCGTCAGGCAGAAATAAATATTTTAAGAGACCAAAGAGATGTAATGCTACAGCATTTTCTAGTTCTGTAGTCAAAGAGGTTGGAAGAAAAGCATTCTAGGAGAGAGAAACTTTTTCTTTAAACGTCTTTGTCTGTAGTTTCTTCCGTTTCTACCCGATTGCACTCTAGTAAGGCAGAGGGTAATTTTTCGGGTATAAGTACGAGTATGTATGGGAGCATTTTTTTGACCTCATGTAGCCTAAATGGTTTGGAATGATTTGAAAATGCGAGACCGCTCAGGCGCCAGAGGTCTACTTCTCAAATAGCCCATTTCGCATTTTGTTTACTTCTCTGATGTGACTAGGTACTTCGCTATCGGCCCAATTGGCAAAACACCTTATATCGCATTCTGTCTTTACCTGCTGAGTGTCACATACATTTTTAACAGATTGTGTAGCGACATCTATCCATTCTACATAGAACTAATTAAACTAAATCGATCATGGACGGCAAGCAAGGCGCGTGACGTCACAAGTTCTTAGCCGCCCTATCGAAGTGTTCACACGAGTTTGTATAAATAAAATACCTACAACTGTTCAAAATCAAACGTTGGAAAGCGGTCTCCAGCCACGATCACCTCGCCTAAAGGATGATCTTCGCTTTTCACGATTGAGGAGCACCTCTTCTTTTCTTTTTCTTCTTCTTCTTGTGATTCTTCCTAGAGTAATGTTTTCAGTGCCTTTGTAGCGACATTACATAGAATGCGCCAATAGACGGCCGAGTTCTATACCGCGCTATCGAAGTTTTCTAATGAGTTTGTATATGTCCAACATCAACCGTTGGACCGCGGTCCCCAGGGACGTTTACCTCGCCTAGCGGAAGATCTTCCCTTTTCACGATGGAAGAGCATTCCACCCCCGCTCCTCCATACCTTTTTCATCATTATCATCAGCCTCAGCCATCCACTGCTGGACATAGGCCTACGCCATTCAGCTTTGTGCTTTTTAAAATTTTCTGGTGTTCTAACAGTCAAGTACTTGGGAGACCAAGATTCGCTCGTTCTAATGTCTCCTAATACTGCGTAAAAAATATTTAGAGGTTTTTTTACTAAATCTAGGATAGAAATAAAAATAAACACTTTATTCCCTGTACAGTATTCCTTTATATTCAACATCACCATCTCTAATAAATAAAATACTACAAAAACGTCAGTCTTCTTTCCTGGATTCTGTCAATTTTCTCTCAAATTTTGGACCGATACGGCATTAGTCTCCATTGCGACTGGATCATTTCTTTGTCGTTTTCAATCACTTCTAGTTTTGTTTCATCTGAAATATGAAAAAGGTATGAATCACCTCTTTGAAGAGGAAATTGGATTTAGAGGTACCTTGGATTCGTAACTCAAACAGGTAGAGGTAGATACCTACCTAGTTTTCAGTAAATATTTAGAAAATATTAATATTTTATTGCTATCCCTTTTACTTTGCAGCGCGCGAAGACCTGAGTGTTTGCTCCAACTTCTAAATCTATTTTAGGGTTACGTACCAAAGTGAAAAAATTAACCCTTATAGGGCCACTGTGTCTGTCTACCGTAGGTGCTCGTTTCAGAAACCCTAATGCTATTGAAGTTTGAAATAATCTTGAAAGTTTTAAATTATGCTTAGGTTACCTGTATATGCAAACTTTAAAATCGGGTTACTATATTAATACAAGTGGGGTTTCATATGAAATTGCTCTTTTCGCAGACGACAAAATATATTTTAGTTTCCTTTTATGGTGCATATGTTACATTTATTTATTTATTGAAAAGTATATACTTAAATTCAATTCTTTATTGTCTGTGGTATAACGTTACCTTTATCCTGCATGAAGTTGTGTAACAGGTGAATAAAGGCGCGCGTGGGCACGGCCATGTTGATAAAGGGGTAGTATGCACCCGTTTCCGTCTTGGTGTTGCTGGCTATGATTCCCAGCACCTCCAGGCCGGACTTGGTTATTCGGAATATTGGGCCGCCACTGGAAAAAGCACGGGAGTAAAACTATAGTTTCTATCTATATCATAGCCATCAGGGCTATTTAGCTAATTCATATTGATTGAAAAAAACGTCTAGCACAGAAAATAGTTTTGACTGGTTCCACAAGAATCAAGAATCTTTCGAAGGCTTTTGCATCCGAGTCAAGCGGGTTTTATATTCATTCAAATTAGATTCTATTCGCAAAAAACTTTCTAGAATATAAAACGGTTTTGAACAAGAATCTTCGTAGTCTTGCTCAAATCACCTCAGAAAAAATAAATTAAAATATTGGTCTCTTGAATGAGGACTGTCTACGCCACTGGACGACAGCGGCGAAGACTAGGGGTGCGGGGGGGGGGGGGCGCACCACTCGCCGAGCAAGCCAGCCGAGCTCGGCACTACTTCTACTACCCACGAGCGGACCACACGCGCGTCCTTACGGCTCTGTCAAAGCGACATTTTACAGTCCATTTAACTAAAATTAAATATTGTATATAATATTGAGAGTTTGCCTTTACAACATCCTGAGCTTCGAACAAGGACCACTAGTTCTATCTCTTATCTCGGTTTTCTGGGTTAATTTAAATTAGTATCTACATTTAATTAAAGGTTCGTTTTATTTACAATCCTTGGTTTTACCATTCCCCTTTTATGAGCCCACGCCACACTCCTCAGTAACAAGATTACCTGAAGCCAGACTGCACGCAGCAGGAGGTCTGTATCATGGAGGGCGACGCATTGTTGACGTGCCCTGCCGTCACGGTGGGCCGAATGTCCTCCAAGTTGTTCTCGTTGAAGTACGGGTAGCCCGCCGCGAGCACTGACTCGCCTGCAAGACGAGGTGAATCATCATCATCATCAACCCGTAACAGCCCACTGCTGAGCTAAAGGTCTTTCCTCACACATGGGGAAGTATGGGCTATGATCACCCACGCGAGATCAGGAGATTATGTCAAGCTAGTTGCCACTTACCTAACAGTCAGAATTTTTTAATCCGAGGGTATCTGACATGGCTTAACGATTTCCATTGTGCTGACACAACGAAAACCGGGACGAACAATTTAAAACGTGCCCTCTGAAACACGGAAGCGCTCGTGATATAAATGCCACTAGGCGTTCACTCATTCATTGACTGACCGCGAACAATTTTGCTTAAGCAGTGTGATCGAAACACACTGGTATCGCAACTCTGCGAGCGCTTCAGAGAGGAGGATTAAATATCTACAACATACTTAGATAACGCTAAGTGCAAATTTCTGAACGCAGCATAAATGTTTCGGGTTCCTTAAAGAAATTGCTGATTTGACGGGCCTGTAGGCTCAGTTAGTAGTGATAATGCCTTCTAAGTCCGAGGTCGTGGGTTCGATCCCAGCTCAGGAAAAAAATCTGTGCATAGGTAAACATTATTGTGTGTTGTCTTCGTGTCTGTGTGTTTAATAATATTTATTTAAGAATGTTTATCAGTTTTATTATTATTGCAAATTTGAAAATTAGGTAGGCCAAGTCATAAGGGCCTTTAGTAGACGGAAGTGATAGTTGTAAGAATAAGATGATGATGATTAAGAAGGGAGTGAAGGCATCAAGAGCAGTCTACATACACCGTGTAAGTTTCTAATTTTTTAGTGATTCTCAGTCACTTACATTATTCTTCTAGACAATAAGTTGTTGATGCAAGACATGCGAATGTAATTTAAAACAAACCTTTTTCAGCCGGTTCCTCGGCAAAGACAGCGGGTGTCAACCGACTCCAGTTCTGAGGGTTGGAATAAAGCAACGCCAGGTCGTAAGCCTTGTCATCTGCTGTCTTGTACCGCACTATTGCCGTCTCTTTTACTCCCTGGCAGTAGAGGGATATTTTGTAGTTGCCGTACTGGAAAAACAAGTGAAGAAGATGGTAAAGAACAGTTTATCGGAGCCTGTTCAGCTGCGGGGTCCTACAGGGTTCTATCCTTGGACCACTTTTGTTTTTGTTTTCAATATTCTGTAAAATCAATCGATTACCTATTAAGGCTTAAAAGACAGCCCTTTATAGGTAGGAAAAATAGACCGACAGACGGTACCTTCTTTTTTTATCGCGGAATTATACCGTTCCGACACCGCGACCTCCTGACACCAAGGTCCATGTAACCTTATACTTTTAGGCTAGTCATTTATGTCTTCCTGGTTTGTAAGACCAATGTCAGGGGCCTTCCTTATTGTCTGTTTATAGTTGTAATCGCAATCGTCTTTACTTTCACATACGTTGCTTCTTCCGTACATCTGTCAATACAGCCAGTGAAAGAAGATCAAGCAATGACCGCGTAACAAATGTCAAACAAAGACGATTACGATTATAAATAGACAATAAGGCCCTAGTAGAGACTTACATATTTGACGACGTGTGCGCAGGTGGCGACGTAGCCTCCACCAAGGTATACTCCAGCGCCCCATGCGGACCCACAGCGTACTAACACTGTTGTTCTGTCCACTTGGTCTATAAGTCATCAAACGCGACATCACTACATATTATAAACAAGTCAACGTCGCTTCCCGTCTGTCTGTCCCTATGTATGCTTAGATCTTTAAAACTACGCAACGGATTTTGATGCGGTTTTTTTATAGATAGAGAGATTCAATAGGAAGGTTTTATTATCAGCATTGCACCTGTGCGAAGCCGGGGCGGATCGCTAGTGTACGATAATTGAGGGCAGTCATCTAAGACCTTTTTTTCAGACCCTCAAACGTGGAAGATGGTAAGCCTATCACCTGACTAAGGTGCGGTTACACATACCTCAAAATCACTTTTCGAGGCTTCCTGTGGGACAAGTCATAGGATCCTTAAAATAGCTCTGTCTCACTATAATGGGGATATTTGGCAACACTATTCAGTAGCAGTAATGATGCCACCGTACCAAGAGATACCAGCTGAGCCAACGCTAATTAACAACAGTAAGGATCCTACTGTACCAATGTACCAACTGAGGTACAAAACTATTAACTAATTGTTAGCAAAAACTAACTCAGTAGCAGTAAGGATCCTAAAGTACTAACTGAGATAATACCACTTAGTAATAGTAAAGATCATACCATAGTAATACAATAACCTGAGCCAACGTTACTAAATAAATACTTAGTAAAGATCCTACCGTACTAACTGAGCCAATACTACATATTTAGTAACAATAAGGATCCTAATACCAACTGAGCCAAAACTACTCAGGATCAGTGCTTACCAACTGAGCTACGCCAAATTTAAATATATTACCTAGTAGAGCTTTGTTCGGTCCGGTGGCAATCGTGCGGGGCACGGCCGACGGAGCGACGCGCAGTTTTGCCGCCAAAACGGATATGAGAGGAGCACACAGGGTCAGTCCCACCCACTCGCCCCGCCACCACGACACGCTGCATACCACCACACCCACCAGCTCCTTGCTACACATAGAAAGAAGAAAGAAACTTTTTATTAGGTATAGACAACAAAAATTACAGTACAACAACACATAAAACAATTTTAGATTGACAACATAGATTCGTATTTAAAGTTTAGGGTGCTTCGGGATGGGGATTTCTTCAAGGAAGTATAATAAAAATAATCTCAAGCCTTTTATCCCTGACGAAAGCAGAGGTAGGTATTCCATTTCTGGAAATACTTAATGAAAAACTGTAATGGAAGAATATAGATTCTTTGGACCCCTAAACGAGCTCTTTGCCGTACCGGCGGGCGTATTCACGGAGATTCGATACTCGATATCGGAAAATCTGTCGAATCCTAATGTCAAATATGACATCTGTGTATAGCCCATCTCGGAACCTTTCGACAGATTTTCCGATTCCGAGTCGAGTATCGAATCTACGTGAATATGCCCGCGGGTCTCTTACAAATGCCTCAGAATTAATTAAATGGATTTATGGGTTTCCTCACGATATTTTCTTTCACCGCCGAACTAGTGATAAATATTTACTTAAGCTTCTTGAAAAACTTATTGGTACATGCCAGGATTCGAACACGAGCCTCACGAATGAGAAGCGGTCTCTTTAACCACTGAGCTATCGGTGCTCTTTCAGGGAAGTATTAAAGTGTGGGATTGTCTGGGAACACGATGACTACATGACCAATACTCAAATGTTGCACAAGCCTCTTGGCTTTGGAAGCTTAGTGATCTTAGAGACATAAAATAGAAGTTTATGTTTACCTTCAGAGTGTAAATTAATCACACAGAAAATTATAACAATAAAAAGATAATAATTGACAATTTAAAGCGTATTCCGTAAAGCCTATCTACCACAGAGCTATTACCCGGGGGCAAAGACATTACATGATATTGTGTTCTGTTAATTGCTATTGTTAGTGCACGAGTATTATCAAGAGTTCATAATGTATTTTACACTAGCTCTTCCACTCAATTTCACCCGCGTAAGTCCCGTTCCCGTGGGAAAATAATAGCTCATGTTACTCTCGGAAATATTTTTTAAAATCCGTCCAGTCGTTGTGAAGTTTATTCTTTACTAGCGGTTCTGCGCGGTTTCACCCGCGTAGTTCCCATTTCCGTGAGAATACGGAAATAAAATATATCCTATGTTACTCAGGGATCTTCTAGCTTTCCATTGGTGAAAGAATTTAAAAAATCAGTCCAGTAGTTTTTGAGTTTATGCGTAACAAACATACAAATCTTTTTTCTTTATAATATTAGTATAGACAAACATACATACCTAAATACGTATACCTAAGTCTTTCGTCTTTATAATATTAGTGTATATTACCTACCACATACCTATTCTTATTTATGCTTTCTGAACATTATTTGGGTTTTAAAGTAACTCACGTGGGACCTTCAGTAAATACGGGACCGCCTTCAGAGCCGAGGGCCGTGGCCGCATCGGTCAGCAACAATGAGGGTCTCTTCCCAACCACCCCGCACACAGATCCTCTTGTGACGGCATTTAAAAATACCTGAAATATTCATATTCTTTATTTAGTAATAATCTTTCCTATTTTATAGATAACTAGCGGGTGCCCAGCGGCGTTGCCCGCGCGGATTCCGTTTATTCCCGTTCCCGTGTTAATTTCCGAAAATCCCTTCATAGTGGTTGCCTACGACATATTTAAGACACCTACATACCATATTTCAAATAGCGGGTGCCCAGCGGCGTTTTCCCGCTTGGATTCAGTTTATTCCCGTTCCCGTGGGAATTTCCAAAAATCCCTTCATACCAATTTCCTATGACATATCAGACACCTTCATACCATTTTTCAAGTTTCTAGGTGTTATCGTTTCGGAGTAGTACGTATTTCTCTTTTTAACCAGTTTTTATATGTTCCCGTGGGAATGAGATATTTTCCTGGAATAAAAAGTACCCTAGATGTTGACCCGGGTACTCAGCTATCTCCATACCAAATTTCATCAAAATCCGTCCAGTAGTTTTTGAGTGATGCGTGCACAACCAGACAGACAGACAGACAGACAGACAGACAGACAGACAGACAGACAGACAAAAATTCCAAAAATTGGTGTTTCGGTATCTATATCGATAACTATATACACTACCGTTAAAATTTTCAAAAAATATTTAATGTACAGACACGGCCCCGTTAGAGTTTTATTATATGTATAGATGTATAGACTAGCGGATGCCCAGCGGCGTTGCCCGCGCGGATTCCGTTTATTCCCGTTCCCGTGGGAATTTCCGAAAATCCCTTCATAGTGGTTGCCTACGACATATTGAAGACACCTACATACCATATTATTTCAAATAGCGGGTGCCCATTTCCCGCTTGGATTTAGTTTATTCCCGTTCCCGTGGGAATTTCCAAAAATCCCTTCATACCAATTTCCTATGACATATCAGACACCTTCATACCATTTTTCAAGTTTCTATGTGTTATCGTTTCGGAGTAGTACGTTTTTCTCTTTTTAACCAGTTTTTATATTTTCCCGTGGGAATGAGATATTTTCCTGGAATAAAAAGTAGCCTAGATGTTGACCCGGGTACTCAGTTATCTCCATACCAAATTTCATCAAAATCCGTCCAGTAGTTTTTGAGTGATGCGTGCACAACCAGACAGACAGACAGACAGACAGACAGACAGACAGACAGACAAAAATTGGTGTTTCGGTATCTATATCGATAACTATATACACTACCGTTAAAATTTTCAAAAAATATTTAATGTACAGACACGGCCCCGTTAGAGTTTTATTATATGTATAGATAGACTAGCGACCCGCCCCGACTTCGCACGGATGCAATGCTTATACTAAAACCGTCCTCTTGAACCACTCTATCTATTAAGAAAAACCGCATCAAAATCCGTTGCGTAGTTTTAATGTGACATAAGGATTAGGGACAGAGAAAGCGACTTTGTTTTATACTATGTAGTGATAGTGTAGATATAGATAACCTACTTCACAACCAAACGGTGTGGAGTGGACTTCCACAGTAGACCCTCGTCCCAGCGGTGGGCGCACCAAGTCGTACAGCTCCGAAAGTGGTCGTAGTGTTTTTAGACCTGAAAAAAGCGAGATACAACCGTCTACGCAGTGGAAGACACAAAACATATATAGGCTTTTTCTTTAAACGTCTTGGGTCGCTACTTTGTATGGTTATCATCAGTTTTATAACAATAACCTTGACCTCAATGGTCACTTAAAAGTTTATCTGAGAGCAGTGATAGCCTTTCGGGAAAAGAGCCAGCCGAAAATCAGTGAGACTCGGGTTCGAATCCTGGCATGTACCAATGAGTTTTTCAAAAAACTTACGTACATATTTATCACTAGCTCAACGGTGAAGGAAAACATCGTGAGGAAACCCGCAGGTCTCAGAATTAATTTTGAGACATGTGTAAATAGATCCGGTCTCCACCTATTACGTTTAGGGGTCCAATATATCTCGTGAAATGTGGGCTATCCAGTAATGGAATACCTCTGCCTACCCCCTCGGGGATAAAAGGCATGACATATTTTTAATTTTTTTATTTATAAGTTTATCTGAAGAATAAACATCATCTGTCACTTTTCCTTACTATTGGGTCAGACAGTGACGGCATCAATAAATTCTCTAGATAGGGTTTATCTGACGATTGAAAAATCAGACATTAAACAGATAAGACATATCCTCAAAGAAATGATGTTGGATTGGATGTGATGTGACACAGTGAAGAGACGTTGGACTTTGTAATGTTCTTATTCCAATCGCGTTAGAGGTCAGACTCGCACTACAAGTGTAAAGCTTCATGTGTTCTTGAATTTACAGACAGGGCCTATACTGCCTTCTCGTCATAGAGTAACTTATATCTGAAGAAACTCCTTCGTTCGGAATCTCTTCAGTTAACCAAAATAGTTTCTTTATTTTTTAAATCAACCATGTCAATAGGGAGATGACATTGACATTACCGAAATGAAAAGCAAGTTATAATTGCTCAGTTTACTTTAATAAAACACCAAACATAATACGTAATAGTCATGTCTTGTGAGTGCGATGACAGGGCATCCCGGAATTACGCAAAGTACTACGATACTCCGGATGGACAGGATATACCAACCAAGGTGAGACTCTCGTCAATCCCTAACAGCCCACTTCTAAGTTCTAGGTCATATATATTTTATGTACCTGCTAGCAAAGATAGAGCACGGAAAATGAGGCCGACAAATGTAGCTAATTAACCACATTTTATTTAGTCGCATTGTATTTAAGTCGTATTTTAAGCGCAACTGTTAACAGATAGCTCTCTTTTTCTTTATTATTCGTTCCGTATCATCTTTCCCCGCCATTGTTGTATCCTATAAATTCGCTAAGAAGTAAGTATGTACATGTTGTGGCACACTCGTAGGGGATCAATTTTCAAACGCAATCATTATGAATATAACTCATCCTTACTTTAATATCTTTGCCTGCTAGCGTATTGAATGAAATCCAGGTAAAGAGTAACCGAAACCGATGAGCTTGTATGAACCGATTGATGGATGTGGATGTGGCGCGTGAGGTATGCCAGGATCGTAGCAGGTGGCGGGCTGTTGTCTCTACCTACCCCTTCGGGAAGCGGGCGTGAGCACATGTATGTCTGTATGTAAACTCAAAAACTACTGGACCTATTTTAAAAATTCTTTCACCAATGGAAAGCTCGAAGATCCCTGAGTAACATAAGTTATATTTTATTCTCGTATTTGAACGAAAAAGGGAACTACGCGGGTGAATTTACATTTTCAATTTTTATTTTCGTTCATTATGTTTCCAGGCCATGGTAACGGCCCGGTACGGCATACTGGCTGGGCTGATCATGGGGACTTATGACGTGATGATGTACTCTCACGCTACTGGTCTCGGGAGGATCTTGCAACGGTAGACTATTTCTCTAAAAAAAACTTGAGAGCACCTATTTACATTTAACTTTAGAGAAAATATACGAAACTTTTTATTTCATTCTTTTTCTTTTTAGGTCAAAATCTAAATAATATACTTACTCATAAAATATTAGTTGTTTCAGTCACGTAGTTTCCGTTTTCGTGGGAATGCGTGAATTAAATATAGCCTATGTTATTCAAGGATATTCTAGCTTCCCGATGGGAAAAGAATTTTTAAAATCGGTCCAGTAGTTTTTGAGTTCATTCGTAACAAAGAAACAAACATGCAAAAATACAAAAATACAAATCTTTCCTCTTTATAATATTAGTATAGAAGTATAGAAATATAGAAATACATAATAGTTATTAATATTTATTAAGGTACATTCTCCATGCGGGCGCTTTGGGCTCGATGGGCGTCACTTTCGCCGTCGTCGCCAATTCGGTCCAAAATTACAGGCAGAAAAACGACGAACTCAATTACTTCTTAGGTAACGTATTATTTTGTTATCAATTTATTATCATCTGTCACGTTGCCGGATCTGAGTAAAAGCAGGGGTGGCACACTGCGTGACGTCATCGCGCCGCTACAAGTACATGCGGCCGGCCGCCACCCGGCGGTATATTAGTGGTTGCCGCGCACTGCTACGGGACACACGTTCGCTCTCTGAATCTCGATAAAATTTTTATGAACTATTTTTCTTTACATTATATAATGTATGTATGTAGATAACCCAGTTGTATGTCTTTGTCTTACATTTTGCAGAAACAGACAGTTTTGAAGTCATAACATGACCTAAAGGCAAATTACACAGCTTTTGTGTAGTTGGGTGGTCTTTAGTACCTAAATAAAGAAGAGAAGTAATTAAATGGACAGCAATAATAAAATTTGGTTAGCCACAAAAAATCTGCATTTAAATCATTTGGTCGGCATACAAAGATTTTGTTCGCAAATAAAAAAATCAGGCAGCAATCCCTGTTCGGCAAATAATTTTGATAATGGTCAAAAATTAAATCAGAAATAGGCAGCTTACAATAACATGGGTTTGCATAATAAACATTCAGTCCGCAAAATAGTTACTTGGTCCGCAAAATAACTACTTGGTCAGCAAGACTTCATGATTGAACAGCAGAGAAAACATGTCGTAAAAAATTATACTATAGCCACTCCCACTCCCACTCCTACTCTCATTCCCACCTACCCGCTCCTACCCTCTCATACCTCCTCCAGGTGGTAGGAGGATGTAGTAGGAGGTAGTAGGATGTAGGAGGAGGTGGTAGGAGGAGGTAGGAGGAGATAGGAGGAGATAGGAGGGGTGGGAGGAGGTAGGAGGAGGTGGTAGGAGGTTTTATGAGGTGGTAGGAGGAGGTAGGAGGAGGTGGTAGGAGGTAGTAGGATGTAGGAGGAGGTAGGAGCTACTACCTCCTACTACATCCTCCTACCTCCTCCTACCACCACCTAAAACCTCCTACCACCCACTACCACCTCCTCCTACCCCCTCCTCGCTCCTCATATCTCCTCCTACCTCCTCCTACCCCCTTTTCCTCCTCGTACCTCTACCTCCTATTACCTCCTCCAGGTGGTAGGAGGAAGTAGGAGGAGGTAGTAGGAGGTAGTAGGAGGTAGGAGCTCCTACCTCGTCCTACATCCTCCTACCTCCTACTACCGCCTACTACCTCCCACTACCTCCTAACCTTCCTACACCGAACTCCTACACCCCATTCCTACCGCCAACTCCCACGCCCACTCCCGCTACCACTACCACAACCACCACAGCCACCACAACCACCACCACTGCCACTGCCACTACCACTAACACCACCACCACCACTACCACCACCACCATCACCACCACTTGTAATCGTAATAATAATCATAATCATAAAAGTTGCATAATCCAAAGTCCTTCCTAATCTATGTAAGGAATGCGCCCATTTTGCGCATGACAAGTTTGCTGAGATTATTTTTGCTACTTTTATATGAAGCTCAAAAAATATTTTATTAAACAGTAGCAGCTCATTGCAGCTCAAAAATAATTACAGCCATCCAGAATGACATAAATTGCTGATAGGTTTTGTAATGTTTGCTGGCCATGAGTTGCTGACCAATTAGCTATTTCTGCTTACAGATTATATTTTTCTGCTTACGAAAATTCGAATACTCTGCTAACCATTTAAATAACACCCAATAAAGAATAATCGTAATATCGTAGGTAAAATTCACTATTATACTAACTAATACTACTGACGTATAATTTAATGGGTCGAGCTGCCGGCCACCCTAGATCTAAAGCCTCCGAAAGAGCGCGTTGCATGCGATAGAAAGAGATGGCCACATTTAGGCAGGTTTGGCGTACCTATACAGGGAATTTGTTAACAGTGAACCTTCTGTACGTAGTACTATTACTTATTCTGTGGTAAAAGTACCACGGCCTCACAGAAAACCAGCGTATAGCAATGCAATGCGTTTCGTTGAGTGAGTGAGGTAACCGGAGGCCCCAATCCTCCCTCCCCCTCCCCTTATCTCCCCTCCCCTCCCCCTACTCCCACCTCAAAGGTCGGTTGCAAGTGTCCATGGGCGACGGACGTCACTTACCATCAGGTGACCCGTCTGCTCGTTTGCCCCAAAAAAAAAGTGCCTTTTGGAATGACATCTGACAGTTGTCGCCGTGATGGTGAGTGGTGACGTCATTCATAGGTCAAGCGGTAACATTTAGTTTCTTGAAAGTATGCACCATCTTATAATATT
The DNA here is from genome assembly GCA_963855545.1 of Ethmia dodecea. Taxonomy (NCBI): domain Eukaryota; kingdom Metazoa; phylum Arthropoda; class Insecta; order Lepidoptera; family Depressariidae; genus Ethmia; species Ethmia dodecea. The sequence goes on along the minus strand of OY979456.1, from coordinate 12,454,828 downwards.
ATGAAAGGAACTAGAAAAAACTTAAAGTAAAGAAATGTAATATCTCGAAATTACTTTGGAATCGGATCATTATTATTTTTCTTCACTTATCGATTTAAAAATGTATACAGGTGGGCTCGCTTGTGGGCCCATAGCGGGGAAATACCTGAACAGTGGGCACGCTGTACTGCTGGGTGGGCTCGCACTTGGCGTCATTGGGGCAATTAAGAAGACCGGCGTCGATAACGGGTGGTCTTTCATACCAAACATTGTGCCCCACATGGGCTATGTGAACTCTTGGAGGCACGACTTCTCACTCGTCAAAGATCCTAAAGACGGTAAGTGATTATGGACTCGAGACGGTAAGTGATTATATGCACTAAAGACGGTAAGTGATTATGAACTGAAGACGGTAAGTGATTATGTACTAAAGACGGTAAGTGATTATGAACTGAAGACGGTAAGTGATTATGGACTAAAGACGGTGTTTATGGACTAAAGACGGTAAGTGATTATGGACTAAAGACGGTAAGTGATGATGGACTAAAGACGGTAAGTGATTATGGACTAAAGACGGTGTTTATGGACTAAAGACGGTAAGTGATTATGGACTAAAGACGGTAAGTGATGATGGACTAAAGACGGTAAGTGATTATGGACTAAAGACGGTAAGTGATTATGGACTAAAGACGGTGTTTATGGACTAAAGACGGTAAGTGATTATGGACTAAAGACGGTAAGTGATGATGGACTAAAGACGGTAAGTGATGATGGACTAAAGACGGTAAGTGATGATGGACTAAAGACGGTAAGTGATTATGGACTAAAGACGGTAAGTGATGATGGACTAAAGACGGTAAGTGATTATGGACTAAAGACGGTAAATGATTATTGACTAAAGACGGTAAAGTGATTATGGACTTGAGTATATCTTCAATCTGCAGTTATGGGTAACTGAGCAGAACGCGATTACGGCGCCATTTTGGAATCCAATTATGAGCGGCCGCACATTGTAAGAAACTAATAGTAAAATTCTGATGGTCGCCGGACGTGCGACGGACGTACCCCGCACACCATAAGAAATGCGCACCAAAAAAAAACGTAATTTGCAAGCAGATTTGAAAATAATATTTAAATCTATTTGGTAATTTGTGTGTACGCTATTACACTGGCTGCAACCGCCAAACTGATGCGAATTTCTGACAGTGTGTCTAGAACAAAATACATAGAAAACGTGCCTTCCGACATTTTCATCAGAAAAATTCTGACGTCCGGTAGGCGTGCAATACTGCGTGCATCCGCATTCGTCAAATTGAAAGTTGAATGGTAACCAAATGCCATTTCTTGCTGTCGGTCGGATATGCAAAGATTGTATTTAATTTTCATTTATGGTAAACTTTTTTTACAGAATGGATTCACTCTTGTGGGTTAGACAAGATCGACTTGTGCGCAAAGAAAAGTCCACCGAAACAATATTGAGTCACATTATTGTACTCAATATTTGGAATGTTGCTTTAGAGTTAGTCAACACTTGCCGATATTAAACTAATTTATTTAAACCAAGGTTTTATTTCACGAAGGATCTGTTTTTGTTCTTCATTTCGGGCAAACATTTGTGTGCATGAACATGTCTGTTGGCTTCGTGTCGGGTGTTTAATATTTATCAATTGTTTAGTACCTCAGTACTCTGCCTAGTTTGGGACTGAATAACCGTGTGTGAATTGTGTCCCACAAATTATTATTATATTATTATTACAGGTTAACGTAAAAAATCGGTTCAGCTCAGACATACAGATACACATCTGTAACCGAACCGATTTTTTATACTTTTTGTAATGGCGATTTTTGGGACACGCTTGACTCTCCCGCTTCTAAAGGTAGTTAAGTCACTGCTCTTTAGGATGTCAAGCACAACAACGAAAGAGACTTGTCGAGCGGCGCTTGGCCTTAACGTTTGAGACACACCTAGGACACCGCACTGTGTCACTCAGCCTCGGAACTACGATTCTTTCGAACCGGGGCAGAAACTTGATAGTGGCACGCTCTTTTCCAAATGAAATGTTTTGTTAAAAACAAATTAAAAAAGAAAAAAATGCATTAGAGCATTTTTTTTCTGCCCAGATTTTGATCCCCCTAGATCCGTGACTGGTGTCACGTCTTTGCGAGAGTCCAACAACTAACCACGGAATTCTTTTAACATTTGGGACACACTTAGCTCACCCAGTTGTGACGTGTTAGGTACCTGTGTCACTATTCTCCAAGTCTACTGGCGATCGCTTTTTGAGACAGAGGTTTGACTCTTTTTTTTTGTACAGGTATCTGTTTCATTGCTGTTATCATTGATGTCATTCTCTCTCGCACGCCCGATGTTACGCGGCCGTCGAATGCTTATGGAAATACACTGTAGTCGTCTCTCTCGCACGCCCGATGTACCGTGTCCCGTTGTACGCAGCGTCCGCAGTCGGACGCTAGACGTCCCTTTGAGCATCTGTAGCACACCACCTCCAGAGAATCTTGTACAGCGGAACTAGGGACCCACTAAGTTTATAGCATTGTGTCACGGTATACCTGTGTTACTGCTCTCCAGGTCCACGAGCACGAACACGGAGAGTAAGCTCTTGCCCAGTGGCGCCTGCCGGTCTACATCTGCATCAACGTGGCCCACCGTCCAGCTGTACAGCACGTCTGCAGCGCAACGCTCCAGCACCGGACACGCCCACACGTGGCAGATCCTGTACATCAATATTGTTTAGCAGAGACAAGAGACACAATCGACCAAATGCGTAAAATCGATGGCTGTCTTAATTGAAATCGATTAAGAAAATCATCGACTATCAACATCACGACTGAATCGTATAGGGCTGGTTTTACACGCATACATAAGTAGAGTTACGCCAGCAAAAAAAAGGGTCAAATGTAGTTAGATGTACTCGTAAGTCTGTCAATTCATCTTTAACTAAAATAAAATGAAACAAACTTTTGTGTATGCGATGAGCTCACCTCCTATCACGTTTAGGGGTCCAAAGAATATCTCGTGAAAAGTGGGTATATCCAGAAATTAAATACCTCTGCCTACCCCCTCGTGCATAAAAGGCGTGAGGATTTTTATTTAAAATTTTTATATTTAAAAATATTTAAAAAATTGCTGCATTATTGAGCTATCGCATTGCGCGTTCGTTGAAATCTTTTCGACTATGGAAAATGAAAAGTAAATAAAGAGACATCAACGGGAGTTGATGATTTATTTTTGCATAAATATAAGTACTATCAGTAAAAGTTCTGCCTGATACACCGAAGTTTAATTTTTGGGGAGCAGCTATCTAGAGCTATCTCTTCCCACCACGTGGTGACAAAGCAGTCATTTGTAGTACGAGTAACAATGACAATAACAAAAAAAGTGTTACTTTCATGTTTACGACCATTTCGTGTTGATAAATGGATTGGAATAGAATGAAAGAAGCCGTGGTAGGTTTGTGATTTTGTAACTCTAATAAGGGGCGGGATAGTTAAAGCTTGAGCTATCAAGCGATATTTCTTCCAAATGTATCAGGGTTAGCGATTGTCGATAGTACATATGATAATGATAATGTTTGGTGTTCCTCTAGCACAGCACAGCACCAAAAACAAAAAATACGACATCCCCTTACCTTCCAGTCAGCACTCGAATCTGGTAGCTGCTGTGCTCCAAATCTGGATCACTATCCTCACTCCTCTCTCTGCTCAGCCTCTCAACGCCATCATACATGTTCGACTTTCCATCTCCCTTTTCACATGTCACGTATATCTCTGGGAGGTTATCATAGAACTCCTCGGTGAGGATAGGTTTGCCCTTCGAGTTCTGAATGGCCCGGACCTGTTTCAATGGAGACAGGATGGACCCGTGGGTCAGGACCCAGCGATTGGAGAACTTTATCCCTGATGCGGCTGCTGTTAAGATGTTGGCTAATTCACCGTCGTCTGAGTAGTTGTATGACACCATCACGCCCTCAATCGTCATTTTGGGGTCTGGTCTGTAAGGAGAAGAAAACTTGACGTCAGGTTTAGGGGTACGAAAATATATACTGGTGAAAAGTGGGTAGTTTTAGGAATGGAATACCTTTGCCTACCTGCGTTTATTTTTTATTTATGACTAACGGAAGATACCGTCTGGAAAAAAATGTAGTGTGATAGGTAAGTGTAATAGATTAATTTGGCAATGTCACTAACAAAAAATTTTTTTCTCAAAAAAAATTTTTCTTGCTTAAACTTAATATAAATTAGTTAATTGTAGTCAATAATACACACTGAGATATTAGAAATAGTATTTTAAAAAGAAACAGGCTCGTAGCTTCCATTTATGCGCAATCTACCTACAACCGCCAGCTGCGCGTAGTACCTACTGTGCCTAGTTTTCTAGATTTTGTAAAATGCACTAAACAAGACAATATTTAACAATTAATCTCGTGTATAACTTCGGCTCTAGATACCTTATACGTCATATTTTTTTCCAGACGGTAAAAAAAACATATAGGTACTTATAACATAACACAGTATTAATTATATAAAAATCAATGCCACTTTTCGTTGTTATTTTATAACTCAAGAACGGGCTCACCTATCCAAACCAAATTTTTAGGCTTTATTCGGACTATTTAGCAGATGGTTTATGTGAAGTTTGCTTAAAATCTGTCAAGTGGTTCTTCATTTATACGTTGCGAAGCACGTACTGGGCCGCTAGTATCTTATGTACCATGTGATAATCAAATAAATGAATGAATGAATGAAAGATTATACTAAGCCAAGTCATCACCAATCGAGACGAGTGAAACAATGATAAAATACGAAAGCATTTGCAAACAAAATTTCACATTACCACGGTCTATGAAGTCTTTGACTGGTGGGACTCAAAGATATTATACATAGAAAGACGTAGATATGTTACTAGAGCACGGAAAATGAGGCCGACAAATGTAGCTAATTAACCACATTTTATTTAGTCGCATTGTATTTAAGTCGTATTTTAAGCGCAACTGTTAACAGATAGCTCTCTTTTTCTTTATTATTCGTTCCGTATCATCTTTCCCCGTCATTGTTGTATCCTATAAATACGCTAAGAAGTAAGTAGGTATGTTGTAGCACACTCGTAGGGGATCAATTTTCAAACGCAAGCAGTATGAATATAACTCATCCTTACTTTAATATCTTTGGGTGGGACTATATATAGCTTTAGAATACTGGAATACGTCAGAGACGGCAAATTATCTGTAATTGGCTTCTTATCAGAGCACTGAGGAACCAAAGCGACAATCAAGCTTGTACACGTGCTCATGAGCTATTCTCAGATACGTAAAATAAACTTCCATGAAGATAATGGACTCGATTCTGCAAACCACCTTAAATTCCTAATTTTAAGTTAGCTCTAGTCTTTTCCACCGCTTTGGAAAGGAAAGGGACAGAAACAAGCGCCAAATTTATTTACAACGTCACAAATGTCAAAATAACAAAATTGAACCTTATGGACGCATTCAAATACACGTTTTTAGCAATTTTAGCAACGACTAGCGGGTGCCCAGCTGCGTTGCCCGCGCGGATTCCGTTGATTCCCGTTCCTGTGTTAATTTCCGAAAATCCCTTCATAGTGGTTGCCTACGACATATTTAAGACACCTACATACCATATTTCAAATAGCGAGTTCCCAGCGGCGTTTTCCCCCTTGGATTTAGTTTATTCCCGTTCCCGTGGGAATTTCCAAAAATCCCTTCATACCAATTTCCTATGACATATCAGACACCTTCATACCATTTTTCAAGTTTCTAGGTGCTATCGTTTCGGAGTAGTACGTATTTCTCTTTTTAACCAGTTTTTATATGTTCCCGTGGGAATGAGATATTTTTCTGGAATAAAAAGTACCCTAGATGTTGACCCGGGTACTCAGCTATCTCCATACCAAATTTCATCAAAATCCGTCCAGTAGTTTTTGAGTGATGCGTGCACAACCAGACAGACAGACAGACAGACAGACAGACAGACAAAAATTCCAAAAATTGGTGTTTCGGTATCTATATCGATAACTATATACACTACCGTTAAAATTTTCAAAAAATATTTAATGTACAGACACGGCCCCGTTAGAGTTTTATTATATGTATAGATATAGATGTAAGGAGGTCATGGATAAAAGTGACAGATAAGACATCAAATTAGTCGGGTTTTACATGTTTGACATTACTCTATAATCTATGGTTTGTTTCTGTCCTTTTTCTTCCGTATTCTATAAAGCAGGATAGGCTTACTTAAAATTAGGAATTTTAGGTGGTTTGCAGAATCGAGTCCAATATGGATTTAATCATAAGGGTTATTATAACATAACATCTTATTAAAGGAAGATCGTGAAATACTTGATCGTGCTGAAATGGTAGTACCTACACTGGTGTATAAAATTAAATTTATTTACAAAGAAAATATACACTAATTTACAATAACCTACACTTATTTTCAATTTGGGAATTGTGAGTGGGCGAGTCGGCGTAGGTAGTCTATAATTATATACCTATCATAGATACATATACCTACAACATGTAACAGTTTAGTCTGAAATTTGTTTGTTCATTATTGACTACTTATTCGATTTCAGCTATTTTTAATATGTGTTAAATTTTTCCCAAAAATTAATTAGCGTAGCTAAATTTAGTGCTTTCTATGGAAATCGTGCTATTATTAATCGATATTTAAGAAAATTGGTTAGACACAACTAAAGTTCAATTGCATCATATTTTTTTATAACTATTATTTAATTAAATTAATATACTGATTGGGGTGTATGAGGAATTGCGCTTTTTCTGTTACGCTTTGTATAGTAAAATTAAATGATATAAATGAAAACTGCCATTTATAAGTTACCTATTCATAAATTACCGTTTTTAGAATGTCTGCAACGGATTTCAGTAAATAAAATGGAATTTTCGTGAAAAGTTTTAATATTTTATAGAGTTCAGAAGGATACGGGCCTGTTGGCTCAGTTGGTAGTGACCCTGCCTGCTAAGTCGGAGTTCGCGGGTTCGATCCCCGCTCGGAGCCAACATTTGTGTGCATGAACATATCTGTTGGCTTCGTGTCTGGGTGTTCCATATTTATTTAAGTATATTTATCAGTTGTTTAGTACCCATAGTACAGGCTCTGCCTAGTTTGGGACTGAATAACCGTGTGTAAATTGTGTCCCCCAATTTATTATTTATTTATTATTATTTATACGTATTTTATTTTGATAAACCGATGGGAGGGCGGGTCGCTAGCGACCCTCCCACTTCCACTAATAGCTGGTCAAGTAAACATTTCTGTGAGATCAGATAATAGCTTATATACATACATACATAATCTCACGCCTATTTCCCATTGGGGTAGGCAGAGACAACAGACCGCCACTTGCTACGAACCTGGCAGATCTCACGCGCTTCCTCTACATCCATCAAACGACTCATGCATGCTCGTCGGTTTCGGGTACTCTTTATCTGGCTTTTCTTCAACACATCGCCGATCTGGTCGATGCAGGTACGCGTAGGTCGTCCTCTACCGACTCGCCCATTCACAACACCCTTGTATATTTGTCTCGATAATAATAATCTCAGTTATAATCTCACGCCTTTTTTATCCCCGAGGGGGTAGGCAGAGGTATTCCATTACTGGATATACCCACATTTCACGAGATATATTGGACCCTTAAACGTGATAGGTGGTGAGCCCATCGCCGGACCGGGTCTGTTTACACATTATCTCAGAATTAATTCTGAGACCTGCGGGTTTCCTCACGATGTTTTCCTTCACCGTCAAGCTAGTGATAAATATGTACGTAAGTTTTGAAAAACTCATTGGTACATGCCAGGATTCGAACCCGAGCCTCACTGATTTTAGGCAGGCTCTTTAACCGTCCGGGCTTTCACTGTCTCGATCGCCGGCGGTATTTCCGGACCGATACGACCTTCAAACCTTCAAGAAGAGAGCGTAGGGAGATTGGGTAACAGTGGATCACGGGGTACACTGGATTATTCGCTAAAACTCAGTATGTGTAATGCTTTTCGCACACAAACAAACGCGTTGATACTGCTCATCCACACCCCACTCCGCCGCGCTCGTCGAAAACGCGCTGTCAAAGCGGAATGACGTGCTGTCACACTTTGGTCAGTTGGTAAGTACGAAAGTATTTTTTTTTCGTAGTTTAGAATTTTGTTGTATCTCTGAGTGATTAAGAAATATGAATGATAGTTTTATGTTTTACTCTTGTTATTTATTAAATCCGTTGTGGATTATGTAATTTTTTTCTTAGGAATAGGTATGTTTTTTTTAGAATTTTTTTCATTCATAACGGCCTATGGGTCACAATGAATCATTTCAGTTTGGGTCACAGTGGACTGCTGACTGCGGACTGATTTTCTTCATTAATTTACGCTAATTTCATTTTTGATCTCAAATAGAACCTTAGCAATTTTTGAAAGTTCAGAGAAATATATTTTTGTATCATTTAAATTTTCTGTTAATGATTACTAAAGAAGAAAATATTTTGGTTTTTAATAGTTGAATTATCAACAATATTCTATGAAAACTAAAAGTTCAGGAATGTTGCTAATTTAAAAAAAAATTGATTAGGTCTATTTAATTAATTTTGATTAGGTTTAAGAGACCAGTGAAGGTAATATTTAGGTCTAAGATACCTATTTTTGTTGTTAATTTCACAGTGACTTCTGTTAATTTTTGATGAGACTATTTTGACTATATGATAAAATACTGTCTAAAAATACAAATAAACAAGTAATAATGTGAAATGTTGTCTTTTATTGCATTTTTTTTTCGATAGATCCAGTGTGCCCCAGGCGATTCACTGTCACCCATGAGTTGATCCAAAGTGACCCACCCCCGGGTCACAGTGGATCATTTTCCATTTTTTTTTAAAGTGGTTATTACTTGTAAGTTTACGTAGTACATGCCAATAAATGCATTTTTATTTGAAGATTATTTACCAGTACCATGATTAATTATCAGAGATTAATGATTTGGGCATAACTTGCGGATTTGCAGGGCCTCGGAAAAATAATGATCCACTGTTACCCAGTCTCCCCTACTCCCACCTCAAAGGCCGGCAACGCACTTGTGACACTTACCATCAGGTGCCCCGTCTGATCGTTTGCCCAATTTTTTTACAAAAAAAAAAACAATTTGACTAGACATAATATGTATCTATTCATCAGATTGTGAATATGAATAAAATGAAATGAATACAGTCATGTTGTCACCAACTCGGCTATAATCAGTCTTTGACGCATGCCGTCTCCTTGGAAAAGTACCCCTGTTCAATAATACCGTGGAAACCAACAACTTCCTCATACATTGCTTCTTCTGCGTCAAACGTTTTAACATGATTCAAAGAGGCGGAGAAACTGGACGAGTATCTGCAAATAAATATATGAGACATGTGTAACAGAAACCCGGTTCTTTGACATTTAGAGAAAATATAAAATGTGGGTATTTTCAGGAATTTAATATTTCTGCTGTACCCTCAGGGATAAAGGCTTGAGCATATTTTTATTTTTTATATCATTGAATAATATTCTATCTTTCTTTTTTAATTGCGATTTAAAGCATTTACCCAAATAGATGTAGGTAGGTAATATTTTATAAGTAGTAAACATTAAAGGGTCGAAAATGGCGTGAATGGCTTCGAGAAAAGGATGGTACGGCCGTGCTGCTTGTTGCTCGATTTGGCGGGGGCACTGCCGTGCCCCCAGATGATGCACGAGAGATCTGCCAGGTTCATAGCAAGTGGTAGTCTCTTGTCTCTGCCTACCCCAATAGTAAAATCTTTTTTGTCAGGACGGTCAGCAAGTGACTTTTTTCACTTGTTTCGCTTTCGTTCGTTCGTTGTCGTTTTTTTTATTGACGATCTTGACGGCTTACCAAACCGGTTGGTACTCTGAAATTTTACGACGCCTATACGACCTGCAGACGTATTCACAGAGACTCGATACCGTTTCCGTTCGATTCCAGTCAAATCTATCGACATCAGAAACGAATCTATCGACATCGGAAACGAATCTATCGAGATGGACTGATGTTGGTATCGAAAACTAATGTCACATATGACAGTTGGTGTCACATATGACATTAGTTTTCGATACCAACATCAGCCCATCTCGATAGATTCGTTTCCGATGTCGATAGATTCGACTCGAATCGAACGGAAACGGTATCGAGTCTCTGTGAATACGTCTGCTGGTCAAATCAAATCAAATCCATGGCTGTTTGATGACGACGAGACCCTGCATCCAAAATATAATGGACACGCTTCAAAGCAGTGATACTTATGGCAGCGATAATATCGTTTCGATACGAGTAGTAGTACGGGGGAAATGAAATGAAAATAGGGTGGGCCCCGATTACAAATTTGCGGGACATGAAACACACCCTTGCGAGTAATGAGCCTCTTTTCAGCGGGGGTTCAATTGCAGATAGAATTTGTTTGGATATAAAAGCAGACGGTCTTTTATGAAGCCAACTCAGTGCAGCGCCGACTACGGGCGCCAGTGGCTTGTGAATACTTCTTTGTGATTCCAGTCTTGTGTTCGTTTTCCGGTGCATCAGCTAAGGTAAGTGGCTGAGCTGATATGGAAGACATGCAATTGTAAAGGCCTGACCAAAAGCCTGATAATTAAGATGTACGGATAATTTTACACTTGACAACGACGTTAAGCGGGATGAAACTAATGATTTGAATGGTGAATAAATAATTATTTTGTATCTAGGTATTCATGTCATATAAAATATTACGAAAGAGACTTTAGAATTATAAATCAGTTATTGATTTGAAATGATAAACGTGTTACTTTAAGTTAATATTAATCATTTTGAACATAGATTCTTTGATATAAATAAATAATAAACTTTATTGGAAAAAACTAATGTGACTAAAATTTATTATTATCAACAACAAATATAATATACCTACCTATATAAATATACAACTACCTTACCTACATAAAACAATATAAAATAATTTAAAAATGTAAAATTCTGACGTGTATGGTTACCCTAGCAGCAGGTTTTAAAGTTTATTTTAAAAATATTGTCATAATAAAAAAGTTGTTTTGTTTGTGTTCGTAAACTATAATTACGAATTTGGTGTAATGAGTTAACAAATTTATTAAAATGTTTAAATGATCTCTTAGCTATACCAAACATTCGGAAGTAACTTCAGTTGTTTCCGTAGTGTAGTGGTTATCACGTGTGCTTCACACGCACAAGGTCCCCGGTTCGATCCCGGGCGGAAACAAAGCTCGTTTGCTGTATTACTTTTTAACAGACTTCTAAATAGGTTCTCAATTCACGTATGTTTTTTATGTTATTCTACTTGAAGTACATTTGCATTTTTGTTTAATATTTTGATTATTATTGTGACTACATATTCTTAACTTTTGAACTGACTGAGTAGTAATTTAAATAAGTAAATATATTTAGAATAACATAATTTTTTACTTAGGCACTGTACTGAAGATTGAACTATCACTACAGAATAATATGTAATAAGTAGTATGTACTCTATCACGTCATTATATTTCCTGGTATTCAATTAATTAACTTTTTTAATATTTTATCACAGACACACACAGAGTCACACGCCTTTGAGGCAATTGTAAAATGAAAATCAAAATAAATTTTAGGAGGTATGTTTGAGATTATCTTTTTGAATAGTTATTAGTAGTTTATAACCTATAATTTCGATACAGGCAAATATTTAGATAAATTATTCAGTTAGATTAAAATATTCACAAAATCTATTTACAATAAAATTATTTTAAATGGTATAAAAGATTATCTTATCACTTGAGAACGGCTAAACAGGTATCCACCAGAAAAGGATTGCTTTGCAAAGCCGTACGTGTCGCTAGTTTTAAAATAACACCTCAATTATTATTATTTAAATGTGACAATTATTAATCGACGAAGTTGTTAAGCAACTTCGTCGATTAATAATTGTCACATTTAAATAACCTACTCGAAACTGCTTTCTTTACTTTGGAGTAGTATTTATTAGATGTAATAATTATTTAAATACATAAATAAATTATATTATTAAATTACTTACTTATAATTCAAATATTTCGCGTAAAAATCTTGTTACATTTTTTTGTATTAAAAGAATTCGAAAAAAAAAAATAATGAAAGAGGTCGGGAAATTTAACAATAATAAAATACAAAAAGATTCCTTCGAGCCGGATTTGAACCAGCGACCTATGGATAACTTTGACTTGCCTCTACAGTCCACCGCTCTACCAACTGAGCTATCGAAGGTTGTGAGAGGCTGATCGAAATAACGGTACAAGTTTTACAAATAAAAAACTACGTCATTAGGTTGTTAATTTTTTTATAACACATTTGCTCGTAAAAGGTGTCTTATTTCACCAATTTTAATATCGTTACCTATCTCATTACGCCCAAGTGCGGTAAGTGTAAAGTAAATCGCACGGTTTATCAAGATGCTCCGTCTTAAAACGAACGGTACTTTTTAAAATCTCAGCAAAGAGTTTTTATGTCAAAAAAGTTGTCAACATTTTATAATTAAAATTAACTTTTGGAGATAAAATATAATAAAGAAATATTTATGTACATAATTATTTAATTTAATTGATTTGGACAGTAAATTACAACCAATTAATCTGTAACAAAAACACAAAAATATTAATTTACTTTATTAGTAATACTGGCTGTTTTTTGTGCCTAAAAAAAATGATGATGCGCGCCGCGCGCTGTATTGTTTTTATTCGTTTACCATAGTCGGGAGTTTTATTTTATTTCCTCGCAAATGTGTTATAAAACGTCGTATGATATACGTGCGCTTTGATAATTACAGCCTCTGCTTACTTGTAGCCCTCGCCTACGGCTCGGGCTAGCAATATCGCCTCGGCTGTAATTTTCAACCTACCGCACTTATATCATAATGTACTATTAAATGATACCTAGGGCAAATTAATAAAAAATTGTATGGAATGTTAAAGATTCAATATTAAATTACTAGTAATTACTAATTTATGACATACGTGTTTTAAATTATTTTGTAAATCTTATCACAACATAGTAGGTATAGGTAGGTACTTAATCATTGTAATTATCTCATTAAAAGATAGCCACAAAAACTCATACATTAACCAGTTATTACTGAAATAAAAGGTCAGTGCTTTAAATATAACAATATTTCATTCGAGGTTAGTTGCATTGACGATATTTTTAAACAAGCTAAGATACCTACCACATTAAATAAGTAAAAATAAAAGATAATATTATGAGTAGGTACAAATTAGAACCTATTTTCGTACATATGTTTTTAATTGTATTGTTAAGTTACATATTACAGTAAATAAATATACTGTTTCAGGATTAAGTAACTACCATTTTAGTAATCAATAAAACAACTATTGCTATAGCTAGTGATTAAATATGTACAGTCAAGAGCACGCTAAGCTTAACACTTTGGACTTTGAACCGGCCCTGTATTCTATGGAGCGGATTATAAATCAGAGCTGTTCAGCTTAAACTGGCAGTGTAAAGCTTGACTTGCTCTTGACTATCTATAGAACGTAAGTTTTTGAGAACTCGTTGGTGTATCTCACCAGGATTTGAACCCGATTCCTAAGCATGAGATGATGAGAGGCAGACTCACTATTAAGTGAAGCACGTTTGAAGTGACTTGGGCTGCTTTTTTTCCCGAATGCGGAGAAGTCTCCAACAAATGCCTCAGAATTAATTCTGAGATGTGGGTTGTCACCGTTCTTCACCGTCGAGATTGTGATAAACCGAATAGAATACTGATAAGTCGACAGTCATACGACAGTTTAAAAAAAACATTAAATAATAATAATAAATTGTTGGACACAATTCACACGTGGTTATTTAGTCCCAAACTAGACAGGGCCTGTACTATGGGTACTAAACAATTGATAAACATACTTAAATACATAACATCCACACGAAGCCAACAGATATGTTTATGCACACAAATGTTGGCCCCGAGTCGAACCCGCGACCTCTGACTCAGAAGGCAGTCACTAGCTGAGCCAACAGGCCCGACAATATCATTGGTAGGTAGTTTCGTAGGTATGCATGAGAGACGGTAGTCACTTACCATAGGTGACCCGTCTGCTCGTTTGCTCCTTATATTATACAAAGAAATACCCAAACCAATCAATTTGTTTATTGCCCACGTAACATTTTCTGGTACAGTCACGAGCACATGAAGCTTTACACTTGTAGTGCGAGTCTGACCTTTATGGCGATTGTAATAAGAACGTTACAAAGTCCAATGTGTCAAGCTCCACGTGCTACCTATTATACAAAGCGCCAATAGGTGCAGGGCCTGAGAATAGTGTTGCCAGGCGTCCGGATAAAGCAGGACATAGTTAGGCTTTTTGATAGCGTGTCCGGCTAAAATAAACGGTGTCCGGCCTGTCCGGATTTTGTTAGGCGTTTTACATTTCGCAAACGAGTACAATTTTGACTGATTACTTTATTTGACTGATAAATAATAAACTACTTAGACTGATTTGCATTCGATTTTATATATATTTCATTAGAATTTAACAAGATTTTTGGGTAATAATAAAAAAGCTTGACTTCACATAAAAAAAATGTCGTACCTATTAATACTGAGGCACAATATCTTCAACTAGCGACCCGCCCCGGCTTCCAACGGGTGCAATGCTAACACTAAAACCTTTCTCTTGAATCACTATCTATTAAAAAAAAACACATCAAAATCCGTTGCGTAGTTTTAAAGGTTTAAGCATACGAAGGGACATAGGAATATAGGGATATAGGGACAGAGAAAGCGACTTTGTTTTATACTATGTAGTGATAATATAGGGTGTCCGGCCTTTTGACCCAAATGTCCGGCCATACTGACTGGTGTGTCCGGCTATGAGGTTTGGCGACTTGGCAACCCTACTTGAGAGAGGGTTGTTCGACTAATTACCTGAATGGCTCGCCACGTGAGGTCACCAACTTAGGGTTTCGAGTTCTGCTTACTCGTGTAGAATCACGGCTTAATTAATGTTCCAGGCAAGTGCAAGCAAGTCAAATTGATTAGGACATAGTAACAAGAAACATGGAGGAATTGCAAAAAGCCTTGCAAAAATTCGACTCCAAAACTTTAAAAATGTTATTGTTAATTGAATTAATCGGTATTTTAATTTCACAAATATTCGAATGTAGGTTAATGATATTGTTAATTACTTTACTTTATAATTTGGTGTGAGTTCTGTCTATTTATCAGAATCAGTCATTCACAATAAAGGGTCGATATTTTATAATCACATTTATTTTTACTTATGTTAGATAAATTCATGCATGTACCTACATACATATATAATCTCACTTAGCATCTCATCTACTTAGCATTGTAGTGGGCAGAGACAATAGACTGCCACTTGCTACGAACCTGGCAGAGCTCTCGTGCTTCATCCAATCCAACAAACGACTCATGCATGCTTGTCGGTTGCGGGTGCTCTTTATCTGGCTTCTTCAACACATCACCGATCTGGTCGATGTAGGTACTTAAGTACGCCTAGGTCGTCCTATACCGACTCGCCCATTCACAACACCCTTGTATATTTGTCTCGTTACCTACAATACTTACAATAACTACAATGTTTATAAAAGGCACCTGTATCATTTGAGATGGATAAGGTAATAAAATGTACATCCTGAATAATGCAGATCCTATCCACTTGTTACAAACAAAACAACAGATACTTGACATACCTAGTCAATCAATATACGTGCGTGCAATTGCATAAGTAGACAGATCAGATAAATGCGTTAAACAGTTCTGAGTATTTAGGTACATCCGCTTTACGAAGCAATCTAAGCGAAAATAAACTCAAAAGAAAAACCAAGCTCATCGACTCAATTGGAAATAGACCTTATCAATACCAGGCTATGGTACAGTATAATAGATTGGCTACTCATTTTCGCGAACTCGTTCATTTACGTGATTAATTAGTTAATTATAATCACTTGCGAACGTTGCTAGGACACACACAGCATAGACAAGATGCAGTTTATAAGGTTTGCGACATATAACATGGGCCTATTGTCTATTTACGATCTTAATTAATCGTAATCGGATTCATTTTGACGTACCTACATTGCTTCTGACGTACATCTGTCAGTACCACCAGTGTCTGTAGAGCACACTCGTTATAGATGTCAAATAAAGAAGTGCCTGATTCCAATTATAAATAGACAATAAGGCAACTGAACCGGCTATTAGTCAACAGAGTAAATGGTGAAGGCGGTGCCACATCGCGTCCTGATTAGTCGAGAAAAGTGGTGTGACAGCCCCGCCTGCGTCAGTCGCCAGAGACCGTTACAAAGTACTGAAACTCGTGCGCTTTGCAAACTTTTTAAAGACATCTCAAATCAATCAATCAAAAGATTTTTGGCTCTGTACATAACTTTTAAACTGATATGAAAATTGAATCTGATTTAAGTGATCCACAAGAAAAGTATATTTTCATTTAACTAATTTTCTAAGAATGTGTAGTTTGAAAATAATTTTATGGTGATCAGATCAGTCAGTCCGATTTACTTATAAATAACTAGCGACCCGCCCCGGCTTCGCACGGGTGCAAAGCTTATAAGATTTTCCCGCTTTTCTGTTGGAATTTTTCCTGAATTTTTTTGCTATAAACCTCACGGAGCACGAGACCTTTCCAACGAATGCAAAACCGTGGAAATCGGTTCGTGCGTTCTGGAGTTATATCGTCAGGAAGGAAAACCCGACTTATTTTTATATAGTAGATAGAACTGATTGCATAGATAACTTACAACATACGAGAATATGATATGATTAAATTACATATATGATATGATTAAATCATATCATTAAACCTGTTTGATATGTAAACAGTAGTGTGATGTATCACAGCTCGTATGCCCTCAATACGTCCGTGTAACAAATGAATTCTTAACTGATCACCAACCTGATGACCTTACGAGTGATTGCAAGCATCCTCGGTCGAATAAGAGCTGTGCGTGACCCCACTCAGTCCTGTGATATTAAATAATGCTCCCAACTGGTAACTAGCCGCCAGCTCACCACCCCAGTAGCCAGTGCATTATCTAATTTGGCACGAGCGGAATCTGCCAGATTTTAGTGGTGGATACTAGTTTTCTGTCTACATCGAGTTTCGGTTTTGATGCAACTTTATCCCAATTGCAACTGCAATTTGTAGACGACATTTTATGAATGTGATCATACTGTCATGTTTGTGAACAAAACAGTTGCATCTACTCATTTATTTCATGATCTATATTTATCCGAATTTGAACCAGTAGAATTTTCGTAATATTTATGAAACGATGAAGAGAAACATGACCCGCAACCCGCAGTTTCGAAAATTGATCCAGATGCATGTGTGACAGCGCTCCAGGCTAGCGACGAACTCTGAACCACCGGTCGCGTTTAAATACATTGGTGAAACTTAGGTACTTCTATGAATGGAATACCTGTACGCCCCCCCTCCACTCCCGAAATAAGCTCACATCTTCACTGACACATTCAGCCATATTCCCCTCATATGGTCCGATGGTTCCTATGTGAAATACAAGCGGAAGCGGTCGGCTTCAGAACTTAGCGTTCAATTGGATAAACGGCCGTAAGTAACCCTGGATCCGGTCCCGTGACTTGTCCCTTCGTCGGCCTCTTAATGTCACTGCTCTAAGAACAGCTGCAATTTGCTAATAATTGACTGATCTTAATCTGCAATATCACTTAGTCGCTCTTGCTTCAGGCATCAGTTTTTGAAGTTTTACAGTGAAGTCCATGTCTTTGACATAAGTCGTAATGGAGTAAGTCTCTGGTAGTATTAAAACTCAAGACTATAAATAGGGAAAGACCATCTTTGTCATTTGCAAAGAATATCAAACGCAGGATAGCACACATAAGAGTATTGTGCATTGCAAAATGTTAGGGACATTCCTCTCTTCCCGAATTTCTTGGAGCCACTCACACGTTTATCGCTCCCGTCGGCAATTTAAGGAGACACAAGCGTTACGATAAGCCCACGACAATACAATAATGGTCGTTCTGCCTAATGGGCCGCATCCTGCACGACTCAGGCGCAGTCCAGTCAATGCTTAGAGGCCGTTTCTCTCGCTCCTCTGAGCGCTGCAAACTCTTCCCGTTCAAATTCAAGTTTTACTCGTGTTTTCTTAAAATCTGTTTTCTCGACGTTATTGTCGACATCTTTGCGTAGGTTTCGGTTTCCTAGGCCTTGGGTCGTGGCACACGTCATTCTCCGACGTACGACGTCGAACGAACGATGTTTGTGCAAAATTTTCGACGGCGATAACGAAAAACGACTTGCCCAATTCCTTCTTTGGATGCAGTGTTGAGGATGTTATAGTGTTTTATACGGAAAAGCTTAGCCAGTTGTGGATAGTGACGGACATGCCTGAGTTTCGAAGTCTGGCCTACAGTATAAAGAAAAAGAAGTCACTTTCGTCAGCTCAACAGTTGACTCACTCAAGGAGTTCCATTACCTTGATGCGATAACGTTTTAGGTGAGTCCGTTTTAGTTTTAGTCATTAGTGGTATGTGGGCTATCCTTCACTTTACATATAATGGACGGTCAGAGTCAACAGGTGTGTTCTTTATGATGTTTTCAGCACCTTTGTGGAACGATTAGTTGTTTTCTAACGATTTGGAGATACAGTAATAACTTTTACCACTTTGAAAGGCGATAAGTGTTGACCTAAAAATAATTTAAGCTTTTTCTTTTATTAATTCTCCAATCGTTTTTTTAAATGCACCTAGGTACAACGGTTTTATACTCGAGGCTAATTTAGGTTCATTTCTTTAGTAACATTTTTGCACAATTCAAGTACCTACGTATATTTATTTTCTTTTTCATCATTTATTGAGATGATTATACGCATTAACTGTAGGAAAATTACTGATACTAACCGAATATCATCATAGTAAATAGCTAGTAGGTACTAAACAGTATTAAAACAACAAAAACTTTCAATAACACCTGACCATCAAATGATTAATAACACATTAAATATGTATATGTTTAAGTAAATAGATCAAAACTAGAATAATTTACCTTTGACACAGTTTGTTTACGAGTTGAGGTTATGTTTTGTTTACTAAGTCCAAAAATGATGACACAGCGCACTACTAACACACATCACTTCTTCTACCACTGTAACACTAAGTTGTGACACTAATTATTTTTTAATTATTTCCATTATTGAAGTAAGTGCATAAAGTATTTCGAGAAATCAGCTTATCAGCTGTGCTGTGATATGAACGTTCAACGTACTGCGATGTTTGCGGTGGAAGTCTGCGGTCATTTACGGTGAAACATTCCGCATTATACTATTTGCGCGCACCAAGTCGTTCTTATAAATTCCGCTAGATGGCACTGAATTTAAAATCAAAATAATTATGTTGCTAATATAAGACCTTGACAAATTATGGTCACCCTATATTTTTAAAATTAATGAGAGTTTTGGTGGATAAGAAAGTTATTGTTTTACTTTTGTTTATTTTGGACAAAAAGTTTAAATTATGAATAACATGATTTTCGTCTACAACAAAAGAGAAGGAAGGAAATATAGAATAAAATAAAATGTCTTTATTAGGTACTGATTACGTAGGTACATACCTATATAGGTACTTTGAATTTAAGCAGATAATCATATAAATATTATAGATATATAATTATTATATTATAATAAGTATATTTACTTATATTATATAATAATAATAAGATAGTTTTTCTCAGTCCACGAGGATTCTTTTACCATTCCTGGTAGAATAATGTGCAGATCCTGTTTTATTTGTTCACGTGTTTTTTTTATATGACATGCGCTCCACATACACATCTCACCTAATGAGAAATAGAAACAAGCATACAAACTTTTTTTATTCGTATGATGAAAATTACCGTAATGATAATTTAACAAGGTAACGCAGGTACCCCGCACCTTTTCCCTTTATTTAGCTATGGTTGCGCAAACAAATTGGTTTTACTTAAATAATGAAACCAATTTTCGAGGAACTAAGAATTGAGAAACTCGCCAAATTAAATATGGGTTGTATTAATATAAAGGTTGTTACGCATTCCTATTTTACATACCTAATAATTGGATTTTTGCCGTCCAGGCAATTAAATCAAAACGTTGTATTACGTTATCGGTACCTGAATGAATAACAATAAATTACACTACACAGTAACCTACATTTATATAATACTAGCGACCCGCCCCGACTTCGCACGGGTGCAATGCTTATACTAAAACATTCCTCTTGAATCACTCTATCTATTAAAAAAACTGCATCAAAATCCGTTGCGTAGTTTTAAAGATTTAAGCATACAAAGGGACATATTAAGGACATAGGGACATAAGGACATAGGGATATAGGGACAGAGAAAGCGACTTTGTTTTATACTATGTAGTGATAGTGATAGTGACTAGTTTCACCCGCGTAGATCCCGTTCCCGTGGGAATACGGGGATAAAATATAGCCTATGTGTTATTCTGATGTACTCGTGCTTATAAGCTATATGAGCACTAATAGCCTTTACGGTTAAAGAGCAGGCCGAAAATCAGTGAGGCTCGGGTTCGAATCCTAGCATGTTCCAGTGAGTTTTTCAAAAACTTACGTACATATTTGTCACTAATTCGACGGTGAAGGAAAACATCGTGTAAATAGACCCGGTTCGGCGATGGGCTCACCACCTATCACGTTTAGGGGTCCAATGTATCTCGTGAAATGTGGGTATATCCAGTAATGGAATACCTCTGCCTACCCATTCGGGGATGAAACGCGTGAGATTATTTATTATTATTATTAAGCTATATAACTGTAAAGTTTCATCAAAATCCGTTGGGTAGTTTTTGCGTGAAAGAGGAACAAACATCCATCCAGACATCCATACATCCAGACATCCATCCAAACAAACTTTCGCGTTTATAATATTAGCAGGATCTAATATGTAGAGTTCCTAGCATAGGTAACCCTTTCCAACATCAAGTTTCAAAGATAACATCCTTAAATCAGATATTTCTGATATTAAATCATCGAAAAAAGTTTCATGAATGTTTGGTTATCTAAAAACAATGATTGAAAATAAATAATTTAACGATTTTTATCCCCGAGTGTGTAGGCAGAGGTATTCCATTTCTGGAAATACCCACTTTTCACGAGAATATTCGACCCCTAAACGTGATAGGTCATCGCCGGACCGGGTCTGTGCAACATGCCTCAGAATTAATTCTCAGACCTGCGGGTTTCCTCACGATGTTTTCCTTCACCGTCGAGCTACTGTTGAATACTTACGTAGGTATGTTTTGAAAATAAATTGATAGATGCCAAGATTTGAACCCGAGACCTCACATATGAGAGGCGGGCTTAAAAAATCCACTCCACTAATTATACAACTTTAAAAATATCATATCCAAATAAAGAAGAAGATATTTTTAAGATTTAAGAACATATTTATTATCACTAGCTCGACAGAAAAATACATTAGTGAAAAGTGTGTACTTCAGGAAATGGAATGCATCTGCCAATCCCTTCGGAGTGACTTCGGAATAACGAGTGACGTATTTTTATATTATTTAAATACTTTTTATCCGGTCAAGCAATAATTAGCAGACAATAGCATTATCTATTGTTCAGGTCCGTCCGTGGGACACTGCTGCACGACTGGTTTTAAACTCTAAAATTGGTCTTATATTACAACTGACTATAATGCATTGGCGGCAGTGATAGCCTTCTGCTTCACATGATGATAATCAGTGAGGCTCGGGTTCGAATCCTGGCATGTACAATGAGTTTTTAAAAACATACGTACCTACATATTTATCACTAGCTCGACGGTGAAGGAAAACACCGTGAGGAAATCCGTAGGTGTAAAAGACCCGGCCCGGTGCTTATATCCAGAAATGGAAAACCTCTGCCTACCCCCTCTCGGATAAAAGCCGTGAGATTATTTATTTATTTATTTTTTTATTGCATTGCACCATATTTTCGCATACAATGTTTTCCAAGAGTCATTCTATCGCGCCATGGAAAATAATGGTACGAGAACGACCATGTGTCATACTAATTAGTCTTAAGTCTCCACCCAATAATTATGTTGATTTATTATCGAGAATATCAGATGGAAGTGTATGCGGAAAAACACTATGGGAGGCAGAACTTTCCGGAACTAATGTAGGGTGTCCATGCGTTTAGGTGAGTTTTATACTACTTCACTTTTTAAGTCAATTCGACTTTTTACAATGCGGCACATACTTATTTTGAAGCACTGCTTACGATCAGCCATACTGGTATGGTTGATCGAAGAGCACGACTCTTCGGTAAAATTGAAACATAATATGAGAGAAACAGCAAGAATGAGATCACATTCTTTGATTTTTATTTAAATATTTAGTATCGCTACAATTTTAGATGACGGGACTCTTGAACATAATTTCTTTTATATTTCTAAATTTCTGTTGTCGGATTCAGCTCACACACGTTTATTTAGTCTAATAATAAAACCTAAAATACTATACGATAATGACAAGCATAGTCTTATACGATATCCCATCATGTATAAACGCAAATTGAATGATAATAATCTGCTGAATTAATTATATTTGCGTACATATAAGCAATAATTATATGCATATGCGTTGGAATATTTAATAGGATTTTACAATACGAGTATTTTGTGATTTGAATACTTTTGGTTTTACCTAAATTGTGGATATTGCATTTTTGTATAACTTGAATTGATTTTATTGATGCTTTTAGTCGTGAGAGATAATTTATTTAATATGCACTGCGTATTTTTATAACAAGAAAAAATATCTACTATATAAAAATAAGTCGGGTTTTCCTTCCTGACGATTTAACTCCAGAACGGCCGGACCGATTTCGATGAAACTTTTTGTGTGGGTTCGAGTGGGTCTAGGGATGGTTTATAGAAAAGAAAATTCAGCATTGCACCCGTGCGAAGCCGGGGCGGGTCGCTAGTATACAGATAAAAATAAAATAAAATCTCACGCCTTTTCTTTCTCCTCGCCCATGGTAGGCAGAGGTATTCCATTACTGGTTATATCCACTTTTCACGAGAGTATTCAAGAATATACAAGAAAAAAAATCAATTGAAATTAACTGTAAAAAAATGCCTCAGGAATAACGCCGAAGAAAAATCAAATCATGGTGTTACGAGTATATTCGAATTTAGTGTTTGAGACTAAACTGAGATTATTATCTTTAGAACACTTCCTAGAATAATGTGTCACGCAGATAATGATACTTACATTATTATAAAAACTTGAGGCAATTTTCAGATGAAATTGAATTCAGCTTGTAATCCTTCTTGGAAACATTGTTTTCCTTGTTAATTTTTTACTCAACTGCATCAAACAGAGGTTATTGTTTCTAAGTAAATGGGTCTATAGTTTGGGGATAGCATTTACCGTTTTACAGATTTTGATGTGCCAAGATTGACTCTTGTCACATCAAAATCAAAGTCACTATATTTGCTTTCATATGATACTCATCTAACCTAATTTTATAAGGAAGTTGTATGATTGTAAGAGACACCTAATCTCTTTCTCTCAGTGATAGCTAAACTATTCTCTATTAACATAGCAAATAACATAGTAACAAACGTATGTAAATAAAATAGTTTAAACATAAGCTATACTTTATCCCTCTGTATTCCCACGGGAACGGGAATTACGCTGGTGAAACCGCGAGTTGCTGCTGATAAATATACAAATATGTATTGCTCTTTCAATACTGCCAATCATTGATATAAGTAGGTGGTACCTAAGTACCTACTTATTTTCGAGTTTAAATTAATTCGTGGTGGCATGATTCAGGGTCAGGTCAGACTTTTTGCTATTTCTTCTTCAGATGGTTATATGAAGCATCATTTATCAATCACTAGACTAATGTTCAGACTAAGCAAAATGATTAAGTTTTTTTTTCGGTACCTATATTACATTTTAAATGTTACGGAACCTCTTACGGGACATATCCAAGTAGGTAATATTTCAAAGCAAAGTTTGAATTTCGAATAGCAAAAAATATAGTATCAGGTTTATAACGGAAATTAAAAAAAAAACTTACGGCACTTTTCACGAGATATTCTTTGGACCCCTAAACGTGATAGGTCATCGCCGGACCGGGTCTGTGCAACGTGCCTCAGAATTAATTCTGGGACCTGCGGGTTTCCTCACGATATTTTCCTTCACCGTCGAGCTAGTGATAAATATGTACGTAAGTTTAGAAAAACTCCATACCAAGATTCGAACCCGAGCCTCACTGATATTATCAGTATATGAAGCAGACTCTGTAACCGTAAGGCTATCACTGGTTTTTCTGGATTGAAAGTTGAAAAAGAACGTCGGCTTATTTTACATGATAAAAGTCATCGGAAAAAGGTTGTCTTCGGATAAGTTGGTAAAAAACACAGAGCAATTTATTGCTGTGGTAAAAAAATAATAAAATTATGACCGTGAATAATAATTTTCAGACCAACATCAATTGTAATTTAAAAAAGTGAAGGTCAGTAGCTATGGTCATTAATCGTTTGGCGCCACTTTTTTATGAAAACAAACTTGCAAAAACTTGGCGCCATCGTGGAATTAAATAAAACATCTTATTACAATACGACCTGTAGTGATTTATTAAATGCTGCTTGTACAACATAGGTACTTAACAACTTGTTTTAGCTATAAAAGGAAACTTTGTGATTGATACATTATTTTTTTTGTTCTGTTTTAGATGACTTTAGTGTTTTATGGTATGTCTAGTACATAGACATATTAGTGTGTTAATATGTCTATGGTCTAGGTACCTATAAGACTGGTTCATAGCTAATCAGTCCTGGACTAGCCTATAAGCTATTGCTTAGGGCATCCCGTCTAGGGGGGCACCAGAGACAACCGAGAAAAAAACGACCACATCACAAAACATAAATCAATTTCAAAATCCGCGCAGTTTAAATTGTCGTTGACGGTCGGTTCGGTAGCATCTTATGACAACATGTTGTTCATGTTGTGCCGACTCAACCTAACATGCGATATTTGTAATTTACATATGGAGCCCACATAAGTTACCTTAATCCGGCACTGTAACAAATATATGCTTTACTGTAAAATGATGATCTTCAACGTTTTACTGTCTCCCTATTTAGTTCAAGTTCATGAAGTAGTTATGTGAAAAGAATGGTACCACTTGAAAAAGCCATAGAACAGCAAATAGAAGAACTTCAACCATTTGAATACAAGAAGTCAAAGTAAAACATAACATAAACTGCTTATGACAATGATTGATAGAAAAATCAGATCCTACTTTTTAGAAACTTCAGCACCTGTGTATGAAATTTGTAAGGAAAAATTATATGAAATCCACAATTTTCAACCGACTTTAAAAAGGAGGTTCTCAATTCGACTGTTTTCTTTTGTTTTTTTTTTTGTTTGTTACCTCAGAACTTTAGACTGGGTGAACCGATTTGGATGATTCTTTTTTATTTGAAAGCTGGTGTTTCCAGATTGGTCCCATTTTAATTTCGTCCAGTTCTGACAATGGCAGTCATGAGAAAACCCAATAAAGCCGTATACAGAAAGAAAGCTGAAAACTTATCAGCGCTTATCGGCGTTTATCGGCGCTGGTCCATTCTACATAAAGCAAGAAGATTGAAGCAGAGCAAGCAAAATGTCGTACGATGATTGGCGGGCGGCACCAGCGCTGACCAAAAGAAACAAAGCTGACAGAAAAAAAGCTGAAAACTTATCAGCGCTGGTTTATATAAATGCCTGCGCCGGTTACCTGCGTAGACCGGCGCCTATAAGCGCCGATAAGTGCCGACAGGCGCCGGTAAGCTTTGATAAGTTTTCAGCTTTCTTTCTGTATACGGCTTAAGTCTTAAATTTGCGTAAAGTGCCTGACAAATGGACGAATAACTCAATATTACGCCAATCGATTTCGATGATTTTTTTTAAAAGTCTTCAAAAAAGGAAGAGTTTCTCAATTTGACCGTATTTTTTTAGTATTATTTGTTGAAGTCGGTTTTTTACTCTTTAGAATTCTGTTAATAAACTAATAATTATGACATAAGTTATACAGATAAGTATGTAATTGAGATGTTTCTTTTATTGTAAACTTATAAATTTTTGATGAATCTCTATTGATTTATGGAAATAAAAATAGTGACCAAATTTTTTGTTTTTATTAGATTTTTCGGATTTACATACTTCGTGAATGGGCAACTTTGGTTGCACGCAGATTACTTGTAGGATCGTAGTGGTTTTAAAGCAAGACCTGTCAAGACTTGACCGAAACTGAGCTGTATCATTCCATACTACAAAATTATAAAGAAATATTTGGAAACTCAGTTTTAAAAGAAAACTTTTATTGACAATTATTCATGAGAAAGACGAGACCATTATTTTTTAAATGATATTTGTAACAAAAGATCCTATGCCCCTCAAATAGCATTTTCGATCCACCGAAACGCGCTACTAGTCACTACATCACAACATAGTATAAAACAAAGTCGCTTTCTCTGTCCCTATATCCCTATGTCCTTATGTCCCTATGTCTCTTTGTATGCTTAAATCTTTAAAACTATGCAACGGATTTTGATGCGGTTTTTTTTAATAGATAGAGTGATTCAAGAGGAAGGTTTTAGTATAAGCATTGTACAGTCAAGAGCACGCTAAGCTTGACACTTTGGACTTTGACCCGGCCCTGTGTTCTATGGCGCGCAGTACAAATCGGAGCTCAGCTTAAACTGGTAGTGTCAAGCTTGACTTGCTCTTGACTGTACCTGTGCGAAGCCGAGGCGGGTCGCTAGTAGTATAATAAAACAAAGACGCTTTCTCTGTCCTTATATCCCTATGTCCTTATGTCCCTTTGTATGCTTAAATCTATAAAACTACGCAACGGATTTTGATGCGGTTTTTTTTAATAGATAAAGTGATTCAAGAGGAAGGTTAGTATAACTATTGTACCCGTGCGAAGCCGGGGCGAGTCGCTAGTTATCTATATAACCTTGTTAAAAAACTGGCCATGTGGGAGTCGGATTTGCGCACGAAGGGTTCCGTACATTATCTATAAAAACGGCAAAAAAACACTTTTGTTGTATGGAAGCCCCCTTCAATATTTATTTTATTCTGCTTTTTAGTATTTGCCATTGTAGCGGCAACAGAAATACATCATCTGTGAACATTTCAACTGTCTAACTATCACGGTTCATGAGATACAGCCTGGTGACAGACGGACAGACGGACAGCGGCGTCTTAGTCTTAGGGTCCCGTTTTAACCTTTGGGTACGGAACCCTAAAAAACCATAAATTATTCGGCACTCAGCTAATTCGTTTGAAGATCCCTTCCATGCCTAATCGAGAATGTTCCGTGTACCCGGAACTATATAACAAACATTGTGTCAAATGGTATTCAGTGGACTCTCCAACAACCTTCACGGGACAATAAGTCTAATTCGAACACAATAAGATCGAAAACCCTATAATGGACTAGTTACATAAATAGTATTGTCGACGCGCAGTCTGCGGCGCCGTTTCATAAAATTCTGGTTCAACTTCAAGCGGACGCCGTCCATTTCTGTCATAGCTTGGGCCCAGTATAAATGCACCAATGAGCGCAGGCAATGGATGAGAGACAAGTGGAATGCATGTGTAAATATCGAATGCCATTGAAGGATTCCTATGAACGACGTAATGTAAACAGAGCAGCACTTGTATCACAAAAGGCGGTGGCTTTTAAAACAAACATATTATTAATTTATTACGTAGCTTTGTAAAAAGAAATGACTTGTAGGAAACAGATTTGTAGACGTACTAGCTTTTGATACAGATATAATAAAAAATATATATATTTGCAACACACAAACAGATCAAGTACAGAAACCAGCATTAAATATTAAAAATAATAATAATATAATCTCACGCCTTTTTTATCCCCGAGGGGGTAGGCAGAGGTATTCCATTACTGGATATACCCACATTTCACGAGATATATTGGACCCCTAAACGTGATAGGTGGTGACTCACTCAGATTTGCATTCCCTAGTGGTGAGCCCATCGCCGGACCGAGTCTGGTTACAATGTCTTAGAATTAATTCTGAGACCTGCGGGTTTCCTCACGATGTTTTCCTTCACCGTCGAGCTAGTGATAAATATGTACTTAAGTAAGTTTTTGAAAAACTCATTGGTACATGCCAGGATTCGAACCCGAGCCTCACTGATTTTCGGCCGGCTCTTTAACCGTTCGGGCTATCACTACTCTAAAAAAATTATAATCAAAAGTAAAATAAAAATATGATTATTGTTTATGAAAACTAAAAATCTAGCTTTTGTATTTATGGCACGCGTTATAAAAAAATCAAATGAGCCCAAACGCGAGTACTCATTGAGGAGTTGCGATATCCACCTCCTGGGTCCATCATAATATCAGCTCAGTGGTACCATAATATTGCATTGTCACCGAACTTACCTAAGTAGGGGAGACCGGGGCAAAACGGGATATCTAAGGAAAAAAAAATCATATAAAGGAAATTGAACGATTTAATGAACTAACTTTTACATAGATAGCAACATTAACTAATCAACTTTATATAATTAACTTGTTTTGCTCTCTAAATCACATAGTTTTTGGTTATTAAGAAAAACAATAAGAAAATGAATTTTCCCATCTTGCCCCATAGCTCGGGGCATAATGGGAAATTGCACGGGGCAAAAAGAGTACATAATTATCTTCCTTTGATATTTCTATGAGGTTTGCAGGAGAAACCATAAACGTGGCATTTGATATTTTTTCTCCGGAGTTTTTTCGGTCACAGGAACCTTGATCAAAGAGGTCTCCTCTAAAATAGTTGAAGTTTAGGGTTTAGACTGAGATGCCTATTCAGTGGATGCTGAATTTTGTGTAAAGTAAAAAGTGGGTATATTCAGAAATTAAATACCTCTGTCTACCCCCTTGGGGATAAAAGGCGTGATATTATTCATATATTTCTTTATTTTAAAAAAAAAATCTACACATTTCGCAAAGACGGGGCAAAACATGATATCCTGTTATGCCCCGACCATTTTGCCCCAACGAATATTTTTTGTAATTATACCAAGCATTCCTAACCTTAAGTTGTGTAGGTTATAAACAGCGCCTCATATAAACATTTGATCTGGCATTGCTGTGTTAAGTTTAAAAATGTTGTCAAAACATGCTTAATTACTTCTTATCACATTGATAATTGTCGTAAACTTTCGTAATATTATTCAGAATATTAAGTTTGTTCACGCAGAGCAGCCAAAACAAGCAGCAACACATTTGTTTCCACTGACCGACAAAGCGCGACTGAATTTCGTACTAATGGTGCTGCCGGAGCTCATATATCGTGCATAGCTCACGCACACCAGCACATTTCCCGTCCTGCCCCGAACCTCATCTTGCCCCGGTCTCCCCTATGCCAAATTTCAGCTCAATCGGTTGAAGATATCTGCTTCAAAATTGAGTTGCAATTCCAACCGAACCAACATACCTATATGGCAAGTTAAATAAAAAGTTGGAAAATTTGATCGAACCGTCCCGTTGCTCCATAATTTACTTTGCATTTATTAGTTGGATGGGTTACGATTTAGGATATTAATATTAGGACAAAAGCGCCTATAAAAATATAGATATGTCTCCGTAGTAACGTTATAGTAGTGGAATTTCCAGGATGTTTTGGAGAAAAATCATAAACGTGTTTTTATAATAAAACCTTGCCAAATGTACCTACCGTATCTTCCTTTTTTGCTTTTGTCTAAGTTGGATAAAAGCAAAAAAGGAAGGTACGGTAGGTACATTCATAAAAAACATCGTTGACATTTGGACTACATACCACTACACGGTAAATTTTTAGTTTTAGTGCTATTTGTACACTTCATTAAAGCCCATTCAATTATGTGTTTCCTACTAGTCGGCTATCACGTATTGAGATACGCCCGATTGAGACTGCAACGAATTACGTTTCCTTGGACCTAATTTAAGCGATAAATTAATAGACCCGGTCCGGCGATGGGCTCACCAATACCTCTGCCTACCCCCTCGGGGATAAAAAGGTGTGAGATTATATTATATATATTTTAATTTAAGCGGTGGCTTTTACCGTATTAATTAATTAATTCTGAGACATGTGTAAACAGACCCGGCCCGGCGCGCGATGGGCTCACCACCTATCACTTTTAGGGGTCCAATATATCTCGTGAAATGTGGGTATATCCAGTAATGGAATACCTCTGCCTACCCGCTCGGGGATAAAAGACGTGAGATTTTTTTTTACCGTATCTTCCTTTTTTACTTTTATCTAAGCTAACGAACAAGATATTCGGCTGAGTCATTGAAAATACATTACACACCATTGATGAGTGTGTTATATTTAACGGACACATGAAAAAAAACATCCAATGTTTTTGATATTGAAGCATAATCATTAATGATGCAATGAGTCACGAAAAACAGTCATCTAATCGTTGTAAGACACCTTCAAAATTAGACGCCGCGTGGTACGGTAAGTACAAGACAGTACAAGTTAACCTTCATTTAACTGCGGTGAAATAATCTGATGCACTGCGTTTACTTTTTAACTCAGGCGCAAGCACGAGGTGTGTCTTTAAAAATACTCTAGACCCAAGATATTATATATAGAAAGACGTAGACATGTTACTAGAGCACGGAAAATGAGGCCGACAAATGTAGTTAATTAACCACATTTTATTTAGTCGCATTGTATTTCAAGTCGTATTTTAAGCGCAACTCTTAACAGATAGCTCTCTTTTTCTTTATTATTCGTTCCGTATCATATTTCCCCGTCATTGTTGTATTCTATAAATACGCTAAGAAGTAAGTATGTACATGTTATAGCACACTCGTAGGGGATCAATTTCCAAACGCAAGCAGCATGAATATAACTCATCCTTACTTTAATATCTTTGCTCTAGACTAAAATAAAGAAAAGAAAAGTGAGAAAAACTCACGCCTTTTAGCAGAGTTACTATTTCATTTTTGGAAATACCCACTTTTCACGAGACATTCTTTGGACAACTAAACGTCAAGAAATTTTTTTTCATTTTTTGTTTGTTTGGCTCCGAAACTACCCGGACCGATTTTAAAAATGAAATAGTAAGCTTACTTCATAGTTCATAGACCTGAATCTCTCTTAAAGACTTTTCTGGGAGTGCCATGGTCTACAATTTTCCCACAGGAATTAAACTTAAGCCGGTGAAATGAAACTAGTATCAAATACGCTTACGACTTATTATTCTAGAGGAGCTACAGGTATTCCATAAAAAACCATGCTCCTCTAAAAAGAACTTTGCGTAGATAGCTTTTTTTCGTTTTCTTACGCGTAGTTTACAAAAACAAAATTGGTACTTATTTTTTACCTTTTTTTATCTCTACATAGTAAACAATGTCGCTTCCCACCGTCTATCTGTAGCTTAGATCTTACACAACAGATTTTGATGCGGTTTTCACTAATAGACAGCAATAAATAGACAGAGCAATAAACGAGGAAGGTTTTTAGGTATATCATATAAACTGAAGCTAACTATCATATTAGGGTAAAACCGGGATAGATGCCCCACTTTTTGAAATAGCCACCTAACTTTAAAAATATTGATTTTATACGAATTATTTCAATTAATGTAGCTAGCTTAATCCTTTATGTTGAATTATTATTATTTCTTTTTAACCTATCAAATACAGATTTTGCATAAATTAGATTTTAGTGGATCACTTTTTTTGAGGATAGATGCCTACCTATATGGATAGTTGCCCCACCATGAAAATACTGAGAAGGATAGACGCCTGGAGTGCAGGATAGATGCCCTTTATATCTCAGAACAATAACTTTAGCTTTATATCGTGAAAAACGAAAAACCCAAACCAAATGTTAGGTAGTTCTACTCTTAAAGTAATGAAAAAAAAACATGGATCACAGTAATGAAAAACCTTTGGTATATTTTAAAATCTTTTAATTGTTATCATTAGGAGATAATTCTATAGTATCACACAAATATCCGTAATTGAATTTTTACACCTAAATGCAGACTCAATGAACCAGTATATTGACGTTATAAAAAAAACGAAATTATTGCTAAGTAATTATAAAGTTATGCAACGCAAAATACAAACCTTTAAAACTTTGACGTGTTCGTGAATTAAATATAACAGCTCTAAAATATTTTAAAACTATAGGTACACTTATTTCATATATGGTTCATAGAGGGATAGATGCCCCTAAGGGCAACTATACCTAGAAAAATCAGGGCAACTATCCTTTTTGATAGGGATAGATGCTCAAGTATTTTTTAAATAAACTATAAACAAAATAGCATCTACTTACACCTACATGCAGACTCAATGAACCAGTATATTGACGTTATAAAAAATAAAACGGAAATTATTATTAATTATAAAGTTATGCAACGCAAAATACAAACCTTTACAGCACGGCCGTTTTAACTTGACATCTCTGAAGTTGCGCAAATGGCTGCGCAGTAATATTTTTTAGCGACCATATGGCGGTAGGAGGGGGATTTGCGCAGGCGAAGCCTATGTTCAGAGAAGCCAAGTTAAAACGGCCGTACTGTAAAACTTTGACGTGTTCGTGAATTTCGTTGCGGAGATAATTACACGCACGAGCGAAAGGCGTCCGCACCGCACGAGTGTCCGTGGGTAATGACTGCGCCAGTGTTGCCAACTGCTACCCTTACCTTGTAGCTAGACATCTTGCGAAAAGTAGCCAGATTGCCCGATTTGTTGACACAAAAAAGTAGCCAGAAGTAGCTAACACTTTAAACTAGGTAAAATAAGCAGATTACGTGTATTTTTTCATAGGTAAATCAATTTTCAGTTTATTAAAACAGCGAGCAATAATATTAAATTTATAAAATAAGACAAAGCAGAACGCAATTTAAGTTTTAAACGAAGAAATATGTTTATCCCCTTCATTTATCCAGGTATTAGTAATAAAATACATAAGCCAGCAACGTCAAGGTACAATTTAAGGACCGATACCCTACATAAAGTCTCAAAAGTACTCACATCTTGTAAAAGAGTAAAAGTAGCTAGAAAAAGTAGCTAAAAAATTTAGCTACAAGATTTTGTAAATTGTAGCTGCCCAAAAATAGCTAGATCTAGCTACAAAGTAGCTAAGTTGGCAACACTGGACTGCGCGGCTCCTACTTATACAATTAATTCTTAGTCGGGAGTTCGGGAAGTTAGGTTTTTAGAATGTGAGGCATCTATCCCGCTGCGGCATCTATCCCGGTTTTACCCTAACTATCATATAAAAGTAGCCGTTCGTCTGTTATATTTTCACGATTAAACCCGTAAACCGATTTATAGATGAAATTTAGATGAGTTTACCTAGGCTACTTTATATCCCGAAAAAAACACATAGTTCCAAATTGTTGTATGTCTGTCTCTCCGTATATTTGTACCTACGTCAAGCAAAAACACTCCACCAATTCGATGCGGTTTTCAAAATAGTGTTTTTGCCGTTCTAACATAAAATCGTAGGTACATGTTTCATCTTGATTCGCCGTCTAGAATCGGAGTTATCTACACTAATATTACAAAGAGTTAAGATTTGTATTTTTGTATGTTTGTTACGAATAAACTCAAAAACTACTGAAACCATTTTAAAGATTCTTTCACCAATGGAAAGCTACAATATCCCTAAGTAACATCGTCTATATTTTATTTAACTACACAGATAAAACCGCTTAAAATCGCTAGTTATTATACTTACATAGAGTATTAATATCGGTTTTTTTAAAACCTCATTATTATTAAGACACGGGATAACACTAATGATTCCAAGCATACCAAAATTGCCGACTGTCAATACGAATTTGGATGCACATGTCAGCACTATTACCAAGTTATATTTGCGGTTTAATATTAGCGTATTAAACTCTATTATCTCTGTATTAGATCGAAAATGGGACGTTAATTACTTTCTCGACTCTTTGGATTGACTTTTGGTTGTTAACATGCGCGTAGTCAGGTTTTTGACTGGGGCAAATTAAACTTACAAAATATTTTAATAATTTATATAGCACTAGGTGTAGAAAACCTTTCGAAGTAGCCCGTAGGTTCCATCATTGGTTCTGATCTGACTCATACCTGTTTAACAGTCCAGCGACGATATCACCACCACACCACCTATTACGAATAAGAAAACTAAAAATAAAATTTTAATAGGTATAGACTCTCCTTCAAAGGCTTCAAACCTAGTTATATCGAACCCTAGTGTGAACAAAAAACAAAGAGTGTGCAGTAAATGGAAAATTCGATAAAACCGTAGGATTATAGATACATTTTCGTATTATCTTAAAAAGTTTCACAGAGATTCTTCAGTAAAAGACTACTTGAATTTTACAAGATGGCATATCAAAGAATAATTTATCACTGTATCTGAGTCACAAAGTCTGCGAATGGTTGATGGATAGATTGCCAATGCCTCGTAAATTATTTTTAAAAAGATGACAGAAAAGTCCTCTTAATTTTTGCCCTCAAGAAGAGGCAAGGGCCCCATCGGCCTCTCTCTAACTGCGTCCCATGCATCTAACCGGTGCGATGATTTTAAGAAATTAGTTTTTTGGCGTGCTGGAGGGCTTTGCGTCATCGTCTGCGCGCGCAACCGATCATCTTACCGAAGAAATTTGCCATTAACATAATAGCTCTTTTCACAGAAGTTGTTAATGTATAGAAATTATAGTTCTGTGGGCACATTGTTTACATGACGGGCCTGTTGGCTCAGTTGGTAGTGACCCTGCCTTCTGAGTCGGAGGTCGCGGGTTCGATCCCCACTCGGAGCCAACACTTGTGTTAATGAACATGTCTGTTTGCTTCGTGTGGGTGTGAAATACGTATTTAAGTTCGTTTATCAGTTGTATAGTACAGGCCCTGCCTAGTTTGGGACTAAGTAACCGTGTGTGAATTGGGTCAGCTAGACCCGGCAAGATTCGAAATTCGAAAGGCAAATAAATTAAAATTAATTGACAGAATTTCATGTTAAAAAATTATTCTGATTGGATTTTGAAATAGGTAGGTTCCCGTGGGAATACGGGAATAAAATGGAGCCTATGTTACTCAGGGATAATCTAGCTTTTTTTAATAATTCTATCATAATAAATTTAATGTGGGATGACGTGGCAATCGCGCGGGAGCTCTAAAATTTACAAGACTCAATAGACAAGGGCAATCAACTTTATGGGTTACGATTTTGTACATAAATGCATCCAGTATATCCCGTCATCCCATTACACCTGTCTGCCCACCACGAAGTACTACTGTGTTAGGAAGTAATTCACCTGTATCAAGAATGTGTAAAATAATAAACACTATAGTGGTCTCATTGATATGCATTACGACTCGAAACAATCATTTCGTAAGTAAATACACAATGCCATAGGTTTGTAGGTTTGTTCTTTATTATAAAGCTAGCAGAGCGCCCCGCGGTTTCACCCGCGTAGTTCCCGTTCCCGTGGAAATACGGGAATAAAATATAGGCTTTGTTACTCCCTGATAATGTAGCTTTAAATTGGTGAAAGAATTTTCAAAATCAGGTTTGTGGTTTAGGCCTGTTCCCGTGGGAAAATTATAGCCCATGTTACTCCCAGAAAAGTACGTTTTCCACTGGCAAAAGATTTTTTTAAATCTGTAAAGCCGGTGGTAGGTATCGGAGCCTTTTCAATATACCTCTAAACAAACAAAAAATATAATCATTCTTCAATCCAGTTTATTCCCGTTCCCGTGGGAATTTCCAAAAATCCCTTCATAGTGGTTGGCTACGATATATGAGACACCTACATACCATATGTCAAGTTTCTAGGTGTTATCGTTTCGGAATAGTACGTTTTTCTCTTTTTACCCAGTTACTATATTTTCCCGTGGGAATGTGATATTTTTCTGGAATAAAAAGTACCCTAGATGTTGACCCGGGTACTCAGTTATCTGCATACCAAATTTCATCAAAATCCGTCCAGTAGTTTTTGAGTGATGCGTGCACAACCAGACAGACAGACAGACAGACAGACAGACAAAAATTCCAAAAATTGGTGTTTCGGTATCTATATCCATAACTATATACACTACCGTTGAAATTTTCGAAAAATCTTTCATGTATACACGACCCCGTTAGAGTTTTATTATATGTATAGATAGATTTAATAAAAACCTGTCATGTTACTTAACTACTTAGTAAGTAAATCACATTTAACTGTTATTAGATAGTGTATTACTGACGAGTTATTTTGCTCTGTTACTATAAAATTGAACAGTCCGTCTATAAGTAGGTGTTGCACTCGGCATGCTCTCTGTTATATTATTTTAAAATTAATAACTTGTAACTAGTACAAGTTATTAATTTTACACTAGTATTAGAGGATCGGGATCCCGGTCATATTTTAGTCCCGAAAATTTCGGGATCAAATTTAATGAATGCCGGGATTTTCGGGATTGATACATTTACATTTACAGTACCTATAAACATTGATCTCTATAACATATTTTTATAGTTTATCTAAATAAGTCTAAAGAAGTAGATTTTTTTAAGTTTATTTTTGGTTTTATAAATTATTTACAGAACAAACTAGGCCCAGTTTGTTTATTTTATAAGAAGAAAGTATAATTTTGTTTAACGGGCTTTTTAAAGATTTAAAACTTAAATATTCTATGTCCTCACAAGGCTTTCTTATTTACTTCCCGAGGTGTGTATACTTTTTTCAGCTCGACAGAGGCGAAAAGCGGCAATTTCGTTTAACGCAGCGGGCCAAATGTTGACGCTTTCCGCCCGGAGATATGAAAAATTTATTTTGATATGTTTTACTGCCTTTTTATTATAACTTTCCATTACCAATACAATCCCGGGACTATCCCGGGATCCCGGGATTAACTTTAGAGAATCCCGAAATCCCGGGATTAGAAAAAGCGACCGGGATCGAATCCTCTAACTAGTATGCACCTGTTGATGGACCAAAATAAATAAAATAAAATAAAAATAAAATAAAATTTTCATTTACCTTTAGGTGGACTGCTATATGGTGCCGTTCGCCATGGATACCTACATTATCTGGGTGCAAGAATTTATTTGTAATGAAGCTTAGTTCATATCAAATCAAAATGGTTTTATTCAATGTAATAAATCTACTTTTTGTTGAAAAGAAGAAGCGAGGTTTTCATGGATACCAGTATGCAAGTCTTAAAATGTCTAAGCAATCAATGTAGGTACTTGACTACTCTTAAACTAAGTACTTATAATTTCTCTGAAGGTATCTACGAGTATTTGCATAAAAATAACACAATTTCCTTATAAAAACTGTGTAAGCACGTTGTAAAGGTTTTTATATAACAGGTATTCAGGTTGTTTTAGTATTAAAAGATATTTTTGTAACTTGGAATAACCACATACGCAAAACTTCAAAAGGTAGCGAAGTTAAAATTGTAATTCTATTAAGGTAGAAAAGAATTCAAAATTGAATGTAGGTAACCGAAATAAACAGAAAAAATAAATTTATTGAAGGAGTTTGGAAAAAACGAAAAAGAATGAAAACCGCAGAACTTCAGTTGTTACGGTCATGTGGTTTAAGTGGTCATGTATACGGTCTTAGGTTTCTGAATATTTTTGAGAACAATATTATAGCTCTGATTTATTTCTCTACACTAATATTTTAAAGAGGAAAGATTTGTATTTTTTTAACGATTTAAAAAAATCCTTTACCAATAGAAAGCTACAATATCACTAAGTAACATAAGCTATGTTTTATTCCCGGGTGAAACCGCGCCAAACCCCTAGTAAGCTATATTTGCGACAAAACTGACCTATCTCTACATAGTATAAAATAAAGTCGCTTCCCGCCGTCCTTAGATCTTTTAAACTACGCAACGGATTTCAATGCGGTTTCAATGAATAGACAGAATGATTCAAGCGGATGGTTAATGTGTACAATACATGCATATTATAATAGAGAAAAATCGAGAATTCCAAATAAATAAGGAATTACAAATAACGGACAGAGAGAGCAGTAATGTCTTGTTCCACCCACCTCTCATGCACGAGTTTTGCATACCGATGACACATTTTCATGTAAAATGAGAATTTTAAATACTTACAAAATTAAGTTATACCTCCATGTTACATCGTCGAAACGTCGTGAGGAAACCTGGAGGCTAGAAAATGCTTCTAAGGCATGTGTAACAGCATACAGAAACCCTTTTCGACGATGGACCCACCACCTGTCACGTTAACCTCTTAAGCCAAGAAAATGAGACACCATTGATTTTTAATTGTTTTGTCGCGCATTGGGATTCGAACAGCACGGTGTGTGTATCAGTCAAGATAAGGAGTCCGGAAGTATTCCTGGAAATACCCAATATTCACTATTGGGTATATCCAGGAATACTTCGAACCACTCGGGGATAAGACGTAACCATGTTTTTTTTAGACGTAACCAAAAAACAAAAAACAATAGGTATTTTGTTGGAGATGAGCCACAGTGCCAACAGTTACACACTGCTAAGAATCAATAAATTCAAAGTCCTGCGTGTTTCCTTACCACGTTTTTCTTACATTATAAATTACATTAAATAAAAATCTGATACAATAAGTACATATAAACACAAAAGGTTAAACAGATTTTCATGAAACACGTCTAAGAACACTCGGGATAAAATTATCTATGACACAAAAAACTAAACAAAATCGGTTCATCCGTTTGGGAGTTACGATACCACAGATAGATACACACAGACACGTTAAACTTATAACACCCTTCGCGGTCATAACTGCAAATATAATTATTGTATTTAAGTATATACAGCTATTAAGGAAAACCCCACACAAAGATACATAAAGGGTCCTGTTCCACACGAAACCC
Source organism: Ethmia dodecea (assembly GCA_963855545.1). Classification (NCBI taxonomy): domain Eukaryota; kingdom Metazoa; phylum Arthropoda; class Insecta; order Lepidoptera; family Depressariidae; genus Ethmia; species Ethmia dodecea. Next base: position 12,415,864 of record OY979456.1, on the reverse strand, counting down.
TAAAAAGTGGTGTGTTACCCTTTTATGATTCATCACGGGGTTTCCACGTAACACTTGTTTTATTCTGTTTGTGGAGTGACGTTTAAAGAATGGGATTTAATTTAATTTTAATAAGAAACTACTTATTGTTTAAGAAAACTAGATACATTATTTTAATAAGGAATTATAGTTTAAGAAAAACATATATGCTCACACCTATATCTCTTAAGTGGGTCGGCAGAGGTATTCCATCCTGGATACATATTATACAGGGTGACTTTTTTACCGTCTGGAAAAAAATGTGGTGTGATAGGTAAGTGTAATAGATTCATTTGGCAATGTTACTTAAAATTTTTTTTTCGCAAAAAATTTTTTTCTTACTTAAACTAATATACATTACTCAATTGTAGTCAATAATACACACTGAAATATTTGAAATAGTATTTTAAAATGAAACAGGCTCGTAGCTTCCATTTATGCGAAATCTACCTACAACCGCCAGCTGCGCGTAGTACTGTGCGTAGTAGTTTTCTAGATTTTGTAAATTGCATTAAACATGACTATATATTTTAACAATTAATCTCGTGTATAACTTCGGCTCTAGATACCTTATACGTTATATTTTTTTCCAGACGGTAAAAAAATAATAATAAATAATAAAATCTCACGCCTTTCATCCCCGAGGGGGTAGGCAGAGGTATTCCATTACTGGATATACCCACATTTCACAAATTTCATTGGTAAAAAAATCATCCTGTATATACCTAACCAGTAGGTATTTTATTCAAACTCAAACTCAAAATTCTTTTATTTCAGTAGGTAAAATACACTTTGAAATGTCAATATAAACAAGGCACACTAAACTCGTCCATGAGGATTGGCTAAATGTAATCAGCAGCCCATCTCCACCGACGAGTTGCTGGTTCCAAATGCAGTACCCCGAGAAAAGCCATTAAGAAACCTAAGGGCAGCTCTTTTTAATCTCATGTCTTACTAATAAATATCGTTTACAATAATAATTATAATTAATAGCCTTACATAGCGTCGAGTCGGTTAAACCCATGCATTTTGGTCTACTAAGTAATCGGTAATTTTATAGTAGCCTTTTTTATATAATATTTGCTTAACTATTGTTTTAAATTTGTCAAGAGGCAAATTTTGTAATGCAATAGGAATCTTATTGTAAAAGCGTATACATTGACCCTTATATGATTTGGTGACTTTAGATAATCGACTAACATAAGCAGCCAGTTCATTCTTATTTCTAGTGTTTATACAATGTCTGTCACTATTTTTTTTGTAAAGTGATATTCTTTTTAACATACAATACGTTTTCGTAAATATACTGTGACGCCAGTGTCAGTATATTAATTTCCTTGAATTTTTCCCTTAGAGACATCCTAGACCCCATTTTATAAATTGCACGAATTATTTTTGAGGCCCCTAAACAATGAGTTTTTCAAAACAACGATGATGAAGGATAAAGGAAAACGTCGTAAGGAAACCCGCATGTCCCATAATTAATTCTGAGGCACATGTAATGTAATGTAGACCCCGGTCCGGCTATAGGCTCTCTATCAAGTTTAGGGGTTCAAAGAACATGTTGGTGAAAAGTGAGTATTTCCAGAAATAGAATAGTATTCCTATCCCCTCGAGGATAAAAGGCGTAAACATATCTTTTATAATTTTTTAGCGTCATCTAGTGAAACAAGTTATTCGATTTGACACAAAACGATACTACTTTGTTATAATAAATTAAATATATAAAAAATAAAATATAAATATATAAATATATTTATATTAAACATTAGAATTACATTTACATTAGAATATATAAAACAATAATTTAATTTAAATGTTTATATTACATTAGGTGCATACCTATACAACTTGTGTAAGTAGAGTCTAGGTATATATTTGCTTTCCTATTAACAGGGATAGTGGTTAATTGGAAAATGTGACTCAATTAATATTACTTTCACGCAATGAGAATCATGGTTGTCCTTGTTACATTTATTATACTGTTAATATCCTACTATTACAGGAAAAAACGATTTGATTCGATTCTAAATAACATCGAAGAAATGTAACACTAACGACCCGCCACGGCTACGCATGGCACTCAATTATCACTACATAGTATAAAACAAAGTCGCTTTTTCTGTCCCTATATCCATATGTCCCTTTGTCAATTTGTATGCTTAAATCTTTAAAACTACGCAACGAATTTTGATGCGATTTTTTTTAATAGATAGAGTGATTCAAGAGGAAGGTTTTAGTGTTAGCATTGTACCCGTGCGAAGCCGGGGCGGGTCGCTAGTATACATATAAACCTTCCTCTTGAATCACTCTATACATTAAAAAAACGCATCTAAATCCGTAATCCGCGTAGTTTTAAAGATCTAAACATACTTAGAGACCAGAGACCAGTTTAAACTGGTCTCTGTTAGAGACAGACAGACAGCAAAAAACGACTTTGTTTTATACTATGTAGTGACAGAAAGTGGCATTCTTTTTTACCGTCAAACTTTGCATAGCGATGAATCTATGTCAGGTATTGATTTTCTCAGTATAAGTTATTTATAACACGATGAATCATGGGATCCGTAAGGTAACACAATGAGTAAAAAAATAAACACAGATAGAAGGAATGTTGGTGAGTCTGAATACCATATCCGTGTGACTTGTTTCGGAATTATAGAGTTTTGCTATATTTATTAGGTTTCACCGGCGTAGTTCCCGTTCCCGTGGGAATACGGGAATGAAATATAGCCTATGCTACTCGAGTATATCTAACTTTCCATTGGTGAAAGAATTTTTAAAATCGGTTTAGTAGTTTTTGAGTTTATTCGTAACAAACATACAAAAATACAAATCTTTCTTCTTTATAATATTAAGTATAGATGACACTCATTAATTACAAATAAAAAAGTATTCGGCGTAAGCACATAAACACATATACGGCCTAATTACAAAATTTAGGGGTCCAAAGAATATCCGTGAAAAGTGAGTAAGGATATCAAGAAATGGAATACCTCTGCCTACCCCCTCGGGGATAAAAGGCGTGAGATTATTAATTGATTGATTTACTATAAAGTTATTCATTATTTGAAACAGATGCTGTCGTTTTTTTAAATTATTTTTAAGACAATGACAGCATTTTTTAAATTTGAACTCCGTTAAAGAACAAGCAACATTTAATACCACATACACAAATGCGGTGCTTTTTTATGTGCAACTCGTAACATAAATCGTCGCCTATGCGTAGACATCGGACAGACTATGCCAACCGCAAACCAATGTTGCATCAGCCGCGTGATATGGAATGGTAGAACGCGAACGGTAGCGAGTGAAGTGTTGCTTTCATCTCAAAGAGATTAAAATATATAAATCTCTTTGTTTCATCTACATTGTACAGGCAGGGCAGGGAGCCAATTCAACTAAATGTCAACGGTTATAGTTGGATGACAATGACATGTCAATGGTCAGTCAATGGTGCTATTTTGGCACTTTTCAGAGCAAATAACACCATCGACTGACCACTAAATGTCAACGGTTATACTGACTGACCATTGATATGTCATGGTCATCCAACTGTATTACCGTTAACATTTAGTGGAATTGCCCCCCAGGTCAAGCGATGAAAATGTTGAGGGCGTTTACTCTGATTCCCGTGCTTCTGTTTTCTGTCTAGTTGTTAGTATGTTAAAAGTTACCACGGAAGATGCTTAGCTGTTTAACTAGAATATTAGTTACAATAAGCTTTTTACTCGTGACTTCGTTTGTAAAAAAAGTAACCTACCCACACTAATATTATAAAGAGGATTCATTTTTATTTTTGTATGCTTGTTACATTGAGTATTAAACCAACCGGAAACGCCACTGACAGGGGTTCCCCTCTGCCTAAAAAGCTATGAGCAACGCTCATACCTGTTATATACAACTAGTTGTTTTGAGTTCATGGAGTGCCCGGATTGGTTGTTTCTGTGTGTGAATGTATTTGTGTGCATATAGTTCAAGCTAGTGTTTAATTCTTTTGTCAAAAAATGTGTTTGTGTTAACATTATTTGTGTGCGTTTCCTCGTCCCCCGCGCAGAAATTGACAGACTTTTTTACAAAGAAACTAGTGCGCGTGACGTCTCCTGTTGGTTTAATACTCAAAGGCTTGTTACGAATAAACTCAAAAACTATTGGAACGATTAAAAAAAAAATCACCAATGGAGAGCTAGAATATTCCTGAGTAACATAGGCTATATTTTATTCCCGTATTCCCATGGTAACGACAACTACGCGGGTAAAACCGCGCAGAATTGCTAGTTTGTAATAAAATAACTACCAGGAAAATGCCTGAAGTACCTACACGCGTATACCAGAATTATACGTGTGGTTATGACTATAAAAATATTATGAATTAGTAATAAAAATAAATGTCATTTGTTGTGGTGGACAATACGTTCATATTACGTAGAAAGGTATAGGTATATCTGTCACTAGCTCGACGGTGAAGGAAAACATCGTGAGGAAACCAGCAGGTGGCCAATTCTACTAAATGTCAACAGTTACAGTTGGATGACAATGAGATGTCAATGGTCAGTCGATAGTGTTAATTGCTCTGAAAAGTGTCAAAATAACACCATTGAATGACCATTGGCTGACCATTGACATCCAACTATAACCGTTGACATTTAGTGGAATTGGCCCATGTGTGACAGCACCCCAGTCCGCCGATAAGCCTATCGGGGTGAAAAAAATGGATATTAAGTATATAGAAGACTAGCTATTCCGTGCGGTTTCACCCACTTAGTTCCCGTCCCCGTGGGAATACGGGAATAAAATATAGCCTATGTTACTCAGTGATAATGTAGCTTTCCATCGTTGAAATAATTTTTAAAATCGGTCCAATGGTTTTTGAAATTATTTGTTACAAACATACAAGAATACAAATCTTTCCTGTTTATAATATTAGTGAAGATTAGATAAAAAGCAATGAATAAAGTGGGGTTCAAAGAATATACTACTGGTGAAACGTGGGTACAAAGACATTTGAAGAAAAAGTTTTAGGAAAGGGTTTTTTTTTATGATAAAAAAGGGGACAAACGAGCAGACGGGTCACCTGATGGTAAGTGACGTCCGTCGCCCATGGACACCTGCAACTCAAGAGTCACAACTGCGTTGCCGACCTTTGAGGTAGGAGTAGGGGGAGGGGAGCGGAGGGTAGGGGGAGGGGGGATTGGGGATTCCGGTTACCTCACTCACTCAACGAAAAGCAATGCAATTTTTAAGACAAAAGGCGGCAAACGCGCAGACGGGTCACCTGATGGATATTTTTTCTTCCAACCTTTTTACGTGGGTATTTCCAGAAATGGAATACCTGAGCCTTCCCCCTTCTGGAAAAAGGCGTGAGATCATTTATTTATTTATTTTAAAAAGCAATGAATTAGGTAATTAGGTAACTGACGGTAATATTTTAAAATTTTCCGTGTGCTGACAAATAAGAAGCTTATGTATTTTTGGAATTAAAACTTTATGTATTTATAGATTATGTACTTTATATATATTTCCGCCTCGTAAAATTATTAGTTTTAGTAGTACTTACATAATTTAATATATTTTTGTTCGATCAGCTTGGCCCATTCCTGTTTTGTTTGTCGGTGACTTGATCCTGAAGGCTGTGGACAGTATACTACAGCGAGATAGGAGAGCTGATCCCAACAGTGGACTGCGAAATATGATTATGATGAAGATAATAATAAATAAATCGTGGGACACATATTACTTTAGGCCCAAACTAGGAACTATGGGCTGGACACTAAACAACTAAAAAACACCTAACTAGATTAGATTTAAAGACTCAGGTAAATACCTTGCTAAATTTTTAGGGTTCTTTTAGGAGCAAAATAGACCCTATACACCTACACTAAATCTCAGCTGTCAATTTATCGGTTCGTTTGTCGCAGGGCTTTATTTTTTGAATCGTTATAGGTAAGCATTTGAAATTTTTCCTTTTTTAAATTAACAAAATCTCTACACAAGAAATAAAGTAGGTACTGTTAATTGGGACAGCTAGCTTCCGCCCCTGACTTTGTCCAAGTTCCGGGATAAAAATTAGGGGATGTCCCGGTAATCCAACGAGTCTATCTCTATGCAAAATACAGGGAGGAAGTTGAACCGTTTGTATAAAGTGTGTCCCACAATTTTATTATTATATTTATCATTGGAATTTTAATTTCGAAAATAAAATTTTCGTTTCATTTTACGACAATGTATGAAAAATTAAAAAACGGATAGATAACGTTTTATTTTTGGTAGGGCATTGTGTCAAGAATCACCAACATAACCACAACATCCTGTATAATGTCTGTCCGTTGCTGCCATGTTGTGTGAAATAAGGGCCAACCGACAAAGCAACAAACACAGGCAGCAAACCTACTTTAGCATTAATATCAGTAGGATCAGTAGCACAAATATTTACAAAACGCAATCTAGTTTATTGCATTACGTCATAATACCTAATATACAAAGATATTATATCACCGAGATACGTGTAATCTATCATCAAACAAACGTCTAGATAGACGTGATAGGTGGAATTCCTGAATCTCGGATCCAAACAATCAAAGATAACAAAATGTAATGCGAAAATGGGATGTGAATAACACCGAACCTATCCTAGTTTTTCAGACAAACTTAAGAAAAACACCAATGGTGTTATTTTTGCACTTTTCAGAGCAAATAACATTATCGACCGACCATTGACATGTTATTGTCATCCATATGTAATCGTTGACATTTAGTGGAATTGGCCCCCAGATCAGTGTGTCATACCTATGCTATACGGTTTACGATTTTTTTTCGCAGACTGCCTCGTTGATATAGCGATAACTTATTTATTTGAAACAATTGGTAGCGGTGGGCTCACCACCTATCACGTTTAGGGTTCCAAAGAATTTACTCGTGAAAAGTGGATATTTCCACAAATGGAAGCCTCTGCCTCCCCACCGGGAATAAAAGGCGTGAAATTATATTATTTTTTTATTATTATAAGTTGTAGTGTAGTAACTGGAAATGTCTTAATGACTAACCTATATGGAATTGATTTCTATATTTTTTTATAGTCCCGGTCCGGCGATGGGCTCACCACCTCTCACGTTTAGGGGTCCAACATATCTCGTTAAATGTGGGTATATCCAGTAATGGAATACCTCTGCCTACCACCTCGGGGATAAAAGGCGTTTATAAAAGGAGATAATAAAAGAATAAAAGGAGATTATATTATTATAATATATTCTTATTTTTAATAAATAGCAATCCTACAAGGATCCTTTTTGGTGTATTTTATTCAAAGATCCTTTAATCTACTTTATAAAGGTTCTATTTTGAAATATTAACCAGTTTTTTCCTCACGATGTTTACCTTCACCGTCGAGCTAGTGATAAATATGTACGTAAGTTTTTTCGTAAAACTCATTGGTACATGCCAGGATTCGAACCCGAGCCTCACTGATTTTCGGCCGGCTCTTTAACCGTAAGGGCTATCACTGCTATTATTAAAAATACATATTAACAAATATTAATGCATATTCGAAGCAATTTTTTTATACCATGTAGAGATACATGTATAATTTTTGAAGTCTATCGCCATTGCCGGACCAGGGAGGAGGTTGAGGTTTACACATGTCTAAAAATTAATTCTGGGACCTACGGATTTCCTCAAAAACTATTTAGGTGACATTATGTTATGTCTTCGTTTTCGCCTTCGTATGGAAATATCACCTTAGATCTCACTGTTTATTAACAATTAAAATGCCAGCATAAAATCCCGCTCGAGGTGAACTGCATCGATCCAGTTTGAAAGGATGGTCTGACGTCACGCTCTGCGATGGCCGTAAATGATAGCGGTCTATTCTTGAACTTCAATTCTTCGGCCAAAATAAAACCGCGTTGCGTCAAACAGGACGCGAGTTGCAAATAAGAAAACATTTTACTAGGCGTTTTGTATTCGCTAGCTATTGCCCGCGACTTTGTCCGCGTTGTGGTATTAGGAGTAGCTTATCTCGTCTCTGAAGACGCAAGCTATTATCAAGAAAAGTTTCAGGAAAATCAGTTCAACGGTTTAACAGTGAAAATGCAATACACGAATTTTCATACACCACCAGAGAATAGACTCGCATACATTACATATCGAAAACTATTTCTCTACCTAAGGCAGTTTCGTAATTTTCCAGGTTCTAAAGCATATATAAAGCGTTAACAGAAAAAGCGCAATTCCTCATACGCCCCAATTCAATTAGTATTTACTTTAGTTGAAATATAAAAAAATATGATGCAATCGAACTTTAGTTGTGTCTAACCAATTTTCTTAATAATAGCACGATTTACATATAAAGCACTAAATTCAGCTACGCCAATTCATTTTTGGGAAAAAATTAACACATATTAAAAATAGCTGAAATCAAATAAGTAGTATAAGTATAATAAGTATAAGTATAATCTCACGCCTTTTTTATCCCGGAGGGGGTAGGCAGAGGTATTCCATTACTGGAAATACCCACATTTCACGAGATATATTGGACCCCTAAACGTGATAGGTGGTGAGCCTATCGCCGGACCGGGTCTATTTACACATGTCTCAGAATTAATTCTGAGACCTGCGGGTTTCCTCACGATGTTTTCCTTCACCGTCGAGCTAGTGATAAATATGTACGTAAGTTTTTGAAAAACTCATTGGTACATGCCAGGATTCGAACCCGAGCCTCACTGATTTTAGGCAGGCTCTTTAACCGTCCGGGCTATCACCGCTCTCAAATAAGTAGTCGATACTGAACAAACTAATTTCAGGAATTGCGCTTATTCTGTTACATATTGTATAAAGCGTTTATTCTGTTACATGTTGTATAAAACGCTTATATACGTAGTATTACTTGACTACCATGAATTTTCATAATGACAAACATATACTCATAACTGTTCACATATTTATATAAACACCCAGACACGAAACCAAATTATGCTCACGGGCATACAACCTTGGCCCCGGGCGGGAATCGAAACCGCGACCTCTGACTCAGAAGGCGACTCACTACGAACTCATCCAGCACGCTCGATCATTAAATAAACCGAACCCAAAATAAGATAACCGTCAAATCGCGATCCTAAAACGTGTCAGACCGCAAACTGCGCGCACGCAACTTTTTATTTAAAAAAAGTTGTAGGCTTTCCACTACGTGACGTAGCAATGACTCAAGTGAGCAGGCGCGGCGCGATTCAGCCAATCACGGCATCGTCTACGCCATATATACGCGAAGGTACCACTGCCCGCCGCAAACTCATCCGATACGCCGGTTTGGACGCACGCTGCTTTTAATACAGACGCGACAATTCGCTATTCACTCGCGAAAGTGTAACAGTGTACGAATCTCGGAAAAGTGAGTACACATTTTCTATTTTGTGCTTTATCCCGTGATACTTGGAACGGATCGGATGGATCGTAAGTTTTTGAGATAACTAAGCATTGCTGTTCTTGAGTTTTTTATAAGTTTGCACTTACCGCTGCTCCAAGTAGTCACGGCTCTCTTTTTACTAAAACTTATTATAAGATAAGACAAAAATAATAATTAACAGGAAGTACCTAATAACTAAAATTTTTATGCGACGGATCTGTTGACTCAGTTACTAGTAACTCTGCCTGAAATGGAGGTCGCGGGTTCAATTCCTGTCCGAGGCCAACATTTAATTTCTATTGGTTAGTATATAGTATAGGCCCTACCTATTATGGGAGCTAAATCTACTATATAAAAATAAGTCGGGTTTTCCTTCCTGACGATTTAACTCTAGAACTGACGAACCGATTTCCATGGTTTTGCATTCGTTGGAAAGGTCTCGGGCTCCGCAAGGTTTATAGCAAGAAAATTCAGCATTGCACCCGTGCGAAGCCGGGGCGGGTCGCTAGTAACTGATAAACATACTTAATATCAACATTCAGGCCTTAGAATCAAACCAAAATTGATCTCGGTGGGGATTGAACCCAAGACCTCTTAAAACCGAAGGCAGGGACAGTACCAACTGAGCTAACAGGCAACTCTATAATAGTAAAATTACGTTTACGTTTAAAAAACGTATTCAAAGTAGGAGTCAGTGGTCAAAAGACTGACAGCATTTTCGCTCGGATTAGTTTTATCTAATCATCTTACAGAGATTTTTCAGGTCTCTAGGTGATCAAGAGTCACCCATGAAGGCCTCGGATAAATATACTTTAATATTGTTATCCGTATCACGATTAAACACTTTGATAAGGCTGATGACACATGTCCCCATCTCCGGATCTACAATTTTTCCGACTTGATATTTGCGCCTTCTCCAGCATTTGAGATATTGAGAGGGTTTTTAAAATCAACCCTATAGAACAAATATGCTGGGTAGAATTTTATGAGTGAAAAGTTGGTACCGACCCTACCTTCTAAGTCGGAGATAGCGGGTTTGATCCTCGCCCTAGGCCAATATTTGTGTGAAAATGTCTGCTGGCTTCGTGTTTAGATTTACCACATACTTTAATAAAAATATAAACACCCAGACACCCAGTTGTTCAGTACCCATAGCACGCTATTCCGAGTTTGGGATTGAATAACCGTGTGTGAATTGTGTCCCACAAATTATATTAAATTATATTATGTAATGAAAAGTGCACATTTTCCGGTTCACAAAAAATCCCACCCATTATATTTATATTGTTTGATGAGTTTTTTTCGTAAACATAAATTTTGCGCCCGGGCAGGTTCATATAACAGGGCAGCGTCGCTACAACGTATGAAGCTGTTTTTCAGCGTTACGGTGTATGCTCCAACAACGCATACAAGGGCGATGTAAAGTCATGTTTTGAGTTACGACGCAGTGTGGTAAACCTTCAGCTTTCATTTGACCGCTTTCCATAAAACTTTTATTGTTGCGATAAAATCGAGTTTCGGTTCACTTAACTGCACAAAACTGAGATGGATTAATTGTATTAAAGTTTGTAGCTTCATTTTAAGTGCCATGCACAATTAGGAGTATATCAAATACGTGACGTCACGACTGCAAAATAACCTACTCGTAACAACTCGTTTTCCTTATTATCAGTCCATTCCTAATCTTTTTAATCTAAGATGAAACTGTATATCTAACTAAATATAATCTTTTTTGGTCATGATTTAAAAAAACAAATATACCTACAGGTAATTTATTTTGCCTTGTCTTGTTAGCATAGTGCGAAAGGTGACAGGTTACCTACTTACATAACTTATGTACTTTAATACTCCATTTTGCACATTGATAGACAAAAAAACACACATAGTTATTCCGGTTATACAAACCTCCTTCATTCATCGCTCTTTCTAATAGTGATCATCAAAATTCGTTGCGTGGTTTAGAAGTGATCGAAAAAGCAAACAGAGGCCAATTGCGATTTTGTTTTATACTATTAAAAAAATATATATAATCTCAAGCCTTTTATCCTCGAGGGGGTAGGCAGAGGTATTCCATTACTGGATCCACTTTTCACCAGATATTCTTTGGGCCCCTAAACGTGATAGGTGGTGAGCCCATCGCCGGACCACGTCTATTTACACATGTCTCAGAATTAATTCTGAGACCTGCGGGTTTCCTCACGATGTTTTCCTTCACCGTCGAGCTAGTGATAAATATGTACGTAAGTTTTTGTAAAACTCATTGGTACATGCCAGGATTCGAACCCGAGCCTCACTGATTTTCTATTGATTACTATTTATACTGTTTTAAGTACTATTTATAGATTTATAGTCCAAAAACAAATATGTCCATAGTCGGATACATTCACCGTTATGAAGTATTGTTTAAGTCTTGTTTAAGTCTTTATGTTCCGTTCACAACTTTCTTGTTACCGAGTTGTTTATACTGCTTAAACACTTGTTAACGTAACGACTCGGTTAGTCGGCGCTTTGTACTTAGATTTATTACTCTGTATACTGTATTGCACTTTGCAGCCATAAAATTAAATAGCTTATAGCAGCTTACTCTTAGTCCATAAATACACGACTGTTCTATACTTAGCTACCGGATCTAATAAGCAAATAGACAAAATCGTTGTGTCTACAATGGCACTTCTAAGCTAATAATAGAGAAATAGTTTTGTATGATTGTAGTAGGCAATCTCTGGAACTAAGTGATCCTATTCTGAAAATTCTTTCACTGACAGAAATTTACTATATTTTATATACAAATGTTGCTGTTGAAACTACAGGACTCATATACCTAGTCTCATTAATATTATAAAGAGAAAAAACAGAGAAACTCCGGGACTGATTACAAAAATTATTTCACTATTTTGAAGCCTACATTTCTGGGAGTAATATGGGCTATAATTTTTCGGCGGGAACAGGTCTTACGAAAGTAAAATCGAGGAAAATATTTTATTTTATTTTGGCACAACAACCTCCTTAACATGTCATGGGTGCGTTTAGTAACAATTTGCAGACTCACAGGTTTCCTTATGACGTCGCTCACCGACGCGATACCTACTGATTAATATGTACCTACAAAAGTTCTTCAAAAACTTGTGGAAGAGCAGAGGTGGAATATTACTCCATAGTGCAAAGGGGAGGTGTTGTGCCTGGGGACCGCGGTCCTACAATTTATTTGAGGTGATGGTATTTATACAAAGTGTAGTAAGAATTTCGATAGCGCGGTGTAGAACTTGTGAAATCATGTCCTTGCCGTCTATGACACTTGTTTGTTCTATGTAGGGTGGATAGATGTCGCTACAAACTCATTGGCCCTGGCATCAAACCCAGGCCTTACGCATAAGAGGCGTGCTAACTTCTAATAAGACTATCACTGCAAATTAAATAACAAAAAAAGAAATAAAACAATTCAAGTTATCCTCAAATTCCCTATGTTCAAAATTTTAAAAATTTAGTTGTTGTTTTCCTTAATTCCATAAAACAAGAACATGAAACCCAGACATTTAATTTTAAATGATACTGTTGCTATCAACCTGTAATCAAACCGAGATTTAATTATAACTTGCATTTAGCACCAGCTTGAGAAAAACCCGTCAACGATATCCGGAACGTTAGTCACAGTATCTGATAAATAACTCATCCTCTGACCATACATACCTATATCAGAAAAACAATTTCTGTATAATATGTTGTACTAGCAGGGTCCCCGCGGTTTCAAACGCGTAGTTCCCGTTCCCGTGGGAACATTGGGATAAAATATAGCCTATGTGTTATTCTGATGTATAAGCTATATAACTGTACAGTTTCATTAAAATCCGTTCAGTAGTTTTTGCGTGAAAGAGGAACAAATATCCATCCATACAAACTTTCGCATTTATAATATTAGTAGGATATATCAAAAACATTATAGAACAGTGATAGCCCTGTTCATATTGAGCAAGTCTTTCAAGCATGTGATAGGAGTTAGAAATGAAGAGATCAAATCTACGAGTATGTACCAACGAGTTTTTCAAGTCTTACCTAAAAATGTATCACTAGCTCGGCGGTGAAGGAAATCAGAATCCGCAGGCTCCAAAATTTATTCAGAGACATGTATATCCGCTCCCTGACCCGGCGATACACCTATCACGTTAAGGAGTCTGTAAAATATACTGGTGAACCTTCCTTTTACGACTTTTTTGTTTCCATCCATTCGACCACGCCTAGAATGTTTTGAATAAGCAGAACTATGGAAGCTCCTGAGAGCAGTGACAGCCTAGTGGTTAAAGAACCCCTTCTGATTCGTGAGGCTCGGGTTCGAATCTGGCATGTCCCAATGAGTTTTTCAAAAAGCTTATGTACATAATTATCACTAGGTCGACGGTGAAGGAAAACATCGCCAGGAAACCAGCAGGTCCCAGGATTAATTCTGAGGCATGTGTAATAGACCCGGTCCGGCGATGGGCTCACCACATATCACGTTTAGTGGTCCAAAGAAGATCTGGTGAAAAGTCGGAATTTCCAATGTACACTTTCCATCCATTTGACCACGCCTAGGCTGTTTAGAGCTATGTAAACTCATCTATTTTCTTTTCCTTTATTTAACATATTTACATTAGAGATATGGTATGTAACTACATTTTACAGTCAAGAGCACACTAAGCTTGACACTTTGGACTTTTAACCGGCCCTGTGTTCTATGGCGCGCAGTATAAATCAGAGCTCAGCTTAAACTGGTAGTGTAAAGCTTGACTTGCTCTTGACTGTACAAGGTCTGTGCGTGCGACGGCCTATGTATGTCACTCGCCTTGCATTTTAAGTGCAGGTTATTGTCCAGTTCAGGGCTATGCAGTAATGTGTCTGCTCGGAGAATCCTTGTCCAAAATTGATTGTCATTTCAATACCAATAAAAAATAAAATGAAAATTATTTACTTCACTCACAGTTCAGTCCATTCCGACATTTTGCGAATCCGTCATTTTGCGTATCTGACATTTTGCGATGGTTCCGTCCATATTTTGTTACTTGGGTAGTAGCTTTACGTTCCATTCAGCGAAAGGCTCGCCACATGTCCCGTTAAACAATACCCATCGGAGGATCGGGTTGCTGTTAAACTTGACAAGATTAGGGGTCCGTAATACACTGATACCAAAAGGGGAGACCTCCAGAAATGGAATCCGCAACCTCTGTTAGGGAACGTTAAAGTGAACAATATGTGAAAGAATAAGCGCGATTCCTGAAATTAGTTTGTTCAGTATCGACTACTTAATCGATTTTAGCTATTTATAATGTGCTATTTTTTTTTCAAAAAAAACATTAGCATAACTGAATTTATATTATTAATTATTATTGATCTTTATTTAAGGAATTTGGTTAGACAAAAGTAAAGTACGTTTTTAATATTAATATACTAAATTGGGTGTATGAGGAATTGAGCTTATTCTGTGACGCGTTGTATAATTAAAGCCGTAAACAAAATCGAATAAATCTTAAACTCGCTCTCGGCAAGGCAACATGCTGGCCTCTTTTGCTTCAGCAGCACATGTACAGAGGCTAACTTGAAAAAAAAGTTATGTAGATAACCGTTGCTATGAAGTTATGGCCTGTTTACTGTATGTAGAGTAAAAAAATATTTTATCTATCTACATATCTAAGCTGATAAAAAATTTACAGCCGTAAGAGGCCCCATACAAAAGACATCAACGCGTGTGCTTTGGGGTCTCAAAAGGTATGGTGCCTAAGGCCTGTGACATCACGCCTTTGAACCTCGGCACTGTACAGTTCTGAGAATTGATTTTATCCCTCTTAATAAATAGTGAAATGCCATTATATATTCGACTCTGAAAGAAATAAATATCTTATTATATAGCAATGTCTTGTAAAATTTATTAACTTAACACTAGCAAAATGCCACATTACCCTTCTTTTGGTAGAGATGGGTAAAAATGTAGCCTATGGATTTAAACATGTAGAACTTAAAATTATATTTTAATTGGTACTATAATAAAATTCTCTGGTATAACCTTACTCCTGCGTCCGTTCCCTTCTCTTATTAAGACGAAATATTGAGAAATACCCGGCACGTTAACCAATTCAGTTTATAAAGGAAGTCAATCATTTCCCGATTATTTGATTATAATCACTATTAATCACACTGATTGCCTTGCTCGTTATGTGGCCCGCGACACTTGGTTTTGATAAAATTGACTTTTATTAGTTTTTAATTGACGCCTAATCATTGAAATTATTAAAACAATTTTAAAAGTAGCACAGAATCAAAGTTAAGATTAAAAACCAAGTCATGAATGCGTGAACTGAATATTGTGCCTTACTGTTGTGTTCATGTAATAGCACCCCATCCACCGATGTACTCACCTGTCACGTTAAGGGATGTGAGATATATTGGTGAAATGGGTGAAAGGAGGTTGGTAGAAGACCAACCTCCTTTAAGATAAGGGGAGAGGAGATAGCCGAATGAAATAGGTTTGAACACGGACCCCGTTGATACGTAAAGCTGTTATGCTTTTCAGTTGCAAAATTCACCTTTAAATATTAATACAACTAAATGTACATTCATAAATAATCTAAAACTTATTTCCAATTGGGATAGGTAGAGACAATAGACTGCCACTTGCTACGAACCTGGCAGATCTCTCGAGCGTCATCCACAGTCATGAAAACTCATATAATAATAATAATAATAATAATATAATCTCACGCCTTTTATCCCCGAGGGGGTAGGCAGAGGTATTCCATTACTGGATATACCCACATTTCACGAAATACATTGGACCCCTAAACGTGATAGGTGGTGAGCCAATCGCCGGACCGGGTCTTTTTTTTTTTACACACGTCTCAGAATTAATTCTGAGACCTGCGGGTTTCCTCACGATGTTTTCCTTCACCGTCGAGCTAGTGATAAATATGTACGTAAGTTTTTGAAAAACTCATTGGTACATGCCAGGATTCGAACCCGAGCCTCACTGATATTCGGCCGGCTCTTTAACCGTCCGGGCTATCACCGCTCTTCAGCGTCGTCTGGCTTTTCTTCAATACATTGCCGGTCTGGTCGATGTTAGTACGCCTAGGTCGTTCTCTACTGACCTGCCCGTTCACAACACCCTTGTATATTTGTCTCGTTATACGTTTTTCATTCATCCGCGCAATATGACCAATACAAGCGGGTCCCAGCGGTGAAACCCGCGCGGATCCTGTATATACCCGTTCTCGTAGGAATTTTCAAAAATCCCTTTTTAGGGCTAGCTTAGGTCATTAAAGGAACTTTTCTGCAAAATTTCATACATCAAGACCTAGTGGTTTCCACTCTGTATTGATCGATCAGTCAGTCAAGCAGCCAGTTAATTTCTTCTTTAAAGTATATATACTCGTTTAAATAGAAGAATGAACAAAAAGTATGTTTATCGATTAGTTGTCACCGATACGCATTAAAGACAAAATTTATTCAGAAAATCTTTAGATCCTCGCCCATTAACTACTATATTATGAATCAACTCAAATGTTAATGAATTTAGAATTAATTAAATTTATTAATTAATTGAATTTCTGTGCACACCTGTGCGTAACCTGATACTAGGGCGGCGCCGGCACTGCTGTTAGAGCCATTAAATTGACCATAATCGACCATTTCGTTTCGTGAATATCAAATATCGCTCAAAGATTGTTAGTCGTGTTGTTTATGACTGGTCTGTGACGGATTTGTTTTTTATTTACGATTGAAGATGTATTTGATTTGATCATTATCTCATCAAGCTATATTTATTATTATTATTAAGAACTGACCGATATTGTCAATAAACATTAAAAACCATTCTAAAGAATAAAAAAAACCCGACATCAATCTTCAACTTATATGGCTTTCTCATGGATTCCGTTGTCAAAACTAGACGAAATTAAAATGGGACCAACCTGGAAGCACCAGCTTTCAAATAAAAAAAGAATCATCCAAATCGGTCCACCCAGTCAAAAGTTCTGAGGTAACAAACATAAAAAAAAAACTACAGACGAATTAATAACCTCCTCCTTTTTGAAGTCGGTTAAAAAGTGTTGGACCAGATTATCAAGTATCGTAGAGAAGTGTACAAATTATATTTTTTGAGATAAGACAGAATATTAATACACAATAGTTTTGTATATATATCATCTGACGCAGATAGACAGACAAACAATCTTTTCATATCAATCAATATGGCGGCGGCGGCCATTTTCAAATCTATTGTTTTTCTGATTCGCGACAACGCTGTGGCATCGGCGCGCGCGCATTGTTGCTTACCGCTTCGTCATGCTGTCAGTAGGTACTCTGTAAGCCGACACCGTGCCAATGCGATTACGTGGAAGCAGTGTCCAGTGGCTTGACACTTGACCTGCCGGAACGGATGTTGGTAAGATATTGAAAAATATCTTTGCCGATCATCATAAAATTGGTACATCTAAGTTTATCAATGAAGAAGGTTTTTATCACAGAAAATATATTAGGGCATAGAGGGGACAAACCGAGGAGAATTTAAGATTTGAATACTTACTCACGTATTGAAACAACATCTCTTTTTCTTAAAAAAAATGGAGGTTACGAACACACAGTCAACTTTTGCAGTTTAGTTAATGTAGTTGTTCAGATTCTATGTTAGTCAATAAATGTTGAGTCCCCAGAAAGATGTTAAGGCCAGGTATTCCCGCAGCAGTTGTAACGTAGAGATTGCTTGCTCAGTGAGTGGGCAGTTGGCATTTAGTAAGCGCCAGCGCGCAACTGAACATGCCAACCAAGCCACCGGGCTCGTGCATTTTGTAGGTGTTTCAAGATAGTGACTATAAAAATCATTTTATCAAGTCAAACTCTGCGAATTTGTTTAGAAATATTTAGTATTTTTAGCTTAGTACAAAAACAAATGTAAAATATCAGTACATAGTTCAGTCATAATATTGAAAAAACAAAACAAAAAGGGGTAACTGTGAGATTGTTTTCTATCCTGTGAATTGAATGCGACTTTGACTAGACTAGAGAATTTTAAATACTATTTTCTATGTCTCAGATGATTTTAAAAATCCCACACAGCCTTAATGTTAAAAATCGATTGCAGTCGGGTTTTCTGGTGTTTTAGTAATTAACGTACTAGTATCGCAAGTGTCCGAGGAGTGGCGAGACCGAGCGGCGACTCGTGCGCACAAAGCAGGCCGACGGCTTATCGCGGCCGGTTTGCCGCTTAACGCGCCCGCATTATGAAAATTTACTCGACTTGCAATCTCTTAAGATTGACGCGAAAATTAAGTGGATACGCCTTCCCTATACTTAGGTATGAGCCTTTCGCACGTCGAGTTACGCTTATAGAAAGAACTAGGAATATAATTAAGGCTACGCCGTGTATGGTGCTTTTGAACCGTTTTTATAACTGCGAGTTTTCTCACGACAACACCCAAGTTTCATTGTCAAAAAATACTTATTTTTTCTGTAGGTACAAGAGGTACAAATGTCAATAGTCTAATAACAAGGCACTCTAAACTCGTCGATGAAGATTGCAATTGCAATTAGATGACTGGTACAGGAATAAATAAGGAAAAATTATTTTTATATAGGTATACCCATATAAATTAGTAGAATCTACAATGAGAGTTTACATAAAGACGTAAAGTTATAAAAACTGACGTCATAGTCAGCATGACTCGGCAAATACATGACAATAAACACACTTTTCCAACTTTCTAACATCATATTTCAGTGACACAGTGAAAGGGAGGCATATCTTTAATTAAATCGCACCAACAGTTTCCTAGAGTCCGATTAATTCTAACTCCGACTTTAACGTGAGTGGTATTTGTGATTTAACAGCTTCTAGACTCTTCTAACAGGATATGAAGTAATTCAACTTCGATACTCACTGAGTACTTATCGTTAATGGAAAGAGATACTTCCATAATATTATCTGTCTAAATGCTTTGTAAAGTTAATATAACTGAGTGTATGTAACTTACAAAGCTTTGGAATTAACGGTGTAAATGATTATTTGAGGAAAATCTTAGTGTTTTTTATTATTTTTAGAACTAATATTATAACGAGTTTTACAAGAAAACATCGTCTGTCTGTTTGTTGCGGATAATCTCTGTAACTGAAATATGAAGCTGCTTACATTATGCCTGACGAATATCACTACATAGTATAAAACAAAGTCGCTTTCTCTGTCCCTATATCCCTATGTCCTTATATCCGCAACGGATTTTGATGCGGTTTTTTTAATGGATAAAGTGATTCAAGAGGAAGATTCTAGTGTTAGCATTGCACCCGTGCGAAGCCGGGGCGGGTCGCTAGTAGGATATATTTTATTTAGATAAATCGGAGCAAAGCGGGTGTATGAGTGTGAAATATTATCATAAAGTATTTGTTATGTACGTGTAGTTTAACTGAAACTGTTTATATTTTTCATTTTCATCGCTATTTTGAGAACAAAATTGGAGTCATTGCAAAAAGGGATCGCAAAATCTTAATACAGACTTAGTTACGCTACCACTTACCGATGTAGTGCTAATATAACGAGCGATATACAAGTAGGTATGATTGTGGATTGCATTACGTTCCACGCATGCGCCGTAGAAGGCGTCTCGATGTCTTGTCTTTGCACCCACACATGCATGATACTTGTGATATTCGTAGGACACGCTTATAATGCCGAAAACCGTAAAAACTTGACATATGGGTTTATGACCTCATAAAATGTTTTTGATGAAGCTGTAAATTAGTGGTGTTATGAATTTATGATATTCTTATTAATGTTTCGTAGATTGTTCTCGAATACAAAGGTCAGTCTATTGGAAGTAGGTAACGGAAAATGTAGGGGTTGTGGTGAACAGTTTATATTTTTTCTCCAAATTTTCTAGTACCTACTCGTGAAAAGACCTCACCTCAGTTTATCAGAAAAAATATTGCCTTTTATAATAAAAGTTTCTTTCTAAAAAAGTTTTTTATAAAAAAGTTTTAGGTTCCAAAGATTATCATCAAAATACAAACAAACACTACTTTACCTCTATAATATTACATCAAAGTATCATCAGAATCAGTCAAGTACTTATTGAAATAATCGTGAACGATTTTTTTATTGGGTTTTAGACTCAAATCAAGGGGCACATTATACCCGAGCCCTTATCTGCGCAAGCGCGTTGCCAGCGAGTCTGGCGCGGCGTACGCACACAGCTACACGAGAAACTCGATCCCTCACACATGCGTCGGGGAAAATCAGCTTGCGTCCGCGCACCCAACGTTGCATTTATTTATTACTAGCAGCGCTTTGCGGTTTCACCCGCGTAGTTCCCGTTCCCGTGGGAATACATGAATAAAATATTTCCTATGTGTTATTCTGATGTATAAGCTATATAACTGTAAAGTTTCATCAAACTCCGTTCAGTAGTTTTTGCGTGAAAAAGGAACAAACATCCATACATCCATACATACAATCTTTCGTGTTTATAATATTAGTAGGATGTACTTGTAATAACTTTTAGAAGTACATTTATTTACAAATATGGAATAACCAAAGAGGAGAGAGAAACTTTTTGTTTAAACGTCTTTGGGAATAACCTTCAAAGAGGAACCACGTGGGACAGTGACCAAAGACTGGCCGCATAACACATAAATACTTTTGGATCTATTTTTAAACGTTTCTTGCTCGAAGGCAGATCCTTCGAGCTGTTGTCATATTATCGAAAGCAAATAAATCCATATTCACTTATCTTTATCTGATTCATAAATAAAATACATCGTAAAAGTATATTAATAATATTATGTACGTTCGTTTCACGCTTATTACTGACTATAGTGGCCCGGCAGACGTTGTTTTGAAACAGACTACATGGCCATCTATCGGGATTCGGGTCCAATTGTGTTTTCAAACCATCCAGAGACCTAATAAAATATACACAAAATTTCATCTAAATCGATCCAGCCGTTTAGGAGGAGGTGGGTGACAAACATACGTGTGTGAGATAGAAGAATTATATATATAAATAGATATAGACAGATAGCTGCGGTTTCATCCACGTCAGTATGTAAAGATAAAACCTATGTTATTCTATTCTATCGGCAAAAGCATTTTCCGAATTGCATCAATAGTGACAGAGATATATTACCTATTATTATAAATAACGATGTTTGTATGTTTGTAGGAGTTTATCTCTGTAACTATTGTACTGTAACAAACAACGTTACTTCTTTTTAATATTACTAGCGGTTCTGAAATTCGAATTCGGGAATAAAATATAGCCTATGTTACCCAAAGGTCTTCTAGCTTTCCATTGGTGAAAGCATTTTTAAATCGGTCCAGTAGTTTTTGAGTTTATTCGTAACAAACATACAAAATACAAATCTTTCCTCTTTATTATATTCGTAGGTATAGATGAGTACATACATGTAGGAAGTCAACGTCTGCTACGTCAGGAAAGTTGCCCGGATAGATTAAAACATTTCCTTGAGATATTATCCAAAGTTAGTCATTGAGTCTGTGTATTTATACTTATATAAAAAATATTGCTTATATAAAAATAAAAAATCTCACGCCTTATATCCCCGAGGGGGTAGGAAGAGGTATTTCATTTCTTTATACAGCCACTTTTCACGAGATATTCTTTGGACCCCTAAACGTGATAGGTGGCCCATCGCCAGACCGAGTCTGTTACACATGCCTCAGCATTAATTCGGGTTTCTTCACTATGTTTTCCTTCACCGTCGAGCTAGTTTTCCTTTACCGTTGTTTATATCTTTTTGGCTTAATTTATTCAAAGATCTTATACAAATTTACAAACCAGATTGCAATCCCTAAGATTTTTTATTTACCCCGCAATAACTATAATCTCATTTCATCGTTAAATCGTCTTCGAAATTTTTGTAAATTTCCTATCAAAATGACAGGCTTTATTTTTTTAATAAATTGACGTCCTCACTTAATCTGCTTTATGGTGTTCATTTGTACAATAAAAACAATAAAATTACGCCTTTATCTCTAATGGGGTCGTCATAGGTCGTCCTTTGCACTGTATTTTTTGGTATTAAGCGTGACAGTTGGTGAGTCCTCGCTTGACGTGCTGTTACACATGTCAGAACTATTTTTTGTGTGTTTTCTCACAATATTTTGTTTACTTACGTCAACAACAACCTTGTAAGACGACTTGTTTTTATTTGCGGTTTGTAAGGCAAAATTAATTAAAGCCTTGGACACACCAAGGTTTACTTGCTGTTACAGCTATACACGTCATAATTCTTTTAGGTCGTTGAAAAGAGAACCTAATATCTTGACTACATATTAACTGAATCTAAATAGTTTTATTTGACATTTATTCTCGGCTTGCTCTAAATGTACACTTTTCATCCTATTGTCCTATATCTGCTTTGACACCTGTGCGCTTAATGTATGGAAGCAGTAAGACTAACTGAAACCAAAACTTCAATTGTGTAGATAAAAAAAATACTTAGACATACCAGGATAAAAATGCCATCAAATCGTAGAAAAGATTGCATTAAGTATGATAAGGTCTTAAGCGTCGCAACTACAGCTGATTAAATAATGCTATTGTATCTAAAAAGAAACTGCATTTGGTGTACTCCAATCTTAATTAGTGTCGCCGCTACAGGTGACCCGAATACTACTAAGTAGTATGCGGCGTCTCTCCGTCTGTAGCTCTTACTGGTTCAAGTAAGATACCGATTGAACTATTTAGAACACACCTTATACACTCTAAGCCAAATTAGACGAAAAAATTGCAACACCATTGGATTCCAAATTTGACGCTTCGTTTTTTGAAATATTATTTCATATTATAGACAAATCGGAACCGATCTTGGTGCGTTTTTTATTTGATAAAGGGTTGGTTTTACATCCAAGAAATAAATGCATTCTTACATTATGATTGGTATATAATTTTAAAGAGCTGATGATGTTTGTGACTGATAGATCATTATTAGTTTAATTTTGTTAACTGTGCTTTTTTTCGTATCTGAAACGAGTCACCGTTAAGAATCTTTTGTTAAGTATTTATGAGTTTAAAGTTAATTGACTTAAACCTTAATACTTAGTCCTACTTCTTGAAGTCAGATTTATAAAAAAAATTAGGAACAGAGAGATAGATATTAATATAACATAACTATAAGATTATATTCCTTGGGCGCGTCTAAATTGTAATACGAGAACCATCGCTAAATATAGATTCTGGGCTGTAACCACTTAGTTGTAAGGCAATACGTATCAAATATATCAAGTTGATACGTCGTCCGAGACCGTAACTAAATCCCAATGTTAAGATGTATAAAAATATATTTTTTATTTGATGCTCTTTTCAGGGTGACGCTAACGGCAGACTTATAGGCATAGATTTGACCTACAAGAGGCATACTTTTTTCGATCGACCCGGTCCGGCGATGGGCTCACCACCTATCACGTTTAGGGGTCCAATATATCTCGTGAAATGTGGGTATATCCAGTAATGGAATACCTCTGCCTAACCCCTCGGGGATAAAAAAGGCGTGAGATTATTATATATATTTATTATTATATAAATAATTATCGACTCAATATTTACTCAAAATAGGCATTTATTCGAGACATCCAAATAAATTTTCGAGCTCGAGAATTGAGAAGCAAAAAACGTCTTTTATCTCTGCCGATAAAAAACTACATTTAATGGCGTCTGGACTGAATGGAGACTGTTTAAATTTAGCGTTACGTGTTATGTTTGGTACTAACGAGACGGCGGGGCTTGGCTGGTCTGGACGGGCCTGTTGGCTCAGTTGGTAGTGAGCCTTCTGAGGAGGTCGCGGGTTCGATCCCCGATCGGGGCCAACATTTGTGTGCATGAACATGTCTTTTGGCTTCGTGTCTGGTCGTTTAATGTTTATTTAAGTATGTCTATCAGTTGTATGGAAATTGTCACGGGAACGGGAATAGGTAAGCAGGATCCGCGCGGGATCAACTGGGCACAGACCTGCCAATTTCTAATAAAATCTCCTTTCTCCTTCTCCTGCTCTGCGTAGCAAACTGATAACATAAATGAATAAGATTTCTCACGCGTACAAGAACGCTAAGTCCAGAGACTTACCACAGGCTTCGATGGACAAAATTATATATTATTACGTATAATATATAAAAGAAGTTCTCGTAATATTCAGACAGAGTCTGATGCGCTGTAGACTTTACACTGCAAGTTTGAACGGAAGGTGACACGTTTCCGACTCTAATAAATACGTCCAGATTACGTTAGTCACGACCGTAGTAATATTTTGAGCCGGCTTTCATCTCTGTAACGAGGCAGAGGCCATATTTATGCTACACTTGTGCCATCATCGTAAATAAACACGATTCTTTGTGCTAAAAGATTATCTGTGTATGTTTCGGGACACCAGCGTAGGTATTCACGGAGACTCGATACCGTTTCCGTTCGATTCAGATCGAGTGAAAAATTTTCCGATGTCGAATCTATCGACTTCGGAAACTTTATTCTAGGCGTTTCTGACAGCCACGGAAAAATTTCCGAATCCCTAAGTCACATATGACATTAGTTTTCAATACCAACATCAGCCCATCTCGAAAGTTTTCGATGCCAACATCAGCCCATCTCGAAAGTGTTCGACAGATTTTCCGATATCGAATATCGAAGCTCCCTGAATACGCCCGCAGAGGCCTCACTAAAAGTAGGTATATATTGCACCAAAATAAGTTACTAAATGTCACCTAAAAGCTGCTACAACAGAGAAGATATTAATTTACCTTCAAAAGCGGCTGGAAATTGTGGTAAAGAGCAGATGGGAAACGTAAATTAAAACTGCTATAGTCCTCCCAAACAGTTTCGACCCTTTTTGAAAACTAATTTTTGCCACAAACGACCAATTTTAATAAAAAGGCCGTTAAAATCTTAGAACTGGCAACCATCCAAAACTATTATGGTGCGGCCACATATTCGAGATTCGGCGAAGGTTCGCGACACGTCTCGCCACATGGTCTTAAGACAGGTGGTGTTCGGACTTGAAAATGAAAATGTACTTATTTCTGTAGGTAATTGAAAATTACAGTTAGAAAAGTCAGTAGTCTAATAACAAGGCACTCTAAACTCGTCTATAAAGATGGTCTAAATGTTAACAGCAGCCTATCTCCACCGACGAGTTGCTGGTTCCAGACCGTACATGTTAGTTCTCCTTGACCGAACACAGGTTTTTTTCACCCGATTGTGGCCTGAGCATCACGGGTGATGACAAACATTGTGAGAAATGGTTCCCATTCGCTTTTCTTTTTTCTTGTCTTATCATGTTGGCTGGCCAGCAAGTAAACTTGTCAGCAGCGTCTGGCCACTAACATTAACTTTGTTTATTATAAAATGAACCCTGAATTTCAACTGGCGTTCATCCAGAGGAGTCTGATATCAACGGAAATTAGAAATTATAATTCCGTCTTTCATTCACGCGAACATGTTACGACTCATTCAGATTTAATAAAAAGTTTCCAGACGAAACATTGTTGGTTTTTGGCAAAGATGTTAAATAAGATAATTATATAGATGGTTTACGGGTCTCGGGGTGGCTTCCCGGACGTTTGAAAGGCGTGTGTTTACCGCAGTGATTGTTAATGCTGTTATATTATAACTAGCAAACCCGCGCGGATCTTATTTAGTCCAGTTCTAGTGGGAATTTTAAAAAATCCATTCTTGGAACCTCAGTGCAACATTTCATGCTTCTAGAACTAGAGAGTTCGGCTGTGCGTTCATTGATCAGTCAGTCAGTTAGTTTTTCCTTTTATTATATAGTTGACAGCTCAGTGATTAGCCAAATCATAACTGATTTGATTTAGGTAAATTAAACTTAGGTGATTAAACTTAGGTAACCTTAAGCCACAGTTACGTTATCATCTGTCAAAATAAAAATCTACAGTGGAAACTGTTTTGTGGCATCGATAGATTTTGATTTTTTTCCTATCTACGTTGACATCGTTATTTTAGTTCATGCTTCATTTTATTAATTGTTTTATTATTTTAAAATTTGATTTCTGTAATCGTAAAATGAAAATTACTAAAAACATTTGTAGAGGTGTTTAAATTTAATTTCGACATAATCGACTCTACCTTTTTCAATCGTCTCCAATTTAAAATATCACGGGCTGTTTTCAGAGATATTGTTATTTCACTGGACATATTCAATAATTTGATGATAAGAGGATTATTGAGAGCCAGCTAATCGAGGTTGTAAGAAAAAAATTTTCATTTAACATTTTCTTTCCAACTTCAGCAGATTTAAAAAATCATCATAAACTCCTTAAAGAAATGTTCAGCGTTCTTGGAAATGCTATATTTGTTTGTATTAATCCCATAATAGCTCTTTTCGAGTTATCTTATCAACATGTCATGTCATGTATTCACAGAGACTCGATACCGTTTCCGTTCGATTCGAGTCGAATCTATCGACATCGGAAACGAATCTATCGAGATGGGCTGATGTTGGTATCGAAAACTAATGTCATATGTGACACCAACTGTCATACCAACATCAGCCCATCTCGATAGATTCGTTTCCGATGTCGATAGATTCGACTCGAATCGAACGGAAACGGTATCGAGTCTCTGTGAATACGTCTGCAGCTCTTGCACTGTTTTAGTTATTAATCATAATGAGTGTTCAAAGTGCGAGTTCAACTTTAAAACATTACCTGCATTTAATACCTTTGTGATATTGTTTAATATCTGTTCAAAGAAACAAACAAAAATTTTATATAGAGTCAATTCTAAGTTAAGGGGTCAGAAAATAACACTCCTGAAAAGGGGGGTCCTAGAGTTTCAAAGTGTTGAGTCTGCTTCTCCTTCGGAACTAACTGCATATAGAGCTAATTAGTAACAAAAAATAGTGTTTGATCTTGAAGTCTGTTAATTAATATTTTAAGAAAAAAAATTGAAAAATTTTAGGGAAATAAAAATAAATATTTTTGGAATGACTATCAGTCGATATAGTGTTTCTCAATGACTTTGCGAATCTTTTGTGACTGTGAATACTATATCTCAAACAAGAAATTTAGTAGGTTTTTTACTAAATTTTATTTGCTTCAAATGTCACATAAAGCATGTAGAAGGTTTTTTTATATAATGTGCCGACAAAGACGTGCCATTGGAAGAATCCCGTCTAGATCTGCCCAATGACCGAGACGTAGTCATAATTAATTAATTTTACGATCCATTGAAAATAGAAGCACACAAAAAACACATTTTAAAATCACCTGTGTCCAGCCAGTCACTGGACTCTATAACAGGTTATGTCATTATTACGTAATATAATTTTATATTTAGAATAAATTGTGAACTTAAAATCTCTTTTATTTTTATCCATAAAGTTTGGTCACTAATAATACTAGGTACCTAATTTATCACATACACACTACATAGTATAAAACAATTCTTGCTGTTTGTCAGTCCCTGTGTATACTTAGATCTTTAAAACTAAGCAACGGATTTTGATGCATTTTTTTAATAGAGTGGTTCAAGAGGAATGTTTTAGTATCAGCATTGTACCCGTGCAAAGCCGGGGCGGTTCGCTAGTACTGACTAAATTCTAAATGTGGTTCTAAGACTGGTTACATACTAAGGACACTCGCAGCAATGTTTCAGGTTTCTTCATCAACAAATCCATGGTTCATCATGACGTATATTTTCATGGCTGGCTTTATATATTTTATATGTCTTTGCCGCCTCTTTGAGAATAATTTAAAAAATATTCAATCACCCCATGTCCCTCTGTATTGTATTTCTGGAAGATCCAATTTTCCTATGTTTTTTTTTTTATTTTCGAAGCATCACCGGCCGGTGTAGTTAGTAGGTTCGATTCTGCTTTACACCGACTAAACTTATTTTAGTTTAGTCCTGTCTTTGTATGACCTCAAAATAACAAAAGGGATAGAAAATAACCTACCGAATTTAGTCCTGTCAGAGGCTGCATTTTAGTCGTTACTTCTTTACGCACTAAACACGTTATGAAATTCCTTAGTTGACAGGACTAATTTTTATTTGACAGGACTAAATATCTGTCGTCTGTTCTCTTTATAGGAGAAAGAAAATGACAGGTGTAAACTAAAATAAGTTTAATCGCTGTAAAGCAGAATCGAGGCCACTTTATATTTATTTAGGTACACATGTCTCAGAAGTCTCAGACCGTAGTCTGGGACCTGGGGGTTTCCTTAAGGTTTCCGTCGAGCTGGTGAAACATATTTCCAGTTCTAGTCAGTAAAGACGTCATTCACACTGGGCAAAAGTAAAGTTGTTAGCACATTAACAATTTATTAGACAGTTATAGAGCGATAATAAATAAAACAAGCCGTATAAATGTATAATTGGTTGTATAATTCTGGCAAACTACGCAGTTGGGGTTGTTGACAGAACTGTTTACGTTGAAAGCTTTCGGAAAACGTATTTTCTAAAGCACATTATTACGAAAATAATAATAAATTGCGGACACAATTTACACAAGGTTATTCAGTCCCAAACTAGGCAGAGCTTGTACTATTACTAAACAACTGCTAGACTTACTTAAATAAATATGAAACACCCAGACACGAAGCCAATAGACATGTTCACACAAATGTTTTCCTGGAGCGGGGATCGAACCCGCAACCGACTCCGAAGGCAGGGTCACTAAAAAGTGAGCCAACAGGGCCGAAAATTATTATTATACTTATTTCTCTGGATATTTTATTAATAGTCCATAGTTTGTTAGTTAGTTAGTACCTTTTTATGCATAGAATGAATTAGATTCAGCTCCCAACCTACACACAATCAAGCAACAGAATCAAGCATAATATTTTTTTTATTTGCCATAAAATATTTCAATAATCTATGAATTATTTTAATGAAGCGGTTTTACATAATAAATATTAATTACAAAATTTAGAATGAAGCTATGAATTTTTAATTTACTCAGTATTTTAGGTAGTACACACGATTTTAAAAAAAAAAACGAGAAACTGACTGACTCGATTAACGCACAGCTTCAACCAATGTATCTAACCTATACAATATGTATCAGAAAGGTGAAATAATATTGAAGGGTGTATATGTATATCGTGTAACGAAATACCTACAAAAATATCAGATCTAATATAGCAACTTTTTTCTTTCATATAAACTTAATAATTACTTTTTATGTGTGAATTTTCGCCAACCCTGTGATTGAAGAATAAAAGCGTACGGGCTCCCTACGCGCTAGTGTCGTTGACCGTAGTAGTGGTAGGTAGCGTAGGTAACGCAGCTGATCGCTCGCGCCGCGCCGGTCGCCGCCCGCGCGCGCCTTAACATACCTACCTATTTTATTCTAGGGTAAATGTTATTGGAAATAATAAAAGTTATAGCAGTAATCATTTATTTAAAAAAAATTAAAGGTAACAGCGTAGTTTTTATTCAATAATAAATTTAACGGATCAAAACATTGTCATTAAACAAGTAATACCTACTTACAGACTAATCATGTAGTTTCATCAAACTTTTCCACTTTGGGATTTGGGTCCAACCTACTATTGGTTTACACACACATTAATACCGCACAATAACTCAAAATGTCCACCCGTGCGCAGTGGGTACCACCAGCCGCAGGTCCCGGTGCCACGAGTAGGCGTACAGGTGCGCGACCTTGGGGGGTTTGAGCGCGGAACGAACCAGCCTCGCACAGACGCAGACACCTGACAAATTCTCCCGAAGCAGCTGAAGGATAGCATCTGCTGTTCATCCAGCAGTCTACCTTCGGCGAAGCGCACGTGACACAGCTCCCTAACTCGACTGATATTGCCATCAGGAGCACCGACACAAAGTCATTTCATAAGATTCACTTGAATAATCGCGAGACACTGTAGCGACTGTTGCGAGTCATATTCTTTGATTATAACACGTCTTCACTCGTTGATAGATAGGAAGCAACTAAGTTCATTGATTTGAAAATGAAAGAATTTGCCGATTTTCTAAAATTTTGTTGTAGGGTTCAGTTGAAAATTAGACATAACCCTATGAAAATAAAAGACGTAAAAATAATTTTAAGCGATACAAGGATAATGAACCAATTAATTACATAATTTACTTTTGCACATGGTGAAATAATAATAACGTGAAATAAGATAAAAGACTTAGAATTAGGAATATTTTTTAAACATACGGAACCACTCAATAAATAGAGGGTGGAGCTAGAGTCTTTAATAACGCCGCCGCCGGCCCTTTGACCTTTGCGCAGTGTCCTTATTGGCCAAAAAGGAGCGCGCGGGCGTTCCTAGTAATCAATGAATTTTTCATTGATCTAAGACCGCAATCCACGTGGACTAACAAAATTCTATCAAAGACTAATAATGTCAGATATTTACGTAGGTAAATTAGTAGGTTTTCTTTAAAACTATTGGAAAAAAATTAAAATAATGATGGAGTATTATCGGGCCTGTTGGCTCAGTTGGTAGTGACCTTCAGAACCGGAGCTCGCAGGTTCGATTCCCACTGAACAACATGTTGGCCTACAGTTGTGTGAATGAACATATCATTTTTCTTCGTGACTGGGTTTTCAATAATTATTTAAGTATGTCTATTAGTTATTTAGTACTCATAGTGTAGGCTCGGTCTAGTTTTTCGTAGGTAAAAACACGATGTCTTATCTGTACCATGTTTAGTCAGTTAAAAGAGAGTTCAACAGCATTTAGCAGCTGATTTAAGGATTGAAAATGATTTTTTTTAATGATAACTTCAACGTTGTTTTACTCCAAATTTATAGTATATATTAAACAAGAGACATTTTTCACGAACTGTATATAAGCTACTTTATATGACCCTTAATTATTATTTCACCTTTCTGATACATATTGTAGAGGATTTTTAAAATTCCCACACTACAATATCGCCTCGAGCATACGCCAAGGACATACGTGACGGAAGTTCAATTATGTTATTTATTTAGAATGCTTATACATTGATTAATAATAATTATACATTGTATTATTGTCAAGAAGGTGCCACGCGATAGTTACAAATTATAGTGTAATTTTTATGGTGATAAATAAATAATATATTTTTTTAAATATTTTTTTAAGTAGAATTTAAAATAATTTTATCCTAAAATTACTGACATTTTCAAAAGACGGCCGAAATCCCAAAAGTTTCTTAAAATCTTGACATGTCAGAACAGACTCTGACATCTAGTAACCCCACAAGCGGGCAAAACAAGGAAAGGCCTTTATACAATGTTTAAAAAATCAACCAGCGAGTTATCAAATACATCAATAAATAGAAAATCTGACGCAATCGTATAGACAATGAATCACTTGCTAAATCTCATTTACCTACTCGGTACTCTCGCTTTGCAAAGGTTGAATGAACTGTCTAGTTAATAAGAACCGAAATACTTAGTGCTGTCTTGTCGCAGTTTCTTGTGAGTAACTTGAGGTGAGTGATTCATGGGTATTATTTTAAGCTGGACAGTGACATATCGATACCTCTGGGCTCAATTGTCGTAAAGGACAAAACGTAAGTTTTCAGGAGGAGGAAAAAACAAAAAAATATATTTAAATTTGAATGTAGTTTTTTTGTTTCTGGAGCTATTTTAATGAAACCTAGAAAGAAAATACTTAAAATTGTATCTTCTTTTTAAATATAAATAAATAAGCTATGTAAATGCTGTACTTTCTGAAATAGTTTTCCTTTACGACCAAAAAATTACAAAAAAAGTGCCTTTAAGCCATGATTTTTTTGCTTTATGTAAGTATCTTAGGGAATTAAGGACATGATAAATATTTTTTAGGTAGTAAAGGACATCTCACTAAGGCAATTAATCGGGGATTAGGAGTAAATTTGTATCAAAGTCATTAATGATTATATTTTACTAGCGAATCGCCCCGGCTTCGCACGGGTGCAATGCTAACACTAAAACCTTCCTCTTGAATCACTCTATCCATTAAAAAAAACCGCATCAAAATCCGTTGCGTAGTTTTAAAGATTTAAGCATACAAAGGGACATAGGGATATAGGGACAGAGAAAGCGACTTTGTTTTATACTATGTAGTGATTTAATGTAATTTTTTATATGAAGTCATTAAGAACTACAAAAGACTTACTTAAACAAATAAAACATGAAAATTAAATTAAAATCTTTATGAGATAAAGAAATTTAAAAAATAATCTCATGCCTTTTTTCCCAGAGGGGGTAGGCATTCCATTTCTGGAAATACCCACTTTTCACGAGAATATTCGACCCCTGCACGTGACGTGATAGGTGGTGAACCCATCGCCGGACTGGATTTGTTACACATGCCTCAGAATTAATTCTGGGACTGGGTTTCCTCAAGATATTTTCCTCCACCGTCGAGCTAGTGATGAAAATGTACGTAAATTTTGAAAAACTCATTGGTACATGCCAGGATTTGAACCCAAGCTTCACTGATTATCATCATGAGAAACAGGCTCTTTAACCGTAAGGCTATCACAGCTGCTGCTGCTGCTATTAGATAAACAGATTTGTGTATTTAGCTATTGGTAGTCTACCTCATTTACAGTATTTACATTTACTTCTTGCACTATCTCACTGCTAGGCTTACTTTTCTTTCCTTTGAACTGTCCCTTTCCTTTTCCTGTATCCTTTCTTTTCCTTGATGTTTTTTCAAACAGTACTACCTATATCATCATATGTCTTTGCGTCTTCTTCCATAGAATATTGAATAAACACATGGTCGATATTTATTGTTGTGTGTCTGTTGCCTCATAATATGTCAGATACAGTTGTAGCATCTACCTGATTGTCCAAATTTTCAGATTTATTTACTTTAGCACTAGAACATGTATAGATTTTATATAGCCCTTGTATAGATTTAGCATTTGAACTTTTTTGATGAAGCCTCCGTAGACGTTGAGGCTGCGGGTTGCTTGAGGGATGTAATAGATGATGTGACATCCAAACCGGGATGATGAGTTTCAAATCGGGTAAGAACGAGTGTGCTAGGAGTTTTGGTTACTTTACAAAATAGGCTTGAACGCTGCTGCTGCGGAGATTCACGAAAATTAGCTATATAGAACTAGCTAGGTTTCCTTAGGGGTTTGTAGATAAATAAACTTTTTAGTGGGTAAGAAACTGTTTTACAACATGTATTATCAGCTGTTAGAACAAAAATATATTTTACTTTTATTTTAAGGGGTTCATTTCAGAGTTTTCAATGCATAACAATTACTAGTTTAAGACTAAATAACCGTGTGAGAATTGTGTCCCACAATTTATTATTATTGTTATAATAAAACTAACTTCACATTTAACACGGTTGTCAAAGACTAGAATAGCATAATAATATATAGAATAATAGAATAGCATTGTAAATTCATAATTTTAAAGGTAGTTTAGGACAATTGATAAAAATATAACTTTTACATCCATGGTAGTAAAAGGACAATCATATATTATTTCGATCGTATTTAGGTCGTAAAGGACAACTGTAAAAAAATATGATTTTACAGCCACAGCCTATTGTCAATGATTTGCTTTACTACCATGTTGATTATATTTTGAAGGCATTTTGTTATTTACGTCGTTATTTTTCTAAAAATGTTGCTTAGCGCTCCAAAAAATGTGGGTAGTAAACAACATTTTTTGGCGAATATCGCAAAACGAAATATACAGATCGATAGAGAATTAAAAACTGAGTAAGAATATGTCAAAAGTGCCTTTACGACCAAATGTCCTTTACGACCTTTGAGCCCAGAGGTATCGATATGTGGACCACTACTGACGTCACAGTGACTGTGCTGTATCTACTTACGTATGTTTTTTTATAAAGTTTCCGCACATGAGTATTAGCTCTTTTTATGCCTCAAACTGGGTTCAATTTCAAGTAGGAAATAAAATCTGGTTATCTATTTTTTGCGCAATTTACACACCGTTATTACCGAATGCTCCGACACGATTAGCATACTAATGTCTAGTTCTTTTATGAATGGTAATTTTGTCAAGAGTATCTAGAGACACAGTTCTGTATTTTTTTTATTTTTTAATATTAGGTAGTAAGTAGTTACTACTTACTACGGGCCTATGGGGGTGCACCGAATTACGATTTACTACGGCGGTGTCGGTTTTCACTACGGCGGTGTCACTTTTTGACACCGATCGACCCGAAGTAACGGCCGAAATATCGTAAATCGAACAACAGCCCACAGATGCAAAATTTTATGTCTTTTACACAACGGAAATTAGCTACAACGTTAAAGTTTTAAGGTTTTCACAGGCTTCCAGACGCATTCAGTGATGTTTTAATAATTACCTACCCTACAAACCATTTAGAATTTTTTCCTCCATGTTGTATTTATATATAACCTACCTATATTTGGGGCAAAACTTTCAGCGACTATTCACAGATTAAGTTTTCTTGGGAGTCAGTTTTCTTTTTACTTGCTTGCACTAGTGTCTACTGGTATTACCTATCTGTAGACTGAAAGGATTGATGGGGTTTAAGGTGTGGTGTGAAGCTAGATTCGTCTTCATCTCCTAAATGTCTTAATTAGGCTAGATATATTCATTCTTTGAGTGCCTTTTACACGTAGTCGGGTGCATTAATATTTTAATTAGAGTATTTAGGTACTTGTAATAGTATTTTAATTAATTAATTGACATCTCTCCAGCCGCATGAGCTGTATTTTCTAGAATGATGAATTTATTTTTTACACATTTTATTATTAATGTCTGCGGTTTTGGAAAATACACATGCGTGTATTGGTCAATGCGTATTTTAACACGCATGCACTTTACATAGGTATATAATAAACATAATATAAAATAATTAACACCTATTGACACGCCTTTTATCGGCGAGGGGGTGGGCAGACAAGACAGAGGTATTCCATTTCAAGAAATACCCACATTTCAGCAGGACCATTAAACGTGGTAGGTGGTCCATCAGCGGACCATATCACATTCTGGGATCAGCGGGTTACCTAGCCTACATCGTGTAAGGGTGTAAATTTCCGTGGGATTTCCAAAAAACGCTTTTAGTACTCACTTACATAAGAAACCTTTGCACTAAACGTCATGATACTGGGGCTCAGTGGTTTCTTCTGTGCGTTGATTGATCAGCCACTCAGTCAGTTTATTTTTATATATATATATATATTTACTTATAGACTAGCGGTTCTGCGCGGTTTCACCCGCTTAGTTCCCGTTCCCGTGGGAATACTGGAATAAAATATAGCCTATGTTACTCAGGGGGGGATATTCTAGATTTATATTGGTAAAAGAATTTTTAAAATCGGTACAATCGTTTTTGAGTTTATTCGTAACAAACATACAAAAATAGAAATTTTTCCTGTTTTTAATATTAGTATACTTAGATATTGATATAGATAGTAGGTATAGATTTACAGTTTTAGAGATGAGTGAGCCAGGGTTTATTGCTTCTAAATAGAAGTGGCAAAGTGAGACGAAGGCGGAAACTTCAATAACATCTGTTTCATTCATTTATTAATATTTGCGGTTTTGGAAATTACGCATACATGTTTTGTCAATGGACATGAATAAACGGTACATATTAAGGATACTGAATACCTACATACTGATATTATAATGAGGAAAATTTTTGTGTTTGTTATTTAGGGTTAATATCTGGAACACCTGAATCTATTTTAAAGATTCTTCCATAAATAGGAAGCTACGTTGTGTTGTGTTGCAAATTAAACTATTTATTTATCTATCTACGTTATCCCTAACTATAGGCTTTATTTTGAACAAAATTTTTATAAAAGTTCCGTATATGACGTAAGTGAGTTCTAAGAAGGGTTTTGCGGAAAATCCCTAGACAACGAGATACAAATGTAAATATCACGCAACAGACATAAAATACCTACTTACAAAATGATGGACTTCATTTATACCTAATGTAACGACACCTAACGGTACTACATAGAACTAGTTCGCGCCATAAACGACAAACGTTCTAAACCGCACTATAGAAGTTTTCTCATGAGTTTGTATAAATACAACTGTCCGACATCAACCGTTGGACCGCGGTCCCCAGGCACGATCACCCTCGCCTAAAGGAAGATCTTCCCTTTTCACGGTGGAAGCATTTTACCTCCGCTCCTCTACAATAACATGGGAAAACCCAGCAGTTGGCTCTTAAGAATTGACGATGAAAGATAATGGAATGGAATCTTCAACACCATTAATTATAATTGTTGTAAGTAGGTACATCTCGTCAGATATTTTTCCACTTCGCGACGTGTCAGCAATTACCATCGCTTCCGCTTCCTATTTACTTCCTATCAACTGTGATCTGTCTTATATACTACATGTTACCCATTATTGTGTATGTTTACATGTAACATACATAATGATTATAAAACAGTAGATCTTCACCACGGTCATTTAATGAATACATTTTGACTTTATGTGGATATTTTCCGGTGATATTTTCCTTAACAGTCAGAACGAAAAGTGGATTATTCAATTATAACAAAGTTAGGTCGAAGTAATATATTAATTCTACTTTTAATCACACGAGTATTGTTTTATTATAAATTACTAATCGATACAAACAATAATCAAAGGATAAAAGTAAGAAGGTGGCTATGTACCTATGTCCTTCCTAAACATGCCAAAGTTAGGTTGCAGACAGATGTACAGACAAAGGTGATTTCACGTTTCTTTTGGTGAAGGAAACCATCGTGAGCAAACCCGTAGGTCGCAGAATAAATTGAAAAAAATGTACAGCACCTCGGTGACCAAGGCGCGGACCACCTACGGGCTCACCACTTGTCACGTTTAGGGGTCCAAAAAAGTGGTTAAAATTGGCTTTTCCAGGATTGGAATATCTCTGCCGGGGATAAGAGCGTGAGCATATGCATTTTACTCTGTATTTGCACGTGGTAAGGTCTTGTAAGACTCTTTCCCTTTCCGTTAATTGCCTACTGCAACTCTCAGTTTCTGCACTCAACCCGTAAGGAGTCTATCATTTTGCCATATTAATATCTCGTAATCCAAGGCCCACCTGTGTCGGTTCAACGGACTAGAGCTAACCAGTCTGCCTGGTTAACACACCAACACACATTTGCGGATAACAAACTACAATTCACACCAATCTCGACCTTAATCCAACCACGTAAGCTCACAAAACTCGTGTTGTCACAGCAAAACGGGGTCGCAATGTGTGTCGGCAAAGCGCCATTTATGTATTTACTTTTATTTTTTTATGGTATCTCGATCTGGACTCGCGAATAATCGTTGGACTGTCTAGAGTTTTTGTGTTCCCGGGTGGGCTGCGTTACTACTAGCACAGAGTACTACAGTGTATCTTCCGATGCTTAGTGGTCCATAAGTCTGTCTTTGTTGGGAGGGGAGGGGGGGATTCTTCATTCAAACTTATCGTAATCAGGTGCATTTTGACGTAGGTCCTTTTTTTTTATAACAGTATTGTACCATGTCTTTTATGTGTTACTTTTTTTTATTAATATTTATTACAGTATACATTACAAATGCAGCGTAAACATAAATCAGTTAATGATTTTTCCATACACTACAGTATTCGAAGTTCATAACGGTATTTTAGCAAAATTTATAAGAAATATATTTTATCACACTAGACTCGATTCTGCTGACCAGCCAAAATTCCTAATTTTAAGTTAGTAGAGTTAAGAGCAGTGATAGCCCGGACGGTTAAAGAGCCGGCCGAAAATCAGTGAGGCTCGGGTTCGAATCCTGGCATGTACCAATGAGTTTTTCAAAAAACTTACGTACATATTTATCACTAGCTCGACGGTGAAGGAAAACATCGTGAGGAAACCCGCAGGTCTCAGAATTAATTCTGAGACATGTGTAAACAGACCCGGTCCGGCGATGGGCTCACCACCTATCACGTTTAGGGGTCCAATGTATCTCGTGAAATGTGGGTATATCCAGTAATGGAATACCTCTGCCTACCCCCTCGGGGATAAAAGGCGTGAGATTATATTATATTATATATTTAAGTTAGCTCTATTCTTGTCCACCGCTTTGTAAAGAAAAGGGACAGAAATACACAATAGAATATTCCCTTCAAGAGTTCTGTGTAATAACTTGAAAAAAGAACGGATTTAACGGCACTATGAGGTTAAAACGTAATCAAATTCGAATCCAATTGAGTACCTCCAATTCCTCCAAATTGAAATATTTAAGAGCAATTCGCGCGTAACCTAATTTTCAGTGTTCTTAGCATCCGTCCAAACACAAACTTATATATCTATTATATTTAAGAACATATAACATATCTTAGTAGCATATTTGAAGTTACTCTTCCTTATAACCACACCCTACATTTACCTATATAGCTCACCATACCGTATGTAGTACCTACACTTAATTCGCCGGAAAATCCACAAAGTGTGTTGCGACAAACCGCTCAGTGCTCTAAATTAACGAGAACGTACCGCGCTGGTTTATGTAAACGACAAGCTTGTATCTCGAACGTTCGGCGGCTTTCCTGGCTTAAGGTGCCTTAATAGGCGATCCAGAGGCGGTTTAAGGCTTAGTCTACTAGTGGACTCGATTCTGCAAACCACCTAAAATTCCTAATTTTAAGTTAGCCTATCTTTCTTTATAGAGTACGGAAGACAAAGGACAGAAACAAACCATCGATTATAGAGTAATGTCAAAAATGGAAAAACCAAATAATTTGATGTCTTATCTGTCACTTTTATCCATGACCTCCCTAGATCGTTGCTAAAATTGCTAAACGTGTATTTGAATGCGTCCATATGGTTCAATTTTGTTATTTTGACATTTGTGACGTTGTAAATAAATATGGCACTTATTTATGTCCCTTTCCTTTCTAAAGCGGTGGAAAAGAATAGAGCTAATTTAAAATTAGGAATTTTAGGTAGTTTGCAGAATTGAGTCCACTAGCGTTATAAATATCAGATATACGAGCATTCTTGATACTTGAAGTTATTGTTCTTCCAACTATGCTACAAATAACAACGATCAATATACTATTCGAAAAGTGGATCAAAATGAAAGTACCAACCTAATTTTATTTCAATATTGGAACATTTAATTAGCTGATTCAAACCTTCTAACATTATTAACTCGAAAGTTTGTGAGGATGAATGTTTGATGCTCTTTCAAACAAAAAGTGCTTAACGGATATTGATTAAAGTTTTGCGGTGATGTTGTTTATACTTCAGAATAACACATAGGCTACTTAAACTCCCGGAACGTGGGCAAAGTCGTTTGCAAAAGCTAGTATCAGTATTATCTACCACCGCGTATTATGTATGAAGCTATACATCTTGGGGTGGATACTTAGTGGATCGTAGAAACTAATGAAAAAATAACTTGAATATCATAGATTGGGGTAGGCAGAGACAATAGACTGCCATTTTTTACGAACCTGGCAGATCTCTCGTGCTTCATCCACATCCATCAAACTACTCATGCATGCTCGTCGGTGTCACTATCACTACATTACTATCACTATCACTACATAGTATAAAACAAAGTCGCTTTCTCTGTCCCTATATCCCTTTGTCCTTATGTCCCTATGTCTGCTTAAATCTTTAAAACTACGGAATTTAATGCGGTTTTTTAATAGATAGAGTGATTCAAGAGGAAGGTTTTAGTATTAGCATTGCACCCATGAGAAGCCGGGCGGGTCGCTAGTAGGGTAATAAAATAAGATATAATTACCCATCTAAAGCCTTCTTATCCACCCGATAAAGGCAGACCTTAATATTATTGAAGAGCTAAGACATGATAGTTCGTGTCGATCCGTCTGACTGCGT
This sequence comes from Ethmia dodecea, assembly GCA_963855545.1. Lineage (NCBI taxonomy): Eukaryota > Metazoa > Arthropoda > Insecta > Lepidoptera > Depressariidae > Ethmia > Ethmia dodecea. The sequence goes on along the minus strand of OY979456.1, from coordinate 12,375,673 downwards.
CCCTGAGCCAATAATTTTCAAACAGTTTGCTTCATAGAAGCTTTTTACCGTCAGCCTAGCCGGTCGAGTCGCTGTACACAAATAAACTTGATCAAGACCGGCTGCAATTAACCGCAGGGATACTGCAGAAAAATGCAGTCGTATCCATTGGAAAAATTTATAATGTGAAAGTAAACGTTTTAGACAAAATATCATGTTTGAATGTAATTTCGTCCGAGTTTAGAATTACAGTTTATTTAATTTTATGTAAATAAAAATGCTAGAGTGTTTGTTTGCGCTTCCTTTTATCAGCAACTGAGCAACGGACCATTTTATGCTCGGTTCGGGAAATAATATTCTTAGGTAACTTTTTATCCAGAAATTTTTTTTGTTCGTTTATTTTCTGTAGGAAAAGTACACTTAGAAATTAAACTGAAAAGAATGAAACTTGTTAGGTAATTTTCATTGGTAGCCGATCTGGTAACGATTCGGAGACATAAAAGGGTGAACTGATTTTGATGATTATTTTTTTATTTGAAAGCTGGTAGGTACTTCCAATGTGGTCCCATTTGGTCCAGTTCTGACAATGGTATCCCTGAGAAAACCACATAAGTTGAAGTCGGTTTTTTACTCTTTTCCTGATTTACAATCGAAACTTCTGGAAATTCTAATGCTTCGTAGAGAAGTAGTACGGATTCCTAGCAGGTTAGTCACTCCGAAATGACACCCGTATGCAATGCAAATTTGTAGCTTATTTACACAGTCAACGTTTCACGATCGCGACTAGCATAAAAGGATCCAATGCGCTCTGTTAATGCAAAAGTGATGTCCGCTTGTTACCTTTTCACGGCTAAACCCATGAACAGATTCAACTTAGGTAAAGCAGAGAAACACGACGTAGGTACTTCTTAAAGAAGGACATATATAATTCCAAAGGTATAATTATATTCGATCTAATTAGTTACACTAGTATTAATATAAACTATAATATTAAAAACTAAAAAAATCATAAGTAGGTAATATCACTTCAAGCCTATGCTTGTATATAAATAAACTTCCCGTTCTCGTATGAATACGGGAAAAAATAAAACCTATGTTGCTCAAGGATATTCTAGCTTTCCATGGGTGAAAGAATTTTCAAAATCGGTCCAGTAGTTTTTGAGTTTCTTCGTAACAAACTTACAAAAATACAAATCTTTCCTCTTTAAAATATTAGTATAAATACAAAAATCTTTCTCTATTGGTGAAAACGGCATAGAAATCCTTTACGTGGCATAAAAGATTTAAGCGTACAGACGGGAAGCAACTTATTCTATGTAGAGACGAGATAATACATAAATAATAAAGTAGGGTACTAACATCCTCTTTCTGGGAGATATTAATTAAGATTGTCTTTTCTAGTCTACTACATAATATTCAGAGGCAGTCAGCGTTTAGTAGGCAAAGTGCGTGTGTGCGCGACTGCGCCAGAGTGGTAGACTGCGCGGCGCGCGGCGCGCCCTCCGCGGCGACGATTTAACGTTCAAAGCTGTTCTACTTAAAGCTGCAAGTGTTGTTACAGCATGACATTCCTATTAAGTTTCTGTAGGTACTCAATTTATAGCTACTTATATGCTTTGCATGATGTAAGGTGTAGCCGAGTTAGATCAAGCTTTTTTGAGGAAGATTTGTATGGTGAATGTACTAGGAAATTAATGTTCTATAGGTATTTGTACTGCACTTTAATAGGACAGCTTGCAACTGCTATGTTACCCTTAGTGAGATATGTTTAGTTTAATAAAAGGCCTTTAAGTATTGTTAGTTTTATAGATCGTGTGTAGATAACAAAAACTAAAGTACCTACCAAAATTAAGACGACACAAAAATATCTTTAGCACACAATATTTGTGTAAATAAGCCTAGTGATAACACTATCTTTTGTTTGTAACAGCTTACTAAAAATTAGATTTCAATTCATAGTAGGTAGGTACATATACCACCAACATAAGTATACCTACGTCATTATAATTGTAAGACAGAAATACCTCACCCAGAAATAGTGTACAATTGGCAATGCAAGGCGTTGACTGACGCGCCTCTATTGAACGGCTACAGAACAACTAGAAGTGTCAATGGACACAGCGTAAAATTTTTGAGAAGGCAAAAAAAATCATCAGTATTCGCTCGCGCTCAGCTTACCGCCGCCGAGATTTGTACAGTCAAGAGCAAATGAAGCTTTACACTTGTAGTGAGTCTGACCTCTAAGGCGACTGTAGTAAGAACGTTACAAAGTCTAATGTGTCAAGCTCCACGTGCTTTTGACTGTACTTCTAAAAGTGACAGGTGAAACAGGTGCTGAGCCCATCGCTGGACTCGGGTGCTGTGACACGTGTCTCAAAATCAGTAGATACCTACTTGTTTCCTTAAGAAGTTTTCTATCGCCGAACTATTGATAAATTTAAAAAGTAAGTTTTTAATCATATAAGAACCGCCGGTTCCAATTGGAACCGAGACACAATTAAAAATCTATTGTGTCTGTGATTCATGGTCTGAAAGGTTAAAAACTCATCAGGAAAGAAATCCGACCCTCTTGCGTAAGAAGGGCTATAATTACAACCAAATAATAAAAACACCATCGAAACTATAATGGTGCCTAAAGCCCCTCAAGGTACCTATCAGACTTGGCTGTTACTACAGAATTTGTCAGTGCTGTTTTTGAGTATTTTTGTATCCTTCTCTTACTTGATTTTAGAAAATAAATAGGCTATTTTTGTATCCTAAAATGGGGTCGAAGTCTCGGGCATAAGCTAGTAAGTAAAAGGTACTTAATCACGAGTACGGTACGTTAACAGAACTAAAATTGTACAAAATAGCACTCGGCGATATTCCAAAACTGAATCATTTCTGCCTACGTGAACACGTCACTTGTAAATGATCCAATTTGGTTGTAAATAGCACGTATGTAACACAACATGGTTTTCCTCCTGAACCTCATAAATAAATCAGTATTAGGGAAAATTATACAATTGATACGATTGTAACTGTTATGCAAAATTTATGAAGGTAACCAAGTATGTATGTAGCGATGTGTTGAAGAAAGGCCAGATGAAGATGAATGAAGCATGAGAGATTTCAGGGTAGCAAGTGGCGGTCTATTATCCTACCCCAATGGGGAATACATGTGCGGTGTGATTATACACAACGCGCCACAGAATAAGCTCAATACCTCATACACCCCAATTAAGCTGGGGTCCCACGGTCCGCTATTCTACGGATCAGCTACACTCAGCCGACGAGCACGGACGGCGACGCACCACAGGCAGGGCCGGTCCAACGGTGCGTGTCGGTGTGTGTAGATGTTTTTATGTTGTCATAATGCAAAGCGAAAGAAAGAGAGAGAAGAGCGCACCTTTGAAGTTACCGACTCACGATGGATACGGGCGCACCGCCACAGACGTTCTGTGCTATCACGGTCCCACGGTGCGTCGTGCGAGCTGGTCTGCGTGCATCCGCGATTTTACGGACCGTGGGACCCAAGCTTTAGTAAGTATATTAATATAAAAATAATATGATGCATTCGTACTTTAGTTTTGTCTAACCAAATTTCTTAAATAAAGAGCAATAACAGTACGGTTTCCATAGGTAGCCCTAAATTCTGTAAAAAGTAACACTTGGTAAAAATTGCTGAAATCGATGAAGTCATCGATACGGAACAAACTATTTTCAGTAATTGCGCTTATTCTGTTACATATTGTATACAACCTAACCTATTGCGTTAGAAAGTTAACGAGTTCAAAATCCGTACCACGATGTCGTCAGACGGCGAACCCCTGCCTGTTTCGGCAGCTATAGGTCCTCGTTGACCTAGATGGCAGCGCGTGCGCACGTGGCTAATTGCCGCTGATTGGCCGCTGGCGCGCTCATCACGCCACCGACCTAGCCCGCTAATTGTTGCGTGACATGTCATACGGTTTTATTTATATTTATACATATATATTACTGAGTGCAATGGGTTTAAGGACGCTGAAGAATAGTATCGAAAAATCTATGTTGTATTTGCAGACAAAGTATTCATCACACGCTTAGAGTCGCATCCAGTAAGTAACAATTCTGTTGAAAAAAAGAGTCCGATACCGAAGCATGTTTAATTCGATTGATCGATTTGGACGAAGCACAAACCCAGTGTCAGTGTACTGTCTCTGCCTACCCTGAAGGAAAAAAAGCGTGAATGTATATGTGTGTGTTTATGGGTAGTTTCTGGTTTTAACTGTCATGTTAATGTCATAATCGTCAACCCGTATCAGCCCATTACAGGGCTAATTCAAATAAAAATATTGTTCTAGTGTCATACTCGTATTAAATTACACAACGTCTTATTATGTGTTTACAGCTGATGGTCACCTGAAGTAAGTAAATAGTAAAGATATAAGTTTAAACTACAAGTTTTGTTGTATGGAATGAGACCCCATAGTAGTTATTCTAATATCTGTGGTAGGACGTCCGTTGTGTAGCTAGTTATGACGTTTTATTAAAAAAAAACAAGGAATTAACTGGTTATCCGTTTGGATTAATCTTGAAAAATCAGGACGTTTTTGAATGTACCTAAACATTGTTTACAATAATAGCACTATTTTAACGCAACTCCGAAGAAGACCTGTCACTAGTGCAAAATGTAAATTCATATTACACTGCCTCATTTCATCAGGCAAGTCTGATAAACTCACAATGGCTTTGTAGTATTCATTAGCAGAGGAGATTGGTTAGATTGTTAGTCTGCGAGGACACTAAGGTTATTACCCCGGAGCTACATCGTATGATCAAACTAGCCACCTGTTCAACACAATACCCCATTGTAAAGCTAGATGCAAGCCATCTATGCAAATTGCGGTAAAAGTGTGACATGCCTGGTTTTAGTTGAAGAAATTCTTTAGATACCATCATAAAAGAGCTAGGAAGATTTTAATGATACACACATTCTTTGAAGGGAATTGGCAGGACAGGTCCCGTTGGTCGTATGTCGTAGTCAGTCGGATAGAACAGCAAATATTTTAGTCCAGGCAATGAAGCGGATTTTTGTATGAAGACCCCAACATGAATTCCTCAGTCGATGAAACTTTGCAGGATTGTAGTAGGTATAGTATGAGAAAATACTTGCATAAAGAAATCCAAAAAAAAAACCTAACCGAAGTTTTCACTGAAATGTCATTTAATAGTCGCTGTGGACTTACATTTTTTTTTTACATATATAGATATGTATTTTATTTTCAGAAATTATCAACCTAAAAAAAAATTTTTTTAGTGGTTTTGGTAAGCTTTTTTTTTTTCTTACCCGTGACTCCAGACTGCTTTTTAAGGACACGAGAGAAATAAAATTTGACGGAGCAATTTTCCCAGCGAAATGATGGACCATAATAGGTATTTTGTCCAGTAAGTAATAGTTCTGTTTGGACAAGGTTTTGGATTTTTATCATGTACCACATAATGATGTAATCAAGTCATCTAGTAAAACAATTCTTGACTGAGTAATTACTCCTTCAAATTTAATAAGTTATTTGTACTTTTAGTTCTAGTTATAAAAACCTAACTTCGCCATTGTTTTTTTTTTGGATTTTTTTATGCAAGTATTGTCTCATCCTATACTACAATCCTGCAAAGTTTCATCGACTGAGGAATTAATGTTTGGGTCCACTGCCTTTATTGCCTAGACTATTTGTCCAACTGAGTCCGAAAGAAAGACAGTCACCGACCCTGACAAAAAGGGATGCTATTAATCGATACCTTGTCAGTAGAGGCAGAAGAGAGATATTTTTTTATTTGTCATTTATTAATTATATAAACTTAACCTAAACTTAAGGACACCAGTAAAATAATTATTAAGTCTCCTTCCTCTTGGAAGGAGCATGATCAGATCAGTGGGCTAATATGGTTTGATAGAAGGAAGAGAGATCGCAAATTCGCTAAGGCCGCATAAGCAGAGGTCGTAGCGAAGGTTACGTGACAATGGATTGCGATCGACGCTGCGATACGCTATCCACATTGTCTCTAAGCTTATTTGAATAATGTTCATACCTGTGTATCCGTCCTAATTGTCTGACGCTAGCTGTACATTAGGGTTGACGACAAAAAACTGCTTATTCGGAAGATTTCTAGCTTATAAACTACCTACTTACATCAAAATTATTGTTCGTCGTCTTTGCATCCCTATACCGTTGATTGCTCGAGTTTTTGAAAGTACCTACTCCCAGTAACAATGGTAAAAATTTCAGCAGAGCTATAGGTAAACTACGAGAATTTATATTTTAAAGATTATCAATTGAACATTGCTACAAAGCTATAAAGTTTTAGATTCTGTTTAGAGTCGTCCTATATCTTATCTGATTTTTTTGGAAATATCTCTAGCACTTTTACAGTTCTATAATAAATGTAGATAGATAGATAAACACGAAACCAACAAATATCATGCCCACACATGCTGGTCAGAAAGTAGGTAAGTTTAATGTATCTAATGTAGTGTGTAATGTTTTGAGGCAAGTGGCCTAAAATTTTCCTCATCGCGAAATAGGATAATGAGTATGCGACAACTGCAGTCAACTACGAGTTTATAGCTGCGGGTGCCAACAACACGACCACATAAGGGTGCTTACAGACGAGCGACAGTATGTCAGCCGGCGATCGTGGAAGTACGTCTTCTACTTTTTGCGTCTGACGACAATCGGCGCTTTTCGCCTGTCACTGACCATCGGTAACGGTCGACTATCCACGACTGCTAAGAAGATGAATCTTTTTTTTTTAGTTTATTTTACTTTTAATTTGTTTCTTAGGTTTATACTGAATTACTCTATGTTTTTTCATCTTCTATACATTAAGTAACATAATAACGCAATTCCGGAAATTAGTTTGTTCAGTATCGACTACTTAATCGATTTCAGCTATTTTTAAGGTGTTTAATTTTTCTTAGAATAAGTAGCTGAATTTAGTGCTACCTGTGGAAATCGTACTATTATTGCTATTTATTTAAGAAAATTGGTTAGACACAACTAAAGTAAATACTAATTGGGGTGTATGAGGAATTGCGCTTATTCTGTTACGCGTTGTAGGTAGGTATATCACATAAAATATTATATCATTGTCCAGCGACCTCTAAGTATAATTTATTATACCTCAAGCAGTCGTTGACTGTCGCACGTCTGTGAGCGCTCTTATATACCTACTTATCCACTTATTATAGAGGCAGTCATACCGTGAACGAAACACACCGGTGCCATTTTGTCTCCACGTACCGACCACTCGTCGGAGACCCCCAAAACGTGTCTCCTGCCCACTATTTTAGGGGAAAGGCAGGCCTCAGCTAACTGGTTAGTTAAAGGATTTTCTTGCATCCCAGGGTTTTTGTAAACAAAATAAATTCGTTATGTTTATTATGCTGGTCTCTCGCAGACGCAAATGAATGTTATTTCCATTCAGATTCTGCATGTAATTATCGCGTAACGTTCCAATTATATTAATTTAAAAGTTTTCCAGAATGTGACCGGTGTGGCCTAGTGGAGGAAATGTGATTCTTAAAGGGACATAATTATTCAAGAACCTCTTCAAAACAAAAAATAGGAAGTTCTAATCAATCTTTATAAACCTGTGTAAAAAGACCTGCCCTTGAGTTTCTTGCTGGTTCTTCTCGGGGTACTGCATTTGAAACCAGCAACTCGTCGGTGGAGATGGGCTGCTACATTTAACCAATTTTCTTGGAGGAGTGTCTTATGTTATTAGATTATTGACCTGTCTTAGTGTAGGTACCTACTTTTTGTAAATACAAAAAAATGTTTTTTTTTTTTTGTAACAGAACATGACCTTCACAAAAGGAAGGTATGGGCCATAATCTCTCATGTTAGCTCAACGCGAATTAAGATATTATAATGCTATATCGTAATGGCCTCCTACAACAAGTAGGTACAGTCACTCCTGAGATAAAGACGGAACCTATAATATTATAAACGCGAAAGTTTGTGTATGGATGTTTGTTGCTCTTCCACGCAAAAACTACAGAACGGATTTTGATGAAACTTTACAGTTATATAGCTTATTGCGAGCGTATTCACGGAGATTCGATATTCGACTCGGAATCGGAAAATCTGTCAAATCCTTATGTCAAATATAACATCTGTGAGTAGCCCATCTCGAAACCTTTCTACTGATTTTCCGATTCCGAGTCGAATATCGAATCTCCGTGAATACGCCCGGCTTATTCATCAGAATAACACGCATTCCCACGGGATCCTACACGGGTGAAACCGCGAGGTGCTGTTAGTAATAACATACGAGCTAAGTAAAACCAAAAAAAGAATGTACCTAATGCTACACTTACCTATTACCTGTAATATGTATACCTATTAAATGATTAAAATAGATTTGCAAGACCAGTCTATACTAGATCGGTCTCCTGTGTCGCGCCTTGGGTGGTAGCCGGGCTGTCTGGCTTGCCGTAATTGCTATGCATATGCGCTGGAGTGCCAGCGTCCGCTCACTCCTTAACTTGGCTCTTTAATGTTTATTGATGAACTTGCTTCGAATAGGGATGTGAACTAATAATCGATTATATTCTTACACATTTTAATGGATTTTGGTAAACAGCACCATCTGTGCCACGAATGAAGAAATTTGGACTAATAAAATTTATGTTAAAAGCATAACGAATGTGAAAAAATTATCATTTTTTATATTAATTGGTATTTTTTGTATAATAAATTTTTAGTAATAGAACATTTTTAATAAAATTAATCGTTTTTGAAAAATCGATTTTAAATTGTCGATTTTTTTAGATCAATATCGCATACCTAGCTTCGAAGCGTCTTAGTATTCAGTTCAGTGCGTGCTATCACTTCGTGGGAATTCCGCGGTGTTTCTATTCGCTTACGTAGCTTTCCGAGATAAAAAAAATGGTCGCGCTTTTATCCCCTAGGGGGTTGGCAGCGGTATTACATTCTTGGAGACACCCACTTTTCACCTAGGTACTTAGATACATATTTATTTTGGACCCCTAAACCTTAAGGTAGAGACCGATCGGAGATACAATTAACTGCACATAGCGACTTCATGCTTTCAAGCTATTTAAATCGTAACTAGGTAAGTACTATTATTTGGGAGGGAAGGACAGGAGTAGACAAATCGCCATATAGGTACCTACGGTACCAGCCTGACCAGACAAGCTTAGACCAAAACTGTTCATGTAACGAAAATCATCAAAAATTGCTTTTATGTAGGTATATGGAAATTCAAACACTGTAGTCTACACAGTCTGAGGTATAATTGGATTGTCTGATCAGATAGGTAGTCTAAGGCACTTTGAACTTCCTTCATCCCTACTACAGTAGGCCATCTACATGGCCAACATCAGATCTCTAGCTCTAAAGTAACCTCGAAATCCTCGAATGTATTAAAATGTCTATATGGGCTATTGTACCTCTGACAGTTATCTTTTTCGGGTGGTAGGTAGGTACCATCTACCCAAACCACTCCGTGACCCGCACCGTATCAAAATGTCATCACAGCAGTTTTATCTTCAAATAGCAACGCTATATACCTAACCATGGAATTAGTATCGCCAACAACACACTTGCAAAGTCAAACGTGTATCGTGTAGGTCTGTATACGTTCAGTTCCCACGAATGGTGCATAATAGCTTTATTATAAGCAAGCCATGAATCAGAGCCCCGGGGCGCCCCCGCCTCGTTACCGACTCAAAGACACCGAACAAAGCGCGAAAAACTTAAACTGGTTTGACTAGGGCCGTGGCCAGTGTGGCAACCGAAGGAGTATCTTTAGCCTTCTCTGTGTCTGGCAGCTTGGACTTAGCCAAAGAGATTATATTTTAATCTCTTTGGATTCAGCGGAGTAGGTAAGTCTGAATTATCCATGGGCTGGACAGTGAGATGCCTAATCTTCTGATCTTATGTTTTCTGGATATTTCTCCCGTTTATTACAATGTGTTTAGTTGTTGAGGGTGTTGAGGGTGCTGTAAATAAATATACCTATGTATTGTGTGTACATATCGAAAGCCGAGCTTTCAATTCTCCGTTCAGCATCCCAAACTAATATTCAAGGGCGGATCCAGTCTAGCCAGTGGGGGATAACATAGTCGAGGTCCAGTCAGGACAAGCTCCAAATAGATAAGAAAAAAGTCTCACACCTTTTATCTCCGAGGGGCTAGGCAAAGGTATTCAATTTCTGGAAAAATCCACGTTTCGGGCTTTGATTGTTTTAACACCAGTGTCTCTCACGCCGTCTGCGGAGAGTGGTCGTATTATTTAAAAAATATTTATATTTTGCGTAAAATTACGTTTTTACAGGAAATAGAACTCGATTGAACTTAAAATGCAAAACTATCTATCTTTAGACAAAATTTCATCAAAATCGATAATAGGATATAAGTAGTTTACTTTTAAAGGCAGGCGGGTTATATTGGTTTTGTAAATCAATGAAAGTACCTTGTTTCACCAAGTTTTCTTCACCTCATCTCACAAGGAAGCATAGATTAGATCTTACCAGAACACCCAAGCAGAAAATAGGCGAAACGGCTCATACGCGAATTTCAAATTCGATCGATTAAACGCAGTTAAGTTATTAAACCGAGATTACGTACATTCGCGCCGGCGATAATGGTCCAATAATCTCAGAAGTGGACTGAGTGGAGGTGGTCCGGCCCACTATATTTACACTTTACGACAGTCCAGTCGAGTTAATCACCCCAGTTACTTTGCGCGGTGTGCGTTAATCCGGTCCGGCAACACCGCCCTTTCATTACAGCTAGGGTTGCCAGGTGCCCCTTATTTTACGGGTAACCACTTATCCTTATTCGAAAAGATTATCAGTTCTATCTATTCCAGCTTCAAATTCTATAGTACAGACCTTATCTGAATAAATGTTGTAAGGAGTTTTATTTGTTTCACAGAATGAACAACTATTATGCCTTGTTCTATAAGTACCAAAACACAGTGGGTACATTCGATGCTGGTAGCCCTTAAACAGCGGGTGGCAACCCTAATTACAACCGTGATTAATGCAAATATGGCCGCCGGTTCCCGCGCTGCCTCACGCCACCGCCGCAGGTCTTACAATATTTTGTCGCTGGTTATTTTTATGGTCGTGTAAGATGGCATTTAAAGACGACAGATCTGACGTCCGGCAATCATATCCTATTTTTAAAATATATTTAAATACAAAAACTTAGGCTAAGTATATTGTATAAGAACTCTTAAAACAATGAGAAAGAATTTCCTTACAAAAGACAATGATAAGAACACGTTATTACTACACTATCTACTAATATTTTTTAGAATTTTTGGACATTTTCAAAAATATCGTCCATTATAATGGATCCGACCACGATCACTAATAATAAAAGTACCTACCTACATCATATTTTGTGGTTTAACACAGATTGGAAGTATTGGGACACGACATAAATTTTTTGTCCTATAACCAATTTTGTATCCAACGATTAAAGAATAACAAATAACTGTTATTATAGATCACAGCTCGATTCAAACCGCAGAAACTGATCCGATCTTATGTAGCAGATCAGTAACTTTAAACGTGATTCAGCCAAGGCGCTCGTTTGTTGTCTTTGCGAATATGTGGGGCAATCAAACATATAACTATATTATAAACACTCGAGCCTCATTCTGGATAAGATTCATACTGGTAGAGTGGCAATGACTCTTAGGCTGGTATTATGAACGTTACTCAACAGGGAACTCCGTTAAAGAACAATTAGAAGGGAAGAACTTTATGTAGGTAACTTACTTATAGCAGCATTTTCTTTCTGACTGTCCCCAAGCGGAGACTCAAGTTACACTGTATAATACGATCCTTAGTTATTCATCTGTAATTTCATATACGTACTTACCTATATTCTTCTGTAAGCTGCAAGTTTTCGCAAAATAATTTATATATTTATTTGTGTGCTACATGGTCAGTAAAGATGTTACATTCAATAATTAGTAGGTGCGTACGGTACCTACGAGACCGAGCTTCGCTCTTTCTATCTTACATCACGACATCTGCCGGTCAGTAGCCGTATTATGTCGCTAACGCCATCTGCCAGTGACTGGCGGTATTATTCAATTACTTATTTGTAAAATTGCGTTTACATGAAATACAACTATGCAGTTTAACTTAAAATGCACAACTGTATATGTATACAAAATTTTATAAAAATCGTAAGAGCTGTTTCAGAGATACCTGAATTTTAATAAATACAAGAATTGCTCGTTTAAAGGAATATGTCAAGAACTACGACATATGGCACTCTGTGTTAGCACTGTAAACGAGGAGAGCACCGCTGTTGCTCAACAGGGTTACGTAAAACTTATATTACACTAATATTATAAAGAGGAATGATTTGTTTATTGAATAGGCTCCGAAACTTTTGGACCGATGTTAAAAATTCTTTCACCAATGGAAAACCTACATTATCAGGGAGTGACATAGGTTATATTTTATTCCCATATTCCCACGGGAACAGAAACTACGCGGGTAAAACCACGCAGAACAGCTAGTAAAAAACTAAATACCGGAAACGCACTTGCGACTCTGGAGTTATGGGCGACGATAGTCACTTTCCTTACCTTACTTACTGAGTGTGTGTACGTTAAGAAAATTAATTATTTTTGACTTTTTACCATCAGATGACCCGTTTGCTCTATTGCCCCAAAAAATACTTCTTCGACTTACAACTGTTTTTTTTTTCAGATGCATCTCAGCTCTTTGCAATTGGCGTGCGTGGCTCTGGTGACAGTCGCGCTGGGCGCGGCTGCTGCGCCTCCGTCGGCGGCACCGCACCACGTGGCGAGGCGGTCTTTCTTCAACCTCCAGTGCAAGGGCGTGTACGACGCGGCGATATTCGCCCGCCTCGACCGCATCTGCGACGACTGTTACACCCTCTTTAGGGAGTCTCAACTGTATACTCTGTGCAGGTTCGTAGTACCAAGCTTATAGCAAGACAGGTATATTATACATAGGAATACAAGAATACACAATACCTAATTCTACTTTTTGGCACTACCATTCCAGTTTGACACAAAAATTCTGAACTTTTTTACTTACTCACAAGGCGTTACCTTTAGAACGATAAACAATATTTGTATTGTAAATAAAGCTTACATACAACGACTAATGTGTGAGTGTAAGGGAATTTCTGGCGGAAATTCAAAACTTGTGCAATATCTCTGAAACATTAGGAACGATCTTAATAACTTTAGAAACATGAGGATTAATCTCAATATCTCACTCCTCTTTCCTGTTGGGGTAGACAGAGACAATACCATTGATACAAACCTGTCAGATCTCTTATTATTTTTGGAAGTATCAAATCAACCTTCGCAATATTTTCGTGATACACAGAAACTTCCCTTACGACACAACATCAATTAAACTCACTTTCCAATATACTACAATAAATACAATTAATGCAAGTCGATCATATACCTACACTTCAACCTCAAATGATGACGTCATTGTTATTGACTGTCTAAGCTCTACACTCTCACAGAATCATAATAGAATAGTACTATCGTCCCGCTATGTAACTCTATGTGCAATTTACGTGACGTAAGGGACAAACGTGGGCTCCGTAGGAGTAACGGCAAAATTATGGTAACATGAATCGACTTGTATTTACAAACACTGTTACCTACCTATTGATTGCAACAGAAATGTTGTACACAAAATAATCGTGTAATTCTTGGGACACAGGGCAGACTGTTTTACGACAGACTACTTCAAGGGGTGCGTTGAGGTGCTCCAGGAGACAGACCAGCTCGAAACCTTCAAGCAGTATATAATAAGATTACACGGGGCTGATCCAGGGATTTAGGTACTTTTTGGTTATTTTTTATTTTATTTTTTAACCTGTCACATTTTGCCTCCAATCCCTTTTTCCTGCACTAACCTTTCTTTTTCTACATAACCTTTTTTTAAATTTATTACTTCTGGGGCAACACCGCATAATCTTCGCTCACTATTTCTGTCACACTCTTTACCTTCACTGTTATCGTGTTTCTCTTTTCCACAATAACGCATTAATCACTGGCATTTGCACTAACACTTGCTACGCACTTCACAAGTTTTTGTCATGCACGCAGATAACTTCTTCTAGCTGAAAATTAGTTTAATTCACTCTGAACAAAGAGATTAAAATATAATAGGGCATAGAGAGGACAAAGCGAGGAAAATTTTAAGCCAAAAGTTATTCCAAGTGGAATAAGTCTAGTTCAATTTCGACCGAATGACAGCTCGCGTTCATACTAACTAACATGACGCTTGAGCTTCAAACATGCCTCAAAGTTTTGTATGAAAATATTCCCAATGCCCCCTCTATGTCCTATTATATTTTAATCTTTTTGACTCTGAACAACCCTTATTCTGATCTTAACTTACTAAGTACTATTAGTTGTTGTGTTTTTCCTCGGAATAAGGCTCTGTGATTCTACTCTAACATTTGTTCTGTATATTTTAGTAACTTTCAAATTACCTTCTATAAACATAATTTAAATGTTTTTTATAAATGCTTTTTGAACAATAAGTTTACAACGTTTATCCAGTCTATCGTTATACAGGCTGTCCAAGAAATAAGAATATTCCTTCAAAGAGGTTGGTGCCCATGAAATTAAATATAGCAAGGAATCAATTATTAATTAAAAAAAAGACAATCTAGTTTATTAAGTTAACATTTCTATAAATATCTATTTTTATGTAAGTATTATTATTACATAATAAACAGTATCAATTAGAAGAGGTAACAATTATTTTCACCATAATATTGACAGTTTTATGGGTATATTCACCACCACAAAGGACTACTCTGTTCTTGGTCATCCTGTACTTTAAAAACTACCTGCATTTTGAACAGTTGTTACCTACTTTGAAGAACTAAGATGTAAAAACTAATTTCTAATAGTGGTCGTTGTATTTACAGGGCAAAATGTTTCACCACGCCCTACTTCAAGGGTTGTATGGAGTCTTTGTACCTCTACGACGAGGAGGAACAGATAGATCAAATGATCGACTTCGTCGGGAAACGCTAACACGCAAACAGCAACATTTCGCGCCATTATTTGACACATGACGTATAACCCAACCGAGAGACAACGCCGCCACAGACAAAGCAACTGCGTACAGCGAGCCGTACACACAACTCCACCGCTTTGCCAAAAGCAGAGACACATGTCAAGTTCCTCCAGATTGACGTCTGCTTTCTATCCTCAACGTATTCTAGTCTTCAATGCAACACGAATAAATAAATTTATTTGTGTTTGCAACTAATTGTAATGTTATCATAATTTGTATTTAGATGTGTATAACAGTTAAGGACAATTATTATACAATTTAAAAAGTAAAAAAAATATACAATTTGTGTTATTAAGTGTTGTAAGCTTAAGAGCCATGGTCTTGTAAAGTACATTAAAGGTTTAGTTAATTATAATGCTACATCACCTCCTAGGTATTAGGCGAGTCCAAGGCAGAACCCGGTCCGCGATGCAGGTCATCCACAATTGTTTTCTGTCTCCTGAAATTTCTGACTGATATCAAATTAAAATTAATTAATTTTATTGCGACGCATTCCAAACAGTATTTAATGAATCACTTACGCTTTTTATGATATGATTGTATTTGAAATTAATTTCTTTACTAACAATGTACATTTCGTTCTCGATATAGATATTATAAATCCTAACATAAGCCTAACTGTAGTTCATATAGATACGCAATTCACACATGTGGCTTAAAAATAAAATATTTTCCTGACTGTCAGTTTCTTATATGCCATTCGAATAGTAACAATGAAATAAAGTTTTTAACTTAGTTTAAATACTATTACTACAATATATTCGACCAAATAAGATAGATTGTCAAGTTACAAATATTAGGGACCTAATTTTCTTACTAAAACGTCCCTATAAATTTTAACGGGCTGCTATTAATCTATTGGCGGTACTAAACCACAGACTAAACATATAATGGCAGGTAAAAATTACACTAATAGCTTAGGTAAGTACAGACCTAAATGTGTTCACCGCAGTAAATAATTTCCGCTTGCTAAATCGAAGCGTTTATTTGACTTAAAATATCTTAACAGGTCGAAAATCTTATTTGCTTTAATAGGGTTTGGTTGTATCGGGCGATAGGATACCTAATTTAATTTAGTTTTTAAGTATTTATAAAGATTTATTTTTTTATTATTACTTCTTACCTATTTATTATTGTTACACTATTTATTGCTAGCCTGTTTCATGCAGCCCTCGCCAGTGGCTACTCACGTGTTTGATTATATTTAAGTTGCGGTTTATACTTATATAACTTCGTTAGTTCAACTCTTCTCTGTTTTCGAATCTCAAATTCTCCGCGTTTCTTGCTTCGATGATTTCAACGAGTAAAACTTTGATACAAATATTCAGTAATTTAGAAAAATGGTGCCAATAACTGTCCCCAAGACACTAGTTGTAATGAATGTTAAACAATGTATAGGACCTGTGAAATTAAATTATTGTAAAGATAATGAATTAGTAAAGTCTAATCTATTTGTATAAATTTTATAAAACAGCTAAGAAACGCTACGGGTTCCATGAAATATACTACATTTTAAAAATGAGGAATGAATTTTTATTTTTCCGATACCCTACCTACACTCAGTATTAACTTGGCAACTCTTAATTAAACTGCATATTTGCGGGTACAATATAATAATATGCAAGAAAACCGATAAATTTTTAGGAACTTTGTAGGTATATTTATGTAACTTAGCAGCAGACGTACAAAAAATTATATACATAGTTTGACATTTAAATTATTTGAGAAGAAAGAAAGAATATCTCGTGAAAATTGGGTATATCCAGTAATGGAATACCTCTGCCTACGTCCTTGGGGTTAAAAGGCGTGAGATTATTATTTAAAAATATTTTATTTGCCGTCATATTCCGAAAACATTCACTAGCTGTAGCACTGTTGTGTCATTTGCCTGAGTGACGTGAGTCCTTTAAGCCTCACCACGCTCTTGAAGTTTGAAACCAATATTTAGTCACCATTTGACAAAAAGTGACATTGAAAAAGTGTCAGGCTCTCAGGTTTAAGAAAATAAAATAACCCCGAATTTAGTATCTCACTTGTATTTAAAAGAATATACAATAAATCTTTGACATAATAATAACCTTACGTTTGTGCAGATCACAGTCATACAGAAAATCAATCCCTTATTCTTATAAATAGTGCTGAGGTTGCATCTCCTTAAGTTTTTGAACTAATCTCAAACCTCTCAAACTCTCAAGACATAGTTATAATCATAATTTTTGACGAATTTCTAAAAAATTATTTCTAATGGCACATCTTCTCATATAACTTTTATTTTTACATCATAATTTGGGCTAAAGATGATATTATGCCAGTATTTTATTTCAAAAACAATGTATTAATTTCATGTAGAATTTTCCTAAATCTCTCGCGTCCTTATTTCTATTAACTAAAACAGAAACAATACGTAATTTCACAAATTAATAATTCATTGACGAATCAATGGAAGCATTACTAAACAACCTAAACAGTCTTATTCCGCTCATATTATGCCATTTTATACTGCTGTATCCGAGAGGAAGTTTTTTTATGGTACCCTTCATACGTACAATACAGGGTGACTTTTTTTACCGTCTGGAAAAAAATGTGGTGTGATAGGTAAGTGTAATAGATTCATTTGGCAATGTTACTTAAAAAAAAAAAAAGATTTTTTCTCAAAAAAAATTTTTCTTACTTAATCAGTTAAGAACCGCCGCGTTTTCCAATTAGAACCGAGACACAATTAAAAATCTATTGTGTCTGTGATTCATGGTCTGAGAGGTTAAACTAATATACATTACTCAATTGTAGTCAATAAAACACACTGAAATATTTGAAATAGTATTTTAAAAAGAAACAGGCTCGTAGCTTCCATTTATGCGCAATCTACCTACAACCGCCAGCTGCGCGTAGTACTGTGCGTAGTTTTCTAGATTTTGTAAATTGCATTAAACATGACTATATTTAACAATTAATCTCGTGTATAACTTCGGCTCTAGATACTTTATACGTCATATTTTTTTCCAGACGGTAAAAAAAATCATCCAGTATATGATATAGAATTTGATGAGCTGCAGTCAGCGAAATCACAACAATTTAACTTAAACCTGTGGCTTAGCTTAAATAAGAAAGTACCAGGAGTGTAGTTTAAGCTAAAGCCACGTAATCATTACAACATTTTTATCAAACCCCTCTCTCTGTAAAATAAATTATTTTATTATTGTTGTTATTTTAAAAAAATAACTAGAACACTTACAAAAAGAAACGAAACTTTTTGTTACCATAGAAACATTCTGAAAATTTACCATTTGTGTCTTGACACTACACATTTTAGTTACACTATTTATCTAATACTAACAGCTATACTTAGGGTCGTGCATACGACGTTTTTTAAACGACACACGACGCGCGTATGACGAAACTAAAACTCGATACATTCGCTGTCTTCAAATATCTTAGCGCAACGCGTTCTGCTCGTTTAAATAACGTCGTGTACATTGGGCCTTAAGCCGTATACAGAAAGAAAGGTGAAAACTTATCAGCGCTTATAGGCGCCGGTCTACGCAGGTAACCAGCGCCGATCGGCGCCGATAAGTGCCGACTCGCGCCGGTCAGCGCTGGTGCCGCCCGCCAATCATCGTACGACATTTTGCTCGCTCTGCTTCAATCTGCTTGCTTTATGTAGAATGGACCAGCGCCGATAAGCGCTGATAAGTTTTCAGCTTTCTTTCTGTATACGGCGTTAGGCAGGAATAATCTAAATACATCTGTTATAGAATGAGGTATAGTTAAGTTTGTTAAACATACAAAATGGCACTAAAAATAGCTCACTAATAGTTTTCATACTCACTAAATTACTGTTTACAAGATATTTTATAAAACAGAACATGGTAATGTCTGGTCTGTAAAAAATATACTCGGAGACACATAAACTAGCACATAGCGACACTTTTATTTATTGAGGACATTTTCCGAGTCGCGCGCAACCTGCGTGGCGAGATCGTCGCTACTCAAAGATATTAAAATATTCTAGGACCTATTAGTAATGAGTATTAGGTCCTAGAAACAGAGCTTTTAGGGTACGAATGCGCTCGTATAAGACAATGTCCCAGCGCACACCGTTAGAAGCGCGGCGTCGCGCATTTCAAGACAACAATTTAATATAAGCCTTAACGACTTGGACATACGGTCAACAAGTGAATGAAAATAATAAATACGCTCCTGGCTATCGGAGCGCCTCGTATTTATTTATTAGGGTTATCTACAGGCAAAGAGATTAAAATATAATAGGGCATAGAGGGAGCAAAGCGAGGAAAATTTGAAGTCGAAAAGTTATTCCAAGTGGATTAAGTCTAGTACAATTTTGACCGAATCATACATCGCTCGCGTTCATACTAACTGACATGACGCTTGAGCATCAAAGTTTTGTATGAAAATATTCCCAATGCCCCCTCTATGTCCTATGATATTTTAATCTCTTCGTCGCTACTTAAGTTACCGCTATTATCAAGATGGCAGAGCAATTATTGTTAATTCGTGTATTTTAGCAGTGTAGCGACTATTCCTGTAGTGACCGAATAGACGACTCAACTCATCGATTCAATGTCGTGTGTACGGACCATGTGTTACAAGATATTCGAACCAAGTTCCAAATTGAGTTCGAATGTATAAAAATGTCACCATGACAAGTCTTTATGCTTCTGAGTGTATACTAGCCATATAAAAATATTCGTTACTTAATTTATATTTAATACATCGTATACCAGTTACGGCACAATTTCTTTTAAATTTTATTACACTACAAATAATCAATGGAATAACACTAATTCTAAACATATCACAAGGTAGGATGTATACAAAGAGGGTAGAAGACATTCTTCACATTCTTTCTCTCCTTTATAGTATTACTAGCAGCGCCCCGCGGTTTCAACCGCGTAGTTTCCGTTCCCATTGGAATACGGGGATAAAATATAGCCTGTGTGTTATTTTGATCTATAAGCTATATAACTGTAAAGTTTCATCAAAATCAGTTCAGTAGTTTTTGCGTGAAAGAGGAACAAACATCCATCCATACAAACTTTCGCATTCATAATATTAGTAGGATTGTAGGATTTGTAGGGAATCTCGCCCTAGTGAATAGGGTATTTGACTACCACCACCAGTCTCAGGGTTGATTTGAACGGTTGTATTTATACAAACTCATTAGAACACTTTGAAAGCGCGGTTTAGAACTTGCCGTCCGATGGCGATCGGTGGAGTTTGTATGGATGGATGTTTGTTCCTCTTTTACGCAAAAACTACTTAACGGATTTTGATGAAACTTTACAGTTATATAGCTTATACATCATAATAAAACATAGGCTATACTTTATACCCGTATTCCCACGGGATCGGAAACTACGAGGGTGAAACCGCCGGGCGCTGCTAGTATACAAAATAAAAAGGTTGCATGTCGGCCAGTCGCCAACAGCGTCTATGGAGCTTTAGTTAGTTCTATGTAGAAGTGTTATAGATGTCGCTTTTTAATTTTTGATAACTCGCCCTTTAATTTCGATACAGTCAAATACTCTATCCTCGCCAAGACGACTGACGCGCGGCTGATGCGACAATAGTCAACGTATGAAAATGTATGGAGCCATTTCCGAACTCTGCGACAGACGCGTGCGGCCGACGTCTGTCATTTTCATACATTGACTTGTACAATGTCAATCGCACGCGATCGATCACGCGCGGCTGCGATCGGCCGCGACGGAAGTCTACCTTAGACGTCAATATGAGCTATACGATATGTCGACCGCAAAATGTTTTTTAAATACTATTAGTTGATTGATTGACATTTA
Source organism: Ethmia dodecea (assembly GCA_963855545.1). NCBI lineage: Eukaryota > Metazoa > Arthropoda > Insecta > Lepidoptera > Depressariidae > Ethmia > Ethmia dodecea. The sequence goes on along the minus strand of OY979456.1, from coordinate 12,354,779 downwards.
TGACGTCATCTCATATTAACAGTCTATTGGAGAGAGAAATTTTTTCTTCACCCCTTTGGATGTATGTTAAAGACGACATACAAAGTTAAATTAGATTTCCAAATTTAAAATACGGTATAACCTGCAGTTCTTAATACAAAAATTATACTTCATTGCATTACATTGATACTATCAAAAACATATTTTATGAATACCGAATGAACTAAATACATTGAATAGTCTACGGCGGTGGTCTGTAAACGCCGTAGTCCGCGTCCGACATAATGCTATACGCTGCCGACGATTACCTATTTATAGAAATGCAATATAGTGGTCTCTCTCGCACACACGTGCGCTATACGCAACGGGTATACGTTGTACACCGCGTTTGCTGTCAGACCACCACCCTAGTAAACGCATTACAGAGTATGTAACAAAGGTGTATATTACTTTAAGCCCACAGCTATGTCTTATTTGTGGCTACATACAGTTTGTAAATAAACAGCTCTGTTGCATCGATGTAGCGCTCTTATCAATCTCAAGAACGAGAGAAACTTCCAATAATAGTACAACGGAGGCAAGGAAGTAGTGTTGAAAAAATTTAAGATGTGATAATATGTCTAACTATAGTCTATTTCAAATAGCTCGGGTTCGGTGACAGTTCACATTTATCCGTTTTACGCATACAACTTTCTAGTAAGAAAAATAGATGGTTGAAAAATAATGAATATTTCATTATTATGTCATTACAAAAATACAATAATTGTCGTCTCTAAAAATTTCAAATAAAAAATCTGAGACTATAAATATAAAAAACAACAGATAAAAATGATATTTTCGTATTGCATCAAATAGTCGATATGTTTTTTTTTTTATTTTACCATGTTTTTCCCTCATATAACCTATGTCCTGTCTCCAATTTAATATTATTTAGTAACAAGTAATTTGAAAAATAATTCTATAAAGTATAAAATCGATTCCATTTCCTTTACAAACTTACTCGAGACTTGAAAAATCGATTGGATTTCATTTAGGCATATCACTTCAATTGTCAACAGTGAACTGTCACCGAACGCGACTATAAGATACAAATCAATAAACAATACAATCCTGACTAAACAGGCCCGATTGGGTTTAACCGTATTTTGTACTCAAAAATTCCGAGGATTCATAAAAAAATACACGTCAGAAAGATCGTTATAGGTTAGCCCTAATAATCTACTAACTACTTAGAGGTAATACAACTCACAATGAGAGTTTTAGAAGTCATCGAGGCAGAAGTCGAAGTGGCCTTCCATGGCATCGTATTGGTCGCTCGAGAAACGTTGGCACTTCGGGCAGGTGTACACCTGGAAGATAAAATTATAGACAATATTATATAGAATAATAGACTAAACATTTGCACAGCACTATCACACAAACAGAAAAAAAAAACAAACTAAAGTAAAAGCACAGAGAATCTATACTAATGTTAAAAATGAGATTGCATTGTTAGACAATCCAGGCACTGGCTGGCAACAGGTAGGTTTTAATACATGATGTTTCATTACGAATTTGGATACGATTGTCATCGATTGACACTTGCACACCAAATCTTTGTCCAGCTATCGTTGTTCAGGAGATACGATGATGAATGCTCCAACAACTAATAATATAAATAGGAAACATTTCAAACATTTTTTTTGTTTATTTGATTCTATTGAAACGGCTCCGAAGCTTAACCACCGATTTAAAAAATTATTTCACCGGTGGAAAGAGTTTATTCGTTACGAACATCCAAAAATACAAATCTTTCCTCTTTATAATGTTAGTGTAGAAATCAAAGAATCGCTAGGTTTCATGCTTATATCATCTAAGTATCATGCACAGTCTTAGACGACCAATAAGACACTTATATTCGAAGAGATTAAAATATAATAGGGCACAGAGGGGACAAAGCGAGGAAAATTTTAAGCCAAAAGTTATTCCAAGTGGAATAAGTCTAGTACAATTTCGACCGAATGACAGCTCGCGTTCATACTAACTGACATGACGCTTAAGCTTCAAACATGCTTCAAAGTTTTGTATGAAAATATTCCCAATGCCCCCTCTATGTCCTATTATATTTTAATCTCTTTGCTTATTAGACATCGAATGACATACATAGTATATAATTTCTGTTAGGTAACGTCACACTCAATTCACAATGTAAATAGCAGCATTATTTTGTTATACAAAAAATACTACATAAATCAGACCAAATAAAAAAATTCTCACCTAGTTTTAAATTTGTACCTCTACTACAACAACATATCTGCTATTGTTAAAATGACCTAGCTAAGTGCGGAACTTTCCCATTCCCATGGGAAATTCGTAAAATCCTTTCTTAGCTGATAAAGGAAACTTTAAAATTTCTAAGTGTTCTAATTTTAAAGTTTTCGAGATGATTGAATGAGACAGTGGTATTTTGTATAGGTATATATATAGAAAACGACATCGAAAAGTAAGCGTATATTTGAATAGATAAACAATTATAAGAAATATCTAAACTAATAAAAAAATACTAAATGAGCTTAAAATACGAGTTCTAAAACAACAAATATAAAGTTTATTAAAACGAACAAGACTTATGGATTTCATTTAGTGTTAAAAACATAGTATTTCTTTTCCTTTACGTCGGGTATACCTAAAGCGTAGATTGACTAAGTCGCGTTATGCTGGAAATAATTAAATAAATAATTACGTATTATGTTATAATTATTCTACACGGCACTAGTGTAAATAATATAATAAAATATATTCTGTTATCATTCAAAAGAAACAAATGCCGAAATAAGACCATTATATTCGATATGATGTAAAAAAAAAAGGTTTCATAACAAACAAACAAAAATTTCATAACATAAAAAAATAAAGCACTCTACTGGTACGTCGAAATGTTAAGAACTATAGTAATCTATAGTCGTCAAAAAAAAGACTACTGGCAGTCAGATAAAGCGTGGTTTACTTAGAACTATTATAACCTAGCTTTTGCACGCGACTTCGATCGCGTTCCGTGGTACTATCTAGTCATTCACACCGGCCATAGACATGATTGTTTGCATATTATAATTTTAAAACTTTTAAGCTACGCAGGCGCTCGTCGGTGTCAGACGCCAAACGTTGACCAATGCAAACCTATATTGCTGTTTTTTTAGTTTTTTACTAGTATAGTGTGTGCGATTCTGCTTTACGCCGCCTAAACTTATTTTAGTTAAGTCCGGTCTCTGACTTACCTCAAAAAAAGAAAAGGGATAGAAGATAACCTACCGAATTTAGTCCTGTCAGCGGCTGTCTTTTAGTCGTGACTTCTTTACTTATGCACTAAACACGTTAAGAAATGACTTATTAACTTATCTCTCGTCTCTTTTCTTTTCTAGGAGAAAGAAAATGACAGGAGCAAACTAAAAAAAAGTTTAGTCGCTGTAAAGCAGAATGCAAAGGAAAATACTGGAGTCGTTCTTCTGTAGATAGATAGATAAATCATTTTATTTGCAACAAAATACACACACACATATATTAAAATAAGAAAATAAAAAAAAAGATAAACAAAACAACAAATAAACAAAAAATAGTTTGTATTTCAAACTACCTACTTACTAGCTGAGCATAATGCAATGTATGTGTGTGCGTGGCGGGTGCAAAGGGACACAGCTCAGTGTGTAGGTTTGCTCAAAGAGCAAAACACTGATTTTCAGCTGAGACCAGAGGTAACGGGAGTACCTACTATTATATATTCTGTAACGGAACGCAGACAAAGTCGCGAGCAAAACCTATTACAATCCTTTTATTTATCAATGATTGTGATTACAATAGACACGAGTCAATGTGTTGCTGTAAAAGTATGACAGTTTTGAAAGGCCGGTCGCAAACTGGGCAGGTGAAGCGCAGAGGCGGTGGCGTGGTGTCGCGCGGTGCTTCATCCTGTGTCAGCTTCTTCTTTTTCACCTTTTAGTTTCGACATATACACTCAATGTGTAAAATATTTTATACATAATATTACATCTATACCTAATGTAAGCAGGAGGCATATAATTGATGTGTGTGCGAGTGGGACAGCGGGAGTGAAAGAGAGCTCTTTGTGTGTGAACTAAATTGATATAATAAATAAAGGTTTATATGATATAATATAATAAATAAATAAAGTCGTACAGCCTTCCCCGGACTTTCTTTACCTATGAAGTTGTATGTGTATGTTAGAGAAAATTACAAAATTTATACAGCAACGTTAGTTTTTAAAATTAAAAACTAGCTGCAAATATTGTTACTAAACTGAACCTCCTATTGGGCAACACTTGGCAAGACCTCTTTCCATAACTTTCTTAATGACTTTTTATGCATGTATAATTTTACCAATATAGTTAAACGTAAAAACGTAAAAGTATTCAATATATATATTTTTTTAACTAACAAACTATGGATCTAAGAAATCTGTGATAAATCATTTTTAATTTTATTTATTTATAGTAATATTCGAATTATTTGCAAAATATTGTTAGTGATACTTTTTTGTAATTTCATAGCTAAAACCTCGTCTTCACTGTAATCTAAGCGTATCATTTGAACACCTTGATTCCAGCGTAACTCTGACGACGGTAAATAATCAGTGTTCTATTGTCTCATCTCGTCGTATGATGATGATGAGGAAGAATTTTTCATGTGTAACTAGCGTGTGCGCAGCGGCGTGGTTTTTAGGAGAGGTTTTAATGGTTTCTGCTATTCGGAGCGGAGACAAATCCAACAAAATAATATCACAAAAATCGGTCCAGCCGTTTTCGAGTTATAAATAGTGTTATTAATGCGACTTTGTTTTATACAAAACTAGCTGTCCCGCGCGGTTTCACCCGCGTAGTTCCCGTTCCCGTGGGAATATCGGAATAAAAAGTATCCTATGTCCGTCTCCTGGTTCTAAGCTACCTCCCCACCAACTTTCAGCCAAATCGGTTCAGCCGTTCTTGAGTTATAAACAGAGATCGGCATTAGGTAGTGTGATTAGGTACCATAGTAGGTAAAGTTGCTACGAGGATGTAATATGGAGTTGTTAAAACCACCACTTTATTTGGGACTTCTGAACATTTCAGGGAAAATTTCCGAGATTTTTCTACAGTATCATATTTACTTACTAAATATAAACTTCTTTTGTTCTTAGATGGTTTTCTCTACAGTGGCCGGTTATGGAGATAATCAACAAAATATGCATATTTGTAATAGTAGGGCTCCTTATCTAAAAAAATGTGAGTTTCGGTCCCATCCGACACAAAGCACACATATGAAATTTGGCATTTCATATGTGTGCTTCGATTTAAAAGTAGGAACATGGTGGTTTTAACAACTCCGTATTATATCCTCTACCTACTTTGGTACCAAATCACACTACCTAATGCCGATCTCTGGTTATAAATAGTGTAACAAACACGACTTTCTTTTATATATATAGATGTAACAGAATAAGTGCAATTCCTACTATACTAACTATTGAGTGCGATTTCACCCGCGGAAGTCCATTCTTGAGCTTGACAAATTGGACTTTGTAACGTTCTTATTACAATCGCCTTATGTCCAAGACGTTAAGGCTCATATTAAATTGTTGTCTTAAAATGCGCGGCGTGCGCTGGGCCTTAGAGGTAAGACTCGCACCACAAGTGTAAAACTTCATGTACTCTTGACTGTAAAACAATACAAGTCTTTCCTGTTTATAATATAGGCTGGGATGGGCTCACCACCTATCACCTTTAGGGGTCCAAAGAATATCAGGTGAAACGTCGGTATATCCAGAAATGGCATACCTCTGCCTACCCCCTCGGGGATACAAGGCGTGTTTTTTTTATGTTTATATGTGTGACTGACCATGTTCCCGGTGGCGGCTGAGGCGTTGGCGCGTCTCGGCGTGGCGCCTTTGGGGGCTGCAGAGGGGGGCTCGGGGGCGGAGGCCAAAGCCCGCTTGGCCGTGGCGCTCTTGAATATGTTCGGGTTCAGTTTCCTCACCTCCTCCAACTGTGGAAAAGATTAATTGGTTAAATGAAATAAATACTTAATATTAAAATATTTTTATCACGTTTAGGGGTCCAAGGAATATGTGGTGAAAAGTGGGTATATCCAGAAATGGAATACCTCTGCCTATCCCCTCGGGGATATACGACGTGAGTTTTTTTTTTATATAAATACAACATACATAAAATATTATACAACGCGTCACAGAATAAACGCAATTTCTCATACACCCCAATCAGTATATTAATAATAATAAAATATTATGCATTCGTAATTTAGTTTTGTCTAACCAAATTTCTTAAATAAAGAGCAATAATAGTAGTACGGTTTCCATAATAATCGCAAAATTCAGATATGCTAATTCATTTTTCGGAAACATTTAACACAATAAAAATAGCTGAAATCATAGATTTAGTATACTACGTTAAAGATTGGCAATAGAGCCAGTACAGCGAGACCTAGAAAATTGACACTTCTGTGCGTGTAACGTGGATGTGTGCAAGACAAATAGTGCTCTCCCTAAACTTGTAGCTCTCGATAACAAATGGGCGTGTGGTATATTGTGTAGTTAATACCTTTGCCAGTCACGTTATCGAAATGTGGTTAATCGATATTACGACAATCACTATAAAATTGAGGTAAGAAATACAAGAAATTCACGTATTTTATTTTTCGCTTAAATCAATTCTTATACATTCAGAACATTTATATAATAAAAAGCAATGTTATTACCTATCTATTTGTGCACGGTTTGTTTTTCAGTTTTCTATAATCATTGAATTTAGAGAATTAAATCTTTCAATCGCACTCACATGTAAAATGACTAATTCTGTGGATTTTCTTTCCTAGATGAATTACAACCGGTACTGCACACGTAACCATAGCTGTTTACGTCTATTAAACATCAAACTTACTCTTTTAATACGCGAGATTAATTAAAATAAGCGAGATTTGTTTCGTTCACAACTGACGTCGGCCCGGTATAGCCCCGTAACGTTTACGAAAATGGTCTCGTCTATCTACCGCTCGCTATCTCGCTCTAACACACGGGTACCTATTTTCTTTCTCTTTCGCATTGCCAATCTAAGTATACTAAATCTATGGCTGAAATCGATTAAGTAGTCGATACTGAACAAAGTAAATTAAGGAATTCCGCTTATTCTGTTGCATATTGTATATACGCTCGAATTAAGAAACATCCTCCTTTTTTGAAGACGGTTTAAAAAAAACTACATCATGCTGCTGCATTAGCTCAAGGTTTTTATGTTCTTCTAATAAGAGTATCCAAAGAGGTTGGAAGAAAATCATTCTAGGACAGAGAAACGTTTTCTTTAAACGTCCTTGAGTATCATTGAGGTTACAGAATACCTACTCTTATGGAAGATGCTCATATCCATGGATGAACTAAAAAAGAGCTCATTTTGGAGCGGTTCAACAGATTTGCTTGGATCATAGCTTAGAATACTCGATTAAGTTACCTTTTAAATAAAAAAAAACTAAATATTAATCTCTAAAAAGCAGTGATAGCCTAGTGGTTAAGGAGCCCACTTCTTCTCACATTCATGAGGGTCGGGTTCGAACGTTACCAATGAGTTAAGCTTACGTACATGTGCATCACTAGCTCAACGGTGAAGGAAAATATCTTGAGCAAACCTGCAGGTCCCAGAATTAATTCTGAAGCATGTGTAGCAGACCCGGTCCGGCGATGGGATCACCACCTATCACTTTAAGGAGTCCAAAGAATATACTGTTGAAACGTGGGTATATCCAGAAATGGAATACCTCTGCCCACCCCCTCGGGGATAAAAGGCGTGAGTTTTTTTACACCCCCACCTGCATTATGAGCTCTTGGTTGCGCTTCTGTGTGGTCCTGAAGTCAGCGAGCATGTCTTCCTTTTCGCTGGCCATTTTGGCACGCGCATCGCGCTCTGCCTCGAAATCGCTCCTGAGGCAAGGCAGAAGGCAATGTTTCATTAACTGGTTATTTTTTATATTTATGCGATACAATACACCAAAATAGGTTATTTGACAGTATCGATATTAATAATAATAATAAATTTTTATTTCGGGCAATAAACAGAGGCCCATATTATTATACTCGTATACCTTGTATCTAACATGCATAGAAAATAACCAACTAAAATTGACGGTAAGGAAAAAATGAGGAATCCCGCAGGTCCCAGATTTAATTCTGGGGAAATTGTAACAGACCCGGTCCAGCGATGGGCTCACCAACTATCACGTTTAGGTGTCGAATATACTCGTGAAAAGTGGGTATTTCCAGAAATGGAATACATCTGCCTACCCCCTCGGGGATAAAAAGACGTGAGATATTTTTTTACCAGTCACATTGTATAATTTGGAGTTTCTACACTTCTCCTTTTTCGATAGTTAACATTTACTAACTGTGGAACACCATCTTTTATTTTCTACACGACGGAAGTCCTACTACGGTGTCGCATACTCACTTGTATAGCTCCACTTGCGCTTTCAACAGTTCAAGATCCTCCTTCTCCGTCTTCAGCATGATGACCTCCGTCTGCAGCGCCGTGATCTCCTGGCCGCGGGCCACGAGGGCACTCGTCAGGGCTTCCACGTTCGCGGGGGGCTTTTGGAGACAAATGCAGAATGGTGAAATAATAAATAAAATGATGACAAATCAATGAGATTAAAAAGAGCTGCCCTTGAGTTTCTTGCTGGCTCTTCTCGGGGTACTGCATTCGGAACCAGCAGCTCGTCGGTGGAGATGGGCTGCTGTTTGCGTTTAGCCAATCTTCATGGACGAGTTTAGAGTGCCTTGTTATTATAAAATATTGACGTTTCTAAGTGTATATTTTAATACCAATAGAAAATAAACGATTTTGAATTTGAATTTTGAATTTGAAAATCACAGAAAAAGTAGGGCTCTGTCAATCGAGGTAAAGGTAAGTCAAGTCAAAGATGTATAATCACTACATAGTATAAAACAAAGTCGCTTTCTCTGTCCCTATATCCCTATGTATGCTTAAATCTTTAAAACTACGCAACGGATTTTGATTCGGTTTTTTTTTAATAGAGTGATTCAAGAGGAAGGTTTTAGTATTAGCATAGCACCCGTGCGAAGCCGGGGCGGGTCGCTAGTAATATTATAAAGAGGAAAGATTTGTATTTTGGTATGTTTGTTACGGATAAACTTAAAAACTTAAAAAATGTGAAGTGAAAGACAAGATTGAGCAAATGAAGAAGAACATGGATGAAAAGAATGAGAGAAAGATATCCGACAACTTCCGGGAAAACCAGAAATGTTCTGGAAGCAAGTTCGGGTGTCCCGGGGAGTGTCGCAGAATACAAGGATGAAAGTGATTAGAGACGAGAATGGAGAGCTGATAACGGAAGAGGATAGAGTGCTAAGGCGATGGAAGCAATATTTCGAGGGATTATTTGAATGTGATGACTCCCTACCTCAAGCAGATCTTGCACCTACAGATGTGCTTGAGGAGGAGAAAGATGAAAGCGAGATTAGTATGCATGATATTGAAAGAGCGATGAAAAATATGAAGAAAGGTAAGGCTGCAGGGTATGACAGAATATGTGTCGAAATGCTGAGAGCTGGGAAAGGGCTGGTAGCTTCTTGGTTATAACCAAGTATACTCCAAATGGAGTTTACTCCATTTTCAAGAAATGTTGGGCCAGCGGTAAAGTGCCGCAAGATTGGCGAAACGCCGTAATAGTGCCTCTTTTCAAGGGAAAGGGGTCGCAACAGGATGCCAAAAATTACCGCGGAATCAGTCTTCTCAGCATTGTCGGCAAATTGTATGCAAAGGTATTGATCGAAAGAGTTATGAAAGAGACGGATGAGAAAATATGGGATGTACAAGCGGGATTCAGAAAGGGAATGGGGTGTATGGATCAAGTCTTCTCCCTAAGGTGCCTAACAGAAAAACACCTCGCCAAACATCAGAAGGTGTTTTGCGCCTTTATAGACCTGGAGAAGGCCTATGACAAAGTGGGGAGGAATGAAATGTGGGATTTACTGTCCAAGTTTGGTTTGGGGAGCCGGTTGATAGATGCACTGAAATCACTCTACGAAGATTCCAGTGCATGTGTCAGACTAAATGGCGCCTGCAGAGACTGGTTTAACATCTCGAGGGGTGTTAGACAGGGCTGTGTAGCATCCCCGTGGCTCTTCAACCTATTCATGGACAGCTGTTTGGATGATTTGCGTGAGAGTGATTGTGGATTGAAAATGATTGAGACCACCATCAAATGCCTCTTGTACGCCGACGACCAAGTCATCCTTGCATCGTCGGCGTCCGAGTTGCAAAAGATGGAATGCAGCATTTGAAAAGAAGGGCATGAAAGTGAATGTTGCAAAAACGAAAGTGATGATTTTTGAAAGAGAAGAGTGTATGACAGAGTGTGATATAAAGATTGATGGTCAGAAAGTTGAGCAAGTGAAAGAGTTCGTGTATTTAGGTAGCGTGTTTACAAGGGATGGCAAGTTTGAGAAAGATATTGAAAGAAGAGTATTGAAAGGAAATGGAGTGAATGGGGCCCTGAATAGCCTTGTGAGTAGCCAGGTCATGTCTAACAAGGCAAGGATGGCTATGCATAACGCTGTTCTGGTCCCGACGCTGATGTATGCGAGTGAATGTTGGTTGTGGCAGAAGAAGCATGAAAGCAAGGTGAACGCAGTGGAAATGAGATCTTTGAGGAAAATGTGTGGAGTAAAATTGTGTGATAGAGTGAGGAATGCTGATATACGAGAGAAGTGTGGTTTGAAAGAAGATGTAGTGACAAGGATAGAAAAGGGCATGTTGAGCTGGTTTGGTCATTTAGAACGAATGGATGAAAGAAGAGTAACGAAAGAGATTTATGGTGCAAATGTTGAAGGATACAAGGGAAGAGGACGCCCCAGAAGGACGTTCACGGATCAAATTAGTGACGTCCTTCAAAAAGCGGGGGTCAAGAGTGCAAAGAATAAAAGAGCGTGCATGAAAAGGCTTATGAATGTGAAGGAAGCGAGGGAAGTGTGCAAAGATCGGGCAAAGTGGCGATCCATCGTCTCTGCCTACCCCTGTGGGAAGAAGGCGTGAGCTGTATGTATGTATGTATGTTAAAAACTGGACCGATTTTAAAAATTCTTTCACCAATGGAAAGCTAACATAGGCTACATCTATTCCCGTATTCCCGGGAACGGGAACTACGCGATAAAGCCGCGCAGAACCGCTAGTTATATATACAAAAACGTAGATATGTTACTAGAGCGCAGAAAATGAGGTCGACAAATGTAGGTAATTGACCTAATTTTAGTCGTATTTCAAGCGCAACTCTTGACAGATAGCTGTCGGCTGTGTGTTGATCGATGAGTCAGTCAGTTTTTTTTTATAAAAATAGAATATAGATAAAATAGAATAGATGGAATACGTACAGTTACTTGCTTAGTGACAGTCTTCTTAAGAATCTCGTTGTAGTCCTTGAATATGCCTTCGAATATAGTCAGCGTGCTTCGTACTTGACCTCTGGAAAAGTATAACTAATAATAATAATAGTACGACACAATTAATGAATAAAATAACTTTCAAACTAGTCAGAAATAAAATAATATAATAATAATAATATAATCTCACGCCTTTTTTATCCCCGAGGGGGTAGGCAGAGGTATTCCATTACTGGATATACCCACATTTCACGAGATATATTGGACCCCTAGACGTGATAGGTGGTGAGCCTATCGCCGGACCGGGTCTGTTTACACATGTCTCAGAATCAATTCTGAGACCTGCGGGTTTCCTCACGATGTTTTCCTTCACCGTCGAGCTAGTGATAAATATGTACGTAAGTTTTTGAAAAACTCATTGGTACATGCCAGGATTCGAACCCGAGCCTTACTGATTTTCGGCCGGCTCTTTAACCGTCCGGGCTATCACTGCTCTCGTCCGAGAAATAAAATAAAAACTAAATAATAATAATATATTGTTGGACACAATTCACACACGGTTATTTAGTCCCAAACTAGGCTGGGCCTCTACTATGGGTACTAAACAACTGATAAACATACTTAAATAAATATTAAAACGACCAGACACAAAGCCAACAGACATGTTCATGCACACAAATGGTGGCCCTGAGCGGGGATCGAACCCGCGACCTCCGACTCAGAAGGCAGGGTTACTACCAACTGAGCCAACAGGCCGGTCAATAAATGAATTATCTCACACCTTTTGTTCTCGAGGGGGTAGAGGCAGAGGTATTCCATTTCTGGATACACCCATGTTTCACCAGTATATTCTTCAGAGCCCTAAACGTGATAGGATCGATTGCTGTTACACGTCGCAGAATTAATTCTGGTTCCTCACGATGTTTTCTGAACTACCGTGAATAACGCCATCTTTTGGAAGACTGTTTCATGTAATAATTGCTACTTGATCTGTGTTTTTTGTTTTTGTTTTTGATCAAAGCTACACACTGAACTGTGTCCCTTTGCACTGCCACGCACACACATACATTGCATTATGTTTAGCTAGTAAGTATGTTTTTTTTTCTCTTTTTTATATTTGTTTATCTTTTTCTTATTTCAATGTATGTGTGTGTATTGTGTTGCAAACAAAATGATTTATCTATCTATCAACGTAGAGTTTTTTGAGTTTTAACTGACATGTTGTTGAGTGCTGCTTTGTGCTGTCGGTCGAGCTGAGTCCGCACGTCGGCCAAGGCGGCCTTCAGCTGGTCCGCGTTCCCCCTTTGCAGCTTCAGCTCCTGCAGGCTGGCCACGGCGCCGAGGGTCGCCACCAGGCTGTCTGAAGACCTGCAGTTCATCATCCAAATCTTAGGGGAAAATCTAAGAGATTAAAATATAATAAGGCATAGAGGGGACAAAGCGAGGAAAATTTGAAGTCAAAAGTTATTCCAAGTGGAATAAGTCTAGTTCAATTTCGACCGATTGACAGCTCGCGTTCATACTAACTGACATGACAAGGACATGACGCTTAGGCTTCAAAGTTTTGTATGAAAATATTCCCAATGCCCCCTCTATGCGCTATTATATTTAAATCTCTTTGGGGAAAACAAATTAGAATATTTTTTTAGTTGTATTATTAATTCTTATGTACACTTCTACGTCTACACTAATCCTTGCTTCCTTACAACTAATATTATAAATGCAAATGAAATCTGTCTGTTTTTGTGTGTAACGCAATCATGCCTACTAACTACTACACCGATGTTAATAAAAAAAATTACAGAGACAATATTAGAAAGAGATACCGCTACATAAATCGCATAAAGCTGTCCTTTTCTTGCTTGCTTGCTTGATCTGTCTGTAATACCTAAAAAGGCTCACCCATTGGAGACTATATTGAGCATCTCTGCCAGGTGCTTGAGTGCCTTGTCGTACAGTTTAACGTTCGATATGAAGCTGCCGTACTCTGAGCCGGAAGACTCGGGTTCGGAGCTTATCGAGAACCGCACCGGCTGGAACACCTGCAAAACAGATCACATTTAGGGTTCCGCACCCAAGTCCTTTTTAAAATAAATCCTATCCTACTAATATTATAAACGCGAAAGTTTGTATGGATGGATGTTTGTTCCTCTTTCACGCAAAACCTACTGAACGGATTTTGATGAAACTATACAATTATATAGCTTATACATCAGAATAACAGATAGGCTATATTTTATCCCCGTATTCCACCGGGAACGGGAACTACGGGGGTGAAACCGCGGGGCGCTGCTAGTAACAAATAAATAAATAATATCACGCCTTTTATCCCCGAGGGGTTAAGCAGAGGTATTCGATTTCTGGATATACCCACTTTTTACGAGATATTCTTCCACCCATCACCATTTGGTGAGCCCATCGCCGGACCGGGTCTGTTACACATGCCTCAGAATTAATTCTGGGACCTGTGGGTTTCCTCACGATGTTTTCCTTCACCGTCGAGCTAGTGATAAATATGTAACTCATAAATGTATATGTGCCTATATACTTCTAATATTTTATTTTGCATGATACTGTAGCGACACTACATAGAACGCGCCAATAGAAGGCCGAGTTGCATAGAACGCGCCAATAGACGGCCGTGTTCTAAACCGCGCAATCGGAGTTTTCTAATGAGTTTGTATAAATACAACTGTCCAACACCAACCGTTGGACCGCGGTCCCCAGGCACGATCACCTCGCCTTGCGGAAGATCTTCCCTTTTCACGATGGAAGAGCATTCCACCTCCGTTCCTCCATAATACTATAATATTTGCATTACGTCTAGGCTAAATATGTGATACCATACACTTTGATCCACCACAACGATATCATAATATTTAATAATAAATCATTTAATTTAATTTCGAAAACCCTATTGCAGCGGAACATGCTGTCTGCCCGTCCGTCTGTCACAGTGCTCTATCTTTTGAACCTTTATGCTCAATTCACACGGAGATGGCAGCTAAGCAACGAGCAGTTTCAGTGTCATATAATTTTAAACTTTATCTTCATTACTATAATACACGGTATCGTTTGGTAGTAGTCGTGGTCTTAGAGCGCGACCTTTTCAAGCGATACTGAGTATTATAATAATGAAGATAAGGTTAAAATTATGACACTGAAACTGGTCGCCGCTTCGCTTCCGGCCGCTTCCATCTCGGTGTGGATTGAGCCTAAAAGGTAGACACATGAAATTTTCAGTTTGTTATCACTAAAGCTCTACTCTACTGCTCCATCTTTCGCAGTAGGGCAAAAACTAGGACATTTAAAGAAAACTACCGTGGTCTGAGCCTCCTTCAGCCTATTATGAAGTTCCTGAATTTGGTCCTTGTACATTTTGACGGTGTCTGTCACGCCGGACTTGTGTTTTGTGAACTCCAGCTGGAAACAAAAAAATGTGTCTTAAAAAATCTTCGAAATATAAGATACGTGTTTTTAAAATTATGCAGTGAAAAAACTTTTGACGTGATAACATCTTATAAATCAATGAACGCCGGCTACAAGCACGAAAAAGTATCACGTTCCGCCTGAGAAGAGCGCGGAACAAGCGATAGAGAGGCACGATCGGCCTAAGCGTTAGGCTTGTGACGTATAATATCTCTCTTCCACTCCAGTATGCAATTTTTCATCAATGTTTTCTTATGACGTTATCACGTAAAATTATAGACCGTAAACAGACTTTACAGACAACCAATTTGGTTTCACAGCTAATTATAACTTGGTTATTGAATTTAAAAAAATAGGATTATCTATATATATAAAAATGAATCCCTTTTTCCCTTGGTCACGGCATCACGCGTGAATGGCTGAACCGATTTGGCTGAAAGTTGGTGGGGAGGTAGCTTAGAACCACGAGACGGACATAGGATACTTTTTATTCCGATATTCCCACGGGAACGGGAACTGGAACTTTGCGGTAATGGGAACTACGCGGGTGAAACCGCGGGGCGCTGCTAGTTTTTTATATTTTTCCTGTCACCCGGTGTCGGCTTGATGCTGACTTATGGGTCCCCCTGTATAGTAAACTGACCTTAACATTTTCCAAATCCAGAATTTTCAATTGTGCATTTTTGAGGTCACTTTGTAAGGCCGATACTTTGGTTTCCAGCTGTTGTATCATAGCGTCGCGCTTTGTGACCTCATCCGATGAAACATTGGTCTGAAATTAACGTAACTTATTTATAATCTGTATGTCTACATTATGAAGAGAAAAGATTTGATTTTAAATTAAACAATTTATAAACATCAAGAAAAGGAGAGTTCACATTTCTGGGAGTAACATGGGCTATCAGTTTTCCATTGACATTTTAGATTTTTTTCGAGACTAACGTACGACGAAACACTGGTTCGAAATTAAAGTTACTTATTTATAATCTGTATGTCTACACTTATATTATAGATTTTTTTTTATCAACAATCGAAAGTTTAGAGATTCGGCCGCAAAATTGTGTAGGGATCGACTACACGCTACAAACCAAATTTTTACGCATATGTATGATTAGGAGAATATATATTTATCAGGGTAATAGGGTCGAAAAATGGCCGCAAGTATTAAAAAATATATTTTTTTATTGATTTTTGGAACGAAATTTCATTTACTTGTTTTTTTTACATAAAATATCGTCCACTTCACGGCAATATACATAAAGACTCTGAAAAATCATGAAAAATCATCTGATTTTTCAGAGTCTATTCTTTTCCATTGTCATTTTAGATTTTTTCGAGAATAACGCACGACCCTTGGTGCTACCCCTGCATGCATATGTAGGTACATCTAAATACAGATTTTGAATTCCATGGAATTTTGACGTTACAAAAGGTTGAGGTAAAACAATATTCCCTAAGAAGGAAAGAAAAAGAACACCAAAGAGTTGTTACTACTGAAATGACAGCTGTCAGAATTCCACGAAAATAAAATGTAAATTCGTCTTGTTTAACGCCTTTCATTGATCCGCTTAATATATCCAAACCATCACTACAATAATTTTAGAATTAATATTGACATTTTTAATAATTGATTTCCTACCTTTAGGAAAAATATATGTATAAATGTGTCCTACATTTTCAATAAATTTAATTAGATTTTAAGTATTTCGATCTCTTTAAGATCTGTTCAGTACAACCTACGGTACTTACATTTGCTGAAAGCAATCTGTTTTGCAAATCTTGTATTGTGACTTCCAACATATTTACCGTTCGCGCGTGATCACTCTCTAACGTCGAAATTTGCAACTAAAAAAATAAAGCGATACCAAATATTTAAAATAGTTCCTTTAATGCTTTCAGGTACACTAATATTATAAAGAGGAAAGATTTCTATTTTTGTACCTATTCTTGTATTTTTGTAACGAATAAACTCAAAAACTACTTGACCGATTTGAAAAATTATTTCACCAAACGAAAGCTAGAATATCCCTGAGTAACATAGGCTATATTTATTCCCGTATTCCCACGGGAACGGAAACTACGCGGGTGAAACTACGCAAAACCGCTAGTAAAAAATAAATAAGGATTCTGGATTGCCAGGAATCCGAGACACGCAGGAGAAGCGGGTTCTTTAACCGCCGCGCTTTCACTGATCTTTTTGGTCATGATCCGCTAAATAACATAGTCATAGATGTTAGAGCTAGGTCAATAGTATGGGAGTTAAATAGCAACATTCATCGGAGGCGGAACGCAACAACACATGATTCATCGTTTGAACACCTGTTTCGTCGGTCGAACACGTGTTACACCCCGCTACTGCAAAATCCTACTAATATTATAAATGCGAAAGTTTGTTTGGATGGATGTCTGGATGTATGGATGTCTGGATGTCTGGATGGATGTTTGTTCCTCTTTCACGCAAAAACTACCGAATGGATTTTGATGAAACTTTACAGTTATATAGCTAATACATCAGAATAACACATAGGCTATATTTTATCAACGTATTCCCACGGGAACGGGAACTACGCGGGTGAAACCGCGGGGCGCTGCTAGTGCTATATAAGATCGAGGCGGCCGCCGCTTCGGGCATTCCGCGTCCAGAGCCCGTGCAGAGTAGTCTACATTGAGAGTCCGCGAAGAGCGGTCGTTACTGAGAGTTGACACTAAGTATTCTGTACTTTGTAACATTATTTAATAAAATTATTATGTAACTTCTTGATTAACCAGTTTAATTAAGTACTGACAAGCCCAGAATAGACGCCCACACTAAAATCTTATAAGTAAACCGCTATCGGCCGAATACTTCTGATGCGCGGGAGACCTCTGAATATCACCAACGATCGCTAACAATTATCTGATCCGTCACGTCACCCAGGGGTCCTCGCTAACATAGATGTATCTGCTGTGTCACTCACTTCGACTTTCTTGAGTTTCTCCTTGAGGTCATCTCTCTCTTTGGAGGTGGCATCGACGATGTGTTCCAGCGATTCCTTTTGCCACGTCAATTTCTCATTTTCGACGATGACCTAAAACAAGTTTACATAAGTTGTAATATTCTTTGTGGCACTTCGTTTATAATAATAATAATAATATTGACTATTGTCGCATCAGCCGCGCGCGTCAGTCGCATGCGATCGATCGCGCGCGGCTGCGATCGGACGGAAGTCTACCTTTAGGGTAATAAATAATAGGTTACCTGTCGCCTCTGCTTCTCAACTAGCTCGAGTTGAGAAGTGAGCTTGTCAATGGTGTCGTCATCGGGTGACGTCACGAACTCGAGGGCTGAAGATGGCCCGGACTTGGAGTCTGTCAGGTCACTGCCCGGTTCTAATGCAGCCGGCTGCGGCTCCGACTCGACGAGGCGAGCCACGTCCGATTTCAGTTTTTTATTCTCTTGGCGAAGCTGGTTTAATAATAAATGTAGGGTAAAACACCCAATTATTACCCTACTTCGGCTACCCAATTAAATATTTAGAATAAGTAGATAAAACCACTGTGTTTATTTAATTATCGTAATTTTGAAAAAAAACTGTTAATTGTCAACTAATAGGTGGAGTGTCAACAATTGGGTGTTTTACCCTATTATAATTATTTTTAAACTGTGAAAAACAATTCACACATTTTTATTCACTCCCAAACTAGGCAGAGCCTGTACTATGGGTACTGAACAACTGAATTAAATCAATGTTAAACACCCAGACACGAAGTCAACAGACCCGATAAATCTTGATACTACAGACTGACAATATTGCACACTCAAACAAAAAATATTCTAGTCACTAATATTTCTAACTTGCTGTATAGTCAAGTATGAAATATCACACTATTTAGACAGTTGCTCTGCATAATTCAATATGGAGTGCCGTGTAGGTAAAAAATGCTGCATGCATTATAATATAAATATAGCCGTGAACATGAGATACAGATAGTATCGCCGTATTAAAATAAACCTTATCAATTCTGAGTAAAGTCATTGTTTTGGACTGCATAAATGTTACTGTAGCTAATTACCACAACAAAAGTATTTGTAAAAAATCCGTAAAAAATACTGTGTGTGTGTTTTGTTTCTTTTCGGTTTTGTTGTTTAAATTTTAAAAACTAACATTAGGAATGTTAATCAACTGACTAGGATGTCCAATGTGGGGAAAAAAAAGTTTAATTTGATAAAACCCACATCCGCATCATTTGTCATCATACCCAGTTGGTAGTGACCCTCCTTCTGAGTTGGAAGTTGTTGGGTACTGCTTTTTGTGGACTTGCTGAGTCATCATTTGTTGGCCTAAAGTACAAGGTCTAGTTTGGGACTAAATATGGTGAGATTTTTTAGGGTTCCGTACCCATCGAGTAAAAACGGGACCCTATTACTAAGATTTTGCTGTCTGTCCGTCCATATCTCTGTCACCAGGCTGTATCTCAAGAACCGCGATAGCTAGACACTTTAAATTTTCACAAATTATATATTTTTGTTGCTGCTATAACAAATACTAAAAACAAAATAAAATAAATATTTATGGGGGCTCCCATACAACAAACGTGTTTTTTGCTATTTTTATAGATAATGGTACGGAACCCTTCGTGCGCGAGTCCGACTCGCACTTCGCCGTTTTTTTAATTTTTATTTACCAACCTTATCAACCAGTTCACGGGTCTCATCAAACTTTTCCTTATGCAGCATATGCGTTTTCATCATGTCTTCCTGACAGGACGCTATGAGGAGGAATTGTTCCTTCATTGAGTCGTTGTTTTGTTTCAGTGTCTCCTTCAATATAACATTCTCATCAAGTAATTCACCGAACCGCTTTTGTAGTTCCTCTGTGCTTTTATCATCTGTTATTATGCTACTGGCCACCATGAGGCTAGCTGGAGATGGCTGAAAACAGATAACTTCGAAATTTAAAACTTAAAAAGTCATACCAAAATGGTTGGTAGAAGTATTTCATTTTTGTAAGTCAGCCAACTGAATGGAATTGATAGAACAAAGTGAGAGCTATCTTATGGCGTTTTAAATAAATCATAGGATAAACATATAATCTCCAATTCATGTTAAGCTAAAAGGTAGGAATATCATAAGTCACTATTTTTATTATTACTTATATTTTTTTATTATATTTTTTTGCATAGGAGTCTGCATAATTTTGATTTGTTTCTGAGAACTCCAACTAGACCCCAACGAAAGCTGTACATATCTGAAGATACTGGACATATTTTAGTTACTGATCTAGATTAAGTTTCAAGAATGTTTCACGCTTAAATTATTTGGAATTAAAGAGTTGTTTTCGTCAAGGCAAAACGAGATTCGCAGAATCTTTTAAGCTGTAAATTTAAAAAGCATATGATTGTGACGCAAATTTTAAGTACTGTTGGTGAGAGGTGTGGACTGTACAATGCGATGAAGTGGGAAATGATGGGAACACGTTATTTAATAAATAAATTGGTACTTTATTACAATTAATGCTTTAACAATCATGTCAACCAAAACCAAAAAACTACATAGCAGACAGCTATCAAAACGACAGATGTTCTAAAAAGCTATTCTCAAAATATGTATTAAAAAGGGTAAAAAAAGGCCGCATCGCAGCCAGTCGCTAACAAGTACCAATATGTAATTTCCCCAGTCTCTTATATTTCAGTGTGACAGGTGGCACAGCCGTCACCTTGAATTGCTAATTGGATCAATTAACAAACAAAATTAATTTGAATATACCGACGCTCATGTATATCAATGAAAGTTGACTATTGGTATTGCGTAACTTATCAAAACACTGAAATTAAATAAAGTCAGTAGGTAAAACAAAACAATACTGACAATAATAGGTACAAAGTGATACATACAGTGAATTATTATTGAACATGATCTAAGGCTTAAATGGAAGTGGATACATATATAGGTACTAGGTACCAGGACAAAAGTAGGACTCACAACAATGGTTAAGAAGAAGGAACTATCAAAGAACCATGAGACAGAAAAAAGAGATGGGATGATAATCTAATAAAAACAGTAGTAAAAATGGAACGACAAACAAAACTGAAAAGAGATAGATTTTTATTACCTTCATATAAACAAAATGGTAATGATAACTGATAAGTGATCCATATTTTGTATACAAATGACTATCAAAGAAGGTTAAAAAATTCCAAAACATCAGACTTCAATAAAAACAAACAACGTTTTTACTGTTTGCTATAAAAGAAGTATAGGAGAGCAAAATAAGACATGGCTTTTATCATCGTAGGAACTAATGATACTGATAAGAGATCCATTTTATGATCATCCTAAAATATCCTGTGCAACAGACTACATACAATACAATACAATAAGTCTTTATTGTACACCAAAAACAATATAGTATGGATACAAACATTAATTAAAGTACACCATCATTATGTGTAATAAAAGTTTTTTTTTATTTAATGTAGGGACTTATAAGTCCTCTTAATAGTCTAGTAATAATAATAATAATAATAATTATCTCACGACTTTCATCCCCTAGGGGGTAGGCAGAGGTATTCCATTACTGGATATACCCACTTTTCACGAGAATATTCGACCCCTAAATGTGATATTATTAAGACATTATGTGTACAAATGACTATCAAAAAAACCTAAATAAAAATTCCAAAACATCAGACTTCAATAATAACACAAACATTGTTTGCGTTTTTACTGTTTGACGCATCTTAATGACTGACTGTATATTTTGGGAAGTCCCTTATCATACCCATTGCAGATTGTGATTGATAACAGATCAATATTGGTAAATTCTGCTATGAATCATGTGAAACAGTGACAAAATAATTCAATCAATGAGACTCAAATTAAATGCTATTTAGAATGTCAGAAATCTGCTGACATGGAAATTTATATATGTTGGTGGTATGGTTGATAGAGTGGCATAAAACACAGACAGATAAGTTTCCAGTTTCCGTAGAATAAGATGCAAAAATGTAATTATTATTATTATTTGAAGTATTTAAATCTTTGAAGTCTTCAAACAAATAAATAAAATGTCACAAAAAATGTAACATTCTTTATCAACATAGCATAAATCCATTATAGAAATTTAGTGGTAAGTAATTTATTTAAATGGATGTCTATAAACATATATCTATATACATATATTATATAAAATGATAAATTGACTGCCTGATTGGTGATATAATAACGCACGGCCTAAACCGCTGAGTCTAGAGACTTGAAATTTTGCACATAGATAGCTTATACAGTGTAGGCATCCACCAAGAAAGGATTTTGCAAAATAAACATGGGCAAGCGAAGCCTGAAAGCTAGTTATGTAAATAATCATAGGTAATAATGAATGCGAAAAATCTCATTAGAAGGGTGCTAACTTTATGATTATTGGTTTATTAGACTCATAATACTTATATTGTTCTTTTAGTTTGAGCAGAATGTGGTTTTATAATTAATGTGTAAATGCAAACTGCTGGAGGCTTATCTTAACATTGCAAGGTTCCGTATTACATAACTAAGAACCTGTCATAACAACAGATATAGGTATCCTTGAATTTAGACATTTATCTATTCTATTGTCTCAGATGCTACACAGCATCTCAGTAAAATATGTAGTTTATCTTTTTCAATATATTTAATTTACTATCAAAGGCTGTAAGTAGTTAAACAAATGCTTTATTTTTTTATAAATCTACATTATAAAGAGGAAAGATTTGTGTTTTTATATGTTTGTATCTTTGTTACGAATAAACTCAAAACTACTGGACCGGTTTAAAAAATTCTTTCACACATGGAAAGCTTACTTCTCTAGAAGTAACAGCTATATTTTATCCAAGTATTAACGGGGGAACGGGAATTACGTGAGTGGAACTATAAATAAGCTTTAACATAATATGGTATGGTAACGCGGGCTTGTTTCCGCAACTCGACGTCTTTTCTGCGCCTATTTTGCGTGAAAAAAAGATAAAAAGATAAAAAAACATAATAATAATATGTCTACCAAGCTCTCCCTAAATAGTTTAATCATAATCAGGGAAGCAGTTACTAAGAAAATGAAACAGAGAATCCGAAGTACTTTTGCATTTATAACAGGAATTAATATGTTATTAGAAATTCCAGTCATCATCAGTCTCTTGCTCTTTTACCCATATTTAGGGATGGTGCAGTATGATTGTAATCTCATAATAATATAATATAATATAATCTCACGCCTTTTTTATCCCCGAGCGGGTAGGCAGAGGTATTCCATTACTGGATATACCCACATTTCACGAGATATATTGGACCCCTAAACGTGATAGGGGTGAGCCCATCGCCGGACAGGGTCTGTTTACACATGTCTCAGAATTAATTCTGAGACCTGCGGGTTTCCTCGCGATGTTTTCCTTCACCGTCGAGCTAGTGATAAATATGTAAGTAAGTTTTTGAAAAACTCATTGGTACATGCCAGGATTCGAACCCGAGCCTCACTGATTTTCAGCCGGCTCTTTAACCGTCCGGGCTATCACTGCTCTTATGATTGTACTTTTAAATATAAATTTGAATACACAGTAAAATTTTAAAAAGTTGCAACTTTACTCACACAATCCCCGAGTTTGAAATGAGCCTTGAATGCCATACTTGCCTCTCCAGAGAGGTCCTTCAAGGCATCATCCAACTGTACTTTGTCCAGTGCAGCGCCATTCTCTAAGTTGCATTTCATATCCAAACTAGTTCCTGGTGATGTACCAAGAATTATGAAGGAATCATCTTCATTATTATCTAGTTTTGATGCCATTGTTGGATACGGATCTGGAAATAGATTTTGTCAACTACAATTTATTACTTATCAAGTAAAAAAAAACCGGCCAAGTGCGAGTCGGACTCGCGCACCGAGGGTTCCGTACAACCTTGCAAATTTATGGTTTTCGTAATTTTTCCTTTATCTATGCTATAAGACGTTGCTTCGTACCAAATTTCAAGATTCTGAGTTCACGGGAAGCACCCTGTAGGTTTTGATTCCCTTGCAAGTGTCGAAAATTTACGGCATAAACGGCTGTATCTTTTGATTGCGTTGGCTTAGAAGTTTGATTTTTTCACAGCTTCAAGGGACAGTAGACCTGAGTAATTGATATAAATTTCAGCTTCATACCTCCACGCGTTCCTGAGAAAAAGGGTCTTGACAGACGGACGGACGGACGGACAGATGGACAACAAAGTGATCCTATAAGGGTTCCGTTTTTTCCTTTTGAGGTACGGAACCCTAAAAAATAAAAATATAAAAATCTATATTTTTGCTATATACAATATGTAACAGAATAAGCGCAATTCCTGAAAGAAGTTTTTTCAGTATCGACTACGTAATCGAATTCAGTTATTTTTAATATGTGGTAAATTTTTCCCAAAAATGAATTAGCGTAGCTGAATTTAGTGCTTTCTATGGAAATCGTGCTATTATGAATCGATATTTAAGAAAATTGCATCATATTTTTTTATATTAATATACTAATTGGGGTGTATGAGGAATTGCGCTTTTTCTGTTACGCAATGTATATAACAGTCCACTGATAAGATCTTTTAATTAGGTGAGGTGATATTGGCGAATTTTTTTTTGACTCTCAAATCTTACACCATCTCACCAAGGATGAGATGTCGTGAGATTTATATAGACCCTCTAGACATATGACATAATTAATGGATAACTTGTGCAAGCAACCCCAGAACACACTTTTTACCACATCGTGTCACCAACATATGGAATGCTCTCCCGGAAACAGTTATAAGTGCCCCATCAGTGAATTGTTTTAAAAATAGACTAGAAAAACATTTTAAACAATGAACACAAGTGCAGTGATATACACGCATCAGCTCAAGAGCTGCTAGTGTATTAATTAAATAATAATAATAATAATAGCTTCAAAGGCAAGGTAAGTCCGTAAGCTGGTCCACCGTATTTAAAGTCTACAGAGCAGACCTAAGCCACATTGTAAGGGATGTTTGTTGTTTCATCATTACATCTCATCAGGGGGCCAATTCCACTAAATGGCAAAAGTTATAGTGGGATGTCAATGGTCAGTCAATGGTGTTATTTTGGCACTTCTCAGAGCAAATAACACCATTGACTGACCATTGACAAGTCATTGTCATCCAACTATGACCATTGACATTTAGCGGAATTGGCCCCCTGTATGATTGTGGCATCTATATGCCTTTAAGGGATGATGTTGTGTAGATTTTTGTCCAACACCACCCATGCTTATCATAAGGGGTAGTATACACTTAATCTCAAGAAGCAAACATATATTTTACAGATTGGATTACCATTTACTACAGACAAAAAAAACACCTTATATATATAAACCAAACCAAACACTTCATTGATTCATAAAAGGCTGTGTTACTTTCAAGGTAAAGGCTATGAGGAAAACAAAGTGTTTTAAAAAGTGACTAAAGTACTAGGTAGGTACTTACTATTTACAATACATTAAAAAAATACCACAGGGAATTCCCATTTATCTATCTATTTACCTTTGTACCTACTTAACAGCTGCTTTCTAATGTAATGTTTAAAATTAGTGTTTACTTTTATATTGTAGGTAATATTACATATGGCCAACTGATTTTATTTAAAAAGTGAAACTTGTTGCAGGCACATCACTTTACGTTTTTATGGGTCGTCAGTATATAGCTAAAAATAAGTTGAGAAACTTATTATCGAGTACCGACACAATTTTTCTGAATACATACCGGCAACGTATTGATGGAAATGTAGCTGCTCCTGGATGTTAATTGTTCTTTTGAAAGCAAAATTTAATCTTTCTTTAGTGGGTTGTTACTCCGATGCGAGTTCTCAATGAAATTAAAATAATGCAAAAAAACATTACTTTCTTTCACTACCAAGTACCAACGCAAAATAATCATACGTGCTCAATTGACATTGACAATGACAGAAGATTTTTTTAAGATTATGGTTTGGCAGGTTTGGCTGCATGCAAAGAGAATATAACCACTGCTGCATGGCCTAAAGGGCCACATACACGGAACGATCCGTCTGTGAGATCCGTCTGTACGATCCGTCGCAACAAAATTGACGCCCATACACGGAACGATCCGTCTGTGAGATCTGTCTGTACGATCGGTCGCAAGCGATCTGTCGTGTTGCCAGACCGTGGGCAATTACCCAAGCCATGGGCAATTTTAGTTTTTTTTTAAAGAAGGGCGGAAAGGTCTTTGAATCGGTTTATATTAATATGGGCAATAACGTTAAGTGAAATAAATGAAGAAACTAAATTTAATTTATCTAGTACAATAAAATTACATCGATAATACTTTATCAGACTGCACTCTAATTTAGTCAATCTCAATAACCACATATTAATAACAATGAAAGTAGGTATGCTAATGGATAGATTATATTAAATTAAAATAGGATAAATATAATATTAGTGTACCTATGTATCAGTTTGACATTTTTTTCTTTAATATTATTTTAGTGAACGATTGTGTGTAAGTAATTATGTGTGAGAGTATATCTGTTTGTAAGTGTGTTAGTGTATTTTTAAGTGTGTTGTGTGTAATTATAAGGAATTAAGTAATCTAGTAATGTAGTGATGGGTGCATTGTAGTTTCTTTTTAACGCGTTTAAGTTGTACAGTTTTGAAGTTAGTTTATTGTAATTTCAAAAAATTATATCTCGGAAATTATTGCGCTCCGCGCTTTGATATTTTGGTTAATAATCCCTCTTATATACCTAGAGGTATAAGCTACAAAAAAATTAAGAAGCAGAAATTCCATGTCACGTATAGTATAGTTCGGCCCTTTCATTTATTACCCATCTTGTAAGAGTGTATTAAAAATAACTCGTCACCTTGGATGTTCCCCCGTGTTGGATTTAAAATGACATCACATGGCTAACCACGCATTGACATCCAAACCAAAAAAAAACAGCTCAATTGGTTATCTTTGTCTAGTCATTAAGAAGTTGCGATATCCACCTCCTAGCTTGGTGGTACCATAATATTGCATTGTAACCGGACTTACATACATCAGTTTAAAATATCTTCTTCAAAATTGGGTTGCAAGTTTCCACCCGAACTTACATAGTTATATACATACATTGCAAATTAAATAAAAGGTGGTTAAAATTGCCCACAGTCTGGCAACACGAAAAAATCGAATCGTTGATCGCCGAGTGCCCACACACAGTCGATTTGTTGCGATCTGCGATATCGCTTGCGATGAAGTAAATCGTTAACGATCTTCACATACACGGACGATCCGTCGTTACGATCTATCTGTTGCGACGGATCGTACAGACCAATCGTTCCCGTGTATGGGGAACTTTAAGATTTTTTTATGCACAGACAGACCTCAGAATAGATATACATGCAACTAAAAATCCTTAGTTTTTTTTTCTACATATGGCTTGGTCGTTTAGGGTTTTGTCATGACACAAGGTCCTTAGAAACTTTTTCAAATAACATCGATGTATTTCATTAAAGTAATGAAAATTTACGGTTTTCGTACGAAAAGGACACTAACTATTTTGCTGTTCTGTCAGTGTCAGTGTCACTGTCTTTGCCTGGTCTGTGGCAAGTTAGCGACAGTTAGCGTCAGCGACTTTTGACTTCTGCAAATTCGAACCAATAATCGAAATCGCGTGACGTTTGTGATAATTTTATTTCCACTAAGAATTAGGTGAATGTGAAAGAAATGTCTAACGAAAACAATTTAGATTTGCACTACGTCCAACAGTGCTTCCAGCGAAGCCTTAAAGAAGATGACGACGTCGTTATAGAAGCCTACATTGATGGCTACAATGAACTCGTAAAGTAAGTCTTTCTTTGTATGTATCTTATTCCATATGGAATACCTAGATAGAAATATAATATTTTAAAAAACGCTCAGTGATGATAACCCATTATATAACAATATCTTACATCTTGTACGGATAAATAGTAGGTTAAAATTAGAATTTAAGTTTTTATTAATTGTTTCAAAACTGAAAATTTTAAGTTCTATGCTATCCACAGTGAAGGTTATAAATGAAAAAAAAAATCGAACATATATTGGTGATTTGATGAAGTGAAAATTAGTCGCATCCATTCACATTAATTTATGCTCACACCTTATCCTTGTGGGCGTCTGCAGAAGTATACCCACGTTTCACCAGTGTCTTTTCAAGACCCCTAAATGGGGCAGATAGTGAGCCAACCAAAATTCAAATGATGATGTAAAACAATGAATTAAATTCAAATGAAACTAAATTCCTACTCTAAATACAATTTATACATAATATTATAGTTATCCATTGTCCTCTTGTGATGATATGTGCAGACCAATTATAATATATTTTTATTTTACAGAACAAGATATTTTGTAACTGGCAGTTTTTATTTTCAAAATTATAAGTACTTAAAACAACAAAATGATGTACCCATACTTAATTTATTTTGGAAATGTCTTGATTTTTTTAGATTTCTCAACCTCATTGGGACAGTATTCTCTTTCGTAAGCAGTGATGTAAAAAGTAAGATTAAAGTAATGGAAAAGCACAGAGAAGGTGAAAACGCAGTGTACTACGAATCATTCAAGAAAATGATGAAATATGAAAAGGAGACTAGTCTTCATGAAAAGAATGGCTTTGTTTCTGGCTCAAGAACTATGCTCAGACTGCACAGAGGTTTAGGTTTGTACATCATTATAATACACAAGTTGTAAAACAGCTACCTTGGTTCCTATGGGTATTAAAACACTCGATTACTTCAGAAGTGTTAATTGCGTATTCCAAAATTTCAAATAAAACAATTCATCGCTGCGAGGTCATTAAGACTCTCAATAGTGCCATGTAGAAATCTATTGCAAATTAGTACAGATAACATTTTAGAACTAAAAAGTGTTATAAACTTTTGCATACTATAACATTTAAAATACTATATCTTTTCAGACACAATTCATAATTTAATAATTGTTCTCAGTATTATGATTTCCTTTTGACATCTTGTAATATTCCACTGTTAAGCTATGTATTTATTTATTACTTATACTCAAAGAGATTAAAATATATTAAGGCATAGAGGGGACAAAGCGAGGAAAATTTGAAGTCAAAAGTTATTCCAAGTGGAATAAGTCTAGTACAATTTCGACCGAATGACAGCTCGCGTTCATACTAACTGACATGACAAGGACAAGACGCTTAGGATTCAAAGTTTTGTATGAAAATATTCCCAATGCCCCCTCTGCCCTATTATATTTAAATCTCTTTGCTTATACTATACTTTTAGGAAAACTAAACAAAAAAACATTAACAACAACAAAAGATTAACCACTAAAAGCTAATTATAAGTTTCCATTAATAATCCTCCATTAAATGAAACATACAGTAAAATAAACAAATAGTGACAACTGACTCTCAAACTAGGGCTACCTGTATTTTGAGTGTGATGATTTGATTTGATGATTTTTAAATGTGTTTCCTGATCAGTATAACAAAATAAGCACATCAAAATTATTAGCAAAATTACTATTGTATAGAAATCAAAGGGATTATAAAGAGTAAAAAAGACCGACTTCAATCTTCAACTTATATGGTTTTCTCATGGATGCCGTTGTCAGAACTGGACGAAATTAATATGGGACCAATCTGGAAGCACCAGCTTTCAAATAAAAAAAGAATCATCCAAATCGGTTCACCCAGTCGAAAGTTCTGAGGTATAAAACATAATATATATATATATATATATATATATATATATATATATATATATATATATATATATATGTATATATATGTATATATAGATGAATTGATAACCTCCTCCTTGGGCATTGGGAATATTTTTATACAAAGATTTTGATGCTCAAGTGTCATGTCAGTTAGTATGATTCATCATCAAGATAAGTCATTCAGTCGAAATCATACTAGATTTATTCCATTTGTAATAACTTTTGGCATTAAATTTTTAATGATGAAATGAAAGAAGTGGTCTCTGCCTACCCCTACGGGAAAGAGGCGTGATTATATGTATGTATGTATTAAATTTTTCTTGCTTTAAGAGATTAAAATATAATAGGACATTATATTATATTTATTATATTTTAATCTCTTGGATTGAAATGCATGCATACCTAGCCAGTAAGTGTAATAATGATTTATATATTTTTTTTCAGACTTCATAAGATTATTTTTAAAACGTCTCAGTGAGGCTGAAGACAGTGTGAACACATGCACATCATGCCAAGCCTCCTACAATGAGACGCTAGCTGAATTCCACCCGTGGTACATAAGGAAAGCTGCCACATTGGCTATGCATGCGCTTCCCCACAGGGCGGATTTATTAAAAAAGGTTAGTATACATTAATAATAATAAAAAGATATGTGATAGCCCACTGGTAAAAGAGCCCACTTCTCATTTGTGAGGCTCGGGCACGAATTCTGATGAGGACACTAACCATTGAGTTTTTCAAAAACCTTACATACATACTTGACAGTAAAGGAGAACATTGTGTGGAAACCCGCAGGTCCCACAATTAATTTTGAGGAATGTGTAACAGACACCGGTCCGGCGATGGGTTCACCACCTATCACTCTTAGGGTCAAAACACACTTGCGGAAATTACGCCGCGGAACTTTCCGTCAACAACATACATTGACGTTTCACTTTAAAGATAAATGGATCTGCCTCCCGCGTCAACCGTAATGTATGTTGCTCACCGAAAGTTCCGCGCGTAAGTTCCGCCAAGTGTGTTTGCTCACTAAGGGGGTAAAGTTTACACTAGTAAAATGTGGGTATTACCTTTGCCTACCCCCTCGGGGATAAAAGGCGTGAGATTATTTATTTGAGCAGAGCAGAGCAGATAGCCTTTACAGTTAAAGAGCCGGCCGAAAATCAGTGAGGCTCGGGTTCGAATCCTGGCATGTACCTATGAGTTTTTCAAAAACTTACGTACATATTTATCACTAGCTCGACGGTGAAGGAAAACATCGTGAGGAAACCCGCAGGTCTCAGAATTAATTCTGAAACATGTGTAAATAGACCCGGTCCGGCGAAGGGCTCACCACCTATCACGTTTAGAGGTCCAATGTATCCCGTGAAATGTGGGTATATCCAGTAATGAAATACCTGTAAGATTATTATTATTACATTATTTATTTATAATTTTAAAAAGTACAATGCGTTATGCTACTACAGTTAGATAGAGCTAGAGAGATAGAGCCTCAATACACAGATAAAATGTATAAAAATCCTAACATACACAATATAATGTGCTGTTTATTGTGACATTGATAACATATTTACATCACTTACCATAAGTACTGATAAACACATGAAAATTGGCTGTGATAATATGCTAACAAGAAACGGCTGATAATAGATATGGCTTTGATAGCAATTTTATGTGTTAAAACTCGTCTTGGGGATTTCTGTTATATGTATTTTTTTATAACATACAACTCCAAAGATTAAAAAAAACCTACTTCAATCTTCAACTTATATGGTTTTCTCATGGACGCCGTTGTCAGAACTGGTAGAAATTAAAATTGGACCAATCTGAAAGCACCAGCTTTCAAATAAAAAGAATCATCCAAATTGGTTCACCTTGTCGAAAGTTCTGAGGTAACAAAAAAAAATACAGATTTGATAACCTCCTCCTTTGTGAAGTCGGTTAAAAAGAGCTTACTTTATTTCAGATTTTCGGTAACGAAGATAGTCTCAGTGCGGCGCTGCTCATCTTGCCACAAACACTGATGTCTTGTGACGAAGTGTACAACAGGGTGCAACAACTTTACACAGACTTTGAGTTCCACGAATTGCCATAAGGTAAAATTAGTTCATGGGGCAACACATGAACTAATTTATATTGAATTAATGTAAAAACATCGAAGCGCCACGGTATTGCCAGTTATTGTGTTCCTGTCTAATGTCCCTTTTACGAGAAGCTTTATTTTTAAATATCCAATATATCTCGTGAAATGTGGGTATATCCAGTAATGGAATACCTCTGCCTACCCCCTCGGGGATAAAAAAGGCGTGAGATTATATTTATTATATTATATAAATATCTGCCATTACTGAGTCATAATCAGATGTTGAGACTTATGAGTGTTACCAAATCTAATTGTAGGGTAATCGAAATTAAAAACGCTCGCGCATGAAGGGTTTGGTACCATTATTTATGAAAACTGCAAAAGAAATCATGTTTGTTGTATGGGAGCCAATATTATTTTATTCTATTTTTGCAACAGAAATTCATCATCTGTGAAAATTTCAACTGTCTTACTATCACGGTTCATGAGATACAACCTGCTGACAGCTGAGTCTTAGTAATAGGGTCCCGTTTTACCCATAAGGTATGGAACCCTAGAAAGCTTTTGAATTAGTCTTTTATATTGAATTCAAATGTTGCAAACAACTGAATGTTTGTTTTGAACTGAATTTAGATAATTTATAGCTTCGCCTGACGGGGACTTTAGTTAAAATATTTGCTAGAAGTCAGTTTGTAACGAATGAATTAAAAAAAATAAGTGTTTACATTATTAGTTGATGTTTTATACTTGTAAGAACATTAATGTAGTGTCAGTGCCTATTTTTTACAGTCAGATAATTATTTTAGAAGTTACAGTACAGATACATACAGAGTTGTATTTCAGCCATCTTTACTTAAACTTCCACATTGGTATTTGATATTTAGTGAAAAAAATATTGTCAAATATTGTTTATTATTATCAAAAATTATAAAAAAAATAGAAAGATAAAAATATTTTTTCGCAATGGGCGTCATAATAATATAGATAACTTAGTAAGATTAAGACTTAAATTTATCTTTAAAAAAAAATATTTTGTCATCAGACGGTTTTCATAGTAAGGGCCAATTTGCCCAGGCACAGTGTAGTTAATACAAGCAATCGGCACACATCTTTCAACCTGAAGAAATTATAATAATGAAATGAAAATAATTAATGTTTCTGGAAATTTCAAAGAAAATTAATTTTAATGAATGACTTGAAAATAATAATCTAAAAATGTATTCTATTGGATGCTATCCCATTAAATTACACTTTCTAATTCTTAGCAGTGTGTTTGGACAAATCGGCCCATAAATGGTTACCTAAATTTTACATGAAATACACCTACTATAGTTACTTAATTGTAATTTTTGTTGAGATTATTATTTATGGTGCTGTTTATACGAAAATAACGTAACTTGATCTCAGTTTTCATCAGTACATATTAACCATAATACAGTTACAAATATAATATGCTTCGTTGCTATACTTGTGTGTAATGTGCAATTATTGTGTATGTACCAAAGATCACAGTAACTTAACATTTGAGCTCAAAATTGTAAACATTGCTCAGTGTAACATTCTATGAGTAGCTTTTGATATTGAATATAAATATTGTTGAGGCTTTACTTGTAGTGGAGTTATTAATAAACCCAATCTATTAACCCTTTCCATTTTACTTTAACCCTTTAACGGGCATAGGCAGTTTAAATTTTTCATTGGTTTTGAATCTTATTTCAATTACATAGAGTACAATATTTGGTGGTATCTATTTGTCCTCTGCCCGTTAGTGTTAAAATAGTCCTGCAATAAGCAGACTTTTTTAGATCTGTTTACACCTTAGTCACCAATAACAGATATCTACAATTATGAAAATTAGGTGTTTCTAAGAATGGTATAACTTGCCGAATCCCCTGGGCGATAAGGCGTGAGTGTATTTTTTTAACATATAAATAATTAGCTGAAACAATTTTATTGCTAGTCACATTGAAATCTTGAAGGAAAAATGTATTCAATATAAAAAAACAAGAAGTATACCTACCCTGCTGGTAAATTATATTAATCTTTGTATAACACGTTTAGTTGTAAGTATAGACAATTTATATATACTTTTGTGTGCTTATGTCGATGTCTATTATGTACAAAATAACTTATTTTCCCAATGTTTAATTTTAAATATTTTACATTCCCAAATCATTCCAAATCGAAAGCTTGTTTGGGAAATCGTTATAGCTTAATTTTGTAAATATATGTGTTAAAAATATTTTGCAAATAAAGTATTTTGCTAATTAGAAGAGTCGTTTTGATTGCCGAAATAAAACAATACGGATAAACATTCATCAAGTTTTACTAGTTAATAATAGGAAAATAACATAACTCTGGATGTTGCCATCCTAAAATCAACAATGCAAATTAAATTTTAAGGCAAATACTTAATACGAAGTATCTTAATATGAATTTACAGCAGACTTAAATTACATGGTTAATGATTTTGGAAAGTTGCAACGACATCCATAAATTTAATATACCATTCATAACATGTACAGTCAAGAGCACGCTAAGCTTGACACTTTGGACTTTGACCCGGCCCTGTATTCTATGGCGCGCAGTATAAATCAGAGCTCAGCTTAAACTGGTAGTGTAAAGCTTGACTTGCTCTTGACTGTACCTACATGTTAAGACCACTTTGTCTTCTCTTATGATCGATATATCGGCCGTTACTTCGGTGTCAAAAAGTGACAGACGCCAAAGTAAAAGTGACACCGCGCTAGGGACGTTACGGAAATCGGAAGACGGTGGTACAGTACGACCGTTTTAGCTTGGCTGCTCTGAACATAGGCTCCTCGCTTTGAATATTAAACCAACAGGAGACGTCACGCGCACTAGTTCCTTTGCAAAAAAGTCTGCCAATTTCTGCGCGGGGGACGAGGAAACTCACACAAATAATGATACAAACGCATTTTTTGACAAAACAATTAAACACTAGCTTGAACTAGACGCACACAAATACATTCACACACAGAAACAACCAATCCGAGCACTCCGTGAACTCAAAAAACCTAGTTGAATTTAACAGGTATGAGCGTTGACCGAACTTTTTTGGCAGAGGGACACGCCTGTCAGTGGCGTCTCCGGTTGATCCTCGTACCGCCAAATTTTCTTCAGAGCTGCCAAGTTAAAACGGCCGTACTGTAGCTGGTGCTAGTTGCGCAAATAATAATAAAAAAAAAAAGATAATGTTACTGCGTCCTTAACCTGAAAATTGATGAATATGAGGTGCATGAAAGAAATACATATCTACATTTTTAAAGCACTATGGTCAGATCCAATCTAATATTACAAAGATGGATTCTTCTGGAATCATACACAATAGCATTTGTTTATTAGCTTATTAAATCACATTGCCTCCAAATAAACTTAAGTCGTGAGCAACAAATATGAAAAACATAAAAGTAATGCCTAATACTTATAAAGCTTCTATCAGTATGTCTTACATTTATTTGACCAAAACCAAACAAGTCATTCGAACTTGACAATTTAGAATTAGAATTCAGTTTATACAAAGGTACTTCAAAAACTAAGTGCAGCCTTTGAGGGTACAGCACTTTGGGCTCTAGCCGTAACATATTATATGCAACAAAGTTGGGTTAGTTACGCCATTTATAACTCAAGAACAGCTGAATGAATTCGGATGAAATTTGGCATGCAGATAGCTTATAGCCTGGATTAATAAATAGGCTATTTTTCAACTCGGACGGAGTCGAAAAAGCTATTTATAGATAAATAAAAAAAATAAAAAAATCTAACGCCTTTCATCCCCGAGGGGGTAGGCAGAGGTATTCCATTACTGGATATACCCACATTTCACGAGATACATTGGACCCCTAAACGTGATAGGCGGTGAGCCCATCGCCGGACCGGGTCTATTTACACATGTCTCAGAATTAATTCTGAGACCTGCGGGTTTCCTCACGATGTTTTCCTTCACCGTCGAGCTAGTGATAAATATGTACGTAAGTTTTTGAAAAACTCATTGGTACATACATATTTATAGATAGATCTACATTATGTACCTTTCAAATCAAATCAATTTCAATTTAATCAAACTATTACTGAATCACCAATGAATATACACGACTGCTTCCACTAATATCCCAAAGATGGCGCGGCGCTCTCGCGAAAATATCTTTCTAAAAAGATAAATTTTTCAAACGTCTTTATTATGTTCCTTGCGTTTCAAGAATTTTGTTTAATTCATCGTCATCAATCCGTAACAGCCCACTGCGGAGCTAAAGTCTTTCCTCACAGGAGAAAGTACTGGCCATGTGTTTCCGTGTTTCGGAAGGAATGTTCAACCGCTGGTGCCGGTTTTCGTTGTCTCATTAAGCCATCTCAGCAGACGTATTCACGGAGACTCGATACCGTTTCCGTTCGATTCAGATCGAGTGAAAATTTTTCCGAAGTCGAATCTATCGACTTCGGAAACTTTATTCTAGGCGTTTCTGATAGCCACAGAAAATTTTCCGAATTCTTATGTCACATATGACATTAGTTTTCGATACCAACATCAGCCCATATACCAACATCAGCCCATCTCGAAAGTGTTCGACAGATTTTCCGATATCGAATATCGAAGCTTAAAATTAAATTTATATAGGTAAGTGCGTAAAAACATATCTTTATATTTAAAAACCGAATTAATTTTGAAATTTGTAATAGGAGTAGTAACCGCAGATTTTTGTTTCGTTGCCCCCGGCTTAGCTGTAGCACCTCGCTAAATATCTAAGCTGCCTAAACTCTTTGACGCTTCAATGACGTAACATGGAGGTAAAAATATATGCGAAGACGAAAACTACTGGTATGCTACGATTTACATACACTGTTTCTAATCACATTTTTTGATAAATTATAATTATTTTTTAATTAATGTAAAGATATTAAACTGGTGAAATGTAGGTATTTCCAGAAATGGAATGCTTTTGTTAAGCAGCATTGTTGTTTGATCAATGGCCATTAAACTTTTTGGATCCGAAAAGAAAAAAAGCAGTATTGATATATTTAAAATTGGTTGACCTTTTGGGTGTTGGTAGCATTATTACATAGGCAGCGGTAGGGAGTACGATTCCCGCTCGAAACCATTTTTTTTTGGCACTGCATAAAATACACAAAGACTTAAACCAATAGTTTTGTGGGTTTTTAAATAGATTTATCAGTTTTTTAGTGTCGACTAAAAAAGTTCCTATAGTTTAGCTTTGGATAAAATAGTACCCATAGTAAGTCGTTTGCGCCAAAAAAGTATGTATAGTAATTCGTTTGTGACAAAATTATTACTATAGTAACTCGTTTGCGACAAAGTAGTAACCATAGTAACTTGCTTGGGACAAATAGTAACTAGTAAAGAACCAAATAGCTTCTATAGTAACTAGTTTGGGACAAAATGGTAACTAGTATGGAACAATTAATTTACATCAGAGCAATACCTATTCGAATACGCTAAGAATAATAACGTATCTAGTAACTAACACTAAAGCACTTATAAGATTGTACTCGCGTTGAAACCTAGCAATTGCTCTCAACAAGGTTGGTTTGTCCCAAAAATGGAATTAATAATTCAATAATTATATTATTATATTATACTTATTTAACTACTAATAATAAACAAACCTTACGGTTACATATGATACATTTATTGCTTGCTTTTATCAACATTAGTACTAAAGTAGTTAATCTGTAGTTTTTCACGATATCAAAAGCGAACGTAGTGACGTACGCGGTCAAGCAGCTATTCGTGACGTCATCAAATATTAGATAATTACATACAATATTGGCTATGGAAGGACTCAGGAACACGGATTAGTCGCATATTGTCCAATTCGCAGAATGTCCAACTTTCACAAAACTTTTTGGCGACATGGCGACAGTCACTTTTTTTTTTAGTTTTTTTCACACCTTACAGGGTAGGCAAAGGCATTACGCCATGCAGCCTCGTCATTAGTTAATGGTATCCTTGAGTAAGTTCCAGTAGTTAAACTTGAATCTTGGTTAAATGGCTCTGCTTCAGAGTCCATGCACAAAAATACGGTGTTCTTAACACTTTCTACATCCCTAACTTGGTTATGAACAGTAAAATGATAGCACTTTTACTGAAGACTTCATTGTGACTTCTTGAGGCAATCCAAAAATGTCCATATCTCGCATTTTATCGAATTTCCCATTCATTGCACACCTTCACGGAGACTTGGCACATAATAAACTATCACTATTATGAGTCAAAACCCGAAATACACAGCAAAATGAAAATTATACAAAAACATGACGTCCCTCTTCGGATTCCCGCCAAAAAGCCGCGACAGTCACGTAATGGGGAGTTTTCGGTGACAGCTGTCACTTGAGTATTCAAAGGTGTCAATAGATGGTGCTGATAAGCCTTGGGTTTTTTTTTTACCTAATCTATGGTCGCAAGAATTTGTCAAACAAAAAAAAAAACAATCTGACTTTTTATCAAAATAAGGTTACGTACTCATTGCCTTGTATTTTATTTATTGTTCTGTTTGTACATTGTTTACGAGTGGTTTGTGTTACAACAAAAGATCCGAATCCACGATAAACAAAAACTCAGTCTCCTTCATCTGCGAAAATGCGTGGACCATGTATAGTGTATGGGTGTAAAATACGGAGGAACCGAAGCTCGACTCGACGCACTAGGAATTTAGGTACCTAAAACAAGATCTGTTTTATTGCGTTGCCTGCTGACGCGTTACACTCACTCACACACAACACAACAACGGCACATGACATGACGGACGGATGTGTCACGTAAAGCGACACATCAGTGTTGCCAATTTCTAATTCCCAATGTCATTGAAAATTCCTCATTGAACTTCGAAAAAGATTTTTTTTAAATAAATCTTAATTCATGACCATGGATACAAGACTGTCAGTCCGTAGTACACGGAATAGAAAAGTGTTTTTGTCATTTGTCTAGAGTCATGCCGACAGATTTAATTATACTAGGGCATGGAGCAGGCAAAGCGAATGAATCGTTTTCCAAATCTTATTACCTAAGTCTTCTTCTTCTTTTAGGTATTAATAGCTTTTCACTGTGGTTTTCGCAACTTTCACCAATGTCCAAGTAAAGAAAAACTTACGTGCGGAAAATGTATTTTTACTGTATTATCCTACTAATATTATAAACGCGAAAGTTTGTATGGATGGATGTCTGGATGTATGTTTGAGGAACAAACATACATCCATATATATTTCACGCAAAAACTACTGAACGGATTTTGATGAAACTTTACAGTTATATAGCTTATACATCAGAATAACACATAGGCTATATTTTATCCCCGTATTCCCACGGGAACGGGAACTACGCGGGTGAAACCGCGGGGCACTGCTAGTATACATAATATAATATATATGTATATAATACAGTAACGTTCGTGAGTCATCAATCATCATCGTTTCAACTGTAATCTAAGTTTTTGTATGAAATTATTATATTCCCAATACTCTAGTTTATATAAATCTCCTTGGTTGCCGATCTAAGAGACAAAATAATGCGAAAGTCGGACATTTTCCGAAGTAAACTAGCAAAATTCGTCCTAAAAAAAAGTTAGGTTAGGTCAGGCCTGCGGCGGCTCGTCCAGCGGACTGGCCCTAGGCAGGTCGTCGTGTGGGGGCTCCTCTCGGGGCTCCGTGAAGGTGGCCGATGAGGACCCGCTTCTGCTGGTGGACGAGGAGGTTGAGGTGGACGAGTCTGCCGCTTCAGAGGTGCCAGATTCCCTAGAAGACATTTTTTTATCTATTCATATTTATAAAAAAAATCATCTGTAGTCGGTTTACGGAATAATTTTACGTGATAACGTCATAAGAAGGCAGTGATGAAAAATTGCATACTGGAGTGGAAGAGAGATGCGTCACAAGTCGAGCGCTTAGGCCGATCGTGCCTCTCTATCGTTTGTTCCGCGCTCTCGCTTGCACGAGGAACGTGACAATGAGTCATGCTTTTCGATTTAGAAGACGTTATCACGTCTAAAACTGACTCGCTGACGACGCTTAACCGAAACCGCTGCAGAAGGGATTTTTAGAAATTATAGGTTACTGGGTTCTGCGCGGTTTATCCTGC
This sequence comes from Ethmia dodecea, assembly GCA_963855545.1. Lineage (NCBI taxonomy): Eukaryota > Metazoa > Arthropoda > Insecta > Lepidoptera > Depressariidae > Ethmia > Ethmia dodecea. The sequence continues at coordinate 12,315,034 of OY979456.1, read as the reverse complement.
GTAGTTCCCGTTCCTGTGAGAATACGGGAATAAAATATAGCCTATGTTACTCAGGGATATTCTAGCTTTCCATTGTTGAAAGCTTGATTTTCTGGGAGTAACATTTGCTATAATTTTGACACAGTAATGGGACTTCTGTCATATGTATCATAGTAATATGGCAGCGAGTCCGACTTGCGCATGAGAGTTCCGTATCTTTTTATTTCCAATAAATAATCAACGGGTACGAATAACGTGCAGTTTAGTCTTTTTGAGACCGCATGACTAAGTTTAATTGTAAAAAAAAATACAGATTTGTGAAGTATATAATAAAGTGGGTCTTCGAAGACAATAAAATCTTAGAGGACCCACTAGTAGGTCTTTGGAGACACATCAGTATTCAGAGACCCACCGGTGGGTCTGCTTGGTGGGTCCTTGAAGACAAATCGGAAAAAAAACTGTGATAGAGACATTCTTTTATATTTCCTGTAATATTTATTTTATACTAGTGGCCCGGGCAGACGTCGTTCTGCCACCGTATAAACCATCCCTGGACCCACTCTAACCCACACAAAAAGTTTCATCAAAATCTGTCCAGCCGTTCTGGAGTTTTAATCAGACTAACGAACATCAATTCATTTTTATTTATATAGATAGATAAATAGATTAGCAAATGTCATAGTATTTATAACTTACTTGTGGAACCCGTTTGTCTGACACGTGTTGTACGCTCCGCAGTGCTGACACTTCAGCCCTACCACATGGAACTTCACTGTCGAAAGCTGGAACAAAAAAAAAACATAATAATAATAATTGTGGGACACAAGTCACACACGGTTATTTAGTCCCAAACTAGGCAGCGCCTGTACTATGGGTACTGAACAACTGATAAACATACTTAAATAAATATTAAACGACCAGACACGAAGCCAACAGACATGTTCATGCACACAAATGTTGGCCCCGACCGGGGATCGAACCCGCGACCTCCGACTCAGAAGGCAGGGTCACTACCAACTAAGCCAACAGGCCCGTCAATAATTATAGTATATCACCAATAGTCCACAACTAGGCTATATCTTACACATGGAAAGCTATATTATCACTGAGTAACATAGTATTCCCTCGGGAACGGGAATTGGTGAAACCGAGCGGAAAGCTAGTATTATATAAATGAAACTGAATGGATTCAACACGGGCAACGCCGCCGGTAGTAGGTAAAAATAATAATGTCACGGCTTATATACCCGAGGGGGTAGGCAGAGGTATTCTATTTCTGGATATACGCACTTTTCACCAGATGTTCTTTGGACCCCTAAACGTGACAGGTGTAGCGGTAGTAGGTGTGTGCATCTGGATTGAGGGCCCACTTTTTAAATTATTGCGAAACGAAATGATACTTACAGGGCATTTACTTAAAATTTTGTAAAACCTAAAGCAAAGATTCTTAAATTTCTTAAACGTGAATCAAAAGAGTTATGGTCAAATAGCTTGGGCCCTCAATCCTGACGCCTGCATAAAACGGCATAGTCGAATCTCAGAAAGTACTATCCCTGGGATAATAATTTTTATTCGAGTATTTAGTTAGGAATTTGTTAAATACATTAAGAAATTGTCAAGTCTTAAGAATGCGACAATACAGATTTATGGCGGTTTAGCTTGGGCCCTCAATTCAGCAATTTTGATATTGTAGAATCAGCAAAAAATATGAGTTTTTCTAAGGAAAGATATTAATACGACTATAATATATTTGAGTTCCATATCTCGGAAAATTTGTTAAAAAGAAATAACGACACAAAAGTTAATTGTTAAAAAGTTATTGAAATTCGTATTTTTTCAAAACGTCTGAACTGAGGGCCCAAGGTTTTTGTCAGTATTGACTAGGCTAAGCCTTCTACACTACCGCACTTTAGGCTAAGTATTTTAACAATTTTTTAACTAAAAGGCTACAAAGCGTCCATTCTTCTAAATGCCGTACTTTAGGAGAAAATTGATTTTCGATGTTTTATATGAGAAAATTCAGTAGGGTGTATATGATTTTGTTACTTTTTTGAGACAAATCAGCATGTATCCTCATATAAGATATTTCATAAGCGAATAGTTGTTGTCGGAAGCGATTACGTTTTGTGTGATCCAATAATTATTATAGGGTGTTATTTAAATGGTTATCATAGTATTCGTATTGTTGACGCCTGACGTACGCGCGTTCCCGTCATGTTTTTTGTTTAATTTTCATTTTGCTGTGTATTTCGGGTTTTGACTCATATTAGTGATAGTATAATATAATTATATACATACAATTTCATATGTTTTAGCAGATTATAATGTAAAATAATAAAGATTTTGGCAGGGTTTCATATTATTTTTATTTTCTTGTTAAAAACAAATTAAGGTTAAAGTATGTAAAAATGTTATCTATACATAAAACAAAACTCTAACGGGGCCGTGGCTGTATATGAAATGTTTTTGAAAATTTTAACGAGTCTATTTTATCTAGTCTATATAATTATCGATATAGATACCAAAACAACATCTTTTTAAATTTGTGTCTGTCTGTCTGTCCGTCTGTCTATATCTGTCTGTCTGTCTGTCTGGTTGTGCACGCATCACGCAAAAACTACTAGACGGATTTTGATGAAATTTGGTATGGATATAACTGAGTACCCGGGTCAACATCTAGGGTACTCTTTATTCCAGAAAAATATCTCATTCCCACGGGAAAATATAAAAACAGGTGAAAAAAGAAATCGATAACACCTAGAAACTTGAAATATAGGTGTCTTGTATATCTTAGAGAACCGCTATGAAGAGATTTTTGGAAATTTCCACGGGAACGGGAATAAACCGGATCCGCGCAGGAAACGCCGATGGGCACCCGCAATTTCTAATATGTTATGTAGGCGTCTTATATGTCGTAGGCAACCGCTATGAAGGGATTTTTTGATATTCCCACGGGAACTGGAATATATTGGATTGAGGAATTTTTAGATTTTTTGTATTGAAAAGGCTCCAATACTACCGGTTTTACCGATTTAAAAAAAATGTTTTGCCAGTGGAAAGCGTACTTTTCTGGGAGTAACATGTGCTATAATTTTCCCACGGGAACAGGCCTAAACCACGTTACCGATTTAAAAAGTTCTTTTAAAAATGGAAAGATACATTACCAGGGAGTAACAAAGGCTATATTTTATTCCCGTATTTTCACGGGAACGGGAACTACGCGGAAGAAACCGCAAAGCAATGCTAGTTGTTAATATACAGGGTTATAATTTTAATACGTCCAATAGGTACATAATTTCATTGATTATTGGCACTTTCTTATTTTATTTTTCCACGCATACGTAGGTGAAGGCACAGCACAGCTAATCGTATATAATTATATCGAGCTTTATATATTATATACAATATGTAACAGAATAAGTGCAATTCCTGAAATTAGTTTGTTCAGTATCGACTACATATTCGATTTCATCTATTTTTAATATGTGTTAAATTTTTCCGAAAAATGAATTAGCATAGCTGAATTTAATGCTATCTATTGAAATCGTACTATTATAGAACGATATTTAAGAAAATTGGACACCACTAAAGTTCGATTGCATCTTTTTTTATATTAATTTACTAACCGGGGTGTATGAGGAATTGCGGTTTTTCTGTTACGCGTTGTATAATTATATATATTGTATCTGCGCTTTACAAAATACTACTTACATGATCACAACGAATACTTGTTTATACTTACGATAAAAATTATGGTCACCCTACTGAATTTTCTCATATAAAACATCGAAAATCAATTTTCTCCTAAAGTACGGCATTTAGAAGAATGGACGCTTTGTAGCCTTTTAGTTAAGAATTTGTTAAAATACTTAGCCTAAAGTGCGGTAGTGTAGAAAGCTTAGTCTAGTCAATACTGACAAAAACCTTGGGCCCTCAGTTCAGACGTTTTGAAAAAATACGAATTTCAATAACTTTTTAACAATTAACTTTTGTGTCGTTATTTCTTTTTAACAAATTTTCCGAGATATAGAACTCAAATATATTAAAGTCGTATTAATATCTTTCCTTAGAAAAACTCATATTTTTTGCTGATTCTACAATATCAAAATTGCTGAATTGAGGGCCCAAGCTAAACCGCCATAAATCTGTATTGTCGCCATAAATCTGTATTCTTAAGACTTGACAATTTCTTAATGTATTTAACAAATTCCTAACTAAATACTCGAATAAAAATTATTATCCCAGGGATAGTACTTTCTGAGATTCGACTATGCCGTTTTATGCAGGCGTCAGGATTGAGGGCCCAAGCTATTTGACCATAACTCTTTTGATTCACGTTTAAGAAATTTAAGAATCTTTGCTTTAGGTTTTACAAAATTTTAAGTAAATGCCCTGTAAGTATCATTTCGTTTCGCAATAATTTAAAAAGTGGGCCCTCAATCCAGATGCACACGTAGTAGGTCTATAAAATTATTAATTAATTAATGACATACTTTATGACAATCTTTGCAGAGTATGGTAGCTTTGTAGTCTGCGTACTCTTGCGGCATCGGTGTCGCAGCCACTTCCGAATCCAAGTAGCTCCACAGCTGAAACGATTATAAAATAAGTTGAAGTTAAATATAAGATGAAGTTGATCGTGTAGAAATGTGCGAAAATCCGCTTCATTAACCCAATAGGGTATTTTCCAGTATCGAAATTAGATTGAGAAAGTATTGCACTTACCCCAGATAATCTCACGCCTTTTTTATCCCCGAGGGGGTAGGCAGAGGTATTCCATTACTGGATATACCCACATTTCACGAGATATATTGAACCCCTAAACGTGATAAGTGGTGAGCCCATCGCCGGACCGGGTTTATTTACACATGTCTCAGAATTAATTCTGAGACCTGCGGGTTTCCTCACGATGTTTTCCTTTACCGTCGAGCTAGTGATGAATATGTACGTAAGTTTTTGAAAAACTCAATGGTACAGTCAACAAAGTTGTTAGGGTTACATAGCCAGTAACTAAGAACTAATTTATCTGGGGTAGTCATAATTAAATCTTATTGATTAATGTTTATTTCTAAAGGTATCTTCGAACCCTATAATTTACCATAAAAAAACTAAAAATGCATTTAAGGCTTTAAGACAAAACTGAATCTTAGTTTATGGCCATGTAACACTAACAACTTTGTTGACTGTACATGCCAGGATTCGAACCCGAGCCTCACTGATTAAGTTTTAGAGTCGCTGTCATATTTGGCGGTGGACCTTATAAATAAATTAAAAAACGGCCAAGTGCGAGTCGAACTCACGCACAAAGGGTTCCCAAAAAAAATCACGTTTGTTGTATAGAAGTCCCTTTAAATATTTATTTTATTCTATTTTTCAGCATTTGTTGTTATAGCGGCAACAGAAATACATCGTCTGTGAAAATTTCAACTGTCTAACTATCATCGGCGATGGGCTCACACCTATCACGTTTAGGGGTCCAATATATCTCGTGAAATGTGGGTATATCTAGTAATGGAATACCTCTGCCTACCCCCTCGGGGATAAAAGGCGTGAGAATATATTTATTTATATCACTATCATCACGGTTCATGAGATACAGCCTGGTATTCCCACCATCACGCAAAATAGGCGCAGAATAGACGTCGAGTTGCGGAAACAAGCCGCCATTAACATTCATACATAGCCTATTTTTTTTTAAATATAGGGGGCAATCGAGCAGACGAGTCACCTGATGGTAAGTGACTACCGTCGCCCATGGACATCTGCAGCTCAAGAGTCACAAGTGCGTTGCCGGCCTTTGAGGTGGGAGTACGCTCTCTTCTTGAAGGTTTGAAGGTCGTATCGGTCTGGAAATACCGCCGGCGACAATTTGTTCCGCAGATCGGTTGTAGAGCAGTGATATCCTTTACGGTTAAAGAGGCGGCCGAAAATCAGTGAGGCTCGTGTTCGAATCCTGGCATGTAACAATGAGTTTTTCAAAAACTTACGTACTTTCGAAAAAAGTTCTGCCTGATACACCTAAGTGTCAATTTAGCGAGCAGCATCTTTTCCCATCCCGTGGCGAGAAAGCCCTCACTTATAGTAACAATGACAATAACAAAAAAGTGTTTATTTCATGTTTATGACCATTTAGTGTCGATGAATGGATCGGAATATAAAAAAAAGACGGTTTTACTGGCTTCTCATTGTGCAACTCTAATTAGGGTTGGGGTAATAAAATTGGAGCTTACAAGCTACAATTCTTCCAAATGTATCAGGCTTACCTCTGCCTACCCCCTCGAGGATAAAAAAGGCGTGAGATTATATATATATATATATATATATATATATATATCGGTTGTGCGAGGCAAAAAATGAGGCATCTAAACTCACATTGGACATGTCGATCATGCTGGTCTGGCACGTGGGGCAGGCATAGTGCCCCGAATGCAGCATCTGCTCGAAGCAGGGCCGATGAAGAAGGTGCCCGCAGTCAGGGATGTGGCACGGGATGCGAGAAGTGTGAATGTCCTCCAGACACACAGGGCAGTTAGACCGGGACACGTTTTCGACGCACTGGGAATATATTGGTGTAAATGAATGTTTGGTGTAACTTATACTTGGTATTATATTTATTGTTTAAAAGAATAATGTGTTGGGGAGTTTCTTGCCCCGCTTCCTCAACATACCAAGGGGTCGTCCATTAATCACGTGAGGTTCCAAAGGGGGGGGGGAGGGGGGTTTGGAAAAAATCACAATTTATTATATACTAGCAGCGCCCCGCGGTTTCACCCGCGTAGTTCCCGTTCCCGTGGGAATACGGGGATAAAATATAGCCTATGTGTTATTCTGATGTATAAGCTACATAACTGTAAAGTTTCATCAAAATCCGTTCAGTAGTTTTTGCGTGAAAGAGGAACAAACATCCATCCAGACATCCATACATCCAGACATCCATACATCCAGACATCCATACATCCAGACATCCATCCATACAAACTTTCGCATTTATAATATTAGTAGGATTATTAATTTTTCATTGACCGCGCGATTTCTAAACCAAGAAGTAGCACGTGACTTTTTATTGATGCTTGATTTTCGTCATCGAAAATTTCAATATACTTTCTACCAAAAAATACACGTGATTTCGGCATCGTTAGACTAAAACCTCACCACACATCACCAAGGGGGGGAGGGGGGAGGGGGGTCAAAAAGTTGCTAAAAACATCACGTGATTAATGGACGACCCCCAAAGCGGTAGAGTCGCAATGACTTTCAATACGAGGACTTATAAGCCCCACATTGAATAAAAACTTTAATAGGTATTTATTAATTTTGATTTATTTTTGCTTAGTAAGTAACAGCCAATCGAAAATCATCATCAACCCTTAACAGCCCACTCCTGAGCTAATGGTCTTTTCATATCTCCGGGCGGAAAGCGTCAACTTTCGGTGCGCTACGCTAAACAAAACCGCGCAGAACCGCTAGTATAATATAACATAGATTGCTTAGGTTTTTTACGAAAGCACAATCTAATTGGAGTACTGTCCTTACAGTAGAATTTATATATTTTTACAGTGCTATGTAGAGATGATTCTGTTTATAAACGTAGATTATATTAGTAATTACCGCCTTTCGGTGCCAAATAGTGTGTACATCAAAACGTCTCTAAAAATTAGTTTTCTGGTATTTTTAAACGAAATGTCTGCATATGATGTCAATGTTTTTATGACCGCGCCGTATCCTGTCAGCGGCATTTTTGCAAAAGAAGCTCTTCTCGCATGGTGATAAAAGACAATTTCGGGTGAATCCGCTGCTTACATCTATGATCTATTTATATGTATGAATATTTAAGAAAAAGTATGCGGTTATACTACCTAGTACCTACTCTTGGTGTAAATGTTAGATATCATGATTTTCCTGAAAGAAAAAATGTATTCCAGAGTTTTTATTTTTATTGTTGATGTTATCAATTGGTGCCTTGAAAATGGTGTTTTATAGGGTTCCATAGCGAAACGCCAAAAAATGGATCCTCTATAATTTAGTTCTGTCTGTATGTTAAAACAGCAACAAACTCAAAGATAAAACACTTACCCGATGACCAACCCGCTGTAGCTGGACAGGTAGGCACATGTTACAGCGCTCACAGTGGAAGAACCGGTCCCGGCCACCGACTCGGCAAATCCCACACCCGTCACAATGGTACTGCCTCTTGTCTTCATCGTCAAACAGGTTGCAGATCAGGCATGTGTACTGAATTGAACAATATGGACTTTATAACGGAAGCTTATTCTTTACTGGCAACTTTAATCGTAATCGGCTGTGTTTTGGAGTTATTCTGACGTACAGCTGTCATTACTGTCAATTCATGTAGAAAGGTCGCGTAATAGACATAATTCCAATTATAAATAAACAATTAAACCACTGGTCTAGCGCTTAACTAAAACGGTTCCTCAGCCCTTAGCTAGGCGAAGCTTTTTAAATTTTCCATTGGTTTTCAATCTTATTTCAATAACATAGAGTTCAATTTAAAGTGGCACCTAAGTTCTTACCCTTCCAAACCGAACGCCGCAGTTCTCACATTCCGCCTGCACCTTCTGCCGTGTGTCACATTCTGTACAAATCAGTTCCGTCACCGACTTTCTGTTGAAGTAGTGCTGTTCGATTTCATCGTGGCAGTAACGGCAGTTATAGAACTTGTTACAGCATGGTGTCTGGAATACAGGATTTTTCTTTAGAGTAATTTTTATAAAATATTTTGTTTAGAATTTTTATTTTGGATAATGAAATATTATAGTGATTAGTTAGTAAAAAAAATAGAAATGATAACATTTTAGCAATCACTACCTGACATTTAGAATCGGTATGTAATGAAAAAAAAATTATGATACAATCCCGAAAAATTCGAGAAATTACATTTCTGAACTTTGTGTTTATATTAAAATATTATTAAAAGATGTGCTTAATTAAAAAAAAGGATGTCACAGTACAACTGTCAAAATGTTAATCCAGATCATTCATAAACAACCCCTACAATGATAATATTATAAATGATAACCTAATTTTTTTGAAGTCGGTTCAAAACACCTAAATATCACCTTTGTCCACCATAAAATGTAGATGACATCTATACTAATATTATAAAGCTGAAGAGTTTGTTTGTTTGTTTGTTTGTTTGAACGCGCTATTCTCCGAAACTACTGGTTCGAATTGAATAATTCTTTTTGTGTTGGATAGTCCAGTTATCGAGGAAGGCTATAGGCTATATAACATCACGCTACGACCAATAGGAGCAAAGATATAGTGGTAAATGTGTAAAAAACGGGAGAAATTATTTCATCTTACGGGAACTACGCGGGTGAAACCGCGCAGAACCGCTAGTAATACATATACATGATAAGCGAAAAGTTGTTTTATGGGCATTTATCCTTCAACAATTGGTTATTCATTAACTTAATGGCTTGTAAAAACATATCCTTGAATGAATTAACTAGGAAAATACTTTCCTTGTATGACATAACTTGGGAAAAAACTGTTATCTTTTAGCAACAACTGAACCCCATGGCCCCTGTATACACCCTTGGGTTGGAGGGAAAGTAGTAAGTAGGTACACTAAATATTGAATGTAAAAATTACCTGTTTGAAATGTTTATACAATGCATTACTGGTGCACCAAAAATAAAGCTCACAAAAGACGATGCTTTTGCCTATTGCCTCAGTTTTTTTTAACAAGCGAATGGTACATTACGTTTTTTTACCTACAGAATATAAATGTTGATTTGTTTTGGATGTTTTTGAATTGCTTGGTGGGAATAATATACCAATCTGCACTTTTTAATATTTATATCATTGCCTCTATTATGATTTTATAAGTCTTACTTTTATTAATCCCTAATTACCTACAAGAGCTTACATTGCCAGCCACATAAAACATCCAGACACAACAAACTAAATTGTTTATACAGACAAATGTTAGCTTTGGACAGCAATCATACTTACAACCTCAAGCTTAGAAGACATACAAATTGAGTCATAAAAAGAATCAGTTTGCAAATGCTCGGAAAAGCTGTTACAGGAACAGTAAACAAATACATTGGCCTTTTGGCACATTTCAAAGGTCATTAACATTTGTCAACTATCCAAATCTTAACAAAAGGATCGAAATGTTTATTAGAACCGAAACTGTTATACTAAAATTGCTGGTTCATTAACGTTTCTTTGTATTATAATTCGCAATTCACGACACCATGTTTCTACGCCGTGATATAATTTTAGACATGAGTGTTTTGAACCCGGCATGCTCTAGGACAAATGAATGATCGATAGAGTATACGAATAACTCACCACGAACTTGCACCGGCGCTTATAATGAGCACAGCCAATTCGTTTCTCAGGAGCCTCGGTGGCCGTGGCCGATTCATCTTTCTTCGTTTCCTCAATTTCTGACGACATTATTTATGTATTTTCCAATTCAACACTACACTCACGGTGTATCGGAATGATTACACTTGCAGAATGTCACTGAATAAATTCTTTCATTGATGTTTATTGGGAATCATTGAAAAACAATTAGCCTGCCGTCTGGAGAAGAAGGTTGAGGTTGAGGAGGTGGTTGGATTGAGTGGCAAACTGACATTGACAGTGACACTAGTGACAGTGACAAAATTATAACATTTTAGAAGAATGTTCTAAATTTTCACACATTGAATGTGCATCAATGAGAATTTGATGACAACTTTAAATTGTTTTAGGAAAATTTAGTTAATTTAAATCAATAATTGAATACTACGATATAATTAGAATATATTTTTTCAAATACCTATTGTCCTCAATATAATAATATATAATATATTCTCTCTGAATCTTTGAGTATTAAAAATTGTTGGTTTAATACTCAAAGCTCTGAATAGCTAAACCTCCAGACATTTCCCGCAAAAATTCAAAATGTCATTCCATCACAGACTCTCATATTTCACCACTTTTTCGAAAATGTAAAATAAACAGTGTTTTCATATCCTCCTTTTCAACGGGCTTTGAAATGAAAGCTGAGGTGTTTCTACTCCTTTTTTTCGTGACCTGGGCAGCCAGTTTGGTGCCACCGAAGTTTCAATGGAAGACCATGGACTTTGCTTGGAAGAATCAGTCGGAGAAGGAGCAGGCCTTGGCATCAGGAGATTACGTGCCTAAAAATAATATGCCCACTGGGATAGCCCGCTGGAAAGATAAACTTTTTATTACTATACCACGTTGGAAAACAGGTACCTGCGTTTTAGTTACTTCGGGTTTAAATTGTTATTAAATGGAAAAGCTTAAAAAGTATGTAACACTACGAGTTGTACAAAAACTTAAATGAAGGAAAAAATCGTGAGAAAATCCGCAAGTCCCAGAATTGGTTCTGACTCTGAGCCTTCTGCAACAACGCCCCAACCCAACGATATTCACACCAAAGCCCGAGCTTGCACACACAACAATTTATTTCATTACCTATTACAGGGGTTCCTGCCTCCTTAAATTATGTGCTTCTCAACGGCACTAAACACGAACCCTTGCAACCGTACCCATCATGGGAAGAAGCGATGGTCTCCAGCAACGCTACCACCATTTCCAGTGAATCCACCATTGTGTCCACCTTCAGGATACACGTGGACAGCCACGACCAGCTGTGGGTGGTTGACAACGGTGTCGTTGATATGTCTAGTAAGGATTGCCCTATGGAGAATTTCTTCACGTTTTCAACAGACAAAAGTCCGAAACAGTGACCAAGTTTGTTCTTGAGTGTTTTTACATGAATTATACGGCTGCACCAGACCAAGTGTGTGTATGGATGCACTAGATGCATGCGTACCCACACTGCAGGCTGGGCGACGATATATTTTGTAGTTTAAACGATTGACGGATTTCTCATTTCAAGTGCGAGGTGTCGCACTAAAATCACTAGACATTATAACATTTTTCAACTAATTTACGTAGCAGGTAAGAGTTATCACAAGCTCGACTCGGTAAAGATGGGGAACCCGTAAAAACAGAGGAATACTTCTGAGGTTGTTGCTGTCACATTTAGTCTCCAAAAAAGAAGACGTCGTAGATAGGTAACTACGTACTTAGTTTGGTACGTCTAGAAATGGAATACCTACCCTGCCAGCCGGGCAGCCCCGTTAGAGAAATGTACATGGGTGCTTTGATTAATTTTACTCTAGATGGTGTTATACTTAGGTACTAAATTATGATTATCTTTGGACAGTGGACGTGAAACAGGTGACGGCTCCGGCTATAGTGGTGTTCGACCTCTTCAAAGACACAGTTAAGCACAGAATCATCATCCCACCGGATTTGCTGCACGATTCTTCAGTCTTGACCAGCGTAGTAAGTACATAAGCTCATGATGAAAGATTTCTATACCAATTACCTTGACTAGGAATAGAACTAGCGTACCAATCAAACATTTTTCGACAGCTTTTTCGATCCTTAGTTATTTTAGATTTAATATGAGCTGGCATGCATGGCGTACCTAATGGGCCATTTATACGAGGCCAATCCAGTAAGACAATCCACTAAGACTGCATACAAAAAAAACGTCAGGACAATGGAATGGATTGTCCTCACGTTTTTTTTTATGCAGTCTTAGTGGATTGTCCTAGTGGAATGGCCTCGTATAAATGGCCCATAAGTCGCAAAGGTTTCGACAATAGCGTGCGTAGAGACAACGTCATTCGAATCCACTTAGTATCAAACCATAAGCCAAGGTAGATGCTGGGCTCTGATTGGTGGAGATGTTCACACGTGAAAAATTTCTGGTCGATACTAAGGCGTCATTGGTTTACGTAATTTATGGGCTAAAATACTAACTAGGTAGGTAGGTACATATTTGACAGAAATTTTACTCGGTATTGCCGCTGGGCTAGGTTCTAAGTTAGACCGATTTATGAATGTAGGTACGACAAGGAATTTTACTCACCTTACAAAATGAAATCTCACTATCTCTCTCATTCTGGACTAATGGATTATCCATTTTCAGGTAGTAGACAACATCGATAAAAACAGTGAGAAAGCCTACGTTTACATCACAGACATGGGCTCAAACGCCATCATTGTGTACAGCATGCAAGATAAAGAGGGGTGGCGGGTAGAGCATCCCTATTTCAAATTCGATCCTCTCGCAGGGGTATATAAAGTGGGCGGGATCGACTTCTACTGGAACGACGGCGTCTCCTCCGCTACTTTGTCGAAGCCAAATAAAGATGGGTAGGTGCCAATGATTTAAAAAAAAGGTAGGTGCGATGTGACAGATCAGACATCTCGGACACATGGAAATGGGCTGCCTTTTGCATTTAGCCAATCTTCATGGACGAGTCTAGAGTGCCTTATTATTATAAAATATTGACGTTTCTAAGTGTATGTTGAATACCTATAGAAATAAATTATTCTTGATTTTGATTTTGATCTGTGTCTTCATCTTCGTACCCGAGTTTCACGTAGGTAAGTACTTTGTTTTACTTACTTGTGTACCTACCTAAAACATTTTCCCCCCCTTTTGTAGGTTTCGTGACCTTTATTTGCACCCCACTTCAAGTAATAAGCTGTTCAAAATGTCGACAAAATTGTTAAGAGAGAAGAATGTCTCCCAGGAAGAATTGAATAAAGGAGTGGAGGTAAGAAAGACTGGCGTAGCTCTATAGCTTGTAATGGCTTTGGGTTTAAAATAAAAAATAACTCAAATAATATTATCAAGTACTACGGATGCTAAAGGTGGATTTTCGATGAAATTTTTCGTTCAATTCAGTGGGTACTTATATGTAACTACCGTGGGATGAAAAATTGTTTTTTATTTCCCCAGTTCTAATCAAATGACAATAATAAAAATCAGCTTAAGGTATTCACCTTGCCCGGGTTTCCCCCACTTTATATTTAGGTATTTTTATGAAAAAAATGCTATAGATGAACGAATTCTCATGTAAGTAATTCTGTCTAGATTGTGGGGGATAGAGGTCCCAAATCTCAAGCGACGGCGAGTGATTTCGATCCAAAAACAAATGTGCTATTCTACACACAGGTAATTTAATTGATAAAAAATAATTTATTTTCTGTAGGTATAAAAATACAAATACGAAAGGCCAATAGTCTAATAACAAGGCACTCTAAACTCGTCCATGAAGATTGGCTAAATGTAAACATCAGCCCATCTCCACCGTACGCGTTGCTGGTTCCAATTGGAGTACCCCGAGAAGATCAAGGAACTCAAGGGCAGCAGATCATCTAGTTACTCAATATATCCACATTCACTGTCTTGCTATGCCTTCTTGTATAGTTCCAACATCATCTTTGGACCGAGGACCCCAGGCAAGATCTCAACTGGCGGCAACATCTTGCCTTTTTTAGATACAAACTTACCTCATATTTCCAGAAAATGCTCTAGCTTATTTTCTAAGAAAATTAATTGTTTTGTAGTTAAGCAACAATGGGGTAGGATGTTGGAACACCGACAAGCCTTTCGTAGAAGCCAACACTCCGGTCATCATCAGCGATTGCAACGTTATGGAATTCCCAAACGATATCAAGGTGAGTAAGGAACACTGTGTTACGCTGGTTTGTTCTTGTAGAACGTATGGATGAAAGAAGAGTAACGAAAGAGATTTATGGTGCGGAAGTTGAAGGATGCAAGGAAAGAGGACGCCCCAGAAGGACGTTCACGAATCCAATAAGTGACGTCCTTCAAAAAGCTGGGGTCCGGAGTGCGAAGAGTAAAAGAGCGTGCATGAAAAGGCTAATGGATGTAAAGGAAGCGAAAGAAGTATGCAGAGATCGAGCAAAGTGGCGATCCATCGTCTTTGCCTACTCCTGTGAGACAATGGCGTGAGCATTATGTATGTATCTATGTAGATAACACTCTATTCTTACCCCTTCTCTGCCTACCCCTTCTTGAAAAAGGCGTGAGCATATTATGTAGAACACTTTCACCAGCCCGTTTAATTTTTGCCGGCTTTTATCTCGTATTCGAACAAGAAGAGCGAGACAAATATCGAGCCCGGAAGGTATCGAACTCAGTCTTGCATGAAAAGCGGACTTACTTCTAGCAGAGATTTCAACATATAAAGCTTTTGTAAAACCCCATCGAAACAGCTGTTTCTCCTTTTTAGGGTTCTCTAGTCAACAAGGAATCCTTAGGTATAGTGTTGCCATGTCTGACTGTCTGTCTTTCCGCGGCTTAACTCGGAGAGACTTATATCGGAGAGAGTTATAGAAAACAGAAATTTGTCATTTAGGTACTAGATATTAATCACGCAGACAAATGGTAAAATAAACTTAGATGAAGTTGTTAGGTGTATAAGAAAAAAAACTCACGTCTTATGTCCTTGAGGGGGTAGGCACAGGTATACCATTTCTGGATATACTTTTCACAAGATATTCTTTGGACCCTTAAACGTGATAGGTGGTGAGCACATCACCCGGACCGGGTCTGGTTACACAGTGTTCAAACAGGTTGTAAATAAGCCCGAATACTGTTTCCTTTAACCCTTTAACAAGCATAGACAGGTAAAATTTTTCATTACTTTTAAATTTTATTTCGGTTACATAGAGTTCAATATTTGGTGGAACTATTTGCCCTACGCCTGTTAGTGTTAATGGCGACTACGGACCCCTAAACTGCGCATGCCTCGACACATCCTGGCGCGACACACCCTCGACGGGCCTGTTGGCTTAGTTGGTAGTGACCCTGCCTTCTGATTCGGAGGTCGCGGGTTCGATCCCCGCTCGGGGCCAACATTTGTGTGCATGAACATGTCTGTTGGCTTCGTGTCTGGTCGTTTAATATGTATTTAAGTATGTTTATCAGTTGTTTAGTACCCATAGTACAGGCCCTGCCTAGTTTGGGACTAAATAACAGTGTGTGAATTGTGTCCCACAATTTATTGTTATTATTATTATTATATTATTACATACTTGGCCGTTTTTTCAGGTGGATCATGACAGCAACCTTTGGATATTGAGTAACCGGCAGTCCCGTTTCCTCTACGAATCGATGGACTTCGACCAAGTTAATTTCAGGATTATGACCGCTCACGTTGAGACTGTTATCAAAGGAACAGCTTGTGAAAAGGGCAGAAGCAAGTTCAGTTTCAGTAGAAAACGCTCCAAATAATATATTACAAAAATATGTAGAAGAAACTTTCCAACAAAATTTTAAGGTCTTATTTCGAAACATGGGGTTTAAAATACTGTTTAACAGATGTTCTGTTTTTGAAGCATCTGTTTTAGACAGTGTTTAACTTTAGACCCTGTATTGTAATAGCCCACCAATGTCTGATTTTATTTCGATATTTATGGGGAGAAATTTATAGTACGGTGTGAGATGTGACAACTCCGAAATATTTTATTTTGAAGTCTGATTTTACTTTGAATTAAGACAGTTTCCTGTTTATGTTTATCCGTTGCTACCTTGTATAAAACTGGCTAAAGTCAGAGGTGACCAATACTAAACGACTTTTAAAACAATAATCGGATGCCCAAGACTATAATACCTCTACTAATTAACCTAACTATTATAAGTTAAACTTCGGTGATGGGATTATGGTTTTAGACAGTTTTAACGGTTGTTTAGTATTGGTGAACCACGTTACCACCAACCTAAGATTGATATACCTATCTTTATCCTTAAATATTTAATTTGTATTTATAAAAAATGTAAGAAATAAAACTGCAGTGATCATTAACCATAGTTTTTATTTAAATATACAACATTGTATTAACTATGTAATTAAATAATTCTATGTGATTGAATAATAATATTTGCACGTGTCATCACATCACTGCCATCTCTCGTTTTACTTTCGTTCACATTATTTTTCAGTCTTAACTTTTAATTAGTTTAGTGAACCAAATTCCGGCACCATCGAGGTAGCAATATGTGATCCCAGTGGAAGTAATCCAGTGGTTCATCGTAACGCCACTGCAAAAATACTTTACCTAATTGAGATAAAGCTTAAAATCGTTTGACTGTGAAACAGACCGCTGTCAATTCGTTGTGAAGTGATAATGATGTTTTTAACTAGGTTAGGGGTCGCCCATTAATCACGTGAGGCTCTAAAGGGGGGAGGGGTAACAACAGAAACAGCGAGGAGGGGGGAGATAATGAGATATCGCGTGTATTTATTTTACATTGAACGCGCGATTTCTAAACTCAAAAGTAGCACGTGAATTTTCATTGATGCTTAATTTTCGAATATTTTATCAAATTATACCTGCATTTAAAGATAATATTCTGAAAATTTTAATATATTTTGTACCAAAGAATAGTGATTTTGGGTATGGGGGGAGAGTCATCTAAAACCTCACTACAAGTCACCAAAGGGGGGGGGGGGAAACAACTCCTTATCTGTAATGTTACATGTCGTTAATGGACCGGGTACTGCGATCACCAACTCGTCTGCCAAGCTTGGTGATGTCAACCTTCATCCATACAGACCATTGTATAAGTTGGAAATAACAATAAGTGTTAATATTACTGTGGCACTCACATATTCCTACCTCAGTATTTCATAACTGCATATTTAATAGTCAACTGTGCTTAACGCGTGTCTTTAACCGAAGTTATAGAAGCATTGAAAATGTTAAAGAGTCTAATATTTACAATATTATTGCTCACGTTTATCCATAGGCCATATTTTATTCATGAAAACAATTTAAGAGTCAAAAGTATAAAAAAATCTTATTAAAGTACGCGCTGAATTTACATAAATTCGAGGAATAACAAATAGTAACCGCGTTTTCACGATACTAGCTTACTCGGGCCAAGTCTGCTCCGATGTCTACTCGTATCATGTAACGGTTGATCAGATGGTGTTCTATAGAATCGTACGAGCGCACTCCGTCCGAGCGTACCGTGAAAAACCCTTTACAAATAAATGGGTAGTCTTTTATTTAATATCAATATCCACAAGGTGTTTGTGTAGGGTTCAGTTTTCTTTTACACTGAATTGTATTTTGTGTGCTATATTGCAATGGCATTGTCGCAACGGCGTGTTTGTTTCAAAGGGTCATTCTAATCATTACACTGATCAACTTTGATATTTTCTATAAATACTTTTTTAAACGTTTTTCTGAGGCAAAGCTTGTCAAGTAGAATCACCCTCTAAAGTTCACATATTTTTAAATTTCGTAAAACTTGTAACCGTATATTCTCGAAGACATTGTAAAGATACAATAGTATTATTAACGAGACTGACTAAGTATAAGATCCGACTATAGACAGAACGACACGGTATACTATGTCATACATTTCAAATTTTCATCTCTGTATTGTCTCTGTCACGGCATACTCAAGTCTATAAGAGTTTTATGACAGTAATATCCAAATGTGAGTTTTATGAGCATTTAATTAAGGTTTAAAGGATTTTGTCAAAGAGATTTAAATATACTAGTACAGAGAGCGGTGTAACCGGACAAAATCCATTCAAAACTTGTTAAGGTAATAAGTCTACTGTGATAGCGTTCGTACTAGCTGAACTAACGTTTGAGATCAAAATTGATGAATGAAAATATTCCAAATTCGCTCTATGCTTTAGACAATTTTTTTTTTCTCTCTCTTATTTTAATGCATGTGTGTGTATTGTGTTGCAATAAAATGATGTATCTATCTATCTATCTAAAATAGTTTGCCGTGCCGTCCTGTCAATACTTTAGGTCTATATCACATCTGTATAGATAATGTTCGCGCAGCAAGAGTTGAAGCGAACAGATTACTCATACAGAAGTATTTTCTGCATTCAACACGGTTAGCACGAAGGCGGTGGACAGTATGTCGCGCTCGAGTTAAAATTTGGCTTGTTACTTGTTGTAACTTTTGCTCTATTTATATTTGTATGTGTAAGCAATGAATGAGTTAGACAAGATTCATTTGTCGATATGGCAACAAACAGTAACAAAATACTCGCTCTTGCTAAATAAAACGAAACCAAGCGAGACAGAAAACGCTTTTCCGTTACAATATGCATGATATTTTTATTGGAGTACAATAAAGAGCTGTTACTTACTTCAGAATAGTGTAGGTATACAGATACACTGACAAACAAATCTTTACGACAGATTGCATCAACTCTGGCTGCGTGAGCACTTGTGTTTTTTTTTTAAAGTGAAAGGTTGTCATTCAGGGAACTGATACTGAATGAATTTTATTCGGGGGACTGGTACTGAATCATAAAAACAACAATACAATACATGCGCGATGCTAATAATTCGTATAAAGTATGGCAAAGACTTAACAGACTAACTTCCTGAGTTACCTAAGCGATTAACGGTGCGTCACGAAATTTGAACGTTCCTATTACCTACAGGGTCACCGGTGACATAGGAATTTCTACCTTAGGGTATGCCGCTTACGTTACGTATTCCATTATCTTGAGTTTTCTCCGGAGTCGGTGGTTTTCTGTGGGATCGGCTTGGGCGCGTCCAGTCGCTTCATAAGAGCTGTGATGTACTCCCACCCGTCCTCACCCTTGGGGGCGAATAACTGAAAGTAAAATAGTTTTTTATAAATATGAAAGATAAACATTTTTTTTATTATTTTTAATTTCTGTGATGCCAGTGTTTGTAACACAGACCTCCATGGAATTAGGTGGCTCAGATTGATAATCTATAAAAAACGGACTTATTTAGTAAACTTTTTGTAGCTGATTAATCAAAGTGTAATATATTTTGGTAATGGGCTCACCACCTATCACGTTTAGGGGTCCAATATATCTCGTGAAATGTTGGTATATCCAGTAATGGAATACCTCTGCCCACCCTCTCGAGGATAAAAGGCGTGAGATTATTATTATTATATTTCGGTATGGAAAATACTACATCACTTTTTAGTGTACTTCTAAATATGTCCAAAGGTTTAAATTTAGGTTTGGGACGGGTTAACCCGTAAAGTTACGGAATGCAGACACAATCTGACTCGAGGGAAGCTAAAGCTTGACTGGCTGTAGCTAATAGTCCTTTGCAACACCAGTGGGGAGCCCTGAAACGCATCTCACCTGCGCATGTTCGAATATTAGCTTAGCCATTTTTTTAACGTTATTGTGAGAAAGTAAAAAAAACCGTTTTATAATAACCCTGCTAAGCGCAATCAGCTTATTTTTTACTATGTGGCGCCACTTTTTCAGCTGGCGTCTTAAGCTAAGAGCCGCACCGCGCGGTTCCATAATAAATGACTGGACTAATGCGCGACAGAAC
Organism: Ethmia dodecea; assembly: GCA_963855545.1. NCBI lineage: Eukaryota > Metazoa > Arthropoda > Insecta > Lepidoptera > Depressariidae > Ethmia > Ethmia dodecea. Next base: position 12,294,862 of record OY979456.1, on the reverse strand, counting down.
ATTTAAAAGTAGAAAGAAAGTAAATTGCGTTTCATTTTATTGGCGCAAGAAGAGCTAGGAGCCCTAAATTGCTGCATACCTGCGAGGCCCATTTCTCGCCGTTGGCGTCGCGCGTCTTGACGGCCTCCCTTTGAGCCTGTTCGACAACTCGCTTGGTGGCGGCGTCGCAGTCGGCGTCTTAAGCAATCTACGGGTCCTATCTTTAACTGGAAAGCCCTAAAAGTAATAAAATACATCTCACCTGCGAAGCCCACTTCTCGCCGTTGGCGTCTCGCGTCTTGACGGCCTCCCTTTGAGCCTGCTCGACGACTCGCTTGGCGTTGGTGGCACGTCGCAGTCGGCGTCTTAAGGCTGAGTCATGTTACAACGGGACGGGCCCGGGCGTGCCCCGTCCGGGGCGAACCATCCTACAATACGCCTCGACATTTGGTCCGGACGGGCCCCGTTCGGGGCGAACCATCCTACAATACGCCTCGACATTTGGTCCGGACGGGCCCCGTCCGGGGCGAACCATCCTACAATACGCCTCGACACTTGGCCCGGACGGGCCCCGTCCGGGGCGAACCATCCTACAATACGCCTCGACATTTGGCCCGGACGGGCCCCGTCCGGGGCGAACCATCCTACAATACGCCTCGACATTTGGCCCGAACGGGCCCCGTCCGGGCCAGCGCTTCATACAAAAAGTATTTGACCGTGCCCCGGACGGGACCCGGCCCGTTGTAACATGAATCAGCCTTTAAGCAATCTATAGGTCCTATCTTTAGCTGGAGAGCCCTAAAATGCATCTCACCTGCGAAGCCCACTTCTCGCCGTTGGCGTCGCGAGTCTTGACGGCCTCCCTTTGAGCCTGCTCGACAACTCGCTTGGCATTAGTCGCGGCGTCGCAGTCAGCTGCTCGAAGGGCGCACGTCACGTGGCGCCACACGCGCCGCGACTCCTGCGCCGCCTGCCGGCAAACTGGCGCAACTCGCTTGCGCCTCGGCTTCATCGACGCCACTTCGAAGAGGACTTCTTGCCGCTGTGGGGATACGACGGCATTTTAGAAGTATACTAGCGACCTGCCCCGGCTTTGCAGGGGTGCAATGCAAACACTAAAACCTTCCTCTTGAATCACTCTATCTATTAAAATAAACCGCATTAAAATCGGTTGCGTAGTTTTAAAGATTTAAGCATACATAGGGACAGAGAAAGCAACTTTGTTTATACTATGTAGTGATGTTTTGTTTTGTTTTGTCAAAGACGACCGGACAGTAGAACAATCAACGGGTTAGTCGACAGCATCGAAATTAAATTGCGAGTAGTAATCCCAAAACACCTTTGAACATGTATTTCGGTTTTCACTTTACAATTATAGATAATTTAAAAATAATAAAACAATCAAAAAAAAGTGCTGCAATTGAGTACTAGAAACTATGACGTCACACCTTGCTATTTCAGAACATTTTCCATAGTAAAATTTCGTTTTGACAGATCATAAAAAGTAACTGATTTGACTAGGCAGGACACTGTCCTGTACTCACCCCCGAGTCAGTCCATCGGCCGTCCATCCTGGAATTCCATTCCCCCTGCGCCGTGTAGTAGGGCTTCTTGTCAGGCCCAGCGAACACTTCGCACGTCACGCGGTGTTTCTTGCCGCCGTAGAAGGGCTTGGTTAGGAACTCTACATTCGCCCGGTGGCCAGTCTGCACGCACTCTATGACTACGGACCCGCCGAGTTCTATCCAGGGGACCGTCAGTATTGATCTGGAATTGGGATATTTCATTGATAAGGGCGTAGTTTGATCACGTGCAGTTTGAAAGGGGGGAAGGAAATCACGATGGAGGGGGGGAAGGAGTAATGTTGACAATCACGTGTAATTTTTGCCCAAACTTAAAATTTCAATCGCAAATATATTTGTAGCGACATCTGTCCTCTATAATACAATATAGCAAGCAGCGATATCAACAGTTAGTAGCACTAGAAACAATTTACCGACTATTGTGAGAACTTTCATAGTTGTAAGATAGGCGCTCGTAGCTCTGAGGTGCCAGTGTGTTTGTAACGATCACCCTGGTTAAGCAAAGTTGGGTGCGGCCAGTCAGTGAATGGGTGACCGCCTAATGGCATTTATATCACGAGCGCTTCCGTGTTTCGGAAGGCACGTTAAATTGTTGGTCCCGGTATTCGTTGTGTTTACGCACAAAGGAAGTCGTAAAGCCATGTCAGATACCCTTGGGTGGCTTGAAAAATTCTGACTGTTAAGTGGCTACTAGCTTCCAGCTTAACTGCGGATTGGTGGTAACTGCGGATAAATCCGCGGTGGGCTCGCGTGGGAGATTAATGCCCATACTTCCTTATGTGAGGAAAGACCCTTAGCTCAGCAGTGGGCTGCTACGTGTTGATGATGATGACCAATTTTACCAAATATTTATCATCAATGTTAAGTGCAGTCAAGATAAGAGCACGCTAAGCTTGACACTTTGGACTTTGACCCGGCCCTGTAATATATGGCTCGCAGTTATATGGCGCGCAGTACAAATCAGAGCTCAGCCAAAACTGGTAGTGTCAAGCTTGACTTGCTCTTGACTGTACATCAAAATCTCCGAAGTGTCATCCATTTCAGAAATAGAATATCGTTCATTAAATAAAGCAGACCGCAAATTTTCTGCCACTAACCTGCCATAGGCGTTGGGGAATGTCAAAGTGTACTCCTCTCCGGTGTCGAGGAGCGTCACTGTTCCCTTGCCGATGTGGTGAACTCCTATCGAGAGGCCGAGGAACTTGCTCTTCGTCCACACCCAAGCTTCGAACTGGATGCGTTTGTTCACGTGCTCAGCGTAGAAGGCCGAGATGGGGGGGTGGTGGGAGACCTGTTCAGCCACGAACGACAGCTGGTCTGCCGTGCACCATGGTACTGGACCATCGCCTACTTCCTGCTGGAAATATGATAGACGTTTAACATTAACGGGTGTAGGCAGTTGTTTCTCATTGGTTTTGAATCTTATTTCAATTACATAGAATTCAATATTTGGTGGTAACTATTTAATAAAAAAAGTTATTATATAACATTAAAAAAACCGGCCAAGTGCGAGTCGGACTCGCGCACCGAGGGTTCCGTACAACCTTGCAAATTTATGGTTTTCGTAATTTTTCCTTTATCTATGCTATAAGACGTTGCTTCGTACCAAATTTCAAGATTCTGAGTTCACGGGAAGCACCCTGTAGGTTTTGATTCCCTTGCAAGTGTCGAAAATTTGCGGCATAAACGGCTGTATCTTTTGGTTGCGTTGGCTTAGAAGTTTGATTTTTTCACAGCTTCAAGGGACAGTAGACCTGAGTAATTGATATAAATTTTAGCTTCATACCTCCACGCGTTCCTGAGAAAAAGGGTCTTGACAGACGGACGGACGGACGGACAGACGGACAACAAAGTGATCCTATAAGGGTTCCGTTTTTTCCTTTTGAGGTACGGAACCCTAAAAATAATAATTTCAGTCTTTTCTCTCGAAAGGGGTACGCAGAGGTATTTCATTTCTGGAAATACCAACTTTTTGCGAGTATATTCGACCCCTAAACGTGATAGGTGAGCCCATCGCCGGTCCGGGTCTGTTACACATGACTCAGAATTAATTCTGGGACCTGCAGGTTTACTCACAATGTTGTCCTTCACCGTCGAGCTAGTGATGAATATGTACGTAAGTTTTTTAATGTATAAATCTATACCATTGGTTTAAAGAAATTGTAAATTATTATTTATACGATGCCTAATCATAAATGACCGTTTTTAGAATTATCTGTTTGTCTATTGGAGACTTCGAAACGGCTCAACGGTTTTCAATACAAAATTGTGAGATTAATACAGGAATATTAATATTTTTGTTTTCTTTTTATATCTTGTAGAGTTCAGAAGCTACATTTTATTTTGATAAACCGAATAAATAATATTCCGAAACTATATTGTGTTAAAACTCCTTAAAACCCGGTAAAAAAATATACACTTCATTTGCTATTATTATTACTAGTATAGTTTGTAGTGATTCAAAAAATAGGGCATGCTCTAACCAACTGCTCAGTAAACACTACATAGCCGAGTGACCTTGCGTGACTCAAATTATTCCACACTATTAACGATTAATCCAGTCATAATCTTTGGAGCTATATTAAGTCACACGATAGTTTAGGTGAGCCTTTATCTATCTGCAATATGTAACCGAATAAGCGCAATTCCTGAAATCAGTTTGTTCAGTATCGACTACTTAATCGATTTAAGCAATTTTTAATGTGATAGATTTTTCCGAAAAATGACAGCATAACTGAATTTAGGGCTACCTATGGAAATCGTACTATTATTGCACTTTATTTAAGAAATTTGGTTAGACAAAACTAAAGTATGAATGCACCATATTTTTTTTTAGATTAATATACTAATTGGGGTATATGAGGAATTGCGATTATTCTGTGACGCGTTGTATATGTATATATAAAAAATGGTAAATGTGTTGCTAAGTGCAAAACTCGAGAACGGCTTTGACAGACCACCGACTTGACAGAGGAATTTCACGATATTCCCAGGGGAAGGGGAAAAAACGGGATCCACGTAGGTAACGCCCTTAAAATATAAATTACTAGAGTAGAGTACCCGTCGGAAACAACTGGATCTATTTAAAAATTCTTTCACCAATTGAAAGCTACACTATTCCTGACTATAAAAGCCTATATTTTATTTCCGTATTCCCACGGGAACGGGAACTACGCGGGTGAAACCACGCAGAACCGCTAGTACTTTAGTAGATTGTGTCATAAGGGAGCAAAACTATATTTTTACGGCGAGGGCGTTTTTTTAAATCCGGTAAAAAAATAATATTTTCCGGTGTTTAACTATCACTGCTACTTGAATTCAGTTTAAAATATAAAAGACACAAACAATTTGATGTTGGAATTCGAAAATTTGGCGTAAAATAAAATGTAAAATAACTACGAGAACGCGCGCATTGCCACAGCAATTTTTCTGACAGTGTGGCACGACCATCGAACGCTATTCAGCCTTGTCATCCTAATGCGGCGAAAAATGGAACTAATGTTTTGTTATAGTACTTAAGCTACAGTGGCGCCAACCTAAAATGCAAACTTATTTTGCTAATCTCTTTGGCTAAGAATGTTGACGAATATTTTTAATTCTAAATTCAAAACACTTTTATTCGCACTTATAAAAACCCTATCAGAAAAGACTTACTTTGCTCCCTTTTTTTGAGGACCAAAACGTCACTTTTCGAATAGAAGGTATGAAAAGGATATCACTGCTCTACAACCGATCTGTGGAACAAATTGTCGCCGGCGGTATTTCCGGACATATACGACCTTCAAACCTTCAAGAAGAATTATTAATTTAAAATGTGTTCAAGTAGCAGTGACTGCAGTGATATTAACTATCACTGCAGTCACTGCTACTTGAACACATTTTAAAATATAAAATACACAAACAATTCGATGTCGGAATTCGAAAATTTGGCGTAAAATAAAAATGTTAATTGTGAAAAATAAGTATGAAAGCGCGCGCATTGCCACAGCAATTTTTCTAACAGTATGGCACAACCATTGAACCCCATTCAGCCTTGTCAGCATATAATTTACTCTATGCTTGTCAGCCTAATGCGGCGAAAAATGGAACTAATGTTTTGTTAAAGTACTTTAGCTACAGTGCCACCAACCTTAGATGCAAACTTATTTTGTTAATCTCTTTGGCTAAGAATGTTGCGGGATATTTTTAATTCCAAATTCAAAACACTTTTATTCGCACTTATTAAATTCCTATCGGAAAAAACTTACTTTGATCCCTCTTTTTGGGGACCAAAACGTCACTTTTCGAATAGATGGTATGAAAAATATGTTTGTGGTATTAGTAAAACGTAAAAATGGCTTTGCAGATTGTTATACCTGTACTCGTATAATAGTTAATTGTGCTGTTGATAATCCAAATCAACTACATAATAAATAAATAAATAACTTACTTTGTCAGTGTTAGGGTTGTTTTGCTCGCTGTCGAGTTCCCAATGGCATCGGAAGACCTCGCCGAGGATGGGGTTGTAGGGCTTCTTGGCGACCTGGGACTTGCGGCCCGCGTGGTACGAGCTCAGGTACCACCTGCACACCTGGATCATGCGGTCCCGAGGCGTTGGCTGGTCGACGATTCTGCACGGAAAGTACGGTCTTAGCCTTGGGCGTTATATTGAAAAATTATATATTTTAATTATAATATTTACATAAAAAAATATGCAACAGGGTCTCATAGGCACCCTTTGGCACATTTTTTTAATGTCTGCTAGAGGACATATAGTTACCATCGGCCACACACATCATATTATGACATCTTCTCACGTCGTGGTTTTCCGTTCCACTGAATCGAGGAGGGGAAGGTGCGTGCACCTGCGTTTGCGCGAACGTTTGTGGACCTTAAAACGTCTTGCGCATCTGACCGCTTCATCATCATTTTACTCAGATGCACAATTAACGGCACATTTTCTTACATTCCCCGTAATTTCTTTGCCTTGGTGGTGGCTACTGTCCATCCATAGTACGAATGTAGGAGGTCCAAAGTGCCTTAGGCGCCTAGGTAGGCGAGGTAGCCAGACAACCGCTTAAGCAAGGGCTTACTATGGGTGATCATTCAACAGTCAGTACTAACTTGACAAACTGGTCCGGATGTGCGAAGGAGTCCGCGTACATCTCCAAAAGGGATCGCCTCTCCAGAATGAATGTTGGTAATACAACCTGAAATATCACAATATTTTTAGCTTTGCCCATCGCTGCTGGTATAATATACAACATGTAACAGCTATTTTTAATATGTGTTACATTAAAAAAAATAATGAATTATCGTAGCTGAATCTAGTGCTTTCTATGGAAATCGTCCTATTATTATCGATATTGAAGAAAATTGGTTAGACACAACTAAAGTTTGATTACATCATATTTTTTAAATATTATTGTACTAATTGGGGTGTATGAGGAATTGCGCTTTTTCTGTTACGTGTTGTATATGGATAGGCCTTTGCTCAGCAGTGGGAAAAAAAAGGCGAATCGAAAGAATAGGCTCCGATAATACCAATTTTTAAAAAATATTTAGAACTATTAGAGTAAAGAATATTAAGATTAAAAAGAGCGGCCCTTGAGTTTCTTGCTGGTTCTTCTGGGGTACCGCATTTGGAACCAGCACCTCTTCGGTGGAGATGGGCTGCTGTTTACATTAAGCCAATCTTTACGAGCTTAAGAGTGCCTTGTTATTAGACTATTGACCTTTTCTAAGGGCTAATCTTTTCGACGAGCCTGTTGGCTCAGTAGGTAGTGACCCTGCCTTCTGAGACGGAGGTCGCGGGTTTGATCCTTGGCCAACATTTGTGTGCATGTCTGTTGGCTTCGTATCTAGGTGTTTAATATTTATTTAAGTATGTTTACCAGTTGTTTAGTACCCATAGTACAAGCTCTGCCTAGTTTGGGAATGTGTAATTGGGAAACCGTGTGTAAATTGGATCTCACAATAAAAAAAATGTACTTTTTGTACTGAGCAGTGATAGCCCGGACGGTTAAAGAGCCGGCCGAAAATCAGTGAGGCTCGGGTTCGAATCCTGGCATGTACCAATGAGTTTTTCAAAAACTTACGTACATATTTATCACTAGCTCGACGGTGAAGGAAAACATCGTGAGGAAACCCGCAGGTCTCAGAATTAATTTAAATATTAACATGTGTAAAAAGACCCGGTCCGGCGATGGGCTCACCACCTATCACGTTTAGGGGTCGAATATATCTCGTGAAATGTGGGTATATCCAGCAATGGAATATATACCTCTGCCTACCCCCTCGGGGATAAAAGGCGTGAGATTATATTATTATTACTAGCGGATGCCCAGCGGCGTTGCCCGCGCGGATTCCGTTTATTCCCGTTCCCGTCGGAATTTCCGAAAATCCCATCATAGTGGTTGCCTACGACATATTTAAGACACCTACATACCATACTTCAAATAGCGGGTGCCCAGCGGCGTTTTCCCGCGTGGATTCAGTTTATTCCCGTTCCCGTGGGAATTTCCAAAAATCCCTATATACCAATTTCCTACGACATATAAGACACCTTCATACCATTTTTTAAGTTTCTAGGTGTTATCGTTTCGGAGTAGTATTATTATTCCCGTTCCCGTGGGAATTTCCAAAAATCCCTTCATATCAATTTCCTATGACATATCAGACACCTTCATACCATTTTTCAAGTTTCTAGGTGTTATCGTTAGGGAGTAGTACGTATTTCTCTTTTTAACCAGTTTTTATAATTTCCCGTGGGAATGAGATATTTTCCTGGAATAGATGTTGACCCGGGTACTCAGTTATCTGCATACAAAATTTCATCAAAATCCATCCAGTAGTTTTTGAGTGATGCGTGCACAACCAGACAGACAGACAGACAGACAGACAGACAAAAATTCCAAAAATTGCTGTTTCGGTATCTATATCGATAACTATATACACTACCGTTGAAATTTTCAAAAAATATTCAATGTACAGACACGGCCCCGTTAGAGTTTTATTATATGTATAGATTATTATTTTTTGTACCTATAGAAAAAAAATAAAAGTATTTTGACTTGACTTTTGAATTTTGATGTTTACCTTTGTGAGGTCCATCCCGATCTTGACTTGCGAGAGGAGGTGCGTGACCACCGAACCGTGGTTCTCCATGGATCCCAGTTCACTGTCGGATTCATCTTCATACAGGGCTGCGAACAAAAACATGTTTCGCCTTTACTTTTTTTCCACATTGATATAATAATAATATAATAATAATATAATCTCACGCCTTTTTTATCCCCGAGGGGGTAGGCAGAGGTATTCCATTACTGGATATACCCACATTTCACGAGATACATTGGACCCCTAAACGTGATAGGTGGTGAGCCCATCGCCGGACCGGGTTTGTTTACACATGTCTCAGAATTAATTCTGAGACCTGCGGGTTTCCTCACGATGTTTTCCTTCACCGTCAAGCTAGTGATAAATATGTACGTAAGTTTTTGAAAAACTCATTGGTACATGCCAGGATTCGAACCCGAGCCTCACTGATTTTCGGCCGGCTCTTTAACCGTCCGGGCTATCACTGCTATCCACATTGAACTTTTCTCAAATTCGAATACGTAGAATTTATTGGTCATTTACAGCTTTTGAACTAGTAAATTGTCTTGGTTAACTTCTCATTTCAATTTAGCACCATTTAGAAGGGCATGTTTGAGTCGAAGGGCGCGGGTTCGATCCCCGCTCAAGGTCAACATTAATGTTGGTGAACATGTCTGTTGGCTTCGGGTCTAGGTGTTTAATATTTTTAAGTATGTTTAGTACCCATAGTACAAGCTCTGCCTAGTTTGATACTGAATAAAATAACCGTGTGTAAATTGTGTCTCACAATTTATTTATTTATTTATAGTGAAATTACAAAATTAGGGAAAATAGTGCGTCAACTACAGATATTTTCATAATGAAATAAAGATTCAATATAGAAAAACCGGGCTGCGTGTAGAAGGTACTGAAAAAAAGTTTTCAAAATACTTCAGCAATAAGACGAGCCTAGCAAAAATTCCCAGTTTAAAATCCGTCAAACAGACAAGACACACACTTTCACTGTAGGGGTCGAAAGTCATCGATGATTTTCTGAAAATTACATTGGATATTTGTCTAGTAGAAACTAATAAAATTAGTAGAGCTGTAACGAACCGTATGTATTCGTTACTGAGTAACGGGTACTCCATAAAGTAACGAGTAACGAATCGTTACTCACGAATTCATTTCGTTACTCGCATCTTTTTCGTTACTTGCATCTTTCGTCGTATAGGTGGGTACCCACACTATTTCAGTTCATGCAGGGACCGTTGTTGCGTGTATCCAAACGTTTGATGACCGTTTATTTTACGCATTCGCGTACTTTTTCGTATAAAAACGTACGTTAGAAAGAAAAGAAGCAAAACAATTTTTAAGTTGATTTATCGTTAAAATGTTGTTTAAATTTTATTGTCAATAAATAATGTTGGATACACAGGTTGGATACCTATTTGTTGCTTTTTCATTATATTCGATAGGTACCTATTAAGATAATAGATCGTGATGTTACTGTGATATAATGTAAGGTCATGGTTAAAAAAAAATATAGTAAATCCATTGCAAATAGTTGATTTTGTCGAACAGTTCACTTGTATCAGAAGTAACGAGTAACGATACGAAAGTAACGAGTACTAATTGATAAAGTAACGAATACATACGGGTACTGATTTTCTCGTTACTTTTAGAGCTCTAAAAATTAGGGTTCCGTACCCAAAGTTTGCCAACGAGATTGTCTAGTAGAAACTAATAAAATTAGGGTTCCGTTCCCAAAGTTTGCCAACGAGATCACGATGAGCTCCGACCGTATTCGGCCATGGCGACCACTTCGACCCTTAGTCAGCTTGGCGACGCTGGGGCGTCCGAGTATGGCCAATGTAGCCAATCTTTGCGGCAAACTCCCGTGCGCAGTGGGGGCACGTGAGCACGCCGTTCACAAAGTTGTAGTTGATGGCGGCGGGTGGACGGGCTTTTAACTCATCGCGCTTAGCGTCGAGGTCAGCTAAACGTTGATCCTCAAACTCATGGACTCGCCTCTTCACAATCCCACGCCATTCCAGGCGCTGTGCTGCCAAACCTTCCCATTGAGAGGGCTCGATGTTGCATCTTTTCATGTGTCGTTTCTGATTATTATACTAACTATTTTTATATCCTCAAGCATTTGCAGATTAATGATACATTACCAAACATAAAATCATCATGTTGTTAGGTGTAGGTAACATTTTATTTGGCGCCATTGTTTTTTAATAATATTCGCGTCACGCCGCGACTATATCCTTTCACGGGTATGTTGTGAGACTTGTGAATGACGTCATGAGTTATACCTGTTATGTTAGCGAAACCCTAACATTAGCATACAATGTACCAACTTTGTAGGGCTTTATCGTAGCCCAGTTTATTGCCACTACTAGTAGGTACCACTACTAATATGTGGAAAGATTTTCCTCCTTTTCCGTGGGAGTGTAGCAAAATTATTTGCTTAGCTAGTGCCCAGATCGTACAAGTTATCTTAATTCTAAATTTCAGTTTTGTAGGTTACCGGTACCGGAAATTTTCAAATGATCCCGTTTTAAAACAAAATCAAAGAGTAACAAATTTTACTCATATGTAAGTAAGAAGATACCCCTTTTTACCCGACTAAGATAAATCCAAAAGGAAGGGTTTTGTTTTCAGCAGTATATTGTCCGTTATTTGTATTTTATTTGAGGGGAACTTTGAGAGGACTAGTCCACTGCTGCTGCTGTTGTTGTGTGGATGCTGTTGTATAACAGTGATAGCTGTAGAATGCCAGGGGCCTAATTCTCGCGAAACACGACATTTTCTCGAAGTCGACATAATGTCGATCCGGCAATGGGTTCAATTCTACAACACCGTCTAAACCTCTTAATTTTATTTGACAGCTGCTAAAGCATTTTGCTATTCTAGGCAGTACTGTCAAAATCAAATGACAGGACTAAAAATGAATCTGACGTTCCTAATTTATCTGGCCAATTCAATTTAGGTTTAGCGACCTTATGGCTATTCTGTGGACGCCATTTTAAGCATTTTAGAAATGTCATCACGACTAAACCTCCTAAACTTAGCGGCGATTAAAATGGTGTCGCTTAAATTAGATTATAGGAAAAATCCCGACATATTTGTGTTTGTGTTATTTTTCAAGATATGTTCCATATTTTTAGAAATAGTCAAGAGGGTTTTTGGTGGAAATACGAAAAGGGGGATCATGTTTTTTTGTAAAATTTATATTTTGCTGTATATTTTGGGTTTTGACTAATAATATTTTGTGTGGCAGGTGTCTGTGAAGGTGTGCAGTGAATGGAAAGTTCGATAAAATGCATAGGATCGTCGTTGTTAGATTACACGAAGTCTTCAGTAAAAGTAATATAATTTTACTGTCGATGATCCAAAAAGGGGTGTTGATGACTCAGTATTTTTGTACATGGACTCCAAAGCAGAGCCGTTTAACTAAGAAATTTGAAGATTGCTGGAGATATTATTGAATTAACAAGAAAACAAAGACTGAGGACGAGGCACATGTCCATTTAAAGATAAACTTAACTGAAGACGAGGCAGTACGGTCTATGACTCTAGCCTGTCCAAAGAAAAAAAATCTATTTGATAATACCTTTTCAGTGTTGCCCGAATAATAGTGACTTTAGTATTTGAAGTAAAACAAGAAAATATAAATTAAACCTATGTTAAAATGATAAAAATGGCATCGAAAGTAATCATTGGGTTCAATTCTACAACACCGTCTAAACCTCTTAATTTTATTTGACAGCTGCTAAAGCATTTTGCTATTCTAGGCAGTACTGTCAAAATCAAATGACAGGACTAAAAATGAATCTGACGTTCCTAATTTATCTGGCCAATTCAATTTAGGTTTAGCGACCTTATGGCTATTCTGTGGACGCCATTTTAAGCATTTTAGAAATGTCATCACGACTAAACCTCCTAAACTTAGCGGCGATTAAAATGGTGTCGCTTAAATTAGATTATAGGAAAAATCCCGACATATTTGTGTTTGTGTTATTTTTCAAGATATGTTCCATATTTTTAGAAATAGTCAAGAGGGTTTTTGGTGGAAATACGAAAAGGGGGATCATGTTTTTTTGTAAAATTTATATTTTGCTGTATATTTTGGGTTTTGACTAATAATATTTTGTGTGGCAGGTGTCTGTGAAGGTGTGCAGTGAATGGAAAGTTCGATAAAATGCATAGGATCGTCGTTGTTAGATTACACGAAGTCTTCAGTAAAAGTAATATAATTTTACTGTCGATGATCCAAAAAGGGGTGTTGATGACTCAGTATTTTTGTACATGGACTCCAAAGCAGAGCCGTTTAACTAAGAAATTTGAAGATTGCTGGAGATATTATTGAATTAACAAGAAAACAAAGACTGAGGACGAGGCACATGTCCATTTAAAGATAAACTTAACTGAAGACGAGGCAGTACGGTCTATGACTCTAGCCTGTCCAAAGAAAAAAAATCTATTTGATAATACCTTTTCAGTGTTGCCCGAATAATAGTGACTTTAGTATTTGAAGTAAAACAAGAAAATATAAATTAAACCTATGTTAAAATGATAAAAATGGCATCGAAAGTAATCATTGAGAACTTAATTTACATATTAATAAATATATACACATTTATTATTGTATTTTTTTTAGATTTCATTCATTCGTTCACTCGGTTCTTTTTTTATTTGTAATTGCAACACTATTTAACTTAGGCATTTTACGCTGTGGTTATAGACTATCTAAATTTAGTAACCATGGCGTTCTAGAATTGCATTTGGCTTAGCGGCTGCGTAAAACTAAATATAATTTAAGAAATTTAGTTTTAAGCTATTTAGGCAGTGGACGCGTAGAATTGAACCCAATGTCTACTTAAAATCTCACTAAAATGTCTATTTCACTAAGAAATCGTATTCTCGGTTAGAATAGAGATGGTTTGTCGACAATACGTTCCATTTTCATCGATTGTATTTTAAAACATAATCGTGAAAAAATATAAAGAAAAATCCAACTAGAAACGTTTGGGAAATGACAAGTTTTCTATTATTACTTGCGTCCTACGAAACGCAATTGTCATAACAACCGTCAATTTGTCAATTTGTCAAAAGTCAAACATCGAAAATTTTAATTATTATTAGGTACGAGGGCGCAAATGAGGCTCCAAAATACTCATTAATTCGATAACTAGTCCCATGGACATCCGAAAGTTTTTCCTAAAACGAGCGTCCGACATTTGGAAGGAGTCGTCTCTCGACATCGCTCGACGTCGTGGAATCTCCGCTGCATTTTTCATAAAGTTGTTCAATCGCAAAATGCCTCCATCGGCAGTTTGTTGTCGCCGGTTGTTGCTGAGGTGCCTACAACCCCCGCCCCGCCCCTGCCTCCGCAGATGACGCGGACGTCGCGTGCGAGCGCGGTCACGGCCCCGCCGCGTGCTTACGCAGCCGCCGCTGCCGCGCCTGCCCCCGTCGCTGCCGCCGCACCTTCCCCGCTAATGAAGCGGCCCTCCCAGGAAGGGAAGAAGAGCCGGAGCAAATCTGCTGGCAAGCAAGTGCCCTCACCGGTTTTCAGGAAAATCCAGTGTGATGAGCAGGGCTTCCAAAGAGTAGAGAGGAAGAAGAAGAAGCCCTCTATAGCCGTAACACCCGTGGCACTGCTCCGTCCGGATCGAACTATCTGCTGCGTCCTGCTGTACCGTTGACGCAGCTGTATGTGTCCCGCTTACACCGGTCTACGAAGGTCCAAGACGTCGTAGACTACATTGTGAAGAAGTCCACATTTTCATTGAGGGTTGAACGGTTGGAGTCTGGTGAGAGTACCAACCCATCATCTGGAAACCTTCATGAAGGAGGACTTGTGGCTACAGGGAGTTGTATTTCGGAAATTCCGCGGTCTACTACCTGCCGACAGCGCTCGTCCGTTGCAGACATTACGTGTAAAATAGTTTAGTTAGTTATTTTATATGTATGTTAGTTGTAAGGTATATAATAATATGTGCCTCTGTTTACGTTATTTAAGATCTATTAATGTAAATATTGCCTGAAATAAAGATTTGATTATTATAAATGCGAACATAAATTCCTCAACACGCCCGGATATAGGAATTACGGCTAATAATAATACCCTAACCTAATTTATGTCTTAGCGATACATATCCGTTTGACGTATTTGCATACGACTTTGCGTTCTACATCACGTCTCGACTGCAACCGACCACTCGTTGCATGTCGAGCGCTGAGGGTAGACATATGTCGACCGTGAGATTCTGAGAATAGCGAAAACTGTTTGCGATCGACCTTCGCCATGTTTTTTCGACATATCTCTACTTCGACATGATCTCTATTGTGCGAGAATTAGGCCCCAGTAGTAGCTGTAGTATGACACCTGTAAATTTACTATGACAGTGGTAGCTGTAGTATGACAGCTGTAAATGTAGTATGACAGTGGATGGTATAGTATGATAGTGGATGCTGTATTACGACAGTGGATGGTGAACAATGACGGTGGATGCTCAAATATGACAGTGGATGCTGTACTATGACAGTGGATGCTAAACTATAACAGTGGATGCTGTACCTTGACAGTGGATGCTGTTCTATGACAGTGGATGATAAACTATGACGGTGGATGCTGTAGTATGTCAGTGGATGCTGTACTATGACAGTGGATGCTGAATTATGACGGTGGTTGCTGTAGTGTGACAGTGGTTGCTGTAGTGTAACAGTGGAAGCTCTAGTAGTACTTTTCTACATACCGTCGTAGTCGATCTCGCCATCGCGGGTGCGCGGCAGGTCCACGGAGGGCTGCGACGAGTCCTGCTCGGCCGCGCCCTCCGGCGGGCACGTGCGGCTTGCGCTGCAAAAACAATTTACTGACATTGTTATAAAGTCTAGCAAACATCATAACCACCACCCCTACCACCAGGGTACTTGGGAATATTATTACCTGTGGTTAATAGGACATTTTACTGCCTAGTCGACTGAGTTACTTTTTATGAGCTGTCATTTTGTCATTTGCTATGAAAAATGTACTGAGTAGGTACTGTCTTTGTGACGTCATCATTTTTAGTACTCAAATGCGTTGTTATTGTGTGACAGAGACGAAGACATGTTTTTGGATGAGCCTTTTAATTATTGATTACTCGAAATTTAATTTCAATACAGTGAAATAACCTATTCCGATCTCCGAATGATGGCGGCATAACCAACAAGGAAAGGCGGTAAGCGAATCGAATCTCCATTGATTAATTGTTTTATTGCTAAAAGTTATATATTATTGGAATAAATCATAATATTTAACTAATTATTATTATTATATATATAACTTACTCTTTGGCAAGCAAACGAATAAAGTGTTGTTTTATTTATTTATTATAGCACAACCACATCATATATATTAACACATTTTCAAAATAATAGGTTAATTAGTAATATATATGATATGTATGACGCTTGTGGTGTACTGTAAATGGCGTAAGTACTTAATTTAAACAACTATATTATTAACTAGTGGCCCGGGCAGACGTCGTTCTGCCACCGTATAAACCATCCCTGGACCCACTCTAACCCACACAAAAAGTTTTATCAAAATCTGTCCAGCCGTTCTGGAGTTTTAATCAGACTAACGAACATCAATTCATTTTTATTTATATAGATAGATAGATAGATATCTACCTAATGTTAATGTAACAAGTTAACAAATTATTTAGAACTATGTATTATTTGTCAGTCTTTGCAAACTGCATTTAAAACTACTGAATGAGAATACGATCAATATTAATACCAAATTGTGTTATATTTGGCATCGTACGAGGAAAACATTAAATTAATTGTAGTAGCAATCTAATAAGGAAACAACTATTATGAATTACAACTACACTGCCGAGTACGAACTTAAATAATATGACGCTATCCAAACATTATGATTGCTAACTGCTGTTAAGCTTGGGTCCCACGGTCCGTAAAATCGCGGATGCACGCAGACCAGCTCGCACGACGCACCGTGGGACCGGCCTCGTCCGTGATAGCACAGAACGTCTGTGGCGGTGCGCCCGTATCCATCGTGAGTCGGTAACTTCAAAGGTGCGCTCTTCTCTCTCTTTCTTTCGCTTTGCATTATGACAACATAAAAACATCTACACACACCGACACGCACCGTTGGACCGGCCCTGCCTGTGGTGCGTCGCCGTCCGTGCTCGTCGGCTGAGTGTGGCTGATCCGTAGAATAGCGGACCGTGGGACCCCAGCTTTACAAAGAGGCTGAGATAGCAATTAATATTTTGGTCGTAGAGGTAAGCCTCTTGAAAGCTCTTGAGCTATGATTTTCTGGTAGAATGGATATTATGGAATATTATTTTTGGACCTCTGGCATGATCACGGGAGCTGGCGAAGCGAGCACAAGAATGTCATCGTTTTCCCATCGGTCGGGGCAGTATGTGTTTTCCTTCCATTTCGATCTATCATACGTCGTATCTACATTCACTTCAAAAGTAAAAAAAGACATAAGTTTTTTTTTCAAAGTAGAGGCTTATACGAGTAAGTCCTCTTATTGTAAGTCTTTGCTACTTCCATCTTACACATATCATCCTTCACACAATTCATCCATCTTTTAATCTACCCCTCTTCCTACCTTCCACGTTCATATCAAGCATTCGCCTTACAATATTACTCGCGCAACATTGCGAGCTAGCGAGAGCGAGAGAAGTTGGAGAATTTAACAAAAACTGCTAGTACTTCACTGTAATTTCATAAGTGGCATGTGAAAAGAATACTTATTTCATATGCCACATTTGCTACTTTGCTTCACCTTGCTTGCCACTTATGAAATCTATGAAATCGCAAATCATGTCAATTTCATTTTACTTTTCAATACAAGTAGTAAATGTGATGTTTATTCGTAATTAAAAATAGTCGCTGTAAAGTTTCCACTACTACACTACACTAAAAAAATACAGTGGAATTGAGAACTTTGTCCTTTTTTGAAGTCGGTTAAAAAAGGAATCATCGGAAACGGTTGGCGTGATATTGAGTTATCAGTCGAAAGTTCTGAGGTAGCAAACATAAAAAAATACAGTTGAATTTAGAACCTTATTTTTTTTGAAGTCGATTAAAAATAAGTAATCACTACATAGTGTAAAGCAAAGTCGGTTTCTATGTCCTTATGTCCCTATGTATGCTTAAATCTTTAAAACTACGCAACGGAATTTGATGCGGTTTTTTTTAATAGATAGAGTGATTCAAGAGGAAGGTTTTAGTATTAGCATTGCATCCTTGCGAAGCCGGGGCGGGTCGCTGGTTTCATCATAATATAAAAATGATTTAAACTGTGTGTTATCCTTACAAATTGTACGTAAGCACGAGCAAATTATGACTCAGACTTTATTTTTTTAGACAGTGTTGAGACAGCCAACGTATTAAGTGAAAGCTGAAATTGGTATAACATAATTTATGATTCCATCCTCTGTTTTAACACCGCGAGTAAGTCGACAAGGTCTGTTCGTTAATTTAAACCTACGTGGGTGGCGTGATAATGATAAATGAAACATTTTCCAGAAGATTTGTAAAGAGAAACACATTTCAAATTTTTCATTTGTGCTCCCATATTCTATGTTTCTAGCCTTTATAGTAGATATTTGGATCGTTCTTTTTTTGCGACAATGAATTGGTGTTTCCCGGTTTTTCGAGTTTTTCAACTAACAATATTTTAATTTCAGTGTTATATATATTTTTTCAAACGCATTTAATTTTCATTTGGATCATTTATTTTTATGCCCATAATGTTGGTTGTTTTGTGGTGATTTTCGAGAAAACACTGTGACAGAGTGGTCCTTTTTAGGTAGGACATCATTATGGATTACCACTCTGTCACGGTATTTAATGAAAAATAAACACTTCCAAAAAAAATATTGGCTACAGAAAGTTAAAGATTATTTAGTATTAAAAAGTACAAAGCGATGAGGATGTAAATTCAAACAATGAATAGATAATAATCCACACTCTTTTAAGAAACAAAATGAGGTGAGTGACAGAGCATTGTCTCTAAAAAAGAAGAACGACCCATTTATAGTAAACTTAGGGCTGATTTTTCAATCGTCAGATAAAATTTATCTGGAGAATATATTGATGCTGTCACTGTCTGACACAATAGAAAGGAAAAGTGACAGGTGATGTTTTTTCTTCAGATAACTTTTAACTGACTATTGAAAAATCAGTCCTTAAACTCATTTATTTTCTGTAGGTATGGAAAATACACTTAGAAAAGTCAATAGTCCAATAGCAAGGCACTTTAAACTCGTCCATGAAGATTGTCTAAATGTAAACAGCAGGCCATCTCCACCGACGAGTTACTGGTTTCAAATGCAGTACCCCGAGAAGAGCCAGCAAGAAACTCAAGGGCACCTCTTGTTAATATCATCTCATGTGTTAGGTTTAAATTTAAAATAATGTTTATTATACTGTAATAAGGTTATTTACTTAGATAACGAAAAGATTGGCTATTATCTTAGATAAAAGCAAAAGAGAAAGATACGGTATAGTCATAGAAATCATCGTTGACATTTGGACTACATACAACTACACGCGCAAATAAAAAAAGAGATAGAAAGACGTACTCGGGCACAAGCGCGAACGAGTTGACTACAACGAATTACGCTACTTGCACCTAATTTAAAGGATCCACGCGCGAGGCGCCGGTACCGTATCTTCCTCTTTTGCTTTTATCTAAGGCTATTATCTTAATTCTTTATGGCTTTGGAAGAGTGGCGCATCCTTCCACAAGTATCTAAATACCTAATAGGATGCCCTTACAAATGTAGTGTTTTAAGCATAACTTATAGTTAACTAGCGACCCGCCCCGGCTTCGCACGAGTGCAATGCTAACACTAAAACCTTCCTCTTGAATCACTCTATCTATTAAAAAAAACCGCATCAAAATCCGTTGCGTAGTTTTAAAGATTTAAGCATACAAAGGGACATCTGCTCGTTTGCCCCCTTTTTTTTATATAAAAAAAAATTGGGATATAGGGACAGAGAAAGCAACTTTGTTTTATACTATGTAGTGATAAATATTTTTCCATTTTCATGTTTACGTATATGCGACTTATCTCAATTGTTGTAAGCTCCCGTGTAATTCTTACAAATATAGAAAGCAATGCTCTGAAAAGGAGCTTAGGTATATAGCCTGGTTTTTAGACTTTATAAGGCTTTCAGGTTTCCCTGAGCATTATTTTCTGAAACATAAAATCAACGCCGAAATAAAGCCGAACGAGTCCGTGACTTAGATTTCGGTCAAGGTTTAGTGTTTTACCAGAGACAAATCTGAATAATTTGTCTACAGTACCTACATATAATAATTTATACCTACCATAATTATTAAAATTTTGCAGTGTTTTTACGATATTTTAACGAATATTTGTATTAACTATGTTGACACTATTTTTCACCTTGACAACTCAGTCTGACACTTCTTAATTTTGAACGTCTGTTTAAAGAGCTTGCAGATACAAGAAGGTTTTATGCTTGTCATATTCCATGCAAACTCAACACTTTCCCTCGTTCAATGAATTTGGGCAAGGCCCAGCTTGGCACACATCTCCTTTAGCCTTGGTTTCGGAACTGGCTTAGTCATGATGTCAGCTAGCTGATTCGCCGAACTTGTTTTGACAACAGTCAGACTTTCATCTTGAACCATCTCACGCACGAAGAAGTGTCTCACCCGTATGTGCTTTGTTCGTTTATGGAATTCTGGGTTATGTGCCAGTCTGATTGCGGCTTCATTATCGACCTTTAAGGTTGGCGTAGCATCGGGCTTTGTCAAGAAACCGAATATTCTCTGGAGCCATACCAGTTCCTTGGCTGCCTCGCTTGCGGCGACAATTTCAGCTTCGGTCGTAGAAATCGCTACAGTAGCCTGTCTTTGGCTTAACCAAGATACGATTCCTTCGGCAAATAGACACGCGACACCAGATGTGGATCTGCCCGTCAAGGGATCTCCTGCATAATCCGCATCACTGTATCCATTTACAGTATTTTCCTTGCTTCCTATTTGGTATCTTATCCCAAAGGTCAAGGTACCCTTTAGGTATCGGAAGATTCTCTTCACACGAAGCCCGTCTGCATTCGAAGGGTTTTCAAGTTTCCTTGATACGACACCTACGGCGTATGCAATATCAGGGCGTGTTCTCGTCATCAAATACATCAAAGCGCCTACTGCTTCTCTGTAGGGTGCTTTCACAGCTTTCCCTGATTCAGAATCTTCTTCGGTCTTCAAAGGTTCGATTGGAGTTGAAACGGGATTGCAGTCAGCCATGTTGAACCTTTCTAAGATTTTCTTGGTGTATGACTCTTGACTTATGGCAATCGTATTCTTCTCTCGCTTTATCTCAAGGCCGAGATAGTAGGACGCTGGTTTTGAGGTTATTTTCAATTTTGATCTTAAATTATTTAGGAAGCTGTTGGCCAGCTGCTCGCTCGAAGCTGCCACCAGTCCATCGTCCACATATAGGGCTATTAAGATCTTTTCTTTGCCAATGAGTTTCCGGTACAGGCAATAGTCTGCTTCGCTTTGCTCGAAGCCGAGTTCAATGAGGATTTGTTCGAAGCATGTGTTCCAGCATCGAGGTGCCTGCTTGAGACCGTACAACCTCCGGTTCAGCTTCCACACTCTATCCGTTTCATCGGAAAGTCCCTCTGGTTGTCTCATGTACAAATCTTCTTTGAGTTCTCCATTCAGGAAAGCGGTTGCTACGTCGAACTGAGCCAAGTGCATGTTCTCTTTTGCACAGACGCTTAATAAAGCTCTCACAGTGGCCATTCTGGCGACTGGGCTGTAAGTTTCGTTGTAGTCCACTCCTTTTCGTTGCCTGAAGCCTTTTACCACAAGTCGTGCCTTATACTTATCAATGGATCCGTCAGGGTTTCTCTTCACTCGAAATATCCATTTGTATGGCAGCGCTTTGCGGTTAGGCGGAAGCTCGCACAGCGTCCAAACGTTATTTTCTTTAAGTGAAGCCATCTCGCTTCGCATGGCATCCATCCAAAGCTGTTTGTCTTCCCTCGACATAGCCTCTTCATAGCTTTTTGGGAAGTCTGCAGCTTCTGCGGAACAGATGAAGTCGTCAAATCGTTGAGGCTTCCGTAGCGCATCACGGTTCCTCAAGTTGTAACGTGGTTCCTCTATTATGACAGACCCTTCATCATCGTCATTTCCTTCTGCATCATAGAAGACAGCCGGATCGGGATTATCAGAACTTCGCGTTTGATCGTGATCTTCCGGCTCGTTATCTTCCGTATCCTGATCAGCCAAACATTCAGCTTGATTCTGATCGAGATATTTCGAAACTCCAGCCTGACCCTGATCTTCCGCACGTTCAGCCTGATCGTGATCTTCCGAATATTCTCCCTCTAGAGCACGGTCAGAGATATTTCGGATATCAGGTTCATTGATGTACTCAACGTCGTGTTCTGGTGAATGGTTGTTGGGATGACTTTCAGGTTCTTCCGTCTCCTCTGGGTGGTGTGGATGTTCTCCCTCTATTTCTATAGGGTTCTGGATCCTTTCTGATCCTAATGAGATCTTGAACTCGACCTCACTCACAAAGGTGATATCTCTGGATCGATTCATTTTCATCCCATCCCAGATGCGGTAACCGTCGTTCTCTTCGTAACCAACGAGTACACCCTTAATGGCCTTCTTACTGAGCTTCTTTCTGCATTGCTTGGGAATGTGAGCATAACATTCACTGCCAATTACTCGCAGGTGAGAGATCTTTGGTTTCTTGCCAAACCACAGCTCGTAGGGAACTTTATCCTTTACTCTGGATGGTCCTGTGCGATTCAGAACGTATGCTGCAGTGTTGATCAGTTCAGCCCAAAGTTTCTTAGGTAGCTCACCTCTGGCGTGTATCCAGGTCCTTGCGGCTTCTACTAGCGTTCGGTTCTCGCGCTCGCTACATCCGTTTTGCTCCGGCGTGTACGGCATGGTGAGACGCTGCTGTATCCCTCGAGCGTTTAGTATTCTCTGGACTTCTTCATTGTCAAACTCACCGCCGTTGTCACTGAGAAGGCATTTGACAGTGTGGCCGATAGTCTGGACTTCGTTTAGCATCAACTTTAACTTTTCTTTGACTTCTGATTTGTGACGCATGAAGTAGACTAGGCGATATGAGGAGTAGTCGTCCTTGAAAAGTACAAAATACTTGTATTTTTTCTCACTGGGATATTCGAATGGACCGCAAACATCTGAATGTATAAGCTCACCGGGAGCCGTAGCTCTCTCTCTTCTCCCAAAAGGCAATCTATGAGCTTTCCCAAATATGCATGCTTCTCATTTTACTTTATCGTCTGGTAACGTTATTCCATATTCCCGCTTCACCAAGGCCTTCACGTGATTCTTGTCTTGATGGGCAAACCGTTCATGATAAAGTTGCAGCATATTGGTGCCCGTAATCGCGTTCACTTCAATTGAGTTAGACTTTCTTGAAGGAGTGATCGTCTTCATTTGTAGTTTATAGAGTCCTCCTCTCGGTTCTCTCTTCCCTACAACTTTGGTAACTCCATCAACGTCTAGCTGACAACTTGTAGCGGTAGAAGTAAATAAGCTGTTCCGCGTGTTGTCTTGTGCTACTAGAGTCGAGAATAGATTTTTCGTCAACGATGGTACAAGCCAGACATCTTGAAGTAGTATGATTTCTTTCCTGTTGCCTATCATTGATTCTACCATGACATTGCCTTTCCCTATCGCTGGAATGGTTGTGCCGTCTGCCGTCCTCACAGATTGGTCTTCAGAATCAAATGGCTCGAAATCTTGAAATACATCTCTTCTCACTGATATATGCGTAGTTGCTCCGTTGTCAACATACCAGTTTTCTCTGTCTTGATCTGTTCCCTTTGAGCACGCATTAACCATCATCAATGTTATGCTTTGTACTTGCTTTGACGAATAGGTAGGTGCTGAACTGCTTGGCTTTGATGGTCGACCATCTTTTATCCATTTCTTGCAGTTCCTTACTTTATGTCCCATTTGTGAACAATAGTTGCACTTCACCTTCGAATCTTTCTTCTTTTTTGACTCATGGACTTCTTGAACTACTAAAGTCTCTTCTCTGCTAGTAGTCCCTTCCTTGTCCTGTAGACTTTTCTCATAAGAGCATAGTTGAGTGGTCAGGTTGTCAACAGTTCTATCAGTTTTGTTCAAAAGTAACCAACTGGATTTGAACGCGAAGAATCTGTCTTCAAGAGATTCTAATATCTTGCATATGAGCAACAGATCTGGGAGCTGGCTCGTTCCATCCTTCTTGGTGATCTCAACGTTTAGATCGTTCCATATGTTCTTCAATTTCGACATGTGTGTGGAAACGTCGTCGGATAAGTTTCGTTTGAAATTGAAAAACTCCATGCACAGATGGTACGCCCTATCTTCTGTCTGCCCGTCAAATAAGCGATGTAGCTCTTGCCAGACTTCTAATGCTGTCTCAAATCTCATTACTTTCTGCAACGTTTCATCCGTCATATTCGTCGTCAGAATGAGTAGAGCGCTGCAATTCGCCTTCGTGAATCTGGCTGAAGCCTGATTATAACTTGCGACAGCTGCGTCACCTGCTCCTTCCTGAAGGGCTACTGGCTTCATCAACCTGCCTTCCACTACATCTATAGCATCTGCGGTACCGCGAAGCATGATACAGATTTTGTACTTCCAGGTGGTCCAGTTTGATTTTCCTTCCAGGTTTCCGATCGAGAATTTTGCGTTAAAATTTTCCATGGTGGGGCCGAATAACCTATTAAAATTTTGCAGTGCTTTTACGATATTTTAACGAATATTTGTATTAACTATGTTGACACTATTTTTTCACCTTGACAACTCAGTCTGACACTTTTTAATTTTGAACGTCTGTTTAAAGAGCTTGCAGATACAAGAAGGTTTTATGCTTGTCATATTCCATGCAAACTCAACAATAATAACCAAGCTTTTAAATTAACGACGGAATGAAACTTGACTTACTAAATCAATATTTTTTCATATACAACATGTAACAGAATAAGCGCAATTCCGGAAATTACTTTGTTCATACTACTTATTCGATTTCAGCTATTTTTAATATTTGTAAAATTTTTCAAAAAAATTAATTATCGTAGCTGAATTAAGTGCTTTCTAATATGGAAATCGTGATATAATTAGTCGGGTTTTCCTTCCTGACGATTTAACTCCAGAACATTCAGCATAAACATATAGCAAAGAAAATTCAGCATTGCACCCGTGCGAAGCCGGGGCGGGTCGCTAGTTATTAATAGATATTTAAGAAAATTGGTTAGACACACCTACAGTTCGATTGCATCATATTTTTTTTATATTAATATACTAATTGGGGTGTATGAGGAATTGCGCTTTTTCTGTTACGCGTTGTATAAATTACGGTCAGTCTATGGAAGAGTGAAGTGAAGTGAAAAGTTACATAGCTGGTACAGTCAAGAACAAGTCAAGCTTGACACTACCAGTTTAAGCTGAGCTCTGATTTATACTGCGCGCCATAGAATACAGGGCCGGGTCAAAGTCCAAAGTGTCAAGCTTAACGTGCTCTCGACTGTACACAGGTCTATCACGACCACTGAAATGTATAAACTAGGTAAATCTGTCGATAAAAAAACTTAGACATTAGTCGAAAGTGACGCTCAGTTGTTAATTGAAGTGTTTTTTGCGTCAGTCGATGTCACGGGGACACTCTGAAAGCTCTTACAGATAGCTCTAGACATTGTCGACACCCTAAAGCATCATTGCTTACAAATAGCTGATATTTCTCTCGTGCTTTCCGTATATTTGGTTGTCATTTATAATAAATAGTTTTTATACAGGTGACTTTTTTTACCGTCTGGAAAAAAATGTGGTGTGTTAGGTAAGTGTAATAGATTCATTTGGCAATGTAACTTAAAAAAAAATTTTTTTCTCAAATAATTTTTTCTTGCCTAAACTAATATACATTACTCAAGTGTAGTCAATAATCCACACTGAAATATTTCAAATAGTATTTTAAAAAGAAACAGGTTCGTAGCTTCCATTTATGCGCAATTTACCTACAACCGCCAGCAGCGCGTAGTACTGTGCGTAGTTTTCTAGATTTTGTAAATTGCATTAAACATGACTATATTTAACAATTAATCTCGTGTATAGCTTCGGCTCTAGATACCTTATACGTCATATTTTTTTCCAGACGGTAAAAAAAATCATCCAGTATAATACGTATGCAATTGCCAAGTTGTACATGCACAATCTAGGGACATACTGAAATATCTTACAATAAATCATTGTTCACGACTATATAAAAGCTGAGGCAAATCGAAATCAAAATGTTGACGAAAACCGCGTACTTCGGAGGGCACTTAAACACGTTGTTTGTGATTGTCACAGTGCGCAAAACCGATCGTAACACCAGTGTTCGAATGAGAACAAAATAAATTCAAGGGACAAAGGTTTCGCAGCAGAAAGCTAAGGGACCACTCTTTTTATGTTGCAGAAAGGGAAGGGCCGGTTAAGAAAAGGGACGTTCAGATAACCGTTGTCGAGATAATAATACCGATCCCTTTCAATAGGGGCCATCGAATTGGGATCGGGTTGGGAATGCGCTGAAATAAGATTCAAGAAATAAGAAAATCCAAGTGCGAATCTGACTAGCGGGGTGTCTATGATTTTTAGTTATTATTAGAATGCAATAAATAAAAAGTGTGCCCCTTATAGACTAAGTTGCATAGTTTCTATACAAATTAAACCCACTCTAAAATTAAAATATTTTGTACCACAGATGGACAATCCAAATTTCAAGGTAGTAGATGCTGAAACAAGTAGGCAGATGTGACAGAGAGACAGTGCCTAGCCATAAGGTTTTTTTACGATTTTAGTGCAAAACCCTAGTAAAACTTGAAAAACTGACATTTAGATGGCCAGTAACCTAATACCATATCTATCATCAGTATCATCATATTCCGCAGTAGTATCGCGTAGGAGATCACTATCACTACATAGTAGAAAACAAAGTCGCTTTCTCTGTCCCTATATCCCTATGTCCTTATGTCCCTTTGTATGCTTAAATCTTTAAAACTACACAACGGATTTTGATGCGGTTTTTTTTAATAGATAGAGTGATTCAAGAGGAAGGTTTTAGTATAAGCATTGCACCCGTGCGAAGTCGGGGCGGGTCGCTAGTTATTTATAAACCATATTTTATAACAATCATAATCTAACATAATAATTCAGCAGAGGACTCACGAGTTGATGATAACTGAAAATTTTATGATATACAAAATGACGAGTGATTCATCATCACTTGTGTAATAAAACTGCGACTGGCAATGTTACGCAATATTTTAAGGGTAAGTAATGGAAAAATAAAAAAAAAAGAGGGAAAAATCTGTATTGGCTACGAAAAGGATTTTGTGACGGGCCTGCTGGCTCAGTCGGTAGACCCTGCTTTCTGAGTCGGAGGTCGCGGGTTCGATCCCCGCTCGGGGCCAACATTTGTGTGCATCAAAATGTCTGTTGGCTTCGTGTCTGGGAGTTTCATATTTATTTAAGTATATCAATTGTTTAGTACCCATAGTACCGGCTCTGCCTTGTTTGGGACTGAATAACCGTGTGTAAATTGTGTCCAAGAATTTATTATTATTATTATTAAAATATATCAAATAAATTTAATAAATACAAGTTATTGTTTAGTCTCAAGGAAACTGTAGAAGGACTTGTAAGTTAATACTATCGGAAACTGCTCTCGAAAAATTAGAGGTTGCTCTTTATTTCGATTTGACATCTAATTTTAGTAACATAGAAATCAAAATCCGCTGGCGTTTATATGAGGCTTATTTAGTGTAATAATACACTTTTTAATGAGGGCTACATATAATATGTTTGTGCTGTTTTGGGCTGAGACCATGGGACTGTGGGGTTCGAAGCTGGCAGCTCATCAAAAAGCTGCCAGTGCGTTTGGTGGTTACTTCAGGTGACCAGAGGGCTGGCAGTTATCTCTGTTAAAGCGGCCAGTCTTCTGGGAACTGTCCGGCATGGTTCCTTTTTGGAGGATATTTTTTAATCGATTTCAAAAAAGGAGGTTTCTCAATACGACCGGGTTTTTTATGCGTGTCGTTTATGGACCGATTTTGATGATTCTTTTTTTATTGGAAAGGAGATATCCCGAGAGTGGTACCATGATAAAGAAACCAGGGGCAGGATTTGATGATGGCACCCCAGAGAAATCGAGGGAAACCTTCGAAAATCGTAGTAGCGACTTATGCTATTTTACTTTTTTTAGTTTCCTGTTTGAAGTCGGTTTTTTTTTTGGTAATATTTATTCTGCAAATAAATGTGAACGTAATTCCTTATCGCGCGTTGCAAAAGGGGGCTAGTTTGAAAAAACTAAGACTAAAAGTTGTAACGACCGACACTTTTTGCTATAGTTGAAGCTCCATGATAAATCTAATAATGATGATAATGGAACTTCGTTCCATCCGGGTGTCCCTTGACACCTCTTATGTCTTTTTCTTTATACTGTACTTTCTCAGAAATCCGATCATTTGTGTTCCTTTGTTTATTGTTACGATGTGCTTAGGTGGTGATTACGTGCCGGCTCACGCTTCAAGGTGAAATTTATGACTCAGTGGCTATAATGTGAAAGGAGTGAAATGCTGAATCATTTGGACCACTGTTTCGGATACAACTACCGATGTTGCATCTGCATCAGGGCCGATGACGACTTTCAATAGATGAATAAAATATCAAGTTCAGTTTGGCATCAACATTTTTATAATGTAACTAAGATTGTCCTGTGATATTATATGAAATGGAGACGATTGAAAAGTGGGCTTTTGCAGGAATACCTATGCCTTTCTCCTCGGGGATAAAAGTGTGAGCATTTTTTAACCGACTTCTAAAAAGAAGGACGTTTTTCAATTCGACCGTAAGTACATATTTTTTTATGTGTGTTTGCGGATAACTTCGCCGTTTATGAACCGATTTTGATGATTCTTTTTTTGTCGGAAAGGAGATATCTCAAAGGTGGTACTATAATAATAATAATATTTATCTGCTTTGAATGTTGTATACATTAATGTGTACATTTTCTTGGTACATGAAGTTAAATAAATAAATATAAATGGTATGGTGTCAGTACAAAATTAATAGTCATACATTCAGATACTATTATGACAAGGAAGCCAAGATCTGATGATGGCATCTCAGAGAAATCGAGGGTAACCTTCAAAAATCGTAGTGGCGACTAGTTTTTACTTGTTTTAGTTTCCTGTTTGAAATTGTTTTTTTTTGTATAATACATCTGGAGACGAGGAAGATCTAAACACCTCGTTTATTAAAATCCATCAACCTTAAACAGGCCAGCAAATAAATCGACTCCCATCCCGAAAAGCATTACCATCCTTCGGATGCAATCGAGTGTAAAGGAGCAGGCAGCCAGAATTATCGCAACAATTGGGTAGTTGACAGCATCGAAATTAAATTGCGAGTAGTCATACATTAAAAAGATTATCCCAAAACACCTCAAAATATGTATTTCTATTTTCAATTTACAATTATAGCAAATTTAAAAATAATAAAACAATCAAAAAAAGTGCTGCAATTGAGTACTAGAAACTATGACGTCACGGTTTGCTATTTCAGTACATTTTCCATAGTAAAATTTCGTTTTGACAGATCGTAAAAAGTAACTGATTTGACTAGGTAGGACACTGCCAGGGTTAGTGGTAAGCCCCACGCCATCCGCTAATCAATAGCGCGTAGTACGTCTCGCTCTGCCACTGACCGATGCCCGTCTTCGCATTAGTCCGCAGTGGATGCGGCATTTGATTTCAACGTGACGTAAAGATAAAAAAAGATAAAAGATTTCATCTAAGCAGAACACTATTTCTCTATGGTATCCACTCTAGGCTGGGCCTGTGTCGTGAATGACTGTACATCAATAAAATACCTATATACCTACATACACAAACATATGCTCACTCCTTTTTCCCGAAGGGGTAGGCAGAGACAATACCGCGCCACCTGCTACGATCCTGGCACACCTGGTTCATACATGCTCGTCGGTTTCAACGTGACAGTACAAAATTAAACAATGTTTTCCACAAAAAAATATATCTCACGCATTTTATCCCCGAAAGGACCGTAGGAAAGGTATTACTTTAGCAAAATAAAACTGGCCTAAACAATAAAACACACTTAGATAGAACATAAACCTAAATGTTACGGGGTTGTATTTTAAAACATCAATCAAACATTTTATTTTCTATTTAAATAATAATGTTTAAAGCCGTATACAGAAAGAAAGCTGAAAACTTATCAGCGCTTATGGGCGCCGGTTTACGCAGGTAACCGGCGCAGGTATTTATATGAATCAGCGCCGATAAGCGCCGACAATCTTCTACAGGCGCCGGTCAGCGCTGGTGCCGCCCGCCAATCATCGTACGACATTTTGCTCGCTCTGCTTCAATCTGCTTGCTTTATGTAGAATGGACCAGCGCCGATAAGCGCTGATAAGTTTTCAGCTTTCATTCTGTATACGGCTTTAGGCATTGCTCTTGCCATCGAATTTAGAGTCTGTCTCGCTCTGGTAACAATTGGTATTGTTATCGTGCACCCGCTGCTTGAGCGGCTATCAGTCATACTTGTCAAACTACAATATGCAGACACAACAGGACTTACAGAGGTAAGTATTCTATTCAAGATATTTTTAATAATTTTATTTCATTACTTTAATGGGGGCAGATAGTGGCGACAACGGGAAGTATTTTAAATAACTTTATTAAATTCCCGCTGTCTCCACTCAATGGGGATACCGTCAATGGGGAAAACGAGAATACCTACTCCTCGAGAGCAAAATAAAAAAAATACTTGAAAATTATTCATTTCTGTAGGTAAAACAATATTACACTTCACAACGTCATTAGTCTAGGTAATAAGAAGGCACTCTAAACTCGTCCATGAAGATTGGCTAAATGTAAACAGCAGCCCATCTCCCCCGACGAGTTGCTGGTTCCAAATGCAGTACCCCGAGAAGAACCGGTTACGTATCTAAATGTCTAAAATTAAAAAACCTAATGTAATGCACAACTTGCGCGATATTTGTTTGAAATAGTGGATCACCTTCCGCAAGCGTAAAAGTGGGTAGATTGATAAAGTTCATCGTTTTCTATTTTTAATATATTTTGTGTCAGGAAAATATATATTCATTTAAAATAATTACAGATAAAAAATGTCCTCCAAATAGGAACCATGTGGGACAGTGCCCAGAAGACTGGCCGTATTCCCTCTCTGGATAGCTAGGCTGATCCTTTGACAGAGATAGCCGGGAGATAATATATATATATCTATTTATATTAATACATTACGTCGGTATTTGTCACTTCGGTCAATTAACGTGAGGTAAATCAATTTCAGGGACTTTGTACATAGGTATTTCAAGTTTTATCCTTTTGAACTTCAGTATTATATCCATTTGACATTTTAAACTTTCGGTATTTTAACTTTATGTCAAACAACCATTAGGTATTTTGATTTTAGGTATTTTGAACTGAGCTTATTTAACGTTAGGTTTTTTAATTTTAGACATTTAGATACGTAACCAAAGAACCAGCAAGAAACTCAAGGGCAAGTAAGGTGTATGCTTATCCTATACTGTATTTGAAAACGGCTTAAACCATAACGATGTTGATGAAATTTACAATATGAGTGAAACATCGATTTAGCTTTATCATCTCTGGAAACTATTTATTTACGAGTAAGTATATGATAACAAAAGTCGTTTGCATAGCGCTTTTTACTGGTTTAGTACGAATTTTTATGTTTGGTTTTACGAATCTATGGCACGGATGATTTGATAGAGTCATGTAATGTCCCGTATTTCAACTATATAGCCACTCGTAGATGCCTGAGAACGTAGCGTAGTTACCTAGTTTTATAGCACGGGCGTCGGGCATATTGTTATGTCGTCAAATATACACTGAGCTAGAATAAGCATCACGATATTTTCTGCACAAGTCAAGATAGCTCGGTGATTTAAAAGGTTTTTTTTAATTACAATGGTAGCAAACGAGCATACCAGCCATGAGATATATTGGACCCCTAAAGGTGATAGGTGGTGAGCCCGTGACCCGGACCGGGTCTATTTACACATGTACATACATACATATGCTCACGCCTTTTTCCCGAAGGGGTAGGCAGAGACAACAGCCCGCCACCTGCTACGATCCTGGCATACCTCACGTGCCAGGATAAATATGTACGTAAGTTGACTTGTACTATTAGCTTGACATGTACATAACGCTTTATCACTAGCTCAACGGTGAAGGAAAACATCGTGATGAAACCCGCAGGTCACAGAATTAATTCTGAGACATGTGTAAACAGACCCGGTCCGGCGATGGTCTCACCACCTATCACGTTTAGGGGTCCAATATATCTCGTGAAATGTTGGTATATCCACTAATGGAATACCTCTGCCTACCCAATAGGGATAAAAAGCGTGAGATTATATTATGTACCTATATAACGCTTGAGCGTATAATAATAGTAAGACTTATTCATTGCAAAGTTGCCTACGGTCCATTTATTAACAATCCTCGTGTAAATCAATAGTCTACGTCCCTGACAATGGCCGTCAAGAAGTTTACTACCGCCCCGTGGAGTGGACACAACTGATTGTTCCCATAGCCTACGCGGCGCCATTTACACTCGTCAAAGTAAACTTAGCAGCCTTTCTTGCGCAAACTCCCGACCATTTTTTTTCAATTAAATCATTTTACAACAAGTGGGTACACAAAAATTCTTTCACCAATATTGTGATTTTCGGATTTAGAATGTTATTATTTCATTGGTCATGTAGAACGTATGGATGAAAGAAGAGTAACGAAAGAGATTTATGGTGCGAATGTTGAAGGATGCAATGAAAGAGGACGCCCCAGAAGGACGTTCACGGATCAAATAAGTGACGTCCTTCAGAAAGCTGGGGTCCGGAGTGCGAAGAATAAAAGAGCGTGCATGAAAAGGCTAATGGATGGGAAAAAAATATGACATATAAGGTATCTAGAGCCGAAGTTATACACGAGATTAATTGTTAAATCTAGTCATGTTTAATGCAATTTACAAAATCTAGAAAACTACGCACAGTACTACGCTCAGCTGGCGGTTGTAATATTTTAGAGTGCAATATTGACTACAATTGAGTAATGTATATTAGGTTAAGAAAGAAAATTTTTTTTTGAAAAAATAAATAAATTAAGTAACATTGCCAAATGAATCTATTGCACTTACCTATCACACCACATTTGTTTCCAGACGGTAAAAAAAGTCACCTTGTATATGCTATATTATTATATTTCTTAAATTAATGTAGTTTAAATAAAATGTGTAAATAGACCCGGTCCGGCGATGGGCTCACCACCTATCACGTTTAGGGGTCTAATGTTTCTCGTGAAATGTGGGTATATCCAGTAATGGAATACCTCTGCCTACCCCCTCGGGGATGAAAGGCGTGAGATTATTTTTATTTTTATTTTTTTTTAAATGAAATTATATGTGAAGACTTTTCATCAGCAATTGATATTCACAGTATCTTTATATTTATAAATCTAATTAGTTCTGTAAGTTTTCCTAAAAATATATAAATAAATAAATATTTAAAGCTACATTATCAGGGAGTAACATAGGGTATATTTTATCCCCGTACTCCAACGGGAACTACGCGGTTGAAACAGTAATTCAGCTAGTATCTAAAGTTTTAATCGAACGATAAAATTTTCAAATCTCCTCAAATTAAAATTTCCGTCAACATCCGTTTAGAACTTAGATAAAAGCAAAAGAGGAAGATACGGTATAGTCATAGAAATCATCGTTGACATTTGGACTACATACAACTACACGCGCAAATAAAAAAAGAGATAGAAAGACGTACTCGGGCACAAGCGCGAACGAGTTGACTACAACGAATTACGCTACTTGCACCTAATTTAAAGGATCCACGCGCGAGGCGCCGGTACCGTATCTTCCTCTTTTGCTTTTATCTAAGGTTTAGAATCTAAGAATGCAAATAAACAGTTCACTTTATGACATATTATCTGCATCTTTTCTTGTGCCAAAACGTCCTAGTCAATTCCGAATGGTAGACAACAACCGTAGGCGTATTGGTTTCATTGCCAAATGTGTTTCAATATCTCGAGTAGACTTGTCTGCGTCATCGTAAACGGAATAATGCCTAACTTTATTAACTCACTAGCGACCCGCCCCGGCTTCGCACGGGTGCAATGCTGAATTTTCTTTGCTATAAACCTTGCGGAGCCCGAGACCTTTCCAACGAATGCAAAACCGTGGAAATCGGTTCGTCAGTTCTGGAGTTAAATCGTCAGGAAGGAAAACCCGACTTATTTTTATATAGTAGATAATAGTACCAGCTACGGGTATTTCCTCACAGTAAAAGCGGGTCACTAACCTCACCCTCAATGAAGGATAAAATAATAGATTTAGCCATCAAATGGCCTATATCTCTTAAAACAAGCTTGAAACAGCACTGCTTTAGTCTTATTACCTTCGTACCTGAATTTAGTACTTGTACATTAAAAGAAAGCTTATTTTGATATAGCGTCATATCATTTAGTTCTGAGGTGTGTTTCAGCACTCCGTTCCGACGATGGTCTTACCACTTAGGCCAAATACGTTCCCATTTCCATTCAGAATTACCATTTTACTAAGGTATTTTAAGGAATTGAAAAACGAGCGGAAGCACGCCATCACCAAAGGGCATAAGGGCGTTTTTCAAATAGTTTGACCATCACAAAATCGGGTTGTCCCACGTCTTTAACCTACTTTTTAGGATTAATACTAGATATTTCCACATTAAAGCTGTATGTTTTGTAATGAATTAACAATTAAATTATACGAAATTTACTTCAAAATGTGATATAAATGAATACAACTAATTATTTTTGCCATTTAAACGCTGAAATTCGGGAAAAATATCGATGTCCCATGCAGATTTTGAAAATTCAACCTCCATTATCTTGTAAAAGTTGTTTTAATGTCAGTTATTTTTTAAGTTCTATAGGTGTCTGGATACTTGAAAAATACGAATTTAAACTCTAATTTACTCTAAACAGGGCTTAAAATGGTTAAAACTCTAATTGTATGTTGTCCCAAGAAAATGAGAAAACCGGAATTTTCGGGATAGTCACGGCGATTTGGAGATGTTCCTGATAAAATATTACCAAATTGATTGACGTTCTTTAATCCTGGCAATATTTTTATTCGGTATGGTATCCGCTATTGTGTGTCCAGTTCTCAGTCTACGTAATAACGGTGACGAAAGTTATAAAAAAAAGTGGCCCCAGAAAATTTTTTCCTGTTTGTTGCGAGAATTTCGTAAGTAAGGAGCTCTTTTTATACTATTCAATCAAGAGGAATCATGAAGTAACTAATAGATATCCTTAAAATGAAATTAAAACATCTTCACAATGTATACGTTAGCGACAATTAATTATTTAAATCTCGTTGGCAGCAATTCGTCACATCCAGTTCTACATGTGATGTACTACCGGAATAAATTTGTCACGCACCGGAAGTATTAAGGTTGGATTACATGACAATTTCTAAGAAAGAAAATATACGATGTAAATTTTCTACACAGACAGTAATTCTTAATCTATACATATAATAAAACTCTAACGGAGCCATGCCTGTACATGAAATATTTTGAGAAATTCTTTGCGGTATAAAGCTGGAATTTATATCAAATATTCAGGTCTACTGTCCCTTGGAGCTGTGAAAAAATCTTTATAAGCACTGAAAACTGACGTTAGTGGTTCATAATTTACCTAATTTTCAGCTTTACTAGTTTGTAAATGATATTTTACGCCTGTCCACAATATCTGGCAGAAGTGGTAGTGGTGTAAACCTTACTTAACATTTTCCAGATAGTCACATCCGGTTCCAGATCGTCACTGTCCCACATTTTGAGTTCAAATAAATTTAGTCTTATTTAATAAATATGTATCTTTAAGTGGTATTGCTTATCTCTATTTAAACTACACAAAATACTTCAACTTCTTTAAAATAAATCATAACTTGCTATACCTCAATAGTATATCAAAAGTAATACTTAAGTGGTGAAAATTCTCCAATTGTGACGATCTCGATACACTTTATATCATAAAAAGTTGTTTCGTTTCCTAAGGATGAGCAGAAGTATTTTTTAGAAGAGATTTTTGTGATGATTAAACTTTGGTAAAGACTGGATAACTAATTAACTCATGGCTTTTACTATATTTAGTATTAATTTTCGTAACGCACCGGAAGATCTCACCTCGTGCCATGACAAAAAAATGTGTATTCTCTTATGGTTTTTGGTAGTATTTGGATATATTTTTGATTTTCATGATAATTAAAGTATGGTCGATCAATTGCAATCAAAAAAAGGGACAAACTTGGACATCGAAAAAAAAAGTTCGTGTTCGTCACATGGTCAAACTATTTGAAAAACGCCCATAAACAAAAACGTAGTATTATATATAATTTCCATAGAGCACTAATCTGTTCTACACTCGACCTTGTTGCCCCTTTAATTATTAATACCTACCTTGGCCTAATCTACACTCAAAGGTAGCTATAACCCCCTGGTCCTTATAGCACATTTTCATTAGTTGAAGGTCTATAGGTGAGTCTGTCTGCTAAGTGCGGGTCTAGAAAACGGTATTATCAATGAAATTTTAAACAGTCTTTATTCATGATTATCGTCGTACATGTTTCACATTAAGTGGAACGAATTTTATACATTTTGTCTCTTTCGCATTATAACCAGGTATGATTGTAATAGAAATTTTAGGTTTGCTGGTTTCCTCCCGATGACAAATCAAATCTGTACCCACGTAATTTCATTGATAGCCCTGAAAACATAATTATCAAGACTGCGTCCTCGATTCTCACTTCCAACAGGGCACTGCTCAGAATATTCTAGAATAAGCCACCGAAGTTGTTATTTGGGAAGGAAAGCAATCCTACCCCGCTCGTTCCATATTGCAACACGCTCGTAAACGCATCCAACTTGAACCAGCGCGTGCGCCGTGAAGCGGTACCGTTACGATATCGAAGTGGTGTAGCCAGAAATACTCTTTATTGCAATGCATTGAATGCATAAAACACAATCGCTATTTGATTGCCATCTGCCCATCGATCCAAGTTAACATCCGTGTGATTTTCTTTTGCGTTTGGTTACATACGGTCCAGTACGGTACGGTAAAAAAAATACGGTCTTAATATTTAACGGTGTTTAAATTTAAGATACACTTTCAAACCGATACTGTTACTTTTTTGACAATAATATGGGTAACCCATGAAAAACAGAATTTTTCATACTAACTTTTTTTTTACATTGAAACACCCAAATCTAGCAAACTGTTCGTGTATGTCAGAGAAAATCATGAATTTAGTTTTTAAAATTAGAGAAGAGCTTAAACAATATAGGTACCTAATACGAATCCGAGTGGTACTGTACCTACTATCTAATCGGGCAGCATATACTTGAACTCTTTTCTAGGTTATTGATCAGGTATCTCTAGTCTAGCATTAAAATATATGCTCGCGGCCTTTATTCACGAGGGGGTAGGCAGATGTATTATATTCCTGGACATACCCACTTTTCACCAGTTTTCATAATTTATTGTTCTGTCGCGCACTGGAACCGCCCCGGGGATTGACTGATTAATAATGACCAAAAAAGTTTAGAAAATTACATAATACTGACAGACTAACAACTGAGACTTCATGCTCGTCAATATTATAGAATGTAAACAAACTTTCCAATTCGTGCCTCGTCCGTACCGCGGCTTGAACTCCGAACTCTTAAACTTAGTGCTTATACTCACGAATACTCAAACACGACCGCTAATGAAATTGAAAAACCTCGTCAGTTCATTAACAAGTACCTACAGCCTACAGAAGCGGGTCACTAACCTCACCCTCAATGAGGGATAAGATAATTGATTTAGCCATCCAATGGCCTATAACTCTTAAAACGAGCCTAAAACAGCACTGCTTTAGTCTTACTACGAAAACACGACCGCTAATGAAATTGAAATACCTCGCCAGTTCAGGAATAAGTACCTACAGAAGCAGTATCACGTAGTTGTTAACTCAACGACATGCTTTTCACATCCAGCCATTATTAAATGTAGGTCGCTGTGAACTCTGCCATTTGAGCCGGGAATAATGGAAAGCAAAAATAAGGTACGCTTGGAGGCTTCAGTCTAGGGATGAGCGAAATTGATGTCAACAGAAGTCATATTCATGAGTTAAATATATCTATACTTCTATCTACACTAATATCATAACGAGGAAAGATTTGTATTTTTGTTACGAATAAACTCAAAAACTACTGGACCGATTTGAAAAGTTATTTCACCGATGGAAGCTACAATATTCCTGAGTAACATAGGCTATATTTTGTTTCCGTATTCAAACGGGAACTACGCGGGTAAACCCGCGCGGAATAGCTGGTTATATTATAAAGAGAAAAGATTTGTGCTTTTGTATTCTTGTATGTTTGTAACGAATAAACTCAAAAACTAATGGATCGATTTTAAAAATTCTTTCACCATTGATAAGCTTACTTTTCCGTCAGTAACATGACGATCTGCGAAAGGCTGCAGGCAGATGTTGGATGCGTCAAGCCGAAGACAGGGCGCTATAGCGCTCATTAGGGGACGCCTATGTCCAGCAGTGGAAGAATGTAGGCTGATGATGATGAACATGAGGTAGAATTTTCAATAAGGGAGTTCGATCGGTCTCTAAGAGAGGCTACATTCAGTAGTAGGCGTACTGTTGCTTAAATCATGATGTTGCTGATGATTACCCGACTACTCCAGAAGGAAGATAATGTTTTTCAGAGTATGTATGTACTCGTATGTAAGTGTGTGAGTCCTTCATGGTCGCTAAAAATATTATTTGCATTTGCACAACTTCAGAGCTGCCAAGTTATAGCGTACATACTTTAAGTGAGTGAGTGTCCGATAAAATATCGGATATCTTTTCGTGGGCATCGATCATCCCTAGTCAGGGAATTGGACCGGATCAAAGGAAAGATCAAGTGATGGCGGAAAAAATGGAAGGGAAAATAAATTTAATGGATCACGTATCGTCTTTAAGGTGGAACGATTACCATACAAAAAACGATCGGACGAAACAAGTTTAAGTTTCAGAATAACGCGTAAATTAGGCGTTCTACAGACATTTTTCAACAAAAAATTATCGCAAACTGAATAATAATACATACTTTCATTTAGAAATCAGGAATAAATCTACGTAAATTTTCATGAAATTTACGAATGTGTGTGTAAGAATCTGTCGTGTACGTACACAAGTTGCGCAACGTTGCCGCTCCGTGCTACCGCCCCGACTACGGAGCTGTTGCCGTTCTTGCGATTTCCCAATGTCAGCTACTTAATAAAACCCATGCACTGGCAAAGTCGCAGAGTTACCAACATAGGGATTTTAGCCCTAAATTTAGGTTAAAAATATGAGCGTTGGGCATTTGTAGGGCTTAATCAATTTTAGGTATTTTTAGGGGCATAAATGCATCTAGTAATGCATTTATGACCCTTTTAAAATCTGACTGGTTAAAGAGTAAAAAAAAGTAAAATCATCGTCAAGTCTTGAAATATCATCACCTTCGACTTTCTCTCATGCAAGACACTATTTTTTTTAAAGGGAAATTCATTTAAATTATAATAGCCTTGGAGAAATAAAATGCAAGAGAGCTTTTCAATTTGTGATGTAGTGGTTTGTAGAGGTATTTTACCTTGATCTTAGTGGAATTTTATTTAAGGAGTTGGTAGCCCTTGCGCGCAAGGACTAGAATCCAAAGGCCAATAAACAATTTAAAAAAAAACACGATACGTCAACAAAATGTATGTGTATCTTTCCTCGTGAAACGGTGACAATGTTTTGTTTTACTAAACGCACTGATTATATTCACTATCGTTGTGAAACAACAGTGTTTTGTTATCTATAATAAATTAATCATGGAACCAGCAACATAGAAGTTGCTGGTTTATAAACTTTATAAAAAACATCAATATATTCCGGCCCACCGAAATCTCGAAAGAGTTTGAGCTCATCCAAAAAAGATGTTATACAAGATGTATCGTGAGTACCTATCTAATTTGATGTAATTTAGTTTTAGACAAATTAATTTACTGAGTAATTTTAGGTTAGGTATCAGTTTTCTAACTTTGGCATTGGATACCTATAAGTACCTACCTTCATCTTCATAAGCTACCGGGGTTAGGTTCGAAGGTTCCATCCAGGGCGCATAGGTTTCCTCCTACGAATAAGGACTTATTCCTTATTCGTAGGTTTCCTCATATACCTTCCACGAGTTCCACGTAATTTTCTAATTTATTCTTTCAGTTGTGAAGAAATATGACGTAAAAAAACTAAAATCTATTCTACTCCTTTTTATTACGTATGCTCCGACATTTTGGAATGATGGGATTTCTTATAAATATAATATATAACATGTTTGTCATTTTATATTGCAGATATGCAAACAGTATTCCTTTGTACAATCACTTGAAACAAATACTCTGCAAAAGTAATGTTCTGACGAAAGACATGCTTTATGGACAGGAAAATAAAATCTGTAGCGACAACATACTTTATTGAAAATTATAAAAAGAATGTTCGTCAAGATGTCACATACCAAGAACTGAAGAATTTATACAAAGAATCTTACATCATGACAATGCAAGCTCCCACACTGCCTGAAAGACAAAAGATTTTTTGAACCAGGAAAACGTTGAGTTGATGACCCATCATGTCAGAAGCAGCCGTGGCCGTGGAAACTTACAAATCGGCAATATTGGCAACATCTGGTTCAGACTGGAATTACTGCTTCAATGACTGGATCGAAAAAATGCAAAAGTGCATTAATTGTAACGGAGAATACTTCGAAAAACAATAAAACATAACTTAGGTTTAACTTGTAAATAGTTTTTTTATTCCCGATCATTTCGGTTTGCCCTTCGTACATCAGTACCTTAGAAATTTTTATAATTTTTATTAATGAGTACATATGATTTCTATTACCTAATCCTACTTCCTATCCCACTGACCCTGCTATTGTTATAAAATAAATATATTACTATGAATGTTTTTGTTAGTCAACCACACAAACACTATTGAACCAATTGTAATCTCCTTTGGTAAACAGACACACCAATATGGCCAGGATTTACTCAGGATAGTTTTTATCACGATATTTTCACATTTTTATAGCTATATTATCATAATAAAATAATGAAGCTCAAAAATGTTATAGTCAGATTTTGTTTAGTGACAAGTTATTATAAGATCCTAACTAGAAAATCTAAATAACAAAGAAAACAAAAAAATAAACCAAAACAATAACCATGACTTGAACCCAGTAATTCCGGCTTACAAGTCAGGCCCTTGCATGATAACGCCAGCGTCTCGCACAAGTTGCAGTCGAAATTATGTATCAGTTTGAGTTTGAAATACTGTTGTGCATGTGTGCGTGCCTATTTAGAAACAACGTGAAGGGACAAATTATCGGATGATTTCAATACTATAACTCAATCAAATCGTCAACGGAAAATTTTGACAATTCAATATTTATTTAAAGAATCCGCGAACCATTTTTAGACCTATAGATTCGGAAAGCTCATTTCGTAAAAAAATAAAAACCATGGTTTTCAGAAACAGCGCCATCTGACGTGACTTGAGCTTTTTGTAGGGTCATCGTTCCACCTTAAGTCTAAATTTTCTTTAGAATTTTTTGGAGATTTCTTTGATTAGATTGTATGGGAAGACGCTCTATAGAGTTAGCTATAAAATGTTTAGTACGGTTACGAGTTATGGTAAATATGACACTTCACATAGTAAACGCTAATATACTGCAATTGGTTTTTTAGTTATGTAATATACATTACAAATTTTTAAAAGCTTAGATATTTTCATTACAATGATGTTTAAATGCAACATCCCGAAATAATTTTGAAATAAAACTTTACTGTGATGTAAAAAGGTTCATCTTTGAATGACTTATAAAGTATAGTTGTTTAATTTTATTTGTAAATTATGGCCAAAACTAAAATTGGATTCATTTTCCCTCCTCATTCAGAACAAACAAATTTCAGGTCTTGCGTTTATTATGTTACATGACTGTTGTATATCTATGGTACTACTATTATAAAGACGAAAGATTTTTATTTTTATATCTGGGGGCACGGTAGTGCCCCCGCCAAGTCTTATGTTTGTTACGAATACACTCAAAAAATACCTAACCGATTTTAAAAAATCTTTTACCAATGGAAAGCTAGAATATCCCTGAGTAACAGGCTATATTTTATACCCGTATTCCCACGGGAACGGGAACTACGCGAGTAAAACCGCGCAGAACCGCTAGTGGTTAATAAATAGGTAGATCGTAAAAATTAATGTTTCAGTAGATAATTGAACCTCAGTATACGAATCTCATTGCTCCATTGGTTATCAGAACACCACGAATAAGTCCACAGCGTAAGGGATGCAAGCTGTCCCGAACAACTATATCTATGAGCTGGGGTTTGCTTCCTTCCACTCTTACGTACCATTTTTGTCAACTTTATGGAATTTATGACAGTGGTTAAATCAATGAAGCCGATAGCAA
Source organism: Ethmia dodecea (assembly GCA_963855545.1). Taxonomy (NCBI): domain Eukaryota; kingdom Metazoa; phylum Arthropoda; class Insecta; order Lepidoptera; family Depressariidae; genus Ethmia; species Ethmia dodecea. The sequence continues at coordinate 12,252,534 of OY979456.1, read as the reverse complement.
AGAAACCCACATAGTTATCTACTTCCGTTATCGCGTCAACCAAAATTAAAACCAAAATTAATTATCTATAACTATTCACAGATAACTGTTTAATGACATAAATTGATACTACATAATCATATAAATAGAGTGCAAGTTCCATTATTCAACGAGTCAAGGCTGTTGTATCAAGCTAAGTAATTTGTTTGGCGGATAGTTGCGTTAAAACTTTGATGATAAGGGTACAAAAGCTGAAACTATAGTTAAGCTACAATCTGTAGTGTATTCTAACCACTGCATAAAATGATACCAAAATAAAGAACTGTGTGTAGCGAGGACACAGTGTATTCATGAAAAGAAACTTAATACATACCAAAACCAACAATACACGATGGAAAAAGAATGAATAGGTGTAGATAATATTTCTTTTATGAAGTTCCTAAACGGTACGGTGTACAGTCAAGAGCACGCTAAGCTTGACACTTTGGACTTTGAACCGGCCCTGTATTCTATGGCGCGCAGCTCTGATTTAAGCTCAGCTTAAACTGGAGTGTAAAGCTTGACTTGCTCTTGACTGTGCTATTGGGTCCACTTATGTTTTTTTTAATATAGAGAATTTTAAGCAAACATTATTTCAGAACAAAAAGTACAAACACTAACATTTCATTATCATTTTTTGGAAACATCCAAATACAACAAAAAAAGATGTGTTTGTTAGAGAAAATTTTTAAGTTTTAATGATTAGTTTTTAAAATTGAAGAAGAGCTGCATAAATAATAATACTAATTTGAGCATCGAATCTGGCAACACATAGGACGTCGTTTTATTTAGCTTACTTTAAATTGAAACAAAAACATGAGCCCGAATATAACAGCAATTCTATAGATAGATCTATAACATCTGTATGTATCAATTTTATGAATCTCTGAAAGTGACTCTGAAATCGTTGGAGGGAGAGCCATGCTTCGGCACGCTTGGGCCGGCTCGACAGGAGTGATACAACAGCCTCACAGAAAACCAGCGTAAAGCAATGCTTGCATTGCATTTCGTTGAATGAGTGAGGTAACCGGAGGCCCCAACCCCCCTCCCCTTACTTCCACCTCAAAGGCCGGCAACGCAGTTGTGACTCTCAAGTTGCAGGTGTCCATGGGCGACGGTAGTCACTTACTATTAGGTGACCCGTCTGCTCGTTTGCCCCCTTTTCTCTAATAAAAAAAAAGTGTACTATTTACAAAAAAAGTAAAGAATCTTTTAAACCCTCACCTTGCACTGTCGCGTCTCAACGACCACCTTCTCGAAGTGAGAGCCCGGAACATCGTCACAGTATACCCTAATCTACTTTATAACAGCTCAACTTGAGATCAACAAAGCCTAGTCTACACTCACAGTCATCGTAATTAAATGCACTTGGTTTCGATTGATATTGTTTCTGATTGACACTCAAATCACATTTCCGAGGCACTCGATTAGGATTAAGTTTGAAAATAGTCGTTTATTTTGCTTGATGCATTCTGTGGAACGGCATTTTATATTTGAGAATTATTTTTTTATTATATTATAATTTTTATTCGTTACTTATTTCGCTAAATATTATGTATTTTCTTTTGTTTTATAATAATAACTGGCCTACTGATGGGAGCCGTAATAGGGTATTTGCCTGCTAAGTCAAAAGACATACTGTCATATATATATACATAGATATACTGTCAAAGCAAAGATTTACTACGGAAAATGTGCTGAGTACTCAACTAAGACTTTTTGATTAATTTATTTTTTAAATTTAGTTTAAATAGAATTTTAAGACAACCTTTTCCAAGAATGATTACTAGCAATTTAATAGTAAACCTCCCCTTTTGCAATCGGTTCTAATTTGACGTACATCGCTTTAGAAGTACATCGTCACACTGTCATTACCGCCAGCGTCATAGCAGCAAACACGGTTCCAATTACTATTACAGATACAATAAAGCTTCTGTCTAACTATAATATTATTAGCTACTAACTTTTACCCGCAGCTTTCCTCGCGCACTTTTATTTCACCCCCTTAGGGGATGAGTTTAGCAAAATCCTTTCTTAGTGGATGCCTACTCTGTATAAGCTATCTATGTGAAAAATTTTAAGTCTCTAGACTCAGCGGTTTAGGCTGTGCGTTAATATATCACCAATCAGTCAGTCAGTTTATCATTTTATATATTATATAGATTTGTACTGTCTGTAAGTTAAAATTTTCTGATTAAAAATTAAAGTTTCAATTGGTTATAAATAAATAAATATAAATATAATCTCACGCCTTCTATCCCCGAGGACCTAGGCAGAGGTATTCCATTACTAGATATACCCACATTTCACGAGATATATTGGACCCCTAAACGTGATAGGTGGTGAGCCCATCGCCGGACCGGGTCTTTTTACACATGTCTCAGAATTAATTCTGAGACCTGCGGGTTTCCTCACGATGTTTTCCTTCACCGTCGAGCTAGTGATAAATATGTACGTAAGTTTTGAAAAACTCATTGGTACATGCCAGGATTCGAACCCGAGCCTCACTGATTTTTTTCGGCCGGCTCTTTAACCGTCCGGGCTATCACTGCTCTGTTTTTTTTTTAATATTTTTTTTTTTACAAATCAGATGCTTTTTAGGGTTCCGTACCTCAAAAGGAAAAAACGGAACCCTTATAGGATCACTTTGTTGTCCGTCTGTCCGTCCGTCCGTCCGTCTGTCAAGACCCTTTTCCTCAGGAACGCGTGGAGGTATGAAGCTGAAATTTATATCAATTACTCAGGTCTACTGTCCCTTGAAGCTGTGAAAAAATCAAACTTCTAAGCCAACGCAATCAAAAGATACAGCCGTTTATGCCGCAAATTTTCGACACTTGCAAGGGAATCAAAACCTACAGGGTGCTTCCCGTGAACTCAGAATCTTGAAATTTGGTACGAAGCAACGTCTTATAGCATAGATAAAGGAAAAATTACGAAAACCATAAATTTGCAAGGTTGTACGGAACCCTCGGTGCGCGAGTCCGACTCGCACTTGGCCGGTTTTTTGATATAATTTTAAAAGTGAAAGCATTTGTTTTACAGACTGTCTCCAGTTAAACACTATATAGTGGTAGTATGTGGTGGCTTAGTATTTCCTTATATATTGAAACCTAACGAACTAAATATTTGAAATATATTTTGTGTAAAAACCATTAAACACTTTCTCTAGATACCTAGTTTCAGTAGAGTGTAGGCTAAGGCATTAATTTTTTTTGTTTTGGATAAAGAAATATTGCTTTCAACTGTAGTATTTTTGTACATTCGACATCCACGAGGCCATTTTGAGAAAAATACACTAAGAGAAAAAGTTGTTACATCTAATTAAATCTCTCAAAATATCTATTTAAACGGAGACACTAAAGGAAGCCTTTCGCCGACTTGATATGATAATGTCAGTCTTTAGTGTAGAAGCTAGAAAACATGCATTATTTAAACGCAAATGGTGATATTCTCAAGCTATGACGTTTCTAGTCTATTTACACTGAACTATATAGGTTAGTGTACGTGTATCGAATTCTACTGCAACGAATTAATTATTTACAGTAAGTTTTTAAATATGACTTCCATACACAAAAACAGTTGAAATTCGATCTTGAAAACAATTTTTTATTTCTAACACATTCAAGAGAATTTTACTAAGGTGCCAAGGTAGCACGCAGAGAGTTACCAAAAAATAATGAAAAAAACACAGAAATATACGAGTACGTAGATGTCAGTGCAGATGTAATTTATTTCATTTGCTCAAATCTAAGAATCATATTCCCAAAATTATAAAACTTGCCAAAGAGTTTTGAAAATGCATTCGTTCGTATCAAGATATGGTTATTTATCATAGATTTAATTTTTTTTCAAGTACGATACACTCTAGTCTTTATGCCATTAGAACTTAAGGGCTTCTTGCTACATTATTAAGTCACTAATTCAAGTAGTGAAAAAGCTTACTTTTAAAATTAAATGGCGCAGCTTTTTCGTTCATGAAATTATGGAGGAGCGGAGGTGGACTGCTCCTCCATCGTGAAAAGGGATGATCTTCCGCCAGGCGAGGTGATCGGTGTATTCCCGTTGTCCCCATTGACGATATCCCCATTGAGTGGGGACAACGGGAATTGAATAAAATTATTAAAAATACTTCCCGTTGTCCCCACTATCTGTCCCCATTGAAATAATGAAATAAAATTATTAAAAATACTTCCCGTTGTCCCCACTGATATTTTTTAAGTCTTCTTCTGTCCTTGGACATTCAGCAATATTTTGATAAGAATAGATATAGTATTGCAAGAAATGGGACCAGTGTTCCACACTTAAAATTTTTGTTCTATTCTCAGATTAGATCTTGAGGCGTTTTTCTTTTTAATCTTTTGAATGTTTGAGGGTTGCTTATTAGTTCCTTTGCCATTGGATAAGAATGTTATTTGAGTCTATTTCTGTATGTGACCGGGTACGTATTTGAATGTCTAAAATTAAAAAACCTATCGTAAAATAAGTTACGTTTAAAATTCCTAAAATCTATATACCTAAACTCAAACTCAAATGCATTTATTTTCAGTAGGTATTGAACATACACATAGAAAGGTTAATAGTTTATAGTAACAAGGCACTCTGGCTAAATGTAAACAGCAGCCCATCTCCACCGACGCGTTGCTGGTTCCAAATGGTACTGCATTATCGGTATCCCGAGAAGAGCCAGCAAGAAACGAATGTTTTAGTATACCTAGGCAGCAAATACTTACCTACGAAATATCTAAGATTATAATACAGATTGGACTAAATACCTAATATTCAAAATCTTTATAGTTATAACGACAAAGTTTGATATACCGACATTTTAAATACCAAATGGTCAAAATCTTAATGTAATGCACCACTTGCGAGATATTATAGATATATTCAATGCGATAGCGAGCGAAGCGAGCTCAAAATACCAGAGTAGAAAATATTTGAACTGGTTAGGTTCAGAAGATCTTTGATGTCAGTTTTTTTTTATGAGCAACAAATAAATATGTTTTATTTTAACCGTTGTTAAGTAAGTATAATACAATATGATATAGTACATTATGGTATAAGTGCGGTAAGTTAAAAATTACAGCCGAGGCGAAATTGCTAGCCCCAGCCGTAGGAGAGGGCTCCAAGAAAGCAGAGGCTGTAATTATCAAAGCGCAAGTATGTCATACGACGTTTTATAACATATTTGCGAGGAAATAAATAAAACTCGGACTTTTATAAACGAATAAAAACAAAACAGCGAAAAGAAAAAGCGCGTGGAATAATTTTTATTTGTTCACAAATTTTTTTAGGCAAAGGCACAAAAAATAGCTAATATTACTATTATAGTACATAAATTATTATTTCTGTGTTTTTGTAACAGATAAATGATTGTAATTCATTGACAAAATTAATTAAATTATTAAATGTTTATTTATTATATTTTATCTCCCAAAGTTAATTTTATTCATAAAATGTTGACCACTTTTATGACATAAAAACTATTTGTTAAGATTTTAAAAAGTACCTACCGTTCGTTTTTAGACGGAGGATCTTGATGAACCGTGCGATTTACATTACAATTACGCACAAGTACATAATGAAATACAATACGATATTGAAATTAATGAAATAAGAGACCTTTCCTTTCACGAGCAAATGTGTTATAAAGTAGATTATGTACATACTTTAATATCGGTATTTGTCATTTTGGTCAATTAACTGTGAGGTTAATCTATTTCAGGGACTTAGTACATAGGTATTTCAAGTTTTATCCTTTTGAACTTCAGTAATATATCCATTTGACATTTTAAGCTTTTGGTATTTTCACTTTAAGTCAACCATTAGGTATTTAGATTTTAGGGATTTTAAACGTAGGTTATTTTACGTTAGGTTTTTTAATTTTAGACATTCAAATACGTACCCATAATTAAAGATAGAGTGCTCATTTTTAGATTCCGTCTACCAGATTTTTAATCTATTACTATTATTATACAAGCTATCATTTTTCTAGCACCAGCTACCCTAAAAACCACATAATTATATGACAGCGGAGAATATATCCCGCTAGAATATTCGACTAAATCAACTATCGATTTTCCTATTCACCAACTTCTAACTAATAATTCAGTTTTTACGATTTTTACGTTTTGTTAATGTCACAAGAGGCCCAGGCTGGTAAAAATTTATTGATATATGGTCGTTTTTCTTCTTGCTGCTTTAAAAACTAAGGTTAAAAATCAAATACAGATTTAATGGGGATATCGACACGTGAAATTTATGTATTCCCGTTGTCCCCACTGCCGTATCCCTATAAACGGGAAGAAATTTTTTTGACTTCCCGTTGTCCCCATCATGGGGATATCGTCAATTGGGACAACGGGAATACACCAGGTGATCATGCCTGGGGATCGCGGTCCAACGGTTGATGCTGGACAGTTGTATTTATACAAACTCATTAGAAAACTTCGATAGCACGGTTTAGAACTCGGCCGTCTATTGGCTCGTTCTATGTAGTGTCGCTACACCTCTTCCCCTTCAAGATCGGAGGTCGATTTCTTGTGCTGCGTTAATTGCCTTATGTGGTTCGCTTGCAAGAGTTATATTTATATATTACCGTGTTTCTTCTTCGTTTTCTACAACTACAAAATAATAACAAAAAATACATGTGAAAAGGGTCGTTTGTATTTATACAATAATTATCATAAGAAGTATCTGGAGGGATATATCTACGTTTTCATCATAAGTCGAAGATTTCTACAGAAATGGGTCCCGAGAGGTAAAAATGCATTATTATTCGAGTCTCGCTTCGGCACGTTGTGCAATTTCTTATTACCAATTTACTTTATAAATAAATATTTGGAACTTCAATTATTTCTAAGTGAATTATTTATTTAAGTATCTAGATTTTCTTAATCATTCTATAAAAAAATATGCTGTAAAAAATACTTCCGATAGATACTGCTTTGTTGAACGCAACGGAATGAAATTTTATGAAAAAACCGTTTATCTATACCTATCCTATAGCTCTAGATTAAAACGTACGTTTTCATTAAAAACGTAATCGCGAAAAAGGTAGTAGATAATGAAATAAATGACCCTAAAACATTCAGACAAAGCGTTTCCTTACGCTGTAACCATCAGTTGATAAATTCGCCACAATTTCATGTTACAGCACTCATAGCTAGGAATTTTGGCAAAAACTTAATCGTAACATTCATAACTGTAACTGTGGCAATTATTAAGGCCGGTATTCCTCAACAAAAAGAGTTACATCCTCACTAACGATGCCAGCAAACCCCCAGTTCTAAAATTCCCATTTCAGTCGTAATAAACAGTGATAGAGCCCGTTTTCGCTTGAACAGTCGAAAGGGGTACTCGAATTTTCCATCCCTAGCGCTTTTCCTTCCCGTTTCGGTAAAAATATCAAGATCAATGAATCCACATTCGGTCAGTAACACTGCACTAGCATGTAGACGAGGCATAGATTATAAAATATTAACGAGTCGTCTCAAGACACTACAACGTAAACATTGGGGAATAAAAGAAAAACGCGAGACATGGAAGCCGGCGTTCTAAATTTAAATTTCAAAACAGCACACAACACACGACGTACGTAATTTTGTCGTAGGACCACACGCGCGGTTGAATTGAACGCGACAGCGTTTTGTTGTGGTTGAATTTATCGATCGCGTTCGTCGTGGAGCGGGCGAGGTGTGCCTAACGGCACGTACCGTCGTGCACTGGAGCGGGCGTACGAGATGAACAAAGACTACATAGCCGCAGACGGGCGAGTAGGCAGCTCTTAGAAAAAGCAAAATTATACAACACTAGCTGTTCTGCGCGATTTTACCAGCGTAGTTCCCGTTCCCGTGCGAATACGGGGATTAAATATAGCCTATGTTACTCCCTGGTAATGTAGCTTTCCATTGGTGAAAGAATTTTTAAAATCGTTTAAGTACTTTCGGAGCCTGTTCAATAAAAAAAAATCTATCCTCTTTATAATATTAGTATATAAGTATAGATGTAATGTTTGATGGAGGTAATTTCTGGAACTACTGATCCAATTTAAAAAATGCTTTACAAATGGAATGGTACACTACCCGAGTGACATTATACTTTGCTTTGTAGATGCTTGTGAAACCGCAGTTTTAAAAATAATTTAAGGATACATATTTCCTGATACGCTTTTTATACTTTTGTTTTTTGGACAGATTCAGGTGAGCCGCCAAAGTTAGATCCGCGTATCTTATTGACAAGTAAGTAGTGTCTGCTCTGTGTGTATAGCTTAATATTTGGCAGATGTTGGCCGCACCGCGTCGGCGCATCGATGCGGCTCTGCGCTACCGGATCGACGGACAGAAAGAGCATTGTTTATAAATAAACTCCTAACTTTTTAATACAATTTCAAACCGTAGAGATTTGTTGGTAATAAAATTATAGAGTTCTTTATTGTGAATTTAGGTTAGTATTTCCAATATGTTTAGCATTGTGTTTAATTTATTCAGCTGTATTTAATGTTATTTGGCTTTTGGCGGCAATCTATAGAGTGATTTATTTTATGTTGTACAAAAAGTCTTTGGTACTTAGAACTATATGGAAAGGATGAAATAATAAAGCATTTACATTTCGGGTTTTAACCGATGACTTGAATTGGAAGCATAATAGTTAAACTTAACTATAAAACTAATAGACCATAGCTAACCGCGAAGATCATTTGGACAAGATACTGGTAATGCATGCTTGAATTAAAGCATTACCTTAAAATATAAAATAAATAATAATAATTAAATATGAATCAGTTTATTAAAATACAACATTTTCCTTAATTTTGCCATATACTTATATATCATTTGTTCCCAGAATTCGATCCTTATTAGCGACACTATCGAATGGTGTATCAATACAGGATGTGTTTTTTTTTTCAAAATAAACGTGTGCGATTCCTGGCTAGGAATATTGTTTTTTCAAAAATCCAAAGATGCAGTTTTGGTTTTCAACAAAATCGGGCCCGAGAATCTTTTGAGTACCTACTTTTCGCTATTACTCATATTTTCTGATTTAGCCATCCACGACCACTTGAAAAATTCACCCTGTATATATCTTTGAAGGACTGCTGTATATTCCTGGATAACTATGTAATCCTTCTGATATATGTAAATAAGCTTTGATTTATTTCTGTGACGCGGGTCAGCGGAATCCAACGAATGCGAAGACCCTTTCAGAGGAACACTAGAAGTGTCAATCACATAAATTACGATCCGAAAACTGTTGAAGCTATATTTTATCAACCCTTTGATCAAAGGTTCTAACTCAATGTTACATACACGTCTTTGACCAGATTGATCTACACCCAAATATCTTAAATGGGATATTTGGCACATAATGGACTCGATTCTGCAGACCAGATAAAATTCCAAATTTTAAGTTAGCCTATCCTTCTCCATAGAATGTGGAAGAAAAAGGACAGAAACAAACCATAGATTATAGAGTAATGTCAAACATGTAAAAACCAAATAATTTGAACCTTATGAATGTGCTTATCTGTCACTGTTATCCATGACCTTGTTACATCGTCACTAAAATTTCTAAAAACGTGTATTTGAATAAGATGTGAATGCGTCCTTAAGGTTGTTTTGACATTTGTGACATTGTAAATAAATATGGCGCTTATTTCTGTCCCTTTCCTTTCCAAAGCGGTGAAAAAGAATAGAGCTAACTTAAAATTAGGAATTTTAGCTAGGCTGCAGAATCGAGTCCATTGCCTACACTTTCTTTTATCCGACTACTGCAAAGTCAAATGTTATAAAGGTTATAAAAACACAGGCTCCTTTTACATCGAGAGCAGACGTTGATAGTCTATACTAATATTATATACATGTACCTACCAATTTTCAAAACTTACGTACATATTTATCACTAGCTCGACGGTGAAGGAAAACATCGTGAGGAAACCCGCAGTTCTCAGAATTAATTCTGAGACATGTGTAAATAGATCCGGTCCGGCGATGGGCTCGCCACCTATCACGTTTAGGCGTCCAATATATATCGTGAAATGTGGGTATATCCAGTAATGGAATACCTCTGCCTACCCCCTCGGGGATAAAAGGCGTGAGATTATTTATTTTTTTATTTTTTGTCCTCCCGAAAAACGTGGCTCGCCTGGTGCAACTAGATGATAATCAAACCGTCAAAGTCTTTTAGAAGACATTTCACATTTCAACTTATGAAGCACTGCGGTACTTTCTTGCTAACAAGAAGTCTGAGCACACTCCACCGAGACTAAAGCAATCTAATCAAGTATTCTCAACACTTTTTGAGCACCGCGTCGCTGTATTTTGACTTCAGAAAAGGAGTTTCTGAAATCAGCTAACTTCTTTATGCGAGACTAATCTTTATTCGAATTAATTTTATTCTCTTATAACCGACTGCGCTACGAGTGTAATGTATTCGGGTGTATGTATGTGTCTTTTTCTCAGACGTCTCTTGTAGCCAGGTTAATAGATTTAATAAATGATTTGTCGTTACGTTCGTTTTAGTTGTGGAAGTGCAGGTATGTGCTATGTAAGTGACGTGCGTCACAAAAATCAATGTAGCTACTGCTATTTCACTATGTCTAATTTTAGACGCCATTTTGTTGCGTTGTGTTTGCCTACGGCAGCAGCAAAACATTTTTTTTTATTTATAATCGAACCATTTCTAGATAGGGTTATCTTTGTGCAAAGCTTAACCTTTGGTTTATAACCTGAGCCCAGCGAAAATTAAGGCTGTACGGCCGTCACGCGAGTTTTAGATGAGAAGAATTTATTTATTTATTTACAATAACTATTACAAGTTATTGCAAATACAATAACGAAGAAAGAATTTTATTGTTATAAAATGAATTATTGGCATTTATTTTCTTAACAATCGAGGAAATTTTTGTATTTTTGTATTCTCTATAATTATGTACTTATATAACTAATTGTTAAGAAAATAAATGCCAATAATTCATTTTATAACAATAAAATTCTTTCTTCGTTTAATACAATAACTATTACAAGTTATTGTAAATACTCGCCACAACTGCTTGGCAAGCTGTGTTTAGCGCGCTCTAAGTTCAATTTGTCCGATTCTCACCGAGTCCCATTCCTACAATATCCAGAAATTTCTACAATGCCTAAATATTATAAATGTGAAAGTGACTTGTTAGTTTCTTACGTTTTCACGCCTAAACCACTAAACCGATTGTAAAAAGTTTTTCACCATTGGAAAGCTAAATTATATCAAGGAGTAACATAGGCTATATTTTATCACCGTATTCCTCCGGGAACGGGAACAACGCGGGTGAAACCGCGTATATGACTAGGTATATATATGACTGCCTAGTCAGATGAGTGACTTTTTAACCCAAGAAAATGAGAAACAATAGATTTCTAATTGTTCTGGTGCGCATTGGAACCGCACGGTGCTTGACTGATGATCTGTCAAAAGGAAATTGCGGTGTAGCAGTGAAAAAGTAACCGAGTTACGCATATATATATATATATACCATCTCTTCTACGCGATTTCTACTACTATGTTACTCCCAGAAGGCAAGCTTTCCATTGGTGAAAGAATTTTTGAAATCGGTCCAGTATTTTTTGAGTTTATTCGTTACAAACATACAAAAATACAAATCTCTACTTTTTATAATATTAGTGTAGATTAGTAGGGATTTAGGGTGAGAAAAACTTCGCATTATGATTTATCGGCGATCGGAAAGGTCAAGGTAGAGCCTTGAGGCGTCGGCTTGCTCATACATGTAGTGCTTCCCTTAATATCGTGACAATGTATGCAGTGTAATCACAGTACAAGTTAATGTAGGACGACTTTTAATGAAAAAAAAAATGGACGAAGGCACGATTTAAAATTATTAGTTCTAAAAACTTGAGTGCGTGTCTGACTAGTGCTCCAAGGGTTCCGCAAAAAAACAAGTTTGTAATAAAAAATATTAAATGCGATATAACTACTGATTAACGATTTTTTCTTATTTGTGCTATGACATAATACCATATACTCTTTATTGTACACCAAACACAATACTTATATTTGGTAAACTGCTGTTAACTATAAATGTAAATAAATAAATAAAATAAAATAAATAAATGAGCTGACTGAGAGACTGCTGAGCTATTGATCTTTCCTCACACAATCCCCTACACGAGTCGACCGCCGCTTAGGAGATGGTGTTAAGCTTGTGGCCACCTAACAGTTAGATTTTTTAAGCCACCCAGAAATAGTTTAACGATTTCGATTGTGCGCAAACACAAAGAGAAACACGACCAATGGTTTAACGTGCCGTCCGAATCACGGAGGTGCTCATAGTATAAACCATTCACTGACCGACCGCGCCCAACTTTGCTTAACCAGTGTGATCATTACACCGGCATCGGAAGGCTACGAGCGCTTAGTGGAGGCATAAAATGACGCAATACCTCAGTAAACATTCAGCTCCGCTGAGCTCAGCAATAACTTATTCCCTTTGAGGTACTAACAGCAAATGGCACGCCGAACCTTTTAAAAAATACGTTGGGGAATATTAAAGGGAATATTCAGAACTGCGCATCAGTGGGTCGGTTTGCGGTGTAGCTACGTTTTAGCACCTAAATTGTAGGTATAAATTACGTGCTTAGCGCTTTAATGGAGACGCCAACGCCCTAAATCATACTAAACCGTACTGAATTCCTAAAATAACCGGAAACTTGAAATAGGTATTTAGGTCTTACATTTCGTAGGCAACCGCTATGAAGGGATTTTTGGAAATTTCCACGTTAACGTGAATAAACTATAGATCCGCGCAGGCGACGCCGCTAGGCACCTGCTAGTTTGACCTATTTTTAATCAAAGCTGGCCAAAAAACCGGCCAAGTGCGAGTCGGAATCACGCACAAAATTCAAGTGTGTTGTATGGGAGCCCATTTAAATATTTATTTTATTCAGTTTCTTAGTATTTGCTGTTATAGCGGTAACAGAAATACATCATCTGAATATTTCAACTATAACTAACTATCATGGTAGTCTGGTGACAGACGGACAGTTTTACCCTTTGGGTACGGAAAAACTGTGTCCATCCAATTCGTTACCCTTATCAACGGTAAAAAAACGGGGTTAGCGAGATCGATGCGCCTCCCATTTGTGGGTCACGGCGGCTCCAGAGGTCGTTCAACCTTGAACCCGGTAGACGTACACGAAAAACTTTTGCAGTACTTAAAGTATTCTTCGAAATGCACGCTGAATTTTCTTCTATGGAATATTGTGCAAATTAATGGAACAGTTGATTAAGATTATATAATTATACAAAACTATACATTTTTATTATTATTATTTATTTCATCAAAAACTGTTCCGCTGTTTTTGAGTGATGCGTGCACAACCAGACAGACTGACAAAAATTGGTGTTTTGATATCTATACCGATAACTATCTACACTACCGCTGAAATTTTCAAAAAATATTTCATTTACAAACACGGCCTCGTAACAGTTTTATTATACAATATTTAACAAAATAAGCGCAATTCCTGAAACAGCTTTTTCAGTATCGACTACTTAATCAATTCCAACCGAAAAATGAATTAGCATAGCTGAATTTAGTGCTACCTATGGAAATCTTACTATTATTGCTCTTTATTTAAGAAAATTGGTGAGACGTAACTAAAGTACGATTGCATCATATATTTTTTTATATTAATATACTAATTGGGGTGTATGAGGAATTGCGCTTATTCTGTTACGCGTTGTATATACAGGGTGACTTTTTTTACCGTCTGGAAAAAAATGTGGTGTGATAGGTAAGTGTAATAGATTCATTTGCCAATGTTACTAAATTTTTTTTTTTTTCGTAAAAAAATTTTTTCTTGCTTGAACTTTACTACATTACTCAATTTTAGTCAATAATACACAATGAAATATTCGAAATAGTATTTTAAAAAGAAACAGGCTCGTTGCTTCCATTTAAGCGCAATTTACCTACAACCGCCAGCAGCGCGTAGTACTGTGCGTGGTTTTCTAGAATTTGTAAATTGCATTAAACATGACTATATTTAATAATTAATCTCGTGTATAACTTCGGCTCCAGATACCTTATACGTCATATTTTTTTCCAGACGGTAAAAAAAATCAGCCAGTGTAGTAGGCCAAATTAGGAATACGCACTACTAAGCTGACATTTTCTAACTCAATAAGACAATCAATTATTTTGGTAGCGCCCATGGACCCCTTGATTGATTGCCTAGAAGCGAAAATCACTACATTTAAAACAAAAAGTCGCTTGCCGCTGTCTGTCAGTCCCTATGTATGTTTAGATCTTTAAAACTACGCAACGGATTTTGATGCGGTTTTTTAGGGTTCCGAAGGGTAAAAACGGGACCCTATTACTAAGACTTCTCTGTCTGTCCGTCTGGCTGTCACCAGGCTGTATGTATTTCTGTTTCCGCTATAAGAACAAATACTAAAAACAAAACAAAATAAATATTTAAGTGGTGCTCCCATATAACAAACGCGATTTTTTTGCCGTTTTTATAGATAATGGTACGGAACCCTTCGTGCGCGAGTCCGACTCGCACTTGGCCGGTTTTTAAAAGATCGAGTGGTTGAAGAGGAAGGTTTTAGTATCAGCATTGCACCCGTGCGAAGCCGAGGCGGGTCGCTAGACTATAATTGGTAATTTGATACTACCTTTTCCTACGGTCCGATTAGCACTTGGCGGCTTTTTATTTTATTAACGCAGTATTGGACCTTTTGTCCTTGTAATTAGATTGTCAGCATCCCAAAACCCGCACGTGTCGACTAGCTAGGCGATCTATCACGCTGTGCCACTATATTGGTCTAACCTTCGACCTTTGTTAAGACAAACTGTTTACTACGAGAAACAACGCTAGTCCTTGGATAGCGTAAATTTATGAATTACTAGCAGCGCCCCGCGGTTTCACCCGCGTAGTTCCCGTTCCCGTGGGAATACGGGGATAAAATATAGCCTATGTGTTATTCTGATGTATAAGCTATATAACTGTAAAGTTTCATCAAAATCCGTTCAGTAGTTTTTGCTTGAAAGAGGAACAAACATACATCCATACATCCATCCAAACAAACTTTCGCATTTATAATACTAGCAGCGCCCCGCGGTTTCACCCGCGTAGTTCCCGTTCCCGTGGGAATATGGGAATAAAATATAGCCTATGTGTTATTCTGATGTATAAGCTATAAAACTGTAAAGTTTCATCAAAATCCGTTCGGTAGTTTTTGCGTGAAAGAGGAACAAACATCCAGACATCCAGACATCCATACAAACTTTCGCGTTTATAATATTAGTAGGATTAGTAGGATTCAGTGCTGGTGTTGATGTTTATTTACGAGTACATACAATGTTCTGAACCCCTGATGAATTATTAACAAATACGCAAATTAAAATAGTTTGTTTTGATTGTTTTAGGTGATGAGTCTACAAGAAAAAGCATTGCCTGTGTCAGAGGCTTAACTCGATTCGGTGCTTTTGAAGGGTTATTGGTATTTTTAGACATATCTATACTCTAGACTAATATTATGAAGAGGAAAGATTTGTATTTTTGTATGTTTGTTACGAACAAACTCAAAAACTACTGGATCGATTTTAAAAATTCTTTCATCAATGGAAAGCTAGAATATCCCTGAGTAACACGGGCTATATTTTATTCCTGTATTCCCACGGGAACGGGAACTACGCGAGTGAAAACGCGCAGAACCGCTAGAACATTATAAAATTAACCTTATTAACATGTAACAGTAGAACATAGGTTTACAACATTATTAAATTACAACATTACAACAGTAGAACATTATTAAAATAACCAGCCAAGTAGTAGTCGTACTTGCATACGAGTTTTATTGTAAATTCTATTAAACGATGGGATGGTCATTTTTGGATTAGCGCAAGAAATCACAATAAAGTCTCTAAAAGTACTATCATTTTCCTGTCGATGACCAAAATACAGAGTGTTGAACACAGTGTATTTTTGTGCATGGACTCTGAAGAAGAACCATTGAAATAAGAATATAATATAAAAAATATTGGTTAACTGTAAAGTCGGTTTACGGACAATAATTGTACGTGATAACGTAACGTCTAAAAAAAGCAATGATGAAAAATTGCATCCTGGAGTGGAAGAGAGATAGATAAGCCGAACGCTTAGGCCGACCGTACCGACCGAGGCGCAACGTGATTCTTTTCAACCGACTTCAAAAAAGAAGGAGGTTCTCAATTCGACACGTACGTTTTTTTTTATGTTTTTTTTACCTCAGAACCTTCGACGAAGTGAACCTATTTGGATGATTCTTTTTTTATTTGGGACCACAAGGGAAGTTATTGCTTCCCGTATAGTCCCATTTCAATTTGGTCCAGTTCTGACAATAGCATCCATGGGAAAAGTGGTTGAAGTCGGTTTTTTACTCTTTAGACTTCTGTTATTCGTGCCTGCCGGTGTTCGTCAATTTATAAGACGTAATCACGTCAATAACAACTTCGTTAATTATAGGCCTAGTAGAAAAACCATAAACTCGTGAAGAAAAGCTGAGCTACCACCTACCTGGGCCCGGGCTGGCCGAAGTCACCGTCGTCCGCGTCGTAGAAGTCGTCCTCTCCCTCAGACGACGAGTACGACGTATCCGGCACCAGCAGAGACATCGGTTGCCCTGCGCAGGCGCATACTATTTCAAACATGCACACACACACTTATTTAAATTATGGAAGAGCGGAGGTTAATGCTCTTCCATCGTAAAAAGGGAAGATCTTCGGCCAGGCGAGGTGATCATGTCTGAGGACCGGTCGCGGTCAGTTCTATTTATACAAACTCATTAGAAAACTTCGATAGCGCGGTTTAGAATTCGGCCGTCTATTGGTTCGTTCGGTCAACAGCGATTCAAGAATGCTCTCTACTAAGTTGTCTTTAAAGGTAGACTTTCGTGTGTCGCGGCTGATCGCAGCTGCGCGTGATCGATCGCGTGCGACTGATGCGATAAGTCAATGTAAGAGAGTATACTAACGTGACGCATCGAGGTGTTCCAGCGATGTCAACGACGTGCGTGCTGGCGACGACAGTTCGCGACATTCGGCGCCTAGCTCCACGCGTTGTAGCGGCTCCGATTCTACTGCCATTACAGTACATTACAATATATGATGAGAAGCGACTAACGATAAAAAAAAACTCACGCCTTTTATCCCCAAGGGGGTAGGCAGAGGTATTCCATTACTGGATATACCCACTTTTCACGAGATATATTGGACCTTAGGGGTCCAATATATCTCGTGAATAACGTGATAGGTGGTGAGCCCATCGCCGGACCGGGTCTATTTACACATGTCTAAGAATTAATTCTGAGACCTGCGGGTTTCCTCACGATGTTTTCCTTCACCGTCGAGCTAGTGATAAATATGTACGTAAGTTTTTGAAAAACTCATTGGTACATGCCAGGATTCAAACCCGAGCCTCACTGATTTTCAGCCGGCTCTTTAACAGTAAGGCTATCACTGCTCTTTATCACTGCGGCTAACGAGACAAATATATAAGGCTGTGGCCGAGTCGGCAGAGGGCGTCGTAGGCGTACTAAAATCGGTCAGATTGGCGATGTATTGAAGAAAAGCCAGATAAAGAGTACCCGAAACCGACGAGCATGTATGAACCGATTGATGGATGTAGATGAAGCGCGAGGTGTGCCAGAATCGAAGCAGGTGGGGGTCTATTGTCTCTGCCGTCCCCAATGCGAAATAGGGGTAAGATGTATTATATTACATTACAATAAGTAATCTCCGATTAGCACCCCTCAAAAGGTTCTGGCAATAGCGTTTTTAGGCAACTACTCTAAACGTGTATCGAGTTTGCGAGATTAATTAAAGAGATCTCGTAACACCTCGAAATAATATATTACACACATAGGGAAGTAAAATAAGAAATGTATCATGTCACATGTAATTGTCCGAAACCGAAGCGAAGCCGAGGTCTACAAACATGTGATCTGAGGCTTTTTTATTTACTTCCCGAGGTGTGTATACTTTTTTCTATCGACGAAGGCGGAAAGCGACAACTTTGTTTAGCGCACCGCGCCGAAATTTGCCGCTTTCTTTAGGAACGGAACTTTCTTTAGGGCCGAAATATTTTTTCGTTTTTCATTTCAAAATTGTTACAGCAAACTAGCTGTTGTAAACTAGTCTGGTTATTAAAACATAATCACCTTGTTTGATATGTGTTTGCGAAGGATTCGTGGGTCCTTGATATACGCCGTTTACTGGGTTAACGGTGTTCTGTAAATAAATATTACAGTTACAAGATCACGCTTTTCTAAAGTTAAGTTTCTAAAGTTAAGTTACTGTGTAATTTATTTGGAGAAATAAAAAGCTATATAGTAATTACGCGGTTTCACCCGCGTAGTTCCCGTTTTCGTGGGAAGACGGCGATACGATATAGCTAACCAACTAACAAACTATGGACTACATACAGTGGTGGACACGTAATTAGAGACACCCCCTAATTGATCACAGTAAACTTGATTATGGTACTACCACTAGCCAAAGTAGGTCTTAAACATAATGTATTTGTTACTAAATCATACACATGACGTTGTATTCTTAAAATAAAACAAAAAAAGTTGTGTTGCTTAGTAGTTTAGACATGCTCATTATCGGAATGTAAAACAAACTTTTTTTAACGTACTTTTAGCTGGCCAGCTAATTAAAGACAGTAAAGCTGTGTTCTGAATTCTAAAAAAGAAAAAAGAAACCTACATTCTGTCTTTCTTTGTTTTGCCGCGTATTTGCATGAAACGTCGACATTACTTTAAAAAAATTACTTTTTGTATTAAAATTAATACGTTTTAAACCAATTAATATGGGAAAAAACAAAAGTTGCGATGCGTCCACGAGAAAGATTATTTTGAACTTTCATAACAAAGGTTGGTCATACAGAAAAATCGCAAACAGTTTGAACTGCTCTAAAGACATGGTCATGAATGCTATAAAACATTTCAAGAAGTTCAACACGACCGAAAACGTACCCAGAAAACCGAGACCAAGGAAAACTACACCGCGAGAAGACTTCAAGATGGTGTTGTTGGCAAAAAAAGAACCGTTCAAAGGATCAGAACTGATACGCTCGGAATTATTTGGTGCAGGAGGGCCGACGGGTGTGTCTGCGAGAACAATTAGACGGAGACTATGTGAGGCAAACTTGCACGGAAGAGTGTCTCGGAAGGTGCCACTTTTGAAAAAGCAGAATGTTAGGGCAAGGTTAGCGTTTGCTAAAAAATATGAACACTGGACTGAACGAGAGTGGAAAAATGTGCTTTTTTCGGATGAAACAAAAATTAATATGATTAATTCTGACGGAAAACAATATGTTAGACGCCCCCCGAACAAAGAAATGGATCCAAAGTACACTAAGAAAGTAGTGAAACATGGAGGAGGAAATATCAAAGTGTGGGGCTGTTTTTCAGGACTCGGTGTCGGACCTGTCAGGAAGATAGAAGGCAACATGGATAAATACCAGTACAAAAATATTTTAGAAGAAACCATGCTGCCCTATGCCGAGCAAAATTTACCGGTCATTTGGACTTTTCAACAGGATAATGACCCAAAACACACTGCAAAAGTAGTAAAAGACTTCTTAAGGAACCAGTTTGTGACAGTTTTGGATTGGCCCCCGTACAGTCCGGATTTAAATCCAATCGAAAACTTGTGGTACCAGGTGAAGAAAACAGTGGCGACAAAGCGTACATCAAACGTCGATCAACTTTACACAGCTTTTACAGAAGCATGGGAGCAAATTCCGGTACAAGCTTGTACAAAATTGATCGCTTCCATGGCAAAGAGATGTCGTGCTGTGATTGCTGCAAAAGGACATGCGACCAAATATTCATATGTATCGGAATGTTTTATAAAAATGTGTTATAAATCTTATGTAATAAGATAATTTAAATAATAACTAAATTTTTTAGGGTTCCGTAGTTTAATTCTTGTAAGCAAATGGAGTGTCTTTAATTATATGGCCAGATCTTTCTAATCTTATCTTTGATTTACACTGCTTTTAATTAAGTTTTACCAAATATAAGGCAAGTTTTGTTGTAAATGTTTCGTTTTAACATTACACAATAACAACACAAATATTTTTTAATAGTGTAGCCAGTTACAATGGCAGTCTGAAAAAAAATATACAGAGGAATAACTTAGTTATTTTAATATGCTTCCAGTGTCTGTAATTATGTGACCACCACTGTATATGTCTGAAATAAAGTTTATTTATTTATTTTATAGATAATTTTAATCACTGATAATGTAGCTTTCCATTAGTGAAAGAATTTCTAATATCGATCAAGTAGTTTTTTAGTTTATTCGATACAAATAATAATAATAATAATAATAATAATGTTTATTTTTGTATACCAAAACTTAACCTAATTACAGGTAATACACTCAATTTGAGACTAAGTGCAGGTGTCGTGAGGCTAAGGTTCAAGCTAAGTTGCAGCCAACAAATATACAAAAACACAAATCTTTCCTCATTATAATATTAGTGAAGATGTAGATTACAGGTTAGCCTCACCACAATCAACAGATCAAACACTAGATCATCAACCCGTAACAGCCTACTGCTGAGCTAAGGGTCTTTCCTCATACATGAGGAAGTATGGGCTATAATCTCCCACGCGAGCCCAACGCGGATTGGGAGATGAGATGAGAAGACTAGATATTAGCGTAGAAGTTAAAAAAAAAACAGAAACTATACCTTAGCTATTTGAAGAAGCACTATGGAATGTTTAATGTTGTCCAACATCGCCTGCAAACAAATAAACGCATTTGACACAACTGACCTTCAACTACAACAACTAATTAAGGAAAAGCTAGCACTACGAAATATGTTTCGGCCTCGGCGATCGTCTAAGCTTCGATTTGAATTTGAATCTTATTACATGAAACGAAGGTTGTAAAATTGCTTTTTCTTGTTCTGATAGAAACTGTTGCAGAAAAAAGCTCTACCTATTGTATAAATATTACAATATTTTTTCGTATTTTCACGATGAAATAAATTATAAAAGATTAAATGTGCCCTATAATTCATTTAATTTTATTAACAATATATGACCCGGGTTCGACTCCTGGATAGAGCACGTTGCCTTGTGACCTATGAATTAATTAAAAACTTAGGTACATTATTATCACTAACATGACGGTGAAGGAAAACATCGTGAGGAACCCCGCATGTCCCTATATTGGTTCTAAGACTCTTACCACGTTTAGGGATGATAAATACACCGGTGAAAAATGGGTAAGTAGGGTAAAACACCCTAGTTCACCCTACCAAATAATTGACACCCCAACAGATTTTTTCGTAATTATCGAAATTACGATACACAATTATATTTAGAATAATTATATAAAACCATTGTAATTCCGTTAATATTGAATAAAAATGTTGGGGTGGCAACAATTGGGTGTTTTACCCTACCTATCACCAGGAATAGAATACCTCTGCCAACGATAGGAGTGGAGTGGAGTCGCAACGACTTTCAATAAGGGGCCTTATAAGCCCCTACATTGAATCAAAACTTTTGATTTTGATAAGGATTGAGAATATCCATTTATATCATTTTTAATCTTATTTAAAATAAGAATATCTTGTTTTTAAGCCCCTATTAAATATGAGACTGCTTACGTTGGAGTGGTCAAGGATGATTTGGCCTTTGCTCTTTTCGTGTGGGTCTGGCAGCTGGTCTACTCTTGTAGTCATTTTCTGCAACAATGAAGAACTTTACGTCACAGAATAGGCTAGTCCACTGTATAGTAAATAAATTGCAAGTAATAACTTATGAGCAGTGATAGGCCTGTGGTTATATAACCCGCTCCTCCTTTGGTACTCATTGGTACAGTCAACAAAGTTGTTAGGGTTACATGGCCAGAAACTAAGATTCAGTTTTCTCTTACAGCCTTAAATGTATTTATATTTTTATTTTGGTAAATTGTAGGGATCAAATATACCTTTTGAAATAAACATTAATCAATAAGATTTATTTATGACTACACCAGAAAAATGAGTTCTTACTTACTAGCCATGTAACCCTAACAACTTTGTTGACTGTACATGCCCTGGCTAGCGCATGTACAGTCAAGAGCACATGAAGCTTTACACTTGTAGTGCACGTCTGACCACTAAGGCGATTGTAATAAGAACGTTACAAAGTCTTTATGTGTCAAACTCTACGTGCTCTTCACTGTACCAATGAGTTTATCAAAAACTTACATATTTGTCAAAAGCTCGACGGTGACGGAAAATATCGTGAGGAAATGCAGGTCCCAGAATTGATTCCGGGACTTTTGTAGGAACACCCTGGGTCCAACGGCAGGATCACCACCTGTCACGTTTAGGGGTTCAAAAATATACTGGTGAATAATAAATAAATATATGGGTATTTCTATGAATGGAATACATATACTCCTCGGGGATAAAAGGATAGCATAGCATATTATATTTTTTATTATAGGAAACCCGCAGGTCTCAGAATTATTCTGAGGCATGTGTAACAGACCCGGTCCTGCGACGGGCTCATCGCCTATAACGTTTAGGGGTCGAATATTCTAGTGAAATTGGGTATTTAAAGAAATTGATTTTTAATTTTAATACATTGATAGAAATTGTAAAGAACCATCCTTGTAATCATCTCACTTGCCAGTTGTATAGACCGTACTCACCGAGACCAGCTCGATCATGATCTGCAGGTAGGCGTCGGCCTCCGCCACGCGCCGTTCCAGGTCTCCGTGGCGGTGCGCGGGCGCAGGCACGCAGCGGGACCAGCGCTCGCGCCGCCCGTGCCGCGATATCGTGTCCTCCAACGCGCGCACCCAGCTCTCCCGCTCCGACCCGTCTCTAGCCTAAAATTAAGATTTTTAGGATAACTTATTGAATTAATAGTAAAACTTTCAATATGTATAAAAGTTATCACTAGATCGACGGTGACGGAAAACATCGTAAGGAAACCCGCAGGTACCAGAATTAATTCTCACCACCTATTACATATAATTATAAAGGGTCCAAAGAAACTGGAGAAATAGGGGTTATGGAGGAGCGGAAGTGGAATGCTCCTCCATCGTGAAAAGGGAAGATCTTCCGCCAGGCGAGGTGATCGTGCCTGGGGACCGCGGTCCAACGGTTGATGTTGGACAGTTGTATTTATACAAACTCATTAGAAAACTCCGATAGCGCGGTTTAGAACTCGGCCGTCTATTGGCGCGTTCTATGTAACTCGGCCTTCTATTGGCGCGTTCTATGTAGTGTCGCTACAGGGTATTTCCTGAAATTGAATACCTCTGCCTACCCCCTCGGGGATAAAAGGTGTGAGATTATTATGTTTTATTTATGTATAAAAAATATAAATCTTCGAATTTAAATAAGAAAAAAATACTTTAATGCGTGCGATATACTTGTATCTTCGTAAATTTTTATTTATTTGATAAAGCAAAAAATGCGTGTTCAATATTTTTTGATAATATAACTATAAGCAATAAAATAGAGCCCCTGTCGTTATTACGGGTACATATTGAGATCGAAAAGAAAATGTTCACTGGCCACTTTTAGCGTAAATAATTTGCAAGCAATGCAGCAGACATAACCTGGAAATGGAAGGTCTTGTGGTCGACGGTGATGGTGAACGTTGAGTCGTCCTCGTCGTCGATCCCGATGACGGCGGCGCGCAGACGCACGCAGCCGCGCCGCACGCCACGTGTCATCTTCTCCTTCGACTGGAAAGGATAAATGGACCTTTTATAGATTCAATTTTCCATCTATCACTACATAGTATAAAACAAAGTCGTTTCCCGATGTCTATCCCTATGTATGCTTAGATCTTTAAAACTACGCAACGTATTTTGATGCTTTTTTTTAATCAGTTAACCTCTCAGCTCATGAATCACAGTTAATTAATTAATTAAACAGTTAATTAATAGATTGAGTGATTCAAGAGGAAAGTTTTAGTATCAGCATTGCACCCATGTAAAGATATTAAAATAAATAAATTAGGTGAAGTGTGGGCATCCATTAATAGTATATTATGATACAAGTGGGCTAAGTTGACCATTATATACAAGGCGATATTGTGAGCGCACGAGCGAAAGCGAGTATATTATGGTCACAGGCACACGTGTTTCATACGACGTTTTTCAACACACTTGCTCAAAACGACGTGTTTCTGAGAAAGAATGAGCGTTCTTGCCGGTTTTCCATTTAAAAAAAATTTCATAGGCCGCTAAATACATTACACTCGATTTTGATGGCAAAAGACTATCGCACGCGTTTTTCGCCTCGTTACGTATGTCCGGCGGAGTTAATAATGGTTTTCTTCACTTGAAGTAGACATTTTCGTTAATATTAAACTTCACAATTAATCCAAACTTCGTCACAGCTGACAATTATTTACGAAAAATGGCGCGTTGTTTTTTTTTCTTGCCGCGATACCGATGCGCGCGCAAGGCTAAGGTGCGAACTAGATCGGCCAACAGCCAAGATTAAAAATATAATTAAATTTAAATGTAATGTTTAAAACAGAAATTACAGAAAATTTTAAATTAATTTAAGTTATTTTTAATAATAAAGCTGGATTTACCATTTACTGTTATTTTTCGCATAAATACTGTTTGTTGCTAAAATAAAAAGTTATAACCCGACTAAATTATATCACTTCTTCTTCTTCTTACTTACGACTTGGTCTAGTACCAAGTCGTACAAATGTAAATTGGTCGGGTTAATAAACTAAAGGCCAAAGACGTTTAAAGAAAAAGTTTCTCTCTCCTAAGAGAATGATTTTCTTCCAACCTCTTTGCTAAAGGCACTCGTTCATTAATATACTGGAAAAGCACGCGTGTTTAATATCTAGGATTATGAGCCAAAAATCGGTGGAAAGAAAACGTCGTTTTGAGCAAGTGTGTTGAAAAAAAATATACGCGTTCGTCTTGAGAATCTCCACTTTTTTTCATCGGTAAAGAATTTCGTATACTGCGTGGCGATTGTTTTTCTTAATCTTCTACTATATAAAAATAAGTCGGGTTTTCCTTCCGTACGATTTAACTCCAGAACTGACGAACCGATTTCCATGGTTTTGCATTCGTTGGAAAGGTCTCGGGCTCCGCAAGGTTTATAGCAAAGAAAATTCAGCATTGCACCCGTGCGAAGCCGGAGCGAATCGCTAGTTAACATATATTATAATAATATTATAATAATGATAAATGTATTATGTTAAATTTGAAATGAATAATTGAATTAGTAGGTGGATATACTGTTTTGACAATTTTAAAAATATAACACTAGGTTTATGCTAGTAGGACTTATTGTAATAATAACAAATATTTGATGTAATAGGTACTTATTACTGAATTTGAAATGCACGTGAGTTATTGAATTGTATAATGTTAATTATTAAAATGATAATTATGTTTTTTCTTAAATTTCCGACACAATTGTAAAATATTTTAAAATGGAATAAATAAATAAAATAATAAATAAATAAATATAGTTATCATGAAATGAAATGAAATTAAATAATTTATTTTGCTCAAAATGTGGTACATGAGGATGACAGACTATAATAATATGTAGTCTCACACATTTTACCAGCAACTGGCATGCAAAAGTACATGTAAATTTTGTGCGTAAGACTTGGTATGGTGTTGATGACAAGCCAAACGATTTTGGTATCTTGACGAGAAAGCTGTTTGTTTGTATATGTATGTACTATGTATATAAACTACAATGTTCTTGTTACTGCGATTATGTCAATAGTTTAATGTAATTCATATGTAACGGCAACGATATCATTGCTTCAGCGACCCTGGCGACCCAAGTGCTATGTAAATTGCAAGTGACGTAAGAAATAAACGGAGTGTCCTAAAACATGGACTAGTTAAGGAAGTGAATTTTGTCATTGAATTTGTGGCGACTTCCATAAATTGCCAATTCATCTCAGAAGTATTTAAAGTAAAACGGACCTATGTATTCATGTATGTTTTTACTATACAACATGTAACAGAATAAGCGCAATTCCTGAAATATTTTTTTTCAGTATCGACTACTTATTCGATTACAGCTATTTTTATAATAATAATAATACTATATTTCAGACTTGTGTCCATAGTTCTGTTAGTATGTATGTTAGTAACAATAGAGCTTATGAATTTATGTTAGTATTGTTATTTCCATTTACTTATTTATTTATTTTCTTAGACCTATGACTGTCTAAATCTAGTGTCTCTGAAAGGGACAGTCTAGTCTAGCAGCGATTATTTTCAGAATGCTGTTGATACTACCACTTTTAATATGTGTTAAATTATTCCCTAAAATGAATTTTAGCGTAGCTGAATTGAGAGCTTTCTATGGAAATCGTGCTATTATTAATCGATATTTAAGAAAATTGGTTAGACACAACTAAAGTTTGATTGCATCATATTTTTTTTATATTAATATACTAATTGGGGTGTATGAGGAATTGCGCTTTTTCTGTTACGCTTTGTAAAAGTGCAGTAACACCTACGCCATTGGCATTGAGCTAGACATAATTATGAACTATCACATACATATGATAGAAAATGAATGAAATTGTAAGGTTTTTTAACGAATATTCACATTGTTTTAAACTAATGTGTCTTTCATGTAAGTATTTTTCGTTAATTCGTAGTGTTCTTACGAGCTGTTATGCTAGTGACCACCTACCTGTTAGAATTTTTCAAGACCCCAATTCAAGGCATGGTAAAACGACTTCCATTATGAATAAACACAACGAAAACCGGGATCAACGGTTTAACGTGCTTTCCGAAACACGCTTCTGAGTTACATATTTTAAGGAACGTTCTCATAAAACTGATACACATTTAGCGGGTCTGATTTTACCATGTCTTGAATTTGGGTCTTGAAAAATTCTACAAGTTAGGTGGCCACTAGCATAACACCATCTAGCAATATGCAGTGGGATCGCTACGGAGATTATGGCCAAACGTCCTCATGTGTGAGGCAAGACCTTTAGCCCTGCAGTGGGCTGATACAGGTTCATGGTGATCATGTTTATTTCAGAAGTAGGTACCATATACAATATGTAACCGAATAAGCATAATTCCTGAAATCAGTTTCTTCATTATCGACTAATGAAATATCCAAAAATGAATTAGCATAACTGAATTAAGGACTACCTATGGAAGCCGTACTATTATTGCTCTTTATTTAAAAAAAAATGGTATGACAAAACTTAAGTACGAATGCATCATTGGTGAGACAGCAGTGCTGATCCAGTCTAATAGGGTATTTGACTGTATCAAAATTAAACTGCCAGTAATCACTCATCAAAAAGATTATGCCAAACCACCTCTAAAAATCCATTTCGTTTTCTATTTTACAATTATAGCAAATTTTAAAATAATAAAACAATCAAAAAAGTGATGCAACTGAGCACTAAAAATGATAACGTCACAACTCAGCACTCAGTACATTTGCCATAGTAAATTTTCGTTTTGACAGATCATACAAAGTAACTCATTTGACTAGGCAGTCAAATACCCTATTGCGCCTGGATATGTTTGGAGTGCGAATGCGACCTAAGTGGCAGTGGTTTAAAGGAGGTATCACGCCTGTTATCATATTGTTTTTATATATGTATAGTCAACAAAGTTGTTAGGGTTACATGACCAAAAACTAAGATTCAGTTATCTCTTAAAGCCTTAAATGTATTTATCGTATTTTTTTTGGCAAATTATAGGGATCAAAGATACCTTATGAAATAAACATCTATCAATAAGATTTAATTATGACTTCCCTAGAAAAATGAGTTAGTTACTGGCCATGTAATTCTAACAAATTTGTTGACTGTACTAACGTCTGTACGCGTTGTATGCCTCGTAAGATTCAATGCTCAAAGCATGTCTTCTCTAGCATATCACCCAGCTGCACCATAAGGGTATTTTAATGCAATCATTAGTTTGACAAACGCAATTCTAAGACACCTGATAACAGAACATACTGTATGCTATTAGGACCTGAATAAAATATGACTTAAACTGTAAATTTCCATATAGTTCAAACTTCAGTCGCGTGGTTCGAGCTGTGGAGGTGATTCGATTGGCAGAATGGATACAATAGTGCGAGCTTACGATGTTGTTTTCTACGAAAGAGCAGGTAATAGAGATTTGAGACTGTTTTTTTTGGTTACGTGAGATTTATAGGTTACATTTTCGGAGATTTCGGGGTCTCTCTGTGGTGAGTTGTCATGAGAATTGGCTTGACCAAAACCCGTTTTTTCCACTATTTATGATGAGTGCAGTACTTTTTTACCTGATTGCATCATAACGAAAAGATATAAATATGTCAGTATTTTCAATGTGTAGCCTAAATGTTTTATCAGATGTCGTTAGATTCAACTTTATCTCCGGAATGTCATAGTCAAAATGTTTACTCGATTGCTCCAGAAGCAGGATGACGTTATAAATCTCTTCAGTCCTATTATTTTAATAAATTTACTTGTTTAATTTTCAGACCCCAGGGTCAAAGACTGGGCGCTGATGAAATCGCCCTGGCCTGTAGTGGCCATTCTTGCGACGTACTTGGCTCTGATCAAGGTCATCCTCCCCGCCTACATGAGGGACAGGAAACCATACCACCTGAGGACCATCATGAAATGGTACAACGTGATCCAGATCATCTCGAACGCTATTGTCAGTTGGGGGGTGAGTAATTATCATCTTCAACACCACAACTTATGACAGCCTGTCTTTCCTCACATATAATCTGTTATACGAGTATGCTGCCAATTGTGGCAACCTTAATATCACGTGGTCGCACACCTTTGAGTATTAAACCAACCGGAGACGCCACTGACAGGCGTTCCACTCTGCCAAAAAAACGTGTCGGTCAACACGCATACCTGATAAATACAACAAGTTTTTTTGAGTTCACGGAGTGCTTGGATTGGTGAATGTATTTGTGTGCATCTAGTTCAAGCTAGTGTTTCATTGTTTTGTCAAAAAATGCGTTAGTTTTAACATTATTTGTGTTTGTTTCCTCGTCCCCCCCGCAGACATTGGCAGACTGTTTTGCTAAGAAACTAGTGCGCGTGACGTCTCCTGTTGGTTTAATACTCAAAGTCGCACACATATCAACTCGGTGTCGGATCAGTGTGGCCTCAACTCGAGCGGTTTAGTATTTTTTTTCTTTGTATAAAACTCCTTACTACAACACACACTAATCAACTTCGTAACGGCAACGCCTCACCCTAGGATAATCTCGAGGAAGATAGGCAAGGTGGTGACGATCTGTTTCTGAATTCATGTGTTTGATAAATAACCTATTTACACTTGAAGAGACTCAGCTTACAGTTGTAAGGGAACACAGACACGCATTCCTCTCTTCAAATCTAAAGATTAGGCAGCAATCAATGGCAAGTCGAATCTAAGGGACTATCCCGTAGATTGGACTTGCCAGACTACTGTATGACTCTTATCGATTTTAAGCTTGGATTTCCTGGGAAAAGGGCGTCGTCGATTTAACGCTATGTAAAGGCACATAGCGTCAAATCGACGACGTCAAATGACGTCACTTAACCGTCAATGCAAATAAGATGGCATGGTAGAGATAAAAACTGGACCTCCCCGAGGTCTGCAAAGGTATTCCATTCCTGCAAATACAGACCCCGAAACGTAGGTGTTGAGTCTATCGCTGGACTGGGATGCTAGCATAGATGCCTTAAAATCAATTCTAGGGTCTGACTGTTTCCTTCCCCATCGAGATAATTATAAAATTATAAACACCTAGTTTTTGACAAACTGGAACATGGACCAACATTGGCGGATGCCCTCACCAGTATCCGAGGGTCACACTTTAGGGCTATCACCGCTTTATATAATCCTGAATAGCTTTAACTTTTCAAGTCAATTTTCTGGTCGTCTATTTTCTCTGCCGCAATGGTAAAAATACGTAAGATTATGTAAGTATACGAAACTAATTCTCATGGGAACGTGAAAATACGTGTTTCGGGCAATACAAATATGCATATAACTTTTAAAATAATAAAGAGTTGCTATATACCATTTCGGAAGTACCAACGGCCGTGTGGAATCTGCTCATAATACGGCTTAACAGTTTCCGTTTGCAGTGTATGTATATTCTTCCGATTTTCTGGTACTTTACCTACGAATAAGAACTAATTTAAATGTTTGATTTATTGAGCAGTGATAGCCCGGATGGTTTAAGAGCCGGTCGAAAATCAGTGAGACTCGGGTTCGAATCCTGGCATGTACCAATGAGTTTTTTCAAAAACTTACGTACATATTTATCACTAGCTCGACGGTGAAGGAAAACATCGTGAGGAAACCCGCAGGTCTTAGAATTAATTCTGAGACATGTGTAAATAGACCCGGTCCGGCGATGGGCTCACCACCTATCACGTTTAGGGGTCCAATGTATCTCGTGAAATGTGGGTATATCCAGTAATGGAATACCTCTGCCTACCCCCTCGGGGATGAAAGGCGTGAGATTATTTATTTTATTTTTATTTATTGAATGATTACGGGACATATTTTTATCTGGTTAAAAGGAAATGTAACTCCATGATTACGATCTAAGAAAGAAAATCATGGCAGTTTCAGTAGTAAAAACATTTGACATACATGCTTAAGTACCTAGCTATGTAATTCGCCATCAAAGGCGCTTTTACAACAAGGTCATAAGGTCAGCCATTACTGGTAGTACAACGCTTTACTGCACGGGTCGTTACCTTGTGTTATGATTTATTTGTGGGTAAGCCAAGCAACATAGTACCTTATAGTCTGCAGTCAAGCATCAGATGCCTACGGCAGCAAGGACACTAATGTTATGTCTACAAATCGTTCGACTAGCTAGAAAGGAGTTTAAAATTAGAAGAGTAGACGTTCACAAATTTACTAGCTGTTCCCGCGATTTTACCAGTTCCCGTGGGAAAATTATAGACCATGTTACGTCCAGAAAAGTAAGATTTCCATGAGTGAAAGATTTTTTTAAATCGGTCTAGTAGATTCAAGGACTCTTCATTACATACGAACACACAAAAAACCAAATCTTACCTTCTTATTATTTTAGTCTAGAAAATCATGAATAAGCTAGTTATTTTACAATTACTCTGTAGTGTGTATTCTATTCTATATCGCTATGTAAATAAGTCATTCATTACTGATTAAGTATGGATATTTGGCTATACAAAAAAACAATTCCTGGCTTTAATGCAACCTATTTGTGCTATCTGGGTTGTCATTAGGTACTGCAGCTGTGCCCCACTACAATAATATCAAAAATAAATGACCCGAGAGGCACTCATCACCGTTTAAATATCATAAAAGTGAAAACCGCGCACATTGTAGAGAAACTATCGTGTCGTATGATCACATAACGATCAGTATGTAAACAGTTCCGGCCCACGCCATTAACAGCGAGGGGCGTATGCGCATCAAGACCAAACTCAACAATGTGACGTGTATTATTAACGATACCGACTATAATAACGAATAATAATAATCTTTATTTCACTTGAAATGTGGTACAAGAAGATGGTCAGTAAAATGATAGGTATTTCACTCAATTTCACCAGAATCTGGCAAGCAAAATTCATAAACATTAAAATTAATAATAGTTCTAGAAATACAATTGCCATCATTTAAAAAATAAAAAAAACTATAAATTAAAATAATCTCACGCTTTTCTTCCCCGAGGGGGTAGGCAGAGGTATTCCATTACTGGATATACCCACATTTCACGAGATACATTGGACCCCTAAACGTGATAGGTGGTGAGCCCATCACCGGACAGGGTCTATTTACACATGTCTCAGAATTAATTCTGAGACCTGCGGGTTTTCTCACGATGTTTTGCTTCACCGTCGAGCTTGTGATAAATATGTACGTAAGTTTTTGAATGACTCATTGGTACATGCCAGGATTCGAACCCGAGCCTCACTGATTTTCGGCCGGCTCTTTAACCGTAAGGGCTATCACTGCTCTTATATCTTATAAATTAATTTAGGACAATAATTAGGATAACCTACTTTTATTTCATTGCGACGTGAAAAAGTAAAACAATGAAACGCCTACTGTGTTACTTTAGAAAGACATTGTTATACATAAACGGAATTTTTAATTTTTCGCAATATCAATGTACAATGGGAGGAAGATGTCGCTATCTGTTAATTAAATCTTTTGATACTGAGAACGGCATCAACAAAGATTCACGTAACAAAAACTGCGGTACATTGAGATAGGCGTATTAGGAAACTGGATAATTATCACATTTTTCCTGGAGGGTGTCGGCTGAGGTATTCCATTTCTGTGTATACCCACTTTTCACGAGACACCTAAAAGTGGTGACATAATCGGGTTGCTGTGTTGCTCAGAAAGAATTCTGCCCTTGCAGGTTTCCTCACAGGTTTTCCTTCACCTTCGAGCTAGTACTAAATTACGGAACTTTTGAGATTCATAACGGTAGGTTGGTTGGAAGTGAGCTCATTTCTCATGCAAGGGGCTAGAGTTCAATCGCAGGTGGGGTCATGTACCAAAACTTACGTACGTCTTAATCACTAGACGGTGAAGGAAAACATCTCGAATAAACCTGGAGACGCAAAAATTAGTTCCGACGTGAAACAACAACCAGGGCCGGCGATGACGCTTAGGAGTCCAAAACCTATAGTGGTGGAAAGTGGATATTAATGGATAAGGAATGACTCTGCCCACTGCCAATAATAACATAGAACTGTAAACAGTAAAAAACTTCAACTTATATGGTTTTCTCGCATGGATGCCATTCTCGAAACTCGACCAAATGGGGAAGCACCAGGTTTCAAATAAAAAAATAATCATCAAAATCCTTTTACCTAGTCGAAAGTTCTGAGGTAACAAACACCCTCCTCCTTTTTTGAAGTCGGTTGAAAACAGTATTTTACTTCAATTGATGACCTTACACTCCAAATCGCACGACTACTCCGAATATTACAGTGCATTCGTAATCAAATTACTCACCGTAGATATTATAGCAACTTATCACGAAAACTGTCCATCACGAATTATGGAGCAATCATCGTATGTACCAATCTACCAATATCAGTGAAAGGATGGGTAGCAATGACCCAATGGCGGACTTAGCCTGTCGGAGGCCCGGGGCGGAAAAACTGAATGAGGCCACCTCGGTCTTAGAACTTTTGGATTTGTAGCACCCCCCAGTCCCAGGGCGGGCCTTTGGTCCTGGGGGGCCTCCAAACTTGGAGTAATTTTAATCGTATTTGTGTCTATGAAGCCTCGAACCAACACCCAACTGCCTCTTATCCTTGTTTAGGATTTGATTAAGAGAACATTTCGTTAAATTTGGAGGCCCCCCAAGACCAGGAGACCGGGGCGGACCGCCCCTTCCGCCCCTACCTTGGTCCGCCAGTGCAATGACCACATCTAAACTGTAAGTAGCAAAGTCGGTTGAAAAATACTTTTCATATCTCATACTCGGAAAGTAGTGTATGTTTGAACTGAGTACCGGGCCGGAAGCGATGATTCCCACCACAGAGAGATTCAGGGCTGTGATTCCCGCCCTCGGTCGGGAAAGACTCATAGTAATTGCTTCCGGCCTTAGGGCGGGAATGAATTAAAAAAATAGTACTATATTTGGCAAAGACGTTTAAAGAAAAAGTTTCTCTAGGAAAGACAATGACTTTCTTCCAACCTCTTTGGGTACTTAGTAGGGATACGAAACTTTTTACATCAATTAGAATAAGAAAAAAAGGTGCGGCCTTGTGAGTGTAGGTATAAACAACAGAAAATAGCCCGTGCGCGGGGCGGTACTCGTTCCATATTTAAAATTAAAAAAAGAGTAATAATTTGGTAAGCTGTTCCGAAATTCAAAATCTTGTTTTTCATCGACACTAATAAGCACAGAACACTATTACTCGGCTAAAAGTACATATCATTTTAAAGTGGAAGGATTTGTATATTATTTTTGTAAAGTTATTTAGGTTAGGTATGTACTCTATGATGTAGTATTCAAAGACGTTTAAAAGAAAAAGTTTCTCTTTCTTCCAACCTCTTTGGTTGTATTGTTGACAATTTTGTTTTTTTTTTGTAGGTATCATTGCGGTTTTGCATGTTTGAATTTTTGTAAAATTGTATTTTTTTTTGTTTACTTTCCTTGAATTCGAAATGAAAAGTAGAGTGTTTAACGCGGGTGGAAGTTATCAATTTCTACTCGGACTATATACGCCCTCGCTGCGCTCGGGCGTCTAAATACCTCGTATGGTAATTGATTCCTTCCGACCCTTGTGTAACAATCTACTATTGAATATTAAATCGAGTAGATGTCCTTAAGTCTCGAAAGACACATGTTACTGCGTAATTTGCCAAAAACAAGTCCTCGTTAAAGAATGCTATTACGTATCGTCTGCATTCTTCCGAGTTATGAGAGTTGACTTGACATCATGTAAACCCACAGACAACTTGCCAGAGACCTCGCAAAATACAAACTTTGTTATATAATTAAATCATCTATTCAATTATCAGGTATCTAACAACAAGTACAATATGTAATAGAATCGCTGCTTAATCGATTACAGAAATTTTTAATGTGTTAAATTTCTCCGAAATATGAATTAGCAAGGCTGAGTTTAGTGCTACTATCGAAATATATATGAAATCGTACTATTATTGCTCTTTATTTAAGAAGATTGGTTAGACACAACTACAGTAGGAAGGCATCATATTTTTTTTTATATTAATATACTACACCCCCGGACACATCTATCGGGCCACCTAGTGTTTTAAGTTTTGACGGTCCCTAGCTAAAAACGTTGTCACACAAGATCGCGGTCTTGCTTGACAACAAACGAAGCCACCTGTCTCTAAGTATCTTTAATACACTCTTCGGACAGTAGTACGGCTTAAATTGAGTTGTGCACTCACATTTCTTTGGATATGCACGGCCTGCAGAAGTGCTACTGCTTTGGCGGCAATTTCAGGCCGAGTATCCATATTTTTTGGTCAAAACTGGCTCAAAGTTTGCAGTAGCTATATTATTGAACTAATAATCAGAAACATAAATAAAAAAATCCAACTTTCGCAAATTAAAAAAGTTTTCTCCTCCCTTGCATCGTTGAAAACAATGAACAGACTCGAATTTTCTTATTTTTTTTTTCACAATTCTGAATTCGAAATTTAAAAAAAAACATACCAAAAGGTTGACTAATAAATCAGCTTCAAAATTGCATACCAACTTATTGCTCCACCTAAAATTTATTTTTAGCTAGGGACCGTCAGAACTTAAAACACTAGGTGGCCCGATAGATGTGTCCGGGAGTGTAATTGGGGTGTATGAGGAATTGCGCTTATTCTGATTCTGTTACGCGTTGTATAAGCACGACATCTCATCGGGGGTCTACGTGCCGTTGAATAGTCTGTGCTAAACCACACCCGGTACTTTCATTACGATGATGAGTGACCGGACCTGTCTCAGTGACCATTGATGACTCAGTAGCGGCCTGGATTTGAAGCGGATTCTACTTTAAGACACGTCTTTGCAATCTAGATGTTATGATTCATGTAGTACAAAAGATGTGGAAACTTCAGCTTTCTTTGGTATTGTCTAAAAACTGAATTATTAAAATTGTTCGAGCAGTTTCATAGGAGTGCAACCACAAACACCGTTACATTAGATTTTTTTATATTAAAAAAGATTTATGCAAACATACGTCATCTAGAAACTCAAAATATACACCTAAATCACTAAATCGATTCTCTGCTTTCCAATTTATATTGTACATACAATACAAGTAAACGCATGCGCAGTTTAAACATATTACCGTCGTTACACGTTTAATTGGATTCCGTAATGGCTGTTTTATTAGATGTAATGTTATTTTTAGAAATTATTACATGACGTTATGACCTTATCGTGTCTATTTATATTTTGTGGTCTAGGGGCAATTGGGCAGGGCATTAATAGTTTTTGGAAGTGATCCTGACTCTCATGCTTGAGGCCCAGGTTTGATTACGACTCGGAACAAGTACTACCGTTGAGTTTTTCAACATATTATTGATCGACGGTGAAGGCAGACCACAAATAAGCTATATAACTGTAAAGTTTCATCATAATCCGTTCAGTAGTTTTTGCGTGATGTTTCACGCAAAAACTACTGAACGGATTATGTATGTATTATGTATGTATGGAGGGTTGTTCCTGTTGGAACAACCATCCATACATACAAACTTTCGCGTTTATAATATTTTATAGTGGGATGTAGTCGAAAAAAGTATAAGTTAATGGGCTATATGTGATAAAACAAGTATAAAATGTAGACAACCTACATTTTATACTTGTTTTATCACATATAGCAGATGTATCGAATTACAATAACAATGTCAGTAGACGAAGGTCAATAAATCGGCATGGAAATCAATTAGTACATTATAAGCAGCATTAAGTAGTAAGCAGAAACAAATTACTAGTGTTCAAAAGTCAGAGGTCGGGAACATAGAATTTGTTTTTACATACTCATACATCTCATCTATTTTTAAATACTTAGTATAAAATGTAGTCGCTTTCCGTGAATGTAATTTGTTAACTCCTAAACTACGCAACGGATTTCAATGTGGTTTTCATTTCACTAATATAAAGAGCGATAAATGAGGACGGTCTTTACATCCACACTAATATTATAAAGAGGAAAGATTTTTATTTTTATGTTTGTAAGTCCATAACTGAGTAACATAGGCTATATTTTATTCCCGTATTCCCACAGGAACGGAAACTACACAGGCGAAACCTTATTCATTGCGTATGATTTTTCTTATACTTTCTAGTCCGCGCCTGAGACCTTGCTTCTAGCTTTTGTCTTCGAACCGTAACAGCCCACTGCTGAGCTAAGGGTTTTTCCTCACACATAATCTCAGGTCTTTTATCCCTGAGGGGGAAGGCAGAGGTATTCCATTACTGGATATACCCACTTTTCACGAGAATATTCTACCCCTAAACGTGATAGGTGGTGAGCCTATCGCCGCCGGACCGGGTCTGTTTACACATATCTCAGAATTCTGGGACCTGCTGGTTTCCTCTTTTTTTTTTATAAGAGAAGGGGGCAAACGAGCAGACGGGTCACCTGATGGTAAGTAACTATCGTCGCCCATGGACACCTGCAACTCAAAGAGTCACAACTGCGTTGCCGGCCTCTGAGGTGGGAGTAGGGGGAGAGGAGAGGAGGGGAGGTTTTTCGATGTTTTCTTTCACATGAGGAAGTATGGGCCATAATCTCCCAAGCGAGCCCACCGCGGATTGGGAGATGGTGTAAGGCTAGTGGCCTCCTTACTGTCAGAATTTTTCAAGCCACCCAATGGTATCCGACATGGCTGAACAACTTCCATTGTATGTAAACAACGAAAATCCGGAAACACTGTTTAACGTCGTCGGAGGCGCTCGTGATACGCCACTAGGCCCATCACACATCACCCATCCACTGGCTGACCACGCTCAACTTTGCTTAACCAGTGCGATCGTTATAAGCTTCGCTCGTTTTTACTTGACTAAAGTAAATAAACCCGACTTAATTAATAATTGCGAGATTACATACAATTATTCCCACAGCTGGTTTACTCAACCGAGTAATCTTTCGGGCCGTATTTGTGGCATAGACGTCCTTTCATCGTTGTACGGTTAGCATCAAACAAAAGTAAATGATATCAATCGAGTTGGTTTTGACAGATGTGTAACAAGCCCTACGGTTCCGCTATTATTTACCACCTAGGTTTAGGAATACCCAAAGAGATTAAAATATATTAAGGCATAGAGGGGACAAAGCCAGGAAAATTTGAAGTTAAAAGTTATTTCAAGTGGAATGTCTAGTACAATTTCGACCGAATGACAGCTCGCGTTCATACTAACTGACATGACAAGGACATGACGCTTATAGGCTTCAAAATTCTGTATGAAAATGTTCCCAATGCCCCCTCTATGCCCTATTATATTTAAATCTCTTTGGGAATACCTAAATTTACTGATGAAAACTCAGTAGGTACTTCCAGAAATGGAGTATAAATATTAATTAGTTTGTTACTATACTTTAATCGGCTGCTTAGATCAGTTTTGTGTGTAAAATCGAAAGTTTATTTTATTTTGAATGTGAACAAAACTTTTTTTTCTTCTTCAGCCTTTAGCAGTCCACAATTCTATATTAAATAATTATTTTGAAATTAAGTTGAAATTAAGTTCAAAATAATTATTTAATATAGAATTGTGGACTGCTAAAGGCTGAAGAAGAAGAAAAAGTTATGTTTTAATATTTTATTAATATTTCGATTTTCACGTTGACGGTACATTTAATGTAATACACTTGACCGATTAATTGTTTAACGCGGTGTGAACCAACCGGGCCATGGAAGAAAATTAACTATCCGTTTGTTTTGGTTCCGGAAATTGGATTAAATAAAGCTAAATGTCTCAATTGTGTATTAGACTATTTTCCCATGGTCGTTTTAACGTCTAAATATGGTTAAGGGATGCTTTATATGAATCTTTCTATTATGTTGTTGGATTATCCTTCTTCATGCTAATATTATGTTGTTGGATTGTCCATCATGCAGCAACGGAGAAACGGAGCAATGTGATTATTTGCACAGTCATAGTTGCAGGACCGGGAAGAGACGTACCACACAAGTTGACTACACGTATTGATGTCCACAGATAATGACCTCAGGAT
Organism: Ethmia dodecea; assembly: GCA_963855545.1. NCBI lineage: Eukaryota > Metazoa > Arthropoda > Insecta > Lepidoptera > Depressariidae > Ethmia > Ethmia dodecea. Next base: position 12,213,786 of record OY979456.1, on the reverse strand, counting down.
GGACAACGACGTACCACTTCGGCTGCATGCTCCCAGACTACTCCACGGACCCTGAGCCTATGAGAATGCTCAGCTTCTTGTGGTGGACTATAGTGCTGAAGCTGATGGAGCTGGTGGAGACAACGTTCTTCATCCTGAGGAAGAGGGACCGGCAGGTCTCCTTCCTCCATGTCTACCATCACGCCAGCTCGCTGGTGATGATCTGGGCCGGGACCAAGTATGTTGGAGGTATGTACTGACTTTTTATACAACGCGTCACAGAAAAAGCGCAATTCCTCATACACCCCAATTAGTATCACTACATAGTATAAAACAAAGTCGCTTTCTCTGTCCCTATATCCCTATGTCCTTATATCCCCATGTCCCTTTGTATGCTCAAATCTTTAAAACTACGCAACGGATTTTGATGCGGTTTTTTTAATGGATAGAGTGATTCAAGAGGAAGGTTTTAGTGTTAGCATTGCACCCGTGCAAAGCCGGGGCGGGTCGCTAGTATAATATAAAAAAATATAATGCATTCGTACTTTAGTTTTGTCTAATCAAATTCCTTAAATAAAGAGCAATAATAGTGCAGTTTCCATAGGTAGCCCTAAATTCAGGTAATACCTACCTGATTCTTTTTCGAAAAATGAATTGCTAATTCATTTTTCGAAAAATTTTACACATTAAAAATAGCTGAAATCGATTAAGTAGTCGATACTGAACAAACTAATTTCAGGAATTGCGCTTATTCTGTTACATACTTTAGTTAATTCTCCTAAACTGGAGGGCACGTTGATCAATCGTCTGACCTGTTAAGAAGCTTTTCGATTTCTTCATCTTTTACATGATAATGGATTTTTATAGTAGCATTTAAGTAAATAAAATGAACTATTCGTTAGAAATTAGCAACGTAGCGTCAAGTATCTTACAATATAAAAGATGACGTCACAATATTTATAATGATAAATGTGTGGCATTTACGTAAGCCAAGTAATGTTTATTATCAAGTAAAATGAATGCAACATCGAGAAATACAGTAACTGTAACGGATATGTAGTTTTTATAGTATGTATTATTATTAAGTGACTCTAGAAACTGCCTATAGACGGTATAGATCTAGTGAGGATTGATTTTAGCCTTTTCGCTAGTGACTATTTCCATTTAGGTATGTAACTGAAAATATTTATAAAAAGTTATCCTGCTTCTGCATCACAAAAAAGGTATAAAATAAATAAAGCACATCTATAACACGAACCATGTCATTTACACCTTATTTATTAAAATCGATCACCAAGTATTAGGTGAAGAAAAAAGAAAAGAAAAGAAGTAGTACACACGAAAAACATTAGCCTACTTGTAATGCAGTCGGAAAACTTTTAAAATACTACAGAAATGATTATTTGAATTAAATTTGAAATAATAAAAACGCATGCGCCACAATTTCGTATTCGTGACGTAATTTTAACGATGCTCGAACGCGATTTACCTAGCTGTTTGTTTTATTCACCAATAGCGTGCCCCCGTCTCGGCTTTCATGGAGTATTTTGCTCCAATCATCGGTATCCGAAGAATGCTTTCCAATAGATGAGTTACTTGGGTCTGGCCTGATCGCCATGCGATTCACGCGAGAAGGGAACTTATAATTAGTGAAATATGAATCAAAATAAGTCTCTGACGCTCTACCATAATTTTACCTTTAAATTTACCCTCGCGAGAAGTCGGCGTGTATTGTTTCGCCATGTGTATATTTTATTGGTACATGAAGATAAATATATAAATGAATAAAAATATTGTTTTTTTTTAGTTTTGCTGTGTTTTTTAAATGGTATGACAGACGTCAGAGGTTATCTTCAACGAAAATTTTTCTTCCTCTATGCCAAATATCCTAGCTTTATAAGCTTCATAATTGCGAGTCGTTTAGTTGCCTTCGATAATCAGTATTTGTCGACTTTACGGTAAGAGGATTTAGATCCTTTTCCAGTTTGATCTCAGATAGCGCAATGGACTTCATGTATGATCTAAAAATGCGAGTATCATCCTAAGGCATTTTAGTAAAAGTTCCTTGTTCTATAGAAACTGGTAGAAAATGCCAGTGTACGTCAAAAGCAATGTATAAAATAAAACCAATTGTTACTAAATATAGACAGTAAACCTGCAGCCTGTACTTCGGCATATCTATTAATTCTTACATCGATGGCTCCAGCGTTTTTCTAAGCGCAGTCGGCAATTTTACACATAATTTGTCTGAATAAGTCGTAGCTCAGCTTTGACTTACGCCTTTTGACAAGCAAATGAAAGATATTATTCAATTTCAGGAACTTTGTAACAGACTAGAAAGTGGGTTGTATTGTATTGGTTTTTCAAGAGACCTATACAATTATGCGCTTGAAGATAAATCTTTTGTTAAAATGTTACGCAATTCATATTTGATATAGTTTTTAAAAAGTCTGTGAAGAAGCATAGTTTGAATTTGGAATGCTTGTCAACGGTTGATGTTGGACACTTCTATTTATACAAACTGTTGCGAGAACTTTGATAGCGCGGTTTAGGACTTTATGACGTCACGTGCTTGCCATCGTGGCTTTTGTTGTACTCATTATCCCCAAGGGGGTTGGCTGATGCTATGCATTTCTAAAAGTACGTAATACCAATTTTCGCCAGTGTATTTTATAGACTTCTAAACGTGACAGGCGGTGAGCCCCTGTAATAAAATTCTATTATTTTTATTACGGGGATAGACTCACCGCCTGCTTGCTTAAAACTGCGGGTTCCGTAGTGATAACTATGTATGTAAGTTTTCGTAAACGCATCGGTCCAGTTCATGCCTTTATAAAGTAAATAAATTTTAAATATTCCTAGATTACTCTGGTGTATAATCTGAAGGCTACTGAATTAAAAATGTAGCCTTAATTACAAATATCAACTTTCAGAAATCAAAATCAAATCAATTAAGAATTTTGATGCCCCGTCCGTGATGAACACAAATAAGCTTCTGATTCACTATTATTCCAACAGATATGGTTAGAAATACTCCTTATTAGTACGTTCAGAGCTTACGTAAGTAAAACTTTTTCAAGTTTCAGTGGCATATTTTTTGCAATCTTGCATACAGAGCACAAATACCGTTAACGAACCGAGACGCATTCACTGCATTCATACACATTACATTCTCATCTTGTGCAAAAATCGCTCTCATTCTCAATGTGGGTCGAAAAACGAAACAAAATTTTGATTCACTCCTATTCTATGTTCGCAATCCAAATGCAGGCTTTAGAATATGCAACATCTTTTTTTCTTGTTATGTGTTGTTGCAACCGTACACAAACATATCTTACGGGCACGTTTGTTCTATTAATAAAAATCAACAAACATTATTATCTATACTAATATTATAAAGAGGAGACTTGTATTTTTTTGTTTGTTACGAATAAACTCAAAAACTACTGGAGCGATTTTAAAGATTCTTTCACCAATGGAAAGCTAGAATATTTTATGCTCGACTCGGCGGGGGCACTGCCGTGCCCTCAGATTAATAAAAAATATATTGAAATGAATCGGTTTAGAATAAACTGGTGCCTAGCGGCGTTGCCCTCTAGGAATATCAATACTGAAAACATTGATTATGCTAATGGTTTTGCTTTTGCGAAGTATCAATCTCTTTGAGATCTTAACTCAATCAGAATAACAAATGAAACGTCATTATTATATTATCACTGCATTCAGATCTTCAGATGTTAACTTTATATTGTCGACTGAACAGATAGAATGGTTAAGAATATGACAATTGACAGTTGAATCGATTGTGTAGCCACTTGTATAAAGCTTCTATGAATTATTTGTTGTCAGAGGCCTTTAGATCAATTTGGAAACGCTCTTTGCGATTTTTTTATCCAATGTATTGTAGAAGTTAAGCCTTTAGATGAATTTGGAAATGTTTTTTGCGATTGCGTTATCCAAAGTATTTTGATATAAAAAAGGTTACATTTGTAGCGACATCTATGAATTCGACATAGAATTAAATCGCCATAGACGGTAGACAAAGCGGCTACAAGTTCTAAACTGCGCTATCAAAGTTTTCTAATGAGTTTGTATAAATACAACTTGTATAATTAACCTGCCTTCATAGCACAGGCTCTTGAAACTAAATCACAATATAAGAATTGTGTCCCATAATTTATTGTTATCTAACATTATCATCTCATCTGTAATCTCGGCTCGACATGGACTTTCCAGTGTAATCGATATCGAGTTGACTAATGGATGCTATCTGCAAGTCCGCTATTTGCTCGAGGCGTAGCGTCGATCAGTCTAGTATGACGCAGGCTGTAGTATTTTTTAGGGTTCCGTACCCAAAGGGTAAAACGGGACCCTATTACTAAGACTCCGCTGTCCGTCCGTCTGTCTGTCCATCTGTCACCAGGCCATGAACCATGTCATGAACCGTGATAGTTACACCATTAAAATTTTCAAAAATGATGTTTTTCGGTTGCAGCTATAACAACAAATACTAAAAAATAGAATAAAATATTTAAGGGAGTTCCCATACAACAAACGTGATTTTTTTGCCGTTTTTATAAATAATGGTACGGAACCCTACCTGCGCGAGTCTGACTCGCACTTGGCCAGTTTTATTTTATATTTACAGTCAAGGATATAGAACAGTTATTGCTACAAAAAGAACTATGAATATTAGACATTAAACACTATAATATTATAGAATAAGTTAAATTTCCTAAAACACAAAATAAAAAATTATAATACACAATTACATTTTATCTTCGAGACCATTGATAGAGGTATTAAATTTCTGGAAGTAGATAATATGTTAACTCACTTTTCACGAGTATATTCTGTAAAAATTTGTCGTTTTAGTTATAATAATAATAAAAATTGTGGGACACAATTTACACACGGTTATTTAGCCCCAAACTAGGCAGAGCCTGTACTATGGGTACTAAACAACGGTTCATTTACTATGATTAGATATCTATATGGATTCCCTTCTTTCCATTCCTACAGGCAGTCATCAAACAAACAGTTCAATGATACTGATCTATAAGTACTAGACATCAATTGTTGTTCCATTGGCCCTCACTGTTAGATCGAGGCGCGGCTGCCACTCCCTAACAATAGCGACACTCACTTGTTGACACAGCAAATGTTTTGTGTCGCTACCATTGTGGTAGGCTGTCTGTAGGTACCGACAATTGATTGTGCTTTGATAGACCTGAAAAGGTCAACGATGACTGATAGTTTAATATACTTGTCTATCGGAAGCCATCTTTGTATTTGACGATTTGTTTCGCATTCGTGATTCGCTCTTTTGCCCCTTTGCGCGGATTCCGTTTGTTCGCGTTCCCGTGGAACTTTCGCAAAATCCGTTCTTAGCGCATATCTCCACCTCCATGAGGATCTAGCTGCCTCTTCCAAATTTCTATGCTACAAAAATGTATACTTTCTGAGATTTCGTGATTCATCAATATTTCGATTATTATTTGCATATTGTGATTATTTCACCCTATTTTATATTCCGCTCTCCTCCCGATTTTTAGTTAAGTATGTATAAAAATAATTACATACTTATTTAATGTGTGGCATAAGCTTTTGTTTCTGAATGTAGGGTGTGATTTATATTACGTTATGGAGATCAACATGCGCTACCAGCGCACTTCTGAGTTATGGTTCTGTTCTAAATATTATGAGGAAGTATTGACCATAAAGATCAATAAAGAGAAGTTAGTAGCCATAAGGATACCTATAGGACATGGCTTAACGACTTCTATTGTGCTTGAACACAACTAAATACAAGCATTCGGAAAAACTGATGTAATGCGGCTAGACTCAGTCAACATTTTACGAAATAAAAATAAATCAACATTCTGACAAATTCTAAATTTTGGGATTTCAACATTACGCGAAATCAACTTGATGGTCCGAAAGGACCAATTCACTAACCGCACCCAACATTGATCGTAGCGCCGAGCTTAGAACTCCTATCTCGGCTATTAATTAGCAATTGTTTAATCGTGAGCTTTCCGAGCCGAAATTAACTGTGTAAATTGAGCAAATTCCTTAGAATAGTCCCCGCGACAATTAAAACGGCGCGGAACGGAATAAGTTGTTGGGGAGTACTCAAGTTGACGTGAAGACTTATTCAGAGCGTTCTAAAAATAGTCGTGCAATTAAAGCCTTTTGTTTTACAGTTCACGGTGGCGGTGAACTTCACATAGACAACTTAATACACGTTCGACGCTGCATAGTAAACCAGATCCCCTCATAACATAGCTATAGTAGCGGTTATAATCGAGAGTGTAAAAAGAAAGTACCTACTAATAAATTTTCATCCTCTTAAAATATGAGGTTGAAAAGCGATTAGCCGTGATCTGACAAAAAAAATGAAAACCAGACGCCCCGCTCACAAAATACGTAATAATTTTATTTAATATATAATAATAATATAATCTCACGCCTTTTTTATCCCCGAGGGGGTAGGCAGAGGTATTCCATTACTGGATATACCCACATTTCACGAGATATATTGGACCCCTAAACGTGATAGGTGGTGAGCCCATCGCCGGACCGGGTCTGTTTACATATGTCTCAGAATTAATTCTGAGACCTGCGGGTTTCGTCACGATGTTTTCCTTCACCGTCGAGCTAGTGATAAATATGTACGTAAGTTTTTGAAAAACTCATTTGTACATGCCAGGATTCGAACCCTAACCTCACTGATTTTCGGCCGGCTCTTTAACCGTCCGGGCTATCACTACTCTAATTTTATTTAACAGTATGAAAGTATAAAACCAGACGTAGGTAAATTACCGAACTCTTACTTACTGGTCACGTTTAGGGGTCCAAAAGTATGCTAATGAGAAGTGTTTATATCCAGGAATTGAATACAGCTGTCTACCCCCTCAGGGATAAAGGCGTGAGCATATTATTTCTTCGACGGTTGAAAGGCTATTTGATCTAAGCGACATTTTGTAAAACTTGCAGGAGGACGGTTCAAAGTTTTTTTTTTTGAAAAAAAAATCATAAAAAAGCAACTATTTGATAGACTTTTATTTATTTAATACAGTATATCCCTAATTAAGTTAGGAAGTTTTTTAAGTTAAATTGTGTATTATTTTAGAAAATTTATGTTGGTTAGCCCAAAATGCATCAAATTTAGTATTTTTTTGAGAAAGGCAAAATGGTTCAAATGCCTACCGTAAATAAAATAGCTGAAAGTAAACTGGCTCAGGCATCGACCTAGAATAATATAATACGAGAGAAAATGAATCTAGTGCCAAGTCATCTGACAGAAGAATATGCCCAATGAGCCGAAGCAACATGATGGTGTTGCACCAGAGTGAAGTAGTTTGATACAGATGCCCATTAGAGGGACTGCAGGATGAAACAAAATGAACCCTTACTAGATTATAGTAGATATTGATGCTTAGGCCATCGTAATTCAGCAACGTCCATAAGATATTTTTGAGGTTGGTATGGCACTTAATACTATTTTAGACAGTGTTTTGTATATTTTGTATAAAAAAAAACATTTTTGTGTAGAGGAATCATTCAAGTTGTTGATTCAATGTGTCTATGAGCAAAGTATTAGATAAAGTGGTATAGTATAAACCTTTTTTCTACTAACCTTAACATCTTAAATCGCGGGTCGAAACCCACTAGGGTCACAGCTCGCGGACAAATAATTCAGAAAACTTAACGAATCATATCTCTAACTGGCATGTATCTAATGAACCTTGCTGTTCCGAACATAGGGGGATTCGATTCTCACTATCAGCTAACACAAAAAAGACCAAAGCTAGACGCTACCCACGCCGAACCGACATACCTGGTTATACAAACGCCTTCTGGCACTCAAACCGTCCGTTAGGTTTAAGGGTGTTGGGTGCCTCGATAGCCCAAATGATTCGAAAACACCGAGAGTATATAACAAAAGCATAGGTACCACGACTGCTGTAAACAAATAGGTTCAAACACCAAAAGCAAGGGAAACTTTTAGTGGAACACAGAACTTAGTAAGCTCAGGCAAACGGTGCGCAAACAATTCCACAGATGCAAAGATTCTAGGCTTCCAGAAGACATGGACCTATATAAAAAAAGAAATAGCCTATTTACGGATCAAGACCGCACCCTTCGCTCGCTGAAAAACCCAGACAATACATAGTACACTAAATCAGACCGTGTAATAAGTAAACTGCTTCTAGAAACACACTTCCTAGACTGCAGCCTCTCCAAGGACAATACATGGGCAAGTAAGTAATCACACATACCTAATAACCAAGAAAGGTCCAGAGCCCGTACCTTAGTAACAGAGGAACTAATAAAATGGGCAATTACAGCCTTCAAGCCTTACAAATCCGCAGGCCTAGACGGCATCTTCCCTGCCCTACTGCAATGGGGAGTGGATTTCCTCACACCATGGCTTTTCATCCCTAAGCCAGGCAAAACCTCCTTCCTTTAATGTTAACAGCTGACTGACGCGTCCGCGCGGGTAGGTGAGATATTCGTAACGGATACTTACACAGCGCGCGCAATAAATTGAACTTATATTTTTTACTTTTTTATACTCCCAAGCGACTAAGGAGTAGCTAATCTCATAATTTATTGGACGGCCTATGTGTTAAAACCGATTTGATAAAATAATGGAAATGCCAATTTTACGTATACTGAACTGAATCAAAATGTTTCAAATGCCATAACACTAATGAGATATTTAGGTAAAAAAAGCCGAAGTGACATCACTCATTATCCTTAATAGAGGATAAATGGGTCAAGAGACTTATTTAATTCATAGAACTTAATGCAAAATGGTTCAAGCGACACGCTTTTTTATTGTAGTTGAATGCAAAATGGGCCAAACGACATAGCTTATTATTTTGGTTTAATGCAAAATAGGCCAAACGACGAAACCACAACCATGGCGAAAAAGCCAAATGCCCTAAGTCATCTAGTCCTCAAATTTGTCTAATTTTGTGTCGTATAGATCAATGAGCTCAGAAATGAGGCCTGTTTTGCTGTGGGTGCTAAGCGCCAAAAAAGTTGTCAAAAAAATTTGAAACCTGATTCAAACGACGGAGAAAAATTTGCTGATTCCGAATATGTATATAACTCAATATCGCAAAAAATGTCGCTTAGACCAATTAGCCTTTCAACCGTCGTCTTTATAACACGGTGGCGTGGGTGGTATAATTCAACTAGGCGTCACCCATTCATTGACTGACCACACCCAACTGGCTGACTGCAGCACCCAACACGGCTAGAAGCAGCAGGAACGCCTCAACACGCCTCTAATGTATTGTTAAGATTTCCATGACTTTCCACTATTCTGGCACGATGTTAACATGACACGGCACTTGATAACAATGGAAACAATTTGCAGCTCCAAATCTTTTGCTTTCTATTCATAGATGGAAAAGGTTCAAATCTACGAGTAAAAGTGCGAGTCAGAGCACAAATAAATATAGTAGGGTTTGATACCCCAATATGATATCACATCTATCAGATCTTTTGAAGATCTCACCTATCATGCTTAGGGGTTCAAAGAATATACCTACCTACTGGTGCTACATATTTCCAGGAATGAATTGGTCCTAATTTTTGTTGAGTTTATGCAATTGAAGTCGTCACAAGATTAACACCATCTCCTAATCACCAAAAAGGAAATTGTAATTGAAATTGTAATGCGCTTGGGTGATAGCGGCAAATTTTTTATAAAAATAGTCATAAAATCATTTAATTTATTTTCTCGAGGTGCAAAAAGTACAATTAGAAAGGTCAATAGTCTAATAACAAGGCACTCTAAACTCGTCCATGAAGATTGGCTAAATACAACGCGTAACAAAAAAAGCGCAATTCCTCATACACCCCAATTAGTATATTAATATAAAAAAAATATGCTGCCATCGAACTTAGTTATGTCTAACCAATTTTCTTAAATATCGATTATAATGGCACGATTTTCATAGAAAGCACTAAATTCAGCTACGATAATTCATTTTTTTGAAAAATTTAATACATATTAAAAATAGTTGAAATCGAATAAGTAGGTAGTCGATACTGAACAAACTAATTTCAGGAATTGCGCCTATTCTGTTACATGTTGTATAAACAGCAGCCCATCGCCACCGACGACTTACCGGTTCCAAATGCAGTACACCGAGAAGAACCAGCAAGAAACTCAACAGACCATACTTCGTCATGTGGAAAGACCCTTAGGTTAGCAGTGGGCTGTTACGAGTTGATGACAATGATGATTTTTTTTTATTGCAGGCGGAATAACATCATTCTCGCCAATGCTGAATAACATGATGCATGTCATCATGTACACCTACTACCTAATATCTTCGGAGGGCAGTCCCGCAGTGAAGGCCTTCCTTAAGAAGCACAAGAAATGGCTAACTATCATGCAAATGGTAGGTTACCATCGAAATCACAAATAAAAATAATAAGTCCCTTACACAAATCATTAAATCACAAACAATTAAATTGGATATCCGCCTTGAGCCAAACAAAAATAAGTTTAAAATTTTACTTAAAAAACATCTTTTGGAGACACTCACAAAATAAATTAAAATGTAAAAATAATATTATACCAGACACTCATATCTGCAGACAAACTGTCATAAACAGTTTTGCAGGGAACTGTATTAGTATTTAAGAAAGAAATTTGTATAATAAATAATAAACAACAACAAATGACGACAATACGACAATACTACCTCTAGCTATGTGTTTTTCTGGGATAGAAACTAAAAAATTGTTCTTCCCAAACAAGCTGTCATTATGCCAAATTTCATCAAGATCTCAATAGCGGTTCAGAATTAAAAAGGTGACAGATAAGAGTTACTTTAGATTTTATAATATTAGTAGGGATATGTAAACACCAAGTACTCCAGACTTACTCATCACAAAATCTCTGAAATTATAATACCTTCATAAAGTAACTATAACCATGCGGGCAATGCAATTCCTCAAGTGCTTAAGACAATAAGTAACTTATTTGTTAACACATAAATAAGAATATAATGACATGCAAAAAACAATGTATGATGAGAACCAAAATTTAACATATTAATTATCTAAGAGTGCAAAGAATAAAAGAGTGTGCATGAAAAGGCTTATGGATGTGAAGGAAGCGAGGGAAGTATGCGAAGATCGGGTAAAGTAGCGATCTATCGTCTTTGCCTACCCCTGTGGGAAGGTGTGAGCTGTATGTATGTAATTATAAAATATTCAGTTAAATAATATTGAACTGCTGCTATTTTTTATTTTATTTAAATAAATAAATAATTCGTCACCCCTATTCATGACTTTTTCTTTGATTTCAGGTGCAGATTATGGTTATGTTCATATACTCATTGCAGGTGTTTCTGCCAAGTTGCCCTGCTCCACTTGGCACCACTGTGCTGTATTTTCCAACCGTATTTGCTGTTTACGCCATGTTCTATGATTTCTTTAAGAAAAATTACTCGAATAGAGAACGAAAGTCCATGAATGGGCACAGTAATGGTGTTAAGAAGGCAATGTAAATAATAGATTTGTCTTTAATTATTTGTGAATACCATAAACAAACATCCTAAGTCTCCTGCCAAACTTTGGATCGTGCCTCACTTGTGAGGCGTTACTAATTTTAAAATTAAATAAGTAGATATATCGCTTCAAAGAAAACTTGTTTAGTATTTTTTATGTAAATAAATAAATTATTTCTCCCTATAAACAAAATTATTTTTAGAAGTAAATCATATTTTTTATAAGTTATGATTTTTAATAAAATACCGAATTTTATTGAGTTGTACAATAAATCATACCTGTACAATCTCTACCTTATATATTTATTTATTAGCCTACAGGACATCACTCTCCCACAAATATGCTGGTGTTAGTATAGTATCATCAAATAATACCTAACCTCCAGTGGAAAACAAATACAGTTTTAGTTTTGTATATAATAATATAAAAAGAGATTGATACTCCTTATGTATTTACATGACTTAATGAGTAGGTACCCAGATGGGTAATTTATACAATTATATGAATATGCTTAGTAACGGCAAAAACTTCTAACCAGTAATTGTTTATCACTCTCCTCAAGTCACAAAAGGTAAAAAATTGTACAAAGTCCAGTGAGAATTAAACTTATCAGTTTTGCGGTGATTTCAATACAAAACAATCAGTAGAAATAGATTTTATACGATAGAGTGAATATGTGGTACGTCACTTACCGTATAATATGAGAGCAGGCCAGCGTTCTCGTCAAGAACAAACCACCGGTACTGCCAGCCCTTCATCACGTTTGTCCATTTACTCAAAGAACCCTCCATCATTATTGTGGAACACAAAATTATATTATCAAAAAGCCATGAAAAATAAAAACGGCGAATTTACACTGCGGCAAAGACCTTCCACCATAAATCCATATGTTTGACATATGGCAACGGTGTTGCCAGTTGATAAAAATATAATAAATCGATTCATTTTATCGAGATGATATATAAAAAGCGCATCGATAAAATTAAGAATCGATATCAGTTTGGTGACTTTGGAAAATATTTAACACTAGCACGCACATTTTAATGTAATTGTATATTTTAAAATTCTGACTATTATAATGAGTTTCAATTTGCTTCTTTACAAATGATTAGACCATTTGTGCTTTCAGTAAGTACTTATTGTAGGTATAAGATGGGTTAGTCAAAAGCTTCAGTAAAATAATAATTACTGCTCAAGAACACAAATAATCTCACGCCTTTAATTTATTCTTTGGACCCGATAGATGGTGAGACTGGTGAAGTTCATCCAAACCTATGTTGTTTACACATGCCTCAATTCTGGGACCTGCGAGTTTCCTTACGATGTTTTCCTTAACAGTAGAGCTGTTCATATGTCATAGGTACGTAATTTTTTAAAAACGTCGTTCGTACATCCCAGGACCCGAACCCGAACCTCACAAATGAAAAGCGAGATCTTTAACCACTGGGCTATCAATGCAGTAAAATAATTTTATAACACATTTGCTCGTAAAAGGTGTCTTATTTCACCAATTTTAATATCGTTACCTATCTCATTACGCCCAAGTGCGGTAAGTGTAAAACGCACGGTTTATCAAGATGCTCCGTTTTAAAACGAACGGTACTTTTTAAAATCTCAGCAAAGAGTTTTTATGTCAAAAAAGTTGTCAACATTTTATGATTAAAATTAACTTTGGGAAATAAAATATATTAAAGAAATATTCATGTACATAATTATTTAATTTAATTAATTTTGACAGTAAATTACAACCAATCTGTAACAAAAACACAAAAATATTATTTTACTTTATTAGTAATAAGTACTGGCTGTTTTTTGTGCCTTTTCCTAAAAAAAAAATGATGATGCGCGCCGCGCGCTTTTTCTTAACGCTGTATTGTTTTTATTCGCTTACCATAGTCGGAGTTTTATTTTATTTCCTCGCAAATGTGTTATAAAACGTCGTATGACATACGTGCGCTTTGACAATTACAGCCTCTGCTTACTTGTAACCCTCGCCTACGGCTCGGGCTAGCAATATCGCCTCGGCTGTCATTTTCAACCTACCGCACTTATATCATAATGTACTATTAAATGAGAGTTATAAATAAATTATTTAATAATATAAATTAATTAATAAATTATTTATAAATTAATAAATTATTAATTAATTCTTAAATAGGTTCTTTCTTATTCTGCAATGATTCTTAATATCTGCAATTGCCCAATTTGGAGGGTTGGTCTATCTCGTGCATGTGACACATAAGTGCGGATTAAATCTCATGATCGTTGCAATTATTGCAAACGAATTTTAATGAATACTTAATGAAAAAAATATTTTTGCCAATCTCCTCGGGGCTAAGGAGTGCGTCTTTACTTATTCATTTATTTATATATAATATGTTGAATACAAAGCATTTTTTACGCAAAGATTCTACTTTAGGTATAAGAAAAGCAACACACAGGAATATTAAAAAGGTACTTTATTATTTGTATTGTACAACAAGATTATCACTTTCGTAATCATAACGACTAAAATACGTAACATCACGCCCGTTTTAATTTAGTAATACTACACTAGGACTATGTACAAGGATTGGCCGCCTTTCGGCGCATTGCATGTCAATGTCTTCTTATCGATCTGCCGAGTTTTGTTTTACTGTATCCAGATGATATTGACACTTGGTTGCTGTTTTCTTGGTCCAGACTAAGACCTGATATATCTACTAATAATGGCACGTTTTCTGAACCTTCCGCTGCATGGTCTTCTGAATCCCTGTTGAATTGCTCGGGAGTGCCTTCACCTTCTATGGCGAGTTTCTCAATGTCCTTGCTAAGGGAATTGTTTTCTGCTGCCTCCACGAAAGCGTCAGAGAGTTCACCACTAAGCTTGTTCACATTGCCCGATGAAATGTCGTACATGTAGATCTCTCGCTCTGCCTCAGGATCGTCATTCCTGTAAAAACAGGGTAATATATTTCAATAAGCAACATAATGTCATGGCAGTCAAGCATCAGCGTCCCATGCGCGCTCAAGGACAATGGATAATCTTAAAGTGACTGCATTCCTCATGATTTGATGTAAATGAACGATTATTGTGGATTTGAATAAAAAAAATGAAATTCTCGTTATTTCCCCTTTCATAACATTTATATGTACTTCTTGCACATATCATCTTTCAAATAATCCATCCATCTTTCCTTTGCTCTACCCTTCTTCCTATAACCTTCCACATTCATATCAAGCACTCGCCTTACAACATAACTCTCATCCCTCCACATTATACCAATGTCCGTACCATGACAAACGATTACCTCTCATCTTGTCCATCACGGGTGCTACTTTCAGACTTCCTCATAACCTACTCATTCCAAATTCACTCCACACATCCATCTCAACATTATTATCTCAGCTGAATGCAGTCTCCTTCCATCTTGGTGAAACCGCGGGGCACTGCTAGTATTATAAATGCGAAAGTTTGTATGGATGTTTGTTCCTCTTTCAAGCAAAAACTACTGAACGGATTTTGATGAAACTTTACAGTTATATAGCTTATACATCAGAATAACACAAAGGCTATATTTTATCCCCGTATTCCTACGGAATCGGGAACTACGTGTGTGAAACCGCGGGGAGCTGCTAGTTATGTATATTTCACAAGGTATCAGACAATAAGATATAGAGTATAGCCTTACCCAGTGACAAGTAGAACGACGGATTGCAAGTCGGTTGCAGTCTTCTTTTCGGTGTCAAGCCATTTTACAAAATTGTCTTTTGTTGGTCGTTTAAGTACATCTTGTAAGCTGTCACCAGCAACAAATTTGATTCCTTTTAAAGTGTTACTCGCTGCTCGTTCTGATCTAGCATGGTCGGCGGTCAATGCTTCAGTCTCAACGGGAGCTAGCACAACAACTGATGTTATTTTCCTACCTTTTAGTATGTCTGGTAAAGGAAACTGATTGCCACTAACTTTTAAAGGTAAGTATCTATTGTATTTCTTGTCATTTAAATTTACTGGATCTATTTGGGTAGCATCTGCCTTAACATATTCTTTCGCAATATTTTGACCTTCGGCAGTTTTTGGATCGAAATGAACCACTTTCATTTCAACGGCTTGTTTTTGTGAAGGAGGAGGGGCAACGTAGCTTGGTACATTTTCTGAAGCAGCAATTTCTTGATCATATTCATCTTCTTCATTGTCATCGATTCTAGATTGAATATATTGTCCATCGGGTCTTACTACAGTAGGTTTGTGTTCGCTTGATGATATTTGTTGAGCACCGCCCGCGCTGAAGAAGTTTGCTAACTGATCTGGAGGTAACGAATCTAGTGGAGTTTCACCTACTTTGTCATAGTCTAAAATGCTAATATCAGCATTATCCAGGATACCCGAAGAAAGCAATTGTTGGCGAAGATCATCCGGAACTTCATCTGGAAGTTCAACAGCAGGCTTATTCTTCTTTTCTTCCTTCTTCGCCTCTGCAGAAGAACTTATGGAGTTTATTGTAGATGATGAGTACTTTTGAGTCGTTGGTTTAATATCAACGGTCCTAGATGTGGATTGGTAATACGGAGGAGATGATGTGCTAGATACATATGAAGGTTGTTGTGATCTTGTCCGTTCCTGATTATATTGAGGTCTCGATGAAGTGGCTTGAAATTGCTGTTGATTGTAATTATCTCGCGATTGTTGGTAATTTTGTTCATACTGTTTTGTTTGCTGCTGTTGTTGTTGATGCTGATGGTGAAGCTGTTGCTGGTGGTGTTGCTGTTGATGTTGTTGTTGTTGATTATGTTGTTGCTGCTGTTGATGTTGCTCCTGTTGATGATTCTGCTGTTGTTGCTGATGTTGTTCTTGAGCAAACTTTAATTGAGCTTGTAATCGTTGTATTTCTTCTTGTTGCTTTTGAACATTTTGCGCTAATTGAATTCTAACCTGTTCTTGCTCAGGATCATATATTTGCTGTTGCTGTTGTTCTCTTTGATGGAGGTATTGTTGTTCGGACTGACTTGTATGTTGGGTTGCTTGACTAGTTTCGCTGAAGCCACTGTAATTTGGTTGAGCTGTTGGTCCATTGACTGTGATATGTTGTTCATATTTGGGTAAAGAGGCCACTACTTCACCCCCATTGGGAACAAATTGCCCAATATTTTGTTGATGGTGGAAGTTGGATTGGTCTTGAAAAGTGCTTTGTTGCTGGAATTGTGGTCTTTCAGAAGGGCTATTGAATTGTTGGAACTGTGGGCGTTCCGATCCAAAATTCTGTTGGAAACGGAATTGTTGTTCTGGAGCAGGTGACGGTTGCGGGTGGAAATTGAAAAGCGTCGGAGAAGAGGGCTGAGGCAAGAACTGAGTTTGAGGTATCGGTGATGGGGAAGGACCAAGGGGACTAGAAAATTTGTTAGGGCTATGTTGTTGATTGGCATTTTGTGTGGGTCTCACTTGCTGAGGTCCTTGGTGGAAACTAAATTGCTGGTGTTGTTGGAAATTGGGGCGGCTGTCTTCCACTTGTGGCGGTGACGGCTTCAGGTTGAAAAACGGAGGTCTGCTAGGTGCGGAGAACGGTGGCTTATTTTGAATAGAGTCAGTAAACTGCTGGAATGGTCGTTGCTGAGGCAATTGCTGGTTTACAGGAATATGTTGAGGACGATTATGATGGTCTTGGAATTGACCAGGAGTTGGACTAGGACTAGGTCTGGGTATCAAATTGAAGCTTTGGTGATGTCTGGTTGGTAATAATTGATCCTTTGGGGGGTCTACTTGTTCTGTAGTTATTGTATGATAATTTTCTTGCAAATATTTTGGCTCATCAAAATATGTTTGAGGTTGATGGAACGGTCTTTGAGGACCAGTATGGAAACTAGCTCGCGGAGGACCGTTAAAGGTAGGACGAGGTCCAAAAGCTGGTGCGTTGCTAGGACGGGCAAACAGTGAGGGTGGTCCGTTACTAGGTCTAGGATGCGCAGAGGGAAACACTGGGCCTACGGGCCCAGGTACAGTAGGAGCGCTATTACCAAAATGTGAGTCAGATGCTGGAGGTCCGTTAGCGAAGGAAGGATGGGGATTTTGTGAAGGCTGTAGGGCAAACGGATTTTGTCGTGCTATGTTTGGCTGATTTCTAAATGGAGTCACTGACGGTCCCTGTCTGGGCAGTTGCTGTTCATTTTGCAACAATGATGGTTGGAATTGTATACGACTTTGAGCTTGTTGTGGTACAGGCCGGTAAGATTGTTGTTGTTGTTGAATTTGTCTGGAAGGGGCATCTTGATGTTGTGGTAGTTTTGGGGATGCTGAACGCTCCAGAGGTGGGTGGTTAATTGGTTGTTGCGGATGAGCAATAGCAGGTCTGGGAGCAGTTTCTTCGCGGTGTTCAGGGCCAGCAGTCCCTTCACGTCGATCGCTATAATGACCACGAGCTTCATTTCCAAAAGTAACTTTGACGGTGCTGTCACTGTGATAAACTTCTGAGTCTGGCTTGATGATTGCCCTCAAAGTAGTGGTTTCACGAGGAATATACAGCGGCTCAGGAGTCACTGTGACATAGTCTTCGTGGTGATGATCGTCCTCCTCGTTCGTAGGTGGAGTTATAGCTGGAATCGGTTTTTCATAAACAACTTTATCTTTGTGATGAGGGTCCTTGCTATATTTCACATAGAAAACATGAACTGGTTCCTTCTTCTTCTTTTGTACAGGAGGAGGGGGTGGAGCCGGCAACGTTTCATTTGATTCCTTAATAATGATTTCGATAATGGGCTCAGGGGCTTCGTAATAATGTGGGCGATGGGGTCCGTGGCTGTACAAAGGAGCGGTAAGCAATGTACCGTAAGGTGGCAAGATTGATTCAGAAATCTCATCATGGCCATGGAAGATTTTCGATTGAGCATACAGCTCATTCTTATTCACAACAGTGTCATCGAAATTGTCAAGGTTTCGGTCGTAGAGGGGGTCTTTCTGAGAATATTGCACAACTGGCTCCATCTGCACTGCGTATGGAGGAAGTTTGCCTCTCGGGGACCCAGCATTAGAAATTCTTCTGTCACTGGTCAACGATCGAAAATGAGTTACCCTAGAATGCGGGAGGACCAATGAGTATTGAACGTTATGAGGCGTCCGTATGCTTTCTAGTTGTCGTTTCGGTTTCGTTTTCGATGTAGAGTTCTTGGCACAAGTTATGCTGAGCACAGCCAAGGCTGTGACCTGTAACAATACAAAGCAATAGATTAGTAATGGTAAGATTATCTATGTGAATTATTAAGTATTATATTTTATATTTCTATTAAAACATAATATGTATTTTCATATACATTCCACTTGAAGTTTAAAATAATCGAGAACATTTTGTATTTTTTGTATATAATCGATTCAGTCACTATATTTTTTAGACTGGCAACTAATAATGGACGCGCGAACTTTTTAAAAGTTTTTTATCGTATAAAAAAATATAAGATTTTATTGTTATTCAATCAAAGAGATTAAAATATAAAAGGACATAGAGGTAGCATTGGGAATATTTTCATACAAAACTTTGAAGCATGTTTGAAGCTCAAGCGTAATGCCAGTTAGTATGAACGCGAGCTGTCAGACTTATTCCCCTTGGAATAACTTTTGGCTTCAAATTTTCTTCGCTTTGTCCCCTCTATGCCCTGTTATATATTTTAATCTCTTTGTATTCAATGCTACCCGGGGTCGTATCCGTCACTAATGGAGTAAACTAAACAAGTAGTTGCTGTGCGATAGTTCAATATTATCGAAATAGAAAATAGGTAACTGTCCAAAACGGTGATCAGCACTTAGTAGCCTTACGGTTAAAGAGCCGGCCGAAAATCAGTGAGGCTCGGGTTCGAATCCTGGCATGTACCAATGAGTTTTTCAAAAACTTACGTAAGTACATATTTATCACTAGCTCGATGGTGAAGAAAAACATCGTGAGGAAACCCGCAGGTCTCAGAATTAATTCTAAGACATGTGTAAATAGACCCGCAGACGTATTCACACAGACTCGATACCGTTTCCGTTCGATTCGAGTCGAATCTATCGACATCGGAAACGAATCTACCTATCTACATCGGAAACGAATCTATCGAGATGGACTGATGTTGGTATCGAAAACTAATGTCACATATGACAGTTGGTGTCACATATGACATTAGTTTTCGATACCCAACATCATCCCATCTCGATAGATTCGTTTCCGATGTCGATAGATTCGACTCGCATCGAACGGAAACGGTATCGAGTCTCTTTGAATACGTCTGCCGGTCCGGCGATGGGACCACCACCTTTCACGATTAGGGGTTCAATATATCCAGTAATGGAATACCTCTGCCTATCCCCTCGGGGATTAAAGGCGTGAGATTTTTTTTGTGTCCAAAGCGGCTTTCTTTGTGCGTAAATGAACCGAAAACCAGGAGCAAGCATTGCAAGAATTTGAATGTCCACTCAAGAGTTTTTAAAATATTATGACGGTAATACTAATAGTGTATCTACCTACTAATATAATAGTAGAATTAAACCGGCTGGACTTAGTATTTTGAATAATGTATATTGAGCAAGGAATATTAAAAATATATATTTTTTAAACTTATAAGGCACCTACCTACCTAATTTTTTTTAAAAGTATACATTATGTATATTAATTTTTATTATATTTCTGCAATTCTCGAGGCAGATTTTATATTATTTTCTTTTTTTTCTCATAGTAAAAAACGATACCGTTATGCTTTAACAAGTCTTGACATTGAAAAGTGAATCGATTTCACGGCTCGAGCACGCTTTGCGATTAGCTCTTTATTTTTTTTTGCACGCATTTTTCGTCGCAGAGCCCCAAAGAATAACAATGGCTTGAGTGTTCCTCGGCGGGACCCAGCCAGAGGAGAGACGTCAGGTTTTTAGGGTTCCGCAACAAAAAGTAGGTATAAATTCCAAAGTTTCTTTAAGTTTAAATTTAAAGGTGCTTTCAATGATTACTAATGTTGTAGGCTTGACATCTAAGTAGTTGTCAACCTATAATTTTGGAACACACTTTTTTTTTTCGAGCTTAGATTACAATTACCTTCCTAACATAGTTACCTCGATGATGTTAAATATAAAAAGTTGAGTTCACTAACAATAATATACCGCATCGTCAGGCTGTAAATATGCGTCTTCTGTAAATCTTTGAAACCGTTTTTACGTATTTAGACCCGGTTCACAGAATATGGTATCTATTATGGCGAATATCATAATAAATGTTATAAAAATGTTTAGGTAGGTAGGTACAATGTAAATGAATTTCTTGACATGTAAGGTTGTTGTAAATTATACCTATATTATATACTAGCGGCCCGCCCCGGCTTCGCACGGGTGGACATTTGTTTTTTAAACATTTTGGGATGCTCTTAGAGTAAATATATGTTTATGCAGAACATAAGATAGGTTCTTATTATTTTTCAAATAGCCTGTGCCCAGCGGCGTTCGGTGCCCGAATTCCTGTTCCAGTGGGAATTTCTAAAAATCCCTTCATAGAGCGTTTGCGAACGACATATTACTATTATAAGACACTTACATACCATATTTCAAGTTTCTAGGTAGGTATTATCGATTGGGAGTAGTACGTATTTCTCTTCTTAACCAGTTTTTAGGGTTCCATACCCAAATGGTAAAACGGGATCCTATTACTAAGTCTCCCCTGTCCGTCCGTCTGTCACCAAGCTGTATCTCATGAACCGTGATAGTTAGACAGTTGAAATTTTCACAGATGATGTATTTCTGTTGCCGCTATAACAACAAATACTACAAAACAGAATAAAATAAATATTTAAGGGGCTCCCATACAACAAACTTTATTTTTTTGGCGTTTTTATGTTGATAGACACAAAAAACCACACTTCTCCATACTAACTTCAAACCCTACTTTCACCCCTTTAGGGGATGATTTTCGAAAAATCCAAAAACATGTGTCTCATAATTTATTTCTAAGAGTATTTGTGTAAAGTTTGAAGTTGATAGACGTTAAAAACAACACATCTCCATACAAACTCCTATCCCCTGTTTCACCCCCTTAGGGGGTAATTTTCGGAAAATCCAGAAATAGCTGTCTTGTTGTTTGTTTTGAGGAGTATTTTTACAAAGTTTCGTATTGATACACCCAAAAATGAGGGTTTTCCATACAAACTTCAACCCCTACTTTCACCCCCTTGGAGGATGATTTTCGAAAAATCCTAGAACTAATATCTCTTAGTTTGTTTTGAAGAGTATTTGTGCCAAGTTTAAAGTTGATACACGCAGAAATCACACTACCCCATACAAACTTCAACCCCCTCTTTCACCCCCTTTGGGGTTAAATTTCGTAAAATCCTTTCTTAGCGAGCATCTATACTATAAACGTAACCTACACACAAAATTTCATATTTCTATGTTCAGCGGTTTGGGCTGGGCCTTGATTTTTAGATTTAGCTTCTCCTTTTATATATATAGATAGATAGATTATTGTCACTAATTTCTTACACAGTATTTATTATTTATGAAATAAATAGGTAGGTATATCATAAATAAAAAAAAGTCAAAAGTAAAAAACTTAAAATTCCGTTATTTTGACCTATTAAAGACGACTCGACATCCTGGAAGGACAAGAAGGCTACTTTGAATTCCGCAACGCGGACGAACTCGCGATCTCGGGCTAATAGATACTACCTAGTAGATAATCCCGAAATTGCTAATTACTAGCTTTTATAGTAAACTAGCAGTTGCCTGAAACTGTAACTGTAAACCGAAGCGAAGCGAAGGCGGCTTGCTAGTTTTCTTTATTAACCGACTTCAAAAAGGAGGAGGTTATCGTTCGTCTGTTTTCTTTTTATAGATATGTTTGTTATCTCAGAACTCTTGACTGGGTGAACCGATTTGGATGATTATTTTTTTATTTGAAAGCTGGTGCTGGTGGTCCTATTTTTCTGTTTTCTGTTCTGTTTCTGTATTTTGTTCTGACAACGGCATCCATGAGAAAACCATATAAGCTGAAGATTGAAGTCGGTTATTTTACTATTTAGAGTGATTATTAGTTAGGATGGTAGCCATAGCAATCATCAACTTTATTTATTAACTAAAGATACACAAAACAGACATTGAGGAAAATGTTCTAGGTATACTTAGTAAGTTACAGCTCCGACCTAATCGCAGTCCTTACACGTGTGTGTACAGAGGCAACTACATTACTACAATGCATTACGAACTACGTTTGTACAATCTTTAACGTTATAAAAGATAAAGTAATATACCTACATAGCAATATAACACAATATAAATATTAATAAAGGATATTGACTTCAAATCTCGAAGAAAACTTCAAGGTTTATTTAAAAGCGCTTGTTATGTTTATTCTCGAGAGATGTTATTCGAGTCGTCATTCGTTGATTGTAGACATGTCCCTACTTAAAGCCAGCTCGTGTAATAATATCATAACAGCGTGACTGGTAATGTTTGTTTGGAGTGAAAGTGTTTTAGCGGGAAAAGCACAAGTGTGAGCTAATGTTTAGTTTAGGAAATGCTGTACCGACTCGGTCCGTGGCCAAAGCATTAGAGATAATGATATGTTTACTAAGTACCTACATCAATACAATATTTACTTATCTTTATATATAGCACAATTGTCAAAGCGAATCAATATCATCAAAATGCTATTATCCGGCTATTATTCAAAGTACGGACTTACTTATAAGTCCACTTATTGAAAGTCTTAAAAAAAGATTCAAAAATTTTTTTTCGATGAAATAATATACCTGCTTTCGGATTAGTCCCGCGTTTTCTACAAAATGCAGTTCTTACGATGCGAATTGAGGGATCTCCTAAAGAACATCGGCAGCTTTGGTACCCACTGAAATAGACACCCACGGGGTATCACACTATGCTTGTTATATTGACTCATAACAAGTCGAAATTTTCCATATTTTTTAATTAATCTAGCAGTTGAAAATATTGAGTCAAATAAAACAGAAATATCATAGAAACACGAATCGATCGATTGGGAAATCTATTAATACCAAAGAGATTAAAATATAATATAAGGCATAGAGGGGACAAAGCGAGGATTATTTGAAGCCAAAAGTTATTCAAATTGGAATAAGTCTAGTACAATTTCGACCGAATGACAGCTCGCGTTCATACTAACTGACATGACAAGGACATGACGCTTGAGCTTCAAAGTTTTGTATGAAAATATTCCCAATGCCCCCTCTATGCTATTATATTTTAAAGTCTTTGATTAATACAAAAACTTTTTTGTTGTTTTGGTAAAATTGAACGTCGTGTCATCAGTGTCATCACGTCAACCATGTCATTCACTAGGGATGGCCAAGTGAAAAAATAAATTGATATTTATCGTATCGACATTTCTAAATACTATAGATAAAAATCGAGTGAAAAATATCGATATATCGTCAGTTTTTACATTATTATTTATACATATTCTCAAATTCGTAAAAAAGGACTATGAAAATAGTATTTTTTCATAAATGCTTGAGTCTAAACAAGTATCTAGTACCTAACATGAAATGAAACACGAAACCAGAATTGCGTTAAAAGCATATTAAAATTGATACGAATTCGATACTGTAAAATAAATGTCGATATATCGCCATTAAAAATATCAACGATATATACAGGGTGACTTTTTTTACCGTCTGGAAAAAAATGTGGGGTGATAGGTAAGTGTAATAGATTCATTTGGCAATGTTACTTAAAAATTTTTTTTTTTCTCAAAAATTATTTTTCTTGCTTAAACTAATATACATTACTCAATTGTAGTCAATAATACACACTGAAATATTTGAAATAGTATTTTAAAAAGAAACAGGCTCGTAGCATCCATTTATGCGCAATTTACCTGCAACCGCCAGCAGCGCGTAGTACTGTACATAGTTTTCTATATTTTGTAAATTGCATTAATCATGACTATATTTAACAATTAATCTCGTTTATAACTTCGGCTCTAGATACCTTATACGTCATATTTTTTTCCAGACGGTAAAAAAAATCATCCAGTATAATATGCTAATTATGTATTTGGAAAACTATCGATATTTTTTGCCCAAGCCATCATTTACTGCCACTATGTGGCATAGAGTAACTTATATGGCATTTGGTAGGCAGTGCTATTTTCTAACAAAGAGGTTGGAAGAAAATCATTTTCTTTCCTAGAGAAACTTTTTCTTTACACGTCTTTGGTACCTAAAATCTCATAATAACCTACAAAATACACTAGGTAACGAATAACTTTTAAACCTCAACTTATAAAAATGTGGTATGATTATATATTATCTTAGTCTGTCCAAGAACTATCGATTTTACACGGTTTCGTCTTCCGTGGGCAGGTGTAAGTGGGGTACCCAAAACACATGGACTTTTGCCATTGTTCTTTCATGTATTACACATTATAGTGATTTTGATATTTAGCAACATTTCAAGCATTTGCATACAGAATACACCATTTTTGGTAAAGTAGAACTGTTGAAAAAGACTATAAATTACGTTTTATACTTATATTTCGAAGTCGGTTGTGTTTTTCTTATAAGCTTAAGTAAGTACTAAGTATACTCGTAGGTACCTACGTATACGTATACGTATACCTACTTAATCTATACTAATATTATAAAGAGGGAAAATTTGTACTTTTGTTACGAATAAACTCAAAACTAGGTACTAAACCGATTTAAAAAATATTTCACCAATGGAAAGCTAGAATATCCCTGAGTAACATAGGCTATATTTTATTCCCGCATTCCCACGGGAACGGTAACTACGCGGGTGAAACCGCTCAGAACTGCTAGTATGTAATATTGAAATGCTCATCTTTCAACGCGACCGCTCTACACTTGCACCGAGTAAAGAAATTGGAGGACCTGTTAGGCGACATTCCAATAAGAACAAAAGTGGTCCATTTTGTAGTTGGTCCTCGGAATTCCGGTAATCTACGCTGCATACCGTATCGTTGACTTCTTTTTTTATTGTTTATTGGTCGTTGGATCCTAGTCCTTACAGCCTGAGTTGACCTCTCTCTTGTGTATTTACCTACTAGTAAGGCGCTGATGGGACGTAGGGTTGCCAGATGGTCGAAAAATCTTGGAAATACCAGGACATTTGCTTGTCTTAGTCCTTTGTCTTTTTTATTTAAGTTTCTGTCCCGAAAAAGTACCTAAGTAACAGCAGTTAATATATGATAATATTTGCTGTTGATTTTCTATTAATTAAATTTAATTAGTACTACGCCAGAGGGAGATGTAGTTAGTTTAGTAGGTAAGTAACTTGTTGACAGTAATTTGCGAATAAAAACTATATACCTACTTATTCATCTTATTGTTATATCAAGGACGATACACTCCTTTCAAAGTAATTTGGAACATATTTTCGCTAATTCATACTCGCTCCACTTATTTTTTTATCAATGCCAATATTGAAAGGCGTAATTTTATAATTTTGTTAAGGTTAAAAATGTATTCAAAATCACCACAAAAGCAATGAAGTTTGAGAAATATAAAGCAAAATTTAATCTCGGTACTGAACAACTGAAATAACCTCATATCAGATCCAAAACCACTGATTGCGTAGGAGCAGTCATGCAGAATGTCGCAATAAGTCTGCACTGAAGGTGCTTCAGACTTACAAAACTCACAAAGTAAGAGGTTACTCTCACGAGAGAACATAATAAGTAATAAATTTTACTGGCAATACTATAATAATTATAATGTAGGTATACTATGTTATTCTTAAACACTATACGTTGTATATAAAATGCTTGGAATAAATACATGTTCATTTGAATTTAGTTAATGGTTGAAATTAAAATTAATTAAGTTTCGCTAATGACGAAGCAAAGAATTTCGGAGACGTCATTTTAAAGATGGTTTTTATTTTAATACTCCGGGACTGATTAAATATGGAATTAAAAAAAACAGGGTTACTTAGTTAGGTCTTCATTAATTGTTCCCGTTCCTTCGGGAATACTCGAATAGAATATAGCCTATGTTATTCAGGGATATTCTAGCTTTCCATTGGTAAAAGAATTTCTGAAATTCGTAACAAAAATACAAAAATACAAATCTTTCCTCTTTATAATATTAGTATATATAATAAAATAATATTATATATGCCTATATTATATTATAAATACGAAAGATATTCTGTCTCTTTGTTACCTTTTCACGGTTAAACCATTGGACAGATTTTGGAGACATTTTTCAAGACCATAGTTTACATTTTGAGGAAGCTACTTTTCATCCCGTAAAAACAGTTGCTAGGAGACTGAATAACAAACATAAAAAAATAAATAATTGTAGAACCCAATTTACACACGGTTATTCAGTTCCAAACTAGGCAGAGCCTGTAGGTACAATGGGTACTAAACAACTGGTAGACATGCATATGACACGAAGCCCTTAGATATGTTCGGTCATGCATACAGGTTTTGACCTCGAGCGGGGATCGAACTCGCGACCTCTGACTCTGGCAGGGTACTACCAACTGAGCCAACAGGCTCATCAAACAAAAGTAACTTTGTTTTTACTTTTTTTTTTATTTGTAATGAGTTTAGCGAGACTTTCAAGACAATTTTATAAACTGTTATTAGATAGGCATGTAAAGCATCAAAAATATTTTATCAACTTAATTATAGCGTCACTTTCCTTACATAATACTAATGGAAGCATTTCACGGGGTTTCGCCCGTTACGTTGCAGACAGATGACTCAGGAAGACATCGAAAATTTGCATAGAACGTCTACAGAAAAGTATTATTCTCACATTAATCTTATTCTGACAAGACAAACTTATTAGCGGTACAATAGTGGCAGCAATCACATCCGATTCTACGCTGTATTCCGTCGACGCAAGTGTAATAACGTTTAGTGAAACTGAAAGTTAAAAGTGAGGTAATGCAATTGTATTTTTTTGTTCTCACGATAAAGAAGATACTTTGTATATTGTTACTCGGTTATTTTTTTTTTTTTGTAGCGAGAGTAATGTTATAGGTCAAGTTGTCGATTGGTAGTGACGTAATCGAGAGCAGTGATAGTACCTTTTAGAAGGGAGGGGTGCCTCTTGTGTAAGTTAAGGCGAGTAGTGTCGTGAAATGGTCATCTTTGAAGGCATAAGGCTTATAAACGAGCAATCACAATATTCCAGAAAAAATATATGTTAAGCATTGATACATAATCTTTATTTTCATAACAGTAAATGGTTGTAGAATATTATTTACTATTTAAAAAAATATATTGCAACGAGGCTGTTTTAAATTTTAAATTCGATTCTTCTTCTAATCCACTAGAGATATTTTCATAGCTCTTGCGGGAAAACATTGGTAATTCATTTATCTTACATTTCATAAGACCATTTTTTAAAAGAACAATTAGTTTTTACGCAAATTACGAAATAGCAGTTTTACAACAAATCGTCTCTAGCGGGTCCGTGCGCGGGCGACGGGAGCCAGTCCAGCGCAGACATTCAAAGAGAGAGGCCGCGCGCCGCGTTGCCGCTGCGCGCTCGAATTTTTACGCATTTTATGTGTGTAGTACAGTGTGCAAAGAGGGATGTCTTTTGAACTTTTAACACAATAAGTAATTATGAAAAATTGTTACTGGTTTATAAAAAAATTAAATATCTCGAATTTCGTAAATTATTGTAAATATAGATACATTTAAAATAATGTTTTGATTAATAATTGTTATTCTAATATTTTTATATATTGACCTCCTGTAGCTTCCAAAAGCTTAGAATATGAACACAATAACTTGCATGTATTTATAAAAATAAATACGTTAGGGTTTCGCAAAGAATACGTATAAATAAACATTATAAATCTAAAAAGTTGAAATATGCACTTCTATCTACTATATAAAAATAAGTCGGGTTTTCCTTCCTGACGCTATAACTCCAGAACGGCCGGACCGATTTCTATGAAACTTTTTGTTTGGATTCGAGTGGGTTCAGGGATGATTTATACGGTGGCAAAACAACGTTTGCCCGGGGCCACTAGTCTATACTATACATATAATAAAATTGTAACTGATTTACAGACATAAAATATATTTAACAAAAATGAATGTGTCTTCATAACAGCAATAGAAATCAAAACTATTTTTTTTTTAGATTTCATCATAACATCATTATATCATAACAAGTAATAACAAACATCATTACTCTCTTTATGTGGCAGTCGGGTAAAGGATACAAAACATAAAGATTGTTTCAAGGGAACAAAGGGGTCTTTATTAGTTATTTGAAACCTCAATTTATTGAAGTAGAACTGAAGATACCTACTCCTAATGGATTTTCAACCGACTTCAAAAAAGGAGCAGGTTCTCAATTTCGACTGCGTGTTTTTTTTATGTTACCTCAGAACTTTCTACTGGGTGAACCGAATTTGATGATTCTTTTTTTATTTGAAAGCTGGTGCTTCCCGTGTAGTCCAGTTCTGACAATGGCATCCATGAGAAAACCATACAAGTTGAAGTCTGTTTTTTACTCTTAAGAGTTCTATGTTATGTATGCAAAACATTACCACACCAACCATAGTAATGTAAGCAACGGATCTGATCCGGTCCGATGTGACCTGATCCGATCCGGTCCGATGTGACCTGATCCGATCCGGTCCGATATGACCTGATCCGATCCGGTCCGATGTGACCTGATCCGATCCGCTCCGATGTGATCTGATCCGATTCAGTCTGATGTGGTCTGATCCGATCCGGTCCGATTTTATGTGATCTGGTCCGATCCCATCCAATATGATGCAATCAGGTCCGGTACTATCCGGTTTGGGCCTATCGGGTCCGATCTGATCCTATCCGACCTGGTCTGGTCTGATCAGATCGGTCCGGACTAGGGTTTGTTCCCGGGAAATGGGTCGGTTCCGTTCCCGGGAAATTCAGGTCGAGAAAAGTCGAGACATCGAGAATTCGAAATTTAACTTACGAAGCGTTTTTTTTATTTAATGACATTTGAAGGATCAATAGCAATTTCTAACGGTATGTTAGAATTTGTTGAAGCTTTCTTTATAGATTTTCATCATCTTTTGATAGCGCGGCAGGTGTATGTCGGTATTCGGTATCCATTGTTTCTACCATAGATTTAGTATACTAACGTTACATACAGGAATAACGTAGGTACCCGTGTGGTGTGTTAGAGCGAGATAGATAGGCGAGACCATTTTCGTACACGGCCTATATCGGCCCGACGTCAGTTGTGAACGAAACAAATCTCGCTTATTTTAATTAATCTCGCGTATTATAAGAGTAAGTCTGATGTTTAATAGACGTAAAAAGCTATAGTTACGTGTGCAGTACCGGTTGTAATTCATCTATGATATAAAATCCACAGAATTAGTCGTTTTACATGTAAGTGCGATTGAAAGATTTAATTCTCTAAATGCAATTATTATAGAAAACTAAAAAAAAAAACCGTGCAAAAATGGATATTTAGGTCATAACATTGTTTTTTATTATATAAATATTCTGAATGTATAAGAATTGAATTTAGCGAAATATTAAATACGTTAATTTCTCGTATTTCTAACCCCAATTTTATAGTGATTGCCGCAATATCAATAACCACATTTCGATAACGTGACTGGCATAGGTATCGACTACATAATATAATACACGCCTATTTTATATCGAGAGCAGTTTAGAGAGCACTATTTGTCTTGCACACATCCACACAACACGCACACTAGTGTACATTGTTTTTGGTCTCGCCGTACTGGCTCTATTGCCAATCTAATAAGTATACTAAATCTATGGTTTTTAGTGCTAACTAACTTCTATTTTGTTTATTCATGTTGAAATTTGATGTTCAACCTAGAAAATGTGTGATCATTAGTGAGATTAGTTATGACAAGAGAAATAATTTTGGATTTTAGTTAGAATGTTTGAGTTGATTATTAATTGATATTCTGTTTTGTGTTAAAAGTTGTTGATTTTTAATTATTCTAATAAATAAACACATTTTCATCAACCATTTGCTTTTTTATTTAAACAAAAAAAATATACGTCAATTTTGAATTTCTCGATATCCCGAGAAGACCGAGAAATCGGGCTCGAGAGTTCTCGAGACCCGAGAACTGAAAATCCTCGAGAAATCGCAAACCCTAGTCCGGACCGATCCAGTTCAGATCAGAACGAACCCGAACGGATCTAACCAGAACGGATCGGACCACATCGGACTGTACTCAACCGGATCGGATCGGACGGAAAACACCCAATTCGCAAATCACTATAGATGTTCCTATAATATTTGAAGAGTTTCCTTGATTTCTCCAGACTCCCATCATCAGATCCTGACTTAATGATAGTGGGAACAACACCTGGAAAGTATAGGATTTCAAACAAAAAAAGAATTTTCGGAACCTGTCCTGTCGACTTCGAGTAATCGGGGAAAAAACCGACAAACTGAGAACCTCGCGCTTTTTTTGAAGTCGGCTAATAACATTATTAGACACAATATAAAATGAGGAAAAGATGTACATAGACAGTGTTTATTACCATGATCCATGTTAGCTTTCACGAATCTCCTTCATTAAATCGTTTTTTTTTTATTTAACCAACTTAAAAAAAAGAGAAAGTTATCAGTGTCGAAATCTTTTATTTCTTTTTTTGTATGTTCCCAGATTACTCGAAGACTGCTTGCTGCGATTCGGGAAATTGTTTTTTCGTTTGAAATCGTATACTTTCCAGGTAGAACCTTACTCATCAGGTCAGGATCCGATGATGGGATCCTCGAGAAATCGAGGGAACTCTTCCAATATTATAAATCTATGAATATTATAGTGTACACCTATTGCAATTTGGGTTTAACTAGTACATTTACTCTTGGTAAGCACCATTTGGTGAAGTGGAACTGATGATGAAGACCAGATTGGGCTACCTGAACTACTCAATGATTAGTATTTTATTTGTTGCGATTGTATTAATAATAATAATATTACTTTTATTAGTATTACTTTGATAGAGTTGCCAAGCATTTTATGCTCGTCCGTCACAATGCATACTACCTATGGTTAGTGGAGTTGATGGTGAAGTGGCAGGAGAACTCTTCCACAATTTTGCTTTCTAGGTTTTTGTTATCAGTTTATTATAATTACTAAAAGATGTTTGGTGTTTGAAGTAACGTTCCATTCACAAAATGTTTTGTTATGAATGTTAGATCAAAGATTCATTTTATATTGATGCAAGTTTCGTTTTGTATTGTATATATTTTTTTACTGACCCTACTGCGTTATCAAGACGCGTGGTCAAAATGCGGGGAAACGCGGAGCGAGAAACATAAGCTCCGCCCTGAAGCCCAAGGCCGTTGGCGGCTACAGTCGCCTTAAGTTACTAGCACCGCCCCGGGGTTTCACCCGCGTAGTTTGTTCCCGTGAAATATGGGGATAAAATATGGCCTACGTGTTATTCTGATGTATGAGCTATATACTTAACTGTAAAGTTTCATCAAAATCCGTTCAGTAGTCTTTACGTGAAAGAGCAACAAACACACAAACTTTCGTGTTTAAAATATTATTATTAGTAGGATGGGTTCGAAGATAACAAGGAGTTTTCAAAAACTTACATAAAGTTTGAAGTTGAAAGGAAATATTATAATGAAACTTGCGACAGAGTGGTTTAGCATGTTTAGGGGCCCCAAAACAAAAGTCAATCTGGTGAAACTATGACAAGACTCTCAAGGAAACGGCGTGAGTGTTAATTAGTACCTACCCTGCACTTGGCAATTCTATATAATAATAATAAATTGTGGGACACAATTCCCACACGGTTATTTAGTCCCTAACTAGGCAGGGCCTGGTGTACTATGGGAACTAAACAACTGATAAACATACTTAAAGCGGGGATCGAAACCGCAACCTCCAACGCAGAAGGCAGGGTTACTAACAACTGAGCCAACAAGCAGTCAAATACAATAAAATAAAGTCGAAAACTGTTACAAGATACATCTCAGATAAATAGTACTGCCATTCCCCTGGCATGACTTCCTTTGTGGCGTATTTCCGAGAAAATAAGTCTCATCAGACACAAACCGCAAAGATAATTAATTATAAGGATATTTCGTTTTGAAAAATTATGATGCAAGCGGTCGCGATACCTATAGCTATTAAATTAAAATTGCAAAAATATAAATTTGACTTGCGAATATAATTTGCAAGGCATGCGTATGCGCAGGTTCCGGGCGCTGTTTGAAGATAGCCGCGTGAAAGTCTGAGAAGTCGTCTTGACGTAACTTTCTTGTAGAAATGCTGAGAGGTTGTAAAGTGAGTTATGCAGACTGGCCGGTCAGACGGTATGACACGCATACTGTCGTGATGCGAATATCCAAGGAATGTAACCAAGATGTGTGTGCGCAGAAATAAGTTCCGAATTGGTGGTGGTGGAATAAACTTAGAGAACATGACATGTTAAATAGTTACAGTCTTACCACAAAAACACTGTATAAAACAGATGCGTGGCAGTGGCTTTATTGAAAAAAAGTTACTTAATTAAGTAATCGATATTTTAGTAAGGCCATACTAGGAGATAATAAGTATGTGGAATATTCTCAGGCCTAATCCCTGTGAGGTTGGCAGAATTATATTCTATCTAACGTTTCCACTTTTGACCAGTCGAAGTATTTTTGGAAGCTAAATGTAACTGGTAAGCTAATTATTATGAAAATATACTTAGTTATAGTAAAGATAAATTTATATTTGGATTTTCCACGTCGCCTCGAAAATGAGGTAGGTACCTAAGTTGAAATCAGTGGGTATTGTTTCGGTCGAAATGTTATTTTCTAAAAATTAACAGGGATTATGTTGAACTTTTCCATGATTATATACCTACCTAGCTTGCATCTCGAAGATTGACTTAAGCTAAATTTTTTATATTGTATTTTAACTCGTTAGTCTCGTCATCACTCATTTCGGGAAAAAACGTTACTTCACCTGTGAGTACCATCTATCATACAAAACTTAACCAAAAATTCAGCATACAATTTAGATTGTAACGCAAAGATACGCAAGATACTTAGTAATGTCATACATTAACTTCGCTACTCTCTCCATGACAAACGACTGGAGCAACAATAATTTTGTAAAACTGCGTATTTATTCAAAAGCCTCAACACACACAATTACAGGTAGTTACGAATATTCAGCACTTGAGACTTCTGTTACCTATATGTAAACAAGTTACATCTTGCGAGCGCAGAGACCGCGTCCACCGCTCTAATGATATGTTGTACCTTAATGACTGTAGCGCATCTAAGGGGGCTGTCGAGCTGTTACCGGGGCCTTTTTGGCAGGGCCTTTAGTTAGGGCCCCTGGGTCCTAAAATTTATATATTATTTTTTAAGCGTGACCACGAGGCCTGTGAAATTGTTTTTACAAACAAAGTAAGTAGTAACTGTTCATAGTACTTTTTTTTAAATAGTTTAATAGTCACCGATAAATAGTGTATAACACAGATCGTAGGTTTAATATAATTTTGAATAATGGCTCTCAGTTATCCCTGTCAAAGTATCAACCCAGCTATCCAGAGAGGGAATGAAGCCTTCTGTGCACTCTCTGGAATAAAATCTTTTTTCTGTAAATATTGTAAAAAAATATTTTTTCTGGGCAAGCTTGTCTCATCGTAGGTAACCATCTTTGCCTTCGGGCTAGTCTGGGATCAAGAGTAACCCCATCATTAACAAAAAAAATTGGTTGCAACAAGTAAGATAGTCTAAAAGTACTGGGTCTAGAGATTTGAAAATTTGCACATAGGTAGCTTATACAGTGTAGGCATCCACTAAGAAAGGATTTTGCTAAATTTAATCTCTAAGAGGGTGAAATAAACGTGCGCAAGTGAAGCCGCGGGTAAAATCTAGTATTCAATATAGGTAAAATTAAAAACTTTTTCACTGTAAGAAATCATGTCAAGCAATAATTTCGTTCGAAATAAAATTTAAAGTAAAAGTCGAGGCCCTTTAACTTTTACTTCAGAAGTGGGCCCTTGAGAAAATCTTTTGGGCCACCAACTACGGCACTGGTAATGAGTAATGACATGTTAAACTTAGATGTACAGACAAGTGGGCGTAAGTACGAAAGCAGACCACCGCAAAACTGTGTATTTGTGTAATTTGTCCGGGCCGTGGGAAGACGTCGACACACGGGAAGTGTGCATCGTGGAATCGTGTAAGCCTACCTTTTAAGGTTGTAGCACACCAAATGCGTGTACAGTGTACATCTGGGGTGCGTGTGGCTGTGTAACCAAGTGTGTTGCATTTACGCGAGATGTCATGCTGATGACATTTAAATATCCTAATAAACTATTCATTATTTATGTTTTACTTTATTCGAGGAGCAACTGATCGACTTGATTTTTTATACAGAGAATTCAGAGGCTCGGGTGACATAGGCTACTTTTGAACAGGGAATTTTTACCTATATAGGTACCGATTAAGAAAAAGTTTTTTGTAAATCCCACGGAAATGATCAAAACAGAAGCGCAGCATGCAAATCTCGAAACAATTTCATTGATTATAAGTATTACAACATCACTCACGCAGACGGACTAGAGATTCGGTGAGTCCCAACCTCAGCTTGTAAACAACGTGATAAAGTGACGACTGCGAAACATAACTCGATTTAATTGTAGTCGTACTATTGTCTTCGCAATGCTTTCAGTTTTAATTTAACTCCAAGATAAATATCACTGTTGTTTAAAACCCTGTGAAGATAAATAGTTCTTGAGACTTGAGTTGAGCAAGCAAGAACTTTGGTTACAAGTTTTTTAAATCTACATCATTTATAGGTACCTACTAATATTATAAAGAGGCGCAGTTGTTTGTACGTACGTTCGTAGTAAGTAGTTATAATCTCTGGATCTACCTATCCGACTGAGAAATCTTTTACTTGTAAAGAGTTACATTATTCCAGGGTGAAACTAATAAAGAAATAGAAATAGGTAAATTCGCTTGCAAATATTTTTGCTCTTCCCTTTGTGTCTTAAATAATACTTATTGAGTAATTGCTTGAATCGAACTTCATAATGAAAACCACACACGCAGACTCAGACTCGCCCGTCGTCGCACCAACTTGCGCCATAACATCTGACTCCTTACTTCTCGGAAAAAGGTAAGCTCATACTTTCAGATAAAACACAATCTTTGAGGTCTAAAAGCAAGTTTAATTTAGGCCAGTTTGATGACGGATATGGACACCCAAACTTGTTGCCAAATATACGTAACCGAAGAAAAAAATGCAACCTGACCACACCGTTCACTTTCGTTGCTTGAATATATTAACCGTGTCACAATCAGCAGGCCCACAACCTAAGACAATTGTTTAATATCTGATCGCGTCATTTGGTTACCATGTTACTTTCAGGTTGACGTTTGGGAATTTCAATAGGGTCTCAAGATGGTGCCGTCAGCTATACGATAACTTATTTTTGGTCAAGATTAACCTTTAAAACTACAACAAAATTTTATTTGACAATAATATCATATAATAAATAGGTCAATTGTTATATTCTAATGATTATTGTTAGATAATTATACAAAATTTCTTGAGAAAAATCTAGCAACTTATAGTGATTCTACCATAGTGTGTTCATATAATTATGTGTTTTTATTTATAGAAATCATTGCGCAAAATCTCACACCATTTTGTGAATTGATTAATTCAGTAGGTAATTAAGTGGCGATTAATTAAGACAACGTTTACTATTTGAAGTGTTAATTAGTTAACGTCAAGTGATTTCACGCAGCTTACTTCCAATAATATGCTATTTTATTAAATACCCAGCGGTGTGGCACGAAATAATTACAATATTTAATTTTGTAATAGTAATCTACTATATAAAAATAAGTCGGGTTTTCCTTCCTGACGATTTAACTCGAGAACGGGCCGACCGATTTTGATCAAACTTTTTGTGTGGGTTCGAGTGGGTCCAGGGATGGTTTATAGCAAAGAAAATTCAGCATTGCACCCGTGCGAAGCCGGGGCGGGTCGCTAGTCTACTATATAAAAATAAGTCGGGTTTTCCTTCCTGACGATTTAACTCCAGAACGCACCGACCGATTTCCACGGTTTTGCATTCGTTGGAAATGTCTCGGGCTCCGTGAGGTTTATAGCAAAGAAAATTCTTATAAGCATTGCACCCGTGCGAAGCCGGGGCGGGTCGCTAGTTGCTTATAATAAATTGAAAATTTGAAGATTTCTTCCAAATTTTATTAATATTATGTAGGTATATTAAAATCGCCAAACTGCGCAGTTTGTAGGCGTTGCGCTCTTTTCAAATTTTTCTTAACTTACGATGTGTAAGTTCTTTATTCATCATATTAAATGTGGTCAATACAAATAGGTACAAAAGTGATATCACTAAATTAATACCACTAGTCAAAAATGCCTCCCTGAGACGCACCAGCAGCGAAGGAGCCCAAAACACACATCGCGTTGCCGCGCTGTATGGCAATAGACAACCTTTGCAGCATGTACCTACACCCCAGAGCGAGCGTCACAGCCTCTCTCATGAAGATACTTAACTTACTATCTAGATATACTTAGCTTTAGGTACTTAGGATACTAACTAATGCAGTACAATAACTCTTTATTATACACAAAAAAAAAGAAGAATTTCGACAAAAGAGAGAGAGATTTTATAACATGATCTAATGCAAAATGAATGCCGCAATTATCTTGTATCATATTCAAACAGTTCCATCGACCTACATTTTACGGGCAGATGGTAAAAGTACACACACCGGCACAATTAGCGGAACAGAAAAAAAAGGGAGTATTTACGCATTTTTGCGTGTTACTGGCCGGCTAAACAAGCTTTTTTAAAATTTGGGTTTTAATTTAAAAATGGAATACTAAGAGACTGCCCTTTTTTTCATTCTTTTGTTTTAATTTTCATTGATTCATTTTTTCCACCGCTTGTCCGTTTTTAGAAGGTTCGTGAATTCCATTTGAAAAGCTTTGAATTGCAGTTTTTGAGGCTTTTGAGTTTTTTCGCATATTGATAATTTACGAGCATCTAATTATGCCTGATTTAACGCCATCAGAAATCATTAGGGCAGATCAAATGAGGAGAAATGGTCAAACCTACAGATCGATTGCCAGAAGCCTTCGTCGATCGTTATCAACGATTTATCGTAGCATCCAACGATACAGATTGACGAATGCTCTAGTGAGAAGGAGAGGACAAGGCCGGAAAAGGTGTACTTCAAGGAGGGATGACCGTTTTCTCCAACTTCAAGTCCGACGGAACACGAGACTAACGGCGGTGCAGGCTCGAAATTTACTGGAAGAGGTACGAGCAGTAAGGATGAGTGAGCGGACAGTTCGTAGAAGATTCGAAGAAGTGGGTATAGGCTCGTATGTGCCCGCCAAAGCCCCAAAACTTGAGAGACATCATCGCACAAACCGTCTACACTTTGGTCGTGAACATCGTGATTGGGACTTCGACGACTGGGGACAGGTTCTTTTTACTGATGAATGCAGAGTTATGTTAAATCAAATTGATGGAAGGCAGCGAGTATGGAGACGCAAAGGAGAACGGTATATCCAGTCTAATTTTGAAAATACAGTTGCATATGGCGGCGGTTCAATTATGGTC
Organism: Ethmia dodecea; assembly: GCA_963855545.1. NCBI lineage: Eukaryota > Metazoa > Arthropoda > Insecta > Lepidoptera > Depressariidae > Ethmia > Ethmia dodecea. The sequence goes on along the minus strand of OY979456.1, from coordinate 12,175,693 downwards.
TGGGGAGGAATATGTTTAGGAGCTCGTACGGAGTTAGTAGTGGTCGATGGCGGGAATCTGAATGCTGATCGGTATATCTGGGAGATTTTAGAAGAACATGTTGTGCCATTTGCCCCCTTTATTGGTAACAACTTCATTCTAATGCAGGATAATGCTCGGGCTCACAGTGCTCGCACAGTACAGACATACCTAAACCATGTTGGTATAACGGTGATGGAGTGGCCAGCACGGTCCCCCGATATGAACCCTATAGAACACGTCTGGGACTTGCTAAAGAGGAGTGTAAAGTCAAGAATGCCCCCTCCCAATAATCTCAACGAGTTGCGAAACGCATTACTTGAAGAATGGCAGAGGTTGCCCCAAGAAACCATTGATAACATCATCCGCAGCATGCCCAGACGGATGGAAACCCTCATCAGAGCACGAGGAGGAAACACTCGATATTGAACAGTCATTGAAATTGTTGTTAAACTTTGGAAAATCTTGAATTTTCTGCTGTTTCTCTATAATTAAAAATCGAAGAAAAATGCATTTTGTTTAATTTAATTTTTATTTTTATAAAATTTTAAGTATGGTGTTACAAATGAATGTCAAAACATGTTAATTTAATTGTTGTTTCATTTTAAATAATATATTGTTTAAAAATTACATTCATTGTTCTAAATTCCCTCTTTTTTCTCCTTTTTTTTTCTGTTCCGCTAATTGTGCCGGTGTGTGTACTATTACGTTGCTCAAGTGGACCGAAACTTCCGAATCTGCTTATGGGAACCGTATAAAATAATGTGAAGGCGTAATTTTTGTTTGTGACGTAAGTTTCCGAATCTGAGAGCGGAGTTCATCTACATTGTCCGTAATGTCCGTTACGTAAGAGTTATTAGTGGAAAACAAAATGTTGGTTGAAAGGTAAATTTGGAAATTAAAACCGTATCGTAGACGGAATGGCGGTTAAATTTTAACGGTTATGTTAATCGCGATTCCGGCAATCCGGTACAATCCCCTGCTGAACTGTAAGTGCCTATATCCTCACAAGACGTAAGTACACTGTACGGCCATGTTAACTTGTCCTCTCTGACCATAGGCTTCGCCTGCGCAAACCCCCTCGTACCGCCAAATGATAGCTAAAAATGTTATTGCGCATCCATTTGCGCAACTTCAGAGCTGCAAAGATAAAACGGCCGTACTGTAGGTAATCCTTGCATAATTGTAAAGACAGAAGACGGAAAGTCATAATTCTATCCCTTTTTCTCATTATTAAGATCGGAGCAGTCCATTTATTTAAGTGTAATGACGCGTTTTTCACGGAGGTTTCCAGGATTTTCATACAGATGGCTCTTAAAAAGTAAAGAGTTAAAAACTCCTTGCTTGCTTTCAAAAAGGTTTCATAAAAAAAGTTACTATGATTCACATACATGGACACTTGACATGATATACGCAGGAAGGTTTTCGAAGTGCTAAGTATCGTTAGATTTGGCTTAATTTTCGTACCTAGTGTAAAGGCTATTTTCACCCGACTGCGCCAAAAAGAAGGCACTGTTTTAAATCTTCTACCTTTTACGTGTTTCAATAATCAATTTACTTGCTAAACGATTTTGTTTAGCTTTATTTCTTCAGGTGATAAAAATTGTGAGTTTTCTGCACTATTATAGGGAGGGCGGTGCTATTCAAAATGAGCGCAAGGTGCAGGGGATTACTATAAATAATGTTTCATTTTCTTCCTTTTCTTCATAGCAAATCTAACTTATCCTTTCATTATCTGTATCAGGCGTAACTGCCTTCTTGCATATACTTCATGCAATCCATCAACCTTTTACTTCGTTTTCCTCCTTTCTATTCTTTAAATATTATTGCAGTGCACTACATTCTCATCTGCAATCTATCAATGTCTATAAAACTATGCTGACTAGCTGACTGACAGACAACACACAGCCTAAGCCAGTGGACAAAAATATTTAAAATTTTGAGGAAATATGTATGAGAAGGATTTTGGGGTCTGTGGAAACGGGTTCCAAATATGGATGCTTGGCATACAGAAATAGACAAAAACTCGTATCTATGCCTTCTATTATCCGAGGCGTGAACAAATTGGTATCGATTGTGAAATCCAGTGTCTTTTACGATCAATTAGATGCATAAAAGGTATTGTGAGAGTATTAATTAAACGACGACGGCTATTCACACGATGGACACAGTGCTCGGCAATTATCTTGTCATAACGCCCATCAACCTACACCTCGACTAATGGAGCAGCCGGTGGACTATCGGACTGATACCGACAACAATCACTTAGGCTGTGCCCTTGGAGGCACGCGGCAGCGGCAGCGACTTTGACAGCGTGATCGAAGGCACGCATGTATGAGGTTGAAAGTGTGATTTTGGTACGACTTCTATACAATTTGATACACTTAAATTGCTATCGCGTAATATATGATTCGCTTTCGACCTTTCCTCTATAAAGTGTCTTCCAAACGTGTCTCCAAAAATGCAAAGGAGTAAACCTACTTTGCATTTTTCACCGCGGTTAATAATCTTTTTTTGTATAAGCAAATAAACAAAACTATCTAATCTACTGGGTACTAAATCTATTCGTCCACATTGTTATCCATGGTTAGTCTCTTTTGGCTCAGTGCCGTATCAGATAAAAGTATTTTTATAGAAGGTTAATATAGGCAGCTGCAACAAAAATCATAGCAAGAGAGCGCCTGTTTTGTAGCTAGAACTGTGGATAGTGTGATAGACCTAAAGTCTAAAGTGCTAAAGAAACCGCAAAGTTTTTGATGAATTAAGGGACAAAACTCTTTGCTCAATAAATTATTAAATTTAAATAAAGATGTATAATTTACAGTCTATTGCTAGAAAAGTTACAGCCGCTGCTGCCACCCGCTTGCGTCTATGCTAAGGCAACACCCTCACAGACCAACTGTCGGTTCATTCTATTGTGTCAATTACATAATTTCGTTTCATACTTTTATTTTAGCAATTATGGACACACGAGATATTTCTTTTATGCCCACATGTTTGATGGATTCATATTTCAAAGCTATTGTAAAACATTAAATTGATCACATTTCTTTGTTGATTTCGACTAAAAATAGAAACCATTTATTGTCAGTGTTTTGGAAAAACCTTATTTCGGAAATTTAATTTGATGAGATGTATGGAAGTAGATATGTTTCAACTATGCATTTTTGAAACTGTTATCATCGGATCAGGTGTTAACAGAAGAAACTGACTGGCTGATTATAAGTCGAAACCGCTGTCTAGAAGCATGAAACTATGCATAAAGGTTTCTTAAATGACCACTAAGAAGGGATTCTTGAGAAATTCCCATGGGTACGGACAAAAATGGGACCCGTTAGGGTAACGTCACTGGCCGTCTGCTTATTACACATTTCTCAGAGCTTATTCTGGGGCTTGCTGGTTTTCTCAAGAAGTTTTGCTTCACCGTCGGGATACTAGGTACGAGATTCTTACGAAGTGTTAAAAACTCTTTTTTACGGACGTGCAAGGTATCCCTCCTTAGAACGTGACGTCCACAGAAAGTGGCGTCTTCAGAACGTGACCTAACCAGAAAGTGACTGGTAAAGAAAATGACGTACTCCGCCTAAAGGCCTAGGTTTCGTCTTGCTCTTCTGAGTGTTATTGGATACATTTTGTCCGACTGCACCAGAAGGACCGTAATGTTTTATAATAATACTTTATTTTAGATTTACATCCATATTACACCAGATACAAAAAAAATTATAGCTAAAAAACGAGGTACTTATTAAGAAATACTGAGTGCCTAAAGTCTAGGCAGCGCCTAAAGTTATGCCTCTATAGAGTTTTAATAATTAAAATTCCAGTTGATAGATAAATATCTTTTATACATTTACCACCATTATAAAGGAAACCGTTCTCGTAGTCTTTACACTAATGTATCGATAACAAACTTTTATAAACTCTAATAAATGAGAATTTTGCTCTCACGGAACTGGTAGGCCAATCGAAGAATTGAATCAATTTATAAAGATCTTCTGTTAACTTTCCATTAAATCATTAAGAGACTACTTAAAAGATAATCTTTCAAAAACTTTACCGACAGATATTAGATTCAATTCGTATCGAATCGCTGAGAATATTATTTTTGGAACGTAAAAAAGTCATACTATTTTTATGATTAATGTCATTACATTGCGTTTGTGTGACTCAGAATTTAATAGCCCGGCCCTTTGTACCTACACGGGGAATTTAGAAATTTAAGTTTATTAGCTAGACGGTCAGTGATTTATTATGTTTGTGTCTTATAAAGAAGACATTCGAAGACTTCTAACAAAGAGGTTGGAAGAAAATCATTCTGAGAGAAACTTTTTCTTTAAACGTCTTTGACTTCTAAATACCACTGTCTCACTCTACAACTCATCACGAAATCATCGAATCTAAACACAAAAAAACTTAAATCTTGGCTAGATATCTTAAACGATGTAAACTTTATCTAAGAAAGGTATTTCCGTAATTCCCACCAGAATGGATAAAAACGGGTTCCTATATTTTTATTGGTAAACCTGCGACCGATCTCGATAAAGGACATAAGGACAAGATTATCTTTTATGCAGTATTAGGATACTTTTCAATAGTGTTTTGTCCGCCGCGCAGCGCGCTACGTTACGAGAACGTTATGGCTGGTTTACACACTGTTTAGTTAAGTTGGTCAGTAGATGGATATTGCTTCTTTAAACGGGTATATGAATACCAAACCTCATACTGGGCAAGCAATGTTCATCTACTGACCAACTTAACCAAACAGTGTGTAAACCAGCCATTAAATATTATGGTCTATTTTGGCGTATGGGACTCTAAAATGGTGCTTTGCAATTTTTTTATTTTCTTTACTTACTGCTGCACTCTACATTAACCCTTATATTACGGATTTGGGGGTTGACACGAGATCTCTACGGGTGGCCACAACCAATTTGCCGTGAAGATTGAAATAGCCAGTTTTCTACTCATAATTCTATCCTTTATTTACGCCCACTGTGTCACAGCTTTTATATGTAGATCTATTACAAGTTGTCTTTAAACAATGCTCAAGCGATACACAATGACTATGAAGATGTCATTCACCGCTGATTTCCTACAGTCTATTGTTTGCAATGTCCGCTTCAAACGGTTTTTGCATGGCAGATTTATTTTTAACGATTAATGTTCTACACATTCACTTTTAGTAACAACTTAAGGTGTCACTTTTACTTTCATTATTACTTTATGCAATGCGTGTCATATTTTATAAGTAGGTGACCGACGTGGAGTGGAGTTGTAAACAACGTAAGTTACATCAAAAGCAGATAGCTTTATTGTGAAGAAACTGACCAGTACTGCCTTACCTTGCCAAGCGTGGTCATTGTGGTACCTATCCTCTCCTTCAGATGCAAATTATCTTCCTCCCAAATTTCATCACGACCAGGTTAAAGAGACAGACCTTCGTATTTAAAACATTTGTGGTAAATAGGGACTTTCCCGTGTGGCTCGTAAAAGAGTACCTAACTACCTAATTAATTTAAGGAAGGAAGTACTTCAAAATAATTTTCAAACACCGTTTCCGGGAGGGTCCATATACGCCAACACCGAAGAAGCAACAGGTCCTCCACTGACTAAGGGATCTCTCCAGATATTATTAGTAAGACATGAGATTAAAAAGAGCTGCCCTTGAGTTTCTTGCTGGCTCTTCTCGGGGTACTGCATTCGGAACCAGCAGCTCGTCGGTGGAGATGGGCTGCTGTTTGCATTTAGCCAATCTTCATGGACGAGTTTAGAGTGCCTTGTTATTATAAAATATTGACGTTTCTAAGTGTATATTTTAATACCAATAGAAAATAAACGATTTTTGAATTTTTTTGAATTTTGAATATGTCCACCTAAATCTCTATAATGTAATAAAGAGGTAAGTTTGTGGGTATGTAAATACGTATGTCTATGGGAGGTTATCTCTGGAAGTACTGAGAGGTTTCTGGAAATTCAAAAAGCTGCACTATTGCCTAGTAACATAAGTTCTATTTCAATACTGAGGCATTCGAAACAGTGTAGGGCATTTAGTAAATGAATAAAACTGCTAACTTTGCAATTTGTTGCAAGCAATGTCGCAAAGGCCTTCTACAGATATATCTTAATTAATGATTTGGCTTTACACGGTTGGAAGCACAAAGAAATGCTTCGCCAAAATGAATTTGACACGTGCCGAGCTAAAGGTTAAGTACCTATTCTTGTAAAGAATATCTGTGAAGTTTTCAAAATGAAAAGGATTCGGGTCACGTCTGTTTTGTGTTTGCACAATCGGCTAAATATGTTAACAGAATTTACAAAGAAAATATACATTGATTTACAGTAATTACAGATAAAAAATGTCCTCCAAAGAGGAACCATGTGGGACAGTGCCCAGAAGACTGGCAGCATTCCCTCTCTGGATAGCTAGGCTGATCCTTTGACAGAGATAGCTGCCAGCCCTCTGGTCACCTGAAGCCTCGACCAAACGCACTGACAGCTCTTTGAGGAGCTGCCGCGCCCCCGGACCCCACGGTCCCATGGTCTCCACCCCAAACGGCACAAATATGTAGCCCTCATTGAGGTCGGCATACTTGCGCCGCTTCAGGCGTTCAGCGGCCGCAGCCGCCGCGCCAGCGCCCACAGAGGTGGCATCGATGTGGGATGGGGATTAACAGAATTGTCATTTGTCACGCGATCGGTTATGGTGATATTTCGTTATTTTTAGAATTTGTCAAGACGGTATTATTTATTACAAAATAGCTTTGTTTAGTTTGAGCACTTAACGCATTATCACGCAAGTGTAATCTGTATTATAGCCTCAAAGCTCCGTGACTATTGCATGTGGCAAGTTTGCAAAGATTGTTAGGTTAGTGGCACAGTCCAGTTCTGAACATAGACCTCACTGTGTTCCAGAGTATTTGTTTATATAAAAATCGTGATTCCTTGAGCTCCGATATGGGACAAACTGAGATGTTTAGAAAAAACAGGAAAGTCCGAAGCCAAATAATAATAAATTGGCGACAAAATTGTAATTTCCACAGAAATTCGTGACAAAGCCAGTCATCTGTAACCGCAAGTTTAGGAAATGGTTAAGTGCGAGTAGGTCTTGCATTTTTAAGGGATTCCGTATTTTTAAATGTTTTATATACCTACTTACAGATTTGAAAGAAATAGTTTTTGGATGTATTTTTACTTGTAAATACCTTCCTTAATACCTTTTAAAATTATAGCCCACTGGGAAGTACTCTAACGGTTTTGATAATAAGTTAGTAAGTTAAATTTGGTATGTAAATACGCTTTTAAAAGCGTTAATCCATAAACTCGAATTCCTACAGCAGTATGAGCTTGAAGTATGAGGCTATAAACTTAAAAATGGCCTTGACAAGAACCTAAATCTCTATACAAGAAGAAACTGACTGTCTGAATGACTGATCGATCAATGCACAGGCGAAACCGCTGGGTCTAAAATAATTTTTTCATAAATATTCTATAAATGACGTAAGTGAGCACTAAAAGGGGACTTTTCGGCAACACCGTCGGGCACTAAATAGTTTCCAAGTATTTATAAAGAAAACATAATTGTTTTTCACTGATAACTGCCAGACCTTTGATAAGCTGCCGCGTCTCCGGAACCCACGGCCCCCTTGTCTCTACTCTCGGCACAAATATGTATATGGTCAGTATAAAGTGATCGACAACCGCTGGTGTAAACTTGTTCTGGAGTGGAGACCGCGACTCTGCAAACGTAGTATAGGACGCCCTCCGGCCAGATGGGATGACGATCTGCGAAAGGCTGCAGGCAGATACTGGATGCGTCGAGCTGAAGACAAGGCGCTATTGCGCTCATTAGGGAAGGCCTATGTGCAGCAGTGAACACATATGGACTGTTGATGATGATAAAGTGATCTGGTTTTCCATTGTTAATAAGGGAACCCCAAAAGTGGCAGTTAAGCGTAACTGTCGATCGGTGCCGTGATAGATCAAGTTCAGTGGCACTGTAACGACACTTTCTCTCAGACAATGGCGGATCGCAATGTTAATTTATCAATACAATGTCTTAATGAGCTCTCGGGAATTCAGTGCGCAGACGCAGACTTCCGTTTCGATGGCAGGTTTACTTTATATCTGTACCTTTCTACGGGTCTTTGTGAGGTCAAACGTGATCAAAATTTATTTAAGTCCACGACTTACTCTTAAAGGGTTGGCAGTTGTGTATTCTATCTCGAGATCGAGCAAAGTGGCGATCCATCGTCTTTGCCAATGGCGTGAGCTCTATGTAGGTATGTATGTAGTATTGTGCTAATTTACTTATAATGACAATCGTGAAACCAAAAACACTTGAGGCGATTAATACGACGAACATGTATATAGCAGAGCCACCAGTTTATGTTGTGAGTTGTCTGTCTGTCAGTCAGTTACAGTTTATTAAGTCGATTTCAAAACGCATCATTAAAATTCTTGTGAGGATTAGTCTAAACTAGTCAGACTAGGCCGAAACAGGTGCACTGGTTTGACTAGTCATCCTCTCTTTAATGTCAACGAGTTGCAAATTCCTCGACTAATCATCGCCTATTGACCTGGTTTTGGATGAGAGCCTCGAGAAGCGAAATCCAATCACAGATCACTTGCGGGTTTATACGTTTTATTATAACCTAACATAACCTAAACAATCTACCATCACTATGACTACATAGTATAAAACAAAGTCGCTTTCTCTGTCCCTATATCCCTATGTCAATTTGTATGCTTAAATCTTTAAAACTACGCAACGCATTTTGATGCGGTTTTTTTTATAGATAGAGTGATTCAAGAGGAAGGTGTTAGTATTAGCATTGCACCCGTGCGAAGCCGGGGCGGGTCGCTAGTAATACATATATTATAAAAAGGTTAAAACCGTAATGTTTGCCTCTCGTCCCGAAATGCGAACTGCGAAGTGATTATAATTTTATTGTTACACAATAACACGTAGGTAACTATATTAAAAAAAACCTCACGCCTTATATCCCCGAGGGGGTAGGCAGAGGTATTCCATTTCTGGATATACCCACTTTTCACCAGATATTCTTTGGACCCCTAAGCGTGATAGGTGGTGAGCTTATCGCCGGATCGGGTCTTTTACACATGTCTCAGAATTAATTCTGGGACCTGCAGGTTTCCTCGCGATGTTTTCCTTCACCGTCGCGTGGAGCTAGTGATAAATATATACATGCCAGGATTCGAACCCGAGCTTCACTGATTATCATCATGTGAAGCAGGCTCTTTAACCGTAAGGCTATCACCGCTCTATTCTCTACATTAACTATTATCTCCTTTCAAAAATTACGGTCAACAAACGTACAAACGATATGCTTAGATATAAGTAGTATTTTATAGCGAATGCATAATAATGCGCGCGCGACGAAGGGAAGGCTTGCAGTGAGCTTTCTAATGACGTATGCACTGAGAATGGTTCTTAAATGACGAAGAAATCGTTTACTTAATCGATCTTTCATTTTAACCGAATTCAAAAGGAGGTTTTTATGTATTTTATTTATTTATTTAACTTCATGTACCAAGAGAATACTCACCGATATCTTCATTCTCTTATAAGTAGGTATAAAAAAATCTAAATCCGGTCCTTAGTAGATGTCGCAAAAACTAAAAAAAAATTGCTGGTTTTAGTGGGTCCTTGAATAGGTTAAATTAATCATTTATTTTGTTTGAAAGAAATAGTATACTTAAAGTTAGTCTCATGTAAATTTTATGAAAATCTGATGAAGAACTTTGGAGAGAACAGACATCAGCAAATTCAAATTCAAAATCGTTTATTTTCTATTGGTATAAGATATACACTTAGAAACGTCAATATTTTATAGTAACAAGGCACTCTAAGCTCGTCCATGAAGATTGGCTAAATGCAAACTGCAGCCCATCTCCACCGACTTGTTGCTCCGAATGCAGTACCCCGAGAAGAGCCAGCAAGAAACTCAAGGGCAGCTCTTTTTAATCTTATGTCTCATGTCAAACCACTCGCATTTAGTGCAACAGGTTGCATATGCATACATAAAAAAAGTTGCGACAAATTCAGCAGTATGCTCGACCAGTGGCTACTAAAGACATTTCTATTATTAGCCGTATACATAACATAAAGCCGTGTAGTAAATTTATTTAGATTTTTCTGATAATTTAAATAATAGTAAATTCGTTAAAAAACCCTTAATAGGTACCTTTGAAACGCAGAATTGTCTTTTTAATCATTTGTGTGTGATTTTTGTCTTCAATAATTTTTTTAACTACTTACACTGACAGTACAGATATTAACTGCGTTGGTAAAGCGGTTATATTACCCCCACACAACGCGAAAGATCTCACTTCATTCTAAAGTTGGCCCTGTGGACTGGTCAGGCCGGAATGCCGTAGAAAGCAGAATGCTCGTGGCACAATGCTTACGTTTTGGCGATCAACAGAGTGGTTCACTTCATTCATTGGTCATCTAACAGCTTATATTACATGGAAATGTATGACTATATAGACCAATACAATAAAATTTAAGCTTCAGTGTGTGATATCACACCAAAGAGGTAAACGAGGTCCTTAGTGATACCAAAAATGTAACTATCTATGTAAAACGTAAGGATTGCAATGATTTCACTGATTGATTGATATTTTTAGGGTTCCGTACCTCAAAAGGAAAAAACGGAACCCTTATAGGATCACTTTGTTGTCCGTCTGTCCGTCCGTCCGTCTGTCAAGACCCTTTTTCTCAGGAACGCGTGGAGGTATGAAGCTGAAATTTATATCAATTACTCAGGTCTACTGTCCCTTGAAGCTGTGAAAAAATCAAACTTCTAAGCCAACGCAATCAAAAGATACAGCCGTTTATGCCGCAAATTTTCGACACTTGCAAGGGAATCAAAACCTACAGGGTGCTTCCCGTGAACTCAGAATCTTGAAATTTGGTACGAAGCAACGTCTTATAGCATAGATAAAGGAAAAATTACGAAAACCATAAATTTGCAAGGTTGTACGGAACCCTCGGTGCGCGAGTCCGACTCGCACTTGGCCGGTTTTTATATGATGCATTATCAATATTAATCATACGTTGCTGTATATAAAATTTTTGACTGTCTGTCTGAAACGGTTCAACAGATTTCAGTAATAAGTAGTTTTAAGAATTAAAACAGGAATTTGACCTTAAATTTTTGGGTATGGGCTATTTCGATAGTTTACAGGTTTCAGAAGATATATTTTATTATACAGGTAAGTTTGTTTTTCCATCACATAAATTAAGTCAGTAAAACATACAACTGAAATTAGAGGAACATTTAGGTTTAGTGCGCTCACTCAAACCCATGATATGCAAATTTGTCTCTTAAACAATAAAACGTTAAAGGCCATTATGTTACGTTTTATTTCATTAGGTATAATTTTGTAACCCACTTTATACGGCCTATGACCTGCGTAGGAAGATTTTATAACAAAATCCGACATAATATTAGCGATTAACCCACTTTTCTGCCCATAAAATTATTTTATAACGCCCAAATATTCGATAAAAAAACCCAAACTTGTACCGTTGGATGTTTATTCTAGCATACATTCGGCGAGAATTTATTTATCACTTGCTGTCAAATGTATGTCGTAAATGCTGCACTGCGTATCCAATGGTCCTTATAGTTTTTTTTAATTTTCTGTTCATTTGATCCGCAAATTTTATCTAAATTTATCCTGTACATAAAGATTAAGACCACCCTTACTTATCAGTGCTAACTTTGACGGTTAAGCTCCGGGTACAAGGCACTTAAGACTGTCACCTTATACATTCACGAACATAGTTGTGTGAATACATCTGCCGACCCCTTAGCGAATAAGGCTTGAGCATATTCATTTTAATTACTACAAATAAATAAGTGCTCCGCTGGAAATTACTTAGGAAAATCTAGAACGTAGACAGTGACCCATTAGCAGTGAAACTATAAATGATCGTTTGGTCTCATGAATAACTAATAGTTAGGTATGACCCAGTTGATTCATTATAGATCAGAGGGGCCAGTTTTCTCCTAGACTCGTTTCGTGGGAAACTAGTAGATACGGTTAGCGATTAACCCTTAGGCTGAGGACACGTCGGCGATCAGAAAGCTTAAATCGAAAAGTACCTACACTCATTGAAAGTCTCACTCAGGGAAATTCCGTACCTGTTCTATTTTATGAGATGTTTTAATTGAAATTTGGATGATATAATGAAATAAAAGGTAAGTTTAGTGGTTTCCCTATTATATGTAGCACATTTTATTTCACAATTTCGTCATCTTAACATACCTACTTGTACGTCCGTGAAGCTATCTTAAGGTTACCATTTAAAAAAAATGTTTTATCAGGACAAGTCAGTGAAGTAGCTGTAGTTACGTAGACGCTGTAGTGGATATAAATTTGCAAACTGTAGGTACAACGGTTTGAAGTCAAAATATGGGCTTCTTATTAAATTGGTCTTATCACAAACAATTTTTCAATACTTTACTAATAACACAATAACGAAGAAAGCACTGGTGTTGTCAACACGCAACCTGTATTTGGTAAACCGCTAAACTCGTTCGTCTTATGCTAGGATTATTAAACTAAAGTGTAAATCCGGAACAAAGTAATGTTTATATAAACTACTGAAATAAAACAATACAATTTAGAAACCAAGCTTCAACTATTGAAACAGTAACGGAGATTATGTTCGCTGTGGCTTGTGTTTCAACCGCAGCGGTTTAATGGAGCAATCGTGGCACAGCGTGAATGTTTAGTCAGATAGAGACCTCTTCCTTAAGACTTTAATATAAGCCACGGGAAACATTCGTGACTCCATTTGATTCGTGTAGAAAGTCGGAGGCGACTCACACATTGTGACATGAAGCTTTTGACGATACGGCAAAAACAACACAGACCAAAACGACAACAGTAAGGTATGTTAGTATGTAAACTTGGGAAAGCTTCCGCAAATTCTTGCATGCATGCTTGCTTTGCCGGGTTTTTGGCTCATCTTTTTTGGTAGGTTAGGTCATATGAACAAAATATTTAAGTAAGTTTTACTATTTCAGTGAATATTTTATTCCCGTCTAAAAGTAGTGGACTTAAAATTATAACAAAGTAATGATATGAACTATAAAGTTATGAGTAGAGGATGACACTAGGTATATATTACAATAATACTAGCGACCCGCTCCGACTTCGCACGGGTGCAATGCTAATACTAAAACCTTCCTTTTGAATCACTCTATCTATTAATCCGTTGCGTAGTTTTAAAGATTAAGCATACATAGGGATATGGGGACAGAGAAAGCGACTTTGTTTTATACTATGTAGTGATGTAGCTGTGATGCCAAACATTAGTACACTTAATAATAGGGTTGTGTCCTACCTAGTCAAATCAGTTACTTTTTACGATCTGTCAAAACGAAATTTTACTATGGAAAATGTACTGAAATAGCAAACCGTGACGTCATAGTTTGTAGTACTCAATTGCAGCACTTTTTTTAATTGTTTTATTATTTTTAAATTTGCTATAATTGTAAATTGAAAATCGAAATACATATTTTGAGGTGTTTTGGGATAATCTTTTTAATGTATGACTACTCGCAATTTAATTTCGATGCTGTCAACTACCCAATTTACCTAATCAAATAAATATAAATAAGCAAACTTATATATTTTACCTACATAATTATTACGTATAGTAAGTAGTAGATATCAATTTAAAACCTTTTCTGCTAGTCCATAATAAATAATCTATGGTTTCGTGATTAACTCTCATTAAGAGAAGCTACAATCAAATAACCATAAATATTTTACGAAAGCGTCAATACAATTAATATCTCGCTGTAGATAACCTCACTTTCTATTTCCAAGTGTCAAAGTCAAGCGTACATTTAAATTTGTCCTATCAACGAGTATAAGGGATTACTTTATTTCTCCATAAAAACCTCCCGCTAAGATACCATTTATATCAGCTTTCCCTATATGTACAAAGAGTCACAACTATTCGGACGTATCGCATAAATGCAGTACAAACACCACCAAACTTTCTTTGGTTACTGTACACTCGTTTATAGTAATTCATATTTGTTACGTAACATCTCTTCGTCTCGTCTTGAAATACAAACATTGTGATTATAAATGACTATCGTTAAAGTTAACTGCTAGTGTACTGACTGAAATTAAGTGTCCATAAATTAATTGCCCTGTCACAGCTACATTTAGTTCCAGAAAATACTTAAGAGATTCGTTATTTCTTATTATATTCATATCTTCTGAATCTTACAGGATATCGAAATGAAAGTTACACGAATTGTTTTGTGATAATATTCTGTTTTAATAATGTCTTCCTAGCTATATTAGCGGCTTCGCTCGCGCACGTTGTTTTTATCCCCTTAGGGGTTGAATTTTGCAAAATCCTTCTTTAGTGGGTGCCTATATACACTCTGCTATGTATTTGCAAAATTTCAAGTCTCTAGACCCAGCGGCTTAGGCTGTGCGTTGATATATCACCAATCCAGTCAGTCAGTTTATCATTTTATAGGTATATATAGATAGATTGGAGTCCCTTGGAGGCTACAACTAACTAAAAAAAATTCAGAAAAAGGAAATTTTTGACTACTTGCTTAGGTTATAAATAGCAGTTTTCACTAAAATGTAGGCTTATTTTGAAACCACAGGCAGACTCTTTAATTGAATGATCGAAAGCGGTCATTCAGCAGCATCCAGAGACCTTTGTAATAGCCTTGATTGGCCCAAATAATATGTGACAGGTTAAAAATTACAAAACCATTAGAACATTTTTCTCCGTTACTGTCATAACATCGTAATAGACGCGATCAAAATGCAATTAATCCACAATAGATGCAAATAGGGTTGACTCAGCACAAACCAGGTACAGTCAAGAGCATGTGGAGCTTGACACATTGGACTTTGTAACGTTATTACAATCGCTTTAGAGATCAGACTCGCACTACGAGTGTCAAACTTCATGTGCTCTTGACTGTACAAAAACTTATAAAGCCCAACGAAAGCGAACCTATCGTATTTGCGTCAGTTAAATAAAAAGTAAGAGTTCACATGCTGCCGGAAAACCACACCTATTGCCTTAGATTTAAGCTTGAGAACACAGTGAGCTGTACTTTAGAAGATGGTCCCTAATTTGCGATTACGTCTGTGTCAAATACTTTTACTGGTTTGTGAATGTAGACTTTCTCGGAAGGTCGCGCAGAACAGAGACGCGGAGACGACATTGATTTGAAAAATATTTTAGTTTGCTTAAAACATTGTGTCTTTTTGCGTACCGCTCTAGAATTAGCCGCATTAGTCAATCAGCCTACACTCGTCCACTGCTAGACATAAGAATCTGGCATCAGTGAATGCATACGATACATATGCTCACGCCTTGTATCGCCAGGTTAGACCTGGTACACCTATCGCGCTTTACCTACATCCATTAATCGGTTTACACATACTTGTTACAGGTAGGTACTCTTTATTTCGCTTTTCTTAGATGTAGGTAGGTCGTTATGTCGTTTCTGCCATCTCGGCCACTTACATTGCCCTTATTTTTGTATTGTTAGACGACTGTCATCCATTCCGTTGTATGGCTGAAGTACCCTTATCTATACGTGTTTTATAAAAACTGAATTTAATACATAATAATGGGGAATTGAACTTTTAATTTCATGTTTATTAAAAAAATGGGCTATTAAATGAGACCTGTCTTGAATACCAACTCTAATTTAGTTAATTATAGTTAATTATATGGAATTTAATATTTATTTCTCTAAGTTCGGCACGACTCCAATGCCTCCTCTGTTCCAATTAACACATACGCGGACATAATAGTTGATTATACAAGCATTGGCGAAGTTCTAAAAGCTGTCTGTTGCCACCTGTTGCAACGGATTTGTTAATATTTATTGCGTTAAGCGACTCCATTCGTAGTTATAATCGCAAGTGATATTCATTTTAATCTTCACTAATGATGAGATGGACTTTTTTTACAATCAAATAATAATTAAAATATTTTATTAAAATAATCATCATCAGACCACATCAGCCCACAGTTGAGCATAGCCTATGTTCAGCAGTCACTTTAGCCATAAGATATTCGAATCTGCGCACGAAATTGTTATAGCCACTTCATAACACATAAAGACTCACAGATCTTATTGGGCAAATATGAATTAAGAAATTAGGTGACAAATAAATGACTCAACACAGTTTTTAAACACTCAGTATTAAGTTATTGCGATAGATACAGGTTTATCTGTATAATTAACTCGTCCAAACTTTCGATACACGAGTATAATTTATTTTTGTCTTTATGTGGTTAAAAAGGCAGTGTAAGGTTGCCCGTCACAATTTTGTAGGATGGTGCACTCGTTCATTTGTAAAGCTTATTTAGATGTGATAGTTTTCCTTTTAAGGTTGTTATAATATTATGTGATATTATATCTGAGACTCACACCAAACAAACTGTCTTATACAGTTTTACAGGGAATTATATTCGTTTTTAAGATTTTTTTTTTTAATAAATAAAATAAATAATAATGTGAGAACTATTTAATGTTCTGTGTAGGACGTTAGCATGGAGATTGCTATACTGTTGTTTTTTTAAATGCAAGACCTGTAAAGAATTAATGAAACCTCGAATCCAGTAACACATATAGCACGAACTCTTTTTTAGCTTATTTCTCAAGTAAGTAGGTATAATGACTTACAAAAACACTTTTTTACATGTACATAGGTACTAATACCTACCTATAATTTTACTGATATACTTTGTAAACTTTTGAACGAAATTATAATCTGGGTATTAATCGCAAAATTATCTAAGTTGAAAACAAAAACATTACTCAGATTTATTGCGCAAATTCATGGCAAGGTCTTACATACAATTGCATTTTTATAGTGATGATGCAAGTATCAAAAAGGAATCAAATCTTTTCCAATTCAAGTGATGGTTGTAAAAGAAAAGAACCTATTCAAAAGCTCTCTGAGATATACATTACGTATAAGGAAATGTTATTAGATGTTAGTACCCAACTGAATGTATTACGAAACTGTGGCGAATGATGAGTAATCACAATAATAACTTTCAATGTTTTAATTCACAAGTCAAGCTACTCCTTGTGGCTTTAAAATTGTATTATTTTATTTTGACTGTGTTGACGAATATGTGGTGAGGAAACTGTTAGATCAATTAGTGACCCTGTCTTCTAAGTCGATGACCGCGGGTTCGATTCCCGCTCGGGACCAATATGACATGATCATGTCTTTTGGTTTCGTACCTGGATGTTTAATATTTAAGTATGTTTACCAGTAGTTTAGTACCCATAGTACAGACTGCCTAGTTTGGGACTAAGTAACAATTTGTGAATGTGATATATCCTACTAATATTATAAATGCGAAAGTTTGTTTGGATGGATGTCTGGATGTATGGATGTATGTTTGTTCCTCTTTCACGCAAAAACTACTGAACGGATTTTGATGAAACTTTACAGTTATATAGCTTATACATCAGAATAACACATAGGCTATATTTTATCCCCGTATTCCCACGGGAACGGGAACTACGCGGGTGAAACCGCGGGGCGCTGCTAGTGTGATATATAATTCCAAATATTTATTTATTTAAATAATATTCAGTGTTGGATATAATATAATTCCAAATAAAAAACTAGGTAGGACCTACATAAAAAAAAGAAAATATCTTATGTAGATTTACCTATACCTATAAATGTTTGAGTGTTTTATGAAGTATTTAGCACTTTGCTAGGCTGTACCTACTTTCAGACTAAGTGACCATGCGTGAACTGTGTCTGCAATTAATTTAGTTTTACATAATTAACAATTGACATGACAATATCAATGCCGAACTATTTCCTTCAAAGTCAACTACAATCGTCGACCTAAAATACTTCTGTCGTGTAACGTATATCGGGCTTAAAATCGGAAACGTGTCCGGCGCCCGCGCACTCCGTTGCAAAGTCAAGGTTATCGTTCAGTAGAGCGTTTAACTGTTCTAGGGCGGTTGCGTCACTACATTACAGGGTATTGATCTATGGGTAATGATCTATGTCTTGTAACATAAGCGTGTACAGTCAACAGTATACAAACAATATATAGGTAAGTGAAAAATTAGTGAGTCGCCTGGACTATTGATAAACAATTGATAAATGTTTGATAAGTACATATAAATAGCAGACTTCAAAAGGTAGGATCAAAACTGAATCAATAGTTAAAGTTTTATAACAAGTATTCTTACATAATTTGACACAAATCAAAAGTTTACAGCTCAATTTTTAATGTATTATATATTTATTTCAAGGTTAGTATTGATACCATGGAATTCTGACGTTTCAAGTTTTGAGATAAACAAATAAACAATTTCTCTTATAATGGCGGTCTTTTTTGTTTTCGCTAACAATCCTTTATATATTAGAGAAAGAGAGACCAAAAATATTTAGTACCAAAATTGACAGATGTCAGAATTCCAAGGATTTAAAAACATAATTAACAATCAGACTTTATGCGATAACACCGATCATTGTACTTTTTTAAATCATTATGTCACTTATTGCAAAATTTTAACTAATCTACAATAAAGAGTTCTTACTTACTTTAAAAATAAAAAAATATCTAAGTAAACTATTTGTAAAAGGCACTGAAAGTATTATGTATTAAATATAAAACATAGTACAGAATGATAAACATGTAATCTATGACATTCAGAAGATACGGACAAATCTTGAGACCTCACACGTCAAATTCCGTCAAACCATTACAGGCATTACAAAATAATATGCTCACATCAAAGAGATTTAAAATAATATACTAGGGTATAGAACGGCCCAAAGAGGTTGGAAGAAAATCATTCTAGAAGAGAGAAACTTTTTCTTTAAACGTCTTTGGAACGGCCATTGGGAAAATTTCCCTAAAAAGCTTTTTCGGAATAAAAACTCAGTCTCATTTTTCAGTAGCCAAACTCTACAAACGTAAGCTGTCATTTGGACGCATCACAGTAAAAATGTGGATTAGGTAGTCTTTGGTATTAATTCATAAGTTTTGGATTACAATTTTATTTGCTCTATACCCTAGTATATTTAAATCTCTTTGGCCCACATACATCGTGTAAAGCGTTACCCTACTTATGTTGCAGTCGGATAAAAAGCAACGGTAAGTTGTTTGTAATTGATTGAAAGTATGTCCATTGTCTGTTCATTAATTGCCCCTACGCAGTTAAGGTCTGTTTAGACAACTCGTTCAAAAGTACTACTGGCTCTTAATTCAAACATGCCTCTTTAGATAAGTGCTTAACGAAAGCTTTTGAATCTTCATTGAATCTTTTGAATGCAATTTCTTGACAGAATGGCCGGTTGATGAGTTTAGAATAGGGTGTAGATCGTAAAATTGCTTCCAATCTTTTCAACCGACTTCAAAAAAGGAGGAGGTTCTCAATTCTACTGTATGTTTTTTAAATATGTTTGTTACCTCAGAACTTTTGACTGGTTGAACCGATATGGATGATTCTTTTTTTATTTGAAAGCTGAGGCTTCCCGTGTGGTCTCATTTAATTTGGTCCAGTTCTGAGAATGGCGTCAATGAGAAACATATAAGGCTTCATTTTGCATTAAGTATGTGCGCGATAAATGGACGAATATCACACCAACCGATTTCGATGATTATTTTTTTAGCTGACTTCAAGAAAGGAAGAGCTAAGCTAATAATTCTCTAGTAAATATTTATTTATGTGTATAATACAATCCTAAAGGGCCTGAGGGCTCTCCTGGTTCGTATATACATAATAGTGACCCTGCCTTCTGAGCCGGAGGTCGCGGCACTGAACATACTCGTATCTACCGGTTTTGTTTAGGGGTTTATAAGTATTTAAGTATATTTATCAGTTGTTTGGTACAGGACCGCAATCTTAGCCTGTGTGTGAATTATTTCCAAATTTTTTTTTATAACTAGCAGCGCCAAGCGGTTTCACCCGCGTAGTTCCCGTTCCCATTTGAATACGGGGATAAAATATAGCCCATGTGTTATTCTAATGTATAAGCTATATAGATGTAAAGTTTCATCAAAATCTGTGCAGTAGATTTTGCGTGAAAGAGGAACAAACATTCATACATCCATACATACAAACTTTCGCGTTTGTAATATTAGTAGGACTAGATATAATCTCTAGCTACTAGACTTACTAAGAAAATATACATTGATTTACAATAATTACAGATAAAAAATGTCCTCCAAAGAGGAACCATGTGGGATAGTGCCCAGAAGACTGGCAGCATTCCCTCTCTGGATAGCTAGGCTGATCCTTTGACAGAGATAGCTGCCAGCCCTCTGGTCACCTGAAGCCTCGACCAAACGCACTGACAGCTCTTTGAGGAGCTGCCGGGCCCCCGGACCCCACGGTCCCATGGTCTCCACCCCAAAGAAAGAAAGAAAGAAAGAAAGAAAGAAAGAAAGAAAGAAACACAATTACCTACAGTATGTATATCAAAGCCACAAGGAGCTTAATTGATTACCAAAATTGGATAGTTTCTCACACATTCGTTCAACTTGCGCTGTGCACTATACAATTTCACCTGCACTTGTGAGTCGGCGCACGTGTACGCCTGTGGGCCTTCCTGTCTCAGGTAGTCACAGTTATCCTTTTGTAGGTTAATGTGTGACCCAATGTAGTGCCTTTTTTGGTCGAAAGATTGGTTTAGGGTCGAAAGTTTAAAGAAATTTTAAACCGGTGAAAAAGAAAAAACTCCGGTTGATATGGGCTGCGGTTTTGTTTGATAGAGATAGTTGTAGAGTTTTTTCTTTCAATAAATATGAAGGGAAAATTCACAGATAGCTTTTTACCTCTAAATTAGTATCTAGTAAATCCTGTATCTCACAAATACCTTTTTAATAATTGTTCTAAATATTAATATTCTAATCTAATCTAATCTATTCGACGAAATTAGTTTGAGGTTATGTATTATAATCATTTATGAATGTAGGCACGAATCGAATAAAACTCTCTCGAATATTAATCCAAGGCAGGGATCAGACTATCGCGTCGCCCTTTATGTACATCAAAAAGTAAAAAACAAGATGTATTTAAAAATGTATTTAATTTTGCAATTTGTAATCTTATTACTTGTATTTTAATTATTTTCAGTAAATATATATTTTTCTTAAAAAAAAAGATTGTTTGTTTTATTTTCTTTTTACAAATTTCAAAATGGCGCTCCGATTTAGGTGTAGCTAAAAAAGAAAACTGCCGGCTCGTGAATAATGACAGCCAGCCGATATCTTATGAACCTGCTGCATCATATTTGTGTACAACATTATATTATGTGTAATAAATGTGAAATTATGTCATAGTCATTAGTTGTTATTTCCCCATCTCGAGTGCATATTATGCTGAATTGCTATCGCATGCCGCTTATGAAACGTAAGTGCTTTCGTGGTAATGTTTTATTTATGTAAACGGAAACATCAAATTCGCATTTGTTTTTGTATGAATGTGTCTATAGTGTTGCATAAAGGAATGATTTATCTATATGCATACATATGGCCAATGATGGTATACAGTTTGAATAAGTTACTACTTTCGTTTTGCGGATGTCCTGGTATTCATAGGCTTGTATCTTTTTGGACGCAGTTTTAGACACGATTATTAGGTCCCAAAGTATGCATAATGCATATATAAATAAAAATATACACCCAGCAACGGAACCGATTACGTTCATGGACACAAAATATGTTCGCCCGGTCGGGAATCCAACCCGCGACCTCCGACTCAGAAAGCAGGGTCACTGCCGATGAGCCAACAGTAGGTACTTATAGTGATGATGATGAGATGAAGTATACAAACTGTAATGCCGAAGGGCAAAAAATATTCACGACACTACCAGTATAGTAGGTAGTGCGGATGTAGTGTGGTAACACTTTTTAGGGCTTCAGAGTTTTTTATAGTTAATTCAAAATTCAAAAATATTTATTGCATGGCTGTAGGTTACATAATTTTGGACTTGATTAATAATAAGTACGTACTACACCTTATTTGTCATAGAAATAGTTACACTTTAGAACTAACCTGATTTTGTGTTAAGTTTAGAGCAGTTTTGAGCTATTGTAAAATGCTATAAGAAATAGATTCTCATCACTTGAATAGCATTCTTTGTAAGGATAAAATTCTATAAATGCTCATCCGAGAATACTTAAAAAGACATTCTAGTAGCAGAAACTTCCGTTATCACGAATTATGTTCTGCAAATTGAATAATTGAAGTTATTAGGATCCAGCTTTCTTTCGTTGGATTGTTAGTCTGTCTCTTCTGAATAACGATTGGCTGTTTTGTCAATTAGCCTTTGGCCTTTCACCGGTGAATTATTCAGGCGCAAAATTCACTTGAACGTAGCATAAATATTAACATAATATATTATACATAATGATTATATGGAGAGGAGTAAATAAGAGAAAACTCGAGACATCCGGCCGGCGCGCGCGCACCTTTTCCTCACTCGCAAAACTTGTCATCGCGATGACCCACTTTTGTCGGAGATATTTACATTTTTATATATTTTTACGTAACTATTAATAAAATATATAAAGTTTCTAAGGAGATTAATTTAAATTTCGTCGTTTAAATATTTTTTTAATTAACAAAACACCTATTTTTTATAATTTTTTACAGTTTTTTTGAAAATAGAACTACGATTACGAATATCACGAAGACTAAATTACAGTCGTATTCTAAACTGCTTTAAGCTCGCATTCAGCACTTCTTTCCAATAAAGATAATTTTATTTTCTACTTAAAAATAGCAAACCAATCAGCAATAACCGCTAACGACGCTCGGACACGAATCGATAAAAACAAGCCCTCTTCCAAATCGATCATCACTCGACTTTCACTTAAGAAAGTGGACTTGCCAAGCGCGCGCAAAATTCAAACCCGTCATACGTCACAAATATTTTTTATAAAAATTTGGACTTACCCAAAAAGCGAGCCTCATGATCCGAAAGTCACTGTCACTAGGAGAAAAATTAAAAAATAAAACAGTCACAGCACAGGCGCGGGCGCGCGCGCTTCTCACACAACTGAGGCGAAGGCTTCGCTCATACAGCCTCCCCGCCAAAGAAAGACAACCTTCACATTAGTGTATTATGTAAACTTGGGTAAAAATAGCGCAAGTGCATTTTGGAGATAATAGGGTGGGGTAGGATGGGGCTAAAGAGCTCACAATGGAAACGTTAGTGTTGAGAACAGAAACAGTTTGCGAAACAGATGTAAGACGAGTACGCATATTAATGAATCTTGATAATAAAAACATCGATGTAAAGGGAGAAGGGGAATGTGTTGCACTCCGCCATGGGTCAGCGATTTTCAAGCCAGTCTACAATTAAAATTAATAAACAAAAAGTTCATATCCCGAGTAGCCTCTAAAAATTTATTTCGATTTCTAATTTACAATTTCAATCAATTTTAAAATTAATATTA
Source organism: Ethmia dodecea (assembly GCA_963855545.1). Taxonomy (NCBI): domain Eukaryota; kingdom Metazoa; phylum Arthropoda; class Insecta; order Lepidoptera; family Depressariidae; genus Ethmia; species Ethmia dodecea. The sequence continues at coordinate 12,152,181 of OY979456.1, read as the reverse complement.
CGAGCGTTGGGCAATCCAAAAAAACATACTGATAAAAAGTGTGTATTTCCAGGAATGGAATAACTCTGACAACCCCTTGGAGATAAAAGCGACACAGCAACATATGTTTTTTATTTATAAAACAATAAAAAAAAATAAGATATTGAGTACTAAATATTAGGACACAGATTATCTTTTCAATACGAAGAAGAGTTCGAGTTTGGCTTCAGATGACCAAAGGGTTTTGTATCCAAGGATAACGTGATCAGACGAGCCACGGATAACGGCGAGTTGTATCGTGATCATAACGTGAACATAATGATAACGTGATCAGTAGCAACTCAAAAAATAATTTAAAACTATACCCGCTGATCACGATATCTGTCGCTACAAAAATTAAACTAAGGGTCGCGACACATCTGCGGAACGTACAGCGCCGAAGTTTCGGTGAACAAATACATTACGGTTGACGCGGGTGGCTGATCCATTTATCTTTAAAGTGAAACGTCAATGTATGTTGTTGACCGAATCTTCGGCGCTGTACGTTCCGCAGATGTGTCGCGACCCTAATACTGTCAGTTATCTCTGTCAAAGGGTGAACCTAGCTGTGGTAGAGCCACTTCGGGTTTTGGAAAAGTAAATAATAGAAGAAAGTAGAAGATTTAAAAAACAGTTTATTCAAGAGAGAGACAGTAGAGACAGACCGAATAATAAAGACATATAATTGGAAGGTCCTATTTAAATTTTATCGAAATCGGTCAAGCGATTATAAAAATGTAACAAGAGTTTATTGCAAAAATTAAATACATCGATGATATTTTTAGTGCTATTAGTTGAAGTCGGTTGTTTACTCTAGAGTTCGGTGTTTTATCTGTAAATATTGTACAAAAGTAAAAAAAAATCCTTATCAAATTATTTATAAGTACTGTATCTTGTATGGATATAAACGCAAATTTTCAATCATGTTACGAAATAAATACGAAATAATATGATCTAACCTCACAGTCCGTAATCAGTAATCACTCAGATCCAATTGAAACGAACTGACATATTGGACGACTGCAGAAAGGACTGAACGGAATGAAATGTCAAAGTAATTTGTCGAGTCATCTCTATCTGGACAGAGTTTAATTTTAGGGTTCCGTTCCCAAAGAATTACAGCAAACAGCGGCGGAGTCGCAATGGAGTCGCATCGACTTTCAATAAGAGACATATAAGCCTCTACATTGAATAAAAACATTTGATTTTATTATGGGTATGGCAGAAGAAGCACGAGAGTCGAATAAATGCAGTAGAAATGCGCTCGCTAAGAAGCATGAGTGGAGTACGATTGATTGATAGAATGAGGAATAGTGTAATCCGAGAGCGTTGTGGCTTGAAGGAGGATGTAGTGACTAAGATTGAGAAAGGAATGCTCAGGTGGTTTGGACATGTCGAGCGGATGGATGAAAGGCGTCTAACGAGACAAATATATAATGGGATTGTAAGTGGCCGAGTTGGCAGAGGGCAACCTAGGCGTACTTACATCGATCAGATCGGCGATGTATTGAAAAAAAGCCAGATAAAGAGTACCCGAAACCGACGAGCTTGTATGAACCGATTGATGGATGTGGATGAGGCACGTGAGGTATGCCAGGATCGTAGCAGGTGGCGGGCTGTTGTCTCTGCCTACCCCTTCGGGAAAAAGGCGTGAGCATATGTATGTATGTATGTATGATTTTATTAGTAATTTTGTACTATTATCTATACTTTTACATATTCTAAAATATGGGTTTCTTGAGCCTGCAATAAACACATTATTTATTACGTCGCTAGTGCTATTACGTTGCAAGTAAGTCCGGGTCCGGGTTGAAATCCTGGTCAGGGCATGTTAGTTCCAATAATCTTGTCAAAAACTTACGTACATATTTATCACTAGCTGTTCCACGCAGTTTCACCAGCGTAGTTCCCGTTCCCGTGGGAATACGGGAATAAAATATAGTCTATGTTACTTAGTGATAATGTAACTATCCATTAATGAAAGAATTTTTAAAATCGTCCCAATAGTTTTTGAGTTTATTCGTTACAAACATATTTTTTTTTCCAATATTAGTGTAGATAGTGTAGACTAGCTCGACGGTGAAGGAAAAAGTCGTGCGGAAATTCGTAGGCCCCAGAAATGATTTTAAGGTGTGTATTATTTTATTAACCTTACTTAAGTAAATAAGCTGAATCAGAATAATAATTATTGATTTTATGATAAGTTATGATCATTTAACAAGTACATTTCGCGGCCACATGCATTAGGTCAGTAATAAATTTAAAAAAGCTATTTAAAATGTTCTCGTATATTTCTTTATCATTTTGATTGACTAATATCCTTTGCTTTTATAAATCGTTTATTAGAAATATTTTTCATCGTCCAAAATTCAATTTAAATTGCATTGCAGTACCTAATTATGCGGTTCAATGCCAATTGATGATGGCATCAAGGTCGTAGAAGATGCAGACGATAAAAATCAAATGCATATTCTTACATGGGCACAATTTTTTTAAGTGGAAGACTTATTTGTATTATCTGTAGGCGATTTAATATAATTTATGTAGTTTTAAGTAGACCTTGCCAAGCATTTTAATTTATTATTAATCATAATTCTCGTGACATAACACATACCTATTGTAGTGAGAAACACACACCTAATTTGATAAGGACGAAAAGTCATTAAAGTGACTGTTGCTGGGATAAAGTACGATTAAATAATTTTGACAAAATAACATTTATAAGTTTAATTATGTACAAATAATTTTACGAGTATATACTGACTAATAGAATGTTGTCTAAATAAAGTGAAACTAACGTAAACTTAGTTATTTTAAACTAGATAAATGATATTTATATACTATTTTTAATAATTTAAGTACTTATTTTTTTAGGATATTTGACTGCCAAGTTAAATGAGCTACTTTTTATGATCTGTCAAAACGCAAATTTACTATGGAAAATGTACTGAATACTGAGTTTTTGTAGGTGTTTTGGGATAATCATTTTAATTAATTGTTACTCGAAATAATATAATTTCGATACAGTCAAATACAAAATTATAACGGTAGTTATAATAAAATTAAAAGTTTTTAGAAATAGACTAGTTACTGGGCATTAGTTGTGAGTTGTATTCGGTCATTCATCTCGACACTCAATAATGTTCTGATTAAATTCTTTATGCAAAACATAACGACACGTTTGGTCAACGCCAAAATGTAACATAGATTAACCAAACCAATAATTTGCATCTTACAAAAAGTGGATACCTAATAACCTTGACATTATTGTGGACAATGTATTTCGAAATACATTACTCGAAATTTAATATTAACGGCCAATGTAACGGTTCATTGAGACAAAACATTACGGCAAGGACTAACACATTACAAAAACGGTTTAGCAATTCTTGGAATCCATAAAACATTAAAAAAGTCGCAATAATTGATTCTAACATAAAAAGAATGTTTAAAAACCGCTAGTTGATGACATAATGTACCAGATAGAAGCTGTCTTTCTAATATGCAAATGGCCTTGTAACTAATTGGCGATACATTAGTGAAATACTTGAGTTTACTTATTTTTAAGAATTGGCTTCTTGGTTTTACATAGTTGAGAGTTAGCAGGCAGTAATGACTTCGTTAAACGTCTTGACACACTCTGACAAATTATTTTCTGAAACTCTATATTTTATTTAAAATCTACAAAGCGTAACAGAAAAAGCGCAATTCCTCATACACCCCAATTAGTATATTTATATAAAAAAATATATGATGCACTCGAACTTTAGTTGTGCCTAACCAAAGAGATTTAAATATAATAGAACATAGAGGGGACAAAGTAAGGAAAATTTGAAGCCAAAAGTTATTCCAAGTGGAATAAGTCTAGTACAATTTCGACCGAATGACAGCTCGCGTTCATACTAACTGACATGACGCTTGAACTTCATTGCAAACATGCTTCAAAGTTTTCTATGAAAATATTCCCAATGCCCCCTCTATGTCCTATTATATTTTATTTAATCTATTTGTGTCTAACCAATTTTCTTAAATATCGATTAATAATAGCGCGATTTCCATAGATAGCACTAAATTCAGCTACGCTAATTCATTTTTAGGAAAAATTTAACACATTTTAAAAATAGCTGAAATCGAATAAGTATAGTCGATACTGAACAAACTAATTTCAGGAATTACGCTTATTCTGTTACATGTTGTATATAATATAAAAATGAATACCTATTTTCCTTGGTCACGGCATCACGCGTGAACGAGTGGACTAATTTTGACGTGACAACGTCTTATAATTTGATGGAGCCGGCTGCATGCACGAAAAAGTGTGACGTATGCGTCGTTCCAGTGCAAGCGAGAGCGCGCAACGAGCGACAAGAGGCACAATCCATTCCATCAGTATTTTCTTATGACTCTACAGACAACCGATTTTTCTTGTTGTCTTTGTTACTGTCAGAAGGTTCTTATGAAAGAAAAAAACCAAGAAAGTTTCGCGAAACAATAGAAAATTAAGAACATTTAACGAGCATATTTTTTTTTCCTATGTACTATCATGGCGTTTGATATACCTACTGTCAGGACGTCTGTCGGGTCAGTTAGTACTTAACTTACTAATAAATGAGACTACAAACAATTGTCCACAAAATCGTTATCAAACCCCGTCTCGAAAGGGATCCACGTAACATACAGTGCTTTTAAATGAGTATACAGTTTAATAATAACAAATAACCAAAAGTGGTCTGCGTTGCGCAAGAGTCCCTGGGTCGTCCTACGTGCAGTGCATGTGTGGTTATGGTCAATTTTTATTACGTACTGTTATTTGAACCGCTAAGTGGAACAAAGGTTGTTTTGCGAAATACTCCATCGTTTCAGTGTGGGCATTTCAGATTATATATTGGGTGTAGGCGCAGGAGTTTGTAGATGATTTTAGACGGTTGTTATGATAGTTTGTTGACCGTTATCCTATGTCGAGATTAAATTAAAAAGGGAATTAATCTCCGAGGGGGTAGGCAAAGGTATTCCAGTGCTGGAAATACCCACTTTTCATTAGTATATATATTTTTGGGCATCAAAGGTTCTGTTACTTTAATTAAACTGTGTTATTGAGAAGTTTCTTGTGAAGCTCTGCTACAGAACACTTTCCGAAGCGGAGGTAGACTGGTAATAACTGCCTATTAGTCTATAATAACCTATGTTAAATATTATAAAGAGGAAAGATTTGTATTTTTGTTACGAATAAACTCAAAAACTACTGCTCCGATTTTAAAAATTTCTTCACCAATGGAACGCTAAAATATGCCTGAGTAACTTAGGCTTTATTTTATTCCCGTATTCCCACGGGAACGGGAACTACGGGGGTGAAACCGCGCAAAACCGCTAGTATTCAATAAGTGTATTCCACATTCTGAAGTTCAATAAAAACATTGATGCCATAGTTAATATACATCACTATTGATAATGTTACAAATAAAGCAAAACAACTGAGTAACTGAGTATTATGTTATACTTACCTACATTATAATACGGAAGATATGATACAATGGTACATTTCTTGAATCATTATACCGTGTTACGTAACGGTACACCAATTTTAAATGAAGTAAAAAAAATCAATTACAATGCACCAAATAATGCAACATACATTCACCGTTGATGAAACAGCGTGGAGGTTGCCATACTACCATCTTATTTGTGTAATTTCAGTGACACAACTAAAACTTTGAACACTCAGTCAGTTTCACGATTCACGTCTTACCAGATGTATTGGTAACATTTCGGTAATCGTGCACTAGGTATGGCGCAAGTTAGGCTGATATTTTATTCATCACTAGCAGCTATCCGCGGTTTTACCCGCGTAGTTCCCGTTCCCGTTGGAATACGGGGATAAAATATAGCTTATGTGTTATTCTGATGTATAAGGTATGTAAGTGTTCAGTTTCATCAAAATCCTATCAGTAGCTTTTGCGTGAAAGAGGAATATACATCCATACATCTGTTCATCCATACATACAAACTTTCGCGTTTATATTATTAGTAGGACATTAAAATTAAAAAATATTCGGTTAGAAAAAAATATAAATAAAAATCTTACTCCTTTTATCACCGAGAGGGTGGAGGTATTCCATTTCTGGAAGTACCTACCCACGTTTCACCAGTATTATTTGGACCCCAAAACGTGATAGGTGGTGAGCCCATCGCCGGACCGGGTCTGTTACACGTGCCTCAGAATAAATAAAAATATTACATTATAAATTCTCATTATAGGTACCTCAACGTCCCATTATAATCTGATGAAAAAGGGAACTCTTAAACGGACATCAGCAAAACACTCACTATCAGAGTAATAAGTTTAGTAACGGATCCAAATAATAGTAGACTCACACTTTAACAAGTTCACTAAAAATGTTGAAAAAATGTTTTTTGGTATTTCTTGATTTCGGTCTTTTGTATTATTTATTGTGAGTGTAGGTATACTCCATACGTAAAAATAATGGAATCAAAAATATGTGTACAAACAACTACTTTCTTCTATGCAATCGTAAAATTATGTAAATACACTGTAATTCACAAGTTTAATTCATAGAGCCAAAAGTAAATTACATTCGCTAAAACTTTACATAAGTTTACTTAATGTTTATGTCTTGGCCAAATTTGGGCTTTTGAAGAACTATTACTTGAGAGGCGGTTAGTAATAATAGTCTGTGCACTGTTATTATTTCGTGGGTTGGGTTAAGGTCTAAACAACACGTCACAGAATAAGCGCAATTCCTCATACACCCCAACTAGTTATATTGATATAAAAAAATATGACGTATTCGAACTTTAGTTTTTTTTTTAACCAAATTTCTTAAATAATTATGAAATTTGGTTAAAAAAAACTAAAGTACGAATACGTCATATTTTTAACTAATAATAGTACGGTACATTTAGTTACGCTAATTCATTTTTCGAAAAAAATTAACACATATTTAAAGTAGCTGAAATCGATTACGTTGTCGATACTGAACAAACTAATTTTAGGGATTGCGCTTATTCTGTTACATATTGTATAGGCTGTTGCGTTTTATATCTACCGACTATTATTTTGAGGAAACCCGCAGGTCCCAGAATTAATTCTGAGGCATGTCACGTTTATGGGTCCAAAAATATATCTACTGGTAAAAAGTGGGTGTGGTTTTTTCCAACCCCCTCGGGGATACAGGCGTAAGTATATTTTATTTTTTATTAGTCCAGCTTAGCAGTAACTCAAACAGAAAACTCTTTACGTGTGTATAAATAAACCTTCAAATTATAGTAATAAAAATAAATATTTTTTTAAACTTTTGTATCATTGCCACACTAGTACAGTCGATATCAAAAGGAAATTATGAACGATAAAGTTTTGATATTAACCATCGATTAACGAATATACCTACTTAGCTGTGATCAAGGGTGGATCAGCTTGGTCTAGAGTCTAGGCTGACAACTGATCATTTTTAGGGTTCCGTAACCAAAAGAAAACGGGACCCTATTACTAAGACTCCGCTGTCAGTGCGTCTGTCTGTATCTCATGAACCTTGATAGTTAGACAGTTGAAATTTTCACAAATGATGTATTTTTGTGTTGCCGGTGTAACGACAACGTCAAATACTAAAAAACCTAATAAAATAAATATTTAAGGGGACTTCTATACAATAAACGTGATTTTATTTCATTTTATTGATTCGACTGGCACTTGGCCCGTTTTCTAAATTTAATTAATAAACTTAATTTAATATATACTTGGTATACTTGGATACGGTTTGAGTGTATTTATTTTTAGCTTTTCATTTGTTGAACTTCTGTTGTTGATTTGTCAGCACCAAATAGGTACAGATGTTCAGATCAGTATTGCAACAACAAACGTGAAGAGCTAAAGCTCTTGATGATGTTGATATAGTTACGCAACAGACGCACAGATGTGCAATTATAGTGTTTATGTGCTGATTGTAAGCTGCAAACCGCAGAGGTTACGGTGGAAACACACGGTAATGTACGGGTAGACGGCCTACTGCGGCTTATGTCACTTGGTGTGAACTATATGGCAATATATCAGTAATGGATCGGTGACCTTACAAATAACATTAAATAAAAAACATATAAGATCCCAACACAAAAAATACATATAAACACCAATGGATGGACAGATTTTTTTAAGCCATACCTAAGAACACTTTCGATTAAGTCATCTTTCAAACAAAAGAAACTAAATCAAAATCAGTTCAGCCGTTACGGAGTTACGAGCGAACAGACAGATAGACAGAAACACACTTCAAACTTCTAACATCCCTCTGCTTTACGTCGGAGGTTAAAAACACGTCAAAGTGGGAAAGTCGGCGAAAAGGTCAGACTCTTGCTGTACTCTTCGTTTATTAGTGATCAATTTGGCATATAAACATTTATTAACAAGAAATAATAGTTGTATACATAAATGCAAGTCAATCCTTAGAACGGAATCAACGGAGAAAGTCCGATGCCCATAAAGACAAATAGAATTTCGGATAATCAGAATGGCAGACACGCGAAATTTCGGATTAGCAGAATGTCGGATAATATGCGAAATGTCAGACAAACACAACTTTCAAGCGACAATCGACGGGCCTGTTGGCTCAGGTGGTAGTGACCCTGCCTTCTGAGTCGGAGGTCGCGCGTTCGATCCCCGCTCTTGGCCAAAATTTGTGTGCATGAACATGTCTGTTGGCTTCGTTTCTGGGTGTTTATGTTTATGTATGTCTATCAGTTGTTTAGTACCCATAGTACAGGCTCTGCTTAGTTTGGGGCTGAATAACCGTGTGTAAATTGTGTATCACAATTTATTTAATTATTTATTTAATTCTTCCAAATTTTATCCGTCGGAAATTTTGACAATATGTGGTAACTAAAGTCATTTAATTTTATTCTAAGTAATCTAAGAAACTGGTTGTCGACTAAGAATCGAGTGAATCTTAGCGATATTTATTGTTTTATTTTCATATCAGCTTACTGACCGACATTTATCAACACGAGCAGTTGCTGACCTTACTCGCTCACGTATGTTTTCACTAAACTTATTATGATGATTGCACAGTTGCTCCCAAAATTAAAATTAATTAATATTTTTACACTCACGATTTTCCGAGAGTTGCCCTCATCTATCAATCATAATCTAATGTATGTTTATTTCTGGATTTTGAGTCTGTATCCATTTTGTGGAACGATACGAATATTGTTGGAGTGCGATGGTAGTATTACAGGATGGTAGTATGACTGGCGCAATCCTTCTCTCCCAAACTAGGCAGGGCCTGTAGGTACTATGGGTATTAAACAACTGATAAACATACTTAAATAAATACTAAACACCTAGACACAAAGCCAACAGACATGTTCATGCACACAAATGTTGGCCCCGAGCGGGGATCGAACCCGCGACCTCCGACTCAGAAGGCAGGGTCACTACCAACTGAGCCAACAGGCCCGTCTATAAAGTTGAGATGAACATTTTACCGCATTTTTGGTTAGACAAAACTAAAGTACGAAAGCATCATATTATAAGGAATTGAGATTATTCTGTGACGCGTTTTAGGTATATGTGTGTAAGGTCTTTGGCTCAAAGGGTGGTCAAGGACGATAGAACAGAAGGAATAAAGATATGACCTCAATAATTGGCACGACATATCAACACACAACCTTATCCGCTGGATTTAGTAAGCTGAAGTTGTAGGTAGCTTTTAGTGTTTAGGAATCCACTAAAAAGGGTTATTAACATATACAGAATTAAAAAGTTCGAAACATAACAAATTTCAAGAATCAATATTGAACAACAGAGTGGTCAGATCATAAAATAAGCTACCAGAAGTATTAGTCTCAGCACCCAATGTTAATCAATTTAAAAATAAACTTGACAAATACCTACATATCCTCTAATGAGAAAACTTGAGTGGAGAACACCTGGATACAGGCGTTTATCAGAGGGTACAAAATATTTTTAGGGTTCCGTACCTACTTAAAGAGTGCCAACGGGATGGCATTACTAAAAAAAAGTAAACACAAAGTGTCCCCTTAAAGTAAACGTGTTTTTTGTACTGTACCTTTCAAGTGGCATTTGGCCGGTTTTTAAAATTGGTTTTTGATCCGATTCCCATGCATTATCTGTTTATACAGTCATCGTTTCACGATTAAAAAGTTTTTACAGAAAAATAACTCTTACTTCTTGATTTTATATTAACACTAGCGACCCGCCCTCGCTTCGCTTCTATATGGTGTACTAGCTTTTACCCGCGGCTTCGCTCGCGCACGTTTATTTCACCCCCTTAGGGGGTGAATTTTGCAAAATCCTTTCTTAGTGGATTTCTAGAGACTTGAAATTTTTACATAGATAGCTTATACAGTGTAGGCCACTGTATAAGCTATCTATGTGAAAAATTTCAAGTCTCTAGACCTAGCGGTTTAGGCTGTGCATTGATACATCACCAGTTAGTTAGTTTATCGTTTTATATATATAGATATAATTAGATAAAAAACTTCCTATTGACTTACTCTATTAAAAACACCGCATCAAACTCCATTGCGTAGTTTTAAAGTTCTAAGCATACATAGGGACAGACAGACGGGAAGCGCCTTTGTTTTATATGTAGTGATAGTGATACGCAAGGTATTAAACATAATGCCGGGCCTGTTGGCTCAGTTGGTAGTGACCCTGCCTTCTGAGTCGGAGGTCGCGGGTTCGATCCCCGCTCGGGGCCAACTTTTGTGTGCATGAAAATGTCTGTTGGCTTTGTGTCACGTGTTAATTATTTATTTAAGTATGTCTATCAGTTGTTTAGTACCCATAGTACAGGCTCTGCCTAGTTTGTGTCCCAGAATTTATTATCACTATCACTACATATAGTATAAAACAAAGTCGCTTTCTCTGTCCCTATATCCCTATGTCCCTTTGTATGCATAAATCTTTAAAACTACGCAACGGATTTTGATGCGTTTTTTTTAATAGATAGAGTGATTCAAGAGGAAGGTTTTAGTGTTATCATTGCACCCGTGCGAAGACGGGGCGGGTCGCTAGTTGTTATTATACTGTGACAACCCTATTTCGAAACAGCTTCAGATACTAATCAGCTATAACTCTTGTCAATTATAACGGGGAAATGGAAACTATCTCAGATGATCCTCTCTTAGATGTGCGATGCAACATCGGTAACGTATGTATGTTAATGAGTAACCCATAAGGCGTGTAGGGTTGCCAAAAGGTCGATAGCCTACGGCTACGTAAAAGCGGCAAATTCGGTGATTTTGTAACCTTTGTGAAATGTAGTAGGTTGAGCATCGTTTGGACCATACCTGTTTTAGGGTTTCGTATCTAAATGGTAAAAAAGGACCACTTAGTTCAATTTCAATTTATTTATTTATTATCAAATCGTAACATAAGAGTTTTCTCGAAAAAATCAAGGCGTTACAATGATTATTTATTATTTTATTTTATTTCAGGCAGTCTATAGCACTACCTACTTAGTTTTTAATTGTGGAGACTTATAATTAGCTAGTGATATTTCTTATTGTATCTTTATTTTATTGATGTAAAATGCTGTAAGTCTTCCTAAAAGTAAAAAAAAAAAAAAATTAAAAGTAGAGATTTTGTCTGTCTGTCTGTCACAGCTTTTCAGCAACTATTAAAGCTATCGACATGAAATTTGGAATAGTTTAATCAGGTATGTAGTTTCGGGCAATAAGTCCCACATTATAAAATATAGGTAGGTACCTTACCTACATTTAAAAATATATACATGTAGGTATATTATTTTGAAGATGACGCAACACTTCCTTATTTCGACTAAAAGAATTACAGCAAAACTCTTTTAAAACCAAATTTTTTCATGCCCCATATATAACAAATACAAAAGTATTTACATTAAAAACCAGGTCGCGAGTACAATTAATTTTTTTTGTTAGTTGCCTTAATAAGTGAGTAAGTAACAACTTTTTATTATACACCAACAATAAAAATATGCCATAAGTGACACAGTGACACAAATGAAAAAACCAAATAAAACAATAAAATAATTCCTAAATTCCAGGAAAGTTGAAAACCCTACTAGCTACATCCAGGCGCATGCGTGTTGTAACGTTACGTAACGCAGCGTGCATGGACTGCGTTTTGTAATGTTTAGATTTCTTCCATTTTACCATTTCGTGAAGGTCGTTGGTAAAAGTTATCGATAAATAATATTTGTAATCATTAGACGCTAATAAAATTAACGGCCAGATTATGTTTTGGTGTCCACATCCTCTCTACTTGCTAACTAATCCATTCGATTGTTTTAATCAATCCACAGTGTTCCTCTTGGGAGGTCATTTTTAGGGTTCCGTACCCAAAGGGTAAAAACGGAACCCTATTACACAGACTTCGCTGTCTGTCCGTCCGTCTGTCATAAGCTGTATCTCAAGAACCGCGATAGCTATACAGTTGAAATTTTCACAAATTATGTATTTCTGGGTATTTCCAGTAATGGAATACCTCTGCCTACCCCCTCGGGGATATAAAAGGCGTGAGATTATTATATTATGTATTTCTGTTGCCGCTATAACAACAAATAAAAAATAAAAATAAAATAAATGTGATTTGAAACAACAACGTGATTTTTTTGCTGTTTTTACTTTCGTGCGCGAGTCCGACTCGCACTTGGCCGTTTTTTTTTCAATATACTGCGAATTCTACACGGTCATCTGCGCTGCTTTTCCACGCTCATAATATAATTACTGTACTTAACTGAAAAATAAATAAATTTCAAAAATATAATAACCAGTTTCGAACACCCGATAGTTACTAAAACGATGAAAAAAACTCCAGACTTGTTATAACTTCATCATGTTACGAAAATGAAATTGACAATGTGAAAATAATTCGTCAAATGGCGTGCTTCGAGCTGTCGTTAAATTAATGTGCTATGAGGTAACGATGATTCGTGGCGCTTTCAAATTGCAAAGGTTAATGTCATAAGTATATGAGCATAATTCGTGGTTTTTAAGTAAAATAATGCTTACGTCATTATTTTACTTAAAAACCACGAATTATGCTCATGATTATGTAGCAGTAAGTAGCGTTAATCTCATAAAATCGTTGTGACGCTTTATGCGGCGATTCGCAACGCACTACACATAGTATATTAAATTTTGTATCGAGGGACTAAACGAAGCCATTATATACCAGAGGGTATATTATGTTGGCGTTTAGTCTCGAGGTGCAAACTGTACTTTTCACTTTGAGTGCAAGAAAAATAGTAAATTTATTAAAAATTTATTTAAATCCGAACAAATTTACACTCGACAATTTTCGCGGTTAGTTTTTTCTTTTAATTTAAACCTATCACAAGACACAGATTAACCAATTTATAACACATGGCGCCACCTTTTTTTTGCGAAAAAACCATGGAACTAAAACTCTCAACATTTTCGTAATGCAAATGGTCCATACTCCACAGATATTTACTGGAGTTTGTCTATGTCTCATTAAGGAAATTAAAAAACAAATTACTTTTTACTCCCTAGGGACTAAAGTGGTCACTTTAGTCCCGCTTCGTAGGGCTATATTGGCGTACTTTTAGAGCATGAGAAGTGAAAAAGATTTTAATTGCGCATCTTGCCCCCATCGTCAAACAATTGGAGTTCAGCACCACCTACGATGAGAAGTCAGTAGATCAAATAAAATGTTTTAGTGCCTTCTGCCGCCAGCCATATTTTTAAGTAACCATTACTTTATTTTCACTTAGACTTAAATCATACTCAAGTGTATGTTTAAGATGCTTAGAAAACCAAAGGACGGTTATTTCTAGAAAATTTTGAGTTGTATCACAATGAACACACGAGAGTCGTCTTATAAGGTACGGAACCGCTAAAAATAAATGAACGCTTATATCGACATTGAAAGATATAATAATGAGATTTTTATAGGTTATAAATTGACCCTAAAGAAAGCCTTATACCTCCAAACATATCAAACTTCAAACTGTCAATTCAAATTACGCATTGATGGTTCAATTACACGAATATTTACGGACAATACACGAAAATAAACATATTACACTGTTTGACAGCCCATTTGAAATTTTAAACATATACAATGGTTTTGTGCCTTACGATCCGGGCGATAGAGCACAAAATGTATTGTATTTAAAATAAATTGTTTTTCACACAATAATAGCGTTCACCGCTGAGAATTTATAGATGTCTAAAGAATAAAGTTTACGATTATATGTTGGGAATGCATAAATAAGTTTGTAAATGTGTTGGTCGGCTACCAAAGGTTTCCAAAGTCATTGAGTGGGTAAGTGTATTCGTGTATCATGAGGATGTCTATCTGTTTGTCCACCTCAGGCAAGGACCTTTCACCTCAATATTTATCCGATATTGGAATGGATACAGAAATGTTTGTGTAGTTACTAACACAGTTTAAGTAAATTCTGTTAGGTAAGTATAAGAAAGGTTTCCTTGTTGAAATAGGTTACGATATTTCGATTAATTGACAGCCGTAACTTCCATATTATTATTATTACTATTTTTTTTTTTTAAAAAAGATCAATAAAAAATTCTTTAATCTGTACAAAATATGGAAGTTATATAATAACGATTATTATTATTATTATATAACTTCCATATTTTGTACAGATTAAAGAATTTTTTATTGATCTTTTTTTAACAAGGTTGGGTATCAAATTACTTTTGAAACGAAAATATACACTAACCTACACTTGTACACTAAAATATTCCATATATCTATGAATTATATTATTAACAGGAAAGAATTGTATTTTTGTATGTTTGTAACAAATAAACTAAAAAGTAGTAAACCGTTTTCAAAAATTCTTTCATCAATTTAAATCTAAAAAAATCTAAATAAGCAGATAAGGATATCTGGAGTAACATGGGCCATACTTTTCCCATGGGAACGGGTATTACGCGGGTGAAATCGATCGGAACATCCAGTAATTGGTAAGTAAATCCCTTCTCTCCTAACCTTTGTGTGCTATTTGTCTGAATTTATTATGCGGTCAATTTCTCAAGTAAGATAAAATAAATGATTTATTTGACATGATAAGTTTAATAACATAATTGTCTGAAAAAATTTAATAAAAATACTGTAACTGACTCCTTTGATATTTTATAAGAAACTTTTTGGTTGTATTTTTGGTACCTAATGTCATGTCAAAAGGAAAAAAAAATGTTGAGTCAGTTACGAGACATTGATGTCTTCTTCAGGCCGAAGCTTAAATGCATTTGACAAAGAGGTTGGAAGAAAATCATTCTCTACTTTTTCTTTAAACGTCTTTGGCATTTGATAACATTTTATCGTAATTTTAAGGCATAATTTTTTTAATAAAGAAACATACGAGTAGGTACCACTATCAAAAATTTGGGTATTGGCAGATATATTTTTAGGGAATTTTACAAAGATAGATAATCATATTATGTCTGCACTCCGTTACTTGATGGGGTTAATGTACAAATAAATACCACGGCCAAAGATAGTGAGCAAGTTGCCGCGCTGCGGTCAGTGGGTCGCTATGTATAGACAGTAGAGCAGTGAAGCAACAGGCCTGCTCTCGCCTTCGTTTGTGCTTAGCCCTCATTCTAGATTCATGTTCAATAAACGTTTCTAGACGACACCTTATGATGTAATGTACAAATTTATAAATAGATTAGCGGGTATCCAGCAGTAGGTATATTATTTTACCCCTAAACGTGGTGACTGGTTTTGCGCCGGAGCGGATTGCTGCTACGCAAGAATCAGGTAAGAATTAATTCTGTGACGTGCAGGTCCATATACATGGTCTTTTTAAATTAAGTAAGTGCAAATATTCAAAGGGTAGATCAAATATTGAACAAAAAACAATTTTTCAAATTGATTTTTATTTTTAATACTCTACTTTACTAAATAATATCGATTATTACAAAAAAAAACACGCACTAACACACTTTACATTAAGAATACACGCACACTACTCATTTCTCAAAAATATCAAAATAAATAAATAATAAAAGCTGAAAAAAGTGGTGTTTTAGTGCGGTAGTGAGGGTCTCTTCAAAGCATGCTTATAAAAAACCTTATAAAAAAACTATTTACATAATTTAAAATAACCTTACACCTATATACAGGACAATATCTCTCTCTCTCTCACTCTTACTCACTCACTCATCAGAGGGACGTGAAAAAAATATAGATATGCGTCTTGCTTCATTATTGATGTGGGATACTGCTATGCGTTGGGCGTCCGTCGCAAATTTTGCCTTGCCGTGTCAACTCCATAGCCATACTCCATAGTCACATTAAGCCGCAACAGTTTACTTTCTACCGCTGTCCACTATACTCCCGTCGCGTCCGAGAAAGCTGCGTCCGCGCATCGCGTAAACAAATCGTTTTTACGCACCTCTCGTCATTTTCCCACACTTTGTTTACTAGAAATTTAAGATTTTGTGTGTGTTTCTTTCTTTTTAATATCCGTCTACACCAGAAATATCAAAAACTGGCCAAGGCCACTATTCCCGCCCGAGGGATAACGTGATGGATCTTTGACAAAACCCCGTCGTCTGCTTTGACTTTTCATTTTCTTTCTCTTGTTTGTTTCTCTTGTTTGACGGGTCTGTTGGCTCAGTTGGTTGGTAGTGACCCTGCCTTCTGAGTCAGAGGTCACGGGTTCGATCCCTCCTCGAGACCAACATTTGTGTTCATGAACATGTCTGTTGGCTTCGTGTCTGGGCGCTCAATATTTATTTAAGTATGTTTTCCAGTTATTTAGTACCTACAGCTCTGCCTAGTTTGGGACTAAATAACCGTGTATGGATTGTGTCTCACCTTATTATGAATTGTGTCTCATCTTATGGATTGTGTCTCACCTTATGAGGTGGGCCCACCTGCCGAAAACAAGTTATGAAATCGCTATTAAACCTTAGTATTCAAATTTCAAGTTTCGACGTCAGAGATAATGACGTAGATGAAATCTATATAAACGGCTGCGCGCATAAGGGAATGCAGGTGCAGCAAGACTTTCTCCACCCTTGGCCGAGAATGCAAGATCCATAAATACTCGTCAACTACGGAAGCGTGTACGCATACTTGGTATATGAATGTAAAGCCGCGTTTTGCCACGGAGTGCGGAACACCGTCTGATTCACTGATTAGATGCCGGACGTCCGAGTGCACTCGGATCACGTTTTACATGATACGAGTCCGAGTAGTCATCTGAACAGACTCAGCACTCCGGCTTAATGGTCCATTTACACGAGGCCATTCCATGAGCGACAGCAGAGACAGTTCACTCCATTGGATTGTCCTCAAGCCTTTTTTCTTCGCAGTTGGATTGGCTGAGTGGAATGGGTCATGAAATTACCTCGTGTAAATGGTCCATAAGTTTCCGTACCGACGACGGGCGCGTTTTCTATAGGTGCGAGCGGATTCTGCGAATAATTAATCCCTGTGGGCTCTGTCAGAAGATTCATTCTTGCAACATGCGAAAAATAAATACACAGTTAAAAATGAGTCGAATGAGCAGTGATAGCCCGGACGGTTAAAGAGCCGGCCGAAAATCAGTGAGGCTCGGGTTCAAATCCTGGCATGTACCAATGAGTTTTTCAAAAACTTACGTACATACTTATCACTAGCTCGACGGTGAAGGAAAACATCGTGAGGAAACCCGCCGGTGTCAGAATTAATTCTGAGACATGTGTAAACAGACCCGGTCCGGCGATGGGCTCACCACCTATCACGTTTAGGGGTCCAATATGTCTCGTGAAATGTCCAGTAATGGAATACCTCTGCCTACCCCCTCGGGGATAAAAGGCGTGAGATTATATATATATATATTATATATTAAAAATGAGTACCTACAGGACAGGTGAATTGGGGCTGTTCCACCTGCCTCAGAATCTGAGGAAGATATGAGTAGGTATAATAAGTTAAAAAAGGAAACTAACTTATTTGGTAGTCTTGGGTAGTTCCCGAACGACCTAGTTCGAAAGAGCGCTCTTTTAGGTGAACTATGCGAACTAGTTCGTCAATAATCTCGCTTTTAGTTCTTTTAAAATAAGTTTTTCCGGAGTCCACTCTATTATGAAGTGGCACTGCATAGCTGACTTATTTTTTTTACTCTTGCCGCTTTTACAAGAGTTTCTTATTAAATTATAGTCTATCTATGGTTAAAGTTCGTGAAGCGCTCGTAGCCCTGCGGTGCCAGTGTGTTTGTAACGATCACACTGGTTAAGCAAAGTTGGGCGCGGTCAGTCAGTAGATGGGTGACCGCCTAGTGGCATTTATATTACGAGCGCTTCCGTGTTTCGGAAGGCACGTTAAATTGTTGGTCCCGGTTTTCGTTGTGTTTCCGCACAGTGGAAGTCGTTAAGCCATGTCAGATACCCTTTGGTGGCTTGAAAAATTCTGACTGTTAAGTGGCCACTAGCTTAATACCATCTCCCAATCCGCGGTGGGCTCGCGTGAGAGATTATAGCCCATACTTCCTCTGTGCGAGGAAAGACCCTTAGTTCAGCAGTGGGCTGTTACGGGTTGATGATGATGATGATGGTTAAAGTTATTCGCAAAAATAATATGAAAAACATTTCCTTATAGAACTATCTCCATATATTTAAAAAAAAGAACTAAATGAACGAACTAAATGAACGAACTAGTTCGCGGTAGGCTTGCGAACTAAATTGAGCGCTCCTAAAGGCGAGCGACTATGCCCAAGACTAGTATATGCCCTATAGCCAGGATTCGTACCCGAGCCTTACGCATGACAGGCGGGCACAGTGCAATCATGGCTCCAACAGTATGTATGTAGGTATTTAAAAGTATAGTACCTAGTAGTCAGTATGTATTTATTCCACCGATTATCTATACCATCAAATGCAGGAACAAATAAACAACAGATTACTGAATAGTAAACATGACTACAACTTAAATCTGATTAGATTCGGTGATCGAAAGGAGATGTTGATAAACCGGTTTTAGAGATTGTTGTAGTGTGATGTCTAGTCTTACATGACCGAATGATTCCTACTGTTATATCACAGACAGGGGCGGCTCTAGGTTTTTATTTATTTATTTAATTCGGCATGCTTACAGCAAAACATAACATGAATCTTTGAACTTAAAATATACTAAAAACTATTACATTTGTGCTCGACAATTAATAACAAGCACAAAATTTGCGTAAAATTATGAAACAACTTTAAATTATAAAAACTTAAAAAAAGGACGGTTCAGGGGGACGGTTTGATACTCGTATCTTGACAATATGATTTCAGCAGTTTATGTTTGAAGGTAACTTGTGAGTCGTGGAAAACATCGATTTCAGGTATTTTTTTATTTACAGCATTATATTAAGTATATTTTAATTTAAAACACCAAAAGATAAATAATAATATGTCTAATATTTAGTATTTTTTTTTACAAAATAGCACTAGATCTAAACTAAAATGTTTTTACCTACATGTTGTGTTTGCCTGTAATTGGGTTTTCCCTGTCTTTTTAAGTCTTCCTCTATGTATAATAATAGCTTACAGTGTAAACCTGTTGGCAAACCTAATAAATTAATAAATAAAAGTTTAAATAAATTGAAAAGTACTTATTTTCTTATAATTTTGAGCTATTATTCATAATCTACCAAAATCTCACAGTCCTTGGTGAGCTCGCGTGCGAGATTATCTATACTACTCATACTTCCTCATGTGTTAGGAAAGACCCTTAGCACAGCCATGGGCTGTTACAGGTTGATGTTGATGATTCATAATAACATAAAACTCTAAAGAGTAAAAAACTCGACTTCAAGTTATACCTATGGTTTTCTCATAGATGTCATTGTCAGAACTAGACAAAATTCAAATGGGACCACACGCGAAGTACCTCAAATAAAAATAATAATCTTCAAAATCGGTTCACCCAGTCGAAAGTTCAGAGGTAACAAACATAAAATAAAACATAATAATAATAATATGTTTCCAATGAGGCGTTTTCGGTGACAGCTGTCACTTGAGTATTCAAAGGTGTCAATAGATGGTGCTGAACTGAATTTTCAATTAGCTGTCATAAACTAGTACAGTAACAGCCATGCCACACATTAAAAAACTAGAAGTTGACATGTTTATACTAAATAAATATGAACACTGAGATTGTTTTATTGCTACAAAGGTTAAACACAATCTATCTATAATTATGTTGTTATTTTCATCATGCGTACATGTTCTATCGTTATCTGTAGAAATGGAGGCGTTCATACATATCCAACTCATGAGACCTTAAGACAACAGTGGATTAGAACTACCAGGATAAATGTTCAACGCAAAGTCGGGTGGAATCTGAGTAAATATTCCTGTGTTTGTTCGAACCACTTTAAACCTAGTGTAAATCAGGGGAAAACACCAACCACAACAAATTAGATATTATCACTAATATAAACAACACGTCTCTCGGCATTAATAGTTGTATATTTTCATGACCCTTGCATTCATGAGAACAAAAAAAAAGGCCATCATTCGATGACAGGTTATTGGTATGTGGACATCGCCATCTATCTTTAGTGAATGAACTAGTTTTTCTTTTTTAAAAAACGCCTCATTGAGAACCTCCTCCTTTTTTGAAGTCGGTTGAAAATAAAAGTTACGAGAATCGTAAATCAGAGGATGGTGTTAGCCTTTTTGAACTTTTATTTAAGGTAGGGGGTCTGTCAGTCCCTGAGTCCGCTCCTGTGCAGAGATATCAGTTTGTTGTTAGCTAAAATAACCGTAGTGTTTTGAAGGCATGCCTAATTCTTTAATATGTTCTCAGACTTTCCTCTTACGAAAGACAATAAGTTCTTTAAAATGTAGTATAAAAGCCGCAATCTAACAAATAAATATATTTTGAACATAATTGAAAAATGTATTTTGGTTGTTAAACTTAATTTTATTATCAAATTCTGTTAACTTTGATTACCTATAAAACAAGATAGCTAACATAATATAAAACACATTGAAATATATACTTGAAATAATAAAACAAAAGAGTACTTTATCTTCATTTTAGTGTACGATATTATGTAAATAAATAAAATTATAATTAAAAAATTTAAAAGTCAACGTCTCAAAAAAAACTGTAGAAAGTAAATAATAATATGTATATATATGTAGGCCCTTGTATCCGGTCAACCAGCGGGTTCCCGAAGATACCATTATAACAACGTTTATGATAACGTGATAACAATACATAGGCTACTATCTCTTTTTTTTCAGTCCCAAACTAGGCATAGCTTGTGCTCTGGGTACTGAAAAAATGATTAACATACTTAAATAAATATTAAACACCCAGACACGAAGCCAACAATATGTTTATGCACACAAATGTTGGCTTCGAATGGGGATCGAACCCGCTACCTAGGACTCAGAAGGCAGGGTCACTACCAACTGAGCTAATAGGCCCGTCAGAATTATTACTAGACCATATAGGTACTTCAGTATTCAGAAATCGGCCGCTGAACGCCTGAAGCGGAGCAAATATACCGACCTCAATGAGGGCTACATATTTGTGCCGTTTGGGGTGGAAACCATGGGACCGTGCGGGCCGGAGGCGCGGCAGCTCCTCAAAGAGCTGTCAGTGCGTTTGGTCGAGGCTTCAGGTAACCAGAGAGCTGGCAGCTATTTTTATCAAAGCCAAATCAGCCTAGCTATCCAGAGAGGGAATGCGACCAGACTTCTGGGCACTGTCCCACATGGTTCCTCATTGGAGGACATTTTTTATCTGTATTTATTGTAAATGAAAGTAATCAATAACATGTAGATCCAAGTGTCGTTGTGTCCACTTCTGTAAATTTTTCGGTGTAATTCAATTATTCTCCATAAATCTATTGCTAAGTTACTTGCATTGCATACTGTGCTATTATAATTCTATTCTCTTGTTCTTTGAGCGAATTCTCCAAAGTTACATTAAATATTGTTTGCTATAGAGTTTAAATTTGAAATAGAAAAATAGATTACCTACACTGTCGCATTAGGTGCCAAACCTGTAAGATAGTATAGTAAGTTGAAGAAATAAATAAATAAAATAAAAATAAATAATTGAAAGCTCTAGATTATCGCGAGTATCATCTGGGTACCCTATATGGCGGGGTCAGGGAGGTAGCGAGCCATCAAACGGTGAAAGGACGCCTCCGACGGTTAGGTAATGACTAGTACCTACTTTTAGTGCTTTAGTTCACAGCTTACCGTCTACTGCGATTAAATTGGAGCTAATAAGCTCTAGAATACTACGAGTACTTCATTACTGGCACCTGTATATAATAAACTAGCGGTTCTGCGTTGTTTCACCCTTGTAGTTTCCGTTCCTGTGGGAATACGCAAAATACTAGGGATATTGTAGCTTTCCATTAGTGAAAGAAACTGAACTTACGCGGTCTGAATCGCGCGCAACAGCTGGTCTTTGATGAAATAAAGTGTTTAATTAAATCCGCTTTTGTCTGTAAAGCTGTTCTGTTAAATATAAAATAGTATAAGTATAATCTCACGCCTTTTTTATCACCGAGGGGGTAGGCAGAGGTATTCCATTACTGGAAATACCCACATTTCATAAGATATATTGGACCCCTAAACGTGATAGATATAAAATACATCTTCTAAATTAATTTTTGCTTTATGTATTTCAGTTTCTACTTACTACTAGGTCAATTCAATACTTTTTACGACGAAAATATACTGAATATTTAAGAAGACGTCATAATTTTGAATACTCAATTGCTTCACAATTAGTTATTTTAATGCAAACATGTTTTAAATAATTGAAAGGAATTTATTTTTCATCTCTCCGGGCGGAAAGCGTCAATTTTCGCCCCGCTGTGCTAAACGAAGTTGCCGCTTTCCGTCTCCGTCCAACTGAAAAAAAAGTTTTGGAGGTGTTTCATAAGATATTATTTTGATTATTCTTAATTTAATTTCGATACTGTCAACTACCTTACTGATATTCTTCGTTTCGTCGTGAAATGAAAAGATAATTTAATTTTTCTAAATTAAATATCCAATCAAAAATGTTATAATAACATTGTGGGACACAATTCACACAGTTATTTACTCCCAAACTAGGCAAAACTTTTCAAATTGCTCCCTAACGCGTTCCCCTTACGCCCTGTATAATCCGCCGTAGTGTATTTTATGTTTACAGAATTAGCTAACTTCAATATTCAAAACGGACAGAATCCTCCACTATGTATGATGAGAAGCGAAACTCAATCTACGAGTTCTCAATAACAATAATTACGAGTATTGAAGTAATGGTTCATGTGAATATTGGCACAGATGTTTCGATATGCTATACTCCGGACACAGCATTCCAATGTTTCCAACAAGTAAAAGATTGGTGTTACATAAATATCGAGACGCAGAGTTGAGAAGATGAGTAAATGCAACTCGATATCGAAATAAGGCGCAGACTTCTTCAGTATAAAGATAAAAATATATATTTTTTTATTCTATGTTAAATTCTGTAGATCGTTTCTAATAAATTGATAAATAAGTATAAAATAATTCTTAAAAATATGTATGTTATGTAAAACAAGACAAAAAGAGTTTAAAGGGCTCGCTTAAAGAAGTACCTACTAGAAGAAGGTATAGGTACTCCAACTTATGTCTACATATCGAATCTATAGATACTTCTATACTAATATGATAAAGAAGAAGGATTTGTATTTTTGTATGTTTGTTACAAAACTCAAAAACTACTGGACCGATTTAAAAAATTCTTTCACTAATGGATAGCTAGAATGTCCCTGAGTAACATATATTATCCCCGTATTGACAGGGGAACAGGAACTACGCGGGTGAAACCGCGCAGAACCGCTAGTGTTATAAAAAAGACGTGTGGCACTCGGGGACTGCCGCGGTAAAGCTATTGCATAGCATTTTGTATCAACAAGACTGCCGAAAAGAGACGACGTTAGACAATGCACGGCCTTCAAGCCACACCTCCGTGCCCGTCGGAGTGGGGAGCGTGAGGTTTTTTTTCGTTACGGAATTTCTGGATTCGGTCCCCGCGCTTAAGGCCCTCGATAGAAGCTATGCAATAGCTTAAAATTTAGTCTTTCGTAAAAAAATACTTACTTAATTCAAATTGCAAACGTGAAATCAAGATCAACAAAGATCGTCTTATTAAGCCAGCTGCTCCTTAACAGCTAGATGATCGCGATGCCGTTCTAAAAGTGATCGTCAAAGCCCTTCTATTTCCAATACGTGCCGGTAAATTGTAGTCATCACACCGTAGCTGGATATCACTTACAAAGTGAAATTACTCCATCGGAGATGACGCCTACGTACTTAAATACTAATAGCTATTGTGCGCTACTCCGTGGTTGAGAACTTTGAGTTAGCCTATCCAATACTTATAAGGGATGAAAAGTAGTATACACAACGCGTCACAGAATAAGCGCAATTCCTCATACACCCAATAAGTATTCTAATATAAAAAAAGATGCATTTGTACTTTAGTTTTTTCTAACCAAATTTCTTAAATAAAGAGCAATAATAGTACAGTTTCCATAGGTAGCCCTATTCAGTTATGCTAATTAATTTTTCGAAAAAAATAAAAAAAAAATAAAAAATTGAAAATTAAGAAGTTGCGCTTATTCTTACTGCTTCTATTTATTTGTTTATTAATTTAATAAATAAATAATATCTATATTTTTTTATTTTATTATTATTATATTTACCTTGACGATATAATACTTGTGATGGCCTTTAAGCCTAATATAACCTTTAGGTTAGGTTTAGGCTCGAGTGAACAGGCATTTTCTGGGCAAGCTCATGCCATCATTTTTGCCTTCGTGCTAGTCTGGGGTCAAGAGTAAGCCCGTCAGTAATAAATAAAAGTTTACATTATACCGACAGTCAAAGCGAGAGGAGTCGTTTGTCATGCCTACACACGCTAAACAAACAACTCGGTCGAAGTTATGTAAATCAGTACATAACATTGTTTTGAGCTCGTTGGACCTTCGTATTGCTTGTAAATCGGACAGTATACTGAGCATGGTGAAAGACTATGGATGTGATACATATGCCTGACAGGTTTTCATTTAGCGTGAACTCTAGTAGACGGATAATATTAAAAAAAAATTAAATAGTACGTAGAGTATGCCGTTGATGTCTTTTATAAGGAAGTGTAGCAAATACGTGCACACTACTACAGTTTTCATGCATGTCAAGTATTATATACGAGTACAAGTGGTTTTAGCCATGTGTTTAAAGAGCCCATTTTTTATGCTCGGCTCGGGTTTGTATCCTGGCGAGGGCATGCACCCAATTATTTTCAAAAACTTATGTAAATATTTATCACTATCCCGACGGTAAAGAAACATCGCGAGGAAACCAGCACGTCCCTGAATGGTTTCTGAGTCGTCTGTAACACACCGGTTCGGCGATAAGCTTACCACCTATCACGTTTAGGGCTCCAAAATTATACTTTTATAAAGTGGATATTTCCAGGAATGGTAAACCTCTGTCTACCCCTAATTTTGGCGTACTTACAGATTTCGCAACTCACATAAAAAGGTGCGAAGTGAAGGCGGATCGCTAGTAAAATAATTAGGTAGTACTAAAAAAGTAAACTGCTTGCCTGATTAATAATAATAATCAATAGCCCCTTTCCGTGAAGCTCGGGTCACAATATATTATAAGGCTTTAGTTTTAGTGTAGTAGTGAGGGTTTATGCAAAGCATGTTTACCTACAAAATAATATTTTTATTTTTTTAGAAAAGAACAAGAAAAAAGCTAACTAATATTTTATATTAATTTTTTTTAATGTTATTTCTATATATTTTACATATTTGTACCTACCTTTTAAATATTTGCACTTAATTTAAAGGAACCGTGTAAAGAGGGTATTTTCAGGAATTTATTACCTTAGAGATAAAAGCGTGAGCATTATTTAATTTAAGTTAAAATTACATCCTATAAAGGTCTAAAAGTTTGTCGACCAGTAGGACCGTGTGTCAGTGGCTCAGTGCGCAAAATCCGCGACGTCGACGCGCGCCGAATAGAAAGGTGCGGTGAAAGCGCATGCGCATGTCCTTGTAATAAATTTAAATGCTTCCTGGTTCACCATTAAATAGCGGTCAGTACGTACACTAAATTGTTAGTAGAAATTATTGTTTTCAACTGAGAGAACTATTTTTTGGAAATCACGAATGGCAAAAGGAGGATGAGTCTTACAATTCTAAAAAATATTTAATGGAAATATTACTGGAAAACATAGGCTCTCGTTTTCCCACGGGAACGGGACTTTTGCGGGTGAAGTCGGGGATCAGCTATATTAATAAAATATATAAAACGCTCACATTTTTTAAAAATTAATAACGTCTCAAAACTTGTATATTTTTAAATATTATTAACCCAAAAACATATTTAAAACTGGTACGTATAGCTACTGCTACATGTTAATTTTTGACGTTCAACGATTTCTGCAATGATTTTGTTCTCCATTGAACCGGCTCACTTGGGCGTCTTATGTCACACCTATTAATTAATGCTATTAAATAATATATATTATTGACAGACCACCGATAACCGCTTTATGCAATAATGATATCTAATGAATAATCGTAATCAAGTCATAAGAAATCATCACCCAAACCAGCCTATCCCGTTCCGAATGATGCCTTAGTTTTATTGTATTATCATTTTTAAATTAATAATTAAGTAGGTTTAGCACCCATAGTATTGGCTCTACCTAGTTTGGGACTAGAATAGAATAGCACAAATTAAAAAGTTTGGTACTAGGCTAGAATAGAATGGCACAAAATAAGAAATGTTCATTTGGCGCCTTATTCCGGAAAGTCCACATTCGATTCCTGCGGAAATGCCCTCTTTTTCCTCACGGTGTTGTACAATTTTACCAATAAATCAAAAAAGAAAAAGAAGTGTCACGTACCTAATCCTGATATGCAAACGACTTAATGTATTTGGTTCCTACAAATTACTGTGAAAATAACGGCTCAAATAAAAAGTGCGACGCAGCAGATGCTGAGCATGCTGCCTTTTGCCTCACCACACACTCCTAATAAAAAAAAACATTTTGACATTGTTATTATTACTTATTCTTTTTTTTTTCTTTACTTTTTGTTTTGTTTTGTGTTCTTTTGTTTCTTTTAACTCTTTTTTGTGGAAAGGCAATAAATATGTAGGATAGGTATAAATATGGGTTGAAAACTTGATGCGTGTGACGAAACAAAGCGCTCATTGCATGATGATCCTTGTAGTATAGATAGTCTGTATCTATAGTTGCACCGCAACATAACGTTATGCGCTGCAACGTTATGTTGCGGTGCAACTATAGATACAGATTACAGACTATCTATACTACATCCTAAAAAATACTTACTTATTTATGAATGCAGCAATAGCTGATAACCAGTTAAAACCAAAAATAAAACACAATTTGATTGCCCCGTCCTACATTAGGCGAGATGATATGCCGACCCGAGTCAATTAAGGTCCAAAGTGGGTATCTGCTATATGAAACTATAATTACTATGCCTTTGGACTTTGACAAGGGTAAAACAATGTCTGATAAGGGGAGAGTACTCCAATTTAAATGTACGTTACTAACATCATTTAAGCATTTAAATTGTCATATTTGACCTAAGTACTTCAGAAAAAAATATCGAATCCTTTGCAAATTCCATTTAATAGTAATAATCATTTATTCTACTACACTGATAAATTATATGTAATTAGATAATATTATGTAAATTATATTGCAGATTATTAAAGTAAATAAAAATAATCACAGGAAGTTCAATTATTGTGAATTTCATTTAATCTGAATACAAATATATTTATTAAGATGCACAAAACAGAAAGCATAAAATAAACATTAGTAGACTCATTATACTGGTTTAACATATGGGTATATCAAAAAATGCAAAACCTCTGCCCTCTGGGCAAAAGGCGTGTGATTTTTTTATTATACATTCATTTTTCAATATAATATATGAGCAGACCCGGCCGAAAATCGAAAATCAGTGAGGCTCGGGTTCGAATCCTGGCATGTACAGTCAAGAGCAAGTCAAGCTACCTACCAGTTTAAGCTGAGCTCTAATTTATACTGCGCGCCATAGAATACAGGGCCAGGTCAAAGTCCAAAGTGTCAAGCTTAGCGTGCTCTTGACTGTATCAATGAGTTTTTCAAAAACTTACGTACATATTTATCACTAGCTCGACGGTGAAGAAAAACATCGTGAGGAAACCCGGAGGTCTCAGAATTAATTCTGAGACATGTGTAAACAGACCCGGTCCGGCGATGGGCTCATATATCCAGTAATGGAATACCTCTGCCTACCCCCTCGGGGATAAAAAAGGCGTGAGATTATATTATTTTATTATATTTTCAATATAAATACAAATAGAATTTTATCAAAGTTAATTGAGTGCGTTATAAAATTCACTTACCTATTCCGAAATAAACCATCTATACATATAATAAAACTCTAACGGGGCCGTGTCTGTACATTAAATATTTTTTGAAAATTTTAAGGATAGTGTATATAGTTATCGATATAGATACCGAAACACCAATTTTTGGAATTTTTGTCTGCCTGTCTGTCTGTCTGTCTGTCTGTCTGTCTGTCTGGTTGTGCACGCATCACTCAAAAACTACTGGACGGATTTTGATGAAATTTGGTATGAAGATAACTGAGTACCCGGGTCAACATCTAGGGTACTTTTTATTTCTGGAAAATATCTCATTCCCACGGGAAAATAAAAAAACTGGTTAAAAAGAGAAATACGTACTACTCCGAAACGATAACACCTAGAAACTTGAAAAATGGTATGAAGGTTCTGATATGTCATAGGAATGAAGGGATTTTTGGAAATTCCCACGGGAACGGGAATAAACTAAACCCAAGCGGGAAAACGCCGCTGGGCACCCGCTATTTGAAATATGGTATGTAGGTGTCTTAAGTATGTCGTAGGCAACCACTATGAAGGGATTTTCGGAATTTCCCACGGGAACGGGAATAAACTAAATCCAAGCGGGAAAACGCCGCTGGGCACCCGCTATTTGAAATATGGTATGTAGGTGTCTTAAATATGTCGTAGGCAACCACTATGAAAGGATTTTCGGAAATTCCCACGGGAACGGCAATAAACGGAATCCGCGCGGGCAACGCCGCTGGGCATCCGCTAGTTATTATAATAAAAAGATCGTGTCATCGTGTTAACTGCGCAACCATTTTGTGACTAGGGTTTCATAACAAAATGGTTTTTAAGAAATCGTTATGGTCCGATGTTTAAAGTAAGATCTCAACATTTTAACTTTCAGTTGAAAGTTATACATCAGAATAACACATAGGCTATATTTTATCCCAGTATTCCCACGGGAACGCGAACTACGCGGGTGAAACCGCCGGGCGCTACTAGCATGAAATAATTTTAAATGTGTTAGCCCAAGTTTATTGGAAATAAGCTTGCGTTGCAGGATATTCCAGGTTATAATCTATGAGTATGACAAATTTCATCTAAATCCCGTCAGGCGTTTTTGAGTTATTGAGTAACTTACTTATAATATTATAAAAAGACGAGAGAAATAAAAAAGTTTTTGACGTGACAACGTCTTAAAATTCGATGGAGCCGACTGCATGCACGAAAAAGTATGACGTATGCGGCGTTCCAGTGCAAGCGAGAGCGCGCAACGAGCGACAAAGAGGCACAATCCATTCCATCAGTATTTTCTTATGACGTTGTCACGTTCAACTATCGTCAGTAAACCGACTTTACAGACAACCGATTTTTTTATTTGCTGAATATAAGGGACCAAAATGGAAGTCACAATTTTAATTTTAGCTACAAGGCAAGGTTTAGTATTATGAAATTTATTAAACTTAAACTTTATTTCGAACAATACTACAGCTATTCACAGAAAATATACAGAACTCTCGAGCGACATTCCAACTCGCACTTGGCCGATTTTTTGAAATGACATGGCCATTTCAATCTGTCAGCCCGTCGTCACGTCAACTAATGTCAGAGTTAATGCCTAATTATTAAATTTTACACACTTTTGTGAAAACGTTGCCAAACGACCTTTTAAAAAGGGCATCTCAGCATAAACTGCTTCTTACGTAACAAAATATTCTAACGTCCAATGGTTCAAATATGGTAGTATTAGGAACAATCTGGTCCAGCAGTTATGTCAGCAGTTTCCTTTGATATAGGAATTAAATACTCTCTAATAGAATACTTTAGGTAGGTATACAGGGTGTCCCAGAAGTCAACGATAAGCTGGAAACCAGCGATAGGCCTAGTCATGAGGGTAATCAGAAAAATATAAAAAAAATTCTATGTTCTTTTTTCAAAATGTTATGAAGGTTTAAAAAAAATCCTAAAAAACAGACACCTTGTAATGAACTTTCTTGTACTGTGACTGTAAATATTTACTTTTTGAATATTTTTTTTTCTGTAATGTTATAATGAATAGCCGTGCTACAATTTACAATAAAAAAATATTACATAACTGCCTCACTTTTAAGTAAAAAGTTAAATTTGTTTCCAACATTGAATTCTAAATAATTTCATCAACCAACTTAAACCAGCTGTACTGTAAAAAAAATGTATGGCTACTATTTTGGCAAGTATACTTAAAAGTTGACGCATTTAGTCTAAATTCTAAAATGGTATAACACATGCTAAGTTTTGTTCTAGTTGAGGACAGGTCACAATCGGTGAGTCCATCGCCGGACCAAGGGTAGTGTCCTACAGAGAAGAGATTTTGAAAGTCCAAATCGCGCTATAAAAAAATTTTTCAAGAGTTTGTATAAATACTTACAACCTGCGCACATGACTAGTCGAACGCGTGTCAATCCCATCTCTTATTATATTTGACTGACCATTAAGTTTTACAATGCTGCTTGGATAGGTCCTCATATCACCTAGACTGGTAGAAATTCTACCCTATTACTATGGAGGAGCGTTCTACCTCCGCTCCTCCGCAATTTTTGCTTGTTTCTTACAGTCTACCATTGGTCAGCCAGCGTTACTTGGCAATCTTGGGATATCTATCAGTTTTCATAACGATGGCCTCTCTTCCACGGTATGACGGACAAGGCACTGACCCTCGGGTCACGATGTCGGCGCACATCAGAGTGTGGATTATGGTTTGGTTCGGACATGTTATTGTTTGGCTAATACCCGTCTAATTTATACACGTTATTAGTTCATGTAATCAGATTAAGAATGATTTCACTCCTCAGATGATGGAGTGATAACTGATGAAGGCAAGTGATGATCCGTCCGATTCTGATATACGTAACCTATAGGCAAAGATATTATATATAAAAAGACGTAGATATTTTACTAGAGCGCAGAAAATGAGGCCTACAAATGTAGGTAATTGACCTAAATTTATTTTTCATTTGCAAAGTTTGCATTTTTCACCTAGTCGTATTTTAAGCGCAACTCTTGACAGATAGATGTCTCTTTCTGTATTATTCGTTCTGTATCATCTTTCACCGTCATTGTTGTGTACTATAAATACGCTAAGAAGTAAGTATGTACATGTTGGAGCCACTCGTAGCGGATCAATTTTCAAACGCGCGCAGTATGATATAGGTATGCTAGAGGCCGCTCGGATCCTCTTTAAACGCGTTCCTGTCTAAGGTTCCCGTGATAATTTCTAAAAAAATAATAAATATTGAACACTATCAACATCTTTTATATACCCACTTAAATGACAGATTAAAGAGCAGTGATAGCCCGGACGGTTAAAGAGCCGCCCGAAAATCAGTGAGGCTCGGGTTCGAATCCTGGCATGTACCAATGAGTTTTTCAAAACTTACGTACATATTTATCACTAGCTCGACGGTGAAGGAAAACATCGTGAGGAAACCCGCAGATCTCAGAATTAATTCTGAGGCATGTGTAAATAAACCCGGTCCGGCGATGGGCTCACCACCTATCACGTTTAGGGGTCCAATGTATCTCGTGAAATGTGGGTATATCCAGTAATGGAATACCTCTGCCTACCCCCTCGGGGATGAAAGGCGTGAGATTATATATATATATAAATGACAGATTAGAAATAAAAGCAAAAACAAATGCAATACCTAATCTTCTAAATTCTCCCTTTTTTTATGACATAACCTCACAATAACTATTTAATTGTCTATTAAACACAACTTATTTCATTACGGTAGCATTATTAGTTTCCGATATTTTCAGGTAGTATCTTGAATTGACTCGGATTCTTGGCTCTCGAGTGTAAATGGGTGCGTATGTAGCTCTACAATTTATAATTATTATTTATTGACTTACAAACGCGTAAACTAGAAGATACTGTTAGGTAACTGTTTTCTGTGCGAGCGGTTGATCTTTGACTCCTTTCGCAATTAAAACGATGGTGTTTCTCCAAGAAGCTTGGAAAGTTTCCATTGCTTGATACGGGACGAATAAAGAGCGATATCGAATATTTACTGTTCTCTGTGGTTCAATAACTGTAGCGAAGCCGAATTATGTTTTTAACTAAAAAAAAAAAAATCTCACGCCTTTTATCCCCGAGGGGGTAGGCAGAGGTATTCCATTACTGGATATACCCACATTTCACGAGATATATTTATTTGTTTTATTTATTTATTTATTTATTTATTATTGGACCCCTAAACGTGATAGGTGGTGAGCCCATCGTCGGACCGGGTCTGTTTACACGCGGGTTTCCTCACGATGTTTTCCTTCACCGTCGAGCTAGTGATAAATATGTACGAAGTTTTTGAAAAACTCATTGGTACATGCCAGGATTCGAACCCGAGCCTCACTGATTTTCATCCGGCTCTTTAACCGTAAGGCTATCACTGCTCTATGTTTTTAACTATTTTAGTAGATATACCTTCATTTTTGATATTTATAGATAGATAGATAGTCCTAATAGTTACAACGATTGACATTTAATTCTATAAATCTTTAAATTTCTATTTATCTACCTATGTAGGTACACTACACATACTACTTCTGCATCCGTATTTAATATCGCCCTAAGAACGCAACTAAGTACTTACATAATTACGTCTCTTTCACTCGGCTTCTGTGCGTGTGATAGGATATTGTTTTGTTTACTTCTATAGCATTATAAAATACAGCGTGATGTTTTTTTGAACTCGTCTTTCAATAATTTATGGATTTAAAAAAAAACATTGCATTGGTATTTTGGTGTGAGTACTAGGGACTACAAATTTCGTCAACGAACCTGGAATTAAGTACATAATGCACTGTCCAAATTCGCAGCGATATTCCTAGAGTGTGTGGCGAGCCGTAAAGATGTTTGATTTACTGTTTTTGGATTCTTACTCAATGTGATCTTATCAAATATTCAAATAGACCGCTACAACGTAATTTGATGACTCCCTTTTAAGGTTAGGTTTCGTATAGACGTTTTGACATACAAACCTCGAGTCCAATGGGCTACTTAAACAAGTATAGAAATATGGAAACGTACCTACGCGAATTGTGCCACATCTTCGCGGTATAATTCTGCAAGTGTATTGTTTCATTTGATATATTATGAGCTAAGCGATATTCACGAATAATAACATACCTACAACCAGCTTTACTAAAACTATCACAGTTAGTAGAAATGAGTTCATACCCATCCCTACTAACTATGATAGTTTTGAATTTTGAGTTCTGCTACTTTTAAATAATTTTCATTCGATGAAATTACATAAGTATTTTTTAACAGTGAGAGGTGTCGTTAGACTCGTACTTATCATAGTGTATGTCATACATAGGCTACATTTATAAACCTGAGCCGGAAACAGCTACGTACGGTAACTGGGGCCATAACTCGGCACGGTCCCTGTAACAAACATCTGTTTACTTTATCTGTCACAGACACCCTATTCAGAGCTTGCATGGAGGCAGAAGAAATGGCGGCGCACGTGCTGTTGGAGTGCGAAGGCGTCAATACGGGGCGAAGCACCTTGGATCCCCGAGGTCGGTCCCCGAAGCCCTGAAGGACCTCAAGTCGCTGCTGGGCTTCCTGGATGAGATGAGATGGCAAAAGTAGAGTCATTCCCACCATCACGCAAAATAGGCGCAAAAGAGTTGTCGAGTTGCGGAAACCAGACCGCGTTAGGACGCTACATTTCTACCCGACTGCGACAAAATGAGACGAATGTTTTAAATCTTTTCAGTGACTTACACGGAGTCGGCTTTTTGGTTGGTAATTAAGGTTTTAAGCTCCTTGTAAGAGATGGTGGTAGGTCGTTAAATATCCGTTTACAACATACGAGTACCTACAGCTTAAATTGTAAGAGCACTCAAGGTTGCTGTGCAATGTAAAGTAATTAGCAACATAGTTAACAGTTATGTAAAAGCTGTCCAAGTGTGGCGTCATCGAGAAGATGATATCTAAGAACTTGTTGATGATGGTTAGCTGCAATAAATAAATAATCTCACGCCTTATATCCCCGAGGGGGTAGGCAAAGGTATTCCATTTCTGGATATACCCACTTTTCACCAGATGTTCTTAGGACTAGTCCTACTACTAGCAATTGTAGCCCATGTTACTCCCAGACAAGTAGGCTTTCGTGCTTATCGATATTTACTTGATAGCACGAACCCATCTCTTACCCATCCAATCACAGTCCACGCTCACTGTCGCAGCATCTACGAGCCTACGATACAAAGCCGATGTACATTACAATTTGACATAACATCCTGATGATTAGAGTATAGCTTTCACATGTTACAATGGCACTATTGTTACTGTAATTGTCTCGATGACAAGGCAAACATTTTGTTAACCTTACATCTGTCAATCATAGCTACAGAAGGTAGAATGTGGTAGAATCGATCTGAATAAAAGTAAAGTGTTAGAGAAATGTAAGAAAAAACAAAATTTCTCTAAGCTCTAAGATTTGAAGATCTACACCAGCAGGCCTAGGTACTATCTAAAACTGAAGAAGGTTAGGTACCATTTAACATTCAATATGACAGTTGCGATTTGAATTGGGATTCAAAATGGCGCCGTCCCGGAATAATATCAACAATATTTTTTGTTTTATGATTGTCTATCATTGCTAAATGCGACGTCAAATTAGATACTTATGTAATAATAAATAATCCGTGTTTTATTTTATGAATAGTCACCGCCACCGCTAGTTGTCACACCTTTATATTTATATAAATTGTAGTTGTCTAAATGGGCCTCTCTAAAAGAGCTTCGGTCCCACGTTCTCTTTCCAAATATCCGGGTCTCTATAGTCCCGAGAAGTGAAAATGACGAACATTGTAAGTAATAATAAATTGTGGACACAAATCAATAAACAACACTAAAATAAATGAACAAATGTTTTAGGTAAAGTGGTGGTCTGTGGTGTGTGGTGGCTGTCCAAGAAATTATAACACCGGGTACAAAGTTGAACGTACTTACTTACATCTTTGCAACATTTCTTACAAAATATCAAGTGAAGTATTACTGTGAACATCTTTATCTGTCCGATCTCCATTGTGTCGACAATTCGCCAAAGACACTACTAACATCAAAGACCATAAGCACCGACTAATTATTTTTGCTGTTTTAAAAGCTTCGGCTCGCTAAATGAAAGTCAAAAGTCATTGAGCGTGGAGCAATCATCCGTATTGAGCGACAAAATCTCAGGTATGTTACAAAATGGAGTAGACATACGCGCTGATGACCTTGACGAGATGTAGGATAAGGTGGCGCCGTGCGGGGGCGTAGCAAGTGGCTTCAGATTTATTTGTTTATTTAACTTCACGAACCTAATGCCTGTCAAAATTGATGTGACCTTGTGCAATCACGAAGCCCACCCAACAAACAAGAGCCCAAACCACACCTAAAGACATCTGGGCACAACCAAAACTACAGACCAAGCTCTGTAAACTGGATTTTGGCGAAATCAAAAAGGACCGCCATTATAAAAGAAATTGAATTGTCAACCATCAGGCTAATAACTGCGTAGTAGGTACCTACCTCTACTTTGCAGAGGGTCATTTCAGAAGTAGCATGTGAAAAAGCATATTATTATGAAAAAAATATCATATTATGTCACACGTGCTACTCTCATAAAAAGGAAAGGAAAGGAAATCTGTTTTAAACATCATTGTCATTTGTAATACGCCATTTTACAAAGTACTTACCTACATGTTTAACATGAGTTTCGAACACAGTTTCAGGCAATTTAAAAATTTCTTCACTTATTTTATTATAAAAGCGTTTGCAAAGCCCCCACAAAGGAATTATTAATTTTACTTCATCGGGACTGAGGTTGCTCTAATTTATTTTTATTTCTAAGATTAACAATTATGCCTGTCACAGTTTTTAGTAAAAAGTAATATGTTTTTCCGTACATAAGTACAGAATCACTACATAGTATAAAACAAAGTCACTTTCTGTGTCCCTATATCCCTTTGAGTATTAAACCAACAGGAGACGTCACACGCACTAGTTTCTTCGCAAAAAAGTCTGCCAATTTCTGCGCGGGGGACGAGGAAACAAACACAAATAATGTTAAAACAAAAGCATTTTTTGATAAAACAATTAAACACTAGCTTGAACTAGGTGCACACAAATACATTCACCAAAACAAGCACTCCGTGAACTCAAACAAACTAGTTGTATTTAACCGGTGTGCTCATTGACCGACACGTTTTTTTGGCAGAGGGGAACGCCTGTCAGTGGCGTCTCCGGTTGGTTTAATACTTAAAGCTATATCCCTATGTATGCTTAAATCTTTAAAACTACGCAACGGATTTTGATGCGGTTTTTTTAATACATAGAGTGATTCAAGAGGAAGGTTTTAGTATTAGCATTGCACCCGTGCGAAGCCGGGACGGGTCGCTAGTGTTTTCATAAATGTAAGCTTGTAAACTTTAAATAATACTAGCGACCCGCCCCGGCTTCGCACGGGTGCAATGCTGAATTTTCTTTGCTATAAACCATCCCTGGACCCACTCAAACCCACACAAAAAGTTTCATCAAAATCGGTCCGGCCGTTCTCGAGTTAAATCGTCAGGAAGGAAAACCCGACTTATTTTTATATAGATTATTTTTCATCCCGCAATAAAAATTGTTCTATAGAACGCCGAACGCGATAATTTAAACTTCTCGCATTATGAATTTCATGAATGACTTCATGTTACTAAAGGTCTGAGTTTGTCTCTGTGCTCAGCATTGTGGTAATCTAACAAGTTATCGCTACATTTACAACGCATTCATTCACAGATTCGATTTGCTCCCGCGAGATAAGGAATTATTCAAAAATGATATTTCGTTTCTAAATCTATTGTTGCTTTGCGTTGCATCATTTTTTGATTTATAATAAAAATGAAATGGAATTCCCTTCATGGTTAGGTACTTAGGTACCGTGTCGTCGTTGGTGTTGCAAGAGTTTCTTGAACTATATTGGATTTTTATCCGACTACGGCGAAGCGGAAGGGTTATGATTTTAGCAGGCTATTATACTAGGTATGTATATGTGTTCCACCATAGCGCCAAAACTACTTATCCCATTTTGATGAACGAGCTGTGAATATTTGTTGTTACGGTCCAGGTAACATAGGCTACAATTAGACCAAGCTTTTGCACGCGGTTTCACTCGCCCGATATATTTAGCTTAACCAACCCACAATGGTTATTTAGATTAATGGTCTGTGTTAGTCCCAAACTATGTAGAGCCTGTGCCCAAGTTTGGGACTAAACGGCTGATAAATAAATTTATTGTATGTAACTACACACAAATACTCGAGTCTCAGACTCGAAAACAACAGACACACCCTTACACACAAACGATGGTTCTTAGCAGGAATCAAAATCCACTGCAAAATGTCCCAGAAGAACCGGCCTTTCCCGCTTTTGTGTGTGTTGACCCTTATACGATACTTAGTGAGTTTAAATACTAAGCCCGCTAACTGTTTGATACAAATCTATCTAGGAAGTCTGCACCACACAATTGCAGTGGAACGTTACGTAACGCACCGGAATCGCATCGCCCCGTCGCCATTGTTACCGGCCCGCCATGTGACACTTCCGGTCCAGCACTTTTCTTTAATTAATCCATCAAAATTCAAAACCCAAGACATTCCAATATGACCTACATTGGAACGATGTTGCATTGGCATCACACGTTCGAAGTGAGTGCTTACCGTCAAGGGGCCAGTCACTAAAGAGGAAAAGTCACATACACAACGCATAACAGAATAAGCGCAATTCCTCATACACCCCAATTAGTAGGTACTTAAGTAAGATATAAAAAAAAAATGATGATTTCGTACTTTAGTTGTGTCTAGCCAATTTTCTTAAATAAAGAGCATTAACAGTACGATTTCCGTCCATAGGTAGCACTAAATTCAGTTATGCTAATTCATTTTACGAATAAAAATGCTGAAATCGATTAAGTAGTTGATACTGAACAAACTAATTTCAGGAATAGCGCTTATTCTGTTACATCTATGTATATCTTCTATATAGGTATTTTTAAAATGATAAACTGACTGACTGATTGGTGATGTTTTTTTTTTTTTTTTTACACAATTCACACACGGTTATTCAGTCCCAAACTAGGCAGAGCCTGTACTATGGGTACTAAACAACTGATAAACATACTTAAATAAATATTAAACGACCAGACACGAAGCCAACAGACATGTTCATGCACACAAATGTTGGCCCCGAGCGGGGATCGAACCCGCGACCTCCGACTCAGAAGGCAGGGTCACTACCAACTGAGCCATCAGGCCCGTCACCAACGCACAGCCTAAACCACTGGGTCTAGAGACTTGAAATTTTGCACAGATAGCTTATACAGCGTAGGCATCCACTAAGAAAGGATTTTGCAAACTTCAAACCCTAGGGGGGTGAAAAAGATAAACTGACTGACTGATTGGTGATGTATCAACGCACAGCCTAAATCGCTGGGTCTAGAGCCTTGAAATTTTGCACACAGATAGCTTATACAGTGTAGGGATCCAATAAGAAAGGATTTTAGAAAATTCAACCCCTAAGAGGGAGAGATAAACGTGCGCGAGTGAAGCCGCGGGTAAAAGCTAGTAAGTATTGTTTATGGGAAATATGATGTTACAACTTGTATTAGGTACATTCAATTAAGTAGTACCTGATGGATGTGGATGAAGCACAGATCTGCCAGGTTCGTAGCAAGTGGCAGCCTGTTGTCTCTACCTACCACAGTGGGTAATAGGCGTGATATTAGCCATTACACGTAATGTAGGTATGTAACTAGTATCTGGGCGACCGCTTCGATCGGCCTTTAATTCATGTAATTTTTCAGTAAAGACACCTAGTATACCTACCTAGTCTAGGTATATATATTTATATGGTAGCTAAATACAAAATTTGATCTATATCGTTAATTACCTAACCGAAACACACAAACTACCTATATATTTATATAAGTATAAATTTATAGGTGCAGCAGATAGCCTCACATGTGTATAAGGTCAGGTCTATACTATAAAGATCAAGGAAAACATCGTGAAGAACCCCGCAGATCCCAGAATTGATTGTGCGACAGGAGCGCACCGCGGTCCTGCAATGGTCTTACCGCTTTTCACGTTTAGGAGTCTTAAAAATATACTGGACGTAAAAATTGCGTATATCCAATAAAGGAATAGACTTCCTCTGCCTACCCCCTCGGGGATAAAGGCCTGAGTATATTTATTTTATTTAACAACTTGTATTTTACAATCAATTACTTACCTCTTATAATGTGCCCTGATATGCCATAGGTTAAGCAATGTTGGGGTCGACCAGTCGAATGGGTGACCGTCCAGCCCGGAAGGCACCTCAAACCGTTAGTCCCGGCCTTCGTTATATCGATGCACAATAGAAGTCGTTAAGCCATGCCAGCCAGATGGGTTGCTTGAAAAATTGTGACAGTTAGGTGGCCATTAGGTAACCTCAACATTTTGGCCATAACAATTTCACTTCCTTATAAAAAGTACCTACCTAAGGAAAAATCCATAGTAAAAATCTACTGCAGTGGTCTGATGATAAAAAAAATCTATTTCCTGAAACGTCTTTCTACAAACTTCTTTGAGTCGAGTCACGATAAGTAATAAGTCGACATACTTAAAACTTATGTCATAAGTTAGCTTGTACATCTAACGAGGCTTGTCTCATTAGCTAATCTAGGATTATCCGTCATATTCTTAGCCTACGCGGACGGCACGCTACTTAATTATGTAATTTGTGCAGGACAAATGACAATTTACGTAAGCATACTTTACTAGGGTTGCCAACCGTCCTGTTTTCCCAGGCCATATCCTAGTTGGTGTCTTGCAGGCGTATTCACGGAGGCTCGACACCGTTTCCGTTCGATTCAGATCAAGTGAAAAAATTTCCGAAGTCGAATCTATCGACTTCGGAAACTGTATTCTAGGCGTTTCTGACAGCCACGGAAAAATTTCCGAATCCTTATGTCAAATATGACATTCGTTTTCGATACCGACATCTCTGAATACGCCCATCTTCGCCGGTTTTTTTCGATTTCGAGTCGAATATAAGCTCCGTGAATACGCCTGCTGGATAGTTTTAAGGTCATGTATTTTAAAATTCGCTCGCAACTTTTACAATTCTTACGTTACGCAGTTAAGATAACATTTACTTACTTCATGTACGATTTTGTGCCTTGTTATTAGACTATTCTAAGTGTAATTCTTATTAACTACAGAATAAAATAGATTTTTACTTTCATTATGTCTGTCAACAAATTTTAATTTCCGTTTCTGAAACCGGGGGTTAGTGTTAGTTTTAATAAGTAGAAGATTAGAGCGTCTTTACAAACATGTGCATAATTCCTTCGAGAATATAATACCCCTTCTAAATTCAAATCCAATATAGTAATGCGAGGTCAGAGAATAATGATGCAGAACGGAAATTGCAGTGAATGTTGAAGATTAATAAACGAGTAGCGCTAGGTAGTTAGTTACCTACTGTTGCGTTGACGTAATATTACGATGGACGAAAATGATTTGTTATCACTTTCCTTGTTCATTTCAATAACTTTTTATTATTGCCGATGGTTATTGACAAAACGTATTCTTTTCTTCTATTACTTATGTATTATGTTTAAAAACAAAGAAGTGCGAAGATTTCAACCTTTATAACTTATGTTTTTATTAATTTTGTAATTATTAAATGAATTTGCAAGATTTTTTAGCTAAATATAATCATTTCTAGAACAGAGTAATAATGATCGTAGTCGAATCGTATTACAAAAATTAACTTAAGTACGGATCTTCACTTCAGTATTTATACCAAAGAATTAGACAGCCGAGGGCCAATCCCATTAAATGTCAACATAGTTGGATGACAATGAAATGCCAATGGTCAGTCAATGGCTCCTCCGAAAAGTTCCAAATAACACCATTGACATGTCATAGTCATCCAACTATAACCGTTGACATTTAGTGGAATTGGCCCCCTGTATGAGCGTCATAATACCTTCTCTTTCTAACTGTGCTCAAGTGTCGATTCGTACTGAAGTAATATTCTAAATAATATGACTCTAAAGCTCAATTTAAACCAACCGATTTCGATTATTCTTTTTTTAACCGAGTTAAAAAAAGGAAGAGGTTCTCAATTTGATTAAATTTTTTAGTTCGTTAAAGTCGGTTTTTACTCTTTGTAGTTCTATGTTATTTTGGCTCGTATTTAGTTTGTATGTTATAAAGTTAATTATCTACTATATGCACGCACGAACCGATTTCCACGGTTTTGCATTCGTTGGAAAGGTCTCGGGCTCCGTGA
Organism: Ethmia dodecea; assembly: GCA_963855545.1. Taxonomy (NCBI): domain Eukaryota; kingdom Metazoa; phylum Arthropoda; class Insecta; order Lepidoptera; family Depressariidae; genus Ethmia; species Ethmia dodecea. Next base: position 12,110,408 of record OY979456.1, on the reverse strand, counting down.
GGTTTTTAGTAAAGAAAATTCAGGAAAAATTTCAACAGAAAAGCGGGAAAATCTTATAAGCATTGCACCCGTGCGAAGCCGGGGCGGGTCGCTAGTGCTATATACAATTTTCTAGCAAAGAGTCGCTTCCATTCCATTCCGCGGCAATGTCAATTGGTTTACAATGTCCCATTACGCATGACACCAGTAAACTGGAGGAGAAATAAAATGTTAGTCTTTATTATTACAATGTCGTTTTTTTATATTAATAAACAATAATATCGGATAACTTTCAATTCTAACAGGTAATTTTTATTTTACACAGAATATTAATAAAATAGTTTTTTGCGTAAAATTATTTTCTTGCAATTCGCAATTTTTTGTACTTAATAATTAAGAGTACAATTTTATTTCTCCTACAGTTTACTAATATCATGCGTAGTGGGACAATATGCGAATAGGACTTTTTGCTAATGGGACTTTGTGCGAATGGGACCTTTTGAGAATGGGACGTTTTGCGAATAGGAAGTTTCGCGAATGGGAATTTTTTTTTCGGTCGGACGTTTTGCGAATGGGACGTTCTGCGCCTAAGCCTGTCAATTGAACCTAATAAAATCTTTTTAGGGAGTCCTGAGGGGATTCCCTAATAAGATTGATAGAATACTGATGTTAGATAAAAGCTAAACTAACTTTGATTACATCATGATTGTAATCAATAAGTTTTAATAACCATCACTAAACTTACTACCGCTTCTAAGAGGTCAGACTTCCGAGACATAAAATAAAGAAAATATCACAATAAAAAATTTATTATCATCTATATAACATAACATCGAACCGTAACCATGAATGAAACGACTGTATATTACATTGTTGTATAATAAGTATGTGTATAGGCTATACATGGGAGATAGGGGTACCTGGTCGCCGGACATAACAAAGACAGCACAACACTATTATAAATTAAAACTAAATACAGCAACGGGAGGAATATCCTTTAAATATACTACGATTTTGTTTAGCACAATAATTATATAATGTAATCAGGATACCGCTATTTATTATACATAGATAATGGACATTCACATTGGGCTCACATGTTAGACATCAATTATCGCCCAATAGTATTTACAATAGAGCGTTCGCACTAAGTAGGCGACCCGTAAGTTTAGTGCGACGATTGCGACCGGTACGTTTAGTGCGAAGATTGCGACCGGTACGTTTAGTGCGACTCCTACACACGCGGTCGCACTAAGCAAAAACTGTGCGGCTTCCAGCGCCCAATTCTATTTTAAATTGAGCTTGTTACACTATACGACTTGCCGACTACGTTTGTCGCCTAGTGTAACCCTATTAGAGATATAATCCTATCGTGTCTTCATTCTGTTACGGGACGGGATAAAGTGAGAAGAGAACGCGATCAAGTGAGAAGTGTTTAGTGTGGCCGCGCCTTAATTGTTAGGACACAACCAATAACCGATTTAACATAAATGAAAAAGCTCTCATATGTCCTCCTTCCAGCTCTTGTGAATCACATCTTATAGAAAGACAATTGAAAACTAATAATGACTAAGTACATACAACATAAATTTATACATCCTTCAAATTAGACAATAAAGAAGAAATTAAAACATAATATGCATTTTCTTGCGTCATATAAACAACTGATACATTTGTATCCAAATATATACTTGAGACAAAATACTGTTCGGAGACCAGGTACCGTACAAGAGTGATGCTTTACATGAAGTCGTCGAAATCGTCGTCGAAGTTGCCGTAGTTTTCGTATTCGAGGTGAGCCTGTAACAAAATGAGATAATAAATAATAATTAGAGATGCACCGGAATTGGTTTCACATTCGGTGAAACCGAAGTTCGGCAGCTTATACCGAATTTCAGCTTCGGCCGAATTTCGGTAAAAAGTACCGAACTTCGGTGACACATACCGAATGTTCGGTACTTTAAAATAAAAACCAAATGATACTAATTGACACACAATTTCTGCACTAACTAAGATATTTTTTTAATAGACACTTATTCAAAAGGAAGGTTTATATATAAAATGATCAACTGACTGACTGATTGGTGATGTATCAACGTACATCCTAAGCCGCTGGGTCTAAAGACTTGAAATTTTACACACAGACAGCTTATACAGTGTAGGCATCCACTAAGAAAGGATTTTGGAAAATTCAAATCCTAAGGGGGTGAAATAAACTTCGGGGGTAAAAGCTAGTGTGTATATAATTGCGTGCGAAGCCAAACATCTACGAATGAAACTTGAACTTCGGCACTAACTACCAGATATGATTTATACTTTTAAATAGTCGTACATTTACGAAGTCATAAATTCAAGTCATCTATACTAATATTATAACAAGGAAAGATTTTTATGTTTGTTACGAATAAACTCTTGGAACAGATTTCCTCCAGTCCAGCGCAATACAATAGCGAAAAACAAACGAAATTATGTAACCCAATTTAGTATTAAGTAACAATTGATTAAAAGAGTGTTGAGGAGTTTCTTGCCCCGCTTCTTCTCCTCAACCATACATGCTGAAGCGGTGGAGTTGAAATGACGTTCAATAAGTGGACTTGTAGTTCCTATTTTGAATAAAACATTTTGACTTTGACTCAAGAACTACTGTACAGATTCTAAAAATTGTTTCACTAATGGGAAGCTAGAATATCCCTGAGTAACATAGGCTATATTTTATTCCCGTATTCCCACGGGAATGGGAACTACGAAGGTGAAACCGCGCAGAACTGCTAGTTATTAATAAATTGCGTAAAGGCAAAAAGACCGTGATATGATAAGTTATCAACGTTATCGTTGATAAGATTACACTCGAACCTAGGTTATGTTACGAAACTGATTAGCATTCCCAGTGATAATGAAAAACTATCAAGTACACACGTAATATTAATAACGATAATAAACAAATACCATTTGGTATTAGTTTTTGGTATTAGATAGGAATAGATAGTTCCGGGATATGTCCTTCACTGAAGAGTAAAAAACCGACTTTTACGAATAATACCAAAAAATACAGTCGAGAACCCCTTCTCTCTCTCTCTATTAACCTCTTCTTTATTTTTTCTAAAAAGTAGTTTTTTTTACTCTTTAGAGTGGTTATTAAGTGATCGTTTTGCACGCAGCTAGTAGTAATACAAAACAAAATACTTCTTACATTTTCGCCTTCAAGTTTTAACTTGGCCTTGCCCTTCCCTTTGCTTGGTTTCTTGGATTTCTCATTTTTCTCCGCCTTCTGCTTTTCGATGTAGAGGTTGTCGACAGTCAATTTTATCCTTTTTATGTCAGCTGATGACACTGGAAATAAATATATTAGGTTATATTATGTTACATCATCAAAATTTTACTTTAAAAAATCTCACGCTTTTAACCTGAAGGGGCTAGGCAAAGGTATTCCATTTCTAGAAATACCCACTTTTCACGACCCTTAAACGTGATAGGTGGTGAGCCAATCCCCGGACCAGGTCTGTTACACATGCCTCAGAAGAGACCTGCGGGTTTCCTCTCGATGTTTTCCTTTACTGTCGAGCTAGTGATTCATCACATATTCATATGTATGTACGTTTTTGAAAAACTCCTTGGTACATGCCAGAATTTGAACACAAATCTCAAGACAAGAGTGAATAGGCATTATCTAGGCAAACATGCTCCATCGTCGTCTGCATCATCACTTTCCATCAGGTGAGATGGCAGGCAAATGGTGTGCCTATTATTAATAAAAAAAAAAAAGTCTCTCAAAGATTATCATTATGAGAAGTGGGCTCTTTAACCGGCTTTTTCTTTTTTTTTCTTTAAGGCTATCACTGTTCTAAACATACACTTTTTAGTCTACAATAGATACATTTAATCATCATAATTATGTTCGACTGAACTTCAGTTTACAGCTTTGAGGCAATATCAATGAATGAACAATCAACACTTTAAAAATGCCGCGAAAAAGTTTGCCTAAACGAAAATTTGAGTGCACTTTTATTTTGGTAGGGTTAAGGATATAGCCCTATAATTATTTCATGATTCTTCAGATTTACACTCAAAGTCTTTATGCAAGCATCCTATATATTGCTTATGCACTAAATATAATAGAACCATCCTTTTTTGAATCAAAAGTTATACTAACTTTGAACAATGATACTCCTAAACAGCTCTTCCACGAAGCCAGGAAACTGTTCGCTGGCTTTATACAGTCCGACCCTTTTGCTGAGCATGTCTGCATACTCTGTAAACTCTTCCTTGCTGCTCGGATGGAAACTATCGTATTTGCCACCGCCTTCTATGACTCCTGTAACAATAAAGAAAACATAAATATAATTACTATTTAATACTCACTAGCGACCCTACCCGACTTCACATGGGTGCAATGGTTATACTAAAACCTTGCTCTTGAATCACTCTATCTATAAAACCGCATCAAAATCCGTTGCATAGTTTTAAAGATTTAAGCATACATAGGGATATAGGGACAGAGAAAGTGACTTTGTTTAATACATAGTGATAACTGTGCTTTATCAATCACTGCAGGTTGACCAGCGATGTTGCCCATGTTGAATCCGTTTTTTCCTGTTCCCGTGGGAATTTAAAACAATCCCGTCTTATTATAATAATAATTGTGGGACACAAGTCACACACGGTTATTTAGTCCCAAACTAGGCAGAGCCAGTACTATGGGTACTAAACACCAGATAAACATAAATGAAATGGAATTCCCTTCATGGTTAGGTACTTAGGTACCGTGTCGTCGTTGGTGTTGCAAGAGTTTCTTGAACTATATTGGATTTTTATCCGACTACGGCGAAGCGGAAGGGTTATGATTTTAGCAGGCTATTATACTAGGTATGTATATGTGTTCCACCATAGCGCCAAAACTACTTATCCCATTTTGATGAACGAGCTGTGAATATTTGTTGTTACGGTCCAGGTAACATAGGCTACAATTAGACCAAGCTTTTGCACGCGGTTTCACTCGCCCGATATATTTAGCTTAACCAACCCACAATGGTTATTTAGATTAATGGTCTGTGTTAGTCCCAAACTATGTAGAGCCTGTGCCCAAGTTTGGGACTAAACGGCTGATAAATAAATTTATTGTATGTAACTACACACAAATACTCGAGTCTCAGACTCGAAAACAACAGACACACCCTTACACACAAACGATGGTTCTTAGCAGGAATCAAAATCCACTGCAAAATGTCCCAGAAGAACCGGCCTTTCCCGCTTTTGTGTGTGTTGACCCTTATACGATACTTAGTGAGTTTAAATACTAAGCCCGCTAACTGTTTGATACAAATCTATCTAGGAAGTCTGCACCACACAATTGCAGTGGAACGTTACGTAACGCACCGGAATCGCATCGCCCCGTCGCCATTGTTACCGGCCCGCCATGTGACACTTCCGGTCCAGCACTTTTCTTTAATTAATCCATCAAAATTCAAAACCCAAGACATTCCAATATGACCTACATTGGAACGATGTTGCATTGGCATCACACGTTCGAAGTGAGTGCTTACCGTCAAGGGGCCAGTCACTAAAGAGGAAAAGTCACATACACAACGCATAACAGAATAAGCGCAATTCCTCATACACCCCAATTAGTAGGTACTTAAGTAAGATATAAAAAAAAAATGATGATTTCGTACTTTAGTTGTGTCTAGCCAATTTTCTTAAATAAAGAGCATTAACAGTACGATTTCCGTCCATAGGTAGCACTAAATTCAGTTATGCTAATTCATTTTACGAATAAAAATGCTGAAATCGATTAAGTAGTTGATACTGAACAAACTAATTTCAGGAATAGCGCTTATTCTGTTACATCTATGTATATCTTCTATATAGGTATTTTTAAAATGATAAACTGACTGACTGATTGGTGATGTTTTTTTTTTTTTTTTTACACAATTCACACACGGTTATTCAGTCCCAAACTAGGCAGAGCCTGTACTATGGGTACTAAACAACTGATAAACATACTTAAATAAATATTAAACGACCAGACACGAAGCCAACAGACATGTTCATGCACACAAATGTTGGCCCCGAGCGGGGATCGAACCCGCGACCTCCGACTCAGAAGGCAGGGTCACTACCAACTGAGCCATCAGGCCCGTCACCAACGCACAGCCTAAACCACTGGGTCTAGAGACTTGAAATTTTGCACAGATAGCTTATACAGCGTAGGCATCCACTAAGAAAGGATTTTGCAAACTTCAAACCCTAGGGGGGTGAAAAAGATAAACTGACTGACTGATTGGTGATGTATCAACGCACAGCCTAAATCGCTGGGTCTAGAGCCTTGAAATTTTGCACACAGATAGCTTATACAGTGTAGGGATCCAATAAGAAAGGATTTTAGAAAATTCAACCCCTAAGAGGGAGAGATAAACGTGCGCAAGTGAAGCCGCGGGTAAAAGCTAGTAAGTATTGTTTATGGGAAATATGATGTTACAACTTGTATTAGGTACATTCAATTAAGTAGTACCTGATGGATGTGGATGAAGCACAGATCTGCCAGGTTCGTAGCAAGTGGCAGCCTGTTGTCTCTACCTACCACAGTGGGTAATAGGCGTGATATTAGCCATTACACGTAATGTAGGTATGTAACTAGTATCTGGGCGACCGCTTCGATCGGCCTTTAATTCATGTAATTTTTCAGTAAAGACACCTAGTATACCTACCTAGTCTAGGTATATATATTTATATGGTAGCTAAATACAAAATTTGATCTATATCGTTAATTACCTAACCGAAACACACAAACTACCTATATATTTATATAAGTATAAATTTATAGGTGCAGCAGATAGCCTCACATGTGTATAAGGTCAGGTCTATACTATAAAGATCAAGGAAAACATCGTGAAGAACCCCGCAGATCCCAGAATTGATTGTGCGACAGGAGCGCACCGCGGTCCTGCAATGGTCTTACCGCTTTTCACGTTTAGGAGTCTTAAAAATATACTGGACGTAAAAATTGCGTATATCCAATAAAGGAATAGACTTCCTCTGCCTACCCCCTCGGGGATAAAGGCCTGAGTATATTTATTTTATTTAACAACTTGTATTTTACAATCAATTACTTACCTCTTATAATGTGCCCTGATATGCCATAGGTTAAGCAATGTTGGGGTCGACCAGTCGAATGGGTGACCGTCCAGCCCGGAAGGCACCTCAAACCGTTAGTCCCGGCCTTCGTTATATCGATGCACAATAGAAGTCGTTAAGCCATGCCAGCCAGATGGGTTGCTTGAAAAATTGTGACAGTTAGGTGGCCATTAGGTAACCTCAACATTTTGGCCATAACAATTTCACTTCCTTATAAAAAGTACCTACCTAAGGAAAAATCCATAGTAAAAATCTACTGCAGTGGTCTGATGATAAAAAAAATCTATTTCCTGAAACGTCTTTCTACAAACTTCTTTGAGTCGAGTCACGATAAGTAATAAGTCGACATACTTAAAACTTATGTCATAAGTTAGCTTGTACATCTAACGAGGCTTGTCTCATTAGCTAATCTAGGATTATCCGTCATATTCTTAGCCTACGCGGACGGCACGCTACTTAATTATGTAATTTGTGCAGGACAAATGACAATTTACGTAAGCATACTTTACTAGGGTTGCCAACCGTCCTGTTTTCCCAGGCCATATCCTAGTTGGTGTCTTGCAGGCGTATTCACGGAGGCTCGACACCGTTTCCGTTCGATTCAGATCAAGTGAAAAAATTTCCGAAGTCGAATCTATCGACTTCGGAAACTGTATTCTAGGCGTTTCTGACAGCCACGGAAAAATTTCCGAATCCTTATGTCAAATATGACATTCGTTTTCGATACCGACATCTCTGAATACGCCCATCTTCGCCGGTTTTTTTCGATTTCGAGTCGAATATAAGCTCCGTGAATACGCCTGCTGGATAGTTTTAAGGTCATGTATTTTAAAATTCGCTCGCAACTTTTACAATTCTTACGTTACGCAGTTAAGATAACATTTACTTACTTCATGTACGATTTTGTGCCTTGTTATTAGACTATTCTAAGTGTAATTCTTATTAACTACAGAATAAAATAGATTTTTACTTTCATTATGTCTGTCAACAAATTTTAATTTCCGTTTCTGAAACCGGGGGTTAGTGTTAGTTTTAATAAGTAGAAGATTAGAGCGTCTTTACAAACATGTGCATAATTCCTTCGAGAATATAATACCCCTTCTAAATTCAAATCCAATATAGTAATGCGAGGTCAGAGAATAATGATGCAGAACGGAAATTGCAGTGAATGTTGAAGATTAATAAACGAGTAGCGCTAGGTAGTTAGTTACCTACTGTTGCGTTGACGTAATATTACGATGGACGAAAATGATTTGTTATCACTTTCCTTGTTCATTTCAATAACTTTTTATTATTGCCGATGGTTATTGACAAAACGTATTCTTTTCTTCTATTACTTATGTATTATGTTTAAAAACAAAGAAGTGCGAAGATTTCAACCTTTATAACTTATGTTTTTATTAATTTTGTAATTATTAAATGAATTTGCAAGATTTTTTAGCTAAATATAATCATTTCTAGAACAGAGTAATAATGATCGTAGTCGAATCGTATTACAAAAATTAACTTAAGTACGGATCTTCACTTCAGTATTTATACCAAAGAATTAGACAGCCGAGGGCCAATCCCATTAAATGTCAACATAGTTGGATGACAATGAAATGCCAATGGTCAGTCAATGGCTCCTCCGAAAAGTTCCAAATAACACCATTGACATGTCATAGTCATCCAACTATAACCGTTGACATTTAGTGGAATTGGCCCCCTGTATGAGCGTCATAATACCTTCTCTTTCTAACTGTGCTCAAGTGTCGATTCGTACTGAAGTAATATTCTAAATAATATGACTCTAAAGCTCAATTTAAACCAACCGATTTCGATTATTCTTTTTTTAACCGAGTTAAAAAAAGGAAGAGGTTCTCAATTTGATTAAATTTTTTAGTTCGTTAAAGTCGGTTTTTACTCTTTGTAGTTCTATGTTATTTTGGCTCGTATTTAGTTTGTATGTTATAAAGTTAATTATCTACTATATGCACGCACGAACCGATTTCCACGGTTTTGCATTCGTTGGAAAGGTCTCGGGCTCCGTGAGGTTTTTAGTAAAGAAAATTCAGGAAAAATTTCAACAGAAAAGCGGGAAAATCTTATAAGCATTGCACCCGTGCGAAGCCGGGGCGGGTCGCTAGTGCTATATACAATTTTCTAGCAAAGAGTCGCTTCCATTCCATTCCGCGGCAATGTCAATTGGTTTACAATGTCCCATTACGCATGACACCAGTAAACTGGAGGAGAAATAAAATGTTAGTCTTTATTATTACAATGTCGTTTTTTTATATTAATAAACAATAATATCGGATAACTTTCAATTCTAACAGGTAATTTTTATTTTACACAGAATATTAATAAAATAGTTTTTTGCGTAAAATTATTTTCTTGCAATTCGCAATTTTTTGTACTTAATAATTAAGAGTACAATTTTATTTCTCCTACAGTTTACTAATATCATGCGTAGTGGGACAATATGCGAATAGGACTTTTTGCCAATGGGACTTTGTGCGAATGGGACCTTTTGAGAATGGGACGTTTTGCGAATAGGAAGTTTCGCGAATGGGAAATTTTTTTTCGGTCGGACGTTTTGCGAATGGGACGTTCTGCGCCTAAGCCTGTCAATTGAACCTAATAAAATCTTTTTAGGGAGTCCTGAGGGGATTCCCTAATAAGATTGATAGAATACTGATGTTAGATAAAAGCTAAACTAACTTTGATTACATCATGATTGTAATCAATAAGTTTTAATAACCATCACTAAACTTACTACCGCTTCTAAGAGGTCAGACTTCCGAGACATAAAATAAAGAAAATATCACAATAAAAAATTTATTATCATCTATATAACATAACATCGAACCGTAACCATGAATGAAACGACTGTATATTACATTGTTGTATAATAAGTATGTGTATAGGCTATACATGGGAGATAGGGGTACCTGGTCGCCGGACATAACAAAGACAGCACAACACTATTATAAATTAAAACTAAATACAGCAACGGGAGGAATATCCTTTAAATATACTACGATTTTGTTTAGCACAATAATTATATAATGTAATCAGGATACCGCTATTTATTATACATAGATAATGGACATTCACATTGGGCTCACATGTTAGACATCAATTATCGCCCAATAGTATTTACAATAGAGCGTTCGCACTAAGTAGGCGACCCGTAAGTTTAGTGCGACGATTGCGACCGGTACGTTTAGTGCGAAGATTGCGACCGGTACGTTTAGTGCGACTCCTACACACGCGGTCGCACTAAGCAAAAACTGTGCGGCTTCCAGCGCCCAATTCTATTTTAAATTGAGCTTGTTACACTATACGACTTGCCGACTACGTTTGTCGCCTAGTGTAACCCTATTAGAGATATAATCCTATCGTGTCTTCATTCTGTTACGGGACGGGATAAAGTGAGAAGAGAACGCGATCAAGTGAGAAGTGTTTAGTGTGGCCGCGCCTTAATTGTTAGGACACAACCAATAACCGATTTAACATAAATGAAAAAGCTCTCATATGTCCTCCTTCCAGCTCTTGTGAATCACATCTTATAGAAAGACAATTGAAAACTAATAATGACTAAGTACATACAACATAGATTTATACATCCTTCAAATTAGACAATAAAGAAGAAATTAAAACATAATATGCATTTTCTTGCGTCATATAAACAACTGATACATTTGTATCCAAATATATACTTGAGACAAAATACTGTTCGGAGACCAGGTACCGTACAAGAGTGATGCTTTACATGAAGTCGTCGAAATCGTCGTCGAAGTTGCCGTAGTTTTCGTATTCGAGGTGAGCCTGTAACAAAATGAGATAATAAATAATAATTAGAGATGCACCGGAATTGGTTTCACATTCGGTGAAACCGAAGTTCGGCAGCTTATACCGAATTTCAGCTTCGGCCGAATTTCGGTAAAAAGTACCGAACTTCGGTGACACATACCGAATGTTCGGTACTTTAAAATAAAAACCAAATGATACTAATTGACACACAATTTCTGCACTAACTAAGATATTTTTTTAATAGACACTTATTCAAAAGGAAGGTTTATATATAAAATGATCAACTGACTGACTGATTGGTGATGTATCAACGTACATCCTAAGCCGCTGGGTCTAAAGACTTGAAATTTTACACACAGACAGCTTATACAGTGTAGGCATCCACTAAGAAAGGATTTTGGAAAATTCAAATCCTAAGGGGGTGAAATAAACTTCGGGGGTAAAAGCTAGTGTGTATATAATTGCGTGCGAAGCCAAACATCTACGAATGAAACTTGAACTTCGGCACTAACTACCAGATATGATTTATACTTTTAAATAGTCGTACATTTACGAAGTCATAAATTCAAGTCATCTATACTAATATTATAACAAGGAAAGATTTTTATGTTTGTTACGAATAAACTCTTGGAACAGATTTCCTCCAGTCCAGCGCAATACAATAGCGAAAAACAAACGAAATTATGTAACCCAATTTAGTATTAAGTAACAATTGATTAAAAGAGTGTTGAGGAGTTTCTTGCCCCGCTTCTTCTCCTCAACCATACATGCTGAAGCGGTGGAGTTGAAATGACGTTCAATAAGTGGACTTGTAGTTCCTATTTTGAATAAAACATTTTGACTTTGACTCAAGAACTACTGTACAGATTCTAAAAATTGTTTCACTAATGGGAAGCTAGAATATCCCTGAGTAACATAGGCTATATTTTATTCCCGTATTCCCACGGGAATGGGAACTACGAAGGTGAAACCGCGCAGAACTGCTAGTTATTAATAAATTGCGTAAAGGCAAAAAGACCGTGATATGATAAGTTATCAACGTTATCGTTGATAAGATTACACTCGAACCTAGGTTATGTTACGAAACTGATTAGCATTCCCAGTGATAATGAAAAACTATCAAGTACACACGTAATATTAATAACGATAATAAACAAATACCATTTGGTATTAGTTTTTGGTATTAGATAGGAATAGATAGTTCCGGGATATGTCCTTCACTGAAGAGTAAAAAACCGACTTTTACGAATAATACCAAAAAATACAGTCGAGAACCCCTTCTCTCTCTCTCTATTAACCTCTTCTTTATTTTTTCTAAAAAGTAGTTTTTTTTACTCTTTAGAGTGGTTATTAAGTGATCGTTTTGCACGCAGCTAGTAGTAATACAAAACAAAATACTTCTTACATTTTCGCCTTCAAGTTTTAACTTGGCCTTGCCCTTCCCTTTGCTTGGTTTCTTGGATTTCTCATTTTTCTCCGCCTTCTGCTTTTCGATGTAGAGGTTGTCGACAGTCAATTTTATCCTTTTTATGTCAGCTGATGACACTGGAAATAAATATATTAGGTTATATTATGTTACATCATCAAAATTTTACTTTAAAAAATCTCACGCTTTTAACCTGAAGGGGCTAGGCAAAGGTATTCCATTTCTAGAAATACCCACTTTTCACGACCCTTAAACGTGATAGGTGGTGAGCCAATCCCCGGACCAGGTCTGTTACACATGCCTCAGAAGAGACCTGCGGGTTTCCTCTCGATGTTTTCCTTTACTGTCGAGCTAGTGATTCATCACATATTCATATGTATGTACGTTTTTGAAAAACTCCTTGGTACATGCCAGAATTTGAACACAAATCTCAAGACAAGAGTGAATAGGCATTATCTAGGCAAACATGCTCCATCGTCGTCTGCATCATCACTTTCCATCAGGTGAGATGGCAGGCAAATGGTGTGCCTATTATTAATAAAAAAAAAAAAGTCTCTCAAAGATTATCATTATGAGAAGTGGGCTCTTTAACCGGCTTTTTCTTTTTTTTTCTTTAAGGCTATCACTGTTCTAAACATACACTTTTTAGTCTACAATAGATACATTTAATCATCATAATTATGTTCGACTGAACTTCAGTTTACAGCTTTGAGGCAATATCAATGAATGAACAATCAACACTTTAAAAATGCCGCGAAAAAGTTTGCCTAAACGAAAATTTGAGTGCACTTTTATTTTGGTAGGGTTAAGGATATAGCCCTATAATTATTTCATGATTCTTCAGATTTACACTCAAAGTCTTTATGCAAGCATCCTATATATTGCTTATGCACTAAATATAATAGAACCATCCTTTTTTGAATCAAAAGTTATACTAACTTTGAACAATGATACTCCTAAACAGCTCTTCCACGAAGCCAGGAAACTGTTCGCTGGCTTTATACAGTCCGACCCTTTTGCTGAGCATGTCTGCATACTCTGTAAACTCTTCCTTGCTGCTCGGATGGAAACTATCGTATTTGCCACCGCCTTCTATGACTCCTGTAACAATAAAGAAAACATAAATATAATTACTATTTAATACTCACTAGCGACCCTACCCGACTTCACATGGGTGCAATGGTTATACTAAAACCTTGCTCTTGAATCACTCTATCTATAAAACCGCATCAAAATCCGTTGCATAGTTTTAAAGATTTAAGCATACATAGGGATATAGGGACAGAGAAAGTGACTTTGTTTAATACATAGTGATAACTGTGCTTTATCAATCACTGCAGGTTGACCAGCGATGTTGCCCATGTTGAATCCGTTTTTTCCTGTTCCCGTGGGAATTTAAAACAATCCCGTCTTATTATAATAATAATTGTGGGACACAAGTCACACACGGTTATTTAGTCCCAAACTAGGCAGAGCCAGTACTATGGGTACTAAACACCAGATAAACATACTTATATAAATATTAAACAACCAGACAAGATTTGAGCAGTGATAGCCCAGACGGTTAAAGAGCCGGCCGAAAATCAGTGAGGCTCGGGTTCGAATCCTGGCATGTACCAATAAGTTTTTCAAAAACTTACGTACATATTTATCACTAGCTCGACGGTGAAGGAAAACATCGTGAGGAAACCCGCAGGTCTCAGAATTAATACTGAGACATGTGTATAAACAGACCCGGTCCGGCGATGGGCTCACCACCTATCACGTTTAGGGGTCTAATATATCTCGTAAAATGTGGGTATATCCAGTAATGGAATACCTCTGCCTACCCCCTCGGGGATAAAAAAAGGCGTGAGATTATTATATATTATACAAGATGCCAACAGACATGTTCATGCACACAAATGTTGGCCCCTAGCGGGGATCGAACCCGCGACCTCCGAATTTTATTCAGATCAGTTAGTGAGCCAGTCAATTTCTTCTTTTATAGGCACACAGCAAATTTACATTAATTAATGTTTAAAATTGCATTGTAGGAAGACATTTTAGATAAGAAGTATATTTACGCAAAATCATGGCATTAATGGCCAACCAGTAAACAGTACTTACTACTAGAAAAGTTATCTATCATTCTTATATCTATCTAGCTGTTCCGCGCGTTGTTCCCGTTTCTGTGAGAATAAGGGAATAAAATATAGCCTACGTTACTCAGGGATATTGTAGCTTTCTAATGGTGAAAGAAATTGGTCCAGTAGCTTTAGAGTTTACTCGTTACAAACATACAAATCTTTCCTCTTTATAATGTGTAGATGTAGATAGTGTAGAAGTGTAGTATAAAGACAACAAGTCTGTTGAGCCACAAAATATTAGTATTATAAATATTCATAATTGGATTGTGCACTTTGACCGACCGTAAGCCACTGATCCTTATGTAGTAAACAAATTAACACTGGAAATTCTTCTTAAAATTGAATATGAACACTAATTTGGTAATGAACTAATGACTAATTAGTAAAACTATGACTAAACTATGGTATTGTATTCTCAAAAGTGTATATTAGTTATAGATAATTAATCACTCCCCTTTGAAACTCTCATTTGAATATGTGAACTGGAATATATTCTGTGGTCACAAACTGGTAATACAAGTTTTTTAAATATGGTTACATTACAAGAAATTTGGAACACCCAGACTCTAATACAACTACTGGGGTTCATGCAAAAAGTTTGCATACAATCAACCACTGAAGTCCTATAGATCTCTTTGATATTTATTATTTTGTTATTGAATACTTTCAATGGAGCTGAGTCTCTTCATGATGAAACTTGGTAAAATGATAGTTAAGGTCATGGAAAAGTACACTACACTAGGTATTTTTAGAGAAATAGGAAGTTTAAACTTAGTCCTCATGGTCTAATTGATTTACAGGTTTTTTTGTATGACTCATTTGAGTCATCATTTTCTGGATACAGGTCCCACAGAGATTTAAAGTCCAAACTAACTTACAGTAAACTGGCAACTTCTCTAGTTGATGCTGCCTTGATGGCAGTCACCTTATAATAGATTTTAGTCTATTCAGGTTAAGAAAATAGTAAGTTATGTCCACTAACACTGACAATGACATTGACCAATCATGTCTCATAAAACTCTATAAAGTTAACCATAATACAAGTTTAATGTTCAGTTGTATTGATGACTTACTATTTTCATGCGAATGGACTAGTTCCTCGTCTAAACAAGATATGTTGGTCTCCTGGGTGCGATACAGAAAAGACTAATGTAATAACATAGTTTGGAGGTTAAAGAGCCGGCCGAAAATCAGTGAGGCTCGGGTTCGAATCCTGGCATGTACCAATGAGTTTTTCAAAACTTACGTACATATTTATCACTAGCTTGACGGTGAAGGAAAACATCGTGAGGAAACCCGCAGGTCTCAGAATTAATTCTGAAACATGTGTAAACAGACCCGGTCCGGCGATGGGCTCACCGCCTATCACGTTTAGGGGTCCAATGTATCTCGTGAAATGTGGGTATATCCAGTAATGGAATACCTCTGCCTACCCCCTCGGGGATGAAAGGCGTGAGATTATTTATTTTTATTTTTTATTTTTATAGTTTGGAGTCATACCAAATGTTTCCATGGCAAGTCTGAGGTCAGACTCCTCCTGTAGTTTCTGCTGACGCAGTTTTTCAGCAAGCCTCTGTTCTGGGGTAAGCTCCTCAACTGACTTCTCAGCCAAGCGCTCTGCTTTCTCGCGTTCCAGCCGCTGTGTGTATAGAAAATCATTTCAGTTTGACTAAACGATTCACAATTTACTTTCTACGGTGTTTATATGCACTTAAAGCTAGTAGGCTAACCTGTCATGCTGAAGTAGCCATTTTCAGAGAAAAAAAATAAACCGTCTGTGTCTGCAAATGTTTGCTTGACAGGCTACATTTAAATTGTAAGAATAATAGGAAATTCAAAACAGTATATCAAAAGTAATAAAAAAAACATTATAGTTTTTTCTATGTACCTAATGTCCAATAATAAAATGATAATTTTGCTTTGCATTGCTGCTAAATCTAATTTGTTCTTGTGGTATGCCACAAGAACAAATTAGTTACTATGTTTCTTTTTATCGTTCTTACTATGTTTTAATTATTACATTATTATGATTCACCTGGTGAATCATTTTTTAATTTCCTTTCCAGCGGTGAAAAAGGTCAGTACAAGTTCTAGAATTGAACTACATGCCTAGCCTGTTTCTATAATGGCCTTGTCAATTTGCTGCCTGCAATATGTTGAAATGTTCCTCACCTCTTTCTCAGCTATTTTGTCCAGAATTTTCTTTTTCGGTTTAGCAGGGGGAGGGGGCAGCTCTTTTTTCTCCTCATCCTTCTTCTCTTCCTCCTCGTCCTCCCAACTTTCCTGGAAAACGAGTCTGACGTCAACACGTATGCACACAAATTGAGGTTATGAACACTTCAAAAGATAAGGCAACCAGTAGAAAGAATTTCACGTCACGAATAAGCAGAAATTGGCACCGAACGCGTTACCTTGACGATTTCTTCCTCGTCCTCGCCTTCCCATTTGTTTGACGCAGTCAACGTGGTCGGGAGCTTAGGCTCAAAGTTATCTGCGTCTGGAAAATTCAACTCAATGACATCACTGCGCTAACAAATGAAAAATCAATATTTTATACTTAGCAAACACGTACCCCAAGACACATCCATGATTGCGGACTTCTTTAGAGCACCAGCAAATTATTTTTCTACCGTTTCACCAGAACACAAAATCACACGGCGAAGCAACTTGCTGCAATGATGACTTTTTATCACAAGATGTCTCCAGAGTCGGCGACAGAGAATTTGCAAACAATAATATTCTCAAGCGAATTTTGTCAAACGACCGAGGCTTTTCTGCAATGACTGCGACCAGATTGACAAACGATCAAACGACATAATTTTGGCGAATTTCCAACAAAAGTATATTCAAAATTTGATGAGGAAAAATATGACTCCATTGCAGACGAATTTACGAACACTAAAAATCTCAATATGGCCGCCGATCAGTGTTGCAAACATTGTTCTGCGTTTTCTACCATTAGAAAATCGATTTTTCATGAACTCGATTTGAATCTGTGATTTGAATCGATTATACAAAAAACATGATTTGGTTGTTATTGAAAATGTATTGGGTCTTCGGTGTTTATCCGGAGAGAGACGTTGTGATTTCATTAAAATATTTTTTGTGTTTATTTCAGCTAGACGGTGATGACATTAAAATTAAAAGACAATCATGCGTAGGGCCGTTTTATATTGTGTCCAGAACACAGACGTCTGTGGCAGAAGTAATTCTTTACTGTAGCTCGTATTTTATTGTCATGAGGCGTTTTTTAAAAAAGAAAAACTAGTTCATTCACTAAAGATAGATGGCGATGTCCACATACCAATAACCTTTCATCGAATGTTGGCTTTTTTTTTGTTCAAAAGAATGAAAGGGTCATGAAAATAATATACAGCTATTGATGCCGACAGACGTTGTTTATTAGTGATATTATTTATTTTGTGTTGTGGTTGGTGTGTTCTATTCTGCTTTGCACTAGGTTTAAAGTGGTTCGAACAAACACAGGAATAATTACTCAGATTCCACCCGACTTTGCGTTGAACATCTATCCTGATAGTTCTAATCCACTGTTGTCTTATGGTCTCCTCAGTTGGATATGTATGAACGCCTCCATTTCTACAGTTAACGATGACACATAGGTATACGCATGTTGAAAATAACAACATAATTATAACGTAGTCGCTGCAAATAGATTGATTGTAGCAATAAAAAATTCTCAGTGTTAATATTTATTTACTATCAACATGTCAACTTCGCGTTCTGTGTGGCATGGCTGTTACCGTACTAGTTTATGACAGCTAATTTAAAGTTCAGTTCAGCACCATCTATTGACACCTTTGAATACTCAAGTGACAGCTGTCACCGAAAACGGCTCCTATATTTTATTGTTTTTGGTGTACATTATAGAGTTATTTAACTACTGTATTGTTATTGTGAAATGAATTATTTATTCTGATATAGTGATAGGTATTTTTATCGAGAGATTGATATAGGTATTGGATTGTTATCCATGGTCGTGAATTATTTAAAAACTAGCGGGTAAAAAAAAATTATTCCCGCTCCCGTGGGAATTTCTGAAAATCCCTTCATAGTAGTTGCCTACGACATATATAAGACACCTACATACCATAATTCAAATAACGGGTGCCCAGCGGCGTTTTCCCGCGTGGATTCAGTTTATTCCCGTTCCCGTGGGAATTTTCGAAAATCCCTTCATACTGGTTTCCTACGACGTATAAGAAACCTACAGACCATTTTTCAAGTTTCTAGGTGTTATCGTTTCGGAGTAGTACTTATTTCTCTTTTTACCCAGTTTTTATATTTTCCCGTGGGAATGAGATATTTTCCTGGAATAAAAAGTACCCTAGATTTTGACCCGGGTACTCAGTTATCTCCATACCAAATTTCATCAAAATCCGTTCAGTATTTTTTGAGTGATACGTGCACAACCAGACAGACAGACAAAAATTTTCAAAAATTGGTGTTTCGGTATCTATATCGATAACTATATACACTACCGCTAAAATTTAATGTACAGACACGGCCCCGTTACAGTTTTATTTTATGTATAGATAAGTATAGATATATCGACAACAGACTTAGACGATGTTCCCGCCCCCACAAAATTCGAAACTTGTAAGTTTGATTTTATTAATAATTCGCGTTAAATACAACGATGACTATGCTTACCTACTTACCTAGGTAGGTACTAACATTGGGAAACTACTTTGTGTTGATTCGGATAAAGCACAGTTTAACAATCTTACAGTTGGCTAACGAATGTACTTGTGCAGAGCAACGGAGGGGGCCTTGCGGGGAAGCGAGCGGCGCAGACCGCTTCAAACAAACTCGCTGAGTTTGTCAGGTTAATCGTCGAGGGCTGACGTGAAGCCGAGTTGTGAGGAGAACAAAACCATCATGATGGTTTTACCGTCATTACAACAATTCAAAAGATCTATTCGACTTACCCATAATAGATATTAAATAATAATAACTGATTTCGTGCCATATTCAAGTTAATTTTCTTGCAGTGCGCGTAATAAATCGCGGGACAGTGAACACTTATTAATTTTGATATTTAGTTATTTTTAATAGTAACACGGTCACAGAATGTTACAGTTTTTATTATACCCGACTGCCCCAGAAGAGCAATTTATCTCCTGTAGACTAAATGGTTATAATTTCAAATTCGAGGTCGTGTTTCATTAGTCTTCATTTCCAGGGCTGTCTTTATCACCAATTTTTTTTTTGTTAAATTTGTTCATCCGAATGCGAGTACATTATATAATTATCTATATTTAACAATACAAAACTAAAATCCTCCAAAAATAAAGTGTCGCGAAAATATCTGGCAGTGCAATATCTTTAAATGATTTATTTAAAATAACATCTATTTTTAATAATAAGAATAATTGTTCGTGTGCATTCGAAAATGTTTTTGTTCATCTATATTTAATATGTACTTATTTCAGAAAGTGATTTTGTGATAGTAACTAAAAAATATTTTGTTTCCTGTTTTGTGACAACCCTTGCTTAAATACGTAGGACAGCGTCAATACCTACGTACGCCGGCGGCGGCATCGCGCAGCCACAAAGGCGATAACCAACTGTATGATTGTTAAACTGTGGATAAAGCTTAAATACAGTCAAGAGCACGCTGAGCTTGACACTTCGGACTTTGACCCGGCCCTGTATTCTATGGCGCGCAGTATAAATCAGAGCTCAGCTTAGACTGGTAGTGTAAAGCTTGACTTGCTCTTGAGTGTACCTACCTAGGTAGGTACTCTTTCTGTGCACAAGAATTTATCTAAGTAGGTAGGTACCTACTTAAAGCCTATGAAAGGATTTCGCTGGAGACTTAATTTGATAGTCAAAATTCAAAATTCAAAAATCGTTTATTTTCTATTGGTATTAAAATATACACTTAGAAACGTCAATATTTTATAATAACAAGGCACTCTAAACTCGTCTATGAAGATTGGCTAAATGCAAACAGCAGCCCATCTCCACCGACGAGCTGCTGGTTCCGAATGCAGTACCCCGAGAAGAGCCAGCAAGAAACTCAAGGGCAGCTCTTTTTAATCTCATGTCTTACTAATAAATATCGTTTACAATAATAATTATAATTAATAGCCTTACATAGCGTCGAGTCGGTTAATCCCATGCATGTTGGTCTACTAAGTAGTCTGTAATTTTATAGTAGCCTTTTTTATGTAATTTTTGCTTAACTATTATTTTAAATTTGTCAAGAGGCAAATTTTGTA
This sequence comes from Ethmia dodecea, assembly GCA_963855545.1. Taxonomy (NCBI): domain Eukaryota; kingdom Metazoa; phylum Arthropoda; class Insecta; order Lepidoptera; family Depressariidae; genus Ethmia; species Ethmia dodecea. Next base: position 12,089,703 of record OY979456.1, on the reverse strand, counting down.
ATTCAATGGGAATCTTATTGTAAAAGCGTATACATTGACCCTTATATGATTTGGTAACTTTAGATAATCGACTAACACAAGCAGCCAGTTCATTCTTATTTCTAGTGTTTATACAATGTCTGTCACAATTTTTTTTGTAAAGTGATATATTCTTTTTAACATACAATACGTTTTCGTAAATATACTGTGACGCCAGTGTCAGTATATTAATTTCCTTGAATTTTTCCTTTAGAGACATCCTAGACCCCATTTTATAAATTGCACGAATGGCTCGTTTCTGCAAAATAAATATTCTCTGGACATCAGCAGCATTCCCCCACAGTAGAATGCCATATGACATTAAGCTGTGGAAGTAGCTGAAATAGACAAGTCTAGCTGTTTCTACGCTTGACATATTACGTATTTTTTTTACGGCATATGCAGCAGAACTGAGCCTTTTCGCCAACGTATCAATGTGCGGTCCCCACTGTAACTTAGAGTCTAGAGTTATTCCTAAAAATACTGTAGTGTTTACACATTCTAATTTTTCGTTTTTAACTGTAACTGAGTTTAAAGTTCGTTTAACATTTGATAAAGAAAAATGTACACATTTAGTTTTTTTCTCATTGAGAAGTAAATTATTAACGTTAAACCAACTGACAACATCATTAATTGCACTGTTCACTTAGTACCTTGCAAATACGGCAAATATAAACCCTGCCTGTCGTGCAGGTATATAAAATTACAGTTTAGATGCGTATCTATTTACTTAAATATATTGATATGTTAGTGCTATAGGGTTACTGTTCCGTGACATTCCGTAGATAATAATGGGTACTTACATACTTAATAAAAAAAACACTTCTCATATTAGTAAAATGTCATCTTTAGTGTTGCTCAAACTTAATTAAATATTTACGAATATTGTAGCCTCTCCAATAATTATAGTCTACAGATTCTCGCGCGAGTCGCTCCTTACTAGAGAGGTAGGTAGAGTAGGTATCTAGGTAGTTTTACCTATTTATTGTGAGTTCCTATGTTTTAACAAAACTACGAGTAATTTTGGTACTTTACATGCTCTCACATGGGACTCGAATCCAGGCCTCACGCATAGATGCGGGCTCGATTCCAATAGGGTTCTGATAATGATTAGGTAGATATCATTTTAATTATTATCCTACTAGGTACTACTTAATAAGACAGTATTATAGAAGCTAACACTTTGTGAGGATGGATGTATGGATAGATAGACAGATGTTTGTTGCTCTTTCACACAAAAACTACTGAACGGATTTTGATGAAACTTTACAGTGATATAGCTTATTAATCAGAATAACACATTGATTATCTTGGCCGAACAAGTAATAAAAATCTAGTTCGCAATAAATACCATAATGATTCTTATTTATCACTAACTATACATAGTATAAAACAAAGTCGCTTTCTCTGTCCCTATATCCCTATGTACCTATGCTTAAATCTTTAAGACTACGCAAAGGATTTTGTTGCGGTTTTTTTAATAGATAGCCATTCAAGAGGAAGGTTTTAGTGTTACCATTGCACCTGTGCGAAGCCGGGGCGGATCGCTAGTAATCATTATATAGTCTATATCACGTAGCATGGGTTCGGTGACAGTTCATATTTTTCCCTTTTACTCTTACTACTTTCGACTAGTAAAAATATTGTATTTTGCAATGATAAAATAATAAAATATGTATGTACTTATAAGTAGGTGCATATTCATTATTTTTTAATTAAATATTTTTATTAGTCGTAGAACGGAAAAATATGAACTGTCACCGAACCCATGCTACGTGAAATAGACTATAGTCATCAGGTAAGTTAATAGAGGCCAATGGCGACCCAAGGGCTGGTGGCTATTTCGCCCAAAGGATTAGCCTGGCTGTCCAGAGGGGAAATGCTGACAGCATTTTGGGTGCCTTACCTCAACATGGTGCGCTGGAGGACATTTTTTATCTTTATTTTAGTTTCGTTTGTAATTATTATGTGTATTTTATAATTATTATGTTAATAAATTAATGTAATTCAGTTAATTAATACTTAGTTTATTATGTACATGTAAGTATAGCACTGAGACATCGAGATTTTTAAAATGCATAACCATACAGATTTTGATAATAGCTTTATGACTACCTACTCAAAATGGCGAAGAGAAAACTTGAATTATTTTTAGAGGTAAACACTGAGAAGGAATTAGCGAATGCACTCAATCATAACAGGGATAAGCTTATTTGTAAGTAAAGAAAGATTATTGTTAACTTAACTAGCAGGATCTGTTGGAGTATTCAACAGGATATTTTTTTCCACATGGATTCCCTAAGTGTTGGCACATAATCAATTAGGTACATAAAAAAATCATTTAATTTTTTTTTCTTTTCAAACTACATAACTAGTTTCATACCTATCCCGTGATGATGATGATGACTTCGGATAAAGCCGCCGCTTTACCCGAAGTCATCATCATCATCGCTGTCGACTCTGGTCCATGAGTAGGCGTAGGCCCTGAATATGTAGTTAAGGATTATTTATGAAGAGATTGTGTATAAAAGAATAATAAGCACTTTTTTAACTTCTATTTGTAAAAACCTGTACCTAATTGGCATTATTTTCTTTCATAATTAAGTTGTAAAATTTAATTTGACCTTGGGCTGTGACAGAATAAACAGCCAGTCGCAGTCTCGCAGCTGTGACGCAGTGCTGAGTCATGGCCCTTTTGCTTGCACGATACGCTACACGCCAATTTCTTGTGTACAGGTTTTTATTTCTTTCTTTTTGTTTGTATTGTACGTGTACGTGTGTTGTCCAAGCAAATAAATGTTCTTCTATTCTATTCTATTCTAATGTAACTATCTATATCTGTAAATGTGCCGTTGGTTTTCCTGTAAAAATAAAATAAAATATTTGTTTAGATAAAAAAAAATACGGGTCCCATGTTGAAGTGGCAGGGGGTTCGCTATTCATGAATAATCAATAAAATCGAAAAAAAATCTTTTAATCATTATGATAATAAAATTAGGTGTAGAGACGTATTCCTCGCATTTCGGAAGCTGTACGGCTCTGGATCGCCTGTTATGGCTTTTCAAATTTGAATGGAGCTCAGACGAAGTAATTCTCTTAAAAGTAAGTTAAAAACAATTATTTAAATATACTTACCTATAAATTTCATGAAGTCTTCACAATATCTGAAACAGTAGGTTACTACACACTACTTGACGGTGATGATGATCGGTTCCAGCCGGTTTCAGCTAGATAAGGCGACCGCCGTCGATCCCGGTCAATGAATCGGCGCTGATGTGGCTAACGTAACGCTAACTTTAGCCACATCAGCAATGTGGACACGTAGGGTAGCTACCATACCTACTTACTTACCTACCAACTCGTGAAGTAGTGATATGCCCTTCTGGAAGTGAGTTTGCACCATAGCAGTGAGAGTAGGTAAGTACCTATGTACCAACGAGGTTTCAAACCCTAGGTACCTAAGTAGGAACATAGGTACTTACGTATTTTACCATATTATATTTATTATTATATCATAATGCCAGTCGTTTTCAGGTACTTATAGACAACATAGCAGCTCTCGAGCGACTCAGTGGTCAGAGTGAACCGTTTTACATGTTCATCGTGGTACGTACAAGACCTTTATTACTATTTTAATACTAATAACAAGTGTTCAGAGGCGTTGCCCAACTGGAACTAGTTTTTTTCCGTTCCCGTTAGAAATGACAACAATCTTTTAGTAAAGGATATATAGGCATATATTATAGGCAGATAGGTTCCACAGACTACCTACCTATGCAGCTAGTCTGTGGAACCTATCTGCCTATATTTTTTTTTTTATTAACGATGGGCTTGCTCTTGTACCCCAGACTAGCCCGAGAGCAAAGACGGTGCCTACGATGGGACGAGCTTGTCCAGAAGATGCCTTTTCACTCGATCCTTAAAGATTTAGATTAAAACATATTCATATTCATAGGCACAATAAAATAGTACCCTGACTGACGGTCTGACACACAGACAATGCTCAGCCTACCTAATACACCCCCATTAGTAGGTATGCAACGCAAAATTTGATGAGAGCTGTAAACCGCTGTTTAAAAAACTTAACATACTGCCACTACCATGTATGTACATAAGAGACGTTTGTGTTTTTGTTGCATCCAATCCACACTACTGGAGAACCCGAGGCGATGTCAGTCAAAGGCCAATAAGAGAAAAGTTAAAGAACTTACTATGTCAGCCTCCTGCCCAAAGACGTACATTCATTTATACAAAGAATATATTTAACATGTGCATTATATTATATAACAAACTTCCAGTCCAATTTAAAAATATGAATAAAGTATCACTCAAATTGAATTTGACAGAGTGGCTGCTAGAACACTGTTTTTATAGTAATAAGGAATTTCTAGACCATAAGTTTTGACATTCTATCTACATAATATTTTTTTTTTTTTTTTTTTTTTTTTTAGTTTAATTTCATATTGACATATATTTCCTTTGACATTCAGTATTATTAATAATTCTTTGACATTGTATAAAATCTTATAAATTTGCATGCTTGTTCTTCTTGCTGAAAACACTGTACTAAATACTAATTATTAAGACCTTTTTTTACTGTTTTCTTGCAAATAAAAAAATTATTATTATTATTATTATTATATAATTATTAATATAAAAAAAATATGATGCATTCGTACTTTAATTTTGTCTAACCAAATTTCTTAAATAAAGAGGTATAATAGTACGATTTCCATACCAAATTCCAAATTCAGCTAGGCTAATTCATTTTTCGAAAAATTTAACACACTAAAAATAGCTGAAATCGATTAAGTTGCCGATACTGAACAGACTAATTTCAGGAATTGCGCTTACTCTGTTACATATTGTATAGAACCACAGAGTGACCAAAGTGTTCAGGGGTGTGGACTGCATGCGCTTCGCGGAGGTGGCAAAGATAGAGCTGCAGTATTACAGGATGGGTGATGGAGACCAGAGGCAGACTTTCGCGCTCGATGAGGCCACGCCGGACGAATTGGTACGCCCTTGTAGACGATAGGATTTTTTTTATTAGCCTAGATTTTGTCACACTGAGCTGAAGTTCCTTAATTAATGTAGAGAGGGGTCTTTATTACCACAGCCAAGAAATCCATTTTTTTTATTTTTGCCTGTCTGTCTATAAGTTTTTTGCACGAAATTTTAGGCGGTTTTCACAGTTTTATTACCAAAAATGATGACGTCATAGGTCATAAGGTTGTCTGGAAGAGATCGCTAAAAGCGATACGACCGCCCATTGTACTTTAGTTAATGTTGGTATCCATATTGTGTTCTTTTTGGTGTACAATAAAGAGTGATTGTTATTGTATTGTATTGTCATCTTAGTAAACTTCGTTTTGTCAGATTATAAAAAGTAATAAATAGATATATAGCCTTACTGTTAAAGAGCCTGCTTCACATGATGAAAATCAGTGAAGCTCGGGTTCAACTCTTGCGTTGTGTATCCGTGGTCAGATCGCTTAGTCAGATCAATCTAACCATGGACACTAAGAGAACTTACGTAGATACATATTTATCACTAGCTCGACGGTGAAGGAAAACGATGTGAGGAAACCCGCAGGTCCCAGAATTAATTCTGAGACATGTGTAACAGACCCGGTCCAGCGATGCTCACCACCGTTTAGGGGTCCAAAGAATATCTCGTGAAAAGTAGGCATATCCAGAAATGGAATACCTCTGCCTACCCACTCAGAGATAAAAAGGCGTGAGATTATTATTATAAAAGTACTTAACTCCTTTCACTAGGCGGTCTACTACACAATTATTTAGACGTAGGGTTCATACGACCTACCTAATTAATTGGACACCCAGGCTTCTGTGCACTTAATAACACAATAATAGCTAAGTAGTTAATAATAAGTAGTACCTATGTACTAAATGCATTCCATAACCAAGTTAATGCGGCGCCACAGGTCAGTCGCATCACATTACATTAGGTACTTATACGTATAAACAAAATTGCATGTTGTTATGACTGCCTATACATAGGTCTTACGCTATAACGTATCACGCAAATAAACTAGCTTCGTTACAATCCCTGTGACAAATAAACAAAAGAATAATTAAATTTTAAATAGTATAATCTCACGCCTTTTATCCCCGAGGGGGTAGGCAGAGGTATTCCATTACAGAATATACCTAAACACTTTTCAAGAGAATATTCGACCCCTAAACGTGATAGGTGGTGAGCCCATCGCCGGACCGGGTCAGTTTACACATATCTCAGAATTAATTCTGGGACCTGCGGGTTTCCTCAAGATGTTTTCCTTTACCGTCGACCTAGTGATAAATATGTAGGTACGTAAGTTTTGAAAAACTCATTGGTTTCGGACCCAGCCATGGCACCGCGGTTGAGCAACCACAGCTGTGTCACGAGCCAAAGGCTACCTGAGCCAACAGGATACTCTTAGATTAAATCGCAAAATCCTTTGCTTATAAAATAAAAAATAAACAATCTCACGCCTTTCATCCCCGAGGGGGTAGGAAGAGGTATTCCATTACTGGATATACCTACTTTTCACGAGATACATTGGACCCCTAAACGTGATAGGTGGTGAGCCCATCGCCGGACCGGGATTTACACATGTCTCAGAATTAATTAATTAGTTAACTAGGGCGAGCTAAGTTTATTCTAATTTTTTAATTAGTTACCTAGTCATTTAAACACAGGCAAACGAGCAGACAAGGTTCTGATGGTAAATGTTCATGCTTACCCCATTAGCAAGTAGGTCGATTCTGCCCCTAATATTGACTTTTCCATAAATAACCAGAAGTTAAGTCGAGTCAAGGAACTGAAGTAAGGAGCCAAGACACTATTTTTTTATTATTATTCTTTTATTTGAAACTAGTGGCCCGGGCAGACGTCGTTCTGCCACCGTATAAACCATCCCTGGACCCACTCTAACCCACACAAAAAGTTTCATCAAAATCTGTCCAGCCGTTCTGGAGTTTTAATCAGACTAACGAACATCAATTCATTTTTATTTATATAGATTAATATTTTTTTACTGAGGTATACCTATATATATATTTTTTTTTTATTTCTTTTTAACCGACTTCAAAAAAGGAGGTTTCTCAATGCACCCGTACCTATGCATTTTTTTTTATGTGTGTTGGCAGATAACTTCGTCGCTTATAAACCGATTTTTATGATTATTTTTTGTTAGAAAGGAGATATCCCAAGGGTGGTACCATCATAAGTTAACCAGGATCTGATGATGGCATCCCATCTGAAATCGAGGGAACCTTCGAAAATCGTAGTGCCAACTATTGCTATTTACTTTTTTTAGTTTCCTGTTCGAAGTCTGTTTTTTTTTTGTTTAAATTTATTACTTTTTTTATCGCTGTGGATAGGCAATAAAGATAATTTATTATTATTATTAAGGCCATCATTAAAAAATATTTAGTTAATTTCTGGTTCTTGACTTGAGTGTCAACATCAGGGCACTCGGCAGTGTCCCAGCCAAGTTAGTTTACAAATTAGTGTTTTTTACAATTTGTCAACCTGAAAAACAGGAACGCATCAACAAGCGAGCAGAAGAAAATGAGAAGCACAGAAGCTCGGTGGTGAGCCGGCGAGCGGCGCGGCAAGCGGCTCGGAAGCGACACCGTGCGATGCGCATGGCCCCATATTTGTCCAACCTGAACTTCGTGCTCTTCTGGCCGCACGCCAAACATGCTCATCCTGAACTTTATGAGCGCTGGGACATGAATAGTTGAGTAATTACTAATTACATTACTGCAGCGGCCAGCAAAAGAGGCATTGATGGACGAACGTGTACCTAAATGTGGGCCGAGGCGAATCCGAGCCACACACACGTAAGTCCATCATTGCCTAGTTGTGGCCAACTTGGCCAGGACAAGGCTTGTATAGTACTTTTCTTAAATTAGTAATGCAAAACGTAGTACCTAATTAAAAAGCACTACCTAGGCATGTAAGATATCTAGGTAGTCCTGACCACAACTGTACATATTAACTGTAGATCTAGGAACGGGAATAAAACAAGCGTCTGAGCTATTACACGTATATTGGCAGACAGACTGGCGTACAAAGGAAACTTAAAACTAACACCGCCCGCACTTATTCTCAATATACCTACATTACACCTCCACCGTAAATTACAACTAATTAATTTAAGTTAATTATACATTTAACTATTACATTTACTAAGCCTACGAACTAATCTTTAAAACTTATACAGAAATATATGGATTACCTTAAATACTAATCGAATTCGAATCCATATCGAATGACAGGTTTGCGTTCCCGTTTACATAGGGGTTCTGGTGGCGGTTGTGGTAGGTCTTCATTCGGCTCTGTACGACTATCGCAACTGTCATTGAATTCCCTCTGTACCGTCTCCAGACCGGATGATCTACCTTCCACCACAGCCTCCTCCGGAAGAACCACCTCCCCACCCTCGCCAGACTTGGGTGTGCCAACGTCATTTGTAACTTCAGGACAACTAACATCCGATAGCCGCGACCTACGCCGTAATTGATCGACATGTCTACGTATGAATTGACCGTTACCACTATCCAGTAAGTATCGTCGAGAACCTTCTTTGTCTATCACACTACCCTTAAGCCATTTATCGTGCGTACAAAAACCTCTAGCCCATACCCCCTCGCCAGGAATGAAGTCCCGCTCAGCCCCGCCTGCATATTTAGACTGCGAGTTCTGTGCGCTGCGTACTCTGTTCCGTACTGTGCAGTCACTGCGTAGCAGGTCTAAACGTGAACGCAACGCCCGCCGTTGCAGCAACATGGCTGGCGTTTCGCCAGTCGTGCTGTGTGCTGTGTTACGGTATGCTAACAGGAAGGCTTGCAGCGCCGCCTCCAAGTCCACCTTGTCGCGGATCGCTTTCTTTAGGGCTCGTTTACACAACTTGACCGCGTTCTCTGCGGCCCCGTTGGACGACGGATGGTAAGCCGGTGATAACATCTGTGTGATTCCATTGCTTTTTAAGAATTCTACAAGAATTCACTACTCGTAAAGGGTGGACCCTGATCAGAAACAAACTCCAACGGCAAACCGAATCGTGCAAAACATGCTCGAAGTACTTTAATGACACTCGAAGCATTCGTAGATTTCATTTCATATACTTCGAGCCATTTGGACGTCGCGTCGATCAGCACAAAATAAGTTTTACCGTTAAGCGGACCCAGGAAGTCTACGTGCAGTCGCGTCCAGGGCTGCGCATGGTAGGGCCAGTGGCGGGGCGCGGCGCGTGGCGGCGCCTCCGCCTCTCGAGCGCACGTCTCACAAGCGCGGCACAGCGCCTCTAGCTGCTCGTCGATGCGCGGCCACCACACGTAGCTGCGCGCCCAACCTTTCATTTTTACAATACCCATATGCGTACTGTGTAATTGTTTTAAAATTGTTTCCCTAAGATCAGTGGGAATTAACATTCTATAACCCCACATAACGCACCCACAATCGACATACAACTCGTTCTTTCTTGCAAAGTAGGGTTTTACTTCATCTTCGGGACAAACAGACGGCCAGCCTGATTCGACGTACAGCTTAATTCTACTTAGTACCCTATCTTGAGTGGTCGCTTTCTTTACTTGCTCATTCGTGATTGGCAGAAAATCTTCCACGAAATTTGAATATGTTATCTCCTTGACGGTACTACGGCTATCTTTCGACGGTAATCGTGACAAAGCGTCTGCGCAATTCTTTTTAGAGGTCACATATTCTATGTCGTATTTGTAACCCGAAAGCAGTACCGCCCATCGCTGTAAGCGCGACGCCGCCATTGTTGGTATACCTACTTTGTTACCAAAAATATATGTGAGGGGCTTGTGATCTGTCCTAAGTGTAAAGTTTCTGCCATACAAGTACTGATGATACTTTCTTATACCGAAAATGATGGCGAGGGCCTCCCTATCTATCTGCGAGTACTGTCGCTCCGCGGCCGTGAGAGAGCGCGACGCGTACGCCACGGGCCGCTCGCCGTCCGGCGTGACGTGAGCAAGCACGGCGCCCACGCCCACGCTGCTCGCGTCCGCCGTCAGCACTAACGGCAGCTCCGGCGAGTAGTGCGTTAGTACCTCAGTACTAGCTAGTCGCGATTTAACCTCCACAAATGCACCCTGACATGCATCGCTCCATTTAAATGCCACCCCCTTTTTTAGTAACTCATACCAAGGTGCTAATAAGGTACTTACATTTTTTACAAATTTTGCGTAGTACATAATCATACCCAATAGCGATCTGAGCTCCGAGACGTTACTAGGTGCGGGTGTATCTAAAATGTCTTTTACTTTATTTGGGCACGTATGCACTCCGCCTTTACTAACTACATACCCTAGGTAAGTAATGGATTCTGCAAAAAATTCACACTTACATTTTTTTACTCGAAGGCCATTATTATGTAACCGATCGAAAACCTTGTGTAAATTATCTACGTGTTCCGCCGTCGTCCTGCCGGTTATTATGACGTCATCTAAAAATACGCCTACTTGCGGCAGGTCCGCGAACATTTCTTCTAAGCGTCGCTGAAATATTCCGGGACTCGATGCTAATCCGTACACTAAGCGATTATAAACGAATAAACCCTTATGCGTATTTATCACAGTATACTTCTTAGATTCATCTAGAACGAGCTGGGCATATGCTTGCGAAAGATCAATCTTACTGAAACGTTGACCACCATGCAACCGCGACAGCAAATCTTCCACTCTGGGCAGTGGGTAACGGTCAATTTCTAGAACCTTGTTCAACGTTAATTTATAGTCGGCACAAATTCGGATGTTACCGTCCTTCTTGACGACTGGCACGATGGGCGTGGCCCAGTCCGAGCGCTCGACGGGGGTGAGGATGCCGTCCCGCACGTGCTGGTCCAGCACGCGCTCCACCGGCTCGCGCAGCGCGTACGCCAGCGGACGCGCGCGCAGGAACACGGGCTGCGCGCCCTCGCGCACGTAAATGCGCACCGGCGGACCGGTGCAACGGCCCAACCCGTCCGCAAACACGTCACAGTATCTGGAACTGAACGCGTCTACATCGAACTTGTCACAAATAACATTCACTGAATCGTAATTAAACATGGGCAAACGAACATTTAACTCTGCCAACCATTGCCTACCCAATAATGCCGTTTTCCCATTTTTAATCACGTATAAGTCTAACTGTTTCGTTATATTTCCATAGCATATTGACGGTCGTATAACTCCCAGTGGATACACTATCTCCCCAGTATAATATCTTAACGCTAATTTACATTTAAGCATCGGCAAATGAGAAAATAGTTTATTAAAAGTCTTTTCGCTTATGCAAGACACTGCACTACCGGTATCACATTCCATATGTAACACTTTATTCTCAATTTTTATTGGTATCATTATCGGTTCGCATTTGTTTATTGATAAGTCATTAACTTCAATAATAATTACCTCGTCGCTTCCGTCGTCGCTAGCACACTCACTATCCTCTCGCCCCGTCATCACCGCAGCCGCCGCACAATGTTGCTCGGCTAGGTTAGGGCACATGCGCCGTAGATGTCCTTCCCTATTGCATACGCGACAGACGTAACGAGCGAATTTGCAACTCGACACGTCATGCGCCGCGCCGCAAGCCCGGCACTGCCCCGGTCGCGTCGATGAGCCACGTGGAGCGGTGCGCGCGCGCCCTGCGCCACCCGTGCCTCCCGTGCCCCGCTGCCCGTGCGCCGCGGCCCGCGACCCGGCCTCCTGCGCCTTGCCATGACCTCCGCGCGCCATCTCACCTGCCGCCGCCGTGTCCTTCGAGGTCCGCCGCCTTGCCCCCGCAATGGATTGGCAATCGGCCGTGGCCGAAACGTTGGATGACGTTCTATGCACTAATGCTGCATCCTTTTCAGCCGCCTCCATACTGACCGCTAAGCTGTAGGCCTTACTAAAATTGAGTCCCCTCTCCGCGAATAGTCTCTGACGTATTGCCTCACTGTCAATCCCGCACGCCAGCTGATCTCGTAGACTTTCTTCCAGCCAGGACCCGAACTCGCATGTTTTAGACATTTTTTTTAAAACCGTGACATATTCCGAAATTGATTCGCCGTTTTTTTGTTTTCTATGACGAAATTTGTATCTTTCGGCGAGTGGGCTCGGTTTCGGGTTTAAAAACTTAGTCATCACTTCTTTAATGTCCTCGAAAGTTTTTGTAGACGGTTTGTCGGGAGTACACAGGTTTACTAACAGCTCATAACTTTCAGATCCCATGACAGTAATCAACGTGGACACTTGCAACTTGCTTTCTATTTTATTAACAATAAAATATTGCTCCAACCGTTCTGCATAAAGCTGCCAGTCATCCTTGTGAATGTCAAACTCCGATATTTTACCGATTGACATTTTTAGCAAAATACACTACGCGCACTATATTTACTACACACGTAAGTCCTTCAAGTCTCGTCGCCACTGTAAGATATCTAGGTAGTCCTGACCACAACTGTACATCTAGATCTAGGAACGGGAATAAAACAAGCGTCTGAGCTATTACACGTATATTGGCAGACAGACTGGCGTACAAAGGAAACTTAAAACTAACACCGCCCGCACTTATTCTCAATATACCTACATTACAAGGCAGAACTTATTATTTGACAATAAGTACAATTACTTTTCGAAATCAATGACGAACAAAGAACAACAATATTTTTCCGAGATAAAGTATATTTTTTTTAATGAACTGCTCCCCTAGCCAAGTGGCATTGCACAATCTAATCGAGTGTTCTTTTAGATTGACATCTATGGGATTGACATTAGCGTTAGCGCTCGTTGGCAAGTACTTATGTCAATCCCTTTTATTTTAATCTAAAAGAACATAATAATATAATCTCACGCCTTTCATCCCCGAGGGGGTAGGCAGAGGTATTCAATTACTGTATATACCCACATTTCACGAGATATATTATAAAAGAACATTGGCCACTTGGCTAGGGGGGCATTTGTCTATTTGCAAGGCAATTATAAATTTAAATAAAACTTTTTATAAGTTCCCTCCTTGGTAATGTTTCGGAGTAAAAGATCGTTCTATTTTTAAATTACACGACAGATATGAGTTTACTATGTAATTTATTTTGGCCGCTAAAACACGACAGATATTGATTTTCATACAACTTTTGCCGGCCGCTGTTCGCATGTATTTGACCAGTAGGTACTACAGCAATTTCGATTTATCTCCAAGAAGGTTGTCAAAGTAATGCTCAAATTTCCAAGCATGTTTGAGGAAATGCATTTATTAATGTCTTACCTACGAACGACCCAACCTCGCTTCGCTTCGGGATCTATTTTCAGATTTTTTCTACTATAATATTCATGTACCTACTGTAAATATAAACTTCCATCTTGAATCGGTCTGTCTATTGCTGGAATCTGAATTAAAATCCGTTCCGTAGTTTAAAAGATCTAAGCTTGAAGATCTAAGACTTTGTTTAAATACGATGTACAGATGAGAGGACCATGAAAAAGGTCTACCTACAGGCTTGTAAAGGGTCTTCAATTGTTGACGGTGACTCCTGAATGGTGATGGTTTTCTCAGAAGACCTTACCATTAGGTGGAAAGTTTCCATCAGATTGGCCATCTACCACTTAGTTACCCCATGTCATAGGGCTGTTACGGTTTGAAGATGAAGGTCAAACCATCGTGTCTACCGGTTATTATATGCTTGCTATTCCAGATATCATAATGGTGGGTCGCGAGGAAATAGAACTGACGTCTGAACAAGCGCATGACGTGTTGTACGCTGGCGACGCGCCACTGAACGAGGCGTCGATCCATGCTCTTACCTCTGCGCCTGCGCTTGCCATCTGTTTTCGCATCCTCGACGAAGACAAGCATTTCGTTTGTCAGTATAAGTAGCAACCTTTGGTGGCCCTTATGATAGCTATAAAAATGGGAGCGGCGTTTTTGTTGGTAACAAACGACATGGTGGTGTCACTTTTACACAACGAAGGTATTTCCCCTATCATTGATAGTGATATTTTTGTGTCCTGCTTCGCCAACAGATATGGGATAACCTTGATTGGATACCAAAATATGTCTCTCGAAAACTCGATTGCACTTTCTGAACACACTGATTCCTACCATAGATTATTTGGGGAGAAATCAAGCAAAAGTAAACAAACAAAAACGCAATCGTAATATTTTTGTTAAAATGTCATAAATGTTTGGCCGTACAATAAACTGTAGTCAACATTTTCCCGCGTGGAACCTGTTTTTCCCCGTTCCCGTGGGAATTTGAAAAAGCTGCGTCGACTAAGAAAAACTTTCTTAGTCGACGCGTTTACCTATATTCCATATTTTAGCCGTCATGGTCCAACGGTTATGGCTGTGCGTTGATAGGGTAGTCAGCCAGGAGAAGGTTTATCTTTAAATCGGACTAGCTGACGTCATTGGCGTTGCCCGGACAATTTCAGGTGGTTTCAGCTATTTTCCGTTTCCGTAGGATTTTATTATAATCTCATGCCTTTTTTTCCCTAGGCTATAGGCAAAAGTATTCTATATAAGGAAATACTTACATACGTTTCACCAGTATTTACTTTGGATCCCTAAACGTGATAGTTCGCCGGGCTAGGTCTGGTACAAATGCCTCGAAATTAATTCTGGGACCTGCGGGTTTCTTCACGATGTTTTCCTTTACCGATTTTTTTCTATTCCTATAGGAAATTATTTTCAATCCAACCTCCGCGAGGAACTGCTTGTGGTAATAAATAGTATTTGTGCCATATTATGCAGCTCTTGTACGCAAGATATTGTATGAAGAAATAATCGCTTCGCCAACGGAGGCGGGTCGGAATTCCCGGGAATTACGACCTCATGTGACCGCATACAACTACTACAAGTCGTTCAGTCCCACTCGGGAGCAGATGCGGCAGAAGCGACGGGAAGAGAGAATTAAGAGAAAGGTATTACTGATGCTGCCTTGATAAACGTTTTTCCTGATTTCATTGGAGGTCTTTCAGCATTAAAAGCTTTCTACATTCATTATGGCATTGTCGTTTGTTCAGATTAACTGTTGTGATCAGATAGATCTTTTTTTATTCGTCTTCATTCTATAAATACGAAAGTGTTTTTGGTTTGTCCTCCTTATAGACTTACCTAATTTAATCTTATATTCAGAACTATAGACGTACTTGAGCTATTAAGTATGTGGTTGTTTGAATCCAATACATATTTTTTTTATTGTATTCGTCAAGGATAATTACAGAACGTCGTATCTCGTGCTAAATGCGGCCTATGACATTGAAAAGTTGCGAGGTGCAGTACAAATTACCTTGCACTATGTCGCTCTGACTTACGACATTATATGAACAACTTAGTTCAAGTAAAAAAAACTCAAACATCATATAAAAAACTCACTTAAGTTAAATGTGGACAGCAGTGTGCCAGCCAAGTTGTAATCTATTTCGATTTTTTGGTAGCAAGAAGCAAAAGAGAAGAAAAAGAGGCACATAGCTGAAAAGAAGCGTTTAGCACTACAAGCTAAGGTGGAGGAACGAGAGGCCAAGAAAAAAGCTAAAGAACAGCTTAAACTGGATCTATTAAAATCAGGCGTAAGTATGGTTTATGGCATAAACAATATATGGATGATTAAAAATGAAGATAGATATTTGTAAACAGCTTGTAATTTAATTGGATTTTACAGAATATATTCGAATTAAATAAACTAAAAGCAGAGCCAGATGAAAATGAAATTGAAGATCAAGAAGATGTAGAGGTAATTGACACCTAAATATCACCATCATCATCAGGTGATATAGATCAAACGCCTTTTAGATCGATATTCAACAGTAGACTACTACTGTTGAAGATCAAACTGAAAGAACCTGAAATAGAAAATTTTGTTCACGTGTCATTGTCCGTCCTATAGATTTTAATTGAATCCATAACTCTAGAACAGTGAAAGTAACATCGGTTAGTGTTTCGTTTGCGTGTTTGTTCTCAACATGCCTTAGTATATATACCTAGTTATGTCTTACACATAGACTAGTTTCCATCAAGAGCAAAGCTATTTGGAACAGATGGAGACAGAAGAAGTTGAAGAAGAGGCCTGTGAAGAAGAAGATGACAACGAATACTTGCCACCAGCTGGTCTTGAGGTGCCTGGCCTTTATTCGCCGCCCAGCGATATCGCCAAGGCCAACGGTCTAGCCATATTGTTTCCAAAAGTATGAACCCTCATTAATTATCTAATCGTATAGTATGATAATGCAGGTTTGTTTCCTTTATTCCACGACTCTTTTGCACGATGGTAGAAACGGCCTTGCTATCTCACCTTCACCAGGAAACCCAGAAGCGACTCCACGTCCTTGAAAGATTTGGGGAGTGATGTAAATATAGAAGAACATATTATTACTTTATTACTTATGCCAAATAATAAGTAAGTAATTTGGCATAAGTAATGTGCAGTTTTGTTAAAATTGAATGCACGCGTGCAGTTGGTACTGGAAAAAGTGACCCCACTGTCGGAGTTCCTGCCTCCCCACGTACTGGTTATGCTACACATTCAAAAACGCCACAAAGCTGTGAAAATCATCGCTCCACGTAAAGCGCATCTCATACACGTAAGCAATTTGATTAACTTCATTTATACACTCCGACATTTCTAAGTTTGTGGTATGGTCATCGTCACGTCATCTTATCAGTCAGCGCGTTTGGTCGAGGCCACCTGTCAGAATTTTTCAAGCCATCCAAGGGTACTGACATGGCTTCACGACTACCATTGTACTTACTGATAATAATTCAGTTGAAATTATTTGGTCTGCCTTAGTTTCTCCGCGAAGAAAACTTAAGTGGCAAAGAACTTGGTTCGTTTTTTACATAAATATTTTTGGAAGAGCCCACAAAAGTAATGCACTATTTATGGACTCTTCCAGAGAATTGTTACTCGTGTTTATTCATCATACTCGTATCTAGCGTTTCGAAAAAAATCATGCACTATGTTGCTGAATGATTGTATGACGCGACCGATGAATGTGGATGAAGAACGAGAGGTGTGCTATGATTGTAGCAGATGGCGGTTTATTGTCTCTGCTTATCCCTTTGAGAAAAACACGTGAGCTAAAGTGTGTATTTTGCTAAGCTATTTCTTACATCATTTTTTTGTCTTTTATTTTTTTAACCATGTTTTTGTTATGACACACCTATGAGTATGTTTAGGAGTGGTAGTAAAAAATGGGTATTTCCAAAAATGGAATACCAAATCAAATCAAATCATATGTTTTTATTCAATGTAGGGGCTTAGAAATAAGTCCATTCACTGAAAGTCTTTGCTACTCCACCTACTTTTACCTCTACACGCCCTGGGGATACGACATGACTGTATCATTTTTATTATAAAATTTGCGAATTGTAAATGAATAAGTACCTAGTTCAGTTGTTTCGGGAAGGACTTCGTCTCAAAACATAGTATTTAAAATTAGTTTTAATAAGGACATTTAACTTATTGGTCATTTTGATCTTTGAGCAATAAATAATAAAAAATAATATTGTTTTTGTAGACGGGAATATTCAAAGCAGAAACTCCTTACAAGCCATGTCATGTGGCTTATAGCGTAAAGCAATTTGACGCGATGAATCTCCCTGTTAATGTGTAAGTAACTTTATCTTAGGCGCTTTGCACGGGAGCAACTTTAGTTTAGGTATCAACTTTTTAAAAGGTGCTAGTACTACAACCAGCCCGGTTTATGGTTACCGCAATTTTTGAAAGCAACTTCAATAGCTAATAGGGAGAGAGAGTACCTATGGGTCCCTCAACGCGTTGCGATTGGCCAGTTGGGGAAACCAGCAACATTATAAAACTAATACGAATTCGAAAGTTGCTAGTTGCGGCAATTAGAAACTAATTTAGTCACCGATTGCAGCAACTGAAAACTGTCATTTTCGATCACTGAAACTCGCAACTCGAGTGGATATGTGTGCGCAGTTCCATTGAGATAGAGCTGACCACTTCTCGTGATGATGATCAGTGAGGCCCGGGTTCGGCATGCCTGCACTAATGAGTTTTTCAAAAACTTACGTGCCTATTTATCACTAGCTCGGCTAGAAGGAAAACATCTCACGATGTTACGGACACCCACAGGTCTCAGAATTATTTATGAGGCATTTGTAACAGACTCTTTGCGGCGACTGGCTCACCAACACGTTAAGAGGTCCAAAGAATATGCTGGTGAAATGTAGGAATTTCAATGAATGGGATACCTACCGCTGCCTCCCATGGATAAAAGGCGTGAGATACTTATATTACCAATGAGTTTTTAAAAAACTTACGTACATATTTACTATCTACTAGCTCGGTGGTGAAGGAAAACATTGTGAGGAAACCCGCAGATCCCAGAATTTATTCTGACCCATGTGTAACAGACCCGGTCCTATGGGCTCACATCCAAACAATATACTGGTGAAATGTGGGTATTTCTATAAATGTGATACCTCGGCATACCCCCTCGGGGATAGAAGGCGTGAGATCACTTAGTATCTGTTAATATGTGTATTGAATTGTAGCACTGAGGACTTGAAGCTTTGTTTGATGGTCGCCATCAAGGTGGATACGCTACTCCTGGAGCTGATGGACCTGAGTCCTCAGCACGTGAGCAGGGACCCAAAGGCGGGTGAAGATGAGTGCTCCGTCATGTTTCGCGTCGACTACGGAGATGATTACCAAGAGTTTGAGGACTTTGATAATGGGTCCAATGAATAATTATTAAATGAAGGAATAAATAAGTGTTTTTATTTCCAAACTAGCGACCCGCCCCGGCTTCGCACGGGTGCAATGCTAACACTAAAACCTTCCTCTTGAATCACTCTATCTATTAAAAAACCGCATCAAAATCCGATGCGTAGTTTTAAAGATTTAAGCGTACAAAGGGACATAGGGATATAGGGACAGAGAAAGCGACTTTATTTTATACTATGTAGTGATAAACGGTGCTTATTAAATCGTAGATGTGGTAATACAAAAGTAAACAACTTAAAAAATACTAAAATAAAATCGACTTCAGGAAAAACACCAAAATAGTAAAAAGTACCTACTTATTACCTTCTTCTTTTTAACAAAAAATTATGGGCTTAGGGTCAAAACACACTTGCGGAAATTACGCCGCGGAACTTTCCGTCAACAACATACATTGACGTTTCACTTTAAAGATAAATGGATCTGCCTCCCGCGTCAACAGTAATGTATGTTGATAAATGGATCTGCCTCCTGCGTCAACAGTAATGTATGTTGATAAATGGATCTGCCTCCTGCGTCAACAGTAATGTATGTTGATAAATGGATCTGCCTCCCGCGTCAACCGTAATGTATGTTGCTCACCGAAAGTTCCGCGCGTAAGTTCCGCCAAGTGTGTTTACTCACTAACTCGAGCCCTAAGTCAAAGACAGGAACCTACGATGGGGCGAGCTTGCCCACAGGTTGCCTCTGGAGCGCTTCTTGCGTAGGTATTATCGACGGGATATACCTACTTAGGTGCTAAACATTAGTGGAAACTTTGTTGGTTTACTCTAATATATCTACTTATTTAATGTAATATCTAAGTAATTGTATAAGTTTTTATAGTATAAGCTGTTTGTTTTCCATAATAAAGAAAAATAAAAAATATCCACCAAGTAGGGTTTATTGTATAAGCTGTTTGTTTTCCTTAAAAGAAAATTAAAAAAATAAACCAATAAATATCCACCAAGTAGGGAAAGCCCAGCCGTACGTCTGGAAGTCCAATGGTAAAAAGAGTAAGGCGGAATGAATTCGTGCAGCTCTTCCTCTATTCTTTTTCGAAATATTGCTGTTCTCGACAAAGGGACGATAATTCCTTAGGAGTTCTCCTGGTAATTCCAGCTCCACTTCATTAGATATGAATTGTAACGAGTAGAAATATTAAAGTAATCGAATCGAAAACCGTGAAATACTTATTATTGAGTAGTTCCGGTGGCCATCTTTAGTATTCATCGTTAGTTCTATTCACAAGCGTACCCAGCTTCTGGTCTAGGGGGGGGGGGGGGGGGGCGGCAAGTCAGATTTTTTAGGTCGGATTTGTCATACACATTACACAATCACCTACATGAAACATGAGGTATATATAGCGTAGTTTGTAGGGCAAACAGCCGCAAATAATACTGCTGCATAGGTAGTTAAATAAATAAAACTAAATTTGACTTAATGATAAGAGCAGTGATAGCCCT
Source organism: Ethmia dodecea (assembly GCA_963855545.1). Classification (NCBI taxonomy): domain Eukaryota; kingdom Metazoa; phylum Arthropoda; class Insecta; order Lepidoptera; family Depressariidae; genus Ethmia; species Ethmia dodecea. The sequence continues at coordinate 12,069,485 of OY979456.1, read as the reverse complement.
GACGGTTAAAGAGCCGTTACCAATGAGTTTTTCAAAACTTACTTACTTACTTATATTTATCACTAGCTCGACGGTCAACGAAAAACCACCTATCACGTTTATATCCAGGAATGGAATACCTCTGCTTACCCCCTCGGGGATGAAAGGCGTGAGATTATATTATTATTATTATTATTGACTTAATCTTCGTCCGTCATCGTCGCGCGCGGTTTTTTGGCAATTACACCGTGCATTTTGCCAGTGTCTATTGCGCGACTATTAAATTTATTTTATTTTGCTAAATAAATACCATACGTCTTCCAGGTATTTATAAGGTCAAGAGTGAATCGGGGGGACAACAAGCGAATGCGAATGCCTCGTTATCCCCCCAGGGGAACATTACAGGGGGACCACAAGTACGGAGGGAAAAGTTAGAGTATAAGGCCCCGTTTATACTTCGATTAGTAATTAGACGAGTTCATACATGTTCTGCGAGATTTCCAGGGAGGGCAGCTGCCCCCCGCCTGCCTGGGTACGCCCATGGTTTTATTTCAACAAATGGTGCTTTCCGAAAGCAAATGCACGAGTTACTATAAATACTTAATACACAATTCGTAGGTGTGAATATAATATTTGAAGAGTCCCCTTGATTTCTCCAGGATCCCATCATCAGATCCCGAACTTATCACAACGGGACCAAATGGAAAGAATCGAATATCCTTTTAAACAAAAAAATAGTGTTTCAAATCAGTGTAGCTTCGAGTTATCGGGGAACACAAATAAAACAAGTCTTTCCTCCGTTTTTTTAAGTCTGTTAGCAATACATAACTAATAGCTACATTGTAAATAGCAAAAACTATGTGTAAAACAATAGAAGTGATAACAACGGATGAACCGCATAGATATTTTTATTGTTGTCTATAAACAGTTAACTTAGTAAAAAGAAAGATGAAATAGCTATAGAAATAATAAATTGAAACTAGTAGGTACTTAATAAAACAACGTTTTCGCTTTTTCAAGATTTAGACTCCAATTTCATTTCTTGAACTTGATTTTTACCCGGTTGCACCAAAAAGGAGGTAATGGTTTTCTTGTGTTTACAAGAAAATTAGGTACGAACCTATTATATTTATCACTAGCTTAGACCCATGTTAGGCACTCCCAAAAAAGTAAGCTTTAAATAGCTAAAAGAATGACGTCGGGCCAGTAGTTCTTTCCGTTTCAACCGACTTCAAAAAAGGAGGTGGTTATCAATTCGACAGTATGTTTTTTTATGTTTGTTACCTCAGAACTTTCGACTGGGTAAACCAATTTTGATGATTTTTTTTTTATTTTAAAGGTGATGCTTCCTGTGTGGTCCCACTATAGTTTAGTCCAGTTCTGACAATGGCATCTATGAGAAAACCATATAACTAGTTGAAGTCTTTTTTTTTTACTTTTTTGAGTTCTATGTTGTTATACTTAATTTTAGTGTAGACTAGCTCGACGGTGGAGGAAAACATCGGGAGGAAACCCGCAGGTTCCATATAATAAAATAAATAAATAAAAATAACCTCTATTCTCTAACTTAGATACCTACATATTATTTCTTAAAACTAAGTTTAAGAAATGAATTGCTAGTTGCTGCACCAACAATTTTGGCCAAGAAAAAATATGATGGTGAAAAATTTGTAAAAAACATTTATTTTCTGTAGGTACAAAAAGTACACTTAGACACTCAATAGTCTAATAACAAGGTACTCTAAACTCGTCCATGAAGATTGTATTTCCAAGAACCTTTGCGGAACCATGGCGACAAAAGCGTAAGATTTGTATATTCTATTTGTTTTATAGATATAATTCAAGTCTTTTAATGAAACTTGCTCAGTTGTGGTCCTGATAAATGCAATGCAGGTTAAAGAGCCTGCTTCACATGATGTGATGAATCAGTGAGGCTCGGGTTCGAATCTTGGCATGTACCAATGAGTTTTTCGAAAACTTACGTACATATTTATCACTAGCTCGACGGTGAAGGAAAACATCGTGAGGAAACCCACAGCTACCGGAATTAATTCGGACTCGGTCCCGCGACGGGCTCACCACCTATCACGTTTAGGGGTCGAATATTGTCGTGAAAAGTAGGTATTTCCAGAAATGGAATACCTCTGCCTACCCCCTCGGGGATAAAAGGCGTGAGATTATTATTATTTAATATTATAATTAGCACCTACCTAATAAAATGTCTACAATGTAATACAATAGTGTACCGTCTACCCTAGTTCTAATCTCAGTTTCATCCATCCTATGGTTGTCTGGAAGAGATCGCTAAAAGCGACAAGACCGCCCATTATACTTTAGTTAACGTTGGTAACCATATTGTGTTGTTTTTGGTGTACAATAAAGAGTTATTGTATTGTAAGTAGATACATTAATAAGTAAGTAGGTACCTATATAATATACAATGTCCTCTGTGATTCTCGTTGTTAGCATTCCTAACGTACATAACCTACCTATGCTATATGTATTGTAACGTCGGTGTTCCCATTTCGAAGGGTCAGCAAAAATTCCAAGCATCAAATATACCATGTATCATTTGGACTTTGAGTTGACTCGTTACAGTGTCGTCGTGTTTTCAATAACGGTGAGTCGCAAAATATTTTTAAAAATAGTTTCTTTTTTTATTAGATTTTCAGTAAAATCTCTTTGCTTTGTTATTAAGTGGGTAAGTAGTTAAACTATTTTATTTCGAATTTTGAGGTATTAAAGTACAAATTCCAAGGAAGAATGTTCTATTTAAAGTTACTTTAAAATTATACTTCCTCAAATATACTATCCCTGGCAACTCCCTGGGGATAAGGCATGTTTAAATAATATCAAAAGTTTTTAAACAGTTTTAAACAAATGACGTGCTTTTTCCGAGATTTTGTACGCGATTCGGGATCAAAAGTAACATATATCCTTCCTTATTATGTGAGCTATCTTTCTGCCAAATTTCATCAATATCCGTGAAAACCAAAGAGATTTGTGCCAGAATTGACTGTCTGCTTCTGTATTCAACTTTATGAAAAACCATATTATTTTTAGTAACCTATTTACATACTTGGTGATTTGATTGCACAACCTATGTTCTTATAAACAGTGAAAAGAAAACATTAAACTTCGTTTAATAGTTTCAGTATGTAAAATAGGATTAATAAATAAGACATAACAAATTAAAAGTAAAATTAATCATTTTCGGGGTTAGGTATACCTACTTACCCAAAACTGCTGTATTATAAGGTCCTTCTCCAGCACAACACTGAAAACAAAACTTAGAAAATAGTTTGTATAGTACCAAATGTAATGATTGTTTTTCTTGCGCCGCGTTCTATTTTTAAATTACCTATAACACATCCCAAAGCTGTAAAGCTGATGTGACTTTGAATAAGTGGGCTTATAGGCCACTAAATCGAAAACACATTGTGATTTCAACTTTTTATTTTAAGTTTAAAAATTGAATTGAAATATATAAATTGAATTAAATTGAAGAGCACATGAAGCTTTACACTTGTAGTGCAAGTCTGACCTCTAAGGCGATTGTAATAAGAACGTTACAATTACAAAGTCCAATGTGTCTAGATCCACGTGCTCTTGGCTGTACAGTCGTGGCTTCTAAATAAAAATAAAGTAGGAAATCCACCTACTCCGCAGTTTCAGATCTATTTGTAGTAGAGCTGCAGAAACTGCGAACAAAGTTGAATCGGGGAAATCCCTTTAGCGAAGCTACTGATTTTTGCGTATGTGCATTTTGCGAACCGACATTTTGTTTAACCAAGTTCTGCTCATGACTTCTATCGCGTTTTACGATACAAAATAGCTTATGTTCTCCGTCAAGATACTTTCATCAAGATAAGCAGCTTTGTGAATAGGTTACAAAAGGACTGATTTCCTTTTGCATTAATAGTTATTTTTTACTAGCGGTTCGGCGCGGTTTCACCAACGTATTTCCCGTTCCCTAGGGAATAAGGGAAAAAAATATAGCCTACCTTACTCAGGGACATTGTAGCTTTCCATTGGTGAACAATTTTTAGAGTAGGTCCAATAGTTTTTGAGTTTGTTCGTTACAAACACGCAACAATACAAATCTTTCCTCTTTATACTTAACTAGCGACATGAATCACTTTATCTATTAAAAACCGCGTCAAAATCCGTTTCGTAGTTTTAAAGATTTAAGCATTCATAGGGACATAGGGATATAGGGACAGAGAAAGCGACTTTGTTTTATACTATGTAGTGATAGTGATATAGATTGTAGAACATTATTTATTACACACGGTTGTAGTTGTCATTTTGCGTATTGGTAAATTGTGCGTAGAGAGCGAAACAAATGTAAGTATTTTTACTTAGTGTTTTCTTGTTTCATCTTTCAGTTGCGGAATACCGAAGTTAACCGAAGAAACTGCACTACAGAGCTTCAGAATGATTGAAGGTATTTTTATTGAAATCATCTTTTGTTTACCTTTACCTTAAAATGATTACTAAAAGTACGGCTATTTTTATGAGAAAGATAGTGAAGGAAGATAGATTGGTGTATTTTGGTTGCGCGAGTAAGCGAATCTGTGTGTGCGTCAGAATAAATGGTAATTGTGCTGTAATTGTGAAGGATAGGATTTGTAACGAATACATCCGACAGAAAACCAAAGTTATCGGCATAGCTCAAAGAATTAGCTAGCTAAAGTGGCAGTGGGCCGGCCATATCTCGCGAAGAACCTACAACCGTTGGGGTAAACGTGTTCTGGAGAGGAGACCGCGACTCGGCAAACGTAGTGTTGGATGCTCTGCGGCCAGATGGGATGACGATATGCGAAAGGCTGTGGGCGGATGCTGGATGCGACGAGCTGAAGAAAGGGAGCTATGATGCTCATTAGGGAAGGCCTATGTCCAGCAGTGTACAAATATAGGCTGATGATATGTTATTGTCTTATTTTACAGTTTGGGGAGTTGTGTTCCTGATACTCGGGACGGTGTCGAGTGCTTCGAGCTACTGCCTTCCAGAGAAGATCCACAGCATCGGGTTTTGCGCGTTCCGCATCGAATGCCGCGGCAACATTCGCGGTGTGGCACTGCCGGATCCCTGCCGTGGCTCTACCAACTTTGTCGTGTCCGTCGACCTGACGCTCCTCGACGCCATCGAGAGGTTTGATGACCACCAAGACCTGGAATTTCTCACATCCGTTACCACTTTCAGAGCATCGACGTCGTCAACAAAGTGGTCCCGCACCAGTCTCTCAGTTTTGCCCTACATGCCCCGACTGAAGCATCTGTATCTGGTTGGAAACGCAATTGAGGAGATAGACGGCGCTCCATTTTACTATCTCAGGCATTTGGAAACTGTGGACTTGTCACGCAACATGATATCCGATATAGAAGACTTATTCCAGTTTGAAGTACAGCCGAACAAGTTAAAAAAGTTGTTTTTAGCTCATAATGCTATAGAAGAAATCCTTGGTGACGCTTTAGCAGAGTTATCTTCACTGATTGAACTTGATCTCTCCCATAATTACATTTCGGACCTGACAGAGGAGCCATTTTTCAATTTGACGAGTTTGGAAATATTAAAACTTAATAACAATAAAATAAAAAACTTAAATGGAGCTGTGAACAACCTTTTAAGCTTGAAGCATTTGCATTTAAGAGGAAATCAAATACAGAATATTGATGAACCATCTCTGAATATCATATACCACTTAAAAACGTTTGATGTTTCTGGCAACCAGCTGGAAACATTGAAGCCAGTTATGTTTTCGCGCCACTGGCAACATTTTGGCGGGGTTTGCAAGATTATTTTGTCCCAAAACTTAATAACATCATTACCGAATGGGACATCCAAGGAGTTGTCAGCCAGGTTCACACGGGACTCGACAAAAAACACAGTCGAAGTTTTCACCGAACTTGATTTATCATCTAACGCTATAAGCAACGTTGAGTATGATGCTTTCCAATCTATAATGAATCTCATTTCTCTCGACTTGTCGTGCAATAAGTTGATTAACTTTATCGTCAATGCTGATGACATAAAAAATATAAAGTACTTGAACTTGAGTACAAATTACATAACCAATTTATTTTTTGAAAGTTTCTCGCCCATGGTCAACTTGCAAAATTTGGATTTATCGTACAATAACCTCGAATACATCCCTGACAAAACTTTTATTAGGAATTATAATTTAAAAAACGTTAATATGACATTCAATGAAATATCGGTACTCGACAATTTGCGTATCAAAATATTTCATCCTGATGGAGGAGTATTGGATCTCTCTAACAACGGTTTATCAAGACTTAGCATTCCTTCCGGTGAGGCATTCCGTTTGACTATGCTGATTTTACACTCCAATAAAATATCTGACCCAATCAACATCGACTTGATTTACCAGAACGAGTTAAGAACTTTAGAGATGAATAGGAATTGTATTGAAAAATTGAATGATACATCTCTTCGATTACCTTTAAATTTGAACAATTTGGATTTAAGTTATAATAACATTCAAGAAATAGGTCCCTCCTCCTTCCATCGTGTGGGCCATTTGAAATCTCTGTTTTTGGGGCATAACAAATTAAAGTCAATACAATTCGGAGCTTTTCAAGGACTAGCTGACTTATCAAATCTTGACTTATCGTATAATAAAATACAATATTTAGATTCTAAAGTTTTGATGGACTTAAAAACATTATCAGTTCTGTCTTTGCGATCAAACGGACTAAATCACTTGGATTATACTGGATGGTACGGCCACAAGTTCGACCTAAGAGTATATTTAGACGAAAACAACTTATCGTGCGAATGGCTAGGGACTGCTTTACGTAATTTCAACAATGGCTACACTAAAATGAGACCGACGGTCAAAAGAATAGTAACAACCAGTGAGTCTCTTGAAGGCATACCGTGTGTTGAAAAGACAAAGGAGATAGGAGAATTGGTTGATGTTAACTCTAAGTATATGATGGCTGACGAGCGTCTACTTATTACGAATCAGAAAATTTTTGAGGCTTTAAAAGAACAAACTTTTTACTTGAAGTCGTTTATGAACCAGGTAAAAGTAAGCTCGGATAGGTTAAATTACATCAGGAGATTCGTCAGAGCAAAACCTGCTAACTTCACATAATTTTATACTGCTAATGGATCCAGTAGTTACTAGGAGTATAAGTCTTTGTTATAAATTTATCGCTGGATTTGTCCAGCTCGCAAAAGATTTATAGCATTTTGAAATTTAATCTTCGAGTAGGTAAGCTTTACTCTTCTTTAGAGGGATCCAGCCTTAACCTGGGTTTATCCAATGAATGTATCACTCAGAGTTGATGCCGCAAACTTTTTCTTTGTGACTTTGACTCGGGGCAAGGCTTAAGTACAGTCAAGAGCAAGTCAAGCGTTACACTACCAGTTTAAGCTGAGCTCTGATTTATACTGCGCGCCATAGAACACAGGGCCGGTTCAAAGTCCAGTGTCAAGCTTAGCGTGCTCTTGACTGTACATTACACGAATTCAGCAGAATGCTTCGCAAAAAAAATATGTACCTGCAAGTTCAGTTGGTATTAGCTCTTTATGCATATAGAAAGAAGCCATTGTGCATTGGTCAAACTATTATTTTAAGTTTTGTAGTGAAAAAGTTTACTTTTGTAAGTAATTATGTTTTGGTATTAACATTAATTAAACCAATGTCATGAATACTGGTGAGTGGAACCAATTCTTCCAGTTCATTGCCCCTTGCCTTTGCTCTTTTATAAGTTACTGATAATATAGGGTTTATTTTGGAATTTACTTCATTGTATTTTATGTCCAAAATTCACTTATCATAGATGTAATTATCTCGAACATCTATCTCGTAAGATTCCTACTCCAAGCACAGCCCAAGCACTTATACACACTCTACCTCTCTTTCATAAATTTTACTATGTAGTTTAGTGCATTGTCTTACTGACAAAAGTTGGTTTAATTTCGTGTATTTTATTTTGTTTAGTACCTATACTTTTCTATATTGATTTTACATTTTCACATGGCTATTAACATATCAGTGGCCCACAGGCAGCTAAGGTCAATATTATGTCATTATCTCATATCTGCTGCTTATAGGGAATAACGCCCCTATTGTCATTATTTTTAGGTGAAATGTGTTATGAGTAGTTTTTGTTATTTTAAGGAAATTATTGTTGTTTGATCAAATCAGTTAAATTTTTATTATTATTTCAATCACATTCACGAAATATTAAGTACACATTGAGTTTGGATTTTAAGAAGCGTCAATTTGAATTTATGGCCAAATTATAACGAATGTTGTACATTAGGAAGTAGTTACACAGTGTTAAAGACAGTAGGTAGATATAGGTACAATTTATTGTTTTAGTGTATAAGATGATATCTGTTACAGATGTAATAATATAATACACAGTACCTATAGATGTTGTTTTATTTGTCACTTCAGCCTATTGTATGAGTCCATTCCAGCAGGCGTATTCACGGAGCTTCGATATTCGACTCAGAAAATCTGTCGAACACTTTCGAGATTTGCTGATGTTGGTGTCGTTAACTAATGATTAATGATGTGACATAAGGATTCGAACATTTTTTCACTCGATCTGAATCGAACGGAAACGGTATCGAGCCTCCGTGAATACGCCTGCTGGGCTTTTTTTAACAAATCTAATTCTAATTCCTTTATCAACGACATATTATAGAGAGCATTTGTTCTCTATTATCTTACAGCTGTCCCCGCGCAGTTTCACCCGCGTTCCCATTACCGTTCCCGCGTAGTTCCCGTTCCCGTTCCCGCGTAGTTCCCGTTCCCGTTCCCGTGGGAATATCAAAATAAAAAGTATCCTATGTTCGTCTCCTGGTTCTAAGCTACCTCCCCACCAACTTTCAGCCAAATCGGTTCAACCGTTCTTGAGTTATAAATAGTGTAACAAACACGACTTTCTTTTTTATATAGATAATAATTTTATTGACACTGTATCTAAGACTACAATTCTTGTAAACAGTTTACAGTATGATTATATGTATATTACTGATAAAGGATAATGTTAAGGTTCAAAGCTGGGCCCTGCTCATTTTCACACCATGTTCTTCTTCACGGTCGAGGGAGTGATAAATTAACTGTACTTCTCTAAGGCCCACTTGCACGGTCTAGGGTTAAAAAATTAAATCGTTAAGCCTGGGTTAAGGATGACAGTTACATTTTGACACCAGTTAACCCTGGGTTAGCAGTTAACTCAGTGTCACATGGTTAACTCTAGTTCGTGCAAGTCCGCCTAAGTTTTTTGAAACACTCAGTACATACCCTCACCAGGAATCCAACCGGGCGTGGGCCTCGTGCATAAAATGGGTCACTTCCAACAGGATTATTAGAATGTGAATATTATCCTGAAGACAAAAATAATATACGGCGACAAGTAATGAAATAAACTAGCTGCTTTTTTTAAATGTTTGCGACAAATATAATGAATAAGCAAGAAAAGAAAAAATTCATAGAAAATTTAGAAACGGAAGATCAATGAGGCCAACAAACATTATTATTATTATTATTATTATTACTTAACTATAAATAAGTACATTTTGAAAATTAGGTGGGCTCGTAAATAATTTCTGGCCAACTAATTAATTTGGTTATATTGGAACTGTGGCCGGCTACAACAACAAACAAAGCCGAGCGAGCTGAGCTAGCGTAACGCAGCAAGGACAAAATATTTTTTTATTAAGTATTACTAGCGACCCGCCCCGGCTTCGCACGGGTGCAATGCTAACACTAAAACCTTCCTCTTGAATCACTCTATTAAAAAAAAACGCATTAAAATCCGTTGCGTAGTTTTAAAGATTTAAGCATACAAGGGGACATAGGGACACAGGGATATAGGGACAGAGAAAGCGACTTTGTTTTATAGTGATTATGAAGTCGCATGTCAGCAAAATGGTATATTCTAATGAACTTAAAAAAAAACTGTCAGGTGTTTAAAAATATGCTTTCTAAGGTAGGCGATTGTAACGTTACAAAGTTCAATGTGTCAAGCTCAATGTGCTCTAGACTGTACTATTTTTTAGTTTTAAAGGCGTTACGCCCACCTATTAATCTTGGAACGAACTCAAATATTTTAACGACCGCAGATTATATGCGCTTTTTTAATAACATAATATAATTTAATAACATCAAAAATAATAATTAATAATCCTATGCTGGCTTCACCCACCGGTAAACAGGAATAACCCCAACACCCACCGGTGGGTGTTGGGGTAGTTCCTGTTTACCCGTGTTCCCACTGCGTTATGGTTGGAATTTATTAATAAAATATCGATTCATTTTGTCGATAATGTTTACCGCACAATAAAGACTACTTATTGTATAGAACAACGCTCTGTATTGCGTTGGATTGTGTGCGAATAGCGATACGACAGCGCGTCCTGTCAGCAAAATAGATAAGTAGGCATTCATTGGTGACCTTTATTTCTCAGTCAGTGGTTCCGTATACTGCAATCTTTATAACAAACTAGCGGTTCTGCACGGTTTCGCACAAGCGTAGTTACCCTTTGCGTGGGAATACTGGAATAAAATATAGCCTATGTTACTCAGGGATATTCTAGCTTTCCATTGGTGAAAGAATTTTTAAAATCGGTCCAGTACTTTTTGAATTTATTCGTAACAAAGATACAAAAATACAAATCTTTCCTCTTATAGGAGGAGTATAGATTAGTATAGATATGTATGTAGGTACTTGTGTATGTTTGTAACGAATAAACTTAAAAACTACTGGATCTATTTCAGAAATTCTTTCACCAATAAAAAGCTACATTATCAGGGAGTAAAATAGGCAAAATTTTATTCCCGTATTCCCACGGGAGCGGGAACTACGTTAGTATAGACTTGACTAGACACCGCGCGCGGAACAGCTACTCTGTAAATATTGTAATAAATAAAAGGTACTCTCTCTTCTCTGTAATTTAATCATGGGCCTGTTGGCTCAGTTGGTAGTGGCCCTGCCTTCTGAGTCGCAGGTCGCGGGTTCGATCCCCGTTCGGGGCCAACATTTGTGTGCATGAACATGTCTGTTGGCTTCGTGTCTGGGTGTTGAATATTTATTTAAGTATGTTCATCACTTATTCAGTACCCATAGTAAAGGCCCTGCCTAGTTTGGGACTAAATAACCGTATGTGAATTGTGCCTCACAATTTATAATTATTATAATTTTGATTCTCTTGAGAGTGTCGAAATGTACGTTTTTTTGTGGCATAAATGGCCGTTTTTTTTTACGTCTACGTGGAAGTTTTTTTTTTTTTTTGACAGCTTCAAGAGTCTGATCACTTGAATAAATGGTTTTTCAACACACTTGCTCATAAAGTGGCTCTAATTTCACTGCAATTAGGCACATAATGACACCTATAATCAAACTGAGACTTTTTGTTTGCTATTATTCACTAGTGAGTTATAGATTTTTTTTTTCAATTTTGTTGCTAGAGTTGCTTTGTTCTTAAAAAAGTTTCGATACAAAAAAGATCGTATTCAATCGTACTAATAAATTAATACACAAATATGGCTTGCTCATTTCATGCAACTTCGTATTTAAATAGATCATTTCAACTTGTACGTGTTTAATAAACAAAACTTTCACTCAAATATAACTTTGGTTTTCTCTGTAAAAACTTTAAATACCCCATTTTGTACGTGGCTAAAACGCTATCCACGACAAACCAAAGAAAAAGAAACCTAATTTTTTTAGTCCATGGCCGATCGCCATTGTAAGATGCGAGCGCATAGGAAAACGAGGCTGTATGGGCCTAGATCCTTTTGCCTTTTCCAAATTATATAAATAAAAAATTGGAAAACCAATTAATTTTCCCCGCCATTGCGAATGATTATTTTAAAATGATTTTTTAGTATTATTTATTCACAAGTGTGTTGAAAAACGTCGTATGATACACGTGTGTATTGATGATTACCGTCCTCGGCTCTCTTATGACCCTCGCCTACGGCTCGGGTCTCAATGGCGCCTCAGCGGTAATCACCAACTTTACTCACTTGTACCATAATGTACTATTAATTTGAACTATACGTGTTCCCGAGATAAAGGGTCTTGACAGACAGATAGTCAGACAACAAAGTGATCCTATAAGGGTTTCGTTTCTTCCTTGTGACTCACAAGTTGTGAGGTATGGAACCCTAAAAAACATACAATTGAATTAAGAACTTCCTTTTTTTAAGGCGGTTAAAACTTGCTTTACATCAGCATTCACTATTGCAACTGAACCCTAAACATTTTGTCGAGTCGTAATATGCGTAGTTTAGCAATTAGTTCGGATGCACGATTCAATGTACAAACACAGAACTGATACATTGTATAACAAAATAATATATCAACACCATTTTTAATTAGAACTCCGTTTATTCCGTAAGTGTTACCATTTTATTACTTATGTTTAAAAAAATATGTTTAACGAGGCTCTTATTACAATAATAATAATATATTCTCACGCCTTATATCCCTGAGGCGGTAGGCAGAGGTATTCCATTTCTTGATATACACACTTTTCACGAGATATTCTTTGGACCCCTTCGCCGGAACGGGCTGTTTACACATGTCTCAGAATTAATTCTGGGACCTGCGGGTTTCCTCACGATGTTTTCCTTCACCGTCGACCTAGTGATAGAGCTAGTTATTACAATAGATTAATAACAATAATAACATTGAAGTATCTATCTGTATTTTCATTTAATTTTAATTTATACCGTGCCTAATCGTATGTATGGTATATGACTTTTGTCTGTCTCGAATAATTACCCTCTGAAAAGGTTTAACGGATTTCAATGGAAGTTGTAGAAATTTTAAGGAAAATAGTAAAGTAAATTAAATTTTCGTGTATTCATTTCGATATATTGCAGGGTTCTGCGTTCTGAAGATATACTTATTTTATTATGATAAACCGGTCGCTAAAACTAAAATAATAATAATATTAATGTATTTTTATTTTCTCCTTACAAAAGTTAACAATAGGGTAGTGTCCTGTCTAGTCAAATCGGTTACTTTTTATGATCTGTCAAAACGAAATTTTAGTATGGAAAATGTACTGAAATAGCAAGGTGTGACGTCATCGTTTCTAGTAGGTAGGTACTCAATTGCAACACTTTTATTAATTGTTTTTCAACACACTTGCTCATAAAGTGGCTCTAATTTCACTGCAATTAGGCACATAATGACACCTATAATCAAACTGAGACTTTTTGTTTGCTATTATTCACTAGTGAGTTATAGATTTTTTTTTTCAATTTTGTTGCTAGAGTTGCTTTGTTCTTAAAAAAGTTTCGATACAAAAAAGATCGTATTCAATCGTACTAATAAATTAATACACAAATATGGCTTGCTCATTTCATGCAACTTCGTATTTAAATAGATCATTTCAACTTGTACGTGTTTAATAAACAAAACTTTCACTCAAATATAACTTTGGTTTTCTCTGTAAAAACTTTAAATACCCCATTTTGTACGTGGCTAAAACGCTATCCACGACAAACCAAAGAAAAAGAAACCTAATTTTTTTAGTCCATGGCCGATCGCCATTGTAAGATGCGAGCGCATAGGAAAACGAGGCTGTATGGGCCTAGATCCTTTTGCCTTTTCCAAATTATATAAATAAAAAATTGGAAAACCAATTAATTTTCCCCGCCATTGCGAATGATTATTTTAAAATGATTTTTTAGTATTATTTATTCACAAGTGTGTTGAAAAACGTCGTATGATACACGTGTGTATTGATGATTACCGTCCTCGGCTCTCTTATGACCCTCGCCTACGGCTCGGGTCTCAATGGCGCCTCAGCGGTAATCACCAACTTTACTCACTTGTACCATAATGTACTATTATTATTTTTAACTTAGCTATAAAAATAAATAAATTAATTAAAAATTAAATAAAAATGTTTTATTAATAATAATAATCAAATTTCTGCATTCGTTTTTTATATTGACGGGCCTGTTGGCTCAGTTGGTAGTGACCCTGCCTTCTGAGTCGGAGGTCGCGGGTTCGATCCCCGCTCGGGGCCAACATTTGTGTGCATGAACATGTCTGTTGGCTTCGTGTCTGGTCGTTTAATATTTATTTAAGTATGTCTATCAGTTGTTTAGTACTCATAGTACAGGCTCTGCCTAGTTTGGGACTGAATAACCGTGTGTAAATTGTGTCCTACAATTTATTTATTTATTATTTATTTATATGGGCTACGCAAGTATGACCATGTTTCTCATTTTCGTTCTCAGCTCAAGTGGCTTCCAATTCGTCTTCGCCGGAATGTTCACATTCTCTCCCTGCTTTACTCTGTGCTGTTTATTCCTTCTACCCCTCCCTACTTAAAAGTTCTTTTTAAACGACAGGGCGATTCCACCGATCGGTCTTTGCGAGAGTCTCGAAATTATCTTTTACAATTTCCTCGTAATACAACTGAATTTTACAATAACTCATTTACCGTTCAGGCTGTTCGCTTGTGAAACGCATTACCCTTGTGTGTCAGCAGTGCTGAATCGATTCACATTTTTAAAACTCGACTGAAGGCTTACTATCTTGCAAGCATTGATGTGAATTAATTTTCTGTTTTATTTGTTATAATTATTATCTATTATTATCCTCAAGTATATGTGTGAAAGTATTTTCTATTCTTGTTTATTTTATTTAATATATATTATTTATATATTTATTTATTTATTTATGTATGTAATAGTATGTAAGAGTATGTTCAATAATATATAGTGCACCGTCTACCCTAGTTCTAATCTCTCAGTTTCATCCATCCTAAGGTTGTCTGGAAGAGATCGCTAAAAGCGTTAAGACCGCCCATTGTACTTTAGTTAATGTTGGTATCCATATTGTGTTGTTTTTGGTGTACAATAAAGAGTTTTTGTATTGTATTGTATTGTATAATCATCTATTTGCATAGAATAGGGATTCTATGCAAATAAATCGCTCAGGCGCCAGAGGTCTACTTCTCAAATAACCCATTTCGCATTTTGACTACTTCTCATAAGTGACTACTTCGCTATCGGCCCACTTAGCAAACAGTCTATTTCGCATTCTGTCTTATTCTCGAACTACCTATTTCGCAAACTGTCTACTTTTTTTCTAACGTCATTTTTCGGACAGTTAATATCAAAATAGATTTAAGTAAAATTTTTAACTCATACAATACAAATACAATAACTGTTTATTACACACCAAAAACAATACAATATAGATACCAACATTAACTAAAGTACAATGGGCGGTCTTATCGCTTTTAGCGATCTCTTCCAGACAACCTTAGGATGGATGAAACTGAGAGATAGAGAACTAGGGTAGCCTTTTGAGTATTAAATGGTTTAATACACAAAGGGGTAGTCGGTGCACTATACATATATTAATAAAAATACTCTTACATACTATTACATAAATACATATACATATAGGTATCAGTATATACATAATAATATTAAATAAATTAAGCAAGAGTACAAAATACTTACACACATTCACACATACTTGAGGATAAAAAAAATAATAAAAAAAAGAGCTTAAAGAGCCGGCCGAAAATCAGTGAGGCTCGGGTTCAAATCCTGGCATGTACCAATGAGTTTTTCAAAAACTTACGTACATATTTATCACTAGCTCGACGGTGAAGGAAAACATCATGAGGAAACCCGCAGGTCTCAGAATTAATTCTGAGACATGTGTAAACAGACCCGGTCCGGCGATAGGCTCACCACCTATCACGTTTAGGGGTCCAATATATCTCGTGAAATGTGGGTATATCCAGTAATGGAATACCTCTGCCTACCCCCTCGGGGATAAAAAGGCGTGAGATTATATTAATTATTAATATTATATTATTATATTAAAAATAAATAATAATAATAATGCATAATTATAACATGTAGGTAGTCTATATGCGGTTGAAGTTTTAATTTGTTTTAGATTTTCAGAACAATGATTTTTGTTTAAAATAATTAGCGAAACTCTGTGGGACTAAAGAAGTATAAATGTTTGTTTAAGTTAGGGATTAGACCTCTGACGACATTAAAATAGCTTATTATTAAAAAATATTATTTAGATAACATTATTATAATATTACCTACTTACATAATAATATACTTTCTACTAATATTATATGGATGTTGTTGCTCTTTAACGCAAAAACTACTAAACAGATTTTGATTAAACTTTACAGTGATATAGCTTAGCTATTAGAGTAACACATTGGCTATATTTTATCCCCGTATTTCCACGGGATCGGGAACTACGCGAGTGAGACCGCAAGGCGATTCTAGTTTACGTATAATCCTTAGGTACTCGGAAGGATAGATAAGATGTTGTGTTTTTAAAAGATAATGAACTTTTGACTACATCTGTACTTCAGTCGTTGTTTGACAAGTAGACAGTTTGCGAAATAGGTAGTTCGAGAATAAGACAGAATGCGAAATAGACTGTTTGCTATGTGGGCCGATAGCGAAGTAGTCACTTATGAGAAGTAGTCAAAATGCGAAATGGGCTATTTGAGAAGTAGACCTCTGGCGCCTGAGCGAAATAAATGATTATTATTATAGAATGGGGATTCTATGCAAATAAATGATTATTATTATTAATAAAACATTTTTATTTAATTTTATGATTTCAGAATTTAAATCCATAATGTAATTAATATATACATGTAATTAATTAATATAGCTATAATTGTAAAGTGAAAATCAAAATACAAGTCATTCAATTTAGATACTGTCAACTACTTTTTTATTTAATTTATAATAATTAGAACTTCAATGTACTTAATAAAATTAAAAGAAAGTGATATATCTTTGAATATTCTTGTGTTCTGTGTGTTGTATAGGTATACACGTACATTTTTGATAACGCCTAATATCCGCTAAACTTTGCAGAGGACCATTCATGGTTGTATCCACTTTTCACCGGTTTATTTTACGAACACTTACCCAAAGAGTATCTTGTATAAGCCGTGACAGGTGGTTATGCCATCGGGCCGATATTACACATCTAGGGAAGTAAAATAAGAAATGTCTCATATCACATGTAATTGTCTACAAACATGTGATCTGAGGCTTTCTTATTTACTTCCCGAGGTGTGTATACTTTTTTCTTTTCAACGGAGGCGGCAAGCGGCAACTTTGTTAAGCGCAGTGGGCCGAAATTTGCCGCTTTCCGCCCGGAGAAATGAAAAAACTGTTGTTTCCTCCTGTACGTTTCGTCACGATGTCTTCCTTTACTGAGTTAAGATAATTATTACGAATTTATTGTGACTAAAATTATGTTATCTTTAACTTTTTCAGATCATAAGAACATTGAACTAAAGAGGAAAATACAACTAATAGTTAGATACTTATACAACTAATGTATATATTCGTACCAGATTGAAAAAACATGGATATGGATAGTTTTTTGTGTAAGTAAGAAAAGTTACTTGGTTAATTTAGAAATAAAGAAACTTTTTACTAAACACTAGCTGACCCGATAGACGTTGTCCTGTACAACTGTCAATGACAAACGCCACAAGGTTAAATACGTTAGGTTTTCCCAAACTTTCTAATGTTCTGAGCACCTTTCCTATTTTTTTCTTTCCAATTGGAACCCGCGGTTCTTTACAGATTAAGAACCTTTTCCTGGCAAAAGCAAACACAACAAAAAAATTACTAGCCAAATTTAACTGGCCGTTCACGCGTGATGCCGTGGCCAAGGGAAAAAGGGATGCAGTTTTATATTTAGAGAAGATAAAGCACAAAATACAGTAAAAATAAAAACACGTTTATGCTGAAACGGCCACAGCGTATTGCCACAGTCTGGGTATATGATATAATACAAACCAATAAAAAAATGCTCCCACACATACCCGACGGGGTAGGCAGAGAAATTCAATTCCTGGAAACATCCACTTTTCAACAGTACAATTTTTGAACCCCTTTACGGGACAGGTGGTGAGCCTATCGCCGGACCGGGGTAGGTGTGAGGTTATTATGTATGTTAGAGATAGGTCAATAGTATTGGAGTTAAATAGCAACATTCATCGGAGGCGGAACGCAACAACACATGATTCATCGTTTGAACACCTATTTCGTCGGTCGAACACGTGTTACACCCCGCTACTGCAAAATGCTATATAAGATCGAGGCGGTCGCCGCTTCGGGCATTCCGCATCGAGAGTCCATGCTGAGCAGTCTTCATCGAGAGTCCGCGACGAGCGGTTGTTACTGAGAGTTGACACTAAGTATTCTGTACGTTGTAACCTTAAATAATAATCTGATTATGTAACTTCTTGAATAACCAGTTTAATTAAGTAATGCCCAGCCCAGAATAGACGCCCACACTAAAATTGTATATGTAAACCGCTATCGGCCATCCCGAAAACTTCTGATGCGCGGGAGACCTCTGAATACCACCAACGATCGCTAACAATTATCTGATCCGTCACGACACCCAGGGGTCCTCGCTAACATCAGATTGGGATTAAAAACTCCTTTCTGGGCTGAAAATGTAAATAACTGGGCTTAATCGCTATAAAAACACAGTGTACTTAACATTTCTTTGTTTACGTGTTCTCGGTAAACTCTGCTTCATACTTCGAGTCACATTTACTACGGCCTGAGATGCGACGAGTCTGGCTACGGGTTCATCGGCAATAGTATCAGCGCCGAGACGCGGCAGCGTTAACGAGAGATAGCGCTGTATTGGGCGTAGCTTTGGCTTTTATTGAAATCCGGTGAGACGTTTCCTTTTTGTTTTGTTAAAATTTAACAACTGCTTATGACATCTTAACTACCTTCTTGTACAATAATAGAAATTGGAAAACAGTAGTAACAGTGAATTTGAAATACAAACTTAGCGAATCACTTATGGTACCCATTGAGGGCTATAACTGGATTCACAAAATAAAGTCAAATTTGATATAATGAAATAAAATTGAATCACTTATAGTACCCACCGAGGACTATAACTGGATTCACAAGATAAAGTGGCGTTTGAGAAAATTATTAGAATTACTTATAGTACCTACCTACCAATTGGTAGCTACAATTGAATTCATAAGATAGAAAAACTATTAGAATCCTTTGTAGTACCAATTGGGGGCTATAACTGCATTTTGAGAAAAATTATTGCAACCTCTTGTGGTGCCAATTAGGGGCTATAACTGGATTCGAAACAGAAAAACTATTAGAGTCACTTATAGTACTAATTGGAAGCTACAACTGGATTTAATTCTTTTCAGAAGCTCTATTAATATCTTACAATAAGCTAAAATTATAGATTTAACAATGGCTTTGATGATAATAATTGTTTTATGACTATTGAAAGTTGACCTCAAGGTCAGGATTACCGAACGATGTGATACTGTGCTTTGTTTTATTTGTTCACAGGAACACACGAAGACGTGTGTTTCGTCAGTATGGCCGTGTTAGAGATAGGTCAATAGTATTGGAGTTAAATAGCAACATTCATCGGAGGCGGAACGCAACAACACATGATTCATCGTTTGAACACCTATTTCGTCGGTCGCACACGTGTTACAACCCGCTACTGCAAAATGCTATATAAGATCGAGGCGGTCGCCGCTTCGGGCATTCCGCATCGAGAGTCCGCGACGAGCGGTTGTTACTGAGAGTTGACACTAAGTATTCTGTACTTTGTAACCTTATTTAATAAAGTGATTATGTAACTTCTTGAATAACCAGTTTAATTAAGTAATGCCCAGCCCAGAATAGACGCCCACACTAAAATCGTATAAGTAAACCGCTATCGGCCATCCCGAAACTTCTGATGCGCGGGAGACCTCTGAATATTACCAACGATCGCTAACAATTATCTGATCCGTCACGACACCCAGGGGTCCTCGCTAACATGTATGTATATAAATAACAATTTTTTTCAGATACACTCCTGTGCTTTTGTATGGTGCTGGTGCACTGTCAGTGTATGCCTTTCACGACAAATGGGTGTGCTGAAGAATTGAATGAAGCTTTATGTGTCTATGATGTATACTGCAAAAATGTTATAGATTATAATTCTCCTGGACCCTACAAAGATATAGCTGAGTGCCAAAGTTTTTTAATGTACGACGGGGTATATACTGGACGTTCTTGTTATAAGTCTAATTTAAAGTACAGTCGAGACATTTCGTTGGATCAAAATACTCAACCGATATTTAATAATAACGCTAATTATGCCTATTTTATAAATGTACTTGATCTTAGTAACAATGAATATGAGGTTATTCCACCATTAAATCCAAATTTGGAAAATATGGCAACTTTAAATATGTCTTCTAATTCTTTGACAACAGCAGTGTTTTCTTATGAATATGAATTTAAAAAGTTAACTGCTGTGGATTTTTCATTTAATACCATAAATAGTATAGAACTCAACGATTATGAACATCGGTTCAGAAAATTGAAAATAATAAATTTGTCTCACAATTATTTAGTTACAATACCAGACGCCACATTCGATATATTCACTGAGTTAGAAACATTAGACTTGTCGCATAACTACATAGATACTGTTGATATAATGACGTTTGATGGCATTAAAAAATTGTTAAACTTACACCTTTCTCATAACAGAATATCGAAAATCAATTCAGCAATGCTTAGGTTTAATAAACTCAAACTACTCGATCTGAGTCATAACAGAATTGAAACAATAAATGCTCTTGATTTTGATAAACTATTTAATTTGGAGGTACTCGACTTAAGTTTCAATGTTATACTTCAAATTGAGAAAAGAACATTTGACCATCTCAGTCAGTTAATTACGTTGGATATAAGTAATAATGCAATAGAGTCCATTGACAAAGACACGTTTATAAATGTAACCAACTTGCAAAATATCAATCTATCCAAAAATAATGTCAAAACTTTGCAAAAAAGTTTGTTTAAAGATAAAAATGTGTCCAATTTCTTCATGACAGGCAATAATTTGGAAGGCGCTTTAGAGAAAGGTATGTTTGAAGGATTAAAATATGTCACCGAGTTAGACTTAAGTACGCAACAAATAGCTTCCATAGAACTAAATACGATACAGAATTAAATACGCTATTGTTAAATAATAATGTTATTCGCACTCTATCTACAAAGTCATTTAAGACACTTCAAAAACTTAATTTGTTAGATTTATCAAACAATCAAATCATAAGTCTAGATTTCGAGAAGGAAGATTTGATTAGTCTAAGTTCTTTAATTGTGCAAAATAACTACCTTACTGAGATAAATCACGAATACTTTAGCAGTTTAAATATGCTTCAATATTTAGATTTGTCTAATAACAACATTTCCCAATTAGCACCAAACTCCTTTAATTATTTGAGGGAATTGATAAACTTTCAAATTTCAAACAACCCTATTACAGGTGTGTTGGAGGCAAGTACATTTTTGGGATTAAATTCTTTACCGAGTCTTGACATTTCTGGTACTATGTTGAATATTATAACCAATGACTCATTCAATGGCATGGCTCAGCTTAGAGATCTTAATATGTCACATAGCAAAATTAATGAGCTACAATTCAATTCGTTTATACAAACTGGATCTATAGAAACTCTTGATTTATCGTACAATCAACTCAGAGATTTTAATGTGAATACTACTGATCTAGCAAACTTAAATACATTGTTATTAGGAAGCAACCTTCTGTCAGTTTTGTCTTCCAGTTGCTTTAAAGGCTTACCACGTTTGACAAAAATAATTTTATCAAAAAATAATATTGAAAATATCGATGACGATGCTCTTTTAGACCAGATCGATTTACGATACTTGGACCTGTCCTTTAATAATGATTTAAATTTAAATATTTCACAAATCGCTAAAGCTCAAAGTTTGTTTAGTTTGTTTTTGTCGGGGATGAAAAGAAATATAACATTTCAATATGTTGTTAAGGATTTTCCAATATCGCACTTGGAAATGTCTTATTCAAGAATCGTTAATGTAACTGACTTACAATTGAAACGATTGAAAATCTTAGATTACTTAGTACTGAGCAATAATGACATTACCAGGGTAGAAGTGGGAGCTTTTTCTGATATAAAAAGGTTGAGAATTTTAGACCTGAGCTTTAATAAGATCTCATTTATTCAACCGGGTGCATTTAAGGACAATATTATATTGCATTCTCTCAACGTATCTCATAATTCCTTGGCTAATATTGGATACGGCATTTTTCGAGGACTCATATATTTGAATTCTATAGACGTGTCTTACAATCTCGTAGATAATTTACAAAGTGAAAGATTTTACGAAGTAAGGAGTCTGACGGAACTAATAGCGGATCATAATAAAATTAAATCAATTAACGCTGATGATTTTGCAGGTACAAGTTTATCCAGACTTAGCATTGGTGACAATCCGTTGCCTTGTGAGTTATTAGTAAATTTGAAGAAAGCTAGTATCCCGTTTGCTATTACTGCGATTAGGTTGGATGAAAACAAAGATGAGAATGTTGATGGAGTAACATGTAATATGGATACCTCTAGAAATGTTATTAAATCCGAGCCTACCAATTCAATTGAAAATGATAAAATTTTGATAGACATAAAGGACGTTTTACTGAAAATATACGCTGCTAAAGTAAATGAAAAAGTTGTAGATCCACAAAACAATGATCTAAAATACATATTTAATATAACTAGGCAGATTGAAAAAAGCGGCAAAGATAGCGACAAAATATTATCAAATGTCACTAACTTGATAGCCAATACTATTTCGAAGGAGAGCAATAATACTAACATTTTACTAGATCGTATTTTAACAGCTTTAGCAAAAATGAATGCTATCAGAAAATATACTCCTCCAATACCTAAACAAAACGCAACTTATGAGAACTTAATTCCATATATTAATAAGATTAAACAGGACCTGGAAGATACTATTGCTGAAGAGAAACAAACTGTATTAAATGAAGTGGACAGAAAATTATTAGCTATAGCTCTAAAAAAAGAATCTTTGCCGTTGACAACTATGAGACCCCCTAATACGGCTGCTCTTTCAAATCCAGGGTCTGGAGATCAGAAATCATTTTTGTTTATAGAAATTTGCGTAGCGTTGATATTGTCCATAATAGTCGTGTTCGTACTTTATAAGTTCTATAATTCTGGTATGTTTGTGCCCAGAGGACGTTCGTACAGCACTCGTAATCTTCCCGACGCCATGGAAAATTCAAATTTGTAATTTTTTAAATAATAATTATGTTCCCTTTGTGTGCGGGAAAGCGGTTTTTTTCCATACTCATGAGAATTAAAAATAAAACATTTCTTAGTAGGCGCCTGTCCTACAAACTCATATTCCAAATTTCAGCTTACTAAATCTAGAAGTTGGGCCTGTGTGTTGGTGTACCTGTCAGTCTGGACATATCATAACATTTCAGAAATTTTCTATTATAAGTTACTCTTAAAATGTATAAGATTAAAATAAAGTCCCTTTCGCTGTATAAAGATTATATCTATAGAAAAAAAATAAGATTCTTTGTGAAGAATCGGAGTATTTGTGACGCTTCCTTCCCCAAATTAGTGGTCTTTGTATACAAAACTATTGACAGTAGATAACAGCTCTTGTAATTAGATATATTTGTATAGAACACCCATGTAACCCAAGTTTGTATATAAGTTTTACGATTTACTGTAAGACGAGTAGGTATTATGTTTCACTCATTGTTTTTATTATTTTCGGCCAATTCAGCCAATTTATTATAAATTTTGCTTAGACTGATGGTGGACTGGTAGATTAAGGCATTAAGTTCGCCATGTGTATACATTCCCTTGGTACATGAAGTTAAATAAATAAAAAAATGTAACCACATTTTATACAAATAAATTATTATTATGATGAAATTACTAGCTTCTCTTCTTCTCGTCGATTATCACGTAGGTACTAAGTAGGTATTTATACACAATATTTCGACAGATTACAATCTCGCAAGATAAATTAAATTATAAAATCTAATTGTGTTTATAATTTTTCAGTGACCGATACACATAATACAATACAATACAATAACTCTTTATTGTACACCAAAAACAACACAATATGGATACTAACATTAACTAAAGTACAATGGGCGGTCTTATCGCTTTTAGCGATCTCTTCCATACAACCTTAGGATGGATGAAACTGAGAGATTAGAACTAGGGTAGACGGTGCACTATATATTATTGAACATACTCTTACATACTATTACATACACAAATAAATAAATAAATAAATATATAAATAATATATATTAAATAAAATAAACAAGAATAGAAAATACTTAATACATAATGTAGGAGTTAGATTGGTTATTAGACCTATTGAAAGATGTTTATGCTAATTCGTGGAGAATGCTGACTATTGTCTATTAAAGTCTATCTTTTGTTTTAAGAGGTGGAAATGTTTCAAATCTTTTAAAAGTACCTACTGCTCGGGCTTGTTATTTCCATCCCAAATTAATCTCTAATATGAAATATTATTTGTATTCTTTTTGTGACTGTGATTTCATGCTAATTAGTAGGTATACGTACCCAAAGCCTACTAATATTATAAACGCGAACGTTTGTATGTATGGATGTATAGATGTATGGATGTAAGGATGTTTGTTCCTCTTTCACGCAAAAACTACTAAACGGATTTTAAAGAAAGTTTACAGTTAGCTTATAGGTACATCAGAATGACACTATATTTTATCCCCGTATTCCTACGGGAACGGGAACTGCGTAGGTGAAACCGCGAGTAAATAAATAAATTCCTTATTGCACGTAATCCTCTAGACACTTGACGAATGAGAGCTAGACCGAAAAACTACGTTACAGCCATGCATATAGATAGTGCAGTGTAGCTATATTATATACCTAGGTATATCATAGCAGTCGGTTTATAATTATTAGTTATTTCTTTCATTGTATTCTCATTCTAATAATATTCATAATAATTCTATAGCAGTGATAGCCCGGACGGTTAAAGAGCCGGCCGAAAATCAGTGAGGCTCGGGTTCGAATCCTGGCATGTACCAATGAGTTTTTCAAAAACTTACGTACATATTTATCACTAGCTCGACGGTGAAGGAAAACATCGTGAGGAAACCCGCAGGTCTCAGAATTAATTCTGAGAAGTGTGTAAAAAGACCCGGTCCGGCGATGGGCTCACCACCTTTCACGTTTAGGGGTCCAATATATCTCGTGAAATGTGGGTATATCCAGTAATGGAATACCTCTGCCTACCCCCTCGGGGATAAAAAGGCGTGAGATTATATTATATTATTATCAAAATCGGTTCATAATCGCGTAACATACATACAAAAACATACTATTGAATTGAGATCCTCCTGCTTTTTTGAAGTCGGTTGAAAAATACTACACAAAAAAAATACTACAGAAGAAGAACGCGTGATCGGCAAAAGTCTTTCTAAAGCACTGTTGTATTTCGTTACGCTGTATGGCATATACCTTAAAGATTGTCTCAATTAAAATTTAATAAATATTTTGAATTTAATAAAGTGTTTAAAAATCCTAACGAGTTTTCTTAGTTTTCTTAGCTTCTTCAAGCATAGAGCCAAATATTGCTACGAACATTATGAGAATTCTAGCGAACGCTCTATTATATGCTCGTCAAGATTATTCTTCATGAAGATGTCGGACTTGACGGACGCGTGTGCTGCATTTATATTTTCGCTAGACAGAACGCTCGATAGAATGCTCGCTAGAATGTTCTCGTATTTTTCTGTGATGTAACATTCGCAAGAATGTTCATTACAAGTAAATGCTCAAGTCTATCAGCACCTTTATGTTATTGTCTTTATTCATTCAATATGAAGAGGAGAATGCCATGGAGGTCACCACACAACACAAAATACTTAATTATATGCTTACCATTCCAGGAAATACCCAATTTTCACCATTTGTGCAATGTGCGTCAATCAGCCAGTCAGATTTTTTTTAATAAGATAATAATAATACTTAATAAATTGTGGGACATAATTTGGTCAGTTATTTACTTAGACTTGTTATTTAGTATCAAACTATGCAGTCTGTAGGTACTATGGGTTCTAAATAGCTATTAGAAATCTATACATATAATAAAACTCTAACGGGACCGTGTCTGTACATTAAATATTTTTTGAAAATTTTAACGGTAGTGTATATAGTTATCGATATAGATACCGAAACACCAATTTTTGGAATTTTTGTCTGTCTGTCTGGTTGTGCACGCATCACTCAAAAACTACTGGACGGATTTTGATGAAATTTGGTATGGAGATAGCTGAGTACCCGGGTCAACATCTAGGGTACTTTTTATTCCAGAAAAATATCTCATTCCCACGGGAACATATAAAAACTGGTTAAAAAGAGAAATATGTACTACTCCGAAACGATAACACCTAGAAACTTGAAAAATGGTATGAAGGTGTCTGATATGTCATAGGAAATTGGTATGAAGGGATTTTTGGAAATTCCCGCGGGAACGGGAATAAACTAAATCCAAGCGGGAAAACGCCGCTGGGCACCCGCTATTTGAAATATGGTATGTAGGTGTCTTAAATATGTCGTAGGCAACCACTATGAAGGGATTTTCGGAAATTCCCACGGAACCGGGAATAAACGGAATCCGCGCGGGCAACGCCGCTGGGCACCCGCTAGTATATCATAAACTTCAATAAGTATGACATAAAATTAATATTATTTACGTTACGTTTTGTAGTGCCTAAACAAGGTTCATTATTGATACAACAATTGTAAATCCTGATGTAAATGAACAAATGTAAATGAAAGTTTGTTTGGATGGATGTCTGGATGTATGGATGTCTGGATGGATGTTTGTTCCTCTTTCACGCAAAAACTACTGAACGGATTTTGATGAAACTTTACAGTTATATAGCTTATACATCAGAATAACACACAGGCTATTTTTTATCCCCGTATTCCCACGGGAACGGGAACTACGCGGGTGAAACCGCGGGGCGCTGCTAGTACTTAAATAAATATTAAACACCCAGACACGAAGCTAAGAGCCACAAATGTTGGCCCCGAGCGGGGATCGAACCCGCGACCTCTGACTTAGAAGGCAGGCTCACTACCAACTGAACCAACACCCCCGTCAATTCTAAACACAAAAGATTCTAATAAAGTGTATGTGTAATTCGGTTACTGACAGTCAACATCTATTTGCTGTCATAGACACACCACAATATATTATAAGTACTAGCGGTTCCGCGTGGTTTCACCCGCGTAGTTGCAGTTCCCCTGGGAATACGGGAATAAAATATAACCTATGTTCTACTCCGGGATATTCTAGCTTTCCATTTGTAAAAGCACTTTTAAAATCGGTCCAGTAGTTTTAGAGTTCTACATACCATATTTCAAATAGCGGGTGCCCGGCCTCTTTTTCTTGCGTGGATTAAGTTAATGCCCGTTCCCGTGGGAATTTCCAAAAGTCCCTTCATAGTGGTTTCCTACGACATATAAGACACCTACATACCATTTCTCAAGTTTCTAGGTGTTATCGTTTTGGAGCAGTACGTATTTCTCTTTTTAACCAGTTTTGATATTTTCCCGTAGGAATGAGATATTTTCCTGGAATAAAAAGTACCCTAGATGTTGACCCGGGTACTCAGTTATCTCCATACCAAATTTCATCAAAATCCGTCCAGTAGTTTTTGAGTGATGCGTGCGAAACCAGACAGACAGACAGACAGACAGACAGACAGACAGACAGACAGACACGGACGGACGGACGGACGGACGGACGGACGGACGGACGGACTGACGGACTGACGGACAGACGGACAGACGGACAGACGGACAGACGGACAGACGGACAGACGGACAGACGGACAGACGGACAGACGGACAGACGGACAGACGGACAGACGGACAGACGGACAGACGGACAGACGGACAGACGGACAGACAAAAATTCCAAAAATTGCAAAAATTGGTGTTTCGGTATCTATATCGATAACTATATACACTACCGTTAATATTTTCAAAAAATATTTAATGTACAGACACGGCCCCGTTAGAGTTTTATCATATGTATAGATAAGTAAGTGAGAAAATGTAGGGGGAATTTAGAACAGCGATGATGTCAATACTCGAAATGACACAACTCTTTATGAGGTGCCTCTCAATAGGACCGTCACAAAAACAGTTGTGAAAGATTGGACTCGATTCTGGCTGACCACCTAAAATTTCTAATTTTAAGTTAGTCTATCCTTCTCCATAGAATACGAAAGTAAAAGGACAGAAACAAACCATAGATTGAAGAGTTAATGTTAAACATCCAAAAACCTACTAATTTGAACTATGAACGTGTTTATCTGTCAATTTTATCCATGACCTTGTTATTCGTCGCTAAAATTGCTAAACACGCCATACATGAGCAGACTAATTTTAATTTGACGGGACTAAATATCTCTCGTCTCTTTTCTTTTCTAGGAGAAAGAAAATGAAAGGACTATGCTAAAATAAGTTTAGTCGCTGTAATGCAGAATCGAGTCCATTAAGAGCATAGGTACTTTTTAAAAGGCGTTTAAGGTAAAAAAAATATATTTATAAGAAGTCCACCAAAGAGTTTTACATTGGACTCGATTCTGCAGACCAGCTAAAATTCCTAATTTTAAGTTAGCCTATCCTTCTCCATAGAACACGGAAGAAAAAATACAGAAACAAACCATAGTTAATAGAGTAATGTCAAACATGTAAAAACCAAGAAGTAAGTAGGTAAGTAACTAACAACGTTTTATTGTACACCAATAAAAATATGCAACAAGTGACACAGTGATAAAAAAAAAGTACAATTGGCGGGCTTATCATTTTTTCATTTCTTCCAACCAACTGAGATAAATAGATTAAGGTAGGTAGTGCACTAATCTTATCTGGTACTTTTATCCATGACCTTGTTACATCGTTGCTAAAACTTTTAAACACGTGTATTTGAATAAGATGTGAATGCGTTCATAGGTTCAATTTTGTTATTTTGACATTTGTGACATCTACTATATAAAAATAAGTCGGGTTTTCCTTCCTGACGATATAACTCCAGAACGCACGAACCGATTTCCACGGTTTTGCATTCGTTGGAAAGGTCTAGGGCTCCGCGAGGTTTATAGCAAAGAAAATTCAGCATTGCACCCGTGCGAAGCCGGGGCGGGTCGCTAGTTGTAAATAAATACTTATGGCGCTTATTTATGTCCCTTTCCTTTCCAAAGCGATGGAAAAGAATAGAGCTAACTTAAAATTAGGAATTTTAGCTGGTCAGCAGAATCGAGTCCATTACCAGATTAAATAAACTGAATGATCAAACCTTCTTGAAAGAGCTTTTCTCTCACTCTTATACTAAACATAAAATAAGAGGAAAGATGCAGTTTTAATTTTCACCACATGCACATGGCGCTATTTGCAAATGCGCGCCATTTTCATATCAAAAACGTCTATTGTTGCTACTTTTCATTTTACTGTTTTCTAGCATATGTGTTGGAAAATGTTGTATGACATACGTGCGGATTGGTACTTACAAACTCGTGACTACGGTAAGCCCTCGACTTCGATAATAAAACTTTTGTATGTAAGTATAAAGAGTAAAGAGTAGAACTCTAAAGAGTAAAAAACCGACTTCAACGAATAATACTAAAAAAATCCAATCTAATTAAGAACCTCCTACTTTTTTGAAGTCGGTTAAAAAAGGATCATTGTATTAATATCTGTCGAGTGGTTTTAAAAAAAATAACAAAAGTCTAAAAGTTTTATACATCGATGATATGTTTTAGTGCTATTCGTTGAAGCCAGTTTTTTACTCTCTAGAGTTATTTGTTACATATAGATTGCAGTACGCGTAACCTTAACTGAGAAATAAGGCTCACCGATGAATACTTATCAGTTTTGCGGACAGGACGCGATGTCGTATCGCTATTCGCATACACTCCAACACAATACAGAGCGTTGTTCTATATCATAAGTAGTCTTTATTGCGCGCCTAACATTATGTACAAAATGAATCGACATTTTATTATTAAATTCCAACCTTGACGCAGTGGGGGTACACGAGTAAACAGGAATAACCCCCACCACCCACCGGTAGGTGAAGCCAGTCCTTTTTTTTCTATGAACTATGCGGCTTTCAAGGATGAAAAATAATAAACTATAATCCTGCCAAATTTCGTCACAATTTTGATCGTTCGGATAAGGTCGTTCAACAACATCTAAGTTTTAAATATTTATCGGTATTAAGCTGTAATTTATATCAAATACTCAGGTCCTTTTGAGCTGTGAAAAAAATCAAGCTTGTAAGCCAACGCAATCAAAAGATACAGCCGTTTATGCCGCAAATTTTTGACACTCGCAAGGGAATCAAAGCCTACAGGGTATTTCCCGTGAACACAGAATCTTAAAATTAGGTATGAATAAACGTCTTATAGCGATTAAAGGACCAATTTCTAATATCGTAATTTTTTAGATGTAACTAATATAATAAATATATTTTTAATAATTTTTATGACTCGATTGTCGTGATGGGTGAAATTTTACTTATATAGATAAGATAAGATAAGATACATTTATTGCAAATCATAATTAATAAGTACATTCTTACGAGTAAAATACAGGTCTTCTATAAGTAATTATGACACCCCGTAAGGGCATAGCAATATAATTTAAACTATATAAATCTAATAACGTAATTTCAAACAGGTTTAAATCTAACAAATTATGTACATATTTCTATTTACCTAGAGCTGTCTAAGTATTTCTATTCTTATTTTTCACTTTATTTATATATTATTTACCGTTATATTATATACAATATGTATCAGAAAGGTGAAATAATAATTATGGGTCATATAAAGTAGCTTATATACAGTTCGGGAAAAATGTCTCTTGTTTAATATATACTATAAATTTGGAGTAAAACGACGTGGAAGTTATCATTAAAAAAAATCATTTTCAACCCTTAAATCAGCTGCTAAATGCTGTTGAACTCTCTATTAAGTGACTAAACATGGTACAGATAAGACATCGTGTTTTTACCTACGAAAAACTAGACAGAGCCTACACTATGAGTACTAAATAACTAATAGATATACTTAAATAATTATTGAAAACCCAGTCACGAAGCCCACAAAAATGTTCATTCACACAACTGTAGGCCAACATATGTTCTTCAGCGGGAATCGAACCCGCGAGCTCCGGTTCTGAAGGTCACTACCAACTGAGCCAACAGGCCCGATAATACTCCATCATTATTATTTTTTTCCCCATAGTTTTAAAGAAAACCTACTAATTTACCTACGTAAATATCTGACATTATTAGTCTTTGATAGAATTTTGTAGTCCACGTGGATTGCGGTCTTAGATCAATGAAAAATCCATTGATCACTAGGAACGTCCGCGCGCTCCTTTTTGGCCAATAAGGACACTGCGCAAAGGTCAAAGGGCCGTCGACGGCATTATTAAAGAGTCTAGCTCCACCCTCTATTTATTGAGTGGTTCCGTATGTTTTAAAAAATATTACTAATTCTAAGTCTTTTACCTTATTTCACGTTATTATTATTTCACAATTGAGAAAAGTAAATTATGTAATTAATTGATTCATTATCATTGTATCGCTTAAAATTATTTTTACGTCTTTTATCTTCAGGTTTATGTTTAATTTTCAACTGAACCCTAGAACAAAATTTTAGAAAATCGGCAAATTCTTTCATTTTCAAATCAATAAACTTTGTTGCTTCCTATATTCTATCAACGAGTGAAGACGTGTTATAATCAAAGAATATGACTCGCAACAGTCGTTACAGTGTCTCGCGATTATTCAAGTGAATCTTATGAAATGACTTTGTGTCGGTGCTCCTGATGGCAATATCAGTCGAGTTAGGGAGCTGTGTCACGTGCGCTTCGCCGAAGGTAGACCGCTGGATGAGCAGCGGATGCTATCCTTCAGCTGCTTCGGGAGAATTTGTCAGGTGTCTGCCTCCGCGCGAGGCTGGTTCGTTCCGCGCTCAAACCCCCAAGGTCGCGCGCCTGTACGTCTACTCGTGGTACCGGGACCTGCGGCTGGTGGTACCTACCCACTGCGCGCACGGGTGGACATTTTGAGTTATTGTGCGGTATTAATGTGTGTGTAAACCAATAGTAGGTCGGACCCTAATCCCAAAGTGTAAAAGTTGGATGAAACTACATGACTAGTATGTAGGTAGGTATTACTTGTTTAATGACAATGTTTTGATCAGTTAAATTTATTATTGAATAAAAACTATGCTTTTACCTCTAATTTTTTTTGAATAAATAATTACTGCTATTAATAACTTTTATTATTTCCAATAACATTTACCCTAGAATAAAATAGGTAGGTATGTTAAGGCGCGGGCGGCGACCGGCGCTCGGCGCGAGCACATGAGTAAAGAAACGGAACAGAGACAAAGCTTCATACAACCGCGCTGTCGTAGGTACACTACTACAAGCATGCAATGCTTGTGTGCGTTTCTACTACCTACGACAGCGCGGTTGTATGAAGCTTTGTCTCTGTTCCGTTTCTTTACTCATGTGTCACATACGCGCCGCAACTGGATAAAACCGGCTCGGTCAGTAGAAATGCCGAGGGCCGCGCAATGGTTGCCGTATTTGTTTCGCGCTCCTGCTTAGTGAGAAATGGTTATTTTAAATTGTTTATGGTAGAATAAAGTATTAAACTAAAAAGTCAAGAAAGTGTAAATAATTAGATTCGGAGGTGTAAAATGGTTACCTACTGTACAGTTTGCATGAATGTCTCGAAAATCACATATGTGACGAAATAAAATTGTTTGTTAATAGACCTGAACAACCTATAAATATGGGCAAAGATTCTTTAATTACTCATTACAAAGAACTCGACGTAAGCATTGTAAATATTGGTACCTAATGATATTCTGAATCGAGTGTAAGATTGTAAAAATATTATGCCATGTGGAAGCGTCCTTAATGATTATTTGAAAAAACTTTATATCCATTAGATTTAGAATTCATCATTAGATTAAAAGATTTAATAATTTATTAAAAATAAAAAGTTATAAAAAAATATTTAGAGTAGGTAATTTGTAAATAATCTAATGTACAAATAAAAGTCTAATAAACGTTTTGTTTATTTTATTCTCCTTTGCCAACCCTACTAAAATAGGTAAGAATTTTGCACGCTCCTTAGAAGCTTTGTCTCTGTTCCTTTTCTTTACTCATGTGGCGCGAGCGATCAGCTGCGCGCGCAGGCGCTACCTGCCACTACTACGGTCAACGACACTAGCGCGTAGGGAGCCCCTACGCTTTTATTCTTCAATCACAGGGTTGGCGAAAATACACACATAAAAAGTAATTATTAAGTTTATATGAAAGAAAAAAGTTGCTATATTAGATCTGATATTTTTGTAGGTATTTCGTTACACGATATACATATACACCCTTCAATATTATTTCACCTTTCTGATACATATTGTATAGCTATAGGTTTGTACGGAACCCTCGATGCGGACTCGCACTTGACCGTTTTTTTTAGTTTTTTTAGTTAATTGGAAACCACTTAAATTTTTTAACGAACCCATATTACATGCGCTTTTTTAATTACATCAAAAATAGGATTCGTGACCAGTGCACCCACTGGCTTCACCCACCGGTAAACAGGAATTACCCCTATAGAGGTCATTCCTCTTTACCCGTGTACCCACTGCGTCGAGGTTGGAATTTATTAATAAAATATCGATTCATTTTGTCGATAATGTTAGCCGCGCAATAAAAAATACTTATTGTATAGAACAACGTTCTGTATTGTGTCGAATTGTGTGCGAATAGCGATACGACATCGCGTCCTGTCAGAAAATGAGATAAGTATTCATCGGTGAGCTTTTTTTCTCAGTTAATGGTTCCGCATCCTGCAATCTATATGTTACAAACAACTCTAAAAAGTAAAAAACCGGCTTCAACGAATAGCACTAAAACATATCATCGCTGTATAAAACTTTTAGACTTTTGTTATTTATTTAAAAACCACTCGACAGATTTTGATGAAATTTAAATGGAGCAACCTCTGATGATCTACCAAACAAAAAAAGAATAATCGTAATCGTTCCATTATTTGCGGGATAATCGCGTAACATTACAAAAAAACATACAGTCGAGTTGAGAACCTCCTCCTTTTTTGAAGTCGGTTGAAAAGAGGAAACTGACTGGCTGACTGATCGATCAACGCACAGACGTATGCGCTGGGTCTAGAAGCATGAAAATATATTGCCCACGGAACTATGGACTTTCGTTTCACATTATGTGACTTAGTAGGTAACTCATTATTTGGGGTTTTAACCGTACGTTAAATAATAAAAATCGAACTTACTCTAGTTCGACGGATTTGCGAGAAAAATGCTAATGAAGACCATCTAATTAGATTATTTTTTAACAGACTTCAACAAAAACCAGGAGGTTATCAATTCGACTGCATGTTTTTTTTATGTTTCTTACATGAAAACTTTAGAACCGATTTGGATTATTCTGATATTCTGACAGTGAAATCCATGAGAAAACCATATAAGTCTTAAATGAGCATTACCCTTCGGGTGCCTGGTGGGTGTGACAGACCCGTCGCTGCAAAAAATCGACTATATTACTATACTACTATATTCCAATAAAACGCGTTTTATATGCGCTCGGGTCTCAGGGACCCGACCAGGCACGCGGCTTAACTTTTAATCGGTAAGTAATTATGTTTGTTTTTTCTTTTTTATTATGATTTGTGTGGTAAATTATTTATGTAAACAGTATTTTGCTGTAAAATGGTTAGGTGATTAACGAATACTGAAATAAGTCAAGCTTTAGATAGAGACCTAAAAGAAAATGAAGAAAGTGCAGATAAACGTTAGACCACGCGGGTGTACAACACGTATCATTAATTCGTGCCAAGGAAGAAACAGAAGTCTATAATGAGCCAAATAATAATGATACTGATAAGAGAGATATTGAGATGTCCCAGCCATTGAATCATATTTGCCTAGAACACGCAACTTTCGCTAGCACAAATTAACACATAATACTATGTGTTTATTTAGCAATTTACCTTTATTATTTTTATACCCAAATATGGTAGTCTGTAAGTTGATTTGTCTGTGCATTAAATTAATGTGAAATCTGTTTTTTGATCTCAATTAAAATGTTTAATATTATTGATCTAAACGTAACTGTAAATTTTTGTTGCGTAAATCAGAGGATTTTTTATTATTTAATAAAATTTTGTAAAAAAAATTCAAGCATTATGTTTTTCAGTCATATGATTTCAAACAATACTGAAAATAAATAAAAACTCATTACTTGGCATTTTGACACGTAAAATAAGTGAAAAACAAGCATTATGTTTACGGGTCCCACAGACCCACCGGGCATGCGGTGCGACTTTTACCCACCAGGCACCCCAAGGGTTAAAAGTAGGTGTATGTGCGCGGCAAATGGACAAATAACTCAATATCACGGCCAACAGATTTCGATGATCCTTTTTTTAACCGACTTCAAAAAAGGTTCTCAATTCGACTGTATTTTTTAGTAGTATTCGCTGAAGTCGGTTTTTTTACTCTATATTATTAAGCATACTTACAAAAATTAAATTAGGTACCTTAGTCGAGGGCTTAACGTAGTCACGAGTTTGTAAATTCCAATCCGCACGTATGTCATACAAAATTTTCCAACACATTTGCGAGAAAACAGTAAAATCGAAAAGTAGCAACAACAGACGTTTCTGATATGAAAATGGCGCGCATTTGCAAAAAGCGCCGTGTGTACGTGGTGTATTAGGTATTAGAAATACATCTTTCCTCTTATCTTTTCTTTAGCATTAGAGTGAGATAAAAGCTCTTTCAAGGAGATTTGATCATTCATTTTATTTAATCTGGTAATGTAAAACTCTTTGGTGTAATTGTTATATAAAAATAAGACTAATTTTTTAACATAAACGCCTATTAAAAGCTGCCGGTCCTATTGAGAGGCACCTCTTATAGAGTTGTGTCACTTTCTAGTATTGACATCATCGCTGTTCCAAATTCCCCCTACATTTTCTAACTTACTTATCCCAATATAAAATCTACAAAATAAATGTACTTTCTATAATGATTAAGGAGTGTTTTAATAGTACATTATGATATAAGTGCGGTAGGTTGAAAATTACAGCCGAGGCGATATTGCTACAAGTAAGCAGAGGCTGTAATTATCAAAGCGCACGTATGTCATACTTCGTTTTATAACACATTTGCGAGGAAATAAAAAAAAACTCCGACTATGGTAAACGAATAAAAACAATACAGCGTTAAGAAAAAGCGCGCGGCGCGCATCATCATTTTTTCAGGCAAAGGCACAAAAAACAGCCAGTATTACTAATAAAGTAAATTAATATTTTTGTGTTTTTGTTACAGATTAATTAGTTGTAATTTACTGTCAAAATTAATTAAATTAAATAATTATGTACATAAATATTTCTTTATTATATTTTATCTCCCAAAGTTATTTTAATCATAAAATTTTGACAACTTTTTTGACATAAAAACTCTTTGCTGAGATTTTAAAAAGTACCGTTCGTTTTAAAACGGAGCATCTTCATAAACCGTGCGTTGTACTTTACACTTACCGCACTTGGGCGTAATGAGATACAATACGATATTGAAATTGGTGAAATAAGACACCTTTTACGAGCAAATGTGTTATAAAATATGTTTTCTGATTAAAAATATCTATGTTTAATATGATACTGTTAAAATTAAAGTACATCTAGGTTAATAAAAATTATACCAAATTTAGGGTTACGATATTGTACCTACGATGGCAACATCAACCATTATTAAAGACACTGTATTATTGTGCATAGACTCTAAAGCAGAGCTAAAACTCTTGAATTTTGTGGCGTGTTTAGTGCTGATGGCTAAATTGCCAATGCCTTAAAATAAGAAAAAAAAAACCATTATTAAAACAATAATTACTCACACTAGGCTAAGTATTTTGTTACTAATATATATGGATTTATAATCAGAAATAAATTATTTGAATTTGAATTGACATTTGTTCAATGTCGGCTTTTTGGCGGGAATCCGAAGAGGGGCGTCATGTTTTTTGTACAATTTTAATTTTGCTGTGTATTTCGGGTTTTGACTCATAATAGTGATAGTTTATTATGTGACAAGTGTCCGTGAAGGTGTGCAGTGAATGGAAAATTTGATAAAATGCGAATTATGGACATTTTTGGATTGCCTCAAGAAGTCACAATGAAGTCTTCAGTAAAAGTGCTATAATTTTACTGTAGAGTGAAGTTAGGGATTTAGAAAGTGTTAAAGACACTGTATTTTTGTGCATGGACTCTGAAGCAGAGCCATTTATCTAAGATTAAAGTGTAAAATAAGGACTTGCTTTAAAGGCCTAGTAGCCAAACCATAATTAATTTGTTTAATGTCAAATACTGTCAATAGCGGTAATATTAAATCTTGTTATTTTTAAAGCAATTTAAGATAATTTTACGAGATATGGTAATTAGTTGTTCTGTTTAAGACTGTAGAAATCAATCCTTCTTTTTATGTGGAATTTCATTTCACTTGTAAACGTCGTTTCATGTATTTTAATCTCTTTGGTTGTACTAGTAGAGTTTATTACATTTGAATTTTCTCAGATCATATTTTAAGCAAATGTTTCTTAAAATAACAATAACTATAGGTCGATTCAGAGAATACACATGAAGAACACAGTGTTTTAGTAGTTTGTAATGGTTTAATTTCGATTCGAAAGAATCAGCTGTACGGGTGACCATATTGACCATAATATTTGTAAAAATTCTTTACAATTCGAGTATAGGTAAATTGTTCGCCTTACATATTGTGCCCTATTTATTATGTTCTTAGCTTTCCAAAGAATGAGTATATAAAACAACACTGAATGTAGCCCTATTTTTTTTAAATCAATCCCTCTCTAGGGAGGGAAGCAATTACTTGGGAAGCAACTACTGAATCTTTTACGTTACGTTACTCTCTTACGTTATTTTAGAGCTTTTATTTTTTCACACCAACAAGGAACCGTAGACTTAACTATATGGTTTTAATTTCAACTCTCTACGTGTTCCTGAGATAAAGGGTCTTGACATACGAACAACGAAGTGATCGTATTCAGGGATCCGTTTTTTCCTTGTGAGGTACGGCACCCTAAAAACATACAACTGAATTGAGAACTTCCTTTGTTTAAGTCGGTTAAAACTTGCTTTAGGTACTTCAGCATTTACTATTGCAACTGAACCCTAAACATTTTGTCGAGTCGTAATATGCGCAGTTAGCATTTAATTTGGATGCAGGATTCAATGTACAACCACAGAAGTGATAGGTACCTACATCGTTAAATATAACAAAACAATTTTTAATTACAACAAGAACGCTAAATTGTCATTATAATAGTTTATTCCGTAAGTGTTACTATTTCATTACTTACCTACATTAATTTATTGAAATAATTATAGTAATTTAAAAAAATATATGTTACTCTATTAAAATATTGAAGAGTTACGCCTCGTAACTCTTCAATCATAGTTTATTCCGTAAGTGTTACTATTTCATTACTTACCTACATTAATTTATTGAAATAATTATAGTAATTTAAAAAAATATATGTTACTCTATTAAAATATTGAAGAGTTACGAGGCTCTCATTACAATAGATTATACAAATAATTGAAGTATCTGTCTCTGTTTCCAAATAAATGCCGAATTTGAATTTATACTATATGTCTAATCGTAAATTAATTTTGTCTGTCTGTCTTTTTCGAATATGCTCTAAGAAGGCTTTACGGTTTCAATGAAAATTATTTTAATTAAAATTTTCGTGGATTCCTTTCGATATATTTCAAAGAGCCCAGGGTCCAGAAAATATACCTATATTATTATGATAAACGGGTCGCTAGAAGTAAAATAAAATTTTTAAGGTAATTTAAAATATATACATTTTTGATTAATTTATCAGCTAAGGGTGTTAATACATCCTACATTTTTAATAACGCCTTAAAACATTGAAATGAAATGAAAATGTATTTATTTTCTAGGCAATAAAAAATACATTTAGAAAAGTCAATAGTCTAATAACAAGGCACACTAAACTCGTCCATGAAGATTGGCTAAATGTAAACAGCAGCTCATCTCCACCGGCGAGGTGCTGGTTTCGGCATTGCAGAGGACCATTCATGGTTGTATCCTCTTTTCACCACTGTATTTTAAGAATACAAAAACTTGACCCTGTAGGTTTTCCGAAAGGCAAATAAATAAATAAAAATAAATAATCTCACGCCTTTTATCCTCAATGGGGTAGGCAGAAGTATTCCATTTCAGGATATACTTACCCATTTTTCACGATATATTCTTTGGACCACTAAACGTGATCGGTGGGAAGCCCATCGCCGGACCGGGTCTGTGACACATGCCTCAGAATTCATTCGGGAACCTGCTAGTTTTATCAAGATGTTTTCCTTCTCCGTCGAGGCAAAGGCAAATATAGCGAAAATTTTAGTTTGATCTGCGTTTCGGAAACCGGGGTAAATATTACTTTACGTCAACCATAGATACCCTCATTTTCTAAATTAAAAAAGAAAATTTGGATTAATTTTACAAAAAAATATTATGTTATCCTTTTTAATTTTTCAGATCATAAAACATTGAAACATAGTGGAAAAAATTAACAAATAGTTACTTATGCATACGAGTATACTTGTTCCAGATTCAACAAATAGATATGGATATTTTTTTGTGTAAGTAAGGAAAGTTACTTGGTTACTTAAAAAAAGAAAGAACGACACTTTTTATTAGACATAAAAAATATTTTATGTACAACAAAAATATAATAAAACTTTTACCAGCGGCTTCTTTTACCCCCTTAGGGGTGTCTGCCTGTGTCTGTAGGAATGCCTACACTGTATAAACTATCTATGTGCAAAATTTCAAGTCTCTAGACCCAGCGGTTTAGGCTGTGCATTGATACATCACCAATCAGTCAGTCAGTTTATCACTTTATATAGAAGATAAAAACACTTTTATCCTGAAACGTCCAACGATCAGCATAATGCTACAACCTAGGCTGAGCAGCAGATTTTCAGCTCCAGCCGTTGAAGTTGAGATGACCATCTTACCTACGAATAGACTTATTCCTTATTCGTAGCATCTTACATATTAATATAAAATTAACAACAAATATAGGTATATGACTTAATAAAAAATTATCTCGCGCCTATTATCCCCGAGAGCAGAGAAAAAAGCACGATTTAACTTTTGGACTCCTAAATGCGATAGGTTGTGAGCTCATCGCCGGCCCAGCGGTAGTATTCACGGAGGTTCGATACCTACTCGATATTCGACTCGGAATCGGAAAATCTGTCGAAAGGTTTCGAGATGGGCTATACACAGATGTCATATTTGACATAAGGATTCGACAGATTTTCCGATTTCCGATAACCCCGAAGGGGGTGAAATAAACGCGAGCGTAGCCTTGGGTAAAAACTAGTTATTGATATTTTGTAGGTACATAATTGGTTTTGTTTCACATTATATAGTTTTTTTTAACTTAAAAAAATATGGTGATCTTATCGCCAGACCGGGGTGGGTGTGCGATTATGTATGTGTGTATGCATTCAATAATTTTTTTCAGATAAACTCCTGTGCTTTTGTATGGTGCTGGTGCATTGTCAGTGTATGCCTTTAACGACAAGTGGGTGTGCTGAAGAATTTAATAAAGCGTTATGTGTTTATGATGTATACTGCAAAAATGTTATGAATTATCATTCTCCTGGACCCTATATAGATATATCTGAGTGCAAAAGTTTTTTAATGCACGACAGGTTATATACTGGGCGTTCTTGTTATAAGTCTAATTTAAAGTACAGTCGAGACATTTTGTTGGATCAGAATACTGAACCGATTTTTTCTAATATCAGAAGAAATGCCTATTTTATAAATGTACTTGATCTTAGTAATAATGAATATGAGGTTATTCCAATATTAGATACAGATTTGGTAAATATGGCAACTTTAAATATGTCTTCTAATTCTTTGACAAGCGCAGTGTTTTCTTATAAATATGAATTTAAAATGTTAACTGCGGTTGATTTTTCATTTAATACCATTAATAGTATAAAAGTCAACGATAGTCAATATCCGTTCAGAAAATTGAAAATAATAATTTTGTCTCACAATGATTTAGTTACAATACCAGACGCCATATTCGATATATTCACTGAGTTAGAAACATTAGACTTGTCGCATAACTACATAGATACTATTGATATAATGACGTTTGATGGCATTAAAAAATTGTTAAACTTACATCTTTCTCATAACCGAATATCGAAAATCAATTCAGCAATACTTAGGTTTAATAAACTCAAAGTACTTGATCTGAGTCATAACAGAATTGAAACAATAAATGCTCTTGATTTTGATAAACTATTTAATTTGGAGGTACTCGACTTGAGTTTCAATGGAATGCTTCAAATTGAAAAAAGAACATTTGACCAACTCAGTCAGTTAATTACGTTGGATATCAGTAATAATGCAATAGAGTCCATTGACAAAGACATGTTTATAAATGTAACGAAATTGCGGAATATCAATATATCCAAAAACAATTTCAAAACTCTGCAAAAGAGTTTGTTTAAAGATAAAAATGTGTCCAATTTCTCAATGACAGGCAATAATTTGGAGGGTGCTTTAGAGAAAGGTATGTTTGAAGGATTAAAATATGTCACCGAGTTAGACTTAAGTACGCAAAAAATAGCTTCCATAGAGGAATATGCTTTCTTTGGTTTCCCAGAATTAAATACGCTATTGTTAAATAATAATGTTATTCGCACTCTATCGACAAAGTCATTTAAGACACTTCAAAAACTTAATTTGTTAGATTTATCAAACAATCAAATCATAAGTCTAGATTTCGAGAAGGAAGATTTGATTAGTCTACGTTCTTTAATTGTGCAAAATAACTACCTCACTGAGATAAATCACGAATACTTCAGCAGTTTAAATATGCTTCAATATTTAGATTTGTCTAATAACAACATTTCTCAATTAGCACCAAACTCCTTTAATTATTTGAGGGAATTGATAAACTTTCAAATTTCAAACAACCCTATTACAGGTGTGTTGGAGGCAAGTACCTTTTTAGGATTAAATTCTTTACCGAGTCTTGACATTTCTGGTACTATGTTGAATATTATAACCAATGACTCATTCAATGGCATGGCTCGGCTTAGAGATCTTAATATGTCAAATAGCAAAATTAATGAGCTACAATTCAATTCGTTTATACAAACTGGATCTATAGAAACTCTTGATTTATCGTACAATCAACTCACAGATTTTAATGTGAATTCTACTGATCTGGCAAACTTAAATACATTGTTATTGGGAAACAACCTTCTGTCAGTTTTATCTTCCATTTGCTTTAAAGGCTTACCACGTTTGACAAAAATAATTGTATCAAAAAATAATATTGAAAATATCGATGATGATGCTCTTTTAGACCAGATCGATTTACGATACTTGGACCTGTCCTTTAATAATGATTTAAATTTAAATATTTCACAAATCGCTAAAGCTCAAAGTTTGTTGAGTTTGTTTTTGTCGGGGATGAAAAGAAATATAACATTTAAATATGTTGTTAAGAATTTTCCAATATCGCACTTGGAAATGTCTTATTCAAAAATCGCTAATGTAACTGACTTACAATTGAAACGATTGAAAATCTTAGATTACTTAGTACTGAGCAATAATGACATTACCACGGTAGAAGTGGGAGCTTTTTCTGATTTAAAAAAGTTGAGAGTTTTAGACCTCAGCTTAAATAAGATCTCGTTTATTCAACCGGGTGCATTTAAGGACAACATTATATTGAATTCTCTCAACGTATCTCATAATTCCTTGACTAATATTGGTTACGGTATTTTTCGAGGACTCATATATTTGAATACTATAGACATGTCTTACAATCTGGTAGATAATTTACAAAGTGAAAGATTTTACGAAGTAAGCAGTCTAACTGAGCTAATAGCAGATCATAATAAAATTAAATCAATTAACGCTGACGAATTTGCAGGTACAAGTTTAACCAGACTTAGCATTGGTGACAATCCGTTGCCTTGTGAGTTATTAGTAAATTTGAAGAAAGCTAGTATCCCTTTTGCTATTACTGCGATTAGGCTAGATGAAAACAAAGATGAGAATGTTGATGGAGTAACATGTAATATGGATACCTCTAGAAATGTTATTAAATCCGAGCCTAGCAATTCAATTGAAAATGATAAAATTTTGATAGACATAAAGGACGTTTTACTGAAAATATACGCTGCTAAAGTAAATGAAAAAGTTGTAGATCCACAAAACAATGACCCAAAATACATATTTAATATAACTAGGCAGATTGAAAGAAGCAGTAAAGATAACGACAAAATATTATCAAATGTCACTAACTTGATAGCCAATACTATTTCGAAGGAGAGCAATAATACAAACATTTTACTAGATCATATTTTAACAGCTTTAGCAAAAATGAATGCTATTAGAAAATATACTCCTCCAATACCTATACAAAACGCAACTTATGAGAACTTAATTCCATATATTAATAAGATTAAACAGGACCTGGAAGATACTATTGCTAAAGAGAAACAAACTGTATTAAATGAAGTGGACAGAAAATTATTAGCTATAGCTCTAAAAAAAGAATCTTTGCCGTTGACAACTATAAGACCCCATAATACGGCTGCTCTTTCAAATCCAGGGTCTGGAGGTCAGAAATCATTTTTGTTTATAGAAATCTGCGTAGCGTTGATATTGTCTATAATAGTTGTATTCATACTTTATAAGTTCTATAATTCTGGTATGTTTGTGCCCAGAGGACGTTCGTACAGCACTCGTAATCTTCCCGACGAAATGGAAAATTCAAATTTGTAACTTTTTAAATATTTTGGCGTTGTTTGCGGGAAACCTTTTTTTTCTCATTCTCATGCTTAGTGGGCGCCTGGCCTACAAACTTATATTCCAAATTTCAGTTTACTAAATCTAGAAGTTGGGGCTGTTAAAACAAGATTGTTATAAGAGGTCGTGGTACAGTCAAAAGCCACATGAAGCTTTACACTTGTAGTGCAAAAAGCGATTGTAATAAGAACTTTCCAAAATCCAAAGTGTCAAGTTTTAAGTACGTATTCTTAACAAATCTGAATAGATTGAAAAAAAATCTTACGTATGTCACGTTACAGCCATGCATATAGTATGCAGTGTTAAATGTGTGTAAGCGAAAGTATAATTTTATACCTTATTGCAGTAAGTATAGAATTAATATTCATTTATTTCATTAGTATAGAAATAGAATAGAATAATTTTTATTTCAAACCATAGAAAGTTCATATAAATGGATATTACGGGCCTGTTGGCTCAGTCGGTAGTGACCCTGCCTTCTGAGTCGGAGGTCGCGGGTTCGATCGCCGCTCGGGGCCAACATTTGTGTGCATGAACATGTCTGTTGGCTTTGTGTCTGCTCGTTTAATATTTATTTAAGTATGTTGATCAGTTGTTTAGTACCCATAGCACAGGCTCTGCCTAGTTTGGGACTAAATAACCGTGTGTGAATTGTGTCCCACAATTTATTTATTTATTAATACACTAAGAAATTAAAGACATAGGTTAGTACCAAAGAGAGAGGGGACAAAGCGAGGAAAATTTGAAGCCTTAAAGTTATTCCAAGTGGAATGAGTCTAGTACAATTTCGACCGAATGACAGCTCGCGTCTTCGATCTACTGTTGATCGAAGGCTCGCGTTCATACTAACTGACATGACGCTTGAGCTTCAAACATGCTTCAAAGTTTTGTATGAAAATATTCCCAATGCCCCCTCTATGTC
Source organism: Ethmia dodecea (assembly GCA_963855545.1). Classification (NCBI taxonomy): domain Eukaryota; kingdom Metazoa; phylum Arthropoda; class Insecta; order Lepidoptera; family Depressariidae; genus Ethmia; species Ethmia dodecea. The sequence continues at coordinate 12,024,628 of OY979456.1, read as the reverse complement.
CTATTATATTTTAATCTCTTTGGTTATAACACATAATTACATTTTCGATTTGGGGCAATATGGACAGTCATCCAGTCATTGTACTTACTTATTACCTGTTATGTCAACATATTGTAAAAGTCTTAAAGGTGTATCAATAAGATTTCACTATTAAAATTATGTGTATTTTTTTTTGTTGCTAGTGGCAGCTCTGTAGTTTTACAGCTATGATTATTGCAGTTATTAAAAATACTTACTACACAAAGACGAATATTATTTAAGATTGTCTCATTTCTAATTAATAAATACATATAATAATATATCAAATTAAATAAAATGTTTATAAATCATACTGAGTTTTCTTTGGATCTTATGTAATGTTTTCATTATTTCCATGAAGTGGTTTTCGTTCTATATGACGAGGAGAATGTAATTGAAGTCACCACACCACACAAAAAATATGCTCAAGCGTTGACCCTGACGGGGACGGCAGAGATATTCCATTACTGGAAATATCCAATTTTAATAATAATAATCTCACGTCTATTATCCCCGAGGGGGTAGGGAGAGGTATTCCATTTCTGGATATATCCACTTTTTGCGAGAGATTCTTTGGACCCCTAAACGCCCATCGCCGGACCGGGTCTGTTACACATGTCTCAGAATTAATTCTGGGACCTGCATGTTTCCTCATGATGTTTTCCTTCACCGTCGAGCTAGTTATGAATATGTACGTAAGTTTTGAAAAACTCATTAGTACATGCCAGGATTCGAACCCGAGCCTCACTCATTGTGCGGAGCAGGCTCTTTAACCGTAAAGCCGTATACAGAAAGAAAGCTGATAGTCGGCTCCGATTACCAGCGCTTAAGGCTATCACTGCTACTTATTTAATAAATATCCAATTTTCAACAGTCTACCGGACCCCTAAAAGTGACAGGTGAGCCCTTCGCCGGACTGGGTGCTTTTACACATACCTCAGTCAGACTGAAGGTCCTACTGATTTCTTGACGATGCTTAAGCCGTATACAGAAAGAAAGCTGAAAACTTATCAGCGCTTATAGGCGCCGGTCTACGCAGGTAACCGGCGCAGGCATTTATATGAACAAGCGCCGACAAGCGGCGATAAGCGCCGATCGGCGCTGACAAGCGCCGACAATCGCCGACAATCTTCGACAGGCACCGGTCAGCGCTGGTGCTGCCCGCCAATCATCGTACGACATTTTGCTCGCTCTGCTTCAATCTGCTTGCTTTATATGTAGAATGGACCAGCGCCGATAAGCGCTGATAAGTTTTTAGCTTTCTTTCTGTATACGGCTTTGCACTATGTTTACCTTTTCGTTTCACCACCGATATTATTATGAAGAGGAAATATTTGTTTTTTTTTGAATGAATATAGGCTATAAAGCTAGATTATCACAGAATGACATAGGCTATATTTCATCCCCGTATTCCCATCCGAACGGGGACTATGCGGGTGAAACCGCGCGAAACAGCTAGTTGTGAATATTTACGTAAGTTTTTTGAAAACTCATTGGTACATGACCTCACCAAGTATCTTATAGAACCTAGGCCTCTTGTATAAGAATAGGGTTTACTTCCAAAAGACCTACAACTCTTACCTTGTACAAGTAGGTATACCTACTCATAAATATTTAGGAGGTACTAGCTGTTACGCTTGGTTTCACCCCCATAGTTCCCGTTCCCGTAGGAATACGGGGATAAAATATAGCCTATGTTACTCCCTGATAATGTAGCTTTTTATTTGTGACAGAATTTTCAAAATCGGTTGAGCGGTTCTTTCCACCCGAAAGGCTGTGCAAGTGTGCAGTGTACGTTTCTCAATCAATCAGTCAATCAGCCAGAATGTTTATTGTTATGACAAATACTAAATTCCAATAAAGTACGAGTTGCATTATGCGTTGAGGCATATTTTTACAGTGATAGTCAACATCTATTTATTGTCATGGATACACCACAATGTATATAGATATAGGTATATTGTTGATGTCTCTAAGAGAAAAATTCAAGGAAATTAATATAGGTACTGACACTGGCGTCACAGTATATTTACGAAAACATATTGTATGTCAAAAAGAATATATCACTTTACAAAAAAAATTGTGACAGACATTGTTTATACACTAGAAATAAGAATGAACTGGCTGCTTATGTTAGTCGATTATTTAAAGTTACCAAATCATTTAAGTTAAGGGTCAATGTATAGAGGAGAAGGTGGTAATGTGGCCCCCTTCGATATTTCTAGTTTAGAATCACGTCATCTAGCGAAACTTTTCTGTAACGGGGAGCTTCAATGACTACTTAAATTTAATGCTCACAAAAAATAAGGGAGGGCATCACATACATTTGTTATTCGAGGCAGTTTGACCTTGCACTCGCAAAAACTTTTTATTTTGTTTCATTAAATTGCATAATTATCGAAATACCGAGTTTTCACACCTGAGATTTAGAAAATATTGTGTTTGATTAACGTTTTCCTATTGGATTTTGAAGGTACTTACGCAATCTATTTGATGTTTTATATTTTTAGAGGTTGATTTGTAGATTCCACAATACTGGTAATTTGGTCCCCTCATATTGGTTGTATTATGGTCCCGGGGGCCATATTATATATATGAGTGAATTGTATGAATCTTTGCGCTTAGCAGACACTCGTGGACGTGGACGCAGTCGGAATGATAGAGACGTAACATCCAGCAGTAGGTCCCATAATGACAAAATAGTAGAAAGCGACGTGAGTGGATTGGAGTGGATTCAGCTGCAATTTATGGGCTCATACTGACTGCGTGGGCCCTGAATTCGAATATTATAGTTGCGATTTTTATCGTGAGGTACAATACATTTAATTTGGCCCCCTGGGTGCCATATAACCTTCACTTGATCTCAACTTGTCAAATTTCTATTATTTTTTAAAATTTATTTTAAAAGTATCTGTTGCTTTTTTATTTGTTCCACATTATGTAGTGTATTGGCAAGTAAATAAGAAAACCAATGATGTATTCATTACATAATATGTTTTCCTTTTATTTTTTACATGAGACCTAAAAAACAAAGTGGGAGGCCACATTACCACCTTCTCCTCTACGCTGTTACAATAAGATTCCTATTGCATTACAAAATTTGCCTCTTGACAAATTTAAAACAATTGTTAAGCAAACATTATATAAAAAAGAGAAGTAATTAAATGGGCAGCAATAAACAAATTTTGTTAGCCACAAAAAATCAGCATTTAAATCATTTGGTCGGCATACAAAGATTTTGTTCGCAAATAAAAAATCAGGCAGCAATCCCTGTTCGGCAAATAATTTTGATAATGGTCAAAAATTAAATCAGAAATAGGCAGCTTACAATAACATGGGTTTGCATAATAAACATTCAGTCCGCAAAATAGTTACTTGGTCCGCAAAATAACTACTTGGTCAGCAAGACTTCATGATTGAACAGCAGAGAAAACATGTCGTAAAAAATTATACTATAGCCACTCCCACTCCCACTCTCATTCCCACCTACCCGCTTCTACCCTCTCATACCTCCTCCAGGTGGTAGGAGGTGGTAGGAGGATGTAGTAGGAGGTAGTAGGAGGCAGTAGGAGGTAGGAGGAGGTAGGAGACGGTAGGAGGAGGTGGTAGGAGATAGGAGGAACTAGGAGGGGGTAGGAGGTGGTAGGAGGAGCTAGGAGGGGGTAGGAGGAGGTAGGAGGAGCTAGGAGGGGGTAGGAGGAGGTAGGAGGAGGTAGTACGAGGTAGGAGGCGGTAGGAGGAGGTAGAAGGAGATGGGAGGAGCTAGTAGGGGTTAGGAGGAGGTAGGAGTAGGTAGGAGGAGGTAGGAGGAGGTAGGAGGAGGAAGGAGGAGGTAGGAAGAGGTGGTAGGAGGAGGTAGAAGGATGTAGTAGGAGGTAGAAGGATGTAGTAGGAGGTAGTAGGAGGTAGTAGCATGTAGTAGGAGGTAGTAGGCGGTAGTAGGAGGTAGGAGGGGGTAGTAGGCGGTAGGAGGGGGTAGGATGAGGGAAAGGGGGTAGGAGGAGCTAGGAGATGGTATGAGGAGGTAGGAGGAGGTGGTAGGAGGTTTTAGGAGGTGGAAAGAGGAAGTAGGAGGATGTGGTAGGAAGTAGTAGGATGTAGGAGGAGGTAGGAGCTACTACCTCCTACTACATCCTACTACATCCTTCTACCTCCTACTACATCCTTCTACCTCCTCCTACCACCTCTTCCTACCACCTCCTAAAACCTCCTACCACCTCCAACTACCTTCTCCTACCCCCTCCTAGCTCCTCCTACCTCCTCCTACCCCTTTCCCTCCTCCTACCTTCTCCTACTTCCTACTACCGCCTACAACCTCCTACTATATCCTACTACCTCCTACTACATCCTCCTACTTCCTCCTACCTCCTCATACCCTCTCCTAGCTCCTCCTATCCCCTTTCCCTCTTCCTACCCCCTCCTACCTCCTACTACCGCCTACTACCTCCTACTACATCCTTCTAACTAGTCCTACCACCTCCTCCCACCTCCTCCTTCCTCCTACCTCCTCCTACGTCCTCCTACCTCCTACCTACTCCTACCTCCTATATCCTCCTACCTCCTTCTACCACCTCCTACCTCCTCCTACCACCTCCTCCTGCCGTCTCCTACCTCCTACTACCTCTTACTACCTCCTCCTACCACCTACTACCCCATCCTTCCTCCTCCTACCTCCTCCATCATCCTCCTACCTCCTACTACATCCTCCTACCTCTACCTCCTATTACCTCCTCCAGGTGGTAGGAGGAAGTAGGAGGAGGTAGTAGGATGTAGTAGCTCCTACCTCCTCCTACATCCTCCTACCTCCTACTACCGCCTACTACCTCCCACTACCTCCTACTACCTTCTACTACCTCCCACTACCTCCTACACCGAACTACACCGAACTACTACACCCCATTCCTACCCCCAACTCCCACGCCTACTCCCACTACCACTACCACAACCACCACAACCACCACAACCACCACAGTCACCACAACCACTACAACCACCACCACTACCACTGCCACTACCACTAACACCACCACCACCACTACCACCACACCACCACCACCACTTGTAATTGTAATAATAATCATAATCATAAAAGTTGCATAATCCAAAGTCCTTCCTAATCTATGTAAGGAATGCGCCCATTTTGCGCATGACAAGTTTGCTGCGATTATTTTTGCTACTTTTATATGAAGCTCAAAAAATATTTTTTGGCTTCCCCTCTGAGTGCTTACCAAAATTTTATTAAACAGTAGCAGCTCATTGCAGCTCAAAAATAATTACAGCCATCCAGAATGACATAAATTGCTGATAGGTTTTGTAATGTTTGCTGGCCATGAGTTGCTGACCAATTAGCTATTTCTGCTTACAGATTATATTTTTCTGCTTACAAAAATTCGAATACTCTGCTAACCATTTAAATAACACCCTATAAAAAAGGCTACTATAAAATTACCGACTACTTAGTAAACCAAAATGCATGGGTTTAACCGACTCAGTAAGGCTATTCATTATAATTATTATTGTGAACCATATTTACTAGTAAGACATGAGACTAAAAAGAGCTGCCCTTGAGTTTCTTTTTTCGGGGTACCTACTGCATTTGGAACCAGCAACTCGTCGGTGGTGATGGGCTGCTGTTTACATGTAGCCAATCCTCATGGACGAGTTTAGTGTGCCTTGTTTATATTGACATTTCAAAGTGTATTTTTTATACCTACTGAAATAAAAGAATTTTGAGTTTGAGTTATTCATTGTGAGCATAATTAACAGAGTAAAGATGATAACAGCCGACCGGTAGTACTTGGACGTGCTGATAACGCATTAGAAATACGAGGAATTCCCCGTTTCGGTGTTGCTATATGAATAAATTCGAAATATCTCTACAGCAGCGTTTAGCTGTAGTCCTTATTGTATATAATGAATTGACAATGGTCAACTCGTACACAGAAGCTGATAAGGTTTTAAAAACCGGTGAAGTGAGAATCTTTTTGATTTAACCGGTTCCGTAGTTTCAAGAGATAAAAAAATACTTAAGTTACAATAGAGAAAGAAATTAAACACATAAAATAAAAGATAAGGAAGTGACAAGTGGTAAGCCTATCACCGGCCACGGTTATTGTTACACATTATACTACTACTGCAATAAATAATTTAATAAAAAAGTAAATTGATTTTCCTTGACAAAAATAGGCGTTTTCAGACAGCTGTGGAATAGTACATTACACACTTAGGAAAGTAAAATTAGCCGAGGTCTCCAAACATGTGATCTGAGGTTTTCTTATTTACTTCCCGAGGTGTGTATATTTTTTTCTACTCAATGGAGGCGGATAGAGGCAACTTCGTTTAGCGCAGCGGGCCGACACTCGACAGTTGCCGCATTCCGCCCGGAGAGGTGAAAACATTTGTGTTACTGTGGTCCTGATTGAAAGCTGGAGAGTGCTGAACGGAAGGTTGACACATGTTGTCAAAGAGCTGGTCATACGTTTCGTTCGGGTTTTAGGTTACAAGAAGGGTGGCAGTCATCTGTTTAAGAGGCACCCTAGCTTTCTAGAGTGGGAATGCAGCCAGTGTTTTGGGCACCACGGGGAACACCCCGTGGTTTCTCTTTGGAGGGCATTTTCTAACTTTTGTAAAATTATATGTATTGTAACAAAAAAAAGTCGTAGCTGTAGCTTTTACATGGGGGGGTTAAACTTCGCACAAAGGTAAACTAAAGAACTGTAGTTAATCAATTGAAAATTAAAACAACATCAAGCACGGATGCAAAAGTTATGTATGGTGAAAGGTATATTATATATGGTATAGGTACGTTTTTAACATTATATTAACAATAGGTAACTAGATGTTGATGGAACTACAGCCAAGTACGAAATATGGAATCCAATTATGAAATCTAAGAAAGTTAAAAATTCAACTATGCGGTTGTCTTTTTATAGTTCTATTACTTAAAATCGTTTTTTTTAATTCCGTACCATTATCTTTAAAAACGGCAAAAAAACAGAAATGAATCATCTGTGAAAATTTCAACTGTCTAACTATCACGGTTCATGAGACACAGCCTGGTGACAGACGGACGGAGAGTCTTAGTAATAGGGTCCCGTTTTACCCTTTGGGTACGGGGCCCTAAAAAGCAAATAATCTTCTATTATCACTCGACTAACAAACGTTTCATAAAGGTCCGATATCTCTGCGCAGTAAGTGATATGTGACATGTTTTGTTAATATATTTTATTTAGGTAATAATACCTACGTATAATTCCATTTCTCCGAGCAGTAAGAAAAAATAACTTCAGTTTTGCAACGATGCGTAAGTCGATATGTTTTTTACATTTTTGTGGTCTGATTATAGATTCGTCCCCGGTTTGCTTTTTAGTAGTTTAGTAGCGCATTTTTCCTCGATTTGATTTACTAACTAAACTTTTTGTACGAACTCTTTGTTTTGTAGGTCATTTTATGTTCTTTCTAATTTGATTTTTGATACTTATGTTTGTTTGTCAGTGTTGTAGTTGTCTTTCGTGTGAGTAAAATAAGGTTTGAGCTGAGGAGCTGCGTTTTCATTTAGATTAGATTTGTAGTCCATCATATTTTGTCCGCTTCACTTTTACATTACATTTTTTATTACTACATCATATATTATTGTACTAAATTATACATTTTTTACACTTCAGTGAAGAACGCTTTCTAATACCTAGTGAAAATTTTCAGTATGGAGTTCCTGAAATGACAACCAACACTCACATACAGATACATTTATTTCTTTTAATTATTGGTATAAAATGCAAATCTCTACTCGCATACTGATCTAATGATAGAATACAAATGATCGTACTGTTTATGTGTTCAAACTCACGATGTTTTCCTTTACAATCGAAACTGTTATAAATTATGTACCTACGTAGGTTTTTAAACAAGTTATTGGTACATGCCCTCACCAGGAATCGAACCCTGGCATTTAATATGAGAGGACAGAACAAGAATTTCACTGCTTTATAATATTAGAATAGAACTTAAACGATATGTACATTAAAATTAATATTGGTAAAAATAAAAATGACGGAACTCTATATTTCTTTCTATATTTCCTTATGATTTTTTTTCAGGTATCATAATTTTCTTTATATCAGTGCTATTTATAGCTTTGATTGATCCCTCTAAAGAAGATTGTACACTTGAATCTGAGAAGCTTGAGTGTGAATTTAAAGCTGAATGCTACGGTTCTACAAACACCTTAATAAATAAATTAAACATACAGACTTGCACAAAGAAAGCAAGTTATGATTATTATAATAGAAGATACTACAACGGAGATCGAACTTATGACAGTGTAACCCTTCATTTAAAGTTGATTGACAGCCATTTAAGTGTAGACGCAGTAAATAATATTGATCAACTGCAACACCATATAAAATCCTTTGTAATCACCAAAAGCAATTTTACAAATGTACCAACTGCGGTCTATGGTATGTCTCAACTAACAGATTTTAGAATTATTTTCACCAAGATGAACGCAATTAACTTAAATGCGTTCCTTGCAAACACACATTTGATTAAAATCAACGCTTCACATAATTTAATCATTACTTTAGAAGAAGATGGAAAGTCTACTCAACAGAGCCCTGTGACGACAATCGACTTGAGTCATAATTTAATAGAACGCATACCGGACAACAATTTTTTGCTGTTCCCTAAACTTCAGAATTTAGATATTTCCCACAATTCAATTAGCAGTTTTGGTATCCTAGCATTTGAAGGGATATCACAGTTAGAGTCTCTCCAATTATCGAATAACAAACTTTTGCAAATTGGACAAAGTTTTGTAAGATTTGTTAAATTGAAAGAACTATATTTGGACAACAACAAATTGTCTATTATTGATGCGACAACTTTTGCAACAATGGAAAAATTAGAAAAAATAAATTTGACTTCAAACCTTCTTGTGCACATAGATGATGAAGCATTTCACAATTTAAAATCTCTAAAAGAACTACATTTGGGTAACAACAAACTCGCAGTCATATCCAAATTGTTGTTAAAACATAACTCCAAATTACAGACTCTAGTGCTATCTAACAATGTCATCGAATTTATAGAGTCTGAAGCTTTTGGACATCAAAATATTTTAAACTTTTCCATCGAAAACAACTGTCTCACAGGTATAATACAACCGAAAACTTTTGAAGGAATTCAAGTTAATAGTTTAAATTTAAGCAAAAGTAAAATTACTGCATTAAGTTCAGAAGCTTTCAGTGCATCGCAAATACAATCCTTAAATTTGAGTTCAAATTTAATATTTAACATATCTCAGACGACTTTTAATGCGATTAAAGATCTACACGAACTGGATATATCTAACAATATTTTGACTGATGTTGATTTTAACAAGACAGATTTAAGCGAACTTGTGACTTTTAATGCTCAAAATAACAACATCAGAAAAATTACCCAAAAAACATTTAAAAATCTGAAATCACTGAGACAACTGGACTTATCTCATAATAATATTTCCGAAATGGATGCGTTATCATTTGAAGACTTACGTGACTTACAAATACTTAAACTGATGTATAATAATTTATCGATCACTGTGAGTCCCCACACTTTCGCAGGTTTGACTGCTGTGAAAAATATTGAGCTCGCTTACACGGGTGTCATATCGTTTCAGGATAATGCTTTTTCAGGTTTGTCACTTCTAAAAACTCTTAACGCATCTCATTGTCAACTCGCAAACATAGGTGCTGACGCTTTTGATAACACAGGATCCATAGAAATATTAGACCTCTCATTTAATTTTCTTGAAGACTTGCAACTGAATACAACAAGTGTATCGCTTTTGAAGAACCTTTATCTAAATAACAATAAAATCACAAAAATAGCCAATAATACATTCTATGGTTTGTCTAATTTGCAAGAACTAAACTTAGCTCACAACAAAATAGTTGAAGTTGCTCAAGGAGCATTGAGATTTATGAACAATCTGTATAAGTTTGATCTTTCGTTTAATGCTATGGTAAACTTTAGCGGAAGTATTTTCGAAAATATGACTGTTTTATCTGAAGTTTCTCTTTCAAATATAAAAAGTGGGTTCAATTTTGAACGTCTCAGTAATGCATCTATAAAACAGCTGGATTTGTCTGGATGTAATATTGATAACATAACTACTATGTCTGTGTTCAGAGTTAAAGATATTGAAAAGTTGAACTTGTCATCAAACCGACTTACCGTTGTAGATAAATCTTCATTTCAAGAAATGCCATCACTTACATTGCTTGATTTGAGTAATAACTTTATACGTAATATTCAACCTGGCTCGTTTTTGCACTCTAATAAAATTACAGTTTTAAATTTGAATCACAATGAACTACGTTCTTTACAATTTGGCTTCCTAGATGGCCTTAAATTATTGCAAATGCTTAATTTATCGCAAAATTACGTACATGATTTCAGTATACATTTACTGCATACTGCGCCTCTCATATCTACCCTAGATTTAGATGATAATTTAATTGAAGACATCAAATTTGAAGAAATTTCAAAAACTAATTTCAAAAAAATTTGTATTGGAAATAATTTAATACCTTGTCATATTCTTGTTGAATTGAAAAACAGTAATTTAAGTTTCAATGTAACGGCTCAAAAATTAGATTTTCACAATGAGAATGTAAATGGGATAAAATGTACTTCTGGGGCTCTTTTCAACAATGCCACTAACAGCACAGGTATTAATTCCAATATAATTTTTATTGAAATGATGAATTCTATTGATAATTTACGGTCTACAATTAATGAAATAAGCAATAAAAATACTTCTGGAGATACTGATATAAAAAGAGACGTATTAAGTATCATCGAAGCTGTTAATAAACAAAATGAGATTGTACGAAATAATAGTCACGAACTTAAGAATAACACGAAATATTTAGACAAACTAACAGTGTCGATAGGACACTTTGATCAATATTTGAAGAATCAAACTGATATACAAAAGCAACAAAGGACAAGTTTACCATATTTTAATGTCAATCAAAATGTTCGAGATCAAAGTTTGCAAGAAAACATAAAAATACTACATCAAGAAAAAGAAAAAATCGTGGAAGAAATAAAATCGGTGTTTGAGATTGAAAAGAACACTAAAACCGATTTAAAAAACTATAAAGCAAAGCCGGTGACCATGAATGGAAACAACAAAGATGAAGTTTATTATTTATTGGTTATTATAGTTGTTTGCTTGTCAGTCATTACCCTCATCTATGTATCTACTCTTGTATGCAGTTCTTTAAAAACACGAAAATTTAGCTCTTACAATAACAGTACCCAACCTATTGTAACTAATATCGAAATGGAATAATTTTCTTTATTATTTGATATTTATTTACAGGCATTGAGTTATGGCGTAATAAGTAGTAACAGTATTATTTTAAGTAGTTGTAAGACTTTTACCTAAGCAATTAATATTTGTATTATTTAGTGATGTCTATTATACTATTTAATTATGTCTGATTTTATTTTACTTTATGTTTGTTTTTTTATGTAACCATAATTAAGAATGTATCTAACTTATCTGAAATAAATATTATTATTATTGTTTTCTGTTTTTGTTACTATTTATAGGTAAGTTTTAGACAGAATTCAAGGACCTAAGTCAAGTGAATATACCCTGAAGGTTGGGCGGGTTGGTGGATTCCACTAGCAAAAATTTACGCACAACGCGACAGGTGTTAAGAATGACAGCCTTTTGCATATTTATATAGGTGCTTCCGGGTAGCTCAATATTATGCAAGTGAGTAGGTGTTCTGGGATTATTATTATTAGTTACAAAATCTTGTTAAATCACTTTATAAATAAATAAATTTGTAGGACACAATTCACACACGGTTATTTAGTCCCAAACTAGGCAGGGCCTGTACTATGGGTACTAAACAACTGATAAACATACTTAAATAAATATTAAACGACCAGACACGAAGCCAACAGACATGTTCATGCACACAAATGTTGGCTCCGAGCGGGAATCGAACCCGCGACCTCCGACTTAGAAGGCAGGGTCACTACCAACTGAACCAACAAGCCTATGAAGGTTTATCAAGTTTATGAAGGTACAAAGTCTTAGTCAGAGTATTAACTCTGGCCAAGCGGTAGTTGTCCATTTTATGCTATCTTCATTTATTTGTTAGGGTTAACATGGCATAAGAATAATAGAGGGTCTAGGCATGTGGCTTTGTAAAGCGTAGAAATCTATGAGTACTTTCAAGGCTGTGCATTGTTGGTAAAAATTAATTTATTAATCACAAACGTAAAAGCATATCTTAAAATATTTAGAACATTTAGAAAGTCACTTTCATACAAAGATGCCTCGGTAAATACACTAAGAAAACCTGTTTTGTAGTTGTCACCGATGACTTCCATACGTTTTATTTAGGAACAATAATGATTCAGAGGATTTTGCTTGGAAAGTAATTAAATACTTTATAGATCAACCAGTTAGGAAAATTTTGGCACCTACAATCTAATTCCTCGAGCAACGCTCGGTTCTAATAGGCACCGTAACAATTAAAAATCAATTGTGTTTTATTTTATTGGCTCTAGCGAGATTTTTGCCGTTTTTCTTTTATGTTTATGTAGTAGTATAATATGTATTATGATTCGTCTGAATCAGAAAGTTGGCAAAGTTTTTGACTCTATGTTTGTACATGTGAGCCAACTTAGGTTGCGGTTGGTTAAAATGATTTGGTGGAATTTGAAATTCCGGAGTGCAATAAACTAATTTTTTTCCACGACGGGACGAGAAGGAGGGTAGGTAATATTTTAAAAGCTTCCATTGTTATTTTTGATGTCATAATAACAATATAAATGTATCTAACTATAATTTTTATTTCTTACTAAGTATAGTAATATTGTCGTTATTCAACTAATAATCCAAGAATGTTTTTTTCTTGATTTACTTTTTATATTTCAACTGTTGCTTTTAATTACCTACTTTTTATTATACTAAAATAAAAAAAAAGTCCTTGTTTTATTCTAGTTGTGGTATATAGATTTATATGCGGCATTCGGATAAACTGATGTAAAGTTCAATTCAAATTAAAGAGTTACTACCTGGGAGACCGAGTTTCGCTCGTCCTATATGTTGTAAACTGTCTCAAGATTAGGTAGTTAGGGAGTGCAGAAGATATTTGTTTTTTTTGTGTGTATTTCATCTCTAGTTTTGCCCAATAGGGCTGACATAAAGGTTTTTCTTTAAAAGCCCGTTTAAATAAATGATTTAAAAAAAAAACACCACGCCATCTGCCGGTAAGTGGCCGTATGTAACAAGGTAGCGGATCTCATCTTCCTTCCTTCTCGGACTGGCCACCTTTCAAAATTACTATATCACTCCATCTACCTGCCAAATTCACACTTAAAGAAGAAACCTTTGAAGAAACATTTATTTTGGTAATTGATGGGAAGCCCAATATTACCCATATATTATATGATCACCATATATTAATATTATCACCATATCCGTACAAATCTCAACAAAAATCAAGTAAGTCATCACCAGGTTCAAACCATTTCCAAAAACTGGTCAAGGCACCGGCACCGTCCGGTGTTCTTATTTTACTATTTAAATCATTACATTTATTTTTATTTTTTTATTTAATTTAGGTATTAGGCTTACCAACAGTTAACAACACTCTTTTAATACTACATAATACTTTGGTTTACAACTAAGAACAACATTTAACAATGAGTCGAGCATTTTATGATAAAATTGACCAACTGAGTCGTAAATCGTAATTGATATCAATCGCATGACGCATCACTAAAGTTATTTATACATCCCTAACCTCCGGCATTTGATTTCCTCCTCCATCGCTCCACAACGTCATACGTATTATGTCATTAACGCCATCTGCCGGTGAGTGGACGTACCTATTATTAAAAAATATGTTTTGTTTGTGTGCAAAATTGCGTTTTTACTGGAAATACAACTGTGCACTTGAACTTAAAATGCAAAACTGTATGTGTACACAAAATTTCACAAAAATCGTTATTTTAAGAAATCTCACTCACTTCAAAGTATTGTACCTACAGGGCCCTGTTTTATAAAGCTACAGGTTACAGGCTACAGAAAAAAAAGCCTGTAGTGCTCCTGTAGTTACAATCTACAGGCGCAGTTAACAAGTCGGAGTACAGCACTATGAATCAACCGTAAAAATAAAAAAAATGACGGAATCGACATCTGATTTTTGGCTTAAGTCGAGTTTACCATAATATAACATAAAATATTAATATTTATTAATAATAAAAACAGATGTTTGTTTATTTACTTGTATTTATATGGTTTATTTACGTAGTTACCTATAGAAGGAAATCACATTATTTTCTGTAAAATTAATACAAAGTTGCTCTTTTGGTGTAAGAGCAAGCTTTCTGCACGTCTCGCTTTTTAATTATTATATCTCTTCCAATATGCTCCAAAACATATTGCATTTGAGTAGAATGCATTCTAAATTTCTCATTGAATTTGAAAACCGTTTGCGGGTTCATTTTGTTTCTGACGGCGAAAGTTCTTGCCCGTCGTCTTCTTGGATGTTGACCACCATCCCCAGAGTCCGAATCTGAGCTCCAAACACGCAACATCACTCAAAATATTCGAATTAACAAACAATAAAACGTGAGTCAATATAACAAACTTCCTCCTGTAACTAAATTACCTACCTGTAGAAATGTTTACAAGTTTTTATTTCCCTGTAAATTGTAACCTGTAGCTTTATAAAATAGGGCCCAGGAGTTGGTTTACAGGTGGATAGGGAAGAAGTGGATAGACAATCTCCATGGATGAGTTTAGACTGCTTTGCCTTGCTATTGACTTTTTAAGTGTAATGTACTGTTACCTCTTTTACCTACAATATAAAATGAATTGTGACAGATTTTTTTTTAACCTAGAGAAATAAATGAATATAAAATGTTATGTTGAAAATAAAAAAAATATACACAGGTACACGACAAAACACAAATTAATCTACATTTGTGCAGCGCCAAGCCTTAAAGGGGGGACCTTTGCAGTGGCAAATACTTTAACTCCTAACTTATGCAAATGTATGCAGTTTTCGTCTCTTTTTAACTTAGCAGCTTAACTTCTCGCATTTCTTAGCAAGTTTTCGTTGCCAAAACTTGAATTACCTCTTCTCGACGTGGCACTGTGGTGTAAATGACAAGAGACGAGTATAATACTATAGCTATATCGTAAACTAATTCACATCAAGACGGCCTAACTAGAAAGATCTAATAATGATTATTATCACCATCATCATATCAGCTGACAGATTTGACAGGGTAGGCAGAGATGTTCCATTCCTTAAGCACAGAATATATAATAGTACTAACGTATAGAAGGACGACAAAAGCGGTCAACGCTTGGCAGTCTGTCGCCGACGAGTGCCCCTTGCGACTCGCCTATCGAGTAGGCGTGCGCGCTGTAGGCAAATATTGTTACGTAAACTGCGGAGTCCGAAAGGCCTGCCTTGAGTACCTACTTACTATGTCTTCATCAGTTTTTTTTAAGGTGACGGGTGCTGAGTCCAACGCAGGACCTGTAGGCTGATACACATGTCATGCCTCAGAAGTAATTCTAGGACCTGCGGGTTCCCTCACGATATTTTCCTTCACCGTTCGAGCTAGTGATACAAATGTGTCTAAGTAAGTTTTAAAACTCATTGATACATCCCTCACCTGATTTAGAACCCGAGCCTCAAGAATGAGAGGTGGGATCATTAACCATAGGGCTATCGTTGCTCTTTGACGACAATGTTCCAATAATTTCCAAGTTTGTTTCTAATGAAAATACTACAAAATTAATGGACCGATGTTACAAATTCTTTCACTAATAGAAATCTCACTTTTTTTGTTTCAACAGAAACTTTACTTACGTGGGTAAATTCTCAGGAAATTCCCATAGTAAAATAGTGAATCATCAGTGCAACTGACTAACGGTATATTATTCTTCAATTCTTGGTATATTTTTGCGTCCTGATTGGTCAATTAAGTGTCAGTGTCGTGTATAATGATGACTCAATATTTTCTTAACGCGAATGGACTACAGTGCAGTATAAATGCATAAACAAAAACTGTACAGCAAACGCCGTAGAAGCTTCTTTGCCCGATCCCCTTAGAGCATAATCGTGGCCTGGAATTTATTTCCCGAGTCAATTAGCAAAGTTCCAGCTAAAAAAACCGTTTTGTTCTCTGTGGAGCTGAAAGAAATAATGAGAACGCCTTTTAGTTTCAGCGATCTTGAGTTAACGATTAAAGTATTTTTAAATTATGTTTAGAAAGTTATTCATCCGGCTACAGTGTGCAGTTTATTTGCCTGACAATTTGGACTTCAATATTGGAATGTTGAATTCACAATGAGGATCAGTAAAGTTATAGCAAATCCATTAGAAATAGTATCCACATTATTCTTTATGATATAAGAGTGATATATCTTTTTGAATTATCCAAATCGGACCATTACTTACGGAGATATTAAATAATAAACATATGCCGCTCCTGTCGCAAAACTCAATGAGCGCGGGAGCATGGTGACGTCACTGTGACGGAACCGAGCTCGGCCGGCCGGCCGGCACTCACGATTTGAGGAAGCGGCGCGTAATATTTGTGTTGTTAGAGTGTAATTTTGTGATATTTAAGTATAAAACAAAAGTACTTACATAATATGAGTAAGTACTAATAAAGTAGAAGCAGGTTTTGTGCAAACTCAATTCTATAACCTTCCAAAAGTGGATTCTTTCATGGTATTTGATTACCTAGGTAATCATTCTAAGTTGGTTGGTCGTTGGAAACTACAAAGGTAAGGGTGCTGCTTATTTATCTACGACTAGCTGATGCCCGCGACTTCGTCCGCGTAGAATTTGTTATTTCTTTGCGTTACAAAAATATATCAAGAAGGATAATCTACACTATCTATCTATCAACACTAAATTATAAGGAGGAAAAATTTGTAGTTTTGTACCTATGTTAATAACGAATAAACTCAAAAACTACTGGACCGATTAAAAAAACTCTTTCACCATTAGAATGCTACATTATTCCTGAGTAACATAGGCTATATCTATGAGGAAAAAGAATTAGGGATCCTTACTAAAACTTGACTGTACATGCCAGGATTCGAACCCGAGCCTCACGAATGAGAGGCGGGCTCTTTGGCCAGTGGGCTATCATTGCTATTTATATATATTTTTGTTATTCAAAACACCCTATATACAACGCATCCCAGAATAAGCGCAATTCCTCATACACCCCAATTAGTATACTAATATAAAAATATGGTAATGCATTCGTAATTTAGTTTTGTCTAACATTTTTTCTTATATAAAGAGCGATAACAGTACGGTTTCCACAGGTAGCCCTAACTAAATTCAGTTCTATGCTAATTCGCTTTTCTGAAAAAAAATTACACATACTCAAAATAATACTGATTACGTATTGTATAGCCTATACTCTCTGGTTTATGATTTTTGAATTAGTTCTTGATACCAAAAAGGCCATGCATGTGCTCATTATAACAAACAAATTCCCTCAAGGAACCCATAGTGAATTCTCAAAAAAAGAAGTGGACTTTGTATGGAGACTTTTGAAGAGTATTTGTGCCAAGTTTCAAGTTGATAGACGTAAAAAACAACACGTCTCCATACAAACTCCAAACCCCTGTTTCACGACTTTAGGGGGTGTTTTTTGCAAATCCCGAAGTACATGTCTTGTGGTTTGTTTTGAGGAGTATTTGTACAAAGTTTCGAATTGATACATCCAAAAATGAAGGTTTTCCATATATTACAAACTCAACCCCTACTTTCACCCCGTTAAGGGACGATTTTCGGAAAATCCTAAAACACATATCTACTAATTTATTTCTAAAAGTATTTTTGCCAAGTTTCAAGTAGATACACGTCAAAAACAACACATCTCCATACAAAATCCCACCCCCTGTTTCGCCCCCCTAGGGGGTGTTTTTTACAAAACCCAGAAATACGTATCTTGTTGTTTGTTTTGAGGAGTATTTCTAGAAAGATTCGAATTGATACACCTAAAAATGAAGGTTTTCTTTATATTCCAAACTCAACCCCTACTTTCACACCGTTAGGGGACGACTTTCGGAAAATCCAAAAACACGTATCTACTCATTTATTTCTAAAAGTATTTGTGCCAAGTTTCAAGTTAATAGACGTAAAAAACAACACGTCTCCATACAAAATCCCACCCCCTGTTTCGCCCCCTTATGGGGTGTTTTTTGAAAAATTAAGAAATACGTTTCTTGTTGTTTGTTTTATAGAGTATTTTTACAAAGTTTCGAGTTGATACACCCAAAAATGAAGGTTTTCCATACAAACGTTCAACCCCTTTTTCACCCCCTTAAGGGTTGAATTTCTAAAAATCCTTTCTTATTCCTACTTTACGTCTTAAAAACAATAGTCGTGAAAAGAATCAGCTTTCTAGGTGTAAGGGTTTAGGCTGGGCGTTGATGAGTCAGTGAGTCAGGACTTCTCTCTTTATATATATAGATTACGTACATACGTTCTTATTAGTACTCTTAAATTTGGTAGTGGTTGGTAGGTGTAAGAAAGAATGAATATAAAGTGTAGGTACAGAGACGTATTTAGAACTTATAAATTTTGTTTACAGTATCTTGATAAACGAAAGTTGTTTTTTGTTTATTCATACGTAGGTACCTACATCATTACGCGGATGGCTTTTTAACCTATGTACTTGCACTTTATTTAGTGATCTACACTTGTTGATCAAGGTATGACAGAAACCTGAATATTTGTTGACAACAGCTGGTTTTTTTGCCATCTCGCTTTTTGTTACAAGTCAGTCGCTCAGTATGTACCTAGGAAGGATGACTTGGTATAAAGCAATTTTTTAGCATTTCTTACCTCAAAAATAAAAACGGAACCCTTATAGGATCGTTTTCTTGTCCGTCTGTCTATTAAGAAAATCTACTTCCCATTGGTCTAGCTAGAGCTATGAAATTTGATAAGAAGCAGGGCCATATGACACAAGTACAATGCACCCCTGTTGAGTAAAGGATGCTAGGTGCGGACTCACGCACGAAGGGTTCCGTACCATTTATCTATAAAAACGGTAAAAAAACATGTTTGTTTTGTGGAAGCAATTATTTAAGATCTGTGAAAAAGTACAAGGAATCGTATTTAAAAAAATATATGGGAGTACCCCCTTAAATATTTGTTTTATTTTAAATGAATTATTTATTTAAAGTGTATTATAACTAAATATTCTGTGAATATTTGAAGCAGGTAGATACCTGTTGCCGTTATCAATATCGAGCAAACATAAGCAAAAAATATTTGTTGTATGGGAGCCCCTTTAAATATTTATTTTATTCTGTCTTTTAGTATTTTTTGTTATAGCGGCCAGAGCAATACATCATCTGTGAAAAATTTAACTGTGTAACTATCAGGGTACATGAGCTACAGCTTTGTGACAGTCGGACGGACAGCGGAGTCTTAATAATAGGGTCGAGGTTTTTTACACTTTGGGTACGGAACCCTATAAATTCACTTCGCTTCGATTCAGTTATTCACATAATATGCTTTTAGAACTTTTCTAGCTGCTCCGGTAGACACCGCACATACATACATACATACATACACATACACACGTAAATTTCGTTGGCAACAGCCCTTTCGTAGAATACGAATTTGCGCTAAAAATATTATTCACTCTTGATTTTTACCCGAGTACGTCCCTGTGTCATCGTATTATCCTTTGAATATTACACAGAAATGGGAACGATCAAATAGATAGGTACCTACGTAGGTTTATCCACAATACTCAGGAAAAGTAAGGTATGTTTCTATAAATACAGCAGGATTAAAAGAAGAGAAGGTACACTACACGTACCACCTTATTTCCATGAATATCAACTAAATAATAGGTATATTATAGTTAGGTAGGTACGTACTTCGAAATGATCTTCAAAGTAATGTCTTGTAGCCTGGGCAGAGGGTGGAGTTTTAACATCTCTTTTTACAACGGAATACCATTTTTTACGAAGTTTTGGATCTTTCGGCACCTTAAAAATAGTTTTTCTGGCGTTTTTATAGAAGTGTTTGTACATTTCGGTACTATACAATATTTGCACATAGTTAAAAACTTGAATTAGATATAAATCAGACACTTAATTTCTTTTAAAAGTCCCAATGAAAGGAACAAAACACTTCGCGCCTTATCGCTGCCTACGGCTGACTCGCGGCTTCCGTCACAATGACGCTACTCGGTGAACTTCGCTAGGAATTCGGTCATAACTTTGTCAATTTTTGTCGTAGAACAAAAATTTTTGTACTGTATGTTAAGGATTTCTTAGCTCTATAAATCTGCATTCTCAACTAAAAACGTTACGGATCCTCATTATAATATTGAATTCTCAACGTCAATAGGTACCACGGTTAATGTTAAGTCAAAAGGTTTGAAGAAATTTCTCTAAAGAGGATCTTTTTCGTCAAACATCTTTTGTTAATAGATTGGCTACTGGATAGCACATTCAACTTGTACAACTGCTATTACTTGAGGCTCGTAATCATCATCATCATCAGCTGGAAGACGTCCACTGTTGAACAAAGGCCCTAGAATGTCACAACGAACGGCTGCTTGCTGCTTGCATCCACCGGTTACCCGCGACCTTGACGATGTAGGAGGTCCATCTGGTGGGAGGCCTACCAACGCTGCGTCTACCGGTTCGTAGTGGCCACTCGAGAACTTTTTCCCATCGGTTATCGGTTCTTCGACGAGTTTAGTATAACAAGTTATTGACGTTTCAAAGTGTATTTTATATACCTACTGAAATAAATGAATTTTGAATTTTGAATTTCGAGCGATGTGGTCTGCCCATTTCCACTCTTGTGCTTGTGCGAGTTTACCCCTTTTGGTAGTCTGACCCGAATGTTTTTATGATACTGTGTCACTTTAACATCTGCCGAGCTGAAAGCTGGCAACTGGTCCAGCAATTTTTAAATTTTTGAATAGTAGGTACTTGGGTCGATAAATGCTATGGTATCTACTTATATATTTATTTGAGAAGCTATTAGATTATGTATGTTTTTTTAGGTATTTTATGGTTTTCCTTTAGTTTAAGAATTCATAATGTTTTTCAATTGTAATATTGACAACTACATGTCTACGGAAACTCTGAAAGTGTGAAATGTAAGGAGCGAGCAGTATTATTTATTATTCAAAGCACTATCTTTCCGCATAGCTATTTCTATTTCAAATTTTCCTGTGAACATCTCTTTTCTACAACAGCAAAGTTGTACAAACTTTCCGCTTTTACTTACCTTCAAATGGAAGATAGGTGCTGTACGTTACTTGTGTGTTTATTGTAAAATATTGATACTGAAAGGTGTAATATTTTAGTTTTTAGGGTTCCTCACCAAAATGGTGATACAGGAACCTTTGTGGTCCCGTTTTATCGGTCCGTCTGCAGCAGCTTTTTCAACAAATACTTATTTATGATAACAGCTTGTATGCTGTTAGTGATACGTGAGGCTCGAGTTCATCCAGGCGATCTACAGACCAACGAGTTTTGACATGATAACGCCCGGCTGCACGCACGAAAAATTGTCGCGTTCGCCTTAGCCAAGCGTGCAAGCAAGAGCGCGCAACAAGCGATAGAGAGGCACGATCGGCCTAAGCGTTCGGCTTCTGACGCATATTATCTCTCTTCCACTCCAGTATGCAATTTTCTTCAATGTTTTCTTATGACGTTATCACGTAAAATTATCGTCCGTAAACCGAATTTACAGGCAACCACTTTTTTTCTAAACATAAAGTATAACTAGCTCCACGGTGAAGGAAACCCACAGGTTCCAGAATTGATTCCGATTCATGTGCACCCCACCTGTCGGGTTTGAAGGTCCAAAAAATGTATATAATCTCGAAAGGGGGTATTTCCAGGAATGAAGTACCTCCGGGATAAAGGGCAAGCATTGTATATTTTATTTTTTTAGTAATGAGATGCGCTAGAGGGGTTCCAGAAGGGCTAACTCGGTTCTCCGATTTACGCGTTTCCTAAATAACGACACTGCAATGGTGTCACTTTTTAACAGACTTCGAAAAGGAGAAGGTTATCAATTCGTCTGTATGTTTTTTTTATATTTGTTACCTCAGAAATTTCAACTGGGTGAACCGACCCGGATGATTATTTTTTTATTTAAAAGCTGGTGCTTCCAGATTGGTTCCATTTTAATTTCGTCCAGTAATAAGATTGGCATCCACGAGAAAACCATACAGCGTAGGTATTCACGGAGACTCGATACCGTTTCCGTTCGATTCAGATCGAGTGAAAAATTTTCCGATGTCGAATCTATCGACTTTGGAAACTTTATTCTAGGCGTTTCTGACAACCACGGAAAAATTTCCGAATTCTTATGTCACATATGACATTAGTTTTCAATACCAACATCAGCCCATCTCGAAAGTTTTCGATGCCAACATCAGCCCATCTCGTAAGTGTTCGACAGATTTTCCGATATCGAATATCGAAGCTCCCTGAATACGCCTGGTTTAAGTCGGTTTTTTTACTCTTTAGAGTTATATATGTTAGGTATTTAATAATAAGATGTTTGAGAGAGGAATCCAGAAGGGCTAACTCGGTTCTCCGATTTACGAGTTTCCTAAATAACGACACTGCGCTGGTGTAACTTTTAGAATGGAGCGTGTCGCTTT
Organism: Ethmia dodecea; assembly: GCA_963855545.1. NCBI lineage: Eukaryota > Metazoa > Arthropoda > Insecta > Lepidoptera > Depressariidae > Ethmia > Ethmia dodecea. Next base: position 12,001,891 of record OY979456.1, on the reverse strand, counting down.
TTGACATCGATCCGTCCGAAGTTCGGAGAAAGGCGGCAGACCCAGTTCATAGCAGATTGCCGTCAATAATATCTGTCCTTCTGGAAATGGGTACCCACTGTTTAGTAGTCTATTTTTCGGACCCCTAAATGTAACAGGTGCTGAGGGCTCCTGCGGTCCGGTGTGCCACAGGCTCAAAAAACCATAAATTATTTATTTTCTGCAGGTACAAAAATGACACTTAGAAATGTCAATCTATATATATAAAGAGAGAAGTCCTGAATGACTGACTCATCAACGCCCAGCCTAAACCCTTACACCTAGAAAGCTGATTTTTTTCACATATATTATTTTGAAGACGTAGGCTAGCACTAAGAAAGGATTTTTCGAAATTCAACCCATAAGGGGGTGAAAAAGGGGTTGAGAGTTTGTATGCAAAACCTTCATTTTTGGGTGTATCAATTCAAAACTTTGTAAAAATACTCTATAAAATAAACGACAAGAAACGTATTTCTTAATTTTTCAAAAAACACCCCATAAGGAGGTGAAAGAGGGGGATGGAGTTTGTATGGAGACGTGATGATTTTTATGTCTATCAACTTGAAAGTTGGCACAAATACTTTTAGAAATAAATAAGTAGATACGTGTTTTTGGATTTTCCGAAAATCGTCCCCTAACGGGGTTAAAGTAGGGGTTGAGTTTGGAATGTATGGAAAACCTTAATTTTTAGATGTATCAATTCGAATCTTTCTAGAAATACTCCTCAAAACAAACAACAAGACACGTATTTCTGGGTTTTGTAAAAAACACCCCCTAGGGGGGCGAAACAGGGGGAGGGGTTTTGTATGGAGACGTGTTGTTTTTGACGTCTATCAACTTGAAACTTGGCACAAATACTTTTAGAAATAAATGAGTAGATACATGTTTTTCGATTTTCCGAAATTCGTCCCCTAACGGGGTGGAAGTAGGGGTTGAGTTTAGAATGTATGGAAAACCTTCATACTTGGGTGTATCAATTCTAATCTTTCTAGAAATACTCCTCAAAACAAACAACAAAATACGTATTTCTGGGTTTTGTAAAAAACACCCCCAAAGGGGGCGAAAAAGGGAGTGGGATTTTGTATGGAGATGTATTGTTTTTGACGTGTATCGACTTGAAACTTGGCACAAATACTTTTAGAAATAAATGAGTAGATACGTGTTTTTGGATTTTCCGAAAATCGTCCCTTAACGGGGTGGAAGTAGGGGTTGAGTTTGTAATGTATGGAAAACCTTCATTTTTGGGTGTATCAATTCGAAACTTTGTACAAATACTCCTCAAAACAAACCACAAGACACGTACTTCGGGATTTGCAAAAAACACCCCCTAAAGTCGTGAAACGGGGGGTTGGAGTTTGTATGGAGACGTGTTGTTTTTTACGTCTATCAGCTTGAAACTTGGTACAAATACTTTTGAAAATAAATGAGTAGACATGTGTTTTTGGATTTTCGTACCCAAAAGGGGTGAAAGTAGGAGGTTAAAGTTGGTTTTTTTTTATGATATAAAAGGGGGCAAACGGGCAGACGATTCACCTGATGGTAAGGGACGTCCGTCGCCCATGGACACCTGCAACTCAAGAGTCACAACTGCGTTGCCCACCTTTGAGGTGGGAGTAGGGGGAGAGAAGGGGAAAGGAGGGGAGGGGCGAGGAGGGGAGGAGGAGGGGGGATTGGGGCCTATGGTTACCTCACTCACTCAACAAAACGCAATGCATTGCTTTACGCTGGTTTTCTGTGAGGCCGTGGTATCACTCCGGTCGAAGCATGGCTCTCCCACGTTCATGTATGTATGGAAAACCCTAATTTTTTGGTGTATCAATTCGAAACTTTGTAAAAATACTCCTCAAACCAAATAACAAGACATGTATTTCTGGATTTTTTCTACTCAACTTGAAATTTGGCACAAATATTCTTCAAAAGTCTCCATACAAAGTCCACTTCTTTTTTTGAGAATTCACTATGGGTTCCTTGAGGAAATTTGTTTGTTATTATGAACACATGCATAGCCTTTGGTATCAAGAACAAATTCAAAAATCATAAACCAGAGAGTGTCATAGGGTATACAATACGTAATCAGTATCGACTATTTAATTAATTTCAGCTATTTTTTTCAGATAAATGAATTAGCATAGAACTGAATTTAGTTAGGGCTACCTGTGGAAACCGTACTGTTATCGCTCTTTATATAAGAAATTTTGTTAGACAAAACTAAAGTACGAATGCATTACCATATTTTTATATTAGTATACTAATTGGCGTGTATGAGGAATTGCGCTTATTCTGGGACGCGTTGTATATAGGGTGTTTTGAATAACAAAAATATAAATAAATAGCAATGATAGCCCACTGGCTAAAGAGCCCGCCTCTCATTCGTGAGGCTCGGGTTCCAATCCTGGCATGTACAGTCAATTTTTAGTAAGGATCCCTAATTCTTTTTCGTCATAGATATAGCCTATGTTACTCAGGAATAATGTAGCATTCTAATGGTGAAAGAGTTTTTTTAATCGGTCCAGTAGTTTTTGAGTTTATTCGTTATTAACATAGGTGTACAAAACTACAAATCTTTCCTCTTTATAATATTAGTGTTGATAGATAGATAGTGTAGATTATCCTTCTTGATATATTTTTGAAACGCAAAGGAATAACAAATTCTACGCGGACGAAGTCGCGGGCATCAGCTAGTGGTCTAATAACAAGGCACTCTAAACTCGTCCATGAAGTTTGGCTAAATAAATAAGTTCTAATTGAGTTACAGTGCTTTCTACTGACAAGCTAGTGATAAAAATAATAACAAGTAGGTAAGTAAAGAAATACCTACTTATCTTATGGAAAAAAATTTAACTGTCAAAAACTTGAGTCCGGGCTTCTTGGGTGAGAGCCGCTCGCCTCTATCAGTGCTGCCTCTCTGCTGTTACCAGTGTGAGAACATGGGGCCCGAACTTCACTCGGTATCATCCAAGTACCATAAACATTCACAAGATGGCGTTGTAATATTTTTGTTCGTTTTAAATCACGTTTTTTTACAGATTGTACCTAAATATCTACTTTACCCGTATGTAATCGAAATCTTAAGAGCCCTTTCCTTAATAGGTTTAACGTGCCTTCCGAAACACAGAATCGCTTGAATGGAGGGAGGGAAGAGAGACATTTGCTCAGCAGTGGGACAATACATAGGCTAATAAAAAAATGTTATTATGTATACCTATTATTGATGAAAGGCATGACAGGGTCATATAGTTCAAGACTTTTGGGTCGCGCCTCTTTGAAACCGAGTTTGCAAAGATTGGTGGCGATTGGCGACTGAGAGACGGTCTCAGAATTTACGTAATACGATTACCACAATAATCTATCCTAAGCTTTATAAGAGGCTTTTAAGCTTGAACAAAAAGACCGGCGAAACTTATTTGCAAACGGAAACTCGGATCCCCGAATCGTTTTCTGTTTACTTTTAATTATAGGCATTGAGTGCTCTTATATAGCTGTAACTCTTATAAGTATCTACATTTAGCTACTTGTTTTACTGGTATGTTTCCAGTTACTTTCAATAGTATAAATGCGAAAGTCTAACTCTGTCTATCTTTTCTCAGCTAAACTGCTGAACCGATCCTAATGAAATTTGGCAGAAGTGACCTACCTCGGGAACTGTCTCATTTAAAGAGGCACACATAGGCGCTATTCTAGGTCTGTGATCACACATATAAACACGGAAACGCAGCGCCGATTTCAGCCCTGAAATCAGCCGTTTAGTATTCCGTGTATAAAATTATCTACTACAACGCACGATGATTTATATATCATAGTAACTGCATCGCCTTGCCCCGGTACAAGCTCGAGAAAGGCAGGCGAGGCGGTAACGGTCTGTTTCCGAGGCGGTAAACCTGTAGTTCAGACTTCATTAAGTAAAAAGGAACACCAATAGAACATCATCGAGGTGCCCATGGGCATACCTAATCGGAAATAATTATGTCCTTAATGAAAGGAGCAGATTTCTCGGGTCCCGAACTGGCTACAAATACCCTCGATCTAATGGACCTTTGAGTGCTTTGAGAGCTCCGAATGGCGTAGAGGTGGTAATGTTAAATTTGTGTCGATATTCGACATCTTTCGCGTTTCGTACCGTTTTGGAAGGCACGTGAAACCGTCGGTCCCACTCCCAGTGGACCTTTGAAAATCTGACAGTGACGTGGCCACTAATCTTACACCATCTCCCAATCCGCGGTGGGCTCATGTGCGAGATTATAGCCAATACTTCATCATCATCATCAGCCTATCTTAGTTCATAGCTGAACATAGGCCTCCCATGAGCGCCTGGTCCCTCCCCTGTCTTCAGTTCGACGCATCCAGCATCTGCCTGTAGCCTTTTGCAGATCGTCATCTCATCTGGCCGGAGGGCGTCCTACACTACGTTTGCCGAGTCGCGGTCTCCACTCCAGAACACGTTTACACGGTTGTCGGTTCTTCGCGAGATATGGCGGCCCACTGCCACTTCAGCTTGCTAATACCTACTCTTGTGTAAAGAAAGATTTTTAGCTCAGCAGTGGGCTGTTACGGGTTGATGATGATGACCAGTGATCGAATATTCGGATGCATATTTACCTAAAGTGTAGGTGTTGGTTATTATGGAATGCACTTTTGTATCGAAAAAATCCCGGGAATTCGGAAGCGACAATTTTTTTTTACAATAGAATCAAATAGGGTGTAGGAATATTTACTTAGTTTAAAGTGTTGGAAATTATTATTGAATGCACTTTTGTATCGAAAAAATCCCGGGATTTCGGATTCAACAAATTTACTGTTTTTATTATAGAATCAAATCGGGTGTAGGTATATTCACTTATTTTAACTGATATATTTTAAAAAACTAGAAATAATAACTTCCTCTTCATTTTTCTTAAATTTTCAAAACATTCATCTCAAAGGTTAATAAATAACATCCCCCTGTTTTCTTAAAATAAATACCACATGCTAAAGACGACGTTTCTTCACCATGTCACAGACTAGTTCCGCATTCCCAAATTTTCTGAAATCCCGGGATTTATATTTAAAAATATGTTTTAAGAAGCCCCTTCCATAATTTCCTAACCAAAAAGGAAGTTTAGGTAAATATGCATCCGAATATTCGATCACTAATGATGACACCCGAAGTTCAATTACCCATCGTTTCAAGTTCCTTTACGTATCAAGCTGGATACAAAATAGCGGTTAAATAAACTTTCGTAGCTCACCGACCTAAGATGTTTCCCCGCCCCTCAGTTTTGCGAGGGTACCTACTTTTTTCTGCATAATGACGGCCAATAATTGTATTCTCTGTCGCTCCCATGAATTCCTTAGGTATTCATGAGGACGACGAATTGCTATCATTTTTATCTAACTTGACGCATTATGTAGAAAAGTCGGGGATTGAATCATGAATATCATTTTTCAAATGTAATTTGAATTAATGATACGAATGGGGAGATTTTTCATGGCGTCTTTGTCGTCTAACTGAGCAAGACAGGATTGGTATGGGCCTTTATTATTTTATATGTAGGTATGTTCTATCTACATCTACACTTCTACACTAATATTATAAAGAGGAAATATTTGTATTTTTGTATGTTTGTATCTTTGTTACGAATAAACTCAAAAACTACAGGACCGATTTAAAAATTATTTTACCAATGGAAAGCTACATTATCACGGAGTAACATAGCTGTATTTTATATTCCCGTATTTCCATGAGAACGGGAACTGCACTAGCTGTTCCGGGCGAAACCGCACGGAAGAGCTAGTGCAATTATAAAAAGAAAGATAACCTGATTGACTGACTGACTCATCAACGCACAGCCGAAACTTCAGAAGGTAGAGACTTTAAATTTGGAAAGTCTTTAAGACCTAGGCTGGGGATGAGAAATGATTGACCAAAGTTCCCACGGGAACGGAGAAACGGGATACTTGCCGGCGATGAAATTTTGGACAAAGGTTCCGTAAATGGTATAAGTGAGCACAAAGAAGGGGTTCCGTTTTAGAAATTACCACGGGAACGGGAATAAATACTATTCATGTCAGGATTTTAGACTAGTTTAGTTTAGTTATAGTTTAGTTACCATCGTCATGGTAAGAGAGATAAACTTAGAGGAAGAGAGGGGGAAAGAGAGATAATAATAAATACACAATTTAACGTTTATTCAGTGGCAAACTAGGCAGAGTCTGTACACATCTGATAGACATACTTAAATAAATATTAAACATCCAGACACGAAGCCAACACACATGTTCATGCACAAAAATGTTAGCCCCGAACGGGGATCGAACCCGCGACCTCCGACTCAGAAGGCAGGGTCGCTACCAACTGGCCCGTCAGAAGATAATGAAAGATCGTGAAAAATGTATAGAGATTGAGCAAAATGTATAATTTTACGCGATTTCAAAAAAGAAGGAGGTTCTCCATTTGTAACTGACTTAAGTAGATAACATTTTATACAAAACAAATATTGACAAAAATAATGACTCTTGATTCTCTTGAAGTCTTGACGAATTTTATACCCTTACTAGCGACCCGCCCCGGCTTCGCACGGGTGCAATGCTGAATTTTCTTTGCTATAAACCATCCCTGGACCCACTCGAACCCACACAAAAAGTTTCATCAAAATCGGTCCGCCCGTTCTCGAGTTAAATCGTCAGGAAGGAAAACACGACTTATTTTTATATAGTAGATTAATTACCAGACTGCGCCGAAATCACAATCTAGTTTTTTTTGCAAGCAAAATCAAGCGCTACTGTATCACAATAAGTATGTAAATTAAATGTGGTAAGATATCTGGCAGAGCTCCGTTCATACGAAGTCGGGTCACGTAGTACATGCAGCCGAGTAACATAGTAACTTCAACCCCGGGGGTGCAAGCTAGTTCATTGTAGCTCCAACTTCGCTAGGTCTGTGTGTTCTACATCTAGTATAATGTAATACAATAATGTGTTCTATTCCCATAGTGTTCAGTTGTATATGTACTTACTATAGTAGACCAGAGATGTTGCCCGCGCGGATCTAGTTCATTCCCTCTCCCGTGTGTATTTCAAAAAATCCCTCCATTGCGGTTGCCTATGACATATAAGACACCTACATACAATATTTCAAATTTCTAGGTGTTATCGTTTCGTCGTTCTTTTTGTAACCAGTTTTTATATTTTCATGTGGGAATGAGACATTTTCCCCGTTAATGTTGACCCAGCTACTTAGCTATCACACAAAATTTAATCAAAATCTAGTAGTTTTTGCTTGATGCATGCACAATTGCACAGACAGACAGAAAAAAAAAATGTGTTTTGATATCTACATCGATAACTATCTACGCTACCGCTAAAATAAAATAAATTTTCATGTACAGACACGGCTTCTTTACAGTTTTATTATATGTATAGATTATTATACCATGACATGTTATTTTTATTATGAATTGAATTGAATTGATCACGCACAGACCTGCCAGGTCCGTAGTAAGTCACTCTACTGTCTCTGCCTAGCATTACGGGAAAGAAGCGTGAGATATATATGTATGTAATCGTACATATGGCTGTTTTACGTTCATTATGACTCGTGTCTTACGTTACGTCATTACGTGGTATTGTGTAAGAGAATTTTAAACGCTATCAAACCCTTCACCACATTTCACTAGCACCGGTTTATAGCTATCCGATCAAACTTCTCCGTGGTCAACATAAAACTCAGTTTAACGACTAACCCACGTACACCCGATTACATATTCGCTAACCATGTTTGTCAACAAGAATTTTATTGTTTCTTTCCAAAGCAATAAATTCACGGAATAAACGATGAAAAACATTTGTGTTCCCACATGGTCACACGGGACATCGTTTTATTCAATTCAAATTACGTATTTCTTAATGTAAAAAAATACATCTAGAAACTCAATATAAGTACCTGCATCTACACTTCTACTAATACTATAACAAGGAAAGATTTGTATTTTGTATGATAGAACGGTTCCAAAAACAAAAGTAGGTAACGAATAAACTTAAAAACTACCTGCAGACGTATATGTATTCACAGAGACTCGATACCGTTTCCGTTCGATTCGAGTCGAATCTATCGACATCGGAAACGAATCTATCGAGATGGGCTGATGTTGGTATCGAAAAATAATGTCTTATGTGACACCAACTGTCATTTATGTGACATTAATTTTCGATACCAACATCAGCCCATCTTGATAGATTCGTTTCCGATGTCGATAGATTCGTTTCCGATGTCGATAGATTCGTTTCCAATGTCGATAGATTCGACTCGAATCGAACGGAAACGGTATCGAGTCTCTGTGAATACGTCTGCTGGACTGATTTAAAAAAATATTTTATTAATGGAAAGCTACATGATCCGCCAGGAACAGCTATAGTATAATATAAACTCGTCCTTGGAGGTTGGCTGAATTTAGCAGACTATCTTATAGACGAGTTGCCGGTTCCAAATGCTACCCCGAGAAGAACAAGCAACAAACTCACCATTGACATGTCATTGTCATCCAACTATAACCGTTGACATTTTGTAGAATTGGCCCCCATTTTCCCCAATAAAGCATGTGTAAACCCAATTTGGTATTGCCGTAGTCGAGTTTATGACAATTAAAACTATGCAACACACAAAAACCAAGAAATACTTCCGCTTACCCGAAATTTTGGAGAAAAGAAACTCAACTCGCAACATTTGTTTTTCAAATCGACGTAAGACTTTTGGTACAAGATCCTCAAATATTACGGCAGCGAACCGCCTTAAACGCCGCCAGTTTCATCTCAGTGTTGCCACTTAAGAAATATATTTCCTTGGTTTGTAACAAAAGAGGATAAAGTGAGAAGAAAATTTGTCTATTCAACCGAGTGCCACGTAAAATTCATATTTTAAGAAAGGAGGCGGCGCGCCGTTGCGTCTTGTCTTTCACCATTTTCACAACGTTTAGCGTCCCTTTCTTGTTCTTTATTATTTTTGTCAGAGTTTGAAAAGGGTATTTTTTATAATGGGAAATGTTTATTAAATTTGAGTGTTCACTCGTAATTGGGTATTTGATTGTACCGACTGCAATGAAATTGAAAGAATTCAATTAACAGCTTACCCTAAGATATAGAATGAATTTAGATTTTAATTGTATAATTATAGCAAAATTAAAAATCATAAAACAATCAAGTGACGTTCAGTCCTCAGTACACTTTCCATGGTAAATTTTCGTTTTGAAATGTCATAAAAAGTCTAATTTGAAGCAAGAAAAGCAGTCAAGTTTAGTACTACCACAGAATAAGTGGTGTACCATTTTCAAACTAATAGAACCTGCAACCGTCTAAAATAAAATAGAACTCTAACGAGTCAAAAACTGACTTCAACCTAGGTACTTATATGATTTTCTCAAGGACGTCATTGTCAGACCTCGACCAAATTGGCAGCACCAGTTTTCAAATAAAAAAAGAATCATCAAAATCGGTTCACCCAGTTAAAAGTTCTGAGATAATAAACGTTAAATTGATAATCTCCTCCTTATTGAAGTTGGTTAAAAAAAAAGAGGAAAAAGAGCTATCTAGCAAAGCAGTGATGGCCTTACGGTTAAGGAGCCCGCTTCTCATGATGATAATCAGGAAGGCTCGGTTCGAATCCTGGCATGTAAAAATGAGTTTTTTAAAACTTACGTACATTTTCATCACTAGCTCGACGGCGAAGGAAAACATCTTGAGGTAACCCGCAGGTCTCAGAATTGATTCTGAGGCATGTGTAACAGACCCGGTCGCAATGGGCTAACCCCCTTTTACGTTTAGGGGTCCAATAATCTCGTGAAAAGTGGGTATTTCCAGATATGGAATACCTCTGCTACGTCGTCGGGGAAAGGCGTGAGATTATAGCAGAGAACTGTTAGGTGTTGAAGACAATCCTCCTGACAAAAACAAGACTAAGTGTCAACTGTCTCTTTATCAGTCCACTACTAGGTTTGCCAATGACCATGCGACACGAAAAATTTGTATAACCATACGGTTGCAACCTTGCCAAACTATTTTATTTAGAGTGCCTTGTTATTATAAAATATTGACGTTTCTAAGTGTATCATTGAATACCTATAGAAAAAAAAAATGTTTCACGAGAAGTTTTATGAGATATTATTATAAATATATTTTTTTAATTTCGTTTTTCGTGCTCACTTAGTAATTTAAGAAGCCTTTGTTTTTGCCTAAGTGCAAAATTTCATGATTCTAGACCCAGTATCGGCTGTGCGTTGATTGATCAGTCAGTCGGCCACTCGGTTTCTTAAATAAAAAACACGGGTTGCACTCCGGGAGTGCCGGCAGAAGTGAAAACTTGATTATCGATTTCGGTGTTACAACACTACTCTCCAACCGTCTTACGGTTTTTCGATCAGCACACGTGACCTGACGCGAGTTTCACAGTTTTTACCCATCCCACAAAAGTGCTCAAAGTTTTCACTTCAACAAAAATAAAAAATATATATAAAATAATAAATAAAAAAAATAAAATAAAGAATGCCTTCTCATGCCGAGGCCTTCTCATGAGCTTAGTTTTCGAATGAGTTTTTTCAAAAACTTACGTGCACATTTTATCATTAGCTCGACGGAGAAGCAAAATTACGTGAGGAAACCAGCACGGCCAGAATTAATTCTGAGGCATGTGTAGCAGTATCGGTCCGGCAATAGGCTCGATATAGGCGATAGGCACCAAACATTTTGGTGAATATGCATCTTCTCCTCAACCATACATGCTGAAGCGGTGTAGTTGAGAATAAAACATTTTGACTTTGGGTATAGGTCCAGGAATGGAATACCAATGCCTACCCTCGGGAACAAAAGGCGTGAGAGTAAGAATCCGTAATGAGAAACACACCGGTAGGCTACGAAAGTCTCCTTCCTTTCTTCGCAACTCCCCTTTGTCAGATGAAACCCTAAAAGTACTTTCGTAAATTATTTTCAGAGTTTTTGAATGATGAGTTTATTTTTATGAGACTACCACAATGAGAATGTTTTATTTTACCTTAGCTATAGCTTGTACATGTACACAGACCATAATAATATACAACATGTAACAGAATGAGCGAAATTCCTGAAATTATTTTGTTCAGTATCGACTACTTATATTTGATTTCAGCTATTTTTGATGTGTTAAATTTTTCCCAAAAGTGAATTAGCGTAGCTAAATTTAGTGCTATCTATGGAAATCGTGCTATTATTAATCGATATTTAAGAAAATTGGTTAGACACTAACTAAAGTTCGATTGCATCATATTTTTTTTATATTATTATACTATTTGGGGTGTATGAGGAATTGCGCTTTTTCTGTTACGCGTTGTATAGCTTGTACATCTGAAACATTTGTGTGATGGATTACTGGTAGGTAGATAATATTGTAAATGCGAAAGTAGGCAACTCTATCTGTCTGTAACCTTTTAACTGCAGAACAGATCTTGCTGTTTGTTACATACGAGTAGATACGAGTAACTCTCATTTTGTCGCATAGTGCATAAGTTAGAGGATGTAGAAAATATCCAAGAAGTAATATGTACCTATATCAACTGCTAGGTATGTAACAAAGTTTAGTAGGTACTCGTATATAGTTTTTACAAACTTTTATTTAGCTCCGACGGTGAAGGAAAACATCATGAGGAAACCCGCAGGTCTCAGAATTAATTCTGAGACATGTGTAAATAGACCCGCGTATATAGGTATTCACGGAGACTCGATATTCCGTTCGATTCAGATCGAGTGAAAAATTTTCCGATGTCGAATATATCGACTTCGGAAACTTTATTCTAGGCGTTTCTGACAGCCACGGAAAATTTTCCGAATCCTTATGTCACATATGACATTAGTTTTCGATACCAACATCAGCCCATCTCGAAAGTTTTCGACAGATTTTCCGATATCGAATATCGAAGCTCCCAAAATACGCCTGCTGGTCCGGCGATGGGCTCACCGCCTATCACGTTTAGGGGTCCAATATATCTCGTGAAATGTGGGTATATCCAGTAATGGAATACCTCTGCCTACCCCCTCGGCGATAAAAGTCGTGAGATTTTTTTTTTTTTTTTTTATTTAACTTGCAATGTACCTATGTTTGTTCAGGTTGAAACTTGAAACTCAATTTTAAAGCATTTCTAACCGATTGAAGTAAAATTTTGTATACGTGTTTAGTTTGGTTGACACTGCATGATCAGCTATGTGACGTTATTCTAAACTCAACATGCATGGGCGTAGCTAGGGATTTTTCCTAGGGGGGGCCATGGCCCCAGCCATGAATCGGCCGGCCACGGCGCGGCAAGATGGTACCTATGTAGGAATCTAGTATGGATTTCAGTTATCCTATCCTATTATACTAATTCTTTTTCTTTTGTCTGTGTCCTGGCCAAAACTATGTAGTTTAAGTCGCTAATATAGCTAAGTATACACTGACAAGAGCTCCGCTCTTAAATTACCAACAACAAGGTAAATCAAATCGACATGGAAGTAAGGAAAAAAGAAACCAAAAATATATAAATAGATCATGTGCATCTGGATTGAGGGACCATTATTCAAATTATTGAGAAACGAAATGACCCTCACAGGGCATTAAGTAAACATTTTTTAAAACTTAAAGCAAAGATTCTTAAATTTCTTAAACGTGAGACAAAAGAGTTATGGTCAAATAACTTGAGCCCTCAATCCTGACTCCTTCATAAAGCGGCATAGCCTAATCTCGGAAAGTACTATCCCTAGAATAATAATTTTTATTTGAGAATTTACCCAACGATATTGAGCGATATTGAACTCAAATATATTAAAGTCATATTATTCTCTTTCCTTAAATAAACTCCTTAGTTTGGCTGATTCCTCAGTACACATATTCACGAATTGAGGGCCCAAGCTAAACCGCCATAAATTTGTATTATCGCATTTTTAAGATTTGGGAATTTCTCAATGTCTTTAAGAAAATCTTAACTGAATTCTCAAATTAAATTTATTATGCCAGGGATAGTACAGTCAAGAGCAAGTCAAGCTTTACACTACCAGTTTAAGCTGAGCTCTGATCTATACTGCGCGTCATAGAATACAGGGCCGGGTCAAAGTCCAAAGTGTCAAGCTCAGCGTGCTCTTGACTGTACCTACTTTCTGAGATTAGGCTATGCCGCTTTATGCAGGCGTCAGGATTGAGGGCCGAAGTTATTTGACCATAACTCTTTTGTTTCACGTTTAAGAAATTTTAGAATCTTTGCTTTAAGTTTTACCAAATTTTTACTAAATGCCTTGTAAGTGTCATTTCGTTTCACAATATTTTGAAAAATGGGCCCTCAATCCAAATGCACATAAATAGGTCCACTCAACGACCTTGAAATTAGGAAAATATGTTTTCAAAGTATTTTAAGTTTTCTGTGTTTAGCTTTTTGAAGATGGTTTTCGATTTCGGTAGTTGAGGATGAAGTTATTTTATGTATGAGGAAGGGTATTTTTCTAGGGTGGGCCCACAGCTTTCTAGGGTGGGCCCGGCCTACCCTGCCCCCCCCCCTAGCTACGCCCATGTCAACATGGCGCAACAACTAAGATGGCGGACTAGTTATTTTTTGTACTCCTACAATATTTCTTTTTCAGCTGTTAATTTAGCGCAAAATCCAGTTTTTTTGCTGAATCTTTATTTCTGAAACTTGCGCCGGCCCCGATGTCAATCCAAAAGCTCAACAAAGTTACACAATAGGTACGTAGTAATAGAAAATTTCGAAGTATAATTACAAAATATACTATAATTAGTATATTTCGTTTATTCGTCTTCTATGCGATTAAGGGCTGATTTTTCAATAGTCAGTTAAAGATATCTGAAGAATCCTACTAATATTATAAATGCGAAAGTTTGTATGGATGGATGTCTGGATGTATGGATGTATGTTTGTCCCTCTTTTACGCAAAAACTACTGAACGGATTTTGATGAAACTTTACAGTTATATAGCTTATACATCAGAATAACACATAGGCTATATTTTATCCCCGTATTCCCACGGGAACGGGAACTACGCGGGTGAAACCGCGAGGCGCTGCTAGTATTTTATAACTTCAGAAAAAACACGGGGTAAGAAACACCACAATAACATTAGTATTACAATATTATCTTTGAAGTATGTACAAATGTCGACAGATTAATCTGTTGTCAAACCATTTTATCAGCCGGTTCAATTAAAATTTAACACGGAAGAAGTCAGGAGAATAATAAGTCTCCAATAGAAGTCGTCTCAGCGTATCTGCTGAAACCTTTTTAAATTAGCGACACTTAAAACAATAGTCTTACGTTATAAAGGGAGCCTTCAAACGGTTTCCTTTGTTATTGTGCGAACAAAAGTTTGCGATCGTCGAGAAACTTGTGACCGGGCGTTTGAAGGTGCTGTTGGTACTGTACAGTCAAGAGCACATGAAGGTTTACACTAGTGCGAGTCTGACCTCTAAGGCGATTGTAATAAGAACGTTACAAAGTCCAATGTGTCAAGCTCCTCTTTGACTGTATTTTGGATACTATGATTTTTCTTAGCAATTTTATTTTCATGTAGATAAGTACGCTTTTAGTTGTACTGGCAAATAAAATGTTTTTTCCTTAAAAAACAATAAATTTATTTTATAGGTAAAAGATCCTTGAGAGATATACCATGGTACCAACCTACCTACTGTTAACAGAACACTGGCTGCATATTCTCTGGATATTTTGGCTAATACTTTGAAAGAGTTTTGTAAGTAAGTATTTACTTATTTTTTATTTATTTATTTAAAATGGACTAGAATAGAATTAAATTTATTTGTACAAAAGATACCTACACACTCAAAGACAGGTATCTAAGTAAGTACACACTGAATAGAGCAGCTGCATGCAGCTGAAAATGCCAATGCCAAAAATACAACTAAAAGTGATATATCCAGTTATATTATTTATTTTATTTATTTATTCTTCAATTACTATCATTCTACTTCTATCATTTTTTGGCACCCAGTGTGACAGTTTAAGTCTACATAATATTTGTCTATATAAATCATTGATCAATATTTAAGCTCTACAACAAACAATAATGTGATGTGACTTTGGATAATTCGCATATAGAACAAAAAAATAGTGTAGTGTTTGGAAATGAAATAGATAATAGTAAGTTGTATGCCACTATACACTCACGGTTATTTAGTCCCAAACTTGGCAGAGCTTGTACAGTGCGGCCGTTTTAACTTGGCTTCTCTGAACATAGGCTTCGCCTGCGCAAATCCCCCTCGTACCGCCATCATAATATGGTCGCTAAAAAATGTTATTGCGCAGCCATTTGCGCAACTTCAGAGCTGTCAAGTTAAAAGGGCCGTGCTGTAGGTACTATGGGCATAAACATACTCAAATAAATACTAAACACCCAGACACGAAGCCAACAGAAATGTTCATGCACACAAATTTTGGCCCCGAGCGGGGATCGAACCCGTGACCTCCGACTCAGAAGCCAGGGTCACTACCAACTGGCCAAATGTATAATATTATGAAAAATAATATTAGTTAATTTGTTCGTCTTAGAATATTGATATCCTTTTTGAACGTGAGGGCATCAAATCCTGATCCTGTAGAAAAGGGTTTGTAAAAACTTCCTTCCCAAAAAAAAAAACTCAAAATTTATTTATTTCAGTAGGTAAGGTAAACGCAGCTATTACCGACCCCCTTAAGCAAGTTTTGAAATTGATTATTAGAATTAAGGGTAGTGGTTGCAAACATACCAGATTTTTTTATTTTATATTTAGATATAGATTGTATATTTTATATTTATATTTGCATTTGTTTATAAATATCATGTTTTCATTGAAAAAATAATCAAAGGATTGTTGAAGTCAATTGTTTCTATTACCGACCCACCCGAAACGCTTTGAAGCTATTACCGATTTTTATGAATCTAACACCGACCGTAAGTAAATAAAGCATACTTTTTTTCACAAAATACCGACCTACATGTTCGATTCTCAAAATAATTATTAGTTTGAGCGAAATATTCCTTTCCCAAAATATCCCGTTTTCGAAATGTCCCGTTTACTTTTATTTGCTTCTCATTTTTGTACTTGATTCATTACAATAATTATAGTTACTAAAATAATCTGAAAATGGAGATAAACTTGACTTTAAACTTTTTGGCGGGAATCCGAAGAGGGACGTCATGTTTTTTGTATAATTTTCATTTTGCTGTGTAGGTATTTCGGGTTTTGACTCATCATAATAGTAATAGTTTATTAAGTGGCAAGTGTCCGTGAAAGTGTGCAGTGAGTGGGAAATTCGATAAAATGTGAGATATGAATATTTTTGGATTGCCATAAGAAGTTACAATAAAGTCTTCAGTAAAAGTGCTATTATTTTTGTGCATGGACTCTGAAGCAGAGCCATTTAAGGATAACTCAAGGATATCATTAACTAATGACGAGGCTGCATGGCGTAATGATTTTTTCATATCTCATACTCGGAAAGTAGTGTATGTTTGATCTGAGCACCGCAGAGAGATTCAGGGCTGTGATTCCCGCCCTCGGTCGGGAAAGACTCATAGTAATTGCTTCCGGCCTTTTTTCTCTAGGAAAGAGAATGACTTTCTGCCAACCTCTTTGGGTACTTAGTAGGGATACGAAACTTTTTACATCAATTAGTTTATTAGAACAAGAAAAAAAGTTGCGGCCTTGTGAGTGTAGGTATAAACAACAGAAAATAGCCCGCGCGCAGGGCGGTACGCGTTCCATATTTAAAATTAAAAAAAGAGTAATAATTTGGTAAGCTGTTCCGAAATTCAAAATCTTGTTTTTCATCGACACTAATAAGCACATAACACTATTACCTACTCGGCTAAAAGTATTATAAAGAGGAAGGATTTGTATATTATTTTTGTAATGTTATTTAGGTTAGGTACTCTATGATGTAGTATTCAAAGACGTTTAAAAGAAAAAGTTTCTCTTTCTTCCAACCTCTTTGGTTGTATTGTTGACAATTTTGTATGTATTATTGCGTTTTGTAGGTATTATTGCGTTTTTGCATGTTTGAATTTTTGTAAAATTGAATTTTTTTTTGTTTACTTTCCTTGAATTCGAAATGAAAAGTAGAGTGTTTAACGCGGGTGGAAGTTATCAATTCCTACTCGGACTATATCCGCCCTCGCTGCGCTCGGGCATCTAAATACCTCGTATGGGAATTGATTCCTTCCGACCCTTGTTTAACAATCTACTATGCCTACCCTGTAAGGGGTGAAAAAAAAGGAATAGAACCAATTTCTATTACTGGTCTGTGAGAACCAACATGAAATTCATTGTTAATGTAGATTTCTTATATATTCAACAAAAATATGTTCATACATCAATATCTGGCTTAGGTACGCTGGAGAAAAAACTATCCACTTTTGGATTCCATGGAAGAATTCCTTTGAACGAAGTTGTAAACATCTCAATAAACATATCAAATACAAATTGTGTTTCAAATTGCAAATTGGAAGCAATTTTCAAACTTAACTCGACAGTAAGTGCCTACGTTACTTTAGTTATTATTTTTATAATTCTTAATGCTTATGAATCATAGTGCAAAGTTTTAAATATGATACATTTCAATGACAAAGAATTTTTATTTTCATTAGGTCTTCCACTGGCTCCTCTGTGTGAATCTCGGAGGCTTCAAGGATTACAAGTGGAAATGCAGCGAGTTGCAGCCCATGTCACTAGTGTCCATGCTTTCCAACTAATCGCAGTAAACCTCGGAATGCTTGTGGATTCTTTAAAATACTTTTTTTCACTTTTTGACCTCAATAAAATAAAGGTATTGAGGACACAAATGAAATTTTAGTAATATAAGAAAATAGACTTTAATAGAAATGGTAAATAGAATAACATTCATAAAATCAAAGTGAGAACATAGGTCATGTATTGTTATCTTGCGTTCCGGAAACCTGCTGCTTGGCCAGCTAGTGCAAACCATAGTTACCATAGCCTTTCTTTCTAATTGATTAGCCTGCCTAATAGTAATTACTTCTTAAAACAATGTCAATGCTGTTATTTCACAATGCAGTTCCATGTAGTGCCGTTGAAGAGAATTGGTCTTAGTGTCAATTGTGTTGGACATAGGGGATAACTGAATCACCTGAAACATAAATATTCACTATCAAAATTCAGAGATAATTTTGTAAATGTGTAGATGTTAATAAAATAAAAACACACTGTTTTATTTTCAGCACAGAGTTTTTCAAGTTGGGATAGCGGCTGGTGCTTCTACACAATCATGATTTGCTCCACCATGGCTAGCACTAATACTTTATACTATTTAAGTCAGAGTCACAAACCTGAAAATAAAAGTAAAAACTATTATAAATGTATAATTTACATGTTTTGAATAAAAATAATTAGACAATTTTATTTCAAATTTACTTAAACCCTTTGTTTTATTTCCCAAAAAAACTATAATTTTTTTTCGAACTTCCCAAGTTTAGCGCAGCCGAAGGTAAGGGTTGACTGTCGGAACAAGTTGCAATGACGGTTCCGCGCGTGTACTTAATAACTATTTTTAATACAGTTGCGAAAAAATTAAGCAATTTAATAAAATAATAAAAATACAATAAACTCAACTAACATTTTTGGAAAATCGCGCCAACCGTAAAAGATTAAAAGCAGAGTTTTTTTTTGTTTTCTTCACCCATTCTGGGTAGGCAAAGGGAACTATACATACAGCCAAGTCTTCAGTAGATTTTTTTTATGGATATGAAATGAAAATGAAATTTAATGACATGAAATGAAATTAAACCGAACCTAACTTATTGAATCAAATCATTAAATTGAAACAAATAAGTAGCTTTACTTTTAGACATTACATACCGTTAATCCAAAAATACCAATTATTCGGTATAGAATCGGTGATAGCTTCTCTTTGTTGCAATCACCGATTCATATGGATCGGTAATTAGTGTTCAATAAAAAAATGAACAAATCTTTTAACGAGCCACGAAAAATAATCGATATTAATTGTAATTTATTTCCCCATCCGATTTAATACAATAATTTATTGATTTAGTCCTAAACTATAAAAAAATACACCACTTTCATATAAATACGAAGAAAACTCTAAGTAGTTTCTTTCATATCCCACGTCTAAATGTTTAATAATGCGTGGCAGTTTATCGCGGAAAAACAAGATTATAATATAACATGGTGTATGTCGCTAATAGATGCTTATAATTTTAGAATACTTAAGATTGAAATGGTGTTATAAAAACTTGTTTAATTATTATAAGCATTAACGAAAAATTGAAAAAATAAAGCATAACCTCTTAGCCATTGCCGATCCATGGGTCGGCAATGACTGCACTACTAAAATGCACTGCAGCTATTGCCGTTCTATTTTAATTTCAAAAATACTTTTTAAAATTCCTTTAAACATAATAATTTAGTTGCGAAATGTGAAATATACAAATAAAGGAATATGTTGAGTTATTCAGAATAAACTTAACGTAAATATTTATATATAAAATATCTTAAGCAAAAAATTCGAGTACTTACCTGAGGAAGTAAGGGTTAGTATGACACGATCGGCGCACTCGCTACGTTCACAGAAACTAACGTATTTGGTCACATTCCCGTGAACCTATGTACACTAACACCAGTAAATTTATTAGGAAACATACAAACATGTGTGTATATTATACTCTCTTGTGACTCAAATAGTTCCAAACCGATAAAAATAAGAAGAAGCAGAATGGGTCGGCAATACCTGCAGATTTTCGATGGGTCGTTAATAGCTGCGTTTACCTTATATAAAATACTTACACTTTGAAATGTCAATAACAAGGCACACTAAAATCGTCCATGAAGATTGGCTAAACAGCAGCCCATCTCCACCGACGAGTCGCTGGTTCCAAATGCAGTACCCCGAGAAGAGCTAGCAAGAAACTCAAGGGCAGCTCTTTTTAATCTCATGTCTTACTAGTAAATATGGTTTACAATATTTACTAGTAAGACATGAGATTAAAAACATTATAATCTACAGGTTTATCGCTAACTCGACGGTAATGAAAAAACATGGTAAAGAAACCCGCAGGCCCTTCTGATTCCGAGGCACATGTAACAATTCCCAAGCGACTGGCTATCATCATCATCATCAACCCGTAACAGCCCACTGCTGAGCTAAGGGCCTTTCCTCACACATGAGGAAGTATGGGCTATAATCTCCCACGCGAGCCCACCGCGGACTGGGAGATGGTGTTAAACTAGTGGCCACTTAAACAGTCAGAATTTTTCAAGCCACCCAAGGGTATCCGACATGGCTTAACGACTTCCATTGTGCGTAAACACAACGAAAACCGGGACCAACAATTTAACGTGCCTTCCGAAACACGGAAGCGCTCGTGATATAAATGCCACTAGGCGGTCACCCATTCACTGACTGACCGCACCCAACTTTGCTTAACCAGCGTGATCGTTACAAACACACTGGCACCGCAGGGCTACGAGCGCTTCGATACTGGCTATTATATTTACGAAATTAATTATGAAAGACGCAAAAGTTTTTTTACAAAAAAAAAATTACAGAAATATCACGGACTCTCAACAAAAAGGAGCTATTTTGCTTGGAAAAATTAAATAAGACACCTAATATTTATACTTATCAGCGGCGCTATTTTGAAGCACTTTACTTTCATTCACCCCCATTTCGGGTGAACGGGTGTGGCCCCAGTGATGGCGAAATTAACAACGCACGAAATCAAATCTCACAGTCATGCTTTTTGCTCTAAAGCCATTACAGAATGATACCCAAGCAATTGTTTTCTTACGTGGCTTTCAAATTAAAACAATTGTTGATTATCATCACATTTTACTTATACTCGTACAATAGTTACAAATCAGAGCTCCGTTCGCTTTCGTGGTCGAGTATCGAATGCCGCTTCCCACTTATTGTTGCCAGTACAACAATTGTAGACAACATTTGAAATGATATTTTCTCCTAACTTAGTTACACATAATAATCAAAATTATATCTAAATAAAATAACAATAGTTTTATGTTCAATTAGCAATATTGCTAACACAATATAACTACGCTTGTGGATGTTACAAAGAGATGCGGCTATATGAGTCGCATAAAACGGTCCTAACTGAGCTTAGATAATCAGGATTGATCTCTGATACGCTTGAGATTAAAGTTTTTGTACGAAACGTTTACCAATGGACGCTCTATCTATACCCTAGTAAGTATATTTTTAACACACTTGCTCATAAAGTGGCTCTAATTTCACTGCAACTAGGTACATAATGACACCTGTAATCAAACTGTGACTTTTTCATTGCTATTATTCACAAGTGAGTTATAGTTTTTTTTTTTCAATTTTATTGGTTGAGTTGCTTTGTTCTTAAAAAAGTTTCGATACAAAAAGATCGTGTTCAATAGTACAAAATTAAATAAATTAATATAGCTATTGCATTTTATGCAACTTCGTATTTCAATAGATAATTTCAACTGTACCTACGTGTTTAATAAACGAAACTTTTACTCAAATATGTTTAACTTTTGTTTTCTCTGTAAAAACTTTAAATTCCCCATTTTTTTACGTGACTAAAACGATACCCGCGACAGACGAAAAAAAAAAGAATTCTAATTCTTATAACTATTATATTCTATGGCCGATCGCCATTGTTTGATGCACGCGCATAGGAAAACTAGGTAAGTAATTTTTTTTTCATACCATCTATTCGAAAAGTGACGTTTTGGTCCTCAATAACAGGGATCAAAGCAAGTCTTTTCCGATGGGATTTTAATAAGTGCGAATAAAAGTGTTTTGAATTTGGAATTAAAAATATCCCGCAACATTCTCAGCCAAAGAGATTAACAAAATAAGTTTGCATCTAAGGTTGGCGCCACTGTAGCTTTAGTACTATAACAAAACATTAGTTCCATTTTTCGCCGCATTAGGCTGATTATAGAGTAACTTGGTATATATATGCTGACAAGGCTGAGTGCGGTTCGATGGTTGTGCCACACTGTCAGAAAAATTGCTGTGGCAATGCGCGCGCTTTCATACTTAATTTTCACAATTTATATTTTATCGACGACATCGAATTGTTTGTGTATTTTATATTTAAAAAAATGTATTCAAGTAGCAGTGACTGCAGTGATAGTTAAACATCGCAAAATATTTAAAAAAGAAGCAAACAATGTCATCAACAATTTTTCTCATAGAGAGGTATGAAAAGCAGAGTGTATCATTCGGTCGCAAAATTATTTTTACCGTGGGCTACGTACTTTAAACCCCTCACTTCGTTCATGATTCTACATTAGAATCCCTCACTACGTTCGGGATTCTATCCTAGAATCATTCACTATGTTCGTGATTTAAAAAAACGCCCTTGCCGTAAAAATATAGTTTTGCTCCCTTATGACACAATCTACTATTTCTCCATTGACAAAAAATATTATTTTAAAATGACTTTTTAGTGTAATTTTTTTTACAAGTGTATTGAAAAACGTCGTATGATACACGTGTGTATTGATGATTACCATCCTCGGCTCTCTTAAGACCCTCGCCTGACGGCTCAATGGCGCCTTAGCGGTAATCACCAACTTTACACACTTGTACCATAATGTAGATACTATCTTTGGTACCCACTTGCATAAAACAAAGTGAAGTTTTTTTATCATATATCATTTAGGTATTTCTCCATGTGGTTTTGATTGAATGAATCACGCGCATTGCGGCAAACATGCGCATGAATCTGCACCCTCGCAGATTGCTATTCGCGCCGCATTGCGCTCACGCTGTTAACCTTATTTAAGTAACATAACATATTTTACTTTAGCACCGGATCCCGACCCCACCGTCTAATGGTTTCCTCCCCCTCCTTAAGTCACGTTCAAGCTACATCGCCCGTGTCTTATTTAATTAAAGAAAAATATAAATTAGAATAAATTTTGAAAGCATCCTATGAACGCGTCAGGCACTCGTGAAATTATTTGGGTCGGAAAGAATTTCAATTTTGTATTTTTTTTCTTTTAAGAATGTCTGCAACGTAAACAGGAAACGTGAAAATGTTATTTCAAGTATTTTGTCATAAAATACGGTTAATTTATAAATAACCAACTTAGAAACATTTGATTTTTCTCATTGTGGGGATGTTGTGGAGTTTTTGCACCGACTCTGTTCGTCAGTGGAATACTTTTTAACGCTGGTGCGTTAAAAAGTATTCCAGAGGTAAGAGGTTGGAAGAAAATCATTCAACTTTTTCTTTAAACGTCTTTGCAACGACCATTACGAACTAGTGCCTACGCAATATTGCGTAGCTGGCATTCAATGTGTTAAGGCGCTAGTGAAGACTTTTTATATCGTTTTTCTTTGTTTAATGTGGCAAAGATATTATAACATTATCTACCGGAAGATTCTCATACCGAGAACGATAAGTAGCAGTGTAACTTATGAAAATAAAATCCAAATTGACCCATTCCTAGTATGTATTGTGTGTTACTACAATTAGAAATATGCCTCATGCAGAAATCTGTGCCGATTTTGCAGGTGGAAGAAAACAGAATGGAAATAGGCCTAGAGAGAACACGTAACAAGGGTTGAGGCCCACAACGATATCCAGAAGCGGGCGCCCTTTAGCGATCGTTTGGGCATACCTTACAATGCTTACACGTGGTCTCTACACACGGCCCTAAACATTAAAAATTTGTTCGCAATTATTTATGACTAGCGACCCGCCCTCGCTTTGCTTCGGTTTATCACTATCACTACATAGTATAAAACAAAGTCGCTTTCTCTGACCCTATATCCCTATGTCCTTATGTCCCTTTGTATGCTTAAATCTTTAAAACTACGTAACGGATTTTGATGCGGTTTTTTTTAATAGTTAGAGTGATTCAGGAGGAAGGTTTTAGTGTTAGCATTGCACGCGTGCGAAGCCGGGGCGGGTCGCTAGTATGGTATATAAAAACCTTCCTCTTGAATCACTCTATATTTAAAAAAAACCGCATCAAAATCCGTTGCGTAGTTTTAAAGATCTAAGCATACATAGAGACAGACAGACAGAGGGAAGCGACTTTGTTTTATACTATGTAGTGATGATGATACACCAACAAGAGATGTACCTACATTAGTTGTACAAAAACTATGAAAAATTTGAGACAGTGTACCTACTACACCAATTCAAGGTGCATTTTCGAATTCAACATAACATACGAAAATATTTAAAAAAAAGACGTGTGGCACTCGGGGACTGCCGCGGTAAAGCTATTGCATAGCATTTTGTATCAACAAGACTGCCGAAAAGAAACGACGTTAGACAATAGACAATGCACGGCCTTCAAGCCACACCTCCGTGTCCGTCGGAGTGGGGAGCGTGAGGTTTTTTTTCGTTACGGAATTTCTGGATTCGGTCCCCGTGCTCAAGGCCCTCGATAGAAGCTATGCAATAGCTTAAAAAAATGAAAAATGACACTAAACTGAGCAAAGAAATCAAAATACTAAACATGTTATTGATTATATTCAAAGTGTAGTTTATCAAACTAATATTATAAATTGGGATGATTGCATTTTTGTTACTCAATCACGCAAAAATGGCTGAACTGATTTGGATGAAATTTGATACCCAGATAGTTTAGGTATAACCTAGATTAACAGTTTTTTCATCCTAGTTATCATTAATATATAAGGAAATACTCAATCAACGCCTACAATAGAAGCTCAATTAAGGATTTGAATGCGCTTCTGGTTTTGTAAGATTTTATGTAGCCGTATATTGAATAATTAGAGAGAGACATCGTTATGCAGTTCATATAGTGGCATCTCTTTCTGACTGTCCTGCAGCCATTACCTTTCTTAAGTATAGGTAAAAAACTTGTTTATCCGCAAGTGACTTGTGGAGCATTAGAGCATTACTTTCATACTCACGAATAAACTGATGGCTTACACATTCGAACAAGCTCACTTTTAAGAATATCATCCCTAAGCCACAGCCTATACGGCCTATTTAGGCTAGGTATTCCAGCAAAGGCCGATTTTTGAGATTTTTAAAATCATCTGAGACATAGAAAACAGTGTTTAGAATTCAGATAAAAAAAAAGATGTAAGTAGGTATACAACATAAGGATATAGTCTAGTCAAAGTCGCAATCAGTTACAAGATCAAATTAACTTCACTCGATAGAAAAAAATCTCAAAGTTTTTTTTTTTTTGTTTCGAACTTTTGAACTGGTGATATTTAATATGTTTTTGTACAGTCAGGAGCACGCTAAGTTTGACAATTTGGACTTTGACCCGGCCCTGTATTCTATGGCGCGCAGTATAAATCAGAGCTCAGCTTAAACTGGTAGTGTCAAGCTTGACTTGCTCTTGACTGAACTAAGCTAAAGATACTAAATATTTAAACAAATTCGCAGAGTTTGACTTGTTAAAATCATTTTTATAATCACTATGTTGAAACACCGGGTTGTTCCCAGTCTTTCGATCGGAACTCCGATTGGTAGGACGAGTTGGAATATTTTTTCCCACTGCTCCGATTGAGAATGCACGAGCCCGGTGGCTTGGTTGGCGTGTTCATTGCGCACTGGCGTTTACTAAATGCCTACTGCTTTTTCACTGAGCAAGTAATCACTACGTTACTACTGCTGCAGGAATACCTGGCCTTAAATCCATGGCTGCCTCAAGCGGAATGCCACGCTTAATTTTTCGGGAATAGGAGCCTAAGTCTACAAAATACTCGCCATTTTGGGCAGTTGTGTGTAGCACATCGTGGGTCGAAGGGACAAATAATAATACATGCCCGGATAGCCCACCTGTAATGGGTAGGTACCAGTAAACTGTCCTATTTATGGGCCATAGGGAGAAGGGATAGTATACGAGTAGTTCCGGGATACGCGAATTGCTTACTGGGTCCGAAATTGCATTGGGGAAATATATCAAAGATAGTTTTTTATTTTTATTTTATTCGGAACATACAGCATACAGCTAAATTACAAATAACTAACATATTTGTAATAACATAGAACTCTAAAGAGACCAACTTCATCTGATATGGTTTTCTCATGGATGTCATTGTCAGAACTGAACGTAATAAAATGGGACCAATCTGGTAGCACTAGCTTTTAAATAAAAAAAGAATCATCCAAATCGGTTCACCTAGTTGAAAGTTCGGATCTAACAAACTTAAAAAAAAAAAACAGACGAATCGTTATCAACCTCCTCCTTTTTTGAAGTCGGTTAAAAATAAATCAACTTAGCCATTTACGTGTGTTCGCAGATAGGTAGTTTTGTGCTAAAGGCCCCTGAATCTTTCCCATGTTTCGGCTAAAAAGTGTCACTGAATTAGCCTAGGGAAATTATAATGTAACTGCGATTGTTTCGAAGGAAACGGAAGATTGACAAAAGTCCGTACAATTATAATACCACTAGCAGTTCTGGCGCGGTTTCACCGGCCTAGTTCCTGTTCCCGTGGGAATACGGGAATAAAGTACACTCTATGTTACTCAGGGATCTTCTAGCTTTCCATTGGTGAAGAATTTTTGAAAGCGGTCCAGTAGTTTTTGAGTTTATTCGTAACAAACATACAATTCTTTCCTCTTTATAATATTATTAGGTATAGAAGTATAGATATAGAAGTATAGATATAGATTAGTGAAATTATATTGTCACGACTTTTACAATAAAAATAATCTCACGCCTTTCATCCCCGAGGGGGTAGGCAGAGGTATTCCATTACTGGATATACCCACATTTCACGAGATACATTGGACCCTTAAACGTGATAGGTGGTGAGCCCATCGCCGGACCGGGTCTATTTACACATGTCTCAGAATTAATTCTGAGACCTGCGGGTTTCCTCACGATGTTTTCCTTCACCGTCGAGCTAGTGATAAATATGTACGTAAGTTTTGAAAAACTCATTGGTACATGCCAGGATTCGAACCCGAGCCTCACTGATTTTCGACCGGCTCTTTACCTTTTACAATAACACTGCGATATATCTACTGTACGAACATTTGGAACTCCATTCAATTTTGAAATATTACCTTTTTAGGTTAATGAATTTCCAAAGAAGTTAGAGGCAAGGCACTGACTGGAAACTGGTATAAACTTAGACATTAAATCATAGGTTTTGAAGGGGGTGCCACCCAAACCCCCGGTGTGGCCTCTTTGGCCTTCCACTGAATCCGCCATTGTTTCACGTAAAGGTTAATTCAGGCATCATTTTAACACGTTTTTTTTTCAATAGGTAAGCAAAACAGTGATAGCCCTAGTTATATATGTTAGAGCTAGGTCAATAGTACGAGAGTTAACTAGCAACATTAATCGGAGACGGAACGCAACATCACATGATTCATCGTTTGAACACCTGCGCTTCTTCGGTCGAACACGTGTTACACCCCGCTACTGCAAAATACTATATAAGGTCGAGGCGGTCGCCGCTACGAGCATTCTGTATCGAGACTTCGCGATGAGCGGTCGTTATTGAGAGTCGGTAACGAGGAGTCCACGAGTAAACATCGTTCAAGAGAGGTTGGAGCTTTGCTGTTTCTGGTAATGTCTGTACAATAAGAAGACGATAGCGAGGTATGGGACACTCAGTTGTTTTGTAGGGATCAAGACGTCCTAGTAGTGAATTGTGTGAGCGATCTCTATACGCACTCCCGTGATTCGGTCCGTACAGCCATAGAATGGCAGGATCATGGGAAGGTGGAGGGCGTGTCCCCTTTTTAATCCCACGATGGGGTCTGTGATTACTACCCGCTTATTTAATTAGAACAGCTCACAGATTATTATTATTATTTAAGTGTGACGACTGACATCTTTTATTTACCTACTTTGTAACCTTATTTAATAAAGTGATTGTGTAACTTATAACCAGTCTAATTATGTACTGCCCAGCCCAGAATAGACGCCCACATTAAAATCGTATAAGTAAACCGCTATCGGCCATCCCGAAAACTTCTGATGAGCGGGAGACCTCTGAATATCACCGACGATCACTAACAGTTATCTGATCCGTCACGTCACCCAGGGGTCCTCGCTAACATATATATATATATATATATATATATTAACGACTTCTACTACTTCACGTTTAGGGGTCCAATGTATCTCGTGAAATGTGGGTATATCCAGTAATGGAATACCTGTGCCTACCCCCTCGGGGATAAAAGGCGTGAGATTATATTATTATTATTATATTAACGAATCTTATCTTCGAATCTTAGCGAAGGTTTAAATGTGTCCAAAAAAGTAAGTATTTTCAGAAATGGAATACCTTTGCCTTTGGGATAGAAGAAGTGAGAATATATTTTTGATTTTTTAAATTTGTGTGTTAGTATTGGTCAAATCTTGCAGCCCAACTTTGGATCACTTACTGACGTACGATTGAGCTGAAATTTGGTATACATGTGTAAGTTCAGTGTCAATGTAATATGGTACCATTGAGCTGATCTGATGTTGGTCCCAGGAGGTGGATAGCGGAATTCCTCAATGATTTCTTTCGACTAGTGCCATACATTACACTTGGTGACGATGGTCTGATGATGGAGCCAGGAGGTGAATAGGGGAACTCCTCAATGACTACTTGTAACTCTCGAGTTTCGGCTCTTTGACTAGTAGGTTCCTACCATACATACCAAAGCGTCTTTCTTAGTTTTTATAAACTAATATCAATAATAATAATAAATAATAATAATCTCACGCGGCATGAGTCGTGCCATTTATCCCCGGGGGGGTAACAGATGTATTTCATTACTGGATATACCCACTTATCACGAAAATATTCGACCCCTGAACGTGATTGGTGGTGAGACCATCGCCGGACTATTTACACATGTCTCAGAATAAAATTCATTTTGGGACCTGCGGGTTTCCTCATGATGTTTTCATTCACCGTCGGGCTAGTGATAAATATGTACGTAAGTTTTAAAAAAACTCAGAGCTACTTGTCAGGCTTCGAACCCGATCCTCACTAATTTTCATCATGTGAAGCAGGCTCTTTAACCTTAAAGCTAAAATCAAGTATTTTATTATTACTAAACCAGCCAGTGGAATGAAAATATGCGGACTATTTCCAGGAAAAAAGGTTTATGACGCTCGGCGGCCCGACACAACATTGCAATTAGTTTGTTAAGCGATATAATTAAAAACGCCGCGTTTAATTTTACGTTCGAGGTGCTAGCCTGCTTCAATGATCTAGACATATAATAAAACTGTAACAAGACCGTGTCTGTAACATGAAATTTTGATATTTTTTGTATGTAGATAGTTATCGATTTCGATATGAAAACACCAATTGTTACGAATTTTGATGAAATTTGGTACTGATATAACTGAGTAACTGGGTGAACATTTAGGATACTTTTTACTATAGAAAAATATACAATTCCCACGGGAAAAAATTGTAAGAACTGGTTAAGAAAGACCTTCTAGTTTTGATATTTAAATAGATAACTATCTACATTACAAAAAATATTCACGTGTAGGACACGGTCCGGTTTCAGTTTTACTATTATATTATAGATATAGTTTTAAACATCAGAATAACAGGAGCCTAGCCTATTAATATTAAAAATGCATAATGTGTACGTATCTACTTATTTAAAGAAAAGAAAAACTTAAAAATAATGTTAGATGACATGAGTCATTGTATTATAAATTTTTGTTGACGTTGGCTGGTACCCAATTCTGAACATACTGAGAGTCCAGCCGGCCAGCTATAACGGCCAGAACTATTAAGTAGCCTTACTTTGTATTTCCTATCGGATATATTCGCGGACAAACGTTCAGTCAGTATGAAATTCCGGAAATTGTCTACAATTGTTCTAGTCTGAGTTGTGGATCTTTCCTTATCAGGAAATATGCAACATAATCTCCCATAATCCATCCGTGGATTGGACGATAGTGTAAGGTTAATGGCTATCTAACTTTAAGAATTATTCAAGCCACCCAAGGGTATCTGACATGGCTTCACAACTTTTATTGTTCGTGAACATAAAGGTCGTCAAGGTCGCGGGTAACCGGTGGATGCAAGCAGCAAGTTGCCGTTCGTTGTGGCGTTCTATGGGGGAGGCCTTTGTTCAACAGTGGTCGTTTTCCGGCTGATGATGATGATGAACATAAAGAAAAGCGTGGAAAACGGCAAACGTGCCTTTAAAACAGAGGTCGTGATATAATACCATCAGGAGGTCTCCCTTAAACTTATTCACTGACCCAGACTCTTATTTTCAACTTAAATAACTTAGGTTGACGCTTGAATATAGTTTAAACTTTTCAAGAATATTCTTTAAAACTTATATCCGACTTTAAGCCTCTGTGGAGGTTAGGAGTGCGGGCTAAGTGAGACTGATCGCTCTCCACAGGACACCGGGTCTACTTCCAGCTCTGGTAACCGGGTTTCTAAAGTTTATATTGCTATCTGCAGTAATATTATCAAATCGTTTGTTTGTGGTTGCCTGAGAACCATATTCGTTTAAGACTTTGTATAATATCCTGATACCGAAAATCTGTGATATTGTTGAGAGTATCGAGAAAAAAAACATAACCTCCCTAGATAACACAGATTTTAGCAATAGGAGTAAATGAAAAAATATTAAATGTCTAAGCGATGCATACTCAGGATGACTTGTCATCTCAAATGATCTGAAAAAAAAAATTGTCTATAAAAAAAGGATCTGCAGGAATGGAAGAAATTCGAAGCCTTTTTTACAGGCGAAACATGTGTCGATTTTTATCTTATATTGCGAACTTCAAATTCATTTGTTATCATGTATTTCTTTCTGAAAAATAACTCTTGAATGGCAGTCACTCGATTGTGGTAAAAGTCAACTGAAATTCCATTGAGTCTCGAATTCTGAACCACACCAAAGTAAGAGCAGTACGCAATGGAGATCAACGACCAGTACAGCCGCATAGTATGTGAAATACTTTACAACATTATGTTAGGTCTAAACGAAGCATTATGGTGTAAAAGGTTTTTCTGATACAATATTAATCTCAGCAGCGTACAAGGAAAATTAATTTATCCGGCACTCCGTGCAGAAAGTAGAATGAGGTCCATTTTAAAATCAACTAGCATTAGAGGCCGGTGTTTTTGTAGCGATCTGGATAAATTAAGCTATTTTGGACATGGTCAGCCATTCCGTAGTGGGATAACAGAGGTAGCTGTATTTCAGAAGCCAGGCTATACAGCCAATAGCTCGGTTTTCATTTCTGCACCATACGTTTCTCACAGTGGAAGTCGTTAACCCGTGTCTGATACTCAAAATCTCAGTAAGGTGACCACTAGCTTAACACCATCATCCAAACCTATACTTCCTCATGTGTAAGATTCACATGCATGAAATATGTGTTTGTTTCCCGTTATTTCATTACCCTTTTGTTTCATATGTATGAGGAAAACCCCTTAGCTCAGCAGTGTTACAGGTTGATGATGAAGAAACCAAAGTGGTCAATAATATAAAACAGTTATGTCCTGTCAGAACACAATGTCACGCTATATCATAGCTAGACATGTTTGTACAACAACCCCTAAGTTTGTATTTGAGTTCATTATGTTACTGACTGTACGCTTTGTTTGTTCCAACACAATTACCAGTGTTGAGGCATTGTTCCAGTCCCTGAACAGACCGCCACATGATAAATTGGACTAGCCCGTTAAAAAAGTGTTACACCAAAAAGACATGACCTTTCGTGCCTTCCGAAATAATTGTCTCGTTTTTTATAGCGTGGCCCTTTGTAACGCGATTAATGCAATTAATCTTGTCCATAAATTAGAGCTCACGTTACAAAAACAAATACAATGTGTTACCGAATACTTGAGGGAAAAATTTGAGAGAAAAACTGAAGAGCCGTGCCAATGACCTTTAATCATATATTTTTTTTTGTATTCGTACTTACTCAATTGAAAGCTGGGTGTTCTGGGAGTAATATGGGCAAAGTTTCATGAATGTATGGAGACTGAACCTGCACCATGTACCTACACCAGTTTTTTAGATAAATATAAATAAAATAACTGTAGTTTTATTAATGATTTTGCTCATGTCTAGTTTCGTTTTACAATAAACTTTAATTTTCATTAAACTAACATCGCGGCGACGGAAAAATAAATTGCGACCCTCACCAGTAAAATGACAATTGACATTATTTTTATTATACTAATGTGAAAAAGTGTCTAAAGTATAAAAATATATATTAATATGTAAAAAAAGGAGCGTAGCTCCTTTGCCAACATTTGGCAGTTTGGCGGAAGTAATAATGTGTGTTGTAGAAATAATATCTGTGAATAAACACTTTTTCTTTCTTTCTATTTGATGTTTGTCGGACTAATTCACAATAACATGGAAATTGGGCTTAAGAAGTTAGAAATAGTATTATTTCAATATGATTCCAATCGGATCCATTGAAGTTTAATTACTTTAGTGCAAGTTAAATAGATGGAAATGGTTTTTAAAATATTTATCTAATAATCAGTAGATTTTTCTCTATCTTTTACACTGGTTTACAATGTCCAGGCCCAAGGGAAAACGTCTCCTTTTCCCACGGGAACGGGACTTATGCGGGTGAAATCGCGCGGAACAGCTAGTAACTACTAATTTGGGAGCTACACTGAAATAGGGTATTTATAACTAAACTACCTAGTCAAATGAACAATTATTACTATGGAAAATGTACTGAATCTGAGCCATGAAGTTATTAACATTTTTAGTCCTCGATTGCTTTGCTTTAATTAATAAATTAACACGCTTTTATTTATAAAAAAAATATTGATTATATTATATTGATATTTTCCTTATCAAGTTTAAATTTTTATTTTTTTATTTTTAGTTCTTTTTATTAACTACCAAGATCATATTAAAAAAGTTTTTTTTATTTTAATTTTTAAAACACACGTTTTGCTGCCCAGAGTTAAATTATTAATACCTAAGTAGTTTATTGAAATCATATTATTTATGTTACGAGTAAAGTCATAATTTCATAAATAACCGAAATTGTTACGGGTAAAGTTCACGTGCATGCAGAGTCAGCATTGTCCGGGCATAAATTCAACAGCGGTGCAGACTCGGCAAAATGTGATATTCCGCCGGCTTTGTGTACCCCGAAAGTACCTTGCTTATATCAAATTATTTGTTTCCGGGTAAAAGTAAATGAGGCGTCTAATACACTTTTCAAATAGACCCGCGCCATTGAGTTCGGTCGTAACATCAAAACTTGCCAGGTAGTTGTCCCAGTACCGCCTATACGTGGTCTAACAAGAGAAAATGGACACAAAATCGTAATATTAATAAATACAATATAATTTTATTAATAAATTGTGCTTTTATCATAAGACATAAAGTTAAAAAGAGCTGCTCGTTTGTTGCCGGGTCTTTTCGAGTTATCAAGTCAAAATAGGTTGCTGTTTTATTTATGCCAACATCCATGGGCAAACTATTGACGATTTGAAATACCTAAATTAATTAATTGTTTGTTTTTTCAATCTTTTTTTTCTATTAATGATAGGATATTAGGATACTGTTGACCATTCTTTTTATTATGGTATAATACAAAGTTGTCAGTATAAAGTTTGACATTCTAAATACAAAACAAAAAATCATAAAATAATAGAGATATTGCAGTACTTCGTTCACGAAGGACTAATCTTAATTATTATAATAGATTTAAATTGATCAGTCATACAATTTAACAAGTTTAAGGTTTGTTTGGTGGTTTGTATTTCTTTCACGCAGCACCTTTGAGTATTAAACCAACAGGAGACGTCACGCGCACTAGTTCCTTTGCAAAAAAGTCTGCCAATTTCTGCGAGGGGGACGAGGAAACAAAAACAAATAATGTTAAAACAAACGCATTTTTTGACAAAACAATTAAACGCTAGCTTGAACTAGATGCACACAAATACATTCATCAATCCAAGCACTCCGTGAACTCAAAAAAACTAGTTGTATTTAACAGGTGTGCGCGTTGACCGACACTTTTTTTTGGCAGAGGGGAACGCCTGTCAGTGGCGTCTCCGGTTGGTTTAAAACTCAAAGCGCAGCACAGATGCAAAAGATCGATGTGATTGCATAGAGGTGGATAGAGGACTAAGAAGTCAAATCTTGCTACGATGTGTATTTCAGAAATAAACGCTTAATGCTCATGAATTAAAACAAAATGATCAAAATATATTAATGTGGAGGCACAGTAAAATGTTGTGTTACGTTTATTGCTTCGTAGTAGAAAATAAAGTCAATTTCATTTCTCTTTTATCTTGAACGTCATGTAGTTGGAGTTATTATCAAAAGGGAATACTGACAGCTGACAATACCGGGGGATTTAGCTAGATAAAACAATTTTAGATGGCGCCAGAAGCGACTGAAATTAGGTTTTGATTGGCTTAACTTAACGCCATTTTGTTTTTATTTGTTTCTGACAGTTGCAGTGCGGAGATCTTTTTTAAACGAACATCCATGATTCTTATTGACCCCTTGAAAGCTTAAACTTTTAGATATAAGCAGCCAAGGAAGATTTTCCGAACTAACGTGATCAGTTTTGTGACATTAATAAATAAATAAATAAATAAATAAATAAATTGTGGGACACAATTCACACACGGTTATTTAGTCCCAAACTAGGCAGGGCCTGTACTATGGGTACTAAACAACTGATAAACATACTTAAATAAATATTAAACGACTAGACACGAAGCCAACACACATGTTCATGCACACAAATGTTGGCTCCGAGCGGGGATCGAACCCGCGACCTCGGACTCAAAAGGCAGCCACTACCAACTGAACCCACAGGCCCGTCACCTTCACCTGCTAGTTTTATACAATTATGGAAATAAAAATAAAATAAAACAGACTTGGCTTTTAAAAAAACAGATTCCTTTACGGGGTTGTGTGTGTTTCTACACAAACCTTGTAATAGTTTACTAAAAATGAATATATAGGTACTTACCCATATAAAAATATTCAAAACTCATATAGAAATGTAAGTATTATTTGTCACAGCATTGAAAGCATAGAATATTGTGAAGTTTCTATTGGTTCTCCTCAGCTATACTACATTCCGTAGCGGTAGTAAACTTTTAATAAGTGGAGTTTTAAGCACCTACCACAGACTACAGTAACCCTACATTGAATAAATACACTCGAAAAACACTACCTATCACGTGACATGGAATACTTCTGCCTACCCCCTCGGGGATAAAAGGCTTAAGATAAAAAAACACTACTTCTCGCTTAATAGAGAGAATTTTCTAAATAAAATCAAAGCAACTGACGAATCCAGGCTACAAGAACGTAAAACAAAAGATTTTTGAGAATAGAGTGGTACAGTCAAGATCACGTGGAGCTTGACACATTGGACTTTGTGACGCTCTTATTACAATAGCCTTACGGGTCAGACTCTCACTACAAGTGTAAATCTTTGTGTGCTCTTGACTGTACGTACATCAACCGAGGCGTGAGCCGGCGCTTGACGTCACAGAATACACAACGAGGCAAGCTATAATTACAAGCTTAACTGGCGCACTGAGTCAATGTAATTTATCTTATTTTAGAGCAACGTCGAGAATTTTAAGACAAGGGAATGATTACATTATAAATAAATAATAAGAAAGACTAAACCGACAGTCATTAAATCCTAATCTCTAAGTAGAGATAAACATGAACGTATTAAACTGAAACGATGGGCAGTGTATTGTAACAATCAACTTTAAATAACAATAAGCTTGTTAAAAAAAATCTCTGGGTATGGAATAACATTGCCAACCCCCTCAGTAAACATACAATAGTTACAGCTTCTAAAAGATATGAGATAAATTAAAAAATATTTATTATACCACTAGCGCAATTCCTGAAATTAGTTTGTTCAGTATCGACTAACTACTTACTTAACCAATTTCAGCAATTTTTAATATGTGTAAAATTTTTCCGTGAAATGAATTAGCATAACTGAATTTTGGGGCTACCTGTGGAACCGTACTTTTATTGCTCTTTATTTATGAAGTTTGTTTAGATAACACTAAAGTACGGATGCATCATATTTTTTATACTAGTATACTACTTGGAGTGTATGAGGAATTGCGCTTATTCTGTGACGCATTGTATAGTTCCTACTTCCTTGTATTCTTTTCATAAGTAGTCAACTATTCTTGAAGTTCTAATGATAACTCAGCAGCCCGTGAAATTATTACGTCATGAGTCAACAAACTTGACTGATATCCCAAGAGCCCAGGCTTGTCAGACCTTCGTCATTTTGTAAAACCTCAAAGTTTGTCTGTGTATGTCCCTACTACAGGTGTAAACGATCCCCGAATATGAAGTTTGGACAACGGTTCCTTTGGAAGTTATCAAGCAGCAAAGGTCCATAAAATTGCACCTCAAATTCGTTATAGTGTAAAGCCCAGTTTTTATATATATTTTATTCGGATTAATATTAGAAATCACGTCGTCCATTGTCAGACACTTGGTGCCGTGGAAACCCCCTGTCAGACACCCTAGAATCATGGTGAATTGATATACTTATTGATATATTTTTTTTACACTTCTATACTTTGACGATGTTATTGAAATGATACTTTTTATATTGTGCAATAAAGGAGCTATAAGATAATATTTTTTATTTAGTCTTAATCGTTATAGTGTACTTCTGAGCGACGGAATTCTTAAAAAAATAGTTTCAACATTTTGGTTTTTTGTAAGTTACTCCGTTTTTTTCTATGGACTGATAAAAAGTTTATTACAGAAATGAATTTCTCATCCTTGAATTATATGAAAATGACATCAAACTTGGCCTAGTAGCTATATGTGGGCAGAAATCATGTCATGAAAGTATACCCTCAATTCACCATGATTCAAGGGTCTGACAGGGGGTTTCTACCGCACCAAGTGTCTGACAATGGACGACGTGATTTCTAATATTAATCCGAATAAAATATATAAAAACTGGGCTTTAAACTTTAACGAATTTGAGGTCCAACTTTATGGACCTTTGCTGCTTGATAACTTCCATAGGAACCGTTATCCAAACTTCATATTCGGGGATCGTTTACACCTGTAGTAGGGACATACACAGACAAACTTTGAGGTTTTACAAAATTACGAAGGTCTGACAAGCCTGGGCTCTCACTCTATGAGGCTCATGTCAAAAAAGAAATTACCCAAAATGTATCTGTCATAATGCCGCTTAATCTTCTAAATACAGATTTAAAACTTTTTATTTGTTACACGGCGCGGTTAACTGCCGCGGGGACGGCCTTCGCGAACACCGGATAAGGGATGTTAAAACTTATCCTCTAAGGCGCATTTTTGTTTGTAACTTGCAAAGCCTGTCGTGACGGCCCGTCAGAGGTGCTGTAGGCGATTTTTTCTTCTTTTTAAATGATGATGTAAAGTTATGAATTTATGCTAGTCCCTAGACGTCGTAGCAATTTTCCCGTTCAAGTGTTTGCGTCGGGGAGGCTTTCAGCCTGGGGTTCCGAGGACAATTTAAAGTCTGCGAATGCGAAAAAAGCTTTTAATGACTTAGGCCGTTAGAAATTATTTCTTCGGCCTGTTTTATCCCACGAGAGTTTTTTGGAAATCTCAAATTGAATTTCTCGGAAGGCTTTCTGAGTATGGACTCGAAGTTTAGTTTTTTAGTTGTCATAGGTGCTTGTTATTTTTAATCTTCAAGGAATTTTTAGGAATGTGTTCACTTATACCTGGTATTTCTAGTTTATTATTCTACACAACACTTTATTCTTATTAGCATTTACATATTTTATTTCTTTATTTGACTATTATGTACAGATGAAGAAATTGGTCTCTAAATGCATGAGAAAAGCGGAAATAATTATACTAGTAATTACAGTAGAACTTAAACTTTTTTCAGTTTTCCGAATACTGATAAAAATATCATCATTGTGTATAATAAAATGTAGTAAGTTTATTGAAAAATATAGTGTAAGTACTGTTTAAAAACCGTTGCTACATTTCTTATTTGAATTTATATAGAGTTACTACATATAAACGTAGAAAGGTCTCACTTACAACTTAAACTATTGTCACCCTACCTATCTAAATACACGTTGTGTCCGCAGAATGTCCCACTGTGTTTCTAAAAGTAATTAAACTCGTATAAAAATAAGTATATAAAAAAAGCAAGCGCGAAATTTTAGTAAAAATACGTTTAGACTTACAAATCTACAGTATTACATCATCAACCCGTACCATCCCACTGCTGAGCTAAGGGTCTTTCCTCACTCATGATGAAGTATGGGCTACGATCTCCCACGAAAACCCACCACCTATTGGGGTCGGTGTTAGGCTAGTGACCACCAATTTATCAAGCCACCCAAGCGTATCTGACATGGATTAACGACTTCCAAAATGCGTAATCAAACAATAAAAGCCTGAGATCAATGGTTTAACGTGTCTTCCGATATTATACAATCACATATTCTATTCCTAAAAGTAACCAACTTTCAGATTGCTCGGTGAATTTTGATCAAAACCAAATCTAAGTCCTGCGAGTTGTCACCGTCAAACTAGTGATAAATATGTAAGTTTTTTTAAGACTCACTGGTACATGCTCTCATTCTGAACCACTCACACCCAACACAGCTACCATAGCCATTAATTTTAATAGAATCCACATTTCTCACTTTACATCCACTAAAAGGCAGGCGGTATAAATAATAATGCTCTACGGAACCACATAATAAAGAGCCCATTCGCAGTTGGCGCGTTCCTTCGCATTTTCGCCGTTGGTTTTACATTTGAAGATATTGTTAATGTCTTTATATTTTTCCGGATCTTCTTCCTACAAATATGTGTTAGTTACAATGGGTCTTCTTAGCTTAGCCACTGAGCCATTGTTATGAGGGTTTGTCTGATGTTTATGGTTTCTTTGAACTGCGTGTGAAGACATAGAACCTTTTTAATATATATTTAGTAGCTTCTACCCGCAGCTTCGCTCGCGCACGTATAATTCACCCCCTTAAGGGTTGAATTTAGCAAAATCCTTTCTTAGTGGATGCCTACACTGTATAAGCTATCTATGTGCAAAATTTAAAGTCTATAGACCCAGCGGTTTAGGCTGTTCTGTGATACATCACCAATCAGTCAGTCAGTTTATCATCACTACATAGTATAAAACAAAGTCACTTTCTCTGTCCCTATATCCCTATGTCCCTATGTATGCTTAAATCTTTAAAACTACGCAACGGATTTTGATGCGGTTTTTTTTAATAGATAGAGTGATTCAAGCGGAAGGTTTTAGTGATAGCATTGCACCCGTGCGAAGCCGAGGCGGGTCGCTAGTTTTGTATATTATATAGATAGATATATATAGGAGATAAATAATTTGTAGGTATGTCTTTGAGTTTCGGTTGCTTAGCGATGTTTTTGACAACAATCTGTGACTATGTATTTATGCTATGTACCTGACAACAGTGTTTATTGTTAGGTACTTAGTTAATTTATATAAATCTTTTGCCTTTTAGTAAAGTTTTGAGAAAAAGTTGAAAAATAAAAAAGTTAATTAAAAAAATCAAAAACCTGACTGCCTAAAAAGCTGAAAACAACCTATTAGTGAAGTAGGAAGTAAAGACCATGTGCTGCACAATCTTACAACAATCTCATGCAGTCGGCGGCAATATATTGTCTCTATTTTCATTCGATCTCGACTCTCGACACGAGCAACATCTCTCATTTCTTCAACCCTCATCGACCTCAACCCAGTTTAGGGGCAGCGAGGGTGACTGCCACTAAGCAAGGTTGAGGGCGATGAGGGTTGAAGAAATGAGAGATGTTGCTCGTGCTGTCGAGAGTCGAGATCGAACGTGATCGGTGATCGGATCTGACCTCCTTTAATGGGCTTTAATGGCAGACACATTTTAGTAAACCCTGTAGGTGGGTACCTGCAGTTGAATTGAGAAGATCCCTACTTCAGTAATAGGTCTTGTTTTCAGCTTTTTAGGCAGTCGGGTTTTTGATTTTTAATTAACTTGTTTACATCATACTTTTTAGTTAGTAACTAACTTTAAACCGTTATTTACTCGTAAGTCCTAAAGGTCATTCGAAATGGAAAATAGTATAAGAAACCTAAACGTGATTTTTACCCGACTGTGCCAGAGGGAGGGTTATGTTTTTCGAGAGTATGTATTTAAATACCTATTACCTAATGAATTGGGCTCACCACCTATCACGTTTAGGGGTCCAATATATCTTGTGAAATGTGGGTATATCCAGTAATGGAATACCTCTGCCAACCCCCTCGGGGATAAAAAAGGCGTGAGATTATATTAAAGATTATATATTATTCAATGATACCCCACTTAACATATTTCTTCGATGTTCTTTTATTTTTATTTTTTACAATTTGGCGCCAAAAATCCGCCATTTTGTTTTTTTTTTTATAAATTTGATATACCCAGTGTCACTTTCACTGTAAATACGAATCTAAGGACACCTTTCAAGCTAAAATCCATCGAGCCGTTCAGGCTGCAGAGCGTGCCAAACAATTATACATACATACATACTCTCGAAACACTCCTTCTGGCGCAGTCGGGTAAAAAGGGTAAATAAAAGACTTGCAAGGACTGAAACTACATGCATCCACACCACTAATTGGACCTATTCATTACTACAACGCTCAGCTTTGCTCGTTTAACGTACATACATTTTAGAAATGTCAAATCACGAGGTTTGCAATGCAAGCGGAATACGCAATGAGGAATGAAATACCTACTGGATTTTACAATTATATCTGAGTAGGTACGGAATAGAATAGAAATAGAATAGCAATAGAAAAGCAATTTATATCTAAGTAGGTACACTACCCAAGTAGCAAAAGTAGCAAGTAGCACAAGTAAAAAAAATAATGGTACATTTATTTTTACAGATTTTTGACGAAGCGTGTGCGGATTCACTGATGTATTTGACGAAGCCTGGGGTGGATAA
This sequence comes from Ethmia dodecea, assembly GCA_963855545.1. Taxonomy (NCBI): domain Eukaryota; kingdom Metazoa; phylum Arthropoda; class Insecta; order Lepidoptera; family Depressariidae; genus Ethmia; species Ethmia dodecea. Next base: position 11,960,965 of record OY979456.1, on the reverse strand, counting down.
TTGACTGTTATAATTTTAAGATTTTGACGAAGCCTGTTGCGGATTATTACCTTATTACAATAATGTGCATGACATAATTACTTCTGAATAAATGTTTAGTAGCAAAATTCTCCTATAATTGTTGACTTATAAGACTAAACATCTTATAGCACACTAATAGACGCTTTGATTAAAATCACTGATCTATATTAAAGCAGCGTAAATAGTAGATTATACAACAAGGGAATAAAGCACTGTTTTATGTCACGGGCGCGACATTGAATCCTGAACGTAACGAAGGACTCCCAGTTTTACTCCCGAGCGCAGCGAGGGAGTTATGATTTAATTCCCGAGCTAAGCGAGGGAATTAAGATGGAGTCCTGAGTTTAGGGAGGGATTTAAGCGCCCAAGACAAAAACAGTTTTATTTCCGAGTTATATACTCTACTTTTCTCACCTTATGCGAGACAATAAAATGCAATTGCATGGTAGTAGATTATTGAATGATTATTGACAATGCCTATGGCATCTAGTTTAATAGACTCTGGAGTCAAATTACTTTCATCACTCGACATTTTCGATATTCTTTTTGAAATGTTAAAGCCAAAGACGTTTAAAGAAACAGTTTTAGGAAAGAGAATGATTTTCTTCCAACCTCTTTGGTTAAAGCTATAAAATGGATACAGCAACTTGTTTCTGCCGGCGGCGTGACCTACTTGATTTAACAAATGAAGATCATGCGAATCTAGTTGGTCGCGGCTTCGGTTTTCGAAAATCGAGTTGGCTTTTGTTTTTTGGATTTTGCTTAACGAAATTAGACTTTATCGTCATAGCAATAAGGATTATGAAAAGTGAAAATTACATTATTTACCTAGGGTTATAATGAAATTCCATACAACATTATGACCCGGCGCAAGCCAAGGGATATAATGTCTTGCTTTCGGTGACGTTCATATGATACATAATCCGGCTTTGTCGAGCATGTGGTGTGAAAAAACACTTTCGATCCTGTTACTTAGTTTTATAAACGTTTACAAGAACATCTTATTAGACTATTTACGCTACAAGCACTTTCGATTCTTTTACGTAGTCTTATACGTTTACACTAGATGTCGCGCGGTGCGCGAGGCCGCAAGCGGCCACGCGTGTCTCTGTGGGGTCGTATTTTAACAGAAAAATAAAGTCTAATTTTGGGCGCCCATCTTGTTTTAGCCATTTTCGATAATTTTCTATGTGAATATTGTAATTTTTTAGTATAAGTCGAAAACTAATAAAATTTTGTTAAATATTACTTTTGGTGGCAACACTGCTTACTGAAATCCACAATCGCTCCATACAACCCGAGTTTCCAAAGTGTTGCCAACTTGCCTAAAAATACAGATAAAAATTATAAAAACCCATTTTTTTCAGTAAAGAGAGAATACCGGAGCGGCCATCTTGTTTTTCCAGTTTTTCGGATTTTTCTGGTAAACTACAGGATATGTCCTATGCAATGACACCAATCACGTCTCTATATCATATTGGCATCTGGGAGATCAATTCGGGTCTTTTGAGGTCTACCCTAAAATTTCAATTTGCCATAACTTTCAGTGTTGCCAGGCGAAAATAAAAAAACCTACAAAAAGTCATAGAGAGAGATAAAATGTACCGTTGACTGTTACTCGTTTTTGCAAAATGGTAAAATTTCGAGTTTTGACTTTTTGCATTAAAAGTAAGAAAATACCCTAATTTTGGGAAAATTGTTAAACATGGCAACACTACGTAATGAGACCTCCAACCCCGCCATACAAGCCAACTCGCTCAAGTGTCGCCATCTTGCCGAAAATCGACATTCAAAATCTGGTAAAATCCATCCCTTTCTTTGAGAGCAAATCACCGGTCGGCCATCTTGGTTTTTCATATTTTCGGAATTTTCTGGTAAACTACAGGATATGCCCTGTGCGATGATACTAAACATATCCTTTTAGCATATTGGCGTCTAGGAGATCAATTCGGGTCAATTGGGGTCTAAAACCACTCAAACTTTGAAACATTACTACGCGGCCGCCATTTTGTTTTTTCAACTTTTTAAATAATATTAGTAAAATATCCTAAAAGTTTAAGCGATTCCAAAAATTTCAACCGGATCGGCCGGAAAACAAAAGAAATACGATAGGCAACCTTGGCCGCCATCTTGTTTTTTTGAAAGTCGGAATTTTCCCTAGGTCAACCCGCCATCTTGAACACTTTTCTAATATATGACTTGACTCCAAAACGACTCCTTCTGGGAGAACAATTATGTCAATCAGTCAGTGAGTGGTAGTCGAGCTTTATACTAGATGATAAATTTTTTTTACCGTCTGGAAAAAATATGACGTATAAAGTATCTAGAGCCGAAGTTATACACGAGATTAATTGTTAAATATAGTCATGTTTAATGCAATTTACAAAATCTAGAAAACTACGCACAGTACTACGCGCAGCTGGCGGTTGTAGGTAAATTGCGCTTAAATGGAAGCTACGAGCCTGTTTCTTTTTACTATTTAATACTATTTCAAATATCTCAGTGTGTATTATTGACTACAATTGAGTAATGTATATTAGTCTAAGCAAGAATAACATTTTTTGAGAAAAAAATTTTTTTTTAAGTTACATTGCCAAATGAATCTATTACACTTACCTATCACACCACATTTTTTTCCAGACGGTAAAAAAAGTCACCCTGTATAATATAAATTATATGATTTTTATAGGAACGTATAAGTCTTATAAGTGCATGTTATAAAAATAAATAGCAAAGCTTGTATTAGGTAGTAGTCTAAACGGTAGCAGATTTGATCCTAAAGTCAATCTGAGTTAATATCTAGGTACATCACAGCATCACATTGAACGAATTATTGCATGTTAAATCAATCTTCATTGTGTGAGTAGAGAATAACTTTCTGAACGAATTCGTTGATTTTAAATACGAATTGGGAAAAATCAAACAAAATGTGTCAATGACCCAATTAGATCTAACATAACCTCACCTTGTACGTTTGATTGATGAAAAGAGATTAAAATATTTAAATCCCTTTGGATTGATGTAAAAACATTTTATTACGATTGAAAGAATTTTGGATCAGGCATAAGACAGCTAACTTCAACATCAATGGAACTGAATAAATAATGTTTTAGTTCAAGGACAACATAAAGATTTTTATGGTCGCTATTATATGACTGATCTCAGGAAAAACTTTAGTATCCTGGACATGTGGGACACAGAAATGACAAGCCTAAAATATCTTGTTAAAATATATGGGTTCAAGGCGCTATAAAATAAAATAAATAAAAGTAAAGTCGCATTATTTATACAAAGAACTTCCTCATCGAAGACAGTTGGATAAGGTTGGTAATATACCTACATGACACAATTCCAAAAAAAAATATACCTACTTACATAAAAATTTATTTTTTTATATAAAATAACAATATATAACTAAACAATCTGTATATATTCACTGTATTAATAAACAATTTTTTATTCTTCATCATAAAATGAATCGATAATTCAGTTTTTCTAAATTAAAATTCCAATCAAAACAATAATAATATTTACCTAAAATGTGGGACACAAATCACAATCCACACACATGGTCGTTTAGTGCCAACAAAGAGATTAAAATATATGCCCTATTATATTTAAATGTCTTTGAGTGCCAAACTAGAAAAAACATCACTTCGAAGGAGAACAACATTGAACATAGGTAAGTACCTAGTTGTACGAATATTTGCGAATAGCGAATAAAATATTCTCTTTGAAACAAATAAAGCAATTTTGAAAAAGTTTCTTTTTACGTATGTATTGCAAAATATATTATTCTGTCAAGGCCTGTTTGATTCGGTCTAAGTAGTTAGATATAATGTGTAAAAAGAAATCTATAAAATAGTGTGTATTTATTCCACTCCGATATAAAAGTTACAAGTATGTTATTATTTATTATAGAAAGATTGGATGTCTGTTGTATTAATTCACTGCTTGAGTAGCATTTTTTCCTTTCTAAGTTATTCGTTAGATTTACTCATTTTAGCGGCCGAAAAACAATTGAAAGTTGGCAGGAAAGTGTTTTTACTGTTATCTTCTTAATGTCCTATAATTATTAATATTAAAACCAGCTAGATAGAAACAGTACAAAGAAATATATTTTTCTTTAATTTTATAAGGTCAACCGGGGTGATGTCGTCTACGGGGCTAAGGCGTCTATTCCAATTATTAGACGAAACGCGTAGTTAAAGTATACACACCTCGGGAACTAAATAAGAAAGCCTCAGATCACAATATGTTTTTAGACAATCACATGTGATCTGGGACATTTCTTAATTTACTTCCCTAAGTATGTAATATACTATTCCCCGACCGACCTTATAATACCTAAATGCAAACTCATCCCCCCCATCAGGTTGACGGAGATTTTCCATTCCTGGGAATAATTACCCACTTTTCCCAGTGTATTTTCAGACACTTTATTATTTATTGCACGGTGGTACAGTCGCGAGCACATGAAGCTTTACACTTGTAGTTCGAGTCTGACCTTACAGGCGATTGTAATAAGAATGGTACAAAGTCTATGTGTCAAGCTCCACGTGTTCTTGACTGTGCGAACCCTTGGTGTGAGAGTTCGATTGCGCCTTGGTTGGTTTAAAAATAAAAAATAAAAGTCTTTCAATAAGTAAGTATATCACTCTTCTGTGACAGTAACAGTTGTATTTTTAACTTTGAGAAATTATCTTATCCCTTGAACCGTAATCAAAGAAATACCCCCAAAAGGCCAGACCTACGCGCCGATCTCAGTTACGCCCCTATAAACTCCTATTGGCCATGCCGTTTTAATGACCAAGGTCCTTTAAGAGCGCTATTGTTTTAATACCTCCTGGTGGTCGTTTAAAAATATTATCTTTTTACGACAGCGATATGGACTTTGATGACCACAACGCCTATCTTGCTCATATCCGTAAACACGTATGTGTACCATGGACGAGTTGTAATCTTCCTTTTTTTTTTCAAAAGGGGGGAGGTTATCAATTCGTCTGTATGTTTTTTTTTATGTTCGTTAGCTCAGAAATTTCAACTGGGTTAACCGATTTGGATGATTCTTATTTGAAAACTGGTGCTACCAGATTGGTCCAATTTTAATTCGTCCAGTTCTGACACTGGCATCCATGAGAAAACTATGTTACTATATTATTTGTAAATAGAAATAAGAAAACTAAAATTAAATATATCTAAGGGTGCAGAAAGCTAGAATTTCTAATAAAATATACAAAAAAAATACGGTCGAGCACCGAGGGACCACTGGTTGAAATCAAATGCAAAATGGACAATTTCTTTTTAATCTTTCAACCGAAGAGAACCTGTGACCTCCAGCATAAAAGAAAACATACCACCAACTGACCCAACACGCCCCTTATAATGACCACGAAATAACTAATATTTTGTTAATACAACGACTGCAAAAAGAAATTCAAATTCTACTGAAATATTCACAAGAACAGTGAACAAATGAATTCTAAACGACTTAAAAACTTTTCTTTAGGTACAGAATTTCAAAGTAGGTACATAGCTAGTTACTTTTTGCTTTAGCTACCTATAAGTAAGTTCACTTAAAGTTTGGTTGGAGTTCTTTTCGTATAATGTTTCTTTGAGAAAATCTCATTTAAACTTGAATGTTATTACAGAACGTCATTTGTTTCGTGTTTTGTGTGTAAGAGTATCAATACAATAGGCTCAGTACTGAAAACGGTATTACTGGAAGGATGACGGTTTTAATTCCGAATTATTTGGCAGTAAATCTTTTAAGTATAAGTTACTAGCTGTTCCCGTTCCCGTGGGAATAAAGAAATAAAATATGTAACCTATGTTACTCCCTGATACTCGCTTTACATTGATGAAAGAATTTTTCAACATACTTGTTAGAAAAATGCGTTTACGAAGTCTGTATACATTTTTCGAAAGATATATTACGCATCATACAACGGATAGTGCAGTAAAGTAGATATTATATGTATAAGTACATCAATTATTTAGTTTCATGCTCTCACCTGAGTACTCATTTTACCACACCTTCTGTTGTATAGCGCCGTGCGTATCCTTTACGGTTTTTTTTATTTCCATAAATATTTTTTAAGAATTCCACCAAGGAGTTGCACATTAGAAGAATAAATAAACTGAATGATCAAACCTTCTTGGAAGCGCTTTCGTTCAATACGTTTGTCTCACTCTTGTCTCACTTTAATACTATGGGAAAATAAGAGGAAAGTTGTAGTTCTGATTTTCAGCACGCACACATGGCGCCATTTGCAAATGCGTGCCATTTTCGTATCAGAAAACTTTGTTTCACTTTGTATCTATTTAACTGTTTTCAAGACGTTGTATGACACATGTGCGGAAATTGGTATTTACAAACTCGTGACTATGGTAAGCCCTCGACAGTATCATAAATAACTATTAAAATCGGTCTAGTAGTTTCAGAGCCTATTCAATATAAACAAAGAAACAAACAGTCAGACCTTTCCTCTTCATAATATAACTATAGATAAAGATTAAAAGACATTTCATATTTAGTTCTAATAAAAAAAGGGCATAATTGAAACAGACAGTGATTTAACCAATCCCTTTTCCAACAAAAATCTCTACTAATTTAATGAATTTGAAAGTACCTAACTGTCTGTTTTCATAACTAATCGTTAGAACTGATCACTATGAAATTTGACAGGGACACACTTAGATAAAAGCAAAAGAGGAAGATACGGTACCGGCGCGGGCGCCTCGCGCGTGGATCCTTTACATTAGGTGCAAGTAGCGTAATTCGTTATAGTCAACTCGTTCGCGCTTGTGCCCGAGTACGTCTTTCTATCTCTTTTTTTATTTGCGCGTGTAGTTGTATGTAGTCCAAATGTCAACGATGATTTCTATGACTATACCGTATCTTCCTCTTTTGCTTTTATCTAAGGGGACACATCCATCTTGTGTAAGTACGTAAGCTAATTCAAATGCGAGCGGACGAAGTTGAAATAAAAAACTATTAAGGAATAAATTTATAATCTGAAACATTATAAATAATGTATTAAAAAACAAACTCTCACGTTTTTATCCTCGAGGGGGTAGGCAGAGGTATTCCATTTCTGGATATCCCCACTTTCCACGAGATATTCGTTGGACCCCTAAACGTGACAGGTGGTAAGCCAATCGCCGGACCGGGTCTTTTACACATTTCTCAGAATTAATCCTGGGACCTGCCGGTTTCCTCACCATGTTTTCCTTCACCGTCGAGCAAGTGATAAATAATGTATTTATTAATACTAAAAAACAGCAAATAAAATATTTCGTGGGATCTCTACGAGGGATACTTTATTTATCTACTTCTTTGATCGTACTGATAGTGCCGAAAATCTTATTACACCTATTCCAAGGGGAGAGACCCTTTGAGCAGTGCGTGACCTTGTTAAACGTACCTATACAAACTCTCGTATGACCAATATGAAACCAATGAATTATTTTTAGAAATATATTTTGCTACCCAGAAAAGCAAGCTTTACGTTGGTGAAAGAAATTTTAAAATCGATCTTTTAGTCTTGGAACCTTTAAATTAAAAACAAACATACAAATCTTTTCTCTTTATAATATTAGTGGAGACTCGATAAAAGAAAAGCAGCGTGAGGAAACCCGCGGTGCATAATGGTGACTTTAGACTTTCCCAATAAAATGCAAATTAACTTGTACCCACGTTTAGTGCGAGTTGGTCAACAAGTTAAAAACAACTAAAGCTTGCATAAACGACTATTACCTGAACTTAAACCTTGTTCTGCTGTTACGTTGTTCGCTAATAGTAATTCTAGCAAACAAAATGCAAATAAGGCAACAGATAACAGCACAAAGCCAGTAATCTATGGGTTGTTACGGGAAGCGTTTGACGTCAGTGCTGACGGAACACTAAGCTGTCGGTGACCCCTGTCGACGGGTATTAGTTTGCGGTTTGCCGGTACTGCCGGTAGACAGCGCGCCGCAAAACCAATATAGGTACGTTAAGGAATAAATGACGCATTGATACTGGAAGAGAAACGATTAAAACTCAGGTAGTGTACGAATGCGTATTGTAAAAACTAACAAACCCATTTAAAGATGGAAAACGTGAAGAAATTAGCAGAGAAGAACTGTCTGAGGATTGTAATGGGAATAATGACACAGTGATGGCCCTACTGGAAGAGAAATTTCGATTAATAATCAGGGAAGTTTTGCAAACACTACCAAAAACTAGCTCGACGAATAAAAAGGTCAGGAATCAGAAGGGAAGAATTGGTTAAGGCTAATTGTAGAATTAATTGTGTAGCTGCTATTACTAAGTTGGAAGTCAGGTTTGATTCCAATTTCGAGAATATACCTACCAACATTTTTAAAATAAACTTACATATTTTTCTCGACAATTCACAGCATGTGGAAACCTGCAAGGAAGAATTGTTAGATCATTGTCATGAAATATATGAAGCACTGATGTCTCGATTTCAACAAAAATTTCCGATTCCGAAAAATGAGTTTTCAGGCGCAAAGAAAAGCGTCAAATTTTGGCCCTCTGCGCTAAACGAAGTTACCGCTTTTCGCTTCCGTCGAATAGAAAAAAAGTATACATACCAAGGAAAGTAAATAAGAAATCCTCAGACATGATCTGAGACATTTCTTATTTTAATTCCCTTGGAATGTAATATTCTATTTTCAAAATCTTAAGAAGAAAAGGTAAGTCGAGTAAGAAAGAATTGAATATGAAGCAACAGTATCTGACTTACTGATCTGTATGAAACTGCGACACAAGGCAAAACAGATTGTGTAGGTGTTACACAACCAACAGTTATAATAATAAATCATTATTTCAGCCAATATTTACATTAGATAACGTAAACAGACACCCATATTATATACCTTATATCTAACATACATATAAAATATAACTAAACTATTTTAAGCTAGCTTGTTATAAACTAACTCTCGTCATTCTCTCAAATCTTTCAGTTACCATTCCAAAATACTCTGGTATTTGGAAAGGAATATCTCCGTTCGGGAAAAGTTTGATGCTAGAAACCAATCAAATAAAACTGTTGAGGATTGGTAATGACTAGTTCTTGTTACATTACGCTTGCCCCCTTTACATTCCAGGGGGTGATCGAATAAGAGCCATGGGTATACTTACCCACTTTATAATATTGCCTTACTTTTTACATGATATCAATCAATCTGCACCGTCGTCAGCTATAATCTCGTTAGCGCGCTCGTTAGCTGTCCGGATCATAGACTCCGGACCCCGTACGGATCCGGCACTAATTGCCTTTGTTATCCGGGCATCGGATTTTTTCGCCTTTTTACTACTAGAATCCGAGTTAGTACTTTACGTCTTTAGCGGTTTAGTGATTAGTGGGCAAATAGATTTAAATATAATAGGGCATAGAGGGGACAAAGCGAGGAAAATTTAAAGTCAAAAGTTATTCCAAGTGGAATAATTCTAGTACAACTTCGACCGAATGACAGCTCGCGTTCATACTAACTGACATGACAAGGACATGACGCTTAGGTTTCAAAGTTTTGTATGAAAATATTCCCAATGCCCTATAATATTTAAATCTCTTTGTTAGTGGGTACCTTTAATCTTTATGGGTTAGAGAGTGTTGGGGTGTCGCCAAGAGTAACCATTTATGAAAGTGACATTAGCTAAAGTGATGTGTTCAAAGACGTTTAAAGAAAAAGTTTTTCTCTCTGATTTTCTTCCAACCTCTTTGGATGTGTCATTTGTCTTATAATGCGGGGATACCAATTGCGGGCCTGTTGGCCCAGTTGGTGGACTCTGCCTTCTGAGTCGCGGGTTTTATGCCAAATCGAGGTCAACATTTGTTTGCATAGACATGTCTATGCTGCAGATGATAGTGAAAAGTATACTTCGTTAATAATGTCCCTTATACCTAAACTTAAGAGTAAGCGCTTGTAGAAACAAAACAAAAAAGTTTTGTTTATTTATGCTCACGTACTATCTCAGAGGTTGGCAAAAGTAGGTACATATCTCATTTCTAGAAGTAATTTTAATCGACAACGATTATAATTACTTAAAAAATATCTCTGCCTATCTCCTGAACGTGGCCGGTGGTGAGACGATCGCCTAGAACCTTCCACCACCTACCATACCACAATTTTCTAAAACGATCATAGTTTAGGAACATTCTGTGTCGTACCATAAAATAAAAAATAATCTCACGCCTTTCATCCCCGGGGGAGTAGGCAGAGGTATTCCATTACTGGATAATACCTATCCACATTTCACGAGATACATTGGACCCCTAAACGTGATAGGTGGTGAGCCCATAATATGGTGGTGTGTCGTACGTACCATATTCCTCTTAAAACATTATTGTTTTGCATAGTGATGTAAAATAACAAATATTAATTATGTCATTATTGTCTATTCTCTACAGAGTAAAGCAAGATACCTACAGACTTATGTGCATATAGTGTCATCACGTTCGTGCCATGCTTATGAAAGAAACATAAATAAAGTCTTTTTTACACAAAACGATATTTACACAACTTTACTTTATTTTATAATCTTATTTTAAGAATTGATAGGCGTGATTACACTTCCCACGTGTACCTATAGCATTGTAATTTCGCCTGGTCACTCAATTATGCACAGTATGCATAGTCATTTGCAAATCCTCGTAAAGTATGGTTAATCACATGTATAGCCGACCCACATTTGGGTCTTCGCGTTACACGTGCATTATGCATATGTAATGGCAGTTAGCGTCGTATAACTCTACACAACACATGCATATTGTACATTTTCATAGCGTTTTTAATAAGATAGATGAACGTATCATTTTATGTTCTTGCTTATTTTTTGTTTTCGATCTTTCCGTTGACAACATGAACCAGTAACAGCCCACGTCTGCATTTTCAGTCTTTTCCCACATACGAGAAACTATGAGCTTAAGCTAAGTTAGACGGGCTTGTTGACTCAGTTGGTAGTGACCCTGCCACCTGAGTCGGAGGTCGCGGGTTCGATCCCCGCTCAATGCCAACAAGTGTGCATGAACATATCTGTTGGCTTCGTGTCTGGGTGTTTAATACACACACCGGCACAATTAGCGGAACAGAAAAAAAAAGGAGAAAAAAGAGGGAATTTAGAACAATGAATGTAATTTTTAAACAATATATTATTTAAAATGAAACAACAATTAAATTAACATGTTTTGACATTCATTTGTAACACCATACTTAAAATTTTATAAAAATAAAAATTAAATTAAACAAAATGCATTTTTCTTCGATTTTTAATTATAGAGAAACAGCAGAAAATTCAAGATTTTCCAAAGTTTAACAACAATTTCAATGACTGTTCAATATCGAGTGTTTCCTCCTCGTGCTCTGATGAGGGTTTCCATCCGTCTGGGCATGCTGCGGATGATGTTATCAATGGTTTCTTGGGGCAACCTCTGCCATTCTTCAAGTAATGCGTTTCGCAACTCGTTGAGATTATTGGGAGGGGGCATTCTTGACTTTACACTCCTCTTTAGCAAGTCCCAGACGTGTTCTATAGGGTTCATATCGGGGGACCGTGCTGGCCACTCCATCACCGTTATACCAACATGGTTTAGGTATGTCTGTACTGTGCGAGCACTGTGAGCCCGAGCATTATCCTGCATTAGAATGAAGTTGTTACCAATAAAGGGGGCAAATGGCACAACATGTTCTTCTAAAATGTCCCTGATATACCGATCAGCATTCAGATTCCCGCCATCGACCACTACTAACTCCGTACGAGCTCCTAAACATATTCCTCCCCAGACCATAATTGAACCGCCGCCATATGCAACTGTATTTTCAAAATTAGACTGGATATACCGTTCTCCTTTGCGTCTCCATACTCGCTGCCTTCCATCAATTTGATTTAACATAACTCTGCATTCATCAGTAAAAAGAACCTGTCCCCAGTCGTCGAAGTCCCAATCACGATGTTCACGACCAAAGTGTAGACGGTTTGTGCGATGATGTCTCTCAAGTTTTGGGGCTTGGCTTTGGCTATACCCACTTCTTCGAATCTTCTACGAACTGTCCGCTCACTCATCCTTACTGCTCGTACCTCTTCCAGTAAATTTCGAGCCTGCACCGCCGTTAGTCTCGTGTTCCGTCGGACTTGAAGTTGGAGAAAACGGTCATCCCTCCTTGAAGTACACCTTTTCCGGCCTTGTCCTCTCCTTCTCACTAGAGCATTCGTCAATCTGTATCGTTGGATGCTACGATAAATCGTTGATAACGATCGACGAAGGCTTCTGGCAATCGATCTGTAGGTTTGACCATTTCTCCTCATTTGATCTGCCCTAATGATTTCTGATGGCGTTAAATCAGGCATAATTAGATGCTCGTAAATTATCAATATGCGAAAAAACTCAAAAGCCTCAAAAACTGCAATTCAAAGCTTTTCAAATGGAATTCACGAACCTTCTAAAAACGGACAAGCGGTGGAAAAAATGAATCAATGAAAATTAAAACAAAAGAATGAAAAAAAGGGCAGTCGCTTAGTATTCCATTTTTAAATTAAAACCCAAATTTAAAAAAAGCTTGTTTAGCCGGCCAGTAACACGCAAAAATGCGTAAATACTCCCTTTTTTTTCTGTTCCGCTAATTGTGCCGGTGTGTGTATTTATTTAAGAATGTTTATTAGTTGTTCAGTACCCATAGTAGAGGCTCTGCCTAGTTTGGGACTGAATAGCAGTGTGTAAATCGTGTCCCACAATTATTATTATTATAAGCGTCTTAGTTTAAAGCTTACCACAGGAGCCCGTCATCTTGAAGATGGCGTAGGCTGCTTGCTGGCAACACTTTTTAGGAAACCTTCGGAAATCTGACTTTAGTTAACCTCTTTCTCCTGTTAAATTTCACAGGATTACTTACGACGAAAAATCACACTGACTTCGTAAGTATAGCAGGCTGGATGAAGGAGAGTAGTAAGTGCAACGAATGGAAATTCATTTCATATGCTTTTTCAAATACCTATTACTCATGAAATGACCTAACCCTATTTCTAGCATTTTGCATTTTCTACAAAGCTTCTGGTTTTATCAAATAAAAATGTTTTTATTTAATGTGGGGGCCTAGAATTACAGACTCATAGTTATTGTTAGTATCTATGTAGGTACTTATAGCTATGTTTATGTTTACATTTATCACTACCCATTTAAACAGGGCAATTATTAATATTAAAATTATGTTTTCACATCTCCGGGTGGTTAGCGGCAAATTTCGGCCCGCTGCGCTATACCAAGTTGCCGCTTTCCGCCTCCGTCGATAAGAAAAAAAGTTTACACACCTCGGGAAGTAAAAAACTAAGCCTCAGATCACATGTTTGTAATCCGCGGCTTCGCCTCGATCAACAATTACATGTGATCTGAGACAATTCTTATTTTACTTCCCCAGCCCCCCTAGCCAAGTGGCATTGTACAATCTAATCGAATGTTCTTTTTGATTGACATGTATGGGATTAACATAAGCACTTGCCAACGAGCGCTAACGCTAGTGTCAATCCCATACATGTCAATCTAAAAGAACATTCAATTAGATTGTGCAATGCCACTTGGCTAGGGGAGCTGGTGTGTACTATTCTAGAAGTAGGTAGTACATACCCAAGGTTCGACATAATAAGTACTTCTAGAGATATGGATGTCATCACATTGCCTCATTTATACGAGTAATGAAAGTCATTCGACTCCACAGCTTAGTTTCATGTTTCATCCACATTCACAACGTAACATTGTAATTTTCACTTGATATTCTTAGTCAATAGACAAAATTGAAGTTACACAGAATGATCCCGTACGTATTATCTCCACGAGAATTCTTCCTTTGTTATTCCCATTGTGTCTTAATTGGTTTAACGAAAATTTCACCACCCAAATTTTATGTCGGCAGAATTACACAAAGAGATGTACGAAAACCAAGTTGTACTTAATAATTTATTTGCTTCCTTTCGCTTATTACGGGCGATGAATACTTCATGGCGGAAGCAGCTGAAAATTAGTGTTTTTATGCTGAAAATGTGGTCCGTTCTAAAGCAGTTCATACACAGACCCGTTTTAACTATGTTAGTAAAGCCTGTGCATTTACATTACCCATCAACTAACCGGATGTAGATATTGAGCGCCTGCGGAAGACTGATGCTTGACTGGCCTTATTTGTCTCTGCCTACCCTGCCTACACAATCGGATATAGGTGTGTTTGTATTTTGTATAATTCTATATGTGCCCTATTTTTGTTTGCATTATTTGGCTGTGGTTTAAATTGTAAATTTATAAATGTGTAACATTTAATAGGTATCTGGCTACGATACTTACATATACTTACACATTTTATTAGCAGAAATGTAAGAAAATATAAAATATATACTCACCCCTTATTCTCGAGAGGGCTATCAGACTTAGTCCATTTCTGGACATACAGGCTGATGTCAAGTTAGTGGTGAATTATGTATTTAGGTAAGATTTCCAGCTGGTAAAATACAATAACTCTATATTGTACACCAAAAGCAATACAACATGGATATTATTGGATATATATATTCATTAAAGTACAATGGGCAGTCTTATCTTATTTTATCTCATCCAGACAACCTGGTACATGATTTGACTCGGAATTGAAGCTTTCCATCTTCGACGTAATCGTTTTCTTTTCACGTCGAAAACCCACAGTAATAACAAATATTAAACGTCACAAAATCAAATACACAGCAAGACAGATACTTAAGTAGGTCAGTAATTCAAATTCACAGCACTTACATGACGTTAATTAATTATTTTGAAATGCGGAAGCGTGAGCAGATGGAACACATCCGAAGGTTTACAGCCTCAAATATTCCTAATTAGCGAGTTCTCGTAACTTGATACACAGCTACAAACTTTGCGACTGAGTCGAGTATACTTGAAATAAAACTTGGAGGGCTACAGTTGGTTTTATGTAGTGCTTGGAAAAATGTACAGCCGGGCTCTGAACTACTTGACCGATTTTAGCAAATTAAAATTGGAAGTTGTGAATATTGTAAATAAATGTATTTTTTCTTGTATGACAAATGCTGAAAGTTTCACCTATCTGCACCAGCCGTAGCATAAGCCCAAAATGTCCCTTATCCAGAATGTCCCTTATCCAGAATATCCCTTACCCAGAATGTCCCATAACAAAAAATTACCAATTAAATTATACACTATGCTTACTTAATAATTGTGGGACACAATTCAAACACAGTTATTTAGTCCCAAACTAGGCAGAGCCTGTACTACGGGTACTAAGAAACTGATAAACATACTTAAATAAATATTAAACACCCAGACACGAAGCCAACAGACATGTCCATGCACACAAATGGCCCCGAGCGGGGATCTAACCCGCGACCACCGTCTCAGAGGGCAGGGTCACTATCAACTGAGCCAACTGTCCCGCCAAATGAAAGACCGAATATAATAATAATAAAAAAATACATTGTTTTTATATTATAGCGAATATAGAGGAGGTAAGTGAGACAAAATAAAACATCTATCGTCAAATCTACATGATATAATCGCCTCGTAAGAATCTTTCTCTATACTCATCACACCTGTAGACGGTTCGACAGATATATAAGTGTGAGTTGTTAGTGTTGCACTATTTACACGGCAACGAAGCATCATAGCAACTTGATATTATTTTGCACTGAGGTAGTTGAGGAACAGAGAAGTGAGTACAGTACGGCTGTTTTAACTTGGCAACATTTTTAGCGACCATTTGGCGGTATGAGAGGGGGTTTGCGCAGTTGTCTATGTTCAGAGAAGCCAAGTTTAAACGGCCGTACTGTAGATTACTTTTTATCCCGAAACTCGATCGAAGCAAAGGTCGCGTTAAAGTTTCTAAAGTTGATAAATTTCTTTCTGAAGAAGAAGTAAACTGAGACTTAATAAATTAAGCGTGTATGTGAGTAAAGTGCCCGTGCCCTACGATGACAGTATTTCGATATTTCATATTTTGACATGAATACTTCTTTTACTTTCACGACAACAGTTTTGAGGGACTCCGAATTTCTTTGCTTGTTTAGTCAAATACATAATCGTGGCTTATCCCTGAGGCGAGGCTGGGTTGCTTCGAAGTTGTATTTATTTCGATAAACCGAAGCGAAGCAAGGTGCCATATTCATTAAATAAAATCATAAATCCAATTACTTAAACGTGAAATTCTTGTATTTATTTATGTATGTATTTATATATTTTGGGTATCTTGGAAACGGCTTTTTCGGGTTTGATTAATTTTGTATACAGACACTTTTGCATTTTAAGTTCAGCTGCATAGTTGTTTTCTTGTAAAAACACAAAAAATATACAATACTGGTGTTAGTTGAGCGAATTATAATAATAATCCCAGAATTTACTGTAACCGCACAGTCTAGGTAGGCTCACCACCTGCCATGTTTAGGGCTCCAAAAATACTGGTGAAATAGGCTGGGAGGCAAGGCCTCTGGGGGAAAAATGCGTAAGCATATATTAATATAGATCAGTGATAGCATTACGGTTAGAAAGCCCGCTTCTCATGATGATAATCAGTAAGGCTCGTCGTTCCAGAAATGGAATACCTCTGCCTACCGGGTATAAGAGGCGAGTATTTTTTTTATTGTTATATTTATAAAAAGAGCAGTGATTACGGTTAAAGAGCCGGCCGAAAATCAGTGAGGCTCGGGTTCGAATCCTGGCATGTACCAATGAGTTTTTCAAAAACTTACGTACATATTTATCACTAGCTCGAAGGTGAAGGAAAACATCGTGAGGAAACCTGCAGGTCTCAGAATTAATTCTGAAACATGTGTAAATAGACCCGGTCCGGCGATGGGCTCACCTGCACCTACCTATCACGTTTAGGGGTCCGATATATCTCGTGAAATGTGGGTATATCCCGTAATGGAATACCTCTGCCTACCCCCTCGGGGTGGTTTTTTTTATACAAATAAATAAAAATACAGTCATAATATTGTAAGCTCATATTTTTGCGAGACCTTTGGTTGACCCAGAAACCTATAATAATCGGGACGTGAGTTAGGATGGCTGACTTAGCTGTATGACCACAGTGTATGCCATACATTGTGCGTAAAGTCGTAAACACAACGAAAACTGGAACCAACGAACCAAATCTCGTGACATAATGCCGGATTAGACTTCGTGCGACTTCATATAGCCAAGTTATTGGTTAAAATAATAAAAGGAATAAAATATAACGTAGCTACACTCAGTATATTTGGAATAGATTGAGAATAAGATAAAAACAGCAGAGTAATCAAAACAAAACCGACTTTAATCAGGAAACTAAAAAATTAAAAAGCACTAATCGCCACTACGATTTTAGAAAGCTCCCCTCGATTTCTCTGGGATGCCATCATCAGATCCTGGTACCCTTATCATGGTAAAACTTTTGAGACCTTTCCAACAAAAAAAGAATAATCGAAATAGGTTAATATAAGCGACGAAGTTATCCGCGAACATACATTACAAAAACTGTCAAATTGAGAAACCTCCTGCTTTTTTGAAGTCGGTTTAAAAAGGAATACCTAAGTCAATTTCAAACTACGAGTTACTCAAAGTAGTAAAAAAAAATACTAAAGAAATAAGGGTGAGCTCTAAGTTGTAAGACTGAAAAAAGCGTCAAATATAGACGCCGATAATGAGACTCATTGTGATTCAACGACAATCGCGTCTTACACACAGTCTGGAGGTATTTGGTGTTCTATTGTACTTATTTGTATAAATCGAAACTTTCGATTACGAATACGTAGTATTCATATAATCTGCTGGAATCAAAAGGTTTTGTAAACTCGTCACAAAGTAAACTTTTCAAATAAAAAAAGCATGTGTAAACTTGCCACACATTAATTTTTAGGGTTCCGTACCTCAAAAGGAAAAAACGGAACCCTTATAGGATCACTTTGTTGTCCGTCCGTCCGTCCGTCTGTCAAGACCCTTTTTCTCAGGAACGCGTGGAGGTCTGAAGCTGAAATTTATATCAATTACTCAGGTCTACTGTCCCTTGAAGCTGTGAAAAAATCAAACTTCTAAGCCAACGCAATCAAGAGATACAGCCGTTTATGCCGCAAATTTTCGACACTTGCAAGGGAATCAAAACCTACAGGGTGCTTCCCGTGAACTCAGAATCTTGAAATTTGGTACGAAGCAACGTCTTATAGCATAGATAAAGGAAAAATTACGAAAACCATAAATTTGCAAGGTTGTACGGAACCCTCGGTGCGCGAGTCCGACTCGCACTTAGCCGGTTTTTTTTTGTTAAGTAATCTCGCGACACATTATTTACAACTTTTTTTTTATGTTAGTTAACTCAGAACTTTCCGAATTTAATGATTCTTTTTTTATTCGAAATCTGGTGGTTCCCGTGTCCCATTATAATTTGGTCCAGTTCTGACAATGGCATCCACGAGAAAACCATAAAAGTTTAAGTCGGTTTTTAGTCTTTAGAGTTTTATATTAAAGTTTACTTTAAATTCGTTACATTGATTTTCGTAAAAAGCAATCGAAAACGACTGAAGAAAGCGTCATATAGACGGTGCTAATGAGGCTCATTGTGATTCATAGACAATCCAGAGGAATAACTAATTCGTGTTTACTCAGCCGCTTCGTTATAGTTGCAACGCTAATGAGAGGGTTGGGTGTGTCGCACATAGATGACGTATGTCGCAGCGACTTTTAACAAAATCTCGCATTTTATACCAGAACTCGTATTTAACTTTGACGGACCTTTAGCTCAGTTGGTCTGTGACCTTTCCTTCTGAGTCGGAGTTTACGCTCGGGGCCAACATTTATGTGAATGAACATGTCTGTTGGCTTCGTGAGTGTTTAATATTTGTTTAAGTATGTTTATCAGTTGTTCAGTACTCATAGGTACAGCTCTGCCTAGTTTGGAACTCAATAACTGTTGCTGGTGGGGTGCTGTTATACATATATATGCCTCATAATCAATTCTTGAAGCTGCGGGTTTCCTCGCTATATTTTCCTTCACCGTTGGGGTGGTAGATTTTACCGTTAGTGACCCCGTGACGTAAAGCTGAGACGTGGCCGTTTTGCTTGCATAACTCGACCATTTCCTTGTATTCATTTACCAGTCACAACGAGGACGCCGGCGGCCCTATACAAAATGTGACATTTCCAGTCCAGTGTCAACGAGGACGCCGGCGGCCTCGCGGCTACTGGCAGTGCGCCTGTGGTGAAAAGTCAAATGCGAAAAATTTTTGTTTTGTTTCTGTCAACTGGATGGGTTAACTGGTATGGTTGTTGTTCAAGCTAATAAAGTTTCTATTCTATTCTACTCTTTTGAATTCCGTGATAATGTTACGATAATTTTTAAATTGTTATGTAGGTATGTCGCTCCGACACGCGACTTACTGTGAACCGTCTTAGGCAAGAGTTCCATTACGTCTTTTGAACGTTGCGTCTACAAGTGTGTAAAGGGGAATTCACGCAAGTGCAAGTTGTTTTGGTGCTCCTAATTTCACATGCTTTACATACAAATAAACAATAAAAACCAACGTACCACCGTACGTACAATAAAAACGAAAAACGTGAAAAACATGTTTCTATTTTATTCCTTTTTTATAAATTTGTTTTTACAGTTGTTATTTTTTTATTTATAGAGACAGTAAAAATACATATTTAAAAAAAATTACTATAACTACGGTTTATGAAATACAGCATATTTACACATTCAAAAAGAGGGACAGACAGAGATGGACAGCGAAGTCTTAGTGATTTCATTTATTTTCATGTCACATGATTACATTTAAAGTCTTACAAATAAAATCTTAGGTGCAAATGTAACACCTTGTAATAGGGTCATTTGGGTACAGAAGCCAAATAAACACTTTTCTTGTATGGGAACCCCATATTTGTTATTATAGCGGCAATAGTAATAGGTATTCTGTTTCTCTACCAACAAGTATCACTGCTCTTCCGGTATTCCTATATTCGTGCAATTATGTGAATATTCCCTCATATTTCGAAGACAAATGTTCGGCTTATTCCTTCCTATAGCCTTCTCTTTTGCGCTTGAGCGTGACTGGGCAAAGTTAATACGCTAAAGCAGTAAGGTAACTACGCCCTTATTCAAAGATTACTACCTACGCTTCGTTGTAGCTTTAGGCCTGTCATGCAAAATTTTTGTAAAATTGTATTTTATTATATTATTAATATTGGTTCTAGGATACTGAAATAATCGAATGATTTTTTAAATACACTAAATTATTTAATATCTGTTTTTATAAATTATTGATTGAAAAACACTTTACTAAATTTATTATATACCTACCTACTGTGAATGTGTCTGAAATGAATATTTTTTATTTAGATTTGTTAGTATTTTATTCTTATTTATTAAAATTTGTAGCGACCCTACATAGAACGCGCCAATAGACGAGCGAGTTCTAAACCGCGCTATCGAAGTCTTCTAATGAGTTTGTATAAATAGAACTGTCCAACATCAACCGTTGGACTGCGGTCTTCAGGCACGATAACCTCGCCTGGCGGAAGATCTGCCCTTTTTACGATGGAGGAGCATTCCACCTCCGCTCCTCCATAAATTTATGACTTCTTAAAAAAAACTCAGAACGGTCCCTCGCGTGTTATAAATGTAAAATGTGACCATTTCTCAACGTGGCACCCCTAAATGCATATCGAAACTCGTTTAGAGATCTGTTCCAGCGAGTGCCTGAGTGAATTTGTCGTTTCAGACATTTTTACGTAGTTACCCTACTGCTCTAGCTTATATATTTACTGTGATGGGGGTGGAGGAATAATGACGTCAGCCAAAAAGTAATTTTCGCGGTGACTTGCGTCGACGTCACTTGTTTTGCGGAGTCACGACCAAGAGTCGCTACTGACCTAGTAACTAGTAATTAACTATTTCGTTTCTGCGACCTTTGGAAGGAAGGGATGTTTTAAATTAGTTCTTTAATATTTAGCTTACGTAGTTATGGAGAAAATAATGTTGGGTCTTTCAACAACTATAACCGACATTTAGAATAATAAGAGCAGTGATAGTCCAGTGGTTAAAGAACCCACTTCTCATGAGTGAGGCTCGGGTTCGATGCTGATTACCTATATTGTATTAATAGTCGGTTAGTATTAGTGAACCCAACACTTTGGCACCCGGAGTTTAACACTTAGAATGTGTAACATAAATTAATCAATTGAAAAAAACGCGGCTGTGTGGGAAGTTTGCTGAAATGATTCTAAAACCATTTTCCTTCATCTGGTGCAGACGGGTGAAAATCACACGAAATTCCGAGAAGATATGAAAATGAATCTAGCAACATCTCACACTTAAAAATCAAACGTCAAAAAATAGAATCTCCATTTTCAACCGACTTTTAAAAAGGAGGAGGCTATCAATTCGACTGTATTTTTTTTTATGTTTGTTACCTCAGAACTTTCGACTGGGTGAACCGATTTTGATGATTATTTTTTTATTTAAAAGCTGGTGCTTCCCATGTGGCAATTTGGTCCAGTTCTGACAATGGCGTCCTTGGAAAAACTTGGAAGAACTCTTTCGAGTTCTAGATGTTATTTTTGTGATGTGTCACTATCATTACGCTCTTTTTTTGCAGTCCGGTAAACATGGAGCTTATGACACTCCAACCCCTGCGGAGATGACGATTATAGCGACAGCTGGAAATTATTTATTGTGACGTCGCGCGTCGCCAAGGCAGGGTTAGGTACATTAAATAGGTAAATAAATAAACTGCTCTATATAGTCCCAAACTAATTTGGGATCTCAATTTCACTAATTATTTTTACTTATTTAATATAAACGGGAATATAAATAAAAATACAATTTAAAATTTTAAACTATAGATTAAATACCTCCTCCAAAGCATCACATCGAGGCAGCGTACCCATTGCCCCTTTGCACGGATATGCAAACTCTTTGACAGAAGTTGCCAGCTCTTGGATCTTGTGTCGCCTTTTACTTATTATATATTAAGTTGTATGTTTATCAGTTATTTAGTACCCATAGTCTGTACTATGGATACTAAACAACGAAGCCAACAGAAATGTTCATGGACACAAATGTTGGCTTCGAGCGAGGATCGAACCAGCGATTCAGAAGGCAGGGTCACTATCAACTGAGTCAACAGGCCCGTCAAACTTCTATAACTTGTTGATACATACCTATACCTAAGTTAGACTTCGCCAAAGGAATAGACTCCCATATTTTCATGAGTACCTCTGAAAAACATAACCCTACCTCCGGAAAATGACCGAAATTTACTGAAAACGTTAATACGGAACTAACGACTAAGAAATTATTGTACCTAATTAGTGAAATTGAGGTACGAGTAGGTACCCGTGAAATTTAATGAATGAATTCAATTAAAATAACTTTTACTATAAGAGCTTTGAAATTTGCAAATAAGAATAACATCTGTTTATTATAAAATTATGTAACAGAATAAACGTAATCCCTGAAATTAGTTTATTCATTATCGATTACTTAATCGATTTCAGCTATTTTTAATATGTGTCAATTTTTTCCAAAAAAAGATTTAGCATAGCTGAATTCAGTGCTACCTATGGAAACCGTACTAATATTGCTTTTTATTTAAAAAAATTGTTGGACCCAACTAAAGTACAAAGGCATCTTATTTTTTTTATATTAATATATTAATTGGGGTGTATAAGGAATTACGCTTATTCTATTAAGCGTTGTTATAGGCACTTCACCCTCAAAATTACTAAGCTTCGATTAATACAGGCCTTTGTTTACGTTATTTAAGATCAAAATAAATAAAAATAAATAATCTCACGCCTTTAATCTCTGAGGGGGAAGGCAGAGGTATTCCATTTCTGAAAATACCTACATTTCACGAGAATATTCGACCCCTAAACGTGATAGGTGGTGAACCCTTCGCCGGACCGGGTCTGTTACACATGCCTCTGAATTAATTCTGAGACCTGCGGGTTTCCTGACGATGTTTTCTTTCACCTTCAACCAAGTGATGAATATGTAGGTAAGTTTTGAAAAACTCATTAGTACATGCCAGGATTTGACTCCAAACCTCACTGATTATCATCATGAGAAGCTTTGACCGTCTATCACTGCTCTACTTATTTAAGATCTAAATATTGTCTGAATTAATGATTTATTATTATTTTTATTAATCAAAATTACCTATTCGTAACCCCTCCGCTTGTACAATATGTAACAGAATAATCGCAATTCCTGAAATTAGTTTGATCAGTATCGACAACTTAATCAATTTCAGATATTTTTAATATGTGTTACATTTTTCAGAAAAAATAACCTATGGAAATGGTGCTATTATTCCTCTTTATTTAAGAAAATCGGTTAGACACAACTAAAGTTCGAATGATCATATTTTTTTATATTAACACACTAATTGGGGTGTACGAGGAATTGCGCTTATTCTGTTACGCGTTGTATACTCTACGTTGGAAGAATCTAGTCTTAATAGCAATTTATTTAATGTCTATTGTCATCATCACTACATAGTATAAAACAAAGTCGCTTTCTCTGTCCCTATATCCCTATGTCCTTATGTCCTTATGTCCCTTTGTATGCTTAAATCTTTAAAACTACGCAACGGATTTTGATGCGGTTTTTTTAAATAGATCGAGTGATTCAAGAGGAAGGTTTTAGTATAAGCATTGCACCCGTGCGAAGTCGGGGCGGGTCGCTAGTCATGTATAATTTATTTGTGTTGCATCTAGGTTCAATATGTGGATGGATGTGGATGAGGCGCGAGAGGTATGCCAGGATCGTGGCAGGTGCCGGGCTGTTGTCTCTATATGACTACCCCTTCGGGAAAAAGGTGTAAGCATGTATGTTCAATTGGAGATCTGTTACATAATATTGAATCATATAGAATATAAAAAGGTGAATTCAAATTTATCCCATCTCTAATTACCCCTAATATTATAAATGTAACTTAGTGTCTGTGTTTGAAAGCGGCAGAAACGAATTTAATTTTATTTAAATTTATTTTAACACATTGAATTTAAGATTGTTTAAGAAAAGTTTTGCAGGAGTGGCTTCTAAATACAATGTTTCACAATATTCGCGAACTGTTAGATATGCGGAATTTTTAATAAGTTTTGTCTGTCCTTTAATTGACCTTTTTATATTTGCATGCGACATTTATTTAGCTGAACATGTATGCACATACATAGTTTATAACATCTTTACAACATGTTTGAAGCAAATAAAAATTTACTATACTGACAAAATTTTGCATTTGCTCGCATCTTGAGGAAACCTGTAGGCCAATTTTCCCGGGCAATGTCTCGGGTAAAAATAAATATATATCGTAAATTTTTAAAGCATTCCGAATTATAGTGCCTTTCCCTGTTCCGAAAATTGCGAAGAACAACTAAAGCTTGAGTGACATGACCCCTAAAGAATACCTTCTGCCCTAATTCTTAAAGCTGCTCAGTTAATTAATGAAGGGTACATTTTAAATTAAATTTCGTTAAACTGAGCACTAAATAAATTTAATTATTTATACATCCTGGAATTTTCTGTTTACTAAAACATTCCTTATTATTCTTTAACTAACAGCGATAGATCTGTGCCCAACTCTCGTGCGTGTGCTCGCGTTCGAACCCTGATGAGTGCATGAGTTTTTCAAAAACTTCTATAACTACATAGTATAAACCAAAGTGGCTTCTAGTCTGTCTGTCCCTATGTATGCTTAGATCTTTAAAACTGCGCAACGGATTTTTTGCGTTTTTTAGGGTTCCGTACCTCAAAAGGAAAAAACGGAACCCTTATAGGATCACTTTGTTGTCCGTCTGTCCGTCCGTCCGTCCGTCTGTCAAGACCCTTTTTCTCAGGAACGCGTGGAGGTATGAAGCTGAAATTTATATCAATTACTCAGGTCTACTGTCCCTTGAAGCTGTGAAAAAATCAAACTTCTAAGCCAACGCAATCAAAAGATACAGCCGTTTATGCCGCAAATTTTCGACACTTGCAAGGGAATCAAAACCTACAGGGTGCTTCCCGTGAACTCAGAATCTTGAAATTTGGTACGAAGCAACGTCTTATAGCATAGATAAAGGAAAAATTACGAAAACCATAAATTTGCAAGGTTGTACGGAACCCTCGGTGCGCGAGTCCGACTCGCACTTGGCCGGTTTTTTAATAGATACAGTGGTTCAAGAGGAATGTTCATAAGTATAAAATACATGCACAATATACTAGAATCCTTCTTTGACACATTAATAATCCTACTTTATATTAAAAAACGCGAAAGTTTGTGAGTATGGATGTGGATCTTTGTTGCTCTTTCACTCAAAAACTACTAAGCGGATTTTGATGAAATTTTACAGTTATACAGCTTATACATCAGAATAACACATAGGTTATATTTTATTCCCGTATTTTAGTAGCATATAAATTGAAGCGAAGCGAGGGCGGGTCGCTAGTACTTACATATACATATAAGTTACACTTACACGTACAGTCAAGAGCAAGTCAAGCTTGACACTACCAGTTTAAGCTGAGCTCTGATTTGTAGTGCGCGCCATAGAATACAGGGCCGGTTCAAAGTCCAAAGTGTCAAGCTTAGCGTGCTCTTGACTGTACATATCATAACGGTGAAGGAAAACATCGTTAAGAAACCCCTAGGTAATTAATTCTGAGATAACTATATATAACAGAAAACCGGTTCGGCGATGGACTCACCGGCCCAAAAAATCCAGTGAAAATCGGTATTTTCAGGAATGAATGCCTACCCCCTTGCGGATATAGGAGCATATATATTTTTTCTTGTCCTTTGTCTCGGTTTGCAATGCCGCTGCCTCCTGAGTCAGAGGTCCCGGGGTTGATTTCCGCCGTCGCACATGGATATCTAACAGAAAATACAACGATTTTATGGTTGGTTAATAATTGAGACGTAAAGTTCGCCATGTCCACATTTTCTTGGTACAATAAAAAGAAATAATAAAAAAATGAAATAATCTCACGCCTTTCATCCCCGAGGGGGTAGGCAGAGGTATTCTATTACTGGATATACCCACATTTCACGAGAAACATTGGACCCCTAAACGTGATAGGTGGTGAGCCCATCGCCGGACCGGATCTATTTACACATATCTCAGAATTAATTCTGAGACCTTGGGGTTTCCTCACGATGTTTTCCTTCACCGTCGAGCTAGTGATAAATATTGGTAGAATACAGATTGATACAATAAATAAATAAATTTGTTGCCAAACAAAACGAAGATTGGTTCACCTGTCAGTATTTTTGAAGCCATTCGCGTGTGTTTGACCTGGCTTAACGTCCATTAGGCTTTCACTTTTTGCTACCGTCTTTATGGCAAATAGCTAGTTCTTGTATAGGTTTACATATTCTATATTATTCTGTTGACGGGCCTATTGGCTCATTTTATAATAATAAATTGTGGGACACAATTTACACATGGTTATTCAGTCCCAAACTAGGCAGAGCCTGTACTATGGGTACTAAACAACTGATTGACGCACTTAAATAAATATGAAACACCCAGACTTGAAGCCATCTGACATGTTCATGCACACAGATGTTGGCCCCGAGCGGGGATCGAACCCGCGACCTCCGATACCCTCAGAAGGTATATGCCCATCCAGTAACACCCCTTCCTGTAACACTGTTACTGGCTGGGAAAAAGATTCGTCATCGAGTAACAGTGTTACTGGTTGGTGATAAATAAATTCCCATCGGGTAACACTGTTACTCGATGACGAATCTTTTTCCCAGCCAGTAACAGTGTTACAGGAAGGGGTGTTACTGGATGGGCATATACCACTCAGAAGGCAGGGTCACCAACAGAGCCAACAGGCCCATGACAGGTTCGATCCCCGCTCGGGACCAAGTAGGTAGCAGACGGTTTTCATAAAAGTACCTAAGAGCTAGTGATGGTACGTAATTATATACCTACAAAATCAAGCTATGTTATAAAATACAGCCCTTGAGTTGCTTGCTGGCTCGGGGTACTGCATTTGGAACAACTCGTCGGTGGAGATGGGCTGCTGTTTACATTTAGCCGATCTTGTTTAGACTATTGACTGTTCTAAGTGTAATTCTTATTGTGTACAGAATAAAACACATTTTCATTTTCACACAAATTATCAGCAATCCAATAAAGTTTTGCCACTAGTCGGTCCCATCCACTGACTGACCGCGACCAACAATGCTGAATATGCGTAATACAAACGCAGAGCTGCGAGCATTTCCTTTCCTTCAATTACTGAGTTCTAACCCCATATTTCTGAAATAAAATGGTCCTTAATTCAACCTGGCAACCCTTTTAGCGCCTCTCAGTAAACAAGCCTTTGTGAGGTAGATTAAAATTATTAAGTAACATGTTTATTCTCTTTGTGGTTTTATTTGTTTTTCGTATGCGGTTTTATTTGTGTTATATCCTTTTTACAAATAAAACTTTAATATTACTATTTATTTAGGGCGAGAGGGTAAAATAATCAATTTGGCCAATTTGGCCAACTCCACAAACATAATTATCTACTGCCCTGTATCTACATCTACACTTATAATAAGTATTATTAGCTGCGCTTCGCGGTTTTACCCGCGTAGTTCCCGTTCCCGTGGGAATACGGGGATAAAATATAGCCTATGTGTTATTCTTATGTATAAGCTATATACCTAACTGTTAAGTTTCATCAAAATCGGTTCAGTAGTTTTTGCGTCAAAGAGGAACAAACATTCATCCATACATCCATACATCCATCCATACAAACTTTCGCATTTGTTATATTAGTAGGATAAAGAGGAAAGATTTGTATTTTTGTAACGAACTACTGACAATTAAAAAAATTCTTACAACAATGGAAAGCAAGGAAGAAAGAAGTAACATCTATATTTAGGGATAGACAAAACTAATTAAAAAATATATATTTAGATAATGGGTTCGATTCTGCATTACAGCGCCTAAACTTATTTTAGTTTAGTGATGTCATTTTCTTTCTCATAGAGAAGAAAAGAGACGAGTGATATTTAGTCCTGTCAAATTAAAATTAGTCCTATCAACAGGCATTTAATAACGTGTTTAGTGCATATGTAAATAAGTCACGACTAAAATACAGCCTCTGACAGGACTAAATTCGGTAGGTTAACTTCTATCCCTTTTCTTTTTTTGAGGTAAAATAAAGACAGGAATAAACTAAAATAAGTTTAGTCGCTGTAATGCAGAATCGAACCCAATGTTAATGCCTGTTTATCGCCATGCAATATCTGTAGGTATAATTTTTTTTATAACTGAACTTTTATTTTTAACCCCAAGGGAGTAGGCAGGTGTATTTCATTTCTGAAAATACCCACTTTTCACGAGTATGTTGGACCCCTAAAAACGTGATAGATGTTGAGCCCATCGTCGTACCGTATCTGTTACACATGCCCCAGAATAAATTCTGAGACCTGCGGGAAACGATGTTATTCCTTCACCGCCGAGCTAGTGATAAATATGTACGTAAGTTTTTGAAAACCTCATTGGTACCTGCCAGGATTTGAACCTATCACTGCTACATCTTCATCATATTCAATTATTGAAAACATATTCCAGAGATCTTGTCCGATTATAGTGTAGGTTTTAAACGTGTCTTACGAGCAGACATCTTATAAACGGTCTACGTCGCTCATGGACATTTGTAACACCAGAGGTTAATATATAGTTTTTCTTTCTTTATTTAAAAACATTATGTTTCCATTTACTTTTTAATAAACTATTAATTTATTGCAAGTAATTACAAAAGCCTTATTTTATTCCCTTAATAAATATTAGACTGATTTTCCTCCAATAAATATCAGGCCAGAAGGTTGGAACAGGAAAATTAATTACTCAGAATTCGCAGCAACGCACATAATGAAAGTGTTCTTAATTAAACATCTCGCTGTTACTTAGTTTGTTACAGTGGACCAAGTTAGGACTCCTTTGTTAATGTCCTCATAAGTAATAATGACGGCACCGACGCAGATTCAACGAGACATAAACACTCCTAAATGTACTGTAATATAAAGTACCTACATGGGACCTTATGAATAGCTAATGCTAGCGAAGTGAATAAATTATCATTGTTTTAAAAAATCACACGAATTTTGGGGGAGACATTTCAAGTGTATTTTTTTATGTTTTTAGAGTGTTTCTTAGTTTTTTTGCAACTTGTTAATAAATTTAATTAACCTTATCTATAATATATTTCAGTCTTGGCCTTGGCCTTTTAAATAAATTTCTTATCCGTTTTTTTGTGTGTTTATTTTACTTTAAATTAACAATTTTAATAATTAAATCACGTCAATGATTACTCATGTTGTGTTGGTCTGTAAGTTGGGAAGCATTTAACATTTATTGTTATTATTATTATTTATTATTAGTATGGACTCTAGGCACTGAAATTAGGCAGGAAAATCAATATTTAAATAAAAGTATAATCTCACGCCTTTTTTATCCCCGAGGGGGTAGGCAGAGGTATTCCATTACTGGAAATACCCACATTTCACGAGATATATTGGACCCCTAAACGTGATAGGTGGTGAGCCTATCGCCGGACCGGGTCTATTACACATGTCTCAGAATTAATTCTGAGACCTGCGGGTTTCCTCACGATGTTTTCCTTCACCGTCGAGCTAGTGATAAATATGTACGTAAGTTTTTGAAAAACTCATTGGTACATGCCAGGATTCGAACCCTATTTTATTTATTTATTGAATATTTAAATAAATTCTCGTATTATTTAATTTGCCTTCAATCCGTACCGCCTCTGTGCGTGTGCTAGAACGCTTTTAGTGTGACACGTAGTATTATAATTTTTTTTTTAAAGAAAAAGCGGATACAGGCATTTCTGACACAATAAATAAAACAAAAGCAAAAAGTCTTAGCCTTACCCTTCACCGTTCCCACTAAGAACACAATAAAAAAGGTGTCAGGGCAACACTACCCTACGACAATATTGCTGACAGAATAGTTTATATAATACAAAGAAAAACATCACCGAACATTTCAAAACAGGAATGTTATGCTTTGCATTGTATAAAACAGTGTTCACCAATTTTAGGTATTACTACATATATTTTACCAACAAATGGAAAGGAATAACGTTGTTTACCGAAAGAAATTGCTACAAAATATAATGTAAATATTTACAAAATTAAATTACATCTGTGTCTTCTATTGAAATATAAAAAATGTTTACCAATTTCTACTGGAACGACTAGGTATTAATTCAGACTATTTACCTAAATAAGAATATATTTTTAGAAGTGTCTAGTCGTCCGATAAAATAATCAAATTAAATTGATTGAAGAATGATGATAACCCATCGCTAGCTACTCTTCTTTTTTTAAAGAACTACCTTAATCGTTGTACCGGACGACTAAATAATTTTATTCATCCGATAATCGGACGAATATTTGTATGTATTCATCCGATTATAGGTCGCCTAGCACAAGCCTATATTTTTAGCAAATACTAAACCGGTTAAATTAGGTCTATGGAACGTAATTCGCTACAGTCTCAATCTTGCCGGCGCGGGCGGCGTATCGACAGTATGTGACAGTCAAATCAAATGAAATACCTTCATGTGCATTTGTGAAGTTTACAAATAGCCAAAGAGATTAAATCTCTTTGCAAATAGCACTAAAACAAAAACTAAAACCCAAGGGCGCGTGTAATTTTATGTAGTCCAAATGTCAACGATGCCTTCAATGAATGTAGGTACCGTATCTTTCTTTTTGCTTTTATTTTAGGATGATCTCAATTCTATTTATGTCCCAACTCAAATCGCAAAAGTCGGTGGAATGTTAAATGGTAAACAAAAGGCATTTAGTGATGTCGGATGTTCAAAGATTGTACGTTAATAAGTAACAACTCCTTATTGTACCCCAATTGCCTTAGGGTCGCGACACATCTGAGCAAAGTACAGCGCCGAAGGTTCGGTGAACAACATACATATTGACGTTTCACTTCATCACTACATAGTATAAAACAAAGTCGCTTTCTCTGTCCCTATATCCTTATGTTCCTATATCCCTATGTATGCTTAAATCTTTAAAACTACGCAACGGATTTTGATGCGGTTTTTTTTAATAGATAGAGTGAGTCAAGAGGAAGGTTTTAGTATAAGCATTGCACCTGTGCGAAGTCGGGGCGGGTCGCTAGTTAAAGATAAATGGATCAGCCACCCGCGTCGACCGTAATGTATGTTGTTCACCGAACCTTCAGCGCTGTACGTTCCGTAGATGTGTCGCGACCCTTAAGATACAAAGGCTACAGAAAAGAAAAACTGTTATACAGTCATCACAAACTTGTAACCCACCTCGCCTAAAGAAAAATCTTCCCTTTTCACGACAAAGAAGTAATCTAAGTTGTCTCCTCTAAACACTCTCTAAAAAAGACTTTAGAAATTCCACGGAAACTGAAGTATCTAACGGGTTCTTCGGAAACAAAAGCGGCAGTATAAGCGGGCTTGCTGCGTGTGTAATTTGCAACAAATGAAATACAAATAAAGTGTCTGGTCGTTTAATATTTATTTAAGTATGTTTATCAGTTGTTTAGTACCCATAGTACAGGCCCTGCCTAGTTTGGGACTAAATAACCGTGTGTGAATTGTGTCCCACAAATTATTATTATTATTAAATATATATTATTTAAATATGTGTCAACTGTCAATACGGGGACGAAATCTCAGGCAAAATCTAGTACCGGTATAACACAAAAGAAACTTCTAGAACTCGTCACCAGAGACCTCATCGGGGCGCGTCGTAGGCACTTTGTATTCTTCGCTCCCTAAGGGTCATCTTATATCACACAAGGAATCACGAACAAATATTGTATTAGGGCTTAGATAATACTTTAGCAACTTTTATGATCCAAGTAATCTGAAACTTTTGGCAAACAAGAGGGAATTTCTGCGTGTTCACTCCGCTGAAAATATGTTAATTGTATTCTGTTGACTTTTTAATAGCTGATAGGATGAGAAGCGCAAATTCGGGAGTAGGTACCTAGTTTTAGACATATTTTAGATCAGGGCTGGGTACCTACATTAGATTATTATGAAAGGTACACAAAAGTACTCATCAGGTTCTGAGCACCTTTAAGTCTAGAACACACTGCCGCGATATCTGAAGCGCGATAAGGGCGTGGCCAGAAGGGCGCGGTATAATATCGCGGCAGTGGAGTCGAGGCTTCATAATCTAATATGCTGTACTAATGTATGTATCCAAATTTCGTGTGCATCAGAATCACCCGTGATTCTGATGCAGACGAAATTCGAATGATACCTTTTATTGTTGGTCTTTCAATAAATGAATTATTCTTATTATTCTAAAAACATCAACTCACTCACTCAGGGAATCTCATCAAAGTGAGTGATGATTATGAGGGCTAACAGATTTGTAGCCATTGTATTGGAATAGCTTTGTAGATCCTAAATTATGGTATAATCTATTATCCTTTAGTCTTATATAGTAAAAGTGATATTTAACTGATAAAATGTTAAAATTTGGCTCTACATGGCTGACTTTTTCCTTTATGAGTGTGTTTGTGTATGTTGAACTGCAAGGCTATATTCCTTTTTTCCACACGTTTTTAAAATTAAATACCAGAGCTTTATATAATACCAGAAGAAAATTTAAATTCGCCTCAAAATATGTTCAAAACTCTTGTTGTTCTCGATTTCTTGAACATTGTATTAGGTCAGAAGTACAGATGAGAAATAGATTAGTGTTGTATACCTCAACCGTTATAGCGTGACTAAAATCCGATAGTGACATTATATAACACTATTACTTATCTCGCTTTGTCTATTTGTCATTGTCACGCAATTGTTCTATTTAACCAGTATACTAGCCAATCTTTCAGTCGTGAAAATAGTATCTTCATTTAATATCAGTCACGTTATAATGGATGTCATTGTTTGCTATTCGTTTATTTCTTTTTTTTTTAGTTTCTTCTTCAGTATGTCGTTGACAGATAGTACCAAAGTAGTTATAATAGCTTTAGTCAAGTTTAATGTCTTGATGAATTAAATAAAAAAATATAAGTTTTAAAACTAAATAAACTAAATTTTTTGACGTGACAACGTCTTATAAATTGGTTTGCCGGGTGACACTTCAAGAAACTGCGTTACGCTCCGCTCACGTTATGCGCTCACAATGAGAGCGAGTGAGAGGCACGCGTCCCTTCCACTCGGGCATGGTTAGCCCGCCTAAGAGCGAGAGAGACAGATAGTTGTCACGTAAAACTTTCGCCCGTATACCGACTTTACAGGCAACCAATTTTTTTTATAAAACACTACCTAGCAGGCTGCCAGGATCCCGGTTTTTCCGGATCCCGTGTAAATTTCGCTAAATACCTTTCATACAAATCTTTTCCGAATAATTACGAATACAACAAAAATTTTAGGTAAATCGATAGAAGCGTTCTCGAGTTTGTTAAAACACATTAATTTTTATTGATAGAAGATTGGAATGCGAAATTTACTTAAGGAGGAGCGGAGGTAGAATGCTCCTTCATCGTGAAAAGGAAGATCTTCCGCGAGGCGAGGTGATCTCACGTATTGCAGTGCCTAAACTAGGTCCTTATTGACACTGAAATATGTAAATACTATCTATGTATAACATACGGATTGCAATAAACCATTTTGATTTGATTTGATTTGATCGTGCCTGGGGACCGCGGTCCAACGGTTGATGTTGGACAGTTGTATTTATACAAACTCATTAGAAAACTTCGATAGCGCGGTTTAGAACTCGGCTCCCTATGGGCGCGTTCTATTTAGTGTCGCTTTACACTTAATGAATATAATACACTAATAGTTATTTACCAGCGCCTCGGAAGAGTCGGAAGTATTCTATTCGGAGGAGAAGAAGCGATGCAATTATAACTAAGTATATACAAAATCATTCCTACATTCCTTTTTGTAGGTACTTATTTGTTTATATGACACAATTCATAACACAAAAGTAAGTATAATTTTTCTCTGTCATTTTGCACTGTGCTGTAGGAAATCTGTTCCAAGCATTTATTAGTACCATCTCAGTTTAGGTATAATTCGCCATTTTGCACAGTGGGTATCATTCAGCATGATTCCAGGCAAATTGGAAACTTCATTTATTATAAAAAAGTAAACAAAGGAATTATTAAATTTACTTAATCGAGATTGGGGTTGCTGTAATTCCGGGTCTTTTAAAATTTATGGTTCGGCTGTTGCGGTCTTTAAGCCATTTCGTGTTTTTATTATTTAAGGATTTATTTATGGATGCTTTGAGGGGAGTCTCTCAGTAACTCAATAATATTTGTGGCAGATAGTGTTGGCCGATAGTCGAGAATCTGATCCAGTAGAAAAATATTGTTTAAGCATAGTATTACAATTTTTTTTTCATCGTCGACTTTATATTATTTAAGTACAAATTCCTTCCAGTAACAACCTGGATTTGCCACGGCTAAATTATTGACTAAAGTTATAGAAAAAGGCCCAATAAACGCAATCATCAGTAAAGTCGTCATAAAGTGTTAAAACTATTGCACTATATTGACAAAAGATTGTCCGAATCAGTTAACACTAATTTCAAAAATCTTCTCTAGATAAAATAATGAAAAAACTGATAAAAAACAGTTTTTAGGCTTTGTTAATACTGCTTGTGCGGACCTAAATATATAATAAATATAATAATAATATAATCTCACGCCTTTTTTTTTATCCCCGAGGGGGTAGGCAGAGGTATTATATTACTGGATATACCCACATTTCACGATATATATTGGACCCCTAAACGTGATAGGTGGTGAACCCATCGCTGGACCGGGTCTGTTTACACATGTCTCAGAATTAATTCTGAGACCTACGGGTTTCCTCACGATGTTTTCCTTCACCGTCGAGCTAGTGATAAATATGTACGTAAGTTTTTGAAAAACTCATTGGTACATGCCAGGATTCAAACCCGAGCCTCACTGATTTTCGGCCGGCTCTTTAACCGTCCGGGCTATCACTGCTAGCGGACCTAAATGTGCTCCATTTATACAATCACACTATAACATATTATTATAATTATAGGGTAGGTAGTTTGTTTATGTGTTAAACTATGTTTGTCGGTTGAGGATGCTGTTAACATTTAACCAGTGTCCACGAACGAGTTTGGAGTACCTTGTTATTAAACTATTGACATTTCTAAGTCTAATTATCTTTTACTTATAAAATTTTTACTTTTTTTTAATTCATCAGTTAGCAGTCATCTCATCTCATCAGAAAAATCTACATTTTAAGTTAGTTGCATGAATATATGCATAGAAAACTATTATTAAGCAAATTGTAATCGACTAGCGGTTCTGTGCAGTTAACGCCTATGTAACTCAGGGGTCTTCTAGCTTTTCTAAAATAATTTTAAAATCGGTCCAGTAGCTTTTAGTTCATTCGTAACAAATATGCAAAAATACAAATCTTTTCTCTTTATAATATTATTAGTAATTAGTATATTACTATAGATTGTAACGTATCGCTCTGTCTTGCGACGTAGTGTGTGTTGCCTTAACCCTAGTTACAGAGTAAGTTATAAATATGTTGTTTTCCACCAGCACTCTAACACATTAGCTCTACCTTAATTATTCATTTCCAGACCGCTTGGGAGTAACCACTAATACTCTTCATTGTTTTGATAATGTTCCCTGAAACTGATAAATACCATGTCGTAATAAACAAAATAGTCTCAGTAAATACTTGGAATGGAAGGTTGGATTTGGATTTTTCCTAATAATCGATAAAAAAAATCGCTAAAAACATATCTTAGTGACGGGTATTATTAACGTTAACTTTTTTTAAAAAGGAGATTCTCATTTCGATTAATTTTTTTTATGGATGCATTCGTTTTTACATAGTGGTCCGATTTTGATGATTCTTCTTATTGGATGAGTTTCCGTTTTTTTTAAATACTTTGTTTTCAGTTTATATGTATCATGAAACGGCTGCATATACGAGTATTAAGTTTTTCTTTTTCAGATTCCCCGAAACAGGTGAGGCTTGGATATTAATAATTTATTTTTATCCATTGAGATTATAATCTCTGGTGTATTTTTGTGACTTCAAAGCCGTTATTGAAGTTACTCGAAAAAATATTTACTAAGAAACTCTCTGTAAGCTATAAATAAGCTTTCTTCCATTAATATTTCATGTTTATTAATGTACAAGGTGTCCATGGCTTTTTTCCCTTTCCAGTGAAAAAAAAAACAGTTTTCTAGTTCTAGCAACTTAGAGTGCGTGGTTCGATCAAACCGTCGAAATTAAAATAAATTACAACAAAATATGTTTTTAAACGGCTGTGCTTACGTTATAAGTTCTTAAAACAAAATATTATGATCATAACTCTCTACAGTGTACCATATTATGATATTAAGTCAGTCGCGTTTACGGTCTTCATTTAATTCTACCCTTTTCATTTAACCCTTCCCCTAATGATGGCGCTGAAGAAGACAGTGTACTCCCACCTCAAAGGCCGGCAACGCACTTGTGACTCTCGAGTTGCAGGTGTCCATCGACGACGGTAGTCACAAACCATCAGATGACCCGCCTGCTCGTTTGCCATTAGAATATAAAAAAAAAATTAAATGATATCTACTTATATTATGATAGCAGTGATAGCCCGGACGGTTAAAGAGCCGGCCGAAAATCAGTGAGGCTCGGGTTCGAATCCTGGCATGTACCAATGAGTTTTTCAAAAACTTACGTACATATTTATCACTAGCTCGACGGTGAAGGAAAACATCGTGAGGAAACCCGCAGGTCTCAGAATTAATTCTGAGACATGTGTAAATAGACCCGGTCCGGCGATGGGCTCACCACCTATCACGCTTAGGGGTCCAATGTATCTCGTGAAATTTGGGTATATCCAGTAATGGAATACCTCTGCCTACCCCCTCGGGGATGAAAGGCGTGAGATTATATTATTATATTATTATTATATTATATTATGAATATTCTTCATCATTTCCTTGCCCTACTTCCATTATTCATCATCGCATTATATCCTCTTCTTCTCCTAGCATTTATTCCTATCAACCTTACTGTCTACACTCACTTCCTTCTTGCACATATCTTCCCCCACACACTCCACCAACCTATTTATTGATTTTCTCTTCTTCCTCTAACCTTCTGCAATAAAACAGATCTCTATTAAAGATATCTAGTCACAGACCCGAATCTCTCTTTATCTATTCAATTAGTCCAGTTTTTGAAAACTGAAGTTAATATACATACATCTAGACACTGTAAACAATCATTAACTCATTATTAAATAAAAAAATTGTATTACATATAACAATGTTCAAAGTAAGGTCCGACACCGCTGCTTGTGTTCTATACTATGTTAAAATAATTTTAAGGAACCTCCAGGTCTGTTGTCATACCTAACTTATTCTTTACGACTGTATGAGTTCTAAATAAATAGCATAAAAATAAAATAAAATAAACTCATAGTCTTCTTGTTAGCTTGCACTTATTTCTTATTGAAGTAACTCTTGCTCTTTTAGTTATCAAAGTTGTTACTTTGTTAATAATTGTTATGAGTTTGCATCGTCGACTCTGTTTGTGCTTTTCACGTTGGGGTGTATTTCGTACTGTTCTCTTATTGAACAATGTATTTCCTTCTCATTCTGACTGAGCATTTCACAATGAAACTTTCAAAAAACCGTGCCAATTTCGAGTCGGACTTTCACATGAAGCTTTACACTTGTAGTGCTAGCGACCTGACAAAAAATTTATAAGAACTAAATTGTAGAGCGTAAATACAGCAATAAAAAGTGTATCGTCATAATTCTCGTATCACGACGCACAGCCGAGTTATCACAAAAAACGAAATTCAACCCTTTTTTCAAGATGGCGGCGAACGCAGATTCAAAATCGAGATCGACAATTTCAAGTAAAATTTTCTAAGGCCTTCAGTATATCCAAAAATCAGCCTTCTCCCTTCATTTGCATTTCCAAATGTATTATATCTGGAATATACGGCATGTGCTTTATCTATACAAAATTGTTTTAGAATAGACCCCATTGTTTCAATGCATTTCTTTTCAAATAAAGAACTCGCTCGTATTTTTAGTTTCTCCAAGAACCCTTTGATATTGTAATATGAAGAGCTGTTCCCACTGAATATTCGCGGATAAAATGAACATACACATTTGAAAACGTAGTTTGAAAGAGATTCATAAACTTGTAAAACAGAATGAAAGACTGAAATAACATTTCATGATCTCTTTTACAGGCTGTTTTAATTTTCACATACACGGGGATAAATCAACAGTAATTTTATTTTGTTTTAATTAATTTGGGGTAGAACGATTTCAATTATTTAATCACACGGGATTTGGGTAGGACTCGTTTTAAGGGGAAGCACACTCACTCAACGCAACTTTGAGCGACAGGCATTAGAGCCGTTTTGTCGTACAATTTTTAAGTATATA
The DNA here is from genome assembly GCA_963855545.1 of Ethmia dodecea. NCBI lineage: Eukaryota > Metazoa > Arthropoda > Insecta > Lepidoptera > Depressariidae > Ethmia > Ethmia dodecea. The sequence goes on along the minus strand of OY979456.1, from coordinate 11,922,470 downwards.
GGTAGATACCTAACATTTCAAAATATTAATCGTGAAAAGTGGGTATATCTAAAAATGGATTACATATGCCTACCCCCTCGGAGATAAAAGGCGTTAGTTTTTTTTTTATAATTACACAAATTATTTAAATCTTATGAATGCTTGGTGTTGAACTTCTGTGTTCAATTCGTGATTGTAACGCGTTGGTTTTCAACTGTAATGTTGCAAATTGAATTAAATAAATATATACCTACCTATATGCATAATATGCAAAAAAATGCTGTGAAAACTCATCTGAATCGAGAGAAAACAGAAGTGTGTATTGGATTTTTAATTCAATACACATTTTTGATTTTTGCCACCGTTTTTAGAATTTATGGTTCAGATGCTACTATACTACCTAGGTACAACTAATAAGCCATTTTTCATTATTATCATGGTTTATTATGTGTGGACAATATGAGGAAAGTCACTTTATTTATTTATTGGTTCCCTTCCCATTTTTTATACTTATTTTTTCATTCCAGCTATTTTTATAACTTATCAATTTCTTATAGCATAAACTAGTTTTAGTTTTGAGACAAATGTCAAATACGAGTAGTGAACCAATTAAGAGAGTGAATAAACTTGTTCTATCTCACTACAAATCTATATTTTAAAGCGGGTTTATTTTCGAAGACATTTTTTTTTAACTTTAACATAGCGCAGTAAAGTTTTTGTTTTGAGTAAAGTGTGAACACTGCCAGAGCTAAAAAGGATTTTCTTTGTTCAAAAACCGATGGCGTTGATAGGTGTCAGTACCTCCAATGTAACTTTTTAAATAAAAGTTGATAAAATGTAGCTCGCAGCGAACACTCTCCATCAAATTTATGGCCGTCCCCGACATATGTATTGTACCTAAATATTTTGGAAAAACTGTTTGCTTTATAGACTTTTTAATGTTGACTTTCATAAGTCAAAATTAAAATAGGGCACAAATCATTTGTTTATATTATTAATAATTAATATTCTGTAGGAACAAAAATTACACTTTAAAGTCGATAGTCTAATAACAAGGCATTCTAAACTCGTCCATGAAGATTGGCTAAATGTAAACAGCAGCCCATCTCCACCGATGAGTTGGCTGGTTCCAAATGCAGTACCTCGAGAAAAACTTATAGCTCTAAGCTGCACAGCAGTTGTTTGTAAGAACCACCTATGTTAAGCAATATTGGGTTGAAAACAAGAACCGACTTATGGGCACGTGGGCACGAGGCACGTTAAACATTGTGTAATTCCTCAAATGTGAGGAAAGGCTTAAAGATCAACATTGAACTGCTACGGTCTGGTTATGTGACTGACAAAATGTAAGTTTAGTAAAGCATCTACTTATTTTTAATTACTAGCGTAGCGTTCAACAGCGTAAAATATAATAGCCTATGTTACAGTATTTTTGTGAATACAAATTCTTGTTAATTTGTATTCACAAAAATACTAATCAATTTTTTGTATTCACAAAAAATCTAATCTTTTCCCTTTATAATATTAGTGTAGATTAGAACACCAAAAATCCCAAATGCACTGAAAATATCTAAAACATTACCCTCCTTCTGCTGCAGTCGCTAAAATGCAACCTCTGGAGATAAAGACAAGATTAACTACACTTCGCATTTTAAAATCCTTCAAACAGTAATCCTACACTCACATACACCCAAACATAATTACACCCAAAAAACGGTAGTGCTAAAAAGGTAATAAAGTAAAAATCGTCAATGCGTTGCTCACTCGGCGTCATGTTTTAAGATAATAATTTAATAACATAGAACTCGAAAGATTAAAAAACGGACTTCAACTTATATGGTTTTCTCGAAGAGATTAAGATATAATAGGACATAGAGGGAGCATTGGGAATATTCTCATATAAAACTTTGAAGCATGTTTGAAGCTCAAGCGTCATGTCAGTTAGTATGAACGCGCGCTGTCATTCGGTCGAAATTGTACTAGACTTATTCTCCTTGGAATAACTTTTGGCTTCAAATTTTCTTCGCTTTGTCCCCTCTATGCCTTATTATATTGTAATCTCTTTGGGTTTTCTCATGGATGCCATAATCAGAACTGGACCAAATTGAAATAGGACCACACTGGAAGCACCAGGTTTCAAATAAAAAAAAACATCAAAATCAGTTACAGTTCACCCAGTCGAAACTTCTGAGGTAACAAACATAAAACAAACACACTGTCTAATTAAAACCTCTCCTTTTTTTGAAGTCGGTTGAAAATGCTTTCGAACCATTATCAATTTAATTGCCGTCCTGATACAAGCTTCCATTGAAACAGAGACGGAAAAGTGCCGATGCTCCATTAGAGCAAGCTAGCGATATTTCTGAGAACGCACAGAACCCACAGCAGCTACTAAAGCAATATCTTACTGCCCGACTTTCGGTGTACGTACAGAAACGGTTAAGACGATTCCATATAGGGGGCTTGACTACGCGAGTTTTTGGTGAAGTAGGTAGTACCTATATTAATTACTAGCGACGCGCCCTGGCTTTGCACGGGTGCAATGCTAATACTAAAACCTTCCTCTTGAATCACTCTATCTATTAAAAATAACCGCATCAAAATCCGATGTAGTTTTAAAGATTTAAGGATACATAGGGATATATTTTTTCGTGGGAGAGCCATGCTTCGGCACGCTTGGGCCGGCTTGACCGGAGTGATACCACGGCCTCACAGAAAACCAGCGTAAAGCAATGCATTGCGTTTCGTTGAGTGAGTGAGGTAACCGGAGGCCCCAATCCCCCCCTCCCCTCCCCTCCCACTATTCCCACCTCCTAAGGTCGGTAACGCAGTTGTGACTCTTGAGTTGCAGGTGTCCATGGGCGACGGTAGTCACTTACCATCAGGTGACCCGTCTGCTCGTTTGCCGCCTTTTTCTTATAAAAATAAATAAATAAATAAATAAAAAATATAGGGACAGAGAAAGCGACTTGGTTTTATACTATGTAGTGATGATGAGATTTTGAGTTTTTATTTCTAAATATAGTTGTGCAGTTTAAGTTGATCAGCGGGTATTACCCATTGCTCAACTATTCATAGTTACGGTACGAATAAACTCAAAAACTATTAGACCGATTTAAAAAATTCTTTCACCAATGGAAAGCTTAAAGAGCTCTGAGTAACATAGGCTATATTTTATTCCCATATTCCCACGGGAACTACGATGGTGAAACCGCACAGAACCGCTAGTTTTAATTAAAGTAGAAAGTAACCTACTACGAACGTTCATCCAGACAATACAGTAGTTCAGGAAGCGGTGCTGCGGGCATGTATAAAATAGTTCTCTCGCCTGGTGCAGTACAATGTACACGTACAAGTCTCAGTCGATCGGTTGAGGGCATATTAGATTGGGAACTTATCAATGGGAATGAACTGTCAAGACGCTTTTACAGATTTATTGTAAACACAAATATGTAACAACTCTTTATTGTACACCAATAATGAATACCTACTTACTTAAAAAATTAAACAGGTACGTGTAAGTAGTAAGTAGTTACAACATTCCAGTGCTGTAATAACCCTGTAGTAAGCAACCTCTTATCAAAATATAGGTTTTACAAAAACATACATGACTGTTTATCATTAGTTTGTGAAAAAATTTATCGTTACTAAACCCGCAGGCCCCAGAATTGGTTCCAAAGCTGCTTCTCCACCAGCGAGGCGAGGCGAGTCGAGGCGAGGCGAGAATTGAAATGTGAAATAGTAAAAGAGCGAGCCTTCGTGAGTGTAGTGTTTCCGTTGCAGAGTTTATTAAATACTCTATGCATGAAGCAATACGGTTGAACATTAAACAAATAAATAATTCAATTCTCGTCTCGCCTCAGCTCGGCCAGAAATGCAGCTTTGGGCATCTAGTAATAGCACGATGTCCAGCGATGGACTTACCATATGTCTCGTTTAGTGATCAAATGGACTGGTAAAAAGTAGGTACTTTCTGAAATGGAATACTTGGGGATACAGAGTAAGAGTGTTTTATATATTTTATGTTATATGACGTCCTTTTTTTATTTATTGCTATAAAATACATCAGAATTATTTCGAATGCATTCGTTGGAGGTGAGTGAACGAATAGTATAGGTAACTTACCTATTCGATTTTAATTGCTGCTCCCTGAGCTTCCTGAGACTCTGCTCTTCCTTTGTTGACATCGCGTAGTGATAGGAATGTAAAACATATTTTAAATAATTGTTTTGCTCCTTTTTAAAATACAAAATAAAATTATATTACTTTAGTATCAGTTAATAAACCATTTTTATATTCTTAGTACCTATATAGGTACTAAGAATATAAAAATGGTTAAAATAAACGAAATATACCTATATAGGTATATTTCGTCAACTTTCTAAAGCGGTTTTGAAATCTAATGAAAAAAATAGGAGATAGAACCGAGACTGTATATATTGAACACCTGAACCAATCCATCACCCGTGACAGAAAACTTATTTGTGTATTTTCGTCGCCTTGAATAGAAATTGCATAATCAATCTTCTGTCTTCTAGGTACGTCTGTTTGTCTAGTGATTATCCAATCATCTTATTAATTAGAACATTTCCCTACTGTAATATAATAGGCGATATTGAGACCAACTCGAAAGTTATAAGCAGACATTTGTAATTAGGAAAAAGAATGCTTACGACTTTATTTCCAGGGGGGGTGGGGGGGTAAGCAGAGTTGTTAGATTTTTGAAAATACCTACTTTATAGCAATATCTTTTTGGACTCTCTGGCCTGACCTCGGGGGGGCATATAACCATAGAATAAGTAATGGAAAATAATAAAAAAAATTAGTTCTAAAAATGATGAAAATACAAATGTTTTATTCATTAACGGTTACATGATTATAGCTAAGCCAAAGTCTTTTCTGTCATCGCGATAAATAAACACCCTTTATTTATTTTTTCAGCCAAACAGTTTTTTTAAGCCATGCAACAGTCGCCTTTCTATGCACAAAGTTTCATCTAAATCCAGCCTGCCGTTGTACCTTGATTGAGTCAGTCCAAACTTTAACATTATTAATTTACTAGCGGCCCGCCCCGGCTTCGCATGGGTGGACATTTATTTTTTCAACATTTTGGGATGCACAAACAAATTTCTCCTAGCAACCCATAGTAAATTATCAAAAAAAATTAGACTTTGTATGGAGACTTTTAAAGAATATTTGTACCAAGTTTCAAGTTGATAGACGCAAAAAACCCCTCTTCTCTATACCAACTTCAACCCCTAATTTCACCCTTTTAGGGAATGATTTTGAAATAATCGTTTCTCATCATTTATTTTTAAGAGTATTTGTGATAAGTTTCAAGTTGATAGACGTAAAAAAACCACACGTTTCCATACAATCTCCAACCCCGTTTCACCCGTGAGTTTTGAAATATCGAGATATACTCGTAATTACTAGTCTTGTTGTTTGTTTTGAGGAGTATTTTTACAAAATTTCGAATTGACAAATCCAAAAATGAAGGTATTCATGCAAACTTCAACCCCCAAGGGGATGAAACCCCTTGGAGGATGGTTTTCGATAAATCCTAGAACTAACCTATATCAAGTTTATTTTCAAGAATATTTGTAAAAAGTTTAAAGTTGATACACGCAGAAATCACACTATCCCATACAAACTTTATCCCCCTCTTTCACCCCTTTAAGAGATGATTTTCAAAAAATCCAAAAACACGTGTCTCATCATTTATTTCTAAAAGTATTTGTGCCCAGTTTCAAGTTGATAAGACGTAAAAAACAACACGTCTCCATACAAACTCTAAACGTTACTTTCACCCCCTTAGGGGATGATTTTCGAAAATTCCTAAAACACGGGTCTCATGATTTATTTTTAAGAGTATTTGTGCTAAGTTTGAAGTTGATAGACGTAAAAATCAAACACGTCTCCATTCAAACTCCAACCCCCTGTGTCACCCCCTTAAGCGGTGATTTTCGAAAAATCCAGAAATACGTATCTTGTTATTTGTTTTGAGGAGTATTTTTACAAAGTTTCGAATCGATACACCCAAAAATGAAGGTTTTCCATACAAACATCAACCCCACTTTCACCCCCTTGGAGGAAGATTTTAGAAAAATCCTAGAACTAATATCTCATAGTTTGTTTTCAGAAGCATTTGTACCAAGTTTCAAGTTGATGGACGCAAAAAATAGACTTCTTTGTATCAACTTCAACCCCTACTTTCATCCGTTTAGGGGATGATTTTCGAAAAATCCAAAAATATGTGTCTCATAATTTATTTTTAAGAGTATTATTGTGAAGTTTGAAGTTGATAGACGTAAAAAACAACACGTCTCCATACAAACTCCACTCCCCTGTTTCAACCCCTTAGGGGATGGTTTTTGAAAAATCCGGAAATACGTGTCTTGTTGTTTGTTTTGAGGAGTATTTTTACAAAGTTTCGAATTGATACACCCAAAAATGAAGGTTTTCCATACAAACTTCATCCCCTACTGTCACCCCCTTGGAGGATGATTTTCAAAAAATCCTAGAACTAATATTTCATAATGTTTCATAATTTCGAAGACTTGAATCCTTGGGTATCAGGGGCACCCAGCTCAAACTTTTCAATGACTATTTGTCAAATCGTACCCAGCGCGTCAAAGTTTCTGACTATGAGAGCGATGATAGCTTCGTTACTTACGGTGTGCCTCAGGGCAGTATTTTGGGGCCAACACTATTTCTTTGCTATATTAAAAACCTCTGTGATCTTAAGCTACAAAACTGTAAGATTGTTTCATACGCTGATGACACATCCTTGACTTTCCATGGAGATAATTGGGATTCAGTGTATAATTACGCACAGCTTGGCCTAAACAGGGTTGTTAAATGGTTAACTTCGAATTCGTTGACTCTAAATGCATCTAAAACTAAATATCTAAACTTCTCGATCCGTAGCGATCCCTCCATAAGTAATTTACCTCATAAGTTAATTGTTCATTCTTGTTCCATTCAAAGTGATTCCCAGTGTGGTTGTCCTCCCCTACAATCTGCATCTAGCATTAAATACTTGGGTATCACTATCGATCAAAATTTAGTTTTTAAGGAACACATTGATTCTCTCTCATCTAAAGTTAGCAAACTAACTTACATATTCAAGAGTCTCAGGTATGCTGCTGAACCTCAACTGATGAAATCAATTTATTTGTCCTTGTGCCAATGTGTGTGTTTCTGTCTGGGGTGGCTCCTCCAAGTCTCACTTCCTACACGTGGAAAGATCCCAAAGGCTTATTTTGAAGGTCTGCCTAAGGAAACCTCGGCTGTATCCTACTTCTATCCTTTACAAGGAGACTGGAGTCCTAACAGTCAGACAGTTATTTATTCTTTCCTCCATCCTCCGTAAACATGGAAAAATTATATATACCCCTGATCATATTCGTGCCCAAACCAGACGTGAGTATCAGGTCTGTGTCGCTAGACCTATTACTTCATCTTTTGCCCAAAGATTTTTCGACTACCAAGGCGCCAGACTCTATAACATATCTAACAAAATTTCTAATATTTACCCTAAATCACGAAGGGATACCAAGCTTGTCGTCTCTAATTGGCTTCAAAAGCTTGACTATGTCAAAACTGAAGAACTATTATTGGCTCCGTCGTAATGCCTCAATAATTACCCCCATGTTCTCCCCCCATATAAAAACCCTCTTTTTCCTCCCCCCCACACATATACAAACACACCCCCATACCATATGCACACACCCTTCATGCAATCACCCACACTAATCATCCACACACACTCACACTCCCGACACTCTCACATCCACCAAACTGTCACATACCATAATTGCATTTATATTTAGTAAAATAGAATATTTTCCCTAATTACTAAAAAAAAAAAAAAAAACTTATTGTATTGGTACTTTCTAAGAGGTGGAGCCAGGAGTGCCATAGCACAGGTTATCCTAGTTTGGGCTCCTGTCTCCCACCTATCCTCTAGTTTCTTAGCCTTATCTTTGTTACATTTTTGTTTTTGGGAGAAAAATTAAAGCAAAAAAAAAAAAAAAAAAAAAATGTGTTTTGAAGAGTATTTGTGCCAAGTTTAAAGTTGATACACGCAGAAATCACACTATCCCATACAAACTTCAAACCCCTCTTTCACCCCCTAAGGGTTGAATTTCGTAAAATCCTTTCTTAGCGAGCATCTACACTATAAACGTAACCTACATACAAAATTTCATGGTTCTATGTTCAGCGGTTTGGGCTGGGCCTTGATTTTTAGATTTAGCTTCTCCTTTTATATATATAGATTTGATTCACAAAACTAAAGTCGAACCACGGGGGCCAATTCTACTAAATGACAGCGGTGATAGTTGTATGACTGTGGTCACTCAATGGTGATATTATGTCAAATTTTGATACTTTTCGTATTCTGTTAACTGTCAGTTTTCACAATCATTCAACTATCATTGTTGACCACTTTTGGTATTCTACTAATCCTACCATGGAATGGCGCTGTCCAGTGATTGCTTTTTTTCCCTTATTTTAAGGCATTGGCAATTTAGCCATCAGCCCTAAACACGACACGAAATTCAGATTTTAGCTCTGCTTCAGAGTCTATGTACAAAAATACACAAGTTTCTTGAAAACTTATCGAAATGTCACATGTACCATAAATAAAATCAATCATCTAAAGATTTTAGTGCCGAAAACCAGAAATAAAACTAATGACACGCATGGTAGTAATAGTTATATATGGTAGGCAACACCTAACGTAGTCCATAGTCATTCCATTGTAATGCCACTATGATTTTAGTGGAATACAAATTAGATGTCATAGTTGCCAGTTGCAGCATAATGGAATGATAGTTCGATGACAATGGCTGACATTTAGTGGAATTGGCCCCCAGGTCGAAACTGTTTTACAGACCAACCGTTGATTAGTTAGTAAAACACATACATGTAGTTCTAAAAATAAACTTTGTAAGTACCTACTTATACAACATGTAACAGAATAAGCGCAATTCCTGAAATTAGTTTGTTCAGTATCGACTACTTATTCGATTCCAGCAATTTTTAATATGTGTTAATTGTTCCAAAAAATGAATTATCGTAGCTGAATTTACTGCTTTCTATGGAAATCGTGCTATTATTAATCGATATTTAAGAAAATTGGTTAGACACAACTAAAGTTCGATTGCATCATATATTTTTTTAATATACTAATTGGGGTGTATGAGGAGTTGCGCTTTTTCTGTTACGCGTTGTATATTTCATTTTAAAAAACATTTGTACAAAACTCATTTTAGTATTACAATAAGCTTTGAGGCGGGTTTATGAAGACCTATCCCACAATTAACTATTTTCACTGTATCCCATTATCGAAAAATTTTAAATTTATTGTGGTGCGAAAATAAATGCACTATTATTATTATAATTAAAGCTCAAAATCGCTCCGCTCATCAGCGTGGCCGCTGCGCACCCCGCAAATGGCTTGTCTGTTCGTAGTAGAATAAATACATAGATATTAAATCGCGATGGTTCGCTGACTACACGTATTGTGCAGTGTCGGCAGCTCGTCCGTCCGTAAGTAGGATAGTTATGTATTTTCTGTATCAACTCGTTAAATCGTTTTTGCGTGATCTATCTATATAATATAAAGACTTTGTTCTTTATAATATAAACAATGTAACATTACCTACAGCACTCTCCTTTTTGGTTGCGTTGTTTATCTTTGGAATTTTGCATTTGTATTTTTTTCTACAGACACAAAGTATTTGTAAACTACTGGACGGATTTTGATAGAATTTTCATTTTTAAAAAGTTTAGAAAGCCACTCATTATACCATCACCACAATTCTTTAAAAGTTATTAAAGAAAAATTATGTACCTATATTAAAGAAAAATGATGTATTTTTCCTTGTAAGTTATAAATTATAAATGAAGTAAAGACTATGTTTTATTCTTGACTTATAAATCTCTATCAGATATCAAGAAAAAACCTTCAACAAAGTTTCTGCTCGAGACAGAGAAATACAGACAAAAATACTTTTATTATTCTACACTTTATATGTGGCGCGGCCATAAAAAGTGTGCAATTACCCCAAACACTTATTACGCTGTTATCTCCGGAATTTCTAGACACAGACGTGGAATTTTGCATAGAGGTTCCCATTAAGCCTTAATATAATATAAAGAATATTATTCGAGATAAGACGTTTCGCAAAAACGGGATGAAATGGAAGCCAGAAGGCCTTTGAGGTTCATTTACCCCTCAGTTACCAGGAGTCTTTGTTTACAACGCATTATAAAAACGAACTAGCTTTTGTCTGTGAAATCGTCCAAATAAAAATTAAATGAAAAGAGAATCCCAAGGTATTCCATTTCTGGAAATACCCTTGTTTGTGATGTGGTGAGCCCATCACTGTAGCGGGTCTGTGTAAGTTACACATTCTTCAGAATTAATTCTGGGACCTACAGGTTTCCTCACTCATTGGTATATGCCAGGATTCGAACCCGATGGGCACGAATGACAAGTGGGCTCTACAACCACTGATGGGCTATCGCTACTTTTGTAAGAATAAGGCGCAGTTTAAGTAAGTTTTCGATCATCCGATGTTCTTTCAAAAAATGAATTACAACTTTAGCTGCACTCTAGGACGAAAAATAGCCCATGTCCAGAAGGAAATGGGCTTTTCTTGAAGAACAAGATGCAAGCTACAATACAATACAACAACTCTTTATTGTACACCAAAAACAACACAATACGGATACCAACATTATCTAAAGTAACAATGGGCGTTACCTTCCTGACAAATTTCAGTCTTGAAAATATAACAAACAAACAGACAGTTAGATAGCGTTACTTTTGCATTTGAAATATTTGTAAGCTGATATTAAAGATATATTACCACGAAAAGGTTAAAAATCGTTATTTTTTATTTGGTCACTTTTTACTAACATCATATTTTTTATTGCATTCTGGCTTCAGTTACTCAGTTTTAAGTGGTATATTTTATTATATAGGTCTCGTTAGTGGTGGACATTTGGGCCAAGCTCCAAACATGTTTGGTCATTCTCCTTTATAGGAAATTGTTAGGAATTTACCTAAAACAATACAAAATTAAATACAAAAATTAAGTACAATTTTGCCGTTAGCGATCACTTTCAGACCTTGAGACTGTATTAGGGAAGTAAGGAAGAAGAAGAGTAAGTAATTAAGAAGAAGAATAAATAGAAGATATAAATTATTAAGTTTCATTTAACAGTTACAATTGCAAATGAAGTTATAATGGATCGAATTGAAATGGGACTGGGAATAATCCCGAATTTGAGCACTACTCCGCTCCGGTTGAGTGCAGACTTATTTATGCACTTAGGTTTGCTTGCACAGCTGTCACATAAGCGCAACTTAATATTCACACGTAGTCATGCAGGCAATTCTGAGCACAACCACTGAGTGCCGAGATGACTGCAGAACAGTTGGATTACTACTTTATTTCCCATGTGATTCAACATGATTACAAAATGAGATTCTGTACTATTTACCCGACTGGAGGGTTATGTTTTTTGAGAGTGTGTACTCGTATGCAAGTATGTATGTACTGAACGGTTCGGTGGATTTTAGCTTGAGAGGTGGCGTTAGATTCGTATTTACCTGTGAGAGTGACACTGGGTATATAAAAAATAAAAAACCGGCCAAGTGCGAGTCGGACTCGCGCACCGAGGGTTCCGTACAACCTTGCAAATTTATGGTTTTCGTAATTTTTCCTTTATCTATGCTATAAGACATTGCTTCGTACCAAATTTCAAGATTCTGAGTTCACGGGAAGCACCCTGTAGGTTTTGATTCCCTTGCAAGTGTCGAAAATTTGCGGCATAAACGGCTGTATCTTTTGATTGCGTTGGCTTAGAAGTTTGATTTTTTCACAGCTTCAAGGGACAGTAGACCTGAGTAATTGATATAAATTTCAGCTTCATACCTCCACGCGTTCCTGAGAAAAAGGGTCTTGACAGACGGACGGACGGACGGACAACAAAGTGATCCTAATATAAGGGTTCCGTTTTTTCCTTTTGAGGTACGGAACCCTAACAAAATGGCGGATTTTTACCGGTAGTGTTTTGTGGACTCCGTAGTATTTTCACTAGAGCTATCTGCTTTATTATATTATGTTATGTAGATATATTATATCTACATATAATTAAAACTGTAACGGGTCCGAGTCTGTACTTACATGAAACATTTTTAGTTTTTTTTTCTGTGGTGTGGATACTCGATACCAAAATATATTTTTGAGATTTTTGTCTGTCTGTCTGTCCTTCTGTGTGTTTGTATGTCTGTGCACGCAGCACGAAACTACTACTGGACGGATTTTTATGAAATTTTGGTGTGGTCGTAGCTGAGTAGCAGGATCAACATTTAGGGTACTTTTTTATATTCCAGGAAAATATCTCATTCCCACGGGAAAAATACCCGGGTACTCAGTTATCTCTATACCAAATTTCATCAAAATCCGTCTAGTAGTTTTTGCGTGATGCGTGCACAGACAAACAAACAGACAGACAAAAATTTGTATACATATTAGTATTTAAATCATCTACATAGGAATATGGAAATATAAAATTATGTACTTACCAATATATTTACGACAATACACAAAGTTTGGCATTCAATTCAATAACAGACAAGACAATGTTGTCTTAACAACTCCTCGTTCAAACTTTCCTTATGCCGGCATAAAATAAATTAAATTGAGATTGGAAAATCTTTTTCGCAACAAAAGTTTGTTGTTCGATGCTTCATGGGCAATTTGGGAGCCTGCAGTTCAATAACAACTTTGTTTTAATATTAAACATAGGAAATAAATAATGGTTGTTCAATAAACTCACTGCGGACTTTTAGTGGACTGCTATTGCAAATTTTTGTTAAAGCAATATTTTTAAAGAGTTTACATATTTATTTTAAAATCGCTTGCTTTTTGGCAAATGTTTGTGAAAGAATTGTTTTCGTAAAGGTAATGTTACATATTTATTTTAAAATCCTTTGCTCCATTTCCACCAGCATTTTTTACCGCGTGATTTTTTTTTTTTTAGGTCGCAGAGATTCCATTCTATGGAATACCCACTTCGCACAATTTTGTTTTAAGAAACCCGTGATCGGTCGTGATTCCGTCGTTATTTTATATGGTCACGTTTCATCTCAATGTTTTCCTTCACCGTCAACCCAGTTATAAATATGTATGTAAATTCTCGATTAACTTATTGATACATACCATCACCAGCATTCGAACCCGAGCCTCAAGCATAAGAGGTGGACTCACTACCAACAGGGCTATAATAGTTGCTCTAAAATTGAAACTCAAAATATACAGTCACATGCGTAATTTCAAAACTTTATTGCGTCGAGGTGGGCAGAGACAAAAACCGAAACGAGTCTACTACATAATTGCGACAAACAAAACATTGATAAACGTTATAGCGACAGGATGTTCTAGCGACAAACTTCTATGCACAAAATCTTCTAGGGAAAAGTGTTCGCGACAGACGTTGCAGCGACACAACCATTCTAGCGACAAATGTTCTAACGAAAGAATGTTTTCCGCGACGAACGTTGCATCGACAGAATGTTCTAGGGAAATACTTCCAAAGGAACGTTCTAGCTACAACTGTTTTTCAGACAGAATGTTATCGCATTTAACGTTGCAGCAACACAATTTACTAAAAAAAGAGGTTTAAACATAATAGTAGAGGATCCGAGATATATTTTGGACTGAAATTTTTCAGCGTACCCCGTAATCGCCATATATTGATGCTGTCACTGTCTGACACAATAGAAAGGAAAAGTGACAGGTGATGTTTTTTCCTCACATAACTTTTATCTGACTATTGAAAAATCAGCCCTTAACATATTAAAATTGACATAAAATACTTTTCGTCCATAAACCAGCTCGGTGAAGGTCGTTTTATATTCGTATCTTAGACTATTAATAGTATATTTAAATCTCTTCATATTATAGGTTAGGTTAGTATAGGCTCCTTCTACTGCCCTATTATATTTAAATCTCTTTGCCTTCTACCGACTCGCCAACTGACAACTCGCTTATGTTTCTCTCGGTAAGCGCTTTACATCCATCCGTTCGATATGAAAAACATTCTTAGAATTCCTGTTTCTATCCTGGTCACAATAATATTACGATCTTTCAAGCCGCAATCCGTTTGACTTGGATATGAGGCTTATTTTGTGTTGGTCGAATCCACTTTTAGTATGATCTGCAACTTGTAAACAGGACTTTACGAGGGCACCATATTTAAATTTTAAAAACTTATACAGAAATCTTTGCGATTCGAGTCTCCTCTAACATGTTATTGGAATTTTAATAAAATTCTTTTATATTTTCTATATTCTATGAGAAACTTCAAAGAAACAAAAAGGTTCATTTATTTCTTATTGAGTGTAATCAAAGGGATTCTGACTAAAAAACTTAGGACTGGCTTTCTTTTAGAAAAATACTGCAAATTCCAATAATATAAAGTCTGCTTTATAAATTGGTTCATATTATATGGATCACAGACCTATAATATGGATAGCCATGTACCCGGTCTTGTTACAAATGATGAACTTCCAAACAACATTTGGGGACCAAATTTTATATTTTGTATTTCAACCCCATACGAGATGGATTTTCAAAATCGTTTCTTTGTGTGCGTCTACGTCATTTAAGGAACTCCTTCATAATTATTTCATGCTTCTTGACCTACCGGTTTAGGTTATGTGTTGTCTGTCAGGCGTAGTAAAAGTTTTATTAAATTAAATTTAAATAATTTTAATTATTAAAAGGGGGCAAACGAGCAGACGGGTCACCTGATGGTAAGTGACGTCCGTCGCCCATAGACACCTGCAACTCAAGAGTCACAACTGCGTTGCCGACCTTTGAGGTGGGAGTAGGGGGAGGGGAGGGAATGGCGAGGAGGGATTGGGGCCTCCGGTTACCTCACTCACTCAACGAAACGCAATGCATTGCTTTACGCTGGTTTTCTGTGAGGCCGTGGTATCACTCCGGTCGAGCCGGCCCAAGCGTGCCGAAGCATGGCTCTCCCACGTCCAAAATAAATAGATTTTATCATACCAACACAATGGAAAACTTACAAACCAATATCTAATTAGTTGGGTTACCTACATGATTTCGAAAAACTTTTCGTCGAGTGTTGTTCCGTCGATGACGGTTAGTCGATCGTTCAATTGCGCGAGGCTTCAATTGTTTATGGCAATTGTACTTTTAGAATAATTATTCATTGTAATCTATATATACCTATATATATATAAATGAATGCCTTTTTCCCTTGGTCACGGCATCACGCGTTAATGGCTAAACCGATTTGGCTGAAAGTTGGTGGGGAGGTAGCTTAGAACCAGGAGACGGACATAGGATACTTTTTATTCCGATATTCCCACTGGAACGGGAACTACGCGGGTGAAACCGCGGGGCGCTGCTAGTACTTAATAATTTTGCTTGCGAGATTATGGTGAAATTGTCTGAAATATCATTTTACTGGCCATCTTCTAGTACCACATTTCAAGCGAAATAAAGATTATTATTACTATCGATACCTACTTACAAAGTTTTCAGGTAGATTTTTTTTTATAAGAAAAAGGGGGCAAACGAGCAGACGGGTCACCTGATGGTAAGTGACTACCGTCGCCCATGGACACCTGCAACTCAAGAGCCACAACTGCGTTGCCGGCCTTAGGAGGTGGGAATAATGGGAGGAGAAGTGTTGGCAACTGCGGAAGAGTTGTTTGTGTTGCACTTGCAAATTTGATGGTCAACGGTGACTATTTAGCAGATGGAATGTAGGTGCGTCCGCTACCTACCTAATACTTAATATAAAAACAACTTTTATCGAGTACATTGTTTAGAAACCCTCTTCTTCAAGTGGAGGCGGCAATGCGCCTGTGTCAATCCGGAAATGAAGATACCTAAATCTAGCGTCACCTCGCACTTCCAAATCCATCAAAGTAAGGTTGAAGGCTGCGCATAGAAATATACTCACTACACCTGTAGAAAATTACCCTACTGGTGTTGGCAGGCAAAAAGCGGATATCAGAAATATTTTGAATTATTTATATTTCTTAAAATCGATTTCATTTGGATTTGCATATTTATTATAAATAAATACATAGGTACATAATCTAACGCATAACAAGGGGCAAATATTTGTATATAATTGCGGTGCCCTTACAGGGTTCTTGTTGATCTTATGAATAATTATTTAAGACCTTTTTTTTGTACAACAAGAAATCAATAAAGATTATTATTATTATTTATTTATTTCATATCTTAAGTTAGGTTTTTTACAATATGTATATAAAAGTAAAATAAATAGAAACATTTACAAAACAATATAAAAATTACACATTATAAAAAACCTAACCTAGGGTGCCGCCGGCAACGGGGCAGAGGCCCAAGCTGCCGGTGGTCAGGGCTGCAGAGAGAGGAACCGGCGGAGTATCCGCGCCGTGTCCAAGATCACCGCCTTCTGTATCTGACCCTTGATCCAACCACCTAGCGAGAGTCTCTCAAGATGTTGGTCGAGACTCTTTGCTATTAGACCGTTCGCTGAAACAACTATCGGGACAATGATCGTCGAATCAACATCCCACATGGCGGTAATCTCATGGGCCAAGTCTAGGTACTTACTGGACTTGTCCTTCTCGGCTTTCACGAGATTCTCATCATGGGGAATGGTGATGTCGACGAGCACGGCCCGGCGTTGCGATCGATCTATTATCACAATGTCAGGCTTATTGGCTACAATAGTCCTGTCAGTGATAATATTATTATTATTATTATGCTTAAACATGTCTATTGGGTTTGTTTTGGGTGTGTATGATGTATGTTTATCAGCTGTTAATACCCAACTACATATTTTGGAAGTGAACCATGTGGGCATTGTGACCCATATTTTTTTACAATTTGTAGCTAAATATTTAAATAAAACCAAAAACTGAACCAATTGACTACTAAAACGATGACGTCACTACTACGCTACGCAAGCATCCAGTAGGTACATTTTTAAACAAGAGAGTTTTAGGTCTGTGGTTTGAAAGAATGATAAATAGATTTAAAGTAAAAACTTATTTAAATAAAAAAATTCACGCCTTTTTTATCCCCGAGGGGGTAGGCAGAGGTATTCCATTACTGGATTTACCCACATTTCACGAGATATATTGGACCCCTAAACGTGATGGGTGGTGAACCCATCGCCGGACCGGGTCTGTTTACACATGTCTCAGAATTAATTCTGAGACCTGCGGGTTTCCTCACGATGTTTTCCTTCACCGTCGAGCTAGTGATAAATATGTACGTAAGTTTTTGAAAAACTCATTGGTACATTTATTTATAAACCAGATTTTTTAGGGTAGGAATGTATTAAAAATAAGTAGTTCGCCATCTTGGGCATTCCGCCATGTTGGATTTAAAATGACGACATACAGCGAAACTTATTTTTGTTAACTCCTGTCATTTTCTCTCTCCTAGAAAAGAAAAGAGACGAGAGATATTTAGTCCTGTCAAATTAAAATTAGTCCTGTCAACTAAGGCATTTCATAACGTGTTTAGTGCATAAGCAAAACACGACTAAAATACAGCCTCTGACAGGACTAAATTCGATAGGTTATCTTCTATCCCTTTTCTTTTTTTGAGATAAGACAAAAACAGGAAAAAACTAAAATAAGTTTAGTCGCTGTAAAGCAGAATCGAACCCATTGTCATCCAAACTAAACGTGTATACAAAATATTAGCTCAATCGGTGGAAGATATCTGCTTCAAATTGAGTTTCATGATTCCACCCGAACAAACATAGGTAATTGCAAGTTAAATAAAAAAAATAAAAAAAAATAATCTCACGCCTTTTATCCCCGAGAGGGTAGGCAGAGATATTCCATTACATACCCACATTTCACGAGATATATTGGACCCCTAAACGTGATAGGTAGTGAGCCCATCGCCGGACCGGGTCTTTTTACACATGTCTCAGAATTAATTCTGAGAACGGCGGGTTTCCTCACAATGTTTTTCTTCACCGTCGAGTTAGTGATAAATATGTACGTAAGTTTTTGAAAAACTCATTGGTACATGCCAGGACAAGTTAAATAAAAGCTAGTAAAAACAGATCTGACATTTAGTCACCCTATTCAAGATATAGCTACGTCATAGTTACACGCTCGAGGCCAGTTAATTTTCGATCCATATATTTGGTACTAATTAAAAAGTACCACCCTCGAGGGGAGACCCGGAGGCGACCGCGACCTCAGCCGAACGAAACGACCTTTAATTAAGGCTGCCACACCTATACTGGCAACCGAACGGAAAAATGGTTAAAAGCAAGAATTTTTTAATCAATGTCCCGTAATTCGTGTAGCGTGTACCTTACTTACATTCGCTTAATTTACGTCGCTCCTGACCCTGCAACGGCGGATCTAGGGAGGGGGGATATGAAAGTTATGGTCTGGTCTGGCTCAGGTTTGACCACAGAAATTTTTCTAATTTCATTGATTATAGACTTCATAAAGCAAATTTATATACGCGTAACAGAATAAGGGCAATTCCTCATACACCCCAATTAGTATAATTGTATAAAAAAATATGATGCCTTCGTACGTAAGTTGTGTCTAACCAATATTCTTAAATAATGAGCAATAGTAGTCAGATTTCCATAGGTAGCACTAAATTCAACTACGCTAATTCATTTTTCGGAAAAAATTAACACATTTTAAAAATTGCTGAAATCGATTAAGTAGTCGATACTGAACAAACTAGTTTTAGGAATTGCGCTTATTCTGTTACATATTGTATATAAAGTGATAAACTGACTGACTGATTGTTGATATATCAACGCACAGCCTTAACCGCTTGGTCTAGAGACTGGAAATTTTGCACATAGATAGCTTATACAGTGTAGGCATCCACTAAGAAAGGTTTTTGCAAAATTCAACCCCTGAGGTGAAATAAACGTGCGCCAGCGAAGCCGCGGGTAAAAGCTAGTACTTCATATGATGACAAACATAGGCGAAAAACACCCTTAATACGACTATATGCTGTCTTTTTAATGTAAATATCCGGAAATATCCAAAAATACTTTTATAGCAGTTGCCTACGACACAATTATAAGACACCTACATAATTATCATATTTCAAGTTTTTAGGTCTTATCGTTTCGGAGTAGTGTCTACCTACATATTTACCTTTTTAACCAGTTTGTATGTTTTCTCGTAGGATTATGATATTTTCAATTTAAACAACAATTTACAAAAATGTAAAATAAAATTAACGAAACGAATTTTTCCATAATTTTTTTCACGAACCCTAAAACATTTTCGGCCTTAATATTTCTCATTTTTCGGATACAAGCGTTTGCTTTACGGTCGGCAGCATTATGCCTTGGGGTAGACATATGTCGGGGTACCCTTTTCATGGTTGTGACGCATTTCGGGACCGTACTAAGAGTTTTGGATATTGGCTAACCTCGCAGACAACAGATGTATGGAAATGATAACTCCAATTATACTCACAAGAATATTCCTTAGGTCGTGATTGAAGAAAAGAGTCTGGATTGAATTTTTCATTTGTTTTTCGCTCGCTTCTTATTGTTCTAGTCATTTACAATAATTGAAAAGCGAAATACCACAGATTTTATCTGATAATTTGGTATTGGACTGAATTACTTTTCAGAGCAGTGATAGCCTTACGGTTAAAGTGCCTGCTTCACATGATGATAAATAGTGAGGCTGGGGTTCGAATCCTGGACGATTCATGGAACAACGTTCATCGATATGATTTTAGGAACAAAGTTTCAGATAAAAGTATAATGTCCAATGTGTCGTCTGCCGAGAATCAAGTATAAATAAGGATAATACATACTAACGAAAACAATATAATATCAGAAAACTAGAAGAAAAATTCGTCTAATTCTAGTAGAAGTCTTTTACAGTATGATTGAGCAGCTAGTGCAAATGTGTCTATGCCAACGAAGTGATCATTGTGTGATTTCATCATGCGCCACAAAGGCTTTCGTTCACCAGCGTAGGTATATAGGTAGGTAGGTAGTGTAGGTACATAAGTTTTTGAAAACTCATTGGTACTTTACCCGAACCAGCAGACGTATTCACAGAGACTCGATACCGTTTCCGTTCGATTCGAGTCAAATCTATCGACATCGGAAACGAATCTATCGACATCGTATCGAGATAGGCTGATGTTGGTATCGAAAACTAATGTCATATGTGACACCAACTGTCATTATGTGACATTAGTTTTGGATACCAACATCAGGCCATCTCGATAGATTCGTTTCCGATGTCGATAGATTCGACTCGAATCGAACGGAAACGGTATCGAGTCTCTGTGAATACGTCTGCTGTACTTAGTTTATAAAAGGCAGACTAACTAACCACAGGGCTATCATGCTCTTAATAAAGTGATAATAATCTCTCTTACAACTTTCAGAAACTGCAACTACACATTTCGGGAGATACATTCACACTGAAACTGTTTATTACTTCCGATGCTGAATTGTCCTTTTGTTAGCTGCTGCGAATTTATGGTGCTATAAAGTTGACTTTGTTCATTATTTAGATCACTTTATGGCTCGTGACATGGAAGATGTGTGCTATAGATAAAATGAGTAACTACGAAAACTGATCGACTGGTATGTCGTCCGCCAAATTGAATTTCCTGTTACGTCATAAAGTTTAGCTATTCTGGATCAATACGAACCGATAGACACTTATTTGTTGAAGTAGGTTCCGTAGTTTAGGCTGTATGAGGTTGCGAACTATCACAGCGGGTGCCCAGCGGCGTTGGCCCGCGAGGAACTTGTTTATTTTTTATTATCCCGTTCTGGAAAAGAAATATGAAATGAAATTTAGTAGAAGATTTGCGATTTCATTAGTAGCACGCTAGGTAAAGGACAGTAGGCAAGTGAAGTATACAAATTTAATTCACAACAATATAATTTTTACATGCTACTCATGAAATGACATACCTAGTAAATGCTTTTTCATCCAAACATGTATGAGAATTAAAAATGTTTACTTACGTGAACTTATCACAGGCTCGATGGTTAGGAAAAACATCGAGGGCTATACATACATAGCAGTCCGGTGCGGTGATCAGTGATCACCCCTGTAACATATAGGGCCTTTTCTATTCAAGCGGATTCAGCGCGTTTTCGCACAGGTCATAGCAATTTGGGTTCTATTCTAACTACAGAAAACCTATATAAAAATCGTTTCATTAGTACTGCGTGGGGTTTGTGAAAAGTTTTTAAAATAAGTTTTCTGTGGAAAACAATTTTAAATAACATGTCGAAAAGGCGTCCGTCGGTACCAACGCCCTCTCAAAAATGTACTGATTAGAATTTGATTGGAAGTTTGTTTCCTTTAGGCGGAGTACGTCATTTTCTTTACCAGTCACTTTATGGTTAGGTCACGTTCTGAAGACGCCACTTTCTGTGGACGTTACGTTCTAAGGAGGCCACTTTCTTAGAGCGTTACGTTCTGAGAATGTCACTTTCTTAGATTGCCACTTTCTGACTTTGTCACTTTCTGATTTCGTCACTTTTAGGTACAAGAAGTTTATTTTATTTCTCGTAAGGCTGCGTCAACCTTTTAGCTTGTACAGATTAGATATTTAGAGCGGCGTGGCTTGGTTCGCTGTATGTATGCGTAATAGACACGCACACTACTACGAGTACGTCGTGCGATCGCTTCCTAAATGTTACTAACTAAAAATATTACGCATTATTTTACTATCTTCACATTGTAGGTTGAATTTATGTGCTTAATTATTACTATTATTACAACCTAATTATTTTTAACCGACTTCAAAATATGTGAAAGAAGAGGTTTTTTCAATTCGTGTGTTTTTTAAATATTTGTTATCTCAGTCAGGACCTCAGGCTCGTAGGTTTCAGAATCAGTCCCAATGTTTCCAAATGTAATGAAATTACTACAACGTAATACGAAATGTTTTTTTTTTAATGTGTAGTTAATACTTTTTAGATTGGTTTTATCGTTAATAAACGTTCAATCAATACGTTTTCGAGTTGACAGAATAAAGGTATTTGTACTTAGTATTTGGTATTTCTGTTCCAAATAATTGTGTGTAATTCCAAATATCTTAGCAACTTTTTATAAACACCATAAAAGGTTGACGCAGCCTTAAGAGAAATAAAATAAACTTCTTGTAGGTACCTAAAAGTGACGAAATCAGAAAGTGACAAAGTCAGAAAGTGGCAATCTAAGAAAGTGACATTCTCCAGAACGTGACGCTCTAAGAAAGTGGCCTCCTTAGAACGTGACGTCCACAGAAAGTGGCGTCTTCAGAACGTGACCTATCCAGAAAGTGACTGGTAAAGAAAATGACGTACTCCGCCTAAAGGGTTTGTTTACATAATTACATAGTTAGTTAAAACGTGAGGCGTATAAAAAAGACAGAAAACTACAGTTATTTACTAAAAAACCACAACGATTATGTACTAATACCGTTTCGCAAATAACGAGAAAACTGTTTGCCGTTACAGCTAAGAACTATGTTTAACTAAATAACCTTTTTGCTAACAAACACGTCCCCGAACTTCGAATTACTGTAATTTAATTCAAACCTCAAATATGTTCAAAGGCGCTCTAGTTCCCCTAACAATACAGCGGCTCGTCCTCATAACGTCTGGTACCCTTGTCAACGAAACTAATTAACGGTACGACTCCGGAACGGTTACGACACGATGGCTTGACGACCGCAAATTATCAGCGAATACTAGTGACCCACGGTCTTCGCAGTTAGATCGGCGAATTGACGCGGGACCCTACCATTATATTGTGTTTTTTTATATAACTATCATCACTACATAGTATAAAACAAAGTCGCTTTCTCTGTCCATATATCCCTATGTCCCTTTGTATGCTTAAATCTTTAAAACTACGCAACGGATTTTGATGCGGTTTTTTTTAATAGATAGTGATTCAAGAGGAAGGTTTTAGTGTTAGCATTGCACCCGTGCGAAGCCGGAGTCGCTAGTTGTTAATAAATAATAATAATAGGTATTGGACTCATCCCAAAACACCATTCATTGCACAGTATTGGCTTACCCGAAAGCACCTACATAACTATGCAAAAAGCTGGTATGCTTAACACCTGTCGCATTGTGCGTAAATATCTGCAAGAGGCATCCGCCAACCCGCCCAACCTTCAAGATGAAATTCACTTGGCTTAGGTCCGTGAATTTTGTCAAAACCTTACCGAAATATACTGTATATTTCGAGAAATAGAAAGAAAAATAGATAATAATAACAATAATAATAATTGTGGGACACAATTTACACACGGTTATTCAGTCCCAAACTAGACAGAGCCTGTACTATGGGTACTAAACAACTGATAGACTATTTCAGACATGAAGCCAACAGAAATGTTCATGCACACAAAGGTTGGTCCCGAGCGGGGATCGAACCCGCGAATAAAATATAGCCAATGTTACTCAGAGATATTCTAGCTTTCCATTGGTGAAAGAATTTTTAAAATCGATTCAGTAGTTTTTTAGTTTATTCGTAACAAACATACAAAAATACAAATCTTTCCTCTTTATAACATTATTATAGATGAAACAACAAACATGGCTGCAGAAAAACGTTGAAAGGTTCTGGAATTGCGCAAATTACGTATCGATTGACATTTCCCAGGGGCAGACAGTACTTTACCCCCCCCCCCCCCTTAGATCGATAGAACGGTAGCAAAATCGCATGAGAATTTAAGCGAATGTATGTTAATACTTAATTCAAAAAGTTACATTGTATTATTTTATTGTAGGTGCAAGTCCAAACGATCTTTCAGATTCAAAGGTCACCATTTTCTTTAAGCGTTCTTGATATTTATATTCAACGAAGCTATTTCTACAGCTAACTGAAACCAAGTTCTGCTGCAGGATTTTAACGTTAAACATCTATAATATATAAAGCTCGACTACCACTCACTGACTGACTGACTCATTGACATAATTGTTCTCCCAGAAGGAGTCGTTTTGGAGACAAGTCATATATGAGAAAAGTGTTCAAGATGGCGGGGTGACCCCGGGAAAATTCCGACTTTTCAAAAAAACAAAATGGCGGCCAGGCTTGCCTATCGTATCTCTTTTGTTTTCCGGCCGATCCGGCTGAAATTTTTGGAATCTGTAGAAATGTTTAAATGATTTACGAAAATAGTTAAAAAAGTTGAAAAAACAAAATGGCGGCCGCGTAGTAGTGTTTCAAAGTTGGAGTGGTTTTAGACCCCACTTGACCCGAATTGATCTCCCAGATGCCAATATGCTAAAGGGATGTGTTTGGTGTCATCGCACAGGGCATATCCTGTAGTTTACCAGAAAATCCCGAAAATTTGAAAAACCAAGATGGCCGACCGGTGATTTGCTCCCAAAGAAAAGTATTAATTTTACCACATTTTGATTGTCGATTTTCGGCAAGATGGCAACACCTGAGCGAGTTGGTCTGTATAGCGGGGTTGGAGGTCTTGCTACGTAGTGTGGCCGTGTTGAAGAATTTTCCCGGAATTTTTCGTATTTTTTTACTTTTAACGCAAAATGTCAAAAGTCTAAATTTTACCATTTTGCAAAAACAAGTGACAGTCAGTGAAACATTTTATTCCTCCCTATGACCTTTTGTAGGTTTTTTGAATTTCACCTGGCAACACTGAAAGTTATGGAAGATTGAATTTTTAGGGTAGACCTCAAAAGACCCGAATTGATCTCCCAGATGCCGATATGCTACAGGGATGTGTTTGGTGTCACCGCATAGGGTATATCCTGTAGTTTACCAGAAAATCCCGAAAATCTGAAAAAACAAGATGGCCGACCCGTTATTTTTGTTTTACTGAAAAATTTCAATTTTCTTAATCTTAATCGGCATTTTTTAGCCAGTTGGCAACACTTTGGAAAGTTGGCTTGTATGGAGCGATTGTGGGTCTCAGTAAGCAGTGTTGCCATGAAAAGTAATATTTTATAAAATTTTATTATTTTTTGACTTGTACTAAAAATGGCTAAAACAAGATGGGCGCCCAAAGTCAGACTTTATTTTTCTGTCAAAATACGACCCCACAGAGACACGCGTGGCCGCTTGCGGCCTCGCGCACCGCGCGACATCTAGTCTATATATATAAAAGGAGAAGCTAAATCTAAAAATCAAGGCCCAGCCCAAACCGCTGAACATAGAAATATGAAATTTTGTGTGTAGGTTACGTTTATAGTGTAGATGCTCGCTAAGAAAGGATTTTACGAAATTTAACCCCAAAGGGGGTGAAAGAGGGGGTTGAAGTTTGTATGGGATAGTGTGATTTATGCGTGTATCAACTTTAAACTTGGCAAAAATACTCTTCAAAACAAACTATGAGATATTAGTTCTAGGATTTTTCAAATCATCAATCATCATCATCATCCTCCAAGGGGGTGAAAGTAGGGGTTGAAGTTTGTATGGAAAACCCTCGTTTTTGGGTGTATCAATACGAAACTTTGTAAAAATACTCCTCAAAACAAACAACAAGACACCTATTTCTGGATTTTCCAAAAATCACCCCCTAAGGGGGTGAAACAGGGGATAGGAGTTTGTATGGAGATGTGTTGTTTTTTACGTCTATCAACTTCAAACCTTACACAAATACTCTTAGAAATAAATTATGAGACACGTGTTTTTGGATTTTTCGAAAATCATCCCCTAAAGGGGTGAAAGTAGGGTTTGAAGTTAGTATGGAGAAGTGTGGTTTTTTTGTGTCTATCAACATAAAAACGCCAAAAAAATAACGTTTGTTGAATGGGAGCCTATTTTATTCTGTTTTGTAGTATTTGTTGTTATAGCGGCAACAGAAATACATCATCTGTGAAAATTTCAACTGTCTAACTATCACGGTTCATGAGATACAGCTTGGTGACAGATGGACAGACAGACGGACGGACAGGGGAGACTTAGTAATAGGATCTCGTTTTACCATTTGGGTATGGAACCCTAAAAACTGGTTAAAAAGAGAAATACGTACTACTCCGTCTTTCTATATATAACTAGCGACCCACCCCGGCTTCGCACGGGTGCAATGCTGAATTTTCTTTGCGGAGCCCTAGACCTTTCCAACGAATGCAAAACCGTGGAAATCGGTTCGTCAGTTCTGGAGTTAAATCGTCAGGAAGGAAAACCCGACTTATTTGTATATTTGTACTACTCCCAATCGATAATACCTACCTAGAAACTTGAAATATGGTATGTAAGTGTCTTATAATAATATGTCGTTCGCAAACGCTCTATGAAGGGATTTTTCGAAATTCCCACTGGAACAGGAATTCGGCGCGGGCAACGCCGCTGGGCACAGGCTATTTGAAAAATAATAAGCACCTATCTTATGTTCTGCATAAAGATATATTTACTCTAAGTGCATCCCAAAATGTTTAAAAAACAAATGTCCACCCGTGCGAAGCCGGGGCGGGCCGCTAGTTTATTTATAATGTTGTCGCTAGGACATAAATATTTGGAAGTACAACTAAGACTACTCATATTTTTCCTTTTTGCGGAAGTATGTTCGTGAGGGTATGTTTTTCAGGAACGAGCTTTGTACGGCTTAATTTTATTTTGTGTAAGTATTGTGGATATTTAGAGAGAATATGGGAATAAAATATAGCCTATCTTACGGCGGTATTTTAGCTTTCCATTGGTGAAAGAATTTTTAATATCGGTCAAGTAGTTTTTGAGTTTATTCGTAACAAACATACAAACATAGAAAAATACAAATATTTTCTGTTTATAATATTAGTAGGAAGTATAGTATAAGTACAGAAGTATGTATGTATGTTAACGCGGGCTTGTTTCCGCAACTCGACGTCCTTTCTGCGCCTATTTTGCGTGATGGTGGGAATGGCCAGCAGCGACTTGAGGTGCTTCACTGCTTCGGGGAGCGACCTCGGGGATCCAAGGTGCTTCCCCCGGTATTGAGCCACGCCTTCGCACTCCAACAGCACGTGCGCAGCCGTAAGTACAGAAGTATAGATATAGACTAGTATAAATATAGATTAAACTTCATATCATTGATTTGTAATCGAACTAGGTCCACTGCTGACTACTCGGACAAATCTCTACACAACACACAAATTTTTCCAGCACAGCAAAAGCCGAAACGTTGCATACCGTTAAAAAACGTTGCACAACATTTTATAATGTTACCGAACGTTGATAAATGTAGTGCGTAACAATGTTTCGAATCAAACTGGACTGAAATGAACTTTTACAAGTTTATTTGCAACATTTGTTGCTTTACACTGAAAACCCGTAACGTTAAAAAAAATTTGACGCGTCGAAAACATCAAGAAACGTTGCAAAACATCGCGAAACATCGTGAAACGTTACCAAACGTTGCTAACTTGCTAAATATCGCACATATAGCACTATTG
Organism: Ethmia dodecea; assembly: GCA_963855545.1. NCBI lineage: Eukaryota > Metazoa > Arthropoda > Insecta > Lepidoptera > Depressariidae > Ethmia > Ethmia dodecea. The sequence continues at coordinate 11,895,044 of OY979456.1, read as the reverse complement.
CTTCTTCGTTCAACACGAAACAGTGGAAACCTGGCGTCATTAAGTGCCTAAAGAGGATGCGACGACCAATATTCAATGAAATTGCAGTTGACAAGCTGGAATTGTTCAAGCGTAGCATGATGCTTCGTACTATTATGTTTAAACTGACCGCGATTGGCGCAATGCTGTTATTTGGAAAGCTTGTTAGTGCGTGACTATAGCGTAATCAACCAATTAAAGAGTCTAGAATTTTTGCGTTAATACAATGCCCACATAATAACGCTAAATTATAAGACGAGAAATATGAAGAAATACTGTACGTTTTTATATTTGTATTATTTATACACGCTCTTGTCCTCTCATAGGCATTTAGGTATCTGATGTTTGAATGGCTACTTAAATCGTTGTTCGCCAATTGATGTTTCAATCTATATATAAAATGATAAACTGACTGACTGATTGGTAAGGTATCAACGCACAGCTTAAACCGCTGGGTCTAGAGACTTGAAATTTAGCACATAGATAGCTATACAGTGTAGGAATCCACTAAGAAAGGATTTTGCAAAATGACACCCCTAAGGGAGGATAAAAGGACGAAACCGAGGGTAAAAGATAAAATAATATGAAATTTCATGCTTTTCATGAATAAGCGCAATTTCTTATACACCCCAATTAGTATTTTGATACAAAAAAAAATTCCTAAATAAAGAGCAATATTAGTACGGTTTCCATGCATAACTATGAGTATACAAAACATTTACCGACTTGCCAATTTAGTACTGAGTTTAAATAAATCTTATTGACTTGTAATAAATGTCAATTTAGCTTACATAAACTAATTGTATTAAGTGCGGCAGCCCAAAATTCAGTTATGCTAATTATTTTTTCGTAAAAAATTTAGTTAAAACACATATTAAAAATAGCTAAAAGCGATTAAGAAGTCGATACTGGACAAAAGACGCACGGCTGGGCTTCATCCCTACTTGGTGGATATCCCACCTATACGCACAAAGCGCTTTTCAAGTTCTTTTATTATGCGCACCGCCAAGGAGTGGAACTACCTGCCGGCGTCTGTATTTCCGAGTTCATATAACCTACAAGCCTTTAAGGATCGAGTGAACAGGCATCTTCTGGGCAAGCTCGTCCCAACGTAGGCCCCGTCTTTGCTCTCGGGCTAGTCTGGGGTCAAGAGCAAGCCCATTTTTTAGTAAAAAAAAAAAAAAAAAAAAAAAAACTATTTTCAGGAATTGCGCTTATTCTGTTACATATTATATGAACATGTATGTTGCCTTCGTGTCTGGCTATTTAGTATTTATTTAAGTATTTTTATCAGTTGTTTAGCACCCATAGTACAGGCTCTAGGCAGAGCCTGGGATCGTGTGTAATTTTTTTATTAATTATTATTATTTATATTGTTTACAGAGATTCTACATACAGTCGGATTATTAAACGAGTTTCAACGAGTTTAGGGTAAACGAAAGACAAAATTAGGTTGCAGCTAAAACAATGGCCCCCAATGTGTTCTCGCCTGAATGCCGCATGCAATCGAATGCATTTGAATATTTAATGCAATCCCCATACTCCGAAGCAGGTGTTTACATATTTATGACTCCTATTAGAGCACTAGATAGGCGATGAATAGATTTTGGAGGCAATGCAGTAATCTACGAGCATTTAACCTTTGCAAGACGGTCGTAGCTCTGAGATTAATTAGACCTACTCGTATTTGATTGCCTAGTCTAATTATTTAATTTTTGTCTCTCCGGACGGAAAGCGTCAAATTTCGACCTGCGTTAAACGAAATTGCCGCTTTCCGCTTCCATCGAGCCGAAAAAAGTTTTCATCTTTCCGGGCGGAAAGCGGCAAATTTCAGCCCGCTGCGCTAAACGAAGTTGCCGCTTTTCATTTCAAAACGTAACGAAAATTTACTATAGGAAATTTAATGAGTACTAGCTGCGACGTCATCATCTCAAAACTCAATGGGACAAGGTCCTGTATTTTATTTCGTGGTACAAGTGGTACAAGTCGGTACCAATTGTACCATCAATGGTAAAACTCAATGGTACAGCTGGTCTGGAGGGGTTTGGTTTGACCATTTTAAATTTTGATATTTTTAAAAGAAAATCGATATATTTTTTCAGCGGTGTTTTGGTGAATTACCAGAATTTTATTGTCACATAACCTATTGGGGGGGACAAATTCATATCTACATGTTTATTTAGTCCCAAACGATAGAGTAAAGAATAGTGTGATTTGAAAGCGTTGTGGTCTAAAAAAGACGATATAGTGACAAGGATTGAAAAAGGAATGCTGAGGTGGTTTGGTCATATTTAGAGGATGAATAAAAGGCGCTTAACGAGACAAATATACAAGGGTGTTGTGGATGGGCGAGTCGGTAGAGGGTGACCTAGGCGTACTTACATCGACCAGATCGGCGATGTATTGAATAAAATCCAAATAAAGAGTACCTTCGGGTACCGACGAGCATGCATGAGACATTTGATGGATGTGGAGGAAGCACGAGAGAGCTGCCAGGTTCGTAGCAAGTGGCAGTCTATTGTCTCAGCCTACCCCAATAGGAAAAAGGCGTGAGATTATGTATGTATGTAAACTAAACAGAGTAAAAAACATTCTGAGGAATGTGTAACAGCCCCTGGTCCGGTCATGGCCTTACCTCTTGTCACGTTGAGAGGTCCTTAAAAATATATATGATGACATGTCGGTAAATTCCGAGGAATAGTCGTAGGCATATTTTACGAGTATTACATACTACATATACCTACGAGAAATAATTTTAGTGTCTAAATCATCTCGGCAATCTTGGTGTAGCTTCACACTATCTCTGCAGTGGGTTCCCTTGGGATATTACAGCCCGAACCTACTACGTTTATGTGTGAGAAAAGTTTTATAGCTCAGCAGTGGGCTTTTACAGGTTGATAATAATTTGATCATTAGTAGTTCCTTGTTCCCTAGGGATTTGAATATTGCACAGGTAAAATATTATTCTGTTCCCATGGTATTATTTCCACATCGAAATAAAAAGTTCACATTGTATTCGGTTGAACATTTATTATATTTAAAGCCTGGAATTTTGCAACTCGAAACGGAAAATATTTTTCTCAACTTTATAACGGCACCGAAATGATATTCGAGAATTGTTTTTGCGCAGAATTTTCTGTTATCGTAAATGATTATTTTGCGAGATAAATACAGGAATTTGTAGTATTATCTGTTTGGAAAAGAAATTCAGTTTATCTAACGTCTTTATCCCCGTTAGGGTATATAGAGGTATTCCATTTTTGAAAATACTCACGTTTCACCAGTATATTCGGGCTAGTTATATAAATCTTTTTGAAAAACTCATTGCACGTCCCCAGGATTCGAACCCGCGCCTTACGAATGAGAAGCAAGCTCCTTAACCACTGCTTCTCAATTTAAGAAACTTTATTAAGAGAGACAAAAATGCATGTAAGTGGCAATCCCCTGTTCAAACTTTGCCAAAAAACTGAACATATTTTTTGGACAAATACCATTGCGATGCAAAAACAGCGAAGTGCGGGCGTTTGTAAAAATGTAAATTTTATTGCCTAAAAGCAACCCCAGCCTGTATAAATATTTGAGTTAAAGCCTCATGCACAGTGAGCATGCGCTATGCACACATGCCTAGGCATGGGCGGCGTTCACACCAACACTACACATTTCATTTAGAACGAAGTGTCGTTTATTCTATTTTCCACATGATTCTATTTTTAGATGTCTGAAATTAGTGCTGTCTGTCTTTTTTAAAGGAGATGGTTTTCAACTCGACGCGTATATTTATTTTATTAAAGATGACCGCTCATGAATTTTTACACATTGGTTAGATTTGATGTTTCTTTTAATAAAGCCTAAAAGATAGGTCTTGTTTTTAGCAATCTAGGCATGTAATGTATGTTTGTATTTACATATGTTTCACCCTAACACCCGTAACACCCTAATCCGCAGGTCCCAGAATGAATTCATGTGAAAAGTGGGTATATCCGGTAATGAAATACCTCTGCCTACCACCTCGGGGATATAAGGTGTGAGATTATTTATTTTATTTTTCACCCGAAACCTAAACTGCTTATTCGAATTTTTAAGAATAAGGTGTCAATAGATTCGTTATTATGATCCGGGTGATATTCTCGTATTAGGCTATGGAGAGTAGAGTAAAAGGAGAACGATCTCTGTTGTGAAAGAGTCTCCGTCAAACTGCGCCAAAATATGATGGCGCCACAGTAGCAACAGAATAAATTTCAAAATAAGCGCAAAAAGTCATTAGAGTAGGATTCATTTACCAAATTATTTTGGACTACATGAATAATATAAGAAAGTAAGACTAATTTAAGAAGTTGAGGTTTTATATACTGGACTGTTAATAGCACACTTCAATGCGTGAACAACTGCTACATCCCCTTTTGCCTATACAAGCGCCATTGTTGAAAATGAGTTACATGTGGACACTTTTTAAACTAGTAGGTACCCCATATAAGATGTTTCTCCGTTTACTTTACCCTTCATATTATATATATTAGGCTACATTTTTACCTGCTCAGAATGCTGCCTCAGAATTAATTCTGGAACCTGCGGGTTTCCTCACGATGTTTTCCTTCACCGTCGAGCTAGTGATGAATATGTAAGTTTTGAAAAACTCATTGGTACATGCCAGGATTTGAACCCGAGCCTTACTGACTATCATCATGTGAAGAAGGCTCTTTAACCGTTAGGCTCACTCAATCACTGCTCTAATTAGATCTACGTCCGCATAGAATAACTTCTTCTATCCCCATCTTATACGGAGGCGAGTGCATCTTGCAATACTGCCGCTACGTGTGTCACTGCGCCCTGTATGGCTCATGTGCATCTCTCCGTCTCTGTCCACGAAACGTGCTTCCTTATGCACCGTTAATCTTGTTTATTATACTATTTATTATCTCCAACAGACCCAAATGCGATTCCATCCGAGACAAGCCGGATTTAAAGCTGTGGAAACGTACTATAACTTGTTTTGTCTATCTAATATTATAAAGAGGAAAGATTTGTATTTTTGTTATGTTTGTTACGAAAAAACTCAAAAACTACTGGACCGATTTTACAAATTATTTTACCAATGGAAATCTAAAACATCCCTGAGTAACAAAGGCTATATTTTATTCCCGTATTCCCACGGGAACGGGAACTACTCGTGTGAAAGCGCGCAGAACCGCAAGTTTTACATAAAGTAGATAAGAACATATTTATCACTAGCTCGACGGTGAAGGAAAACATCGTGAGGAAACTCGCAGGTCTCAGAATTAATCCTGAGACATGTGTAAACAGACCCGGTCCGGCGATGGGCTCACCACCTATCACGTTTAGGGGTCCAATATATCTCGTGAAATGTGCCAGTAATGGAATACCTCTGCCTACCCCCTCGCGGTTAAAAACGGCGTGAAATTATATTTATATATATTTTATAGATAAGAACGAGTATTTTACGTTTTCTTTGATATTATGAAACTAGATTTTGATTGCAACTTTAGATTACTCGGCTTTATCATAATGAAAGAGATGTACATCTCTTTCATTATGATAAAGTACAGTCAAGAGCACATGAAGCTCTACCCTTGTAGCGCGAGTTTGAGCTCTAAGGCGATTGTAATAAGAAAGTTACAAATTCCAATGTGTCAAGCTCCACGTGCTCTTGACAACATCAAAGTTGACAGACATACAAATAAAAATCTAAAAGTAATTGTTTTGGTTTATATTGATGTTATAAAGAGCTCTAACATTAGTAGGTTTTCTTAAATATCTCCTATGTACAGACATCTGGTAGAAATTTTATTATACCTATGTATAGATGTCAATTCAATTCAATTCAATTGAATTAAATTATTCTGAGCAAAACCGTTTTCGCATTGAATACATCAACTTAACTTAAACACAATTTATAATACCTACAATTTCTGATGAATTATTTACGAATATTGGATCGTCGCCATATTGAAAATGGTAACCAATTTAACTGTTCTACATTTTACTTTGTGTTTTGTGTATAGGTAATATATTATGTGTTGCATATCGATCGAAGAAAACCAGATCCGCTGGGTCAGTATGTAGTGACCCTGCTTTCTGAGCCGAGGTCAAAAGCTTGATACCCGGGGCCAACATTTGTGTGCATGAACATATCTGTTGGTTGTGTGTATGGGTGTACGTACAGTATATTGAAGTATGTTTAGTTCATTTTAATATTGGTTCTGCAAAGTTTGACGCTAAATAACCGTGCGTGATTTATGTACCCCAATTTTATAGGCATAACAGTAAATTGCTATTATGTGTAAAAAATTCCTATACCGGAAGGAAAGAAGAGATTCTTTGATCACTTCCTGCCAGCACTTAAAATAGCCAATGTGGTGTACGTTTGTATCTTTTCGAGTATATGCTCGCTCTAATTTTTTTCCAGCAGGCAGAGACAATATAGCTAAACTGCCACCTCCTAAAAATCTAGTATACTTATGGTATACCCAGTATACCTCTTGCGTTTTATCCACATTCATCAATCGACTGATATGTGTTGGACGAATTCGGTTCCTCTTTATCTGTCTTTTCTTCAGTATTTACATCGCTGACCTGATCGATGTAGTACGTCTAGGTTGCCTTCTGCCGACTCGTCCACTTACAATCCCCTTATTTATTTTTTAGACGCATTTTATCAAAACACAAGACATAAAACTCTCGGATTACATATTTTATATATCAATCGTACTCTGAGTACTCTTACTTGTTTATACTTCTTAACGAGTGCATTTTCACTGCACTTTTTCGACTCTCGTGTTTCCTCTGCCATACTAAACTCTCAGTGTCATTCAATAAGGTAGGAACTAGCACACCATCATGAACAGCTAGGCCTGGTTTTTTAGTCTTTTTCTCTCTTTATAAGCGTGCAATGCGCCGTTAACCATATTACTTGCATTAATGCCTTTCAGTATCACTATCGCACTTACCGTCTTTACTAAACTTATATTACTTCCTAATACACAACTCTGACACTTGTTCTACTTTCTCGCCTTCAATCGCATAATATCAGAGCAGGAATGTCCAGTATCTGTATGTATATCTTACAATTGACGGACCTGTGGGCTCAGTTGGTAGTGACCCTGCCTTCTGAGTCGGGGGTCGAGGGCTCGATCCCTGCTCGGGGCCAACATTTGTGCGCATGAACATGTCTGTTGGCTTCTTGTCTGGGTGTTTCATATTTATTTAAGTATGTCTATCGGTTGTTTAGTACCCATAGTACAGGCTCTGCTTAGTTTCAGACTGAATAACAGTGTGTGAATTGTGTCATACAATTTATTATTAATAATTTATTTTCAAAATTTGAACGAAACTATCGAACGTGACTGATTCTGAGGTAGGTTTTCCCTACGTGACGTTATTCAAATTAATCTCTTGAAAACTGATAAAATGCCAAACTGAATGAGTGATTCGTGAACCGTCACTCAAGGGTCCTTACGTTCTGTGCACTGAATGAAGGTCTGAATGAATGAAACCTTTCGCACGTGACGCGAACATTCTTTATGATAGCTCGATGTACCGTAAAAAGGACTAACCTGGTTCCGTGAACTAAGCAAAATTAGAAAACCAAATTAATAGTTCTCGAATGACTAGCTTAAATTTGAAAATCGAATATCAAGAAAGGTTGCTTTTTGACACGTCATTAATTGAAAAAGGAAGTTGTATTGTAAGTATAAATTTTAATCGGTCCAAATTTCCATATTCTTGTTGGTTTATTATATGGAGAAGTTAAATAGTTCAGGTGACATCGACATATACATAAACCGGCCAAGTGGGAGTCGGATTCACACACGAAGGGTTCCGTACCACTGCATTGTCCTTTATGACTTATTTGTGGTTATAGCGGCTGTAATACATTACTCTGTATTATGATACATAGAGAGTTACTTATGTTAGATATTAGATTATTTAAATAGTTAAACTTTTGGTACATGATCCTCATCAGAATTTGAACCTTAGCCTCACGCATGACAAGCGGATCTCTCCCAACTTGTTCCTAACTTAATGTTATAAATGCGAAAATAAGTTTGTTTATTACGCTTTACACTGCTAAACTATTAAACCAATTTTGATTAATTTTGGTATAATATAGACAAGTTAGACTTTAGAGAACTGAAGGACATTGCCCACTTTTCATCCCACAAAAACAAATTGTTCCTAGGGGACGCGATTTCCTAAAGTTCTCGTGGACAGATTATCTAGCAACAACTAGTATATATCTCTACTAATGTTATAAACAGGAAATATTTGTATTTTGGTATGTTTGTAACGAATTAAACTAAAAACCACTGGACCGATTTTAAAAATTGTTTCACCAATGGAAAGTTTACTTTTTTGGTAGTAACATAGGCTATATTTTATCCCAGTATTCCCACGAGAACGGGACTCACGCGTAAAAATCGCGCGGAACAGCCAGTTAAATATGTTTTGTAAACCAACACTTCCCTCAGCTCCTACAGATCTAGCTATATGGATCATTAAGGCACAAACCGCAGTACTACCGGCCTTGAGGTTGCGGTTGGTGGTTGTCATCTCTGCCGCTGGGTCCGGGTGTTTTGGGTAACTTATAAGAGCGCCTACAGATGACCGAAAGTGTGTCGGTGACTCTTGCGAAATTACCAGAGCGCTTACCTTATCTATTTCTCGCACACGGCTAACGGTATCGATGCGGAAAACAGCCTAAATTTCGCAATCAAAATCAATTTAAAACAATACCAAGAGTTTATCAAGAAAGTGCTCGTTATTTATTTACCCATTTATAAAATTACTAACGACCTGTCCTCACTTCGCTTCGGTTTATATGATACTAGCAGCGTCTCGCTGTTTCACCCGCGTAGTTCCCGTTCCCGTAGGAATACGGGGATAATATATAGCCTATGTGTTATTCTAATGTAGAAGCTATATAACTGTAAAGTTTCATCAAAATCCGTTCAGTAGTTTTTGCGTGAAAGAGGAACAAACATCCATCCATACAAACTTTTGCATTTATAATAATATAAGTAGAATATAAAAAAAACCTTCCTCGTTAAACGTTATTTCTATTAGTGAAAACCGCTTATATTCGTTGCTTGGTTTAGAAAGAAGGAGAAGATAGAGAAAGCTACTTTATTTTATACTATGTAGAGACAAACACGCAGATAACCTACAGAAATACATAATAAAAACTTCCGAATTTCGTTTACAAATGTTGTAGTAATATAAAGATAACACAAGCTTCGCTATCGTAGACTTCGTTAGGGTCTATGTACACGGCGCGTTGCGACGGGCGGCGCGATACCGGAGCAGTATCGCAGCGGCTTCCTGCATACAAAAAGACAGTATGTTACACGAAACCGTACTTACACCGGAAATGCTACCCGCGCGGCAAGGCGAAGAAGGGTGTAATGCGTAGCCGTGACCGCTCAGTTGTTCACTCCACTATTGCTTCTTTGTAGCAACGCTGCGACCCCATACCGTTCATGAGCAATCAATGCGGTGAAATCTCGCCACTACAACGTATCGTGTGCAATCTCCCTTATGGTCACAACGCGTCATCGCATACAGCTTTGTCACCCTCAGTTGTTTACGCGGCATTTACACTCAGACTGTAGCATCGTCGTAGGAACGCTCACTGCGTTGCTACGACGATGAGATGACGCACCGTCCGTGAGCAATCAATGCGGTGAAATTTCGCCGCGACGCCACCGCAACGCACCCTGTGCAAAGGCCCATAAACTTACCACTCGTCAATGTAAGGTCAATGTAGATGTGTTGTTTTGTTATGTATCGTTTGTCTTCGATGGACTGATGCTTCACATTTCGAATCGTTTGTAAACTCGGTGGTTGTTCTCGGATGCAGTCATAATATGTCGACTATTAATTAAATTTTTTTTTAATTAAATTACATATTCAGATTTTACTCGAACATTTCCACCGAACTTATAATTTCCATTGGAGCTATACCGGTGGGACCGCATGCATCGCGGTTGGCCGCAAACTCGGATATTTAATTCATACTCCAGTAATTTATTTAGTGCTGACAGAAGGGGACGCGGAAAATAAAATGTAACATGTGTGAATTGGCATTTTGGAGTGGTGTTTTAGGGTTTCGTACAGTCAACAAAGTTGTTAGGGTTACATGGCTATTAATTAACAATTTTTCTGGGGTAGTCATAAATTGATCTTATTGATTATTGTTTATTTCAAAAGGTATATTTGATCCCTATAATTAAAAAAAAAACTATAAATACATTTAAGGCTTTAAGAGAAAACTGAATCTTATGGCCATGTTACCCTAACAACTTTGTTGACTGTACCAAAATAAAAATAAACCATGTAGCCGTTCTGTTAGTCTATCACCGCTGCTTATTTTTGCAACTTTATTACAAAGTCCGCATGCCGGGATAAAAAATATCCTTTGTGCTACACTAAGTTAAAAACTATATTTAAGCTAAATTTCATATAAATGCGTTCATCCGTCTTTGCATGATTTGATTAAAAACATTCACACGTTCACGGATAATAAAATACTTAGCGCTGATTTTTCAATAGTCAGTTAAAAGTTATCTGAAGAATAAACATCACCTATCATTTTTCATTTCTATTGTGTCAGACAGTGACAGCATCAATATATTCTCCAAATAAGATTTATTAGACGATTGAAAAATCAGCCCTTAGTAGGATAAAATAATTTAGAAACGGACTGAAATGAGGTTAAAACTACACCCATTTTTTTGGAAACAATCTTATAACGCGATGTCAAAAAAAAAGGACTTATACCCATAGATGTTCATAGAATACTCACGCAACCCTTCGTGCGCGATTCCGACTCTCGCTTGGCATGATTTTTGGTATACAAATCGCGGAAACTATTTCCCATAGCTGGGCTGATAATAAATTTACGGAACTCGTGCACTAGTCGTGTCAACAGCCGCACGGCACGCACTGCACGCAACGGAACGTACACTCAAGAGCACGTGGAGCTTGACACAATGGATGTAACGTTCTTATTACAATCGGCTTAGAGGTCAGACTCGCACTACAAGTGTAAAGCTTCATGTGCCGTACAAATATTATTTGTAAAAATGGTGACAAAATAATTAGAAAAGAGTAATTACGGCTACTTATGTGGAAGGAAGTGAATGTAGATTATAATATGACGGTATGATACATACCAATACAGAAAAAACAACGCCGACTGCAAATAATGGGAAAATGTCAAGAAAATTGCGATTGATATTTTGTATTTTTAGTACAAATATCCAAAAAATGTAGTAAGTATCTACCGACTCATTATTTTTTTATTATTTTTTGTAGAGCTTACAGCTACATTTACAAATGAATAAACCTTGTGGACAAGTACGTGCTAATTACAAGCTTCCAATTATAGTATGGAGTACAGCGTATATAGGTATTCACGGAGACTCGATACCGTTTCCGTTCGATTCAGATCGAGTGAAAAATTTTCCGATGTCGAATCTATCGACTTCGGAAACTTTATTCTAGGCGTTTCTGACAGCCACGGAAAATTTTGCGAATCCTTATGTCACATATGACATTAGTTTTCAATACCAACATCAGCCCATCTCGAAAGTTTTCGACAGATTTTTCGATATCGAATATCGAAGCTCCCTGAATACGCCTGCAGAAGTATAATACTTAGGTTATTTATTTTGTACTGCGATTTTACCCACGTAAGTCTCGTTCCCGTCAGAAAATTATAGCCCATGTTACTCCCAGAAAAGTAATATTTATATTGGTGAAAAAAATAAATTAGAATCCGCCTTGTAATTTCGGATCCTATACATTACAAACAAAACAAATCTTTCCTCTTTGTAATATTAAGCTATTTTAAGTATAAATCATTATTATTTACGAAAGGGGGAACGCGGCCAGTATCTTCGGAACCTTGCCTAAAGGGACTCCTTTTAATAATATATTTTAGTCATTATATTATATTTTAAGGTATTTAGTTTTAGGTTCATTATAATGTTTTTAAATTTAATTCGTTAGAATATTAAAAAAAAAATATTTGATGTCTTACCTGTCACTTTTATCCATAACCTTTACGAAATAAACTTATCATAATTTTATTTATACAAAAGTTCTTAAACGTAGGTCACACTGACGTCTAGTGTGCGTTTCCCCTAAGCTTTACATGAACCTATATTAACACTTTCATGAAAATATCGGGGCATGCGCTCCAATAGATGATTTAGTGTTATTAAGCTGTCACTAGCCTGCCCAGGGGCAACGGGTTGGGAACAATAGCATCCGATTAAAAGTTATTTTGTGCGCTTGATTACATACTGCATTCACTTGCATGGGGTACTTTAAGAGAGATCAGCGATTTCGGATTTATTTACCGGGATTATTTACAATATGTAACAGAATAAGCGCAATTCCTGACATAGAATAACATTTATTTACAAAGAAAATATACATTCATTTACAATAACTACAAATAAAAAATGACCTCCAAAGAGGAACCATGTGGGACAGTGCCCAGAAGACTGGCCGTATTCCCTCTCTGGATAGCTAGGCTGATCCTTTGACAGAGATAGCTGCCAGCCCTCTGGTCACCTGAAGCCTCGACCAAACGCACTGACAGCTCTTTGAGGAGCTGCCGCGCCCCCGGACCCCACGGTCCCATGGTCTCCACCCCAAACGGCACAAATATGTAGCCCTCATTGAGGTCGGCATACTTGCGCCGCTTCAGGCGCTCCGCGGACGCAGCCGCCGCTCCAGCGCCCACAGAGGTGGCATCGATGCGGGATGGGGCCAATGTGTCGGCACATGTGGCATCCCACACCAGCAACTCCTGAAATTAGTTTGTTCAGTAGGTATCGACTACCTAATCGATTTCAGCTATTTTTAATGTGTGTTAATTTTGTCCGAAAAATGAATTAGCATACCTGAGTTTAGGGCTACCTATGGAAACTGTACTATTATTGCTCTTTATTTAAGAAATTTGATTAGACTAAACTAAAGTACGAATGTATCATATTTTTTTGATATTAATATACTAATTGGGGTGTATGAGGAATTGCGCTTATTCTGTTACGCGTTGTATAATAGGAATAAAAATTTAACTGGCCGATTTGGACATAGGGGATGTTTATGAGACTTTAATATGAAGGGTCTACATAACACCAAAAAGGGATAACACCAATAGAAGCCAAAACTATTATTTTTCCATATTATGGACTGTAAGGAGAAAAAAAAATCTAAAAAACATATTATGTTTATAAGTGCATCACAGTAAAACTACTGCACCAAATTGGTGCCGTAGCTTTTGTGCGGTTTTCACAGTAGTTTTTTTGCCAGTCTAACTTTGAATCAGGTGGTACAGTCAAGAGCACACGAAGATTTACGCTTGCAGTGCGAGTCTGACTTCTAAGGCGATTGTAATAAAAACTTTACAAAGCCACGTGCTTTTGAGTGTACATGTTTAATCATGACACTAAGCCGTCAAGAAGCCAAGTTACCTAAAGATACAAGGAAAAATCACTGTGTCGGTACGAGGACAACGACATTTTTGCAATAATATATTACAGAATAAGCGCAATTCCTCATACATTATCTACTATATAAAATAAGTCGGGTTTTCCTTCCTGACGATTTAACTCGAGAACGGGCGGACCGATTTCCATGGTTTTGCATTCGTTGGAAAGGTATTGGGCTCCGCAAGGTTTATAGCAAAGAAAATTCAGCATTTCACCCGTGCGAAGCCGGGGCGGGTCGCTAGTCATTAGTATAAAAAAGTATGATGCCTTCGAAATTTAGTGGTGTCTAACCAATTTTCTTATTTAAAGAGCAATAATAGCACGATTTCCATAGGTAGCACTTAATTCAGCTATGGTAATTCATTTTTCGGAAAATTGTAACAAATATTAAAAATAGCTGAAATCGATTAAGTAGTGGATACTGAACAAACTAATTTCAGGAATTGTCTTTTTCTTTTACATATTGTATTATTATACTGGTGTTTTTTTACCATCTGGAAAAAAATATGACGTATAGAGCCGAAGTTATACACGACATTAATTGTAAATATAGTCATGTTTAATGCAATTTACAAAATCTCGAAAACTACGCAAACTACTATGTAGCGGCTGGCGGTTGTATGTAAATTGCTGATGAATGGAGCTACGAGTCTATTTCTTTTAAAAATACTATTTCAAATAATGTCAGTGTGTAATATTGACTACAATTGAGTAATGTATATTAATTTAGGCAAGAAATATTTCTTTTATAAAAAAAAAAATTTTACTAGCAACGCCAAATGAATCTATTACACTTACCTATCACACCATATTTTTTTCCAGACTGTAAAAAAAATCAGGCGGTATATCCAAGAGGGATTTGGCAGTGTTATGTTATTGACCCCTAAACGAGACCGATGATGAGACTGGTTGTGTTGTTTTCTAAAAGTCAGTCCAATATCCCTTTCCCGTTGTAATTAGGGTTCTGATTCCTCTGGTGAATATTTTTAACAAACCAAGTAAAATTATAAACTCATCAGCTTAATAGAAACCATTTTTTTTCCCATAACAATGGCTTTACCCTTGCGAAAACAACAAGCCTAATACAAAAGTACACAAGACAAAATCACTGAGCGTCTCATTAGCATATCTCCCAAATCCCTGAAACTCGAAATTATTCGTGAAGCCTTTCAGGTAAAAGATAAAGCGGGCACACAAAATTCGATTTCTGAAGAGACTTGCTTAAAACAGAGCAAATATAGACTTAAAGTATTTTACTGGCTTAGGAATCTCATCCTTTGAGGCTCGCTGGGCTTTTCGGTTGTTGGTTTAAATGGTTTAAACTGCTGAGCTAATATTATGTTAGGAAAAGCATGACAAGTTTGATCGACAGACATCTGCGACAATGCGACTTGACGTGGTGACGGACGACAGTGTGACTTAAGCCATCTGAAAGTCTGGTTTAACGCAGTGCCAACAGAACGTCTATAGTAATAATAATTATTATTTAATTCAGGTAATGTCCCATAAATTATATTGTCGAATGACAGTCAGTGAAGCCGCAGTGAATTAGTGTGATTTGACGCCTGACAGTCCAGTTTGACTCAGTGACAACAGAATGTAATTGTTATCGTATGACAGTCCGCTTTGACGCACTGAAAATAGAACAGGGTCATGATGTCAGACAGTCCACACACCGACAGACGCAGTGGCCAGTGACTTGATCTCAAACAGTCTGGTTTGACGCAGTGACGAAAGTCCAACTTGACGTCAGACAGTCTAGGTTTAGTCTCTGATGGCGTGACTAACTCAAAGGGTCTATGCGTCTTACACTTCTTTCCAATTTATAATAAAGCAATGGAGGAAGCAAAATTGCCACCACCTTGAGTACAAAACCGAAGGGTATAATATTATTATTGTATTTAGGGCCGATTTTTCAATCGTCAGACACACCTTATCTGGAGAAAATATATTGATGCTGTCACTGTCTGACACAATAGAAAGGAAAAGTGACAGGTGATATTCTTCAGATAACGTTTAACTGACTATTGAACAATCAGCCCTTATAAGTAACGAAAAGTATCGTACGGAAACGTCGTATCGAAATACGAGTATATTTTTTAATTCAATCACGTCGCAACGACTGAAAGGATTTGCGTGAAACTTGATGAATAGATATTCTATATCCTAGATCAACACACAAGCTATACCATCTCGGAACGCGAACGTATTCGCGAGAAAAATGTAGTTTCTAACAAAAGGAACAAACGTGGATCGCATCTATATTTTTTTAGGTCTGTAGCAACATAAGCTTCGTTGTAACCACTGAAATACGCGCGCGATGCGAGAACCCACATTTGTTTAAAACAAGCCAGTAGCAAAAAAGTTGAATTCCACAGAGGCAGGTCAACGACACGGAAAGCGGAATGTTTTGAATTTTCAAAGTTGCCAGCATTTTGTGGGCGACCCTAGGCCCCGGTAACGGTTTGGTAGGTCCTTGTTATGTTAAATATTTTGTATTATGGTGTGGTAGGATTTTGCAGATTTGCGGACAGACATACATTTTCTTGGAAATGGTTCTATTAACTGCCGGCAAAGAGCTCACCAACCTGTTCAAAATCGAAACCGCGCCTTGCAAATTGACTTTAAAAAGTACCTGTAAGCACTAATATAAGTACTGGCTGCGTATAGAAACCACTAAAGTTATAATACACACTCTTTGAAAATGAATACCCCACATTTATTTAAATCTATAATTCTATTTATGCACGAAATTGTTTTTTGTGACGTCACCCACCCAGTAGAATTTTCACAACTAAGATTAATATTACACCCAAGTTATTAAAACCTATCAACTTGTTTAGGCTCTGACGCTGCCGAAGTAATTTACTCACATACACTGAAAAAAATGTTAGGTTGGATTTACCAGATTCTGTGTAAATGTTACCAAAGTTAGCGGTTGATTTCGGTCCTATCACGATTTTTTGTTGATTTTACCAAACTAAATAAGTTGGCGTTGTACCAAATCTATTTGATAGATTACATCAATCTTTTTTAGTACTTAGTAACATTTTATCCAAAGTAATTTAGTAACATTTCTCACCAATGTACTTTAGTATATTTTTTTACCAAAATAATTTAGTAACATTTCTCACTAAAGTACTTTAGTATATTTTTTACCAAAGTACTTTATTAACATTTCTCACCAAAGTACTTTAGTATTTTTTTAACCAAAGTACTTTAGTTACCTTTTGATCGAAGTACTTTAGTAATTTTTTTTACAATATACTTTGGGGCCATCTACCAAACAGATACTTTATATTTTACCAAACATACTTCTCTTTTTTACCAAATACCTTTTGCATGTTTTACTGTTACTGTTTTTGGTTCAAATTACCGAAGTTATGTAGTGGCAAATGGATAAGTTATTTGGTAAAATCTACAACAAAATTTTGGTAAATAGCACTTATTATATGATAGAATGTATTAAATCAGTTTGATAGAAAAAACTGAATTTAACTTGTAAGTATAATCTATTTCATTTGGTAAAGTCTGACAAAAAAAGTTTAGCAGTATTTACTAATCACGTTCGGTGTATTCTATCAGCGTTAATTTGGTAATAATTACCACATTTATATTTTAGTTACTACCAAAGGTTGTTTGATACATCTACCAGATGTGTAACGTAGTTCTCATCAAAGTAAGCTTAATATAATCTATCAGATGTGTATCGTGCTTTTTATCAAAAATAATTTTGTATTATCTACCAAAAGTGTATTGCAGATCTTGTCAAATATAATTAAGTATTATCTATTATGGAGGAGCGGAGGTGGAATGCTCCTTCATGGAGGGTGACCAGCCGCTGAAGATCCGGACGTGGGCTGCGGTGAACTGTGCGTCGATCGAGTGCTGTCGCTGTGAGTGGTGAGCCTGCAGGACCAGGTAGCACGGTGCGTCGGCTGCGTATGGACCTGATTGGGCGAGAGTCTGGCTTGCTGTGTGACTGCTCCTGCTGACCTTGAGTGAAGGTTGTTGTGGGAGTGATGAGTGGGCGATGCGATGCTTGCTTCTGAAGTCCAGGTGTTCCAGAAGATTTCGCTGAAGTCCAGGTGAAGGTTGCGCTGATGTCCAGCGGTCGAGGGTCACCAGTATGGAGGAGCGGAGGTGGAATGCTCCTCCATTGAGGTGATCGTGCCTGGGGACTGCGGTACAACGGTTGATGTTGGACAGTTGTATTTATACAAACTCATTAGAAAACTTCGATAGCGCGGTTTAGTACTCGGCCCTCTATTGGCGCGTTCTATGTAGTGTCGCTACTCTATCATGTGTTTCGTATTTTTTCCTTAAATTTGTTTGGTAATAATTAACAGATTTGTACTATATTTTTACCAAACTTTTACTGGTAGTATCTACAATATCTTATTAAGGTTTGTTTTGCTACTTGTACCGGTCTTGGTTTAGTAAAACATACCAAATAAATAGCATAAATTTTACTGGTGTTAGTTTGGTTAATTTATCAAACTAACACTAGTAAAATGTACCCAACTTTTTAGGTAAATGTTACCAAACACATTTTTTTTATTTCTAGAATATTAATAGGGTGTTGTATCATTGAAAATTGGAAATTTAGTAGCGTATGTGCAATATTGCTGTCATGGTATGAGAGTAAAACCATGATATGAGAGTAGTAGAGAGAGAGAGAGAGTAGAGTTAGAAGATCTATCGTGAAAAATATATATTATTTTAAAACCGTTTGACCAATACTTCAAAAACATTATTGTTATTGGTAACTCAACATATTCCTTATAGGGAGAAATAGTGAAGTTTATTTGCAGTTAAAGCTTCATGGACATTTACATTGTCTTATTTTTTATTTTTCAGTCTCATTATTAGATATCCTTATTAAATATAGGGCCTAATAAAAACGGTGGTTTTAAGTAACATAAATCGATTATTGGTACACCATAAAATTCATTTTAGCAATCAGTAATACAATAATCAGTAAATCACTTATGTACCTATTTTAAAATTATGTCCATAATAACAGAAAAAAGACAAAATCCCGAGATTTTTTATATAGTGATTCCACAATCTACAAATATTTACTCTACCTTCCTATAAGACAAGTTAGCGTACCGTACGATTTGTACAAGTCAGTATTAATACTAGCTAAGAACGAATGTGATAATGTGTTTAAAACGAAAACTGTAAAATTCAATAACAATTTAATGTTCAGTGATTGGGCGACGGTGGGAATTCATAAAAGCAGACAAAGATTATATGAATTATACGAGGAAATATTAAAGCCGGTAGTAGATTAGACCCCTCTAACTTTAGACCAATACCATTTCTACCGACTCTTAGTAAAATTTTTGAGAAAATTATTCTTTATCAATTGAGTTCACATATTTCTATCAACAGTATAATGTCTGTAAAGCAATTTGGATTCACTCGGGGTAGCTCGACAACCGATGCCGGTGTTGAGCTAGTAAATCATGTTTTTGATACCTGGGAGGAATCGCAAGATGCTGTTGGTGTCTTCTGTGATCTGTCTAAGGCATTTGATTGTGTCCATCATGAAATTCTCATCAGAAAACTACGTCATTATGGAATACATGGCGGCGCTGTTGATTTAATTGGGTCTTACTTGAGTAACCGGATACAATGTGTTGATGTGAACGGCTCAAGATCGTCTGGATCGGCGGTTTGTATTGGTGTACCGCAGGGCTCCATATTAGGGCCATTTCTATTTCTCGTGTATATAAATAACCTACCCAACCGAGTTCAACATGAAATAGTACTGTTTGCAGATGATACATCTCTACTTTTTAAAGTTAAACGACCTATTAAGTCTTATGACGAAGTGAACAGTGCAATAAATGGTGTTGTCAGTTGGTTAAACGCTAATAATCTACATCTCAATGAAAAAAAAACTAAATGTGAAAATTTTTCCTTATCAAATGTTAAACGAACTTTAAACTCAGTCACAGTTAAAAACGAGAAATTAGATTTTGTAAACACTGCAGTATTTTTAGAAATAACGCTAGACTCTAAGTTACAGTGGGGACCCCACATTGATACGTTGGCGAAAAGGCTCAGTTCTGCTGCATATGCCGTAAAAAAATACGTAATATGTCAAGCGTAGGAACAGCTAGACTTGTCTATTTCAGCTACTTCCACAGCTTGATGTCATATGGCATTCTACTGTGGGGGAATGCTGCTGATGTTCAGAGAATATTTATTTTGCAGAAACTAGCCATTCGTGCAATCTATAAAATAGGGTCTAGGATGTCTCTAAGGGAAAAATTCAAGAAAATTAATATACTGACACTGGCGTCACAGTATATTTACGAAAACATATTGTATGTTAAAAGTAATATATCACTTTATAAAAAAATTGTGACAGACATTGTATAAACACTAGAAATAAGAATGAACTGGCTGCTTATGTTAGTCGATTATCTAAAGTTACCAAATCCTTTAAGGGTCAATGTATACGCTTTTATAATAAGATTCCCATTGAATTACATTTGCCTCTTGACAAATTTAAAATAATAGTTAAGCAAAAATTACATAAAAAAGGCTACTATAAAACTACAGACTACTTAGTAGACCAACATGCATGGGATTAACCGACTCGACGCTATGTAAGGCTATTAATTATAATTATTATTGTAAACGATATTTATTAGTAAGACATGAGATTAAAAAGAGCTGCCCTTGAGTTTCTTGCTGGTTCTTCTCGGGGTACTGCATTTGGAACCAGCAACTCGTCGGTGGAGATGGGTTGATGTTTGCATTTAGCCAATCTTCATGGACGAGTTTAGAGTGCCTTGTTATTATAAAATATTGACGTTTCTAAGTGTATGTTTAATACCTATATAAATTATTTTTGATTTGATTTGATTTACCCTCTCTTCGACACTAAGATTCACCTGTGGCAATAGGCAAGGCAAGGGTCCTGGGTTCAAACCCCAGCTGGTGCAAAAAAAAAGATCTTCCTTGTGATATCATTGTAATTTAATTATAATGGTATTTACCATGAATAACAATTTTCTTTCTATTTTTCCTTGTGATATCATCATAACCGTTTCAGTTCAGTAAGTTCAACCGCGAGGTCTTGTTCTCATCATTATCATCGGCCTATATACGTCCCACTGCTGGGCACAGGCATTATGAGTGGGATAGGGAGGTCTTGTTATATTTATCATATTTTTATGATAAAATCAACCGAACCAAATTGCTAAGATTTGTTTGGTAAAATCTTAATAAAATTATAAATGTGAAAGTTTAGATGTGAGGATGTGAAGATGGATGTTTGTTACTCAATCACGCTGGAACGGCATATCTGTTCATATGGATGAAATTTGGCACAGGGATAGATTATAATCCGGAGTAGCACATAGGCTACTTTTTATCCCGGAAAAATTTACCCGTGGGATAAAAAAGTGATAATAAATGCATCGCCTGTGTATAATATATAGTAGGTATAATACTACTAATTATTGAATGTTTGCCACTCAATTTTGTTTAGGCATTTTATTAACCCTTAACCACCTACCGCCGGTCATCGTGACCGCATCGATATTTTAAATTGAAATATCTTCTCACAGGGTAATTTTTTAGGGATCTGGATAGAGATTTATACTTGTTCTTTCTGAAATCCAGCGGAAAAAGGCGGTATAGTATAAAAATACTTCACTAGATCTCATTTTCCTACTTAATCTGTATTTTCACCAAAAAAATTAGTCTTCAATAAAACAAAAGAAATGTAAGAGACTGATTGTGATTGCAAAAATAATTCTTTATACTATAATAGTGTAGTGTATATACATGCATTTTAAAACATTTTTTTTTTATTTCACCTACCCTCAATATTGAAAAAATTGTAAAAAAGTATCTGCGGTCACAGTGACCGCCGTCAGGTGGTTGTGCAACGTAAATAAGGGGTAGGTGGTTAAGGGTTAAATCCTTAGGAGTATACGCGGACGAAAAGTCAAAATAGCACGGATCCGTTCCTAAAGCATACGAGGGGTGAAACCGCTTAACAGTTTTTGAAAAAAAATGTTACACAGATAGTATTTACCTTGGAGAAGGATGTATCTTCTGTCACGAATAGAGGCTTAAATGCGTTGAAATAGGGGACGAAAGTTTGAGTGTGTTTCTGTCTGTCTATGTGTATATTTGTTACTTCTTCACGCCAAAACGGCTAGACGGATTTGCATAAAATTTGGAACAGAGATACCCTACCTTAACACATAGGCTACTTTTTATACTGAAAAATTTCATCATGTAAATCTTCTTACACGACAACCGATACAGTGATGACAATGATTTAAACGCGAGCGCGCGACTATATTTTGACATCATTATGTTTAGTTTTGTAAGTTCAACCACGAGGTCTTGTTATATTTATCACATTTTCATGATAAAATCAGCCAAACCAAATTGTTGAGAATAGTTTTGTAAAATGTACAATACACTTTGTTAATTTACACTATGAACTCTGGTAGGGACTATATTTTGACCTCAACCTTTTTAGTTTTGCAAGATGAACCGCGAGGTCTTGTTATATTTATCATATTTCTATGATAAAATTTACCAAACCAAATTGTTGTCATTTGTTTTGTAAAATGTACAATACTCTTTGTTAATTTACACTATGAACTCTGGTAGGGACTATATTTTGACCTCAACCTTTTTAGTTTTGCAAGATGAACCGCGAGGTCTTGTTATATTTATCATATTTCTATGATAAAATTTACCAAACCAAATTGTTGTCATTTGTTTTGTAAAATGTACAATACTCTTTGTTAATTTACACTATGAACTCTGGTAGGGACTATATTTTGCCCTCAACCTTTTTAGTTTTGCAAGATGAACCGCGAGGTCTTGTTATATTTCTCATATTTCTATGTTAAAATTTACCAAACCAAATTGTTGTCATTCGTTTTGTAAAATGTACAATACTCTTTGTTAATTTACACTATGAACTCTGGTAGGGACTATATTTTGACCTCAACCTTTTTAGTTTTGCAAGATGAACCGCGAGGTCTTGTTATATTTCTCATATTTCTATGTTAAAATTTACCAAACCAAATTGCTGTCATTTGTTTTGTAAAATGTACAATACTCTTTGTTAATTTACACTATGAACTCTGGTAGGGACTATATTTTGACCTCAACCTTTTTAGTTTTGCAAGATGATCCGCGACGTTTTGTTATATTTATCCTATTTCTATGATAAAATTTACCAAACCAAATTGTTGTCATTTGTTTTGTAAAATGTACAATACTCTTTGTTAATTTACACTATTAACTCTGGTAGGGACTATATTTTGACCTCAACCTTTTTAGTTTTGCAAGATGAACCACGAGGTCTTGTTATATTTATCCTATTTCTATGATAAAATTTACCAAACCAAATTGTTGTCATTTGTTTTGTAAAATGTACAATACTCTTTGTTAATTTACACTATTAACTCTGGTAGGGACTATATTTTGACCTCAACCTTTTTAGTTTTGCAAGATGAACCACGAGGTCTTGTTATATTTATCATATTTCTATGATAAAATTTACCAAACCAAATTGTTGTCATTTGTTTTGTAAAATGTTGTTACGTAGAAAATCGGCGTTTACTCGATTTTCTGTCTTTTTAATTTTTATGACAACATGTCGTGATTTTACGTCGAATTTTATGTCATGACATTTTGTGCATGCCTGTTTTAGGCTGAATGCGCAGGAGTCGTTGTCTTCATGTGAAAAAGTCTTTGTGACACAATGACCTAGTTCTTTTTCTTTTGAGATCTTGGCCGTTTTGGTCGACTAATTTTGGAATCGTTTTTGGATACTCTTGTTGGTAAGTGTGAAGATTGATGATGTTGGATTTCTTCAGATTTCGTATGGGAAATCAGAGTTTTGTATTATATTCACAGTTTTTTGCTGAATGAGTTGACGACTTTGTTCCGGCCGGCTTCTTGCGATTACGTAACCGGATCGTGGAGTCGATATTGATCACACATCGCTTGTCCTGTGGTCTAGGAAGCCCTAGGCAGGATCATTTTCCTCCGAAAGGTAATATAATGTTCATTTTGTATCACTTGTTGGAAAATTAAGTAAAATTCTGGAATTCCTTTGTTATTCATTATTGTTCTTAAATTCATTGGTTTGATACAGCGCCCGTCCCAGTCCATTTTAAATGGAATTAACTTAATTTTAATACAAACAATGTAATGTTTCCAGGAGGTGTTTAGTACCGGAGGTGTTTAGTACCGGTACATATCTGGTTCGGTTACCTACTTAAAGCAGACGCCTAGCATCTACATGTAGGGGTGGAGCTAGTGCTGAAGTTCTCTTGATTGTACCTACTCAAGTAACCCTTTTATTTTAATTATTCATCGGTCCGGTGCCGTTTCCCACACCGGTGGCGCCCCTTATATTTTGTTTAGATGCATAAAACCAAATGCTCACCTCAAGCCAAGAACCTACTCCTGTATAAGAGCTAGTCTGTGGCATAATTTCAGAAAAGAATAAACTACCATCAAACTTATATTTTTTTTATTTGTTCATCTGCAGCGTTCCGCTCAAATTGGTAACAGTGGCGCCCAACGTGGGGCGAGCTTGAGGTGTTGGCATGTCTTAGGCTGTGTCAATGAGCATTTGGTTTTAATTTTTTTTGTGTATCGTTGAAGTGTTGTTAACGGTTATTTCAATTTTTATTTTGAATGATTTTATCATTCACCTTTTGTGTACCTACACAGATTTTTTTTTCCTGCTATATTCTGTGACTTACATGTTAAAATATTTTTTTTTATGTAATAGCATTTAAAAAATGGTACATAATGTATTAGGATAGAATACAATAGTAGGTAAATATTTAATATAAAGTCTATTTTTGTAAACTTGAGGTGAGGATTTCGTTTGTAGTGTTGTGGCTTAAATGGTAGTATTCTCCTTTAAATTCACATTACGTTTAGGTACTTGATAATTTTGTTGAGAGTACAGTCAGCATAAAAAAAAAATGTTTTTTTTTCTGCAGTATTGAATAGGGTTGTCTAGCAACATTTTTTTTATTTTTACCCTTTGTTTTTTTGTCTGTTGTGGAAATGGAGTGTCCTGTGGCTTATCATTTGTTGTCCAGGGATGAGTTAGTGTGCGAGGTGGGGGTTCGCGATGCGGGGCCTGAAAGTGATGTACCTTATTTGAAGAAACGAATAGGGGAGTTGGTGCTTCGCATGTCTTCTGATGGGTTCCGTTGCGTTCAAAAACTTTAATCGCGTACTTTCGTGTTAGTTTAAATTCTGTATCGACTCGTATCAGAGTCATACAGTAATGTTTTAAGTTAGGTTTATTTCTGTATTGACTCGTTCCAAGAGTCGTACAGTATAATGTTTTAAATTAGGTTTAACTCTGTATAGACTCGTTCAAAGAGTCATACAGTCGTGATGTTTTGGGTTAGCTTGAGCACTGTGTGAAGTCATTTTTAGAGGCACACAGTCTTAAGGTGCGTTAGGTGTTCGTTAACTGTGATGGTTTTCACGTATTTTTTTTAATACGTGACTTCCCCGTGTGGTGACCGGGTTGTAGAATAGTCCCAACGCCAATCGGCCTACTGGCGTGTCGTAGAAGGCGACTAAAGGAATCCATTTTTATTTATTGAATTAACATCTCATCGGTTTTAATTATTTTTTTCCGATGGTATTTTGGTTTTGGGTGGTTGTTTTTCTTTTTTTTGTTGGGATATCATTGTCTGCGGGTGTTTTGTTGTTATTGGTAGGAGTTTTTTATTTTTACCCGATTAAGTCTGACGGAGGGTAATGTTTTGTTTGTAAGGGAGTTCAGATGGGCTACTATTGTCTGTTGGTGTTTTTGTTGTTATTGGTGGCAGTTTTTTTATTTTACCCGACTACGTCTGAAAGAGGGTTATGTTTTGATGGAACTCCATGTTGTGCGCTGGAGGGCCAGCTCGAATTTTCCTTGTTCCTGCGTAAAATTCTTGTGGGTGAGGGGGTATTGTTACGTAGAAAATCGGCGTTTACTCGATTTTCTGTCTTTTTAATTTTTATGACAACATGTCGTGATTTTACGTCGAATTTTATGTCATGACATTTTGTGCATGCCTGTTTTAGGCTGAATGCGCAGGAGTCGTTGTCTTCATGTGAAAAAGTCTTTGTGACACAATGACCTAGTTCTTTTTCTTTTGAGATCCTGGCCGTTTTGGTCGACTAATTTTGGAATCGTTTTTGGATACTCTTGTTGGTAAGTGTGAAGATTGATGATGTTGGATTTCTTCAGATTTCGTATGGGAAATCAGAGTTTTGTATTATATTCACAGTTTTTTGCTGAATGAGTTGACGACTTTGTTCCGGCCGGCTTCTTGCGATTACGTAACCGGATCGTGGAGTCGATATTGATCACACATCGCTTGTCCTGTGGTCTAGGAAGCCCTAGGCAGGATCATTTTCCTCCGAAAGGTAATATAATGTTCATTTTGTATCACTTGTTGGAAAATTAAGTAAAATTCTGGAATTCCTTTGTTATTCATTATTGTTCTTAAATTCATTGGTTTGATACAGCGCCCGTCCCAGTCCATTTTAAATGGAATTAACTTAATTTTAATACAAACAATGTAATGTTTCCAGGAGGTGTTTAGTACCGGAGGTGTTTAGTACCGGTACATATCTGGTTCGGTTACCTACTTAAAGCAGACGCCTAGCATCTACATGTAGGGGTGGAGCTAGTGCTGAAGTTCTCTTGATTGTACCTACTCAAGTAACCCTTTTATTTTAATTATTCATCGGTCCGGTGCCGTTTCCCACACCGGTGGCGCCCCTTATATTTTGTTTAGATGCATAAAACCAAATGCTCACCTCAAGCCAAGAACCTACTCCTGTATAAGAGCTAGTCTGTGGCATAATTTCAGAAAAGAATAAACTACCATCAAACTTATATTTTTTTTATTTGTTCATCTGCAGCGTTCCGCTCAAATTGGTAACAATGTACAATACTCTTTGTTAATTTACACTATTAACTCTGGTAGGGACTATATTTTGACCTCAACCTTTTTAGTTTTGCAAGATGAACCGCGAGGTCTTGTTATATTTATCATATTTCTATGATAAAATTTACCAAACCAAATTGTTGACATTTGTTTTGTAAAATGTACAATACTCTTTGTTGATTTACACTATTAACTCTGGTAGGGACTATATTTTGACCTCAACCTTTTTAGTTTTGCAAGATGAACCACGAGGTCTTGTTATATTTATCATATTTCTATGATAAAATTTACCAAACCAAATTGTTGTCATTTGTTTTGTAAAATGTACAATACTCTTTGTCGATTTACACTATGAACTCTGGTAGGAACTATATTTTGACCTCAACCTTTTTAGTTTTGCAAGATGAACCGCGAGGTCTTGTTATATTTATCATATTTCTATGATAAAATTTACCAAACCAAATTGTTGACATTTGTTTTGTAAAATGTACAATACTCTTTGTTGATTTACATCGGAACTCTGGTACTGACTTTAACCTTTTTAGTTTTGTAAGTTCAATAGCGAGGTTTTGTTATATTTATCATAGTTTCTATGTCATTCAGCCAACCTTTGTTAATATGGTAAATGCTACAAACCATTTTTTTCAGTGTACTTCCTTACATAAATACCCTCCCTCTGGCACAGTGAGGTAAAATAACCTCACGCAATTTCCCCGAAGAAATTGCCAAAGTTACTCCATTTACGGAAGTACATGCTTTTCACTTGTTTTAAACTTTTTCGGACTCAAAACCACCTGACAGGTGGTTCGCTGGACTTGAGCCAAAATTCTAAAATGGTGTTCGTCGACACAATTTAACAATTCACACTTAATATCGGGTCCTTTGACCTTTTGACCTATGGAATAGGGTAGTTTACTGCCTAGTCAAATTAGTTACTTTTTATGAGCTGTTAAAACAAGAATTTACTATGGAAAATGGACTGAGTACTGATTTGTGACGTCATAATTTTTAGTACTGAATTGCATCACATTTTTGATTGTTTTATTATTTAGAAATTGGCTATAAGTAACTGTAAAATAAAAATCGAAATGCATTTTAGATGAGTTTTGGGATAAGGTTTTCAATTAATGTATTACTCACAATTTAATTTCGATATAGTGAAATACTCTGTCTGTAATTTTTGGATTAACCCGAAAGTGATTATTTATTTAAAAAGTTAATTATATTACGAGTAGTAAAATTAAACACGCACATAAATTTGTTGTTGGTTTAGTTTACTGAATAAATAAGCTAGAAAAATCCTGCCTGATTGAATGGTCTGATTAGTTTTACAATTTACAGCTCTTGAAATTTAAAAATGAATGTTCCAGATTTAAATTAATGATTTACTCAAACATTTTATTTCGAAGGATTTGTTTGTTGTAATCCCCAAAATTCTGTTTTCTTTCTTTATAGAAACTTAAATTTCATATTAAAGACCTAATATTATAAACGTTGAAGTGACACTTTGTTATCTTTTTACGGCTAAATGATTTTACATTTTTGACACAGAGAATCTCTTTTCATTTAATTCTGCACGGAGATAATTTCCATCTCAATAAAAGACATATAGGTACTTTGTATTTTGAATGAGGGGTTTTTTTTTTTTTTTTTTTTTACTCTTCCCTGTTCTCTGGATAGATGGCGCTGAACTTGCTAAGTTACTGCTAGGAACGGAACGTCACATCATTTTTTTTATATCGTAAAACGAAACGTATATAAAAGTAAGGCATAGAGGGGACAAAGCGAGGAAAATTTGAAGTCAAAAGTTATTCCAAGTGGAATAAGTCTAGTACAATTTCGACCGAATGACAGCTCGCGTTCATACTAACTGACATGACAAGGACATGACGCTTAGGCTTCAAAGTTTTGTATGAAAATATTCCCAATGCCCCCTCTATGCCCTATTATATTTAAATCTCTTTGTGTCACACACAATGACATTTAGTTTTTGAAAGTAAATAAATCTCAGTTATCTCAGCTAAAGAGCAAATAAATAAAAACAAAGAATAAATACTTAGCAGTCTTTTTATGGGTTTTCCGCGCCAAAAAGAAAATGTCCCAAGAAAAAAAGAAGAGAAGTCTGTGCCTTGTGGATTTATGTAAAAATGAAGGAATACACCTTTTTCCTAAAGATGAAAGCGCAATGGGTACAAGCCATCGTACATTTTAAACCTGGACGGACCATAAAAAAGCATTCGCACATTCGAAAGTGTCGTAATCACAGAATATAAAAATTAGGTCGTTCGCGAGTAATATAAGTTCACAGAATAAGGAAGTCGCGGTTATAAGTTACTCTATGGTGACGTGCCGCATTTAGTAGTAACGTAGTCAGTTCAACGCCATCTACAGAGTTCTTGCAAACTATGTTTTTTTTTTAATTCTCAAAAAAAAAACCTCTCATTACAATGATTTAAAAAAAAAATGTCACGACCAAAAGCTTAATATCATTAGTAGCAGAATCGTATGAAAAAAAATCATGCATATAGTTACAATATTTAATAGAATAAGCGCAATTCCTAAAATTAGTTTTTTCAGTATCGACTAAGTTATCGATTTCAGATATATGTAAAATTTTTCCGTAAAATGAATTAGCTTATCTGAATTTAGGGCTATCTATGTAAAACGTACTATTTGTACGTAATATTATACAGAAATTTGGTTAGACAAAACAAAAGTACGAATGCATAATTTTTTTATATTATTGTACTATTGGGGTGTATGAGGAATTGCGCTTTTTCTGTGACGCGTTGTATAATATAAGAGAGTTGTCGAGCAAATCCTCGTGACCGCTGTGTTTGCCAATGCACAGCACGAACGCTGTCATAGCCCGAAGCATCAAAACTGGGGTTCTATTCTTTAGCACTGCAGTGAATTCACAAGCGTTTAGTATGCACAAACAGTGCAGATGCGATTTTAAAAACGTGACGCTGAGGAGGGTGCAACATTTTAAAATATTCAAATCGGTTTTTTCATCTACATCTACACCAATAATATATAGAGGAAAGTATCTTTGTTATGAATAAACTCAAAAACTACTGGACCGATTTTAAAAATTCTTTCGCCAATAGAAAGCTATAATATCCCAGAGTAACATAGGCCATATTTTATTTCCACTGAAACGGTAACTAAGCGGGTGAAACCGCGCGGCACAGCTAGTAACTAATATTTGTGTTGTGGAACTAGCCAATAGGCTAGATGAAGAGTTTTATTTATCGTCGCTAGTAGAAGGGGGTGATAAATGTAGCAATATACGTAGTAGTATAAATGCCAAAATGCTTTTGTTTGTTACGCTTTTACGCAGTTTTATAAATTCTTTCACCAATGAAAAGCGACATTATTAGCCAGTAAACGCTATATTTTATCCCCGTATTCCCACGGGAACGGAAACTACGCAGGTGAACGCGCAGATCTGCTAGTAGGTACCTACCCAAATAAGTTAAAACTACAGTCGGTGGCGTCGGCCGCGTACAGCGCTTACGGAAATGCATTAGGTATAGTGGTATCTTTCGAACGCCTGATGCGGCGCACAGCGCACATTCGAACACTTCCATAATAAGCATTGGTCGGTCGCGTACAGCTTCGCGCCGGACGAGGCCGACGTCATTTGTAACCAAAGAGATTAAAATATAATAGGACATAGAGGGTTCATAGGGAATATTTTCATACAAAACTTTGAAGCATGTTTGAAGCTCAAGCGTCATGTCAGTGAGTATCAACGCGAGCTGTCAGACTTATTCTACTTGGAATAACTATTGGATTCAAATTTTCCTCGCTTTGTCCCCTCTATGCCTTCCTCTTCCCCTCGGACCGCCTCTTGGTGTAGACGTGCAATTAGACTTTTATCGATTATTTCTCTAAATTTAATAAAACATTTTGCAATAATTAATTCAGAAAATAAAATAGGAGTGCATAAACACGAGGAGTCAATCGCCGCACTATTGAATTACGCGCGTGAGTCATCTTATCTCTGTGTGCATACAAAACTGTGACTATTGTACACCCCATTAAGAAGACGACGTATACAGCCAATTAGAGTAATCGTAACGGCGGCCATCTTCGTACCTCATTAAGAAATTTGATCGTGTATGTACCTACAGCTCATTAGCTAATCACCCGTCCAATTACTTATTTGCTTACAAAACCTGTAATTGTTGATTGGCTTATTCTACTTTTGCCGCCATCTTGCCTAATCTGCGAACAATTCTACTGCCTTACTGTTCATTACACCCTAGTACTTCGTAAGGAAAGATGGATAAATCGACGTCGGACCCCAACTTATCTGTATCCATGACTGAAAATGTTACGACCCCTTCACAATATGTTTACCAACGAGTTAAGAGAATGAGGGAGGATGACTTACCTTCTGAATTTACCAGCTTTAAGGAGGAAATGAAATTAATGCTATCTTCTTTTATGTCTACACAAACAAAAGAACTCCAAGGTATTTCGATGAATCTTAAGACAATTCAGGAGACCAATCTTAATATTGACAACACTATTGCTATACTTAGCCATCAAAACGAAGAATTTCGGAAAAAAATTGAGCAATTTGAAAAACAGTCAAAAAAGGACCGAGAGTATATAACTCTTCTTGAAGACAGAGTTGAAGATATGCAAAGGGCATTAAGGAAAACCTGCATTGAAATTAAAAATGTACCGAAGAGAAGAAATGAAAATAATGAAGACCTTATTAATATGGTTGTGAGCTTGTCAAAGAGCATAAATTGTAATGTCGTCAACTCTGACATAAAGGATATTTTTAGAGTACCAGCAAAAAAAGATAATACGACTAACACTCCTATTATTGTTGAACTGGGCTCTACTATGATAAAATCTGACATACTCAAAATGTGCAAGTCTTACAATATTAAAAACAAAAACAAACTTCAAGCCAAACATTTGGGCTTCACCACAATGGAGGATACTCCTGTCTATGTCTCAGAACAACTTACTGTGAAAGCTTCCCGCTTGTTTTTCCTGGCAAGGGATCTTGTTAAGTCAACGAAATTCAAGTTCTGTTGGACGGCGTTCGGAAAAGTTTATGTGAGGAAAGAAGAAAACTCTCCTATTATCAATATAAAAAATGAAGCTCAAATTCAACATCTTATACAAGGAGCATGACTACTAAGAGCTAATATCCCGTCTCTGAATTCATGTAAAGCAATTTTCTATTGTTTACTTTCAACTGTATTATTAATAAGCGAATCTTGTCTACTTTCAAAAAAATGTACTTACACTCTCCAACCCCGCATTTACTCTACACAACAAAACAAATACACTCTGACACTAACTAATGCAATATATTATATACATACAATATCTACACACTACAACAATTTCTATACTCACACACGCATCACCTCACACTCACACTATGTAACCATACACCACAACATCATGCCTATGAACTATACACAACCCCCGTATCTACTTATGTATAAAGAATTAAACCGACCACTACAAAATTATAAAAACTTTAATAGGAATGCCTACAGCTCTCAAATACTGTATCATTATGAGTAACTTATTACAAACAATTAACGACATTGATAACCTAAATTTAGCAAAAACCATCTCATGTGATAGCAATTCTCTGTCTAATCACTATAATCACAACAAATCGGACTTTACAATATTATCACAAAATATAGTAAGTGTATATAGTAATTTCGATGACTTTCTGATAACCCTAACTAGTCTTAACTTTAAACCAGATGTCTTAGTTCTTTCAGAATGTCGGATAAATCCCGATAAACCATTACCTACACTAAGTGGCTACAGCTCGTTCATGACTACTCAACATCTGAACCAAAATGACGGTGTTGTAGTCTATGTAAAAAACTCGCTTCGCTCCTCAGTCAAGGAGATCAAACTAAAAGAAGCTTCCTGTCTTCAACTCGACATACTGAACAACACTATCATATGTATATATCGTTCACCATCAAATACTAACTCCGAACTATTTACAAATTCCTTATGTTCACACCTTGAAACCCTAAATTCAGATAAAAAGAATATAATTATAACTGGTGACATTAATATAAACCTATTGCAAAAACCAAACGAACAGCCTTACATTTATAAAAATAGATTATACTATCTCAATATGCTGTCAGTATTTGGCATACTCCCTGGTCATACCTTGCCCACCAGAAAAAACAGTTGCCTTGACCATTTCATGATAAAAATAGATCCTAAAAAGACTAAGGTATGCATAGCTATTCTACACACTACCACTACTGATCACTTCACCACTTTTATGTCACTGGCTAAATCTAAAACAAGACACACTGCGCCAAGGACCAACACTACAATTGACTTTGAAAAAGCTCTTAAATATCTTCAAGATCAACACCTGTCTGATCTACTATTTTGTGATGACCCAAATTTATTAACTGACCTCTTTATTCAAAAACTAGCTGACTCAATCAAACATAACACTATTACCAAAAATATTCCTAAAAGTAAAAGAATCCTTAAACCGTGGATTACTGAAGGTATACTGAGATGTATTAAAAACCGTAATAATCTGCAAAAACAATTTCGTAATAACCCTGATAATGACATCCTAAATATAACCTATAAACGATACAGAAACTATTGTAATAAATTCATTAAAAAACTTAAGAAAAAATATAACATAAAATTACTGACCGACTCTCTCAAAAATACTAAACTCCTATGGAAAAATATAAAAAATATTACGTACACAAACAAACAGAACAAAATAAACCCAGAACTTATGACGTTAAAACCAACGAAAAAAGAATCAGCAAATTATATTAATACTTACTTCTCGGATATTGGCAAGAAACTGGCACAAGACGTCCATTCGACGCTAAACTCAAATGAGCAAGAGATCTATCTAAATAGTCTTCCTAGACAGCCTCAGTCACTGGCTCTCTTGGAAACTGACGATGACGAAATATACCGAATCTTAGCAGCTTTAAAATCTGGTAGCGCTCCAGGTTGGGACAATGTTTCAACCAGTTATCTCAAATATGCGAAGCACGAAATAGTTCCAATCATGGTACATCTTGCCAACCTCTGCTTCAAACATGGTGTATTTCCCGCTCCCCTAAAGAATGCAGTTATTACGCCAGTCTACAAGGGTGGTGACAGAGACGATATCAGCAACTATAGGCCCATTTCTGTATTACCTGTTATCTCTAAAATCCTGGAAAAATTAATTAATATTCGGCTTCTTAACTATCTTAAAACATTTAATCTAATATCGCCATTTCAATTTGGCTTTAGACAGGGCGTATCTACCGAGGATGCTGTTCTTTCTCTTAGTTCCCTAATTACAGAACAACTTGATAAAAAAAAGAAGAGTCTCTGTATCTTTCTCGACCTAAAAAAAGCCTTTGATACCGTCTCTGTCCCCATCCTCGTAGAAAAACTCGAAAAAATTGGTGTGAGGGATATTCAGTTGAGACTTCTTAAAAATTACCTGTCAGATAGAACACAAAGAGTGCGGCTCGATCGTGACATCAGTGAGGCTGCTGGCGTGTCATTCGGCGTGCCACAAGGAAGTGTCTTAGGCCCCACCTTATTCCTCATATATATTAACGACCTATGTAATATGCGCATTAAGAACGCGAATGTGTTTTCGTACGCGGATGACACTGCCATAGTCTTCTCTGGGGATTCCTGGGACGAAATTAGTGCTAATGCTGAATATGGACTAATTCAGGTGTCTAATTGGCTAAAATATAATATTTTAACATTAAACACCAAAAAAACTAATTACATATGTTACAGTATTTATGACAAGTACCAACCTAATGACAGTTTTCAATTAAAAATACATGAATGTAACAATTACATGTCGGATGTACACTGTAATTGTCCCATTATTAATAAAGTCAGCCAAACTAAATACCTTGGAATTTTGATAGATCAAAGGCTGTCATGGTACCCGCACATAGAACATCTGTGCGGAAGAATAAGAAAATTCAACTGGATGTTTAAGTCTCTACGGCATGTCACACAAAACCCACCTTCTCAAAGTGTTAACTTACAGAATACCCTCTTAAACAATATATACGTAGCCCTAGTGCAATCGGTAATAATATATTGTATACCTATATGGGGTGGTACATTTAAAACGCAATTTCTGGATATAGAAAGAGCTCAGAGATCTCTTCTCAAGATCATGTATTTCAAAAAACTGCGTTATTCCACAGAAGACCTATACAATTTGTCTGGCTTACTATCTGTCCGTAAACTATACATACTGCAACTAATACTGAGAAAGCACAAAACCTGAACCTATGACCCAAACACTAAGAATAAAAGAAGAAATGATAATGTAGTAGCTGTTGACCAAACAAGAACTGTCTTCGCGAGGACACAGTACAAAAACAGATCTAGTTATCTTTACAATAAGATAAATAAGGAACTGCAGATATATTCATTGACACTACATGACTGTAAATCTACCGTAATCACATGGCTAAAACAACAAAATTATGAATCATGCGAGCTCTTACTTCGGCCTTCATCTTAACGTATTATCTAACTCTGTATGGTTATAACTGTAGTAATTTATTTTTCAACACACTTGCTCATAAAGTGGCTCTAATTTCACTGCAATTAGGCACATAATGACACCTATAATCAAACTGAGACTTTTTGTTTGCTATTATTCACTAGTGAGTTATAGATTTTTTTTTTCAATTTTGTTGCTAGAGTTGCTTTGTTCTTAAAAAAGTTTCGATACAAAAAAGATCGTATTCAATCGTACTAATAAATTAATACACAAATATGGCTTGCTCATTTCATGCAACTTCGTATTTAAATAGATCATTTCAACTTGTACGTGTTTAATAAACAAAACTTTCACTCAAATATAACTTTGGTTTTCTCTGTAAAAACTTTAAATACCCCATTTTGTACGTGGCTAAAACGCTATCCACGACAAACCAAAGAAAAAGAAACCTAATTTTTTTAGTCCATGGCCGATCGCCATTGTAAGATGCGAGCGCATAGGAAAACGAGGCTGTATGGGCCTAGATCCTTTTGCCTTTTCCAAATTATATAAATAAAAAATTGGAAAACCAATTAATTTTCCCCGCCATTGCGAATGATTATTTTAAAATGATTTTTTAGTATTATTTATTCACAAGTGTGTTGAAAAACGTCGTATGATACACGTGTGTATTGATGATTACCGTCCTCGGCTCTCTTATGACCCTCGCCTACGGCTCGGGTCTCAATGGCGCCTCAGCGGTAATCACCAACTTTACTCACTTGTACCATAATGTACTATAATACAATATTTATTTTCACTTACCACACCACATACACACACACATTAAAGTTTAGTGGAAGTTGCTATCATACCAGCTTCCGATCCCAAGGTTCTGCCGTAGGGCTAACACACAAATAATCAAACACATACACATCCTACACATGCACACACCACACACTCAAACACACACAGCAAGCACATTTCTAATATAAATTTTCTTAGATTATGTTTTCTAGTAACTATTATGTACTTACTTACCTTAAAATTTACCTTCTAGGTACCTAATTATTTAACTTAGTTTACAGACTACAGTCTTCAGTTAAATTAAAACTGTACCTATAGTTATGTTTCTAGTATAGTTTATTTAACATTATTTACCTCACGCTATGGAAGAGCGGATCCTCCTGGCACAGACATTCTTATGTTTAAAAGGAGGGTCCTAAACCCTGAAATACTACTCTGTATGGTTAATGTAAATAAATATTTTTTCATTTTCATTTTTTTTCATTTTCATGCCTTAGTATATTTTATATCTCTTTGTAACAGACCACCGCGTCACATACTCAAATTAGACCAATATGACCATATAAGTTTTGTCGATGGTGTGGCTGTAATACCAAAAGTTATACAATATGTTATACAGAAATTAGCTTGTTTAGTATCGACTACATAATCGATTTTAGATATTTTTAGTATGTGTTAATTTTTTCCGAAAAATGGATTAGCGTAACTGAATTTAGGGCACCTATAGAAACCGTATTATTTACTGTTCTTTATTTGAGAAATTAGACACAACTAAAGTACGAATGCATCATATTTTTTTATATTAATATACTAATAGGGGTGTATGAGTAATTGCGGTTACTCTGTGACACGTTATATAGCTTTCTGTATATAAGCATTATTTTAAATCAGCACCTGTAGTACATAAAGTGACTATACACAGCTGACTTTCTAATACAAAATTATGTTTGTTGTCTGCGCGACCGAGATAGCGCTGTATACAAAAACATGGCGATTTTTTCCCTTTGTTTGTTTCGGATAAACAATGAAGTTGCCTGAAAGTGAATGTTTTTAGAGATATTCCGTTGAAACATAAAAAGTTGGCGGGGCCATATACGTGATGTTCGACGAATATTTTAAACAAATTCATAATATTAGAGTGCTTACACACTACAATGACATATTGCCGCTACTTTTTGACTAGGATCTGGGGCACTGTATGTTGGTTTTCGGCTCTCATGCAATAATTAGTGTGATGTTAAAATCTTTGAACATGAAAAAAAAAACTCTTGCCTTTTATCTTCGAGAGGTAGGCAGAGGTATTAAACTGGAAATACCCACGTTTCACTAGTAAATTGTTTGGGCCCTTAAACGTGATAGATGGTGAGCCCATCGCCGTACCGGGTGTTGCACATGCTTCAACACAAGATTAACTACATAATATGAAACTCCGAAATGAAGAATTTAGGCACAGCTTAACTTTAAAATCTAAAAATCTTTTGAACTATATTCCTATAGGCTACAGCATCCGTTATGCCGGGTAATCATTTTTAGTTGTCTTGTCACGACGTTTTATATGAAAAGTTTATAGACGACTTTTGTATCTGTTGTGGTAGAAAAAAAAAAAGAAATTTTAACTCAAGAATTTTCGGAAAAATAAAAGTGTACTTACGGCGGCTTACTTGACTCTTTGTATAAAAGTTCACCTT
The DNA here is from genome assembly GCA_963855545.1 of Ethmia dodecea. Taxonomy (NCBI): domain Eukaryota; kingdom Metazoa; phylum Arthropoda; class Insecta; order Lepidoptera; family Depressariidae; genus Ethmia; species Ethmia dodecea. Next base: position 11,857,516 of record OY979456.1, on the reverse strand, counting down.
ATTTTTTTAGGTGGGGGAGTACCTATATCCCCTTGGATTCGCCCTTGTTTGCTTTTTTGAAAGTCTCCAAATATAACTCTACGAGAAACTTGACTAATATTCTTCGGTTCACTGTGTTTTGGATTTCCCTTGTATGTCATATCTATACTAATATTATAAAGAGGAAAGATCTGTTTTGTATGTTTGTTACGAATAAACTCAAAAACTACCGGACCAATTCAAAAAGTTCTTTTACCATTCGAAAGCTAGAGCATCTATGAGTACCATAAGCTATATTTTATTCCCGTATTCCCACGGGAAGGGGAACTACAAGCGTGAAACGCAGAACCGCTATAGTCTTAAATAACGACATGAGGTGTTGTACACAAGCTATCATTGTCTTCCAGAGCAGATGTGACGGAAAAAACCGAGACAAATGCACTATCCCAAGAGCCCAGGCTTGTCAGACCTTCGTCATTCTGTAAAACCTCAAAGTTTGTCTGTGTATGTCCCTACTACAGGTGTAAACGATCCCCGAATATGAAGTTTGGATAACGGTTGCTTTGGAAGTTATCAAGCAGCAAAGGTCCATAAAATTGCACCTCAAATTCGTTAAAGTGTAAAGCCCAGTTTTTATATATTTTATTCGGATTGATATTAGAAATCACGTCGTCCATTGTCAGACACTTGGTGCGGTGGAAACCCCCTGTCAGACACCCTTGAATCATGGTGAATTGAGGGTATACTTTCGTCATTTTGTAAAGGCTGAATTTTATATATGTTACTTGAGGAACTATCAGAAGATGTTTTCTCAGATGTCAGACAGTTCCGTTGGTGGGTACGCCGTGTCAGACGCATTAAGTATTAGTCGGGGCACTATGTGCTCATGACATGATTTCTGCCCACATATCGCTACTAGGCCGAGTTTAATGTCATTTTCGTATAATTCGAGGATGAGGAATTCATTTCTGGAATAAACTTTTTATCAGTCCATAGAAAAAAACGGAGTAACTTACAAAAAACCAATTTGTCGGAACTATTTTTTTCAGAATTTCGTCGCTCAGAAGTATTGTATGCCTGTATTGTATACATCAAAACCTTCTTCTTGAATTACTCATTTAAAAAAACCGCATTAAAATCCGTTGCGTAGTTTAGGGACAGACAGACGGGAAGCGACTTTGTTTTATATTATGTAGTGATAGTTATTCCTAATTATCACTATTTATTAAAAAAAACTCACGCCTTTTATATATTATTCCTGTTACATACGCCAAGATATTTTCCTTAACCGTCGAGCTAGTGATAAATATGTACGTAAGTTTTTGAATAACTTATTGCTAATTCGAACCCGAGCCTCACTGATCATCATCATGAAAAGCGGGCTCTTTAAACTATTTAGAAATAATTCTATAAAATGAAATTTTCATATAAATCGAAAAACCACATAGCACTGAGTAGGTACCTTACGACTATGACACATGCGTGTAACCGAACTCTATAGTTGGTAGCTCTATAGTTCGAACATAGTTTGAATTCCAAATAAAGAAATCAGTTCCGTCGCGCTATGCAAGATATTTTTAGGGTTCCGTACCTCAAAAGGAAAAAACGGAACCCTTATAGGATCACTTTGTTGTCCGTCTGTCCGTCTGTCAAGACCCTTTTTCTCAGGAACGCGTGGAGGTATGAAGCTGAAATTTATATCAATTACTCAGGTCTACTGTCCCTTGAAGCTGTGAAAAAATCAAACTTCTAAGCCAACGCAATCAAAAGATACAGCCGTTTATGCCGCAAATTTTCGACACTTGCAAGGGAATCAAAACCTACAGGGTGCTTCCCGTGAACTCAGAATCTTGAAATTTGGTACGAAGCAACGTCTTATAGCATAGATAAAGGAAAAATTACGAAAACCATAAATTTGCAAGGTTGTACGGAACCCTCGGTGCGCGAGTCCGACTCGCACTTGGCCGGTTTTTTTTACACTTCCATACTTTGACGATGTTATTGAAATGATACTTTTTATATTGTACAATAAAGGGGCTATAATATAATATTTTTTATTTAGTCTTAATCGTTATAGTGTACTTCTGAGCGACGAAATTCTGAAAAAAATAGTTCCGACAAATTGGTTTTTTGTAAGTTACTCCGTTTTTTTCTATGGACTGATAAAAAGTTTATTTCAGAAATGAATTCCTCATCCTCGAATTATACGAAAATGACATCAAACTCGGCCTAGTAGCGATATGTGGGCAGAAATCATGTCATGAGCACATAGTGCCCCGACTAATACTTAATGCGTCTGACACGGCGTACCCACCAACGGAACTGTCTGACATCTGAGAAAACATCTTCTGATAGTTCCTCAAGTAACATATATAAAATTCAGCCTTTACAAAATGACGAAAGTATACCCTCAATTCACCATGATTCAAGGGTGTCTGACAGGGGGTTTCCACCGCACCAAGTGTCTGACAATGGACGACGTGATTTCTAATATCAATCCGAATAAAATATATAAAAACTGGGCTTTACACTTTAACGAATTTGAGGTGCAATTTTATGGACCTTTGCTGCTTGATAACTTCCAAAGCAACCGTTATCCAAACTTCATATTCGGGGATCGTTTACACCTGTAGTAGGGACATACACAGACAAACTTTGAGGTTTTACAGAATGACGAAGGTCTGACAAGCCTGGGCTCTCACTCTACACGAGATCCGAGATAAGAGAGCGTCAAAGCGCTCATGTTAGCTGCATATTTAGTCCACCTAAGGAGAGATAATATACTCTACTGTAATTTACTTTATGTTACAGTCAAAACTCATTACCGGCCAAAACCACTCTAAACCGGAAAAAATGTCAAAAGTCAGGCAGTAGCTTGGGTTGCGTTACAGTTATGACTGGCAAGTTTGCTTGCTTGCTTGATTAACTTGACAGGGCCTATAAATTTAGACCGAAAGTCTGAATTTTAAATCAGGGAAACCAATGCCCTTAGTCAAAACCACTTTGGACTGTTTTTTTGCAGTCAAAAGTGGTTTTGAGTATTTTTTGCAGTCAAAAATCAGAGTTTTCTAATGAGTTTGTATAAATACAACTGTCCAACACCAACCGTTGGACCTCGGTCCCCAGGCCCGATTACCTCGCCTGGCGGATGATCTTCCCTTTTCAGAAGAAGGAAGAGCATTCCACCTCCGCTCCTCCATATTGCACTCTATTACTTCAACTTGCGTCTGTGACTGTGTATTAGCCACACTTCAATTGGCTATTCCGTTGAGCAATGTTGGTAACTTTTACGTTCATAAATACATGAAAATTCAAACAAGCTACCTCCAAAAAATGCTAAACCGACAACAATAAAAATCAAGACTACGAGTACAGACATTCAAAGGGAATAGCTCAATTTGACGTCAGACAATTTGCTTTGTTCAATGTCTAGACAAGACTGTTTAATCTGGAAGTTCCGTTCACTGTCGACCGTTCAGCATCTCATAAAGTCATAACATTACTGCACTGCTAGGACGTAGCCAGGAGCGGGGGTCATAACTCTATCGCAAGAATGCGATCTCAGTGAAGAGAGTTATGGTCCATTCGAGATCACCGAAGTCCGATTTTAAGTGGTTAGAAGGGTTAGAAGTAAAAGTTTATTTTCAAGATGGAGAACTAGTTATCATTGTTATTTTAAGTTAGTATAAATTAGTTCTTCTATACAACGCGTAAGAAAAAGCGCAATTCCTCATACACCCCAATTAGTATATTAATATAATATAAAAAATATGATGCAATCGAACTTTAGTTGTGTGCACAATTTCCATAGAAAGCACTTAATTCAGCTACGCTAATTCATTTTCTTGAAAAATTTAACACATATTAAAAATAGCTGAAATCGAATAAGTAGTCGATACTGAACAAACTAATTTCAGGAATTGCGCTTATTCTGTTATATGTTATATACTACATAGAGTCATTACTTGGCAGATACCTTTTTAGTAGGATATGGAATCTAATTTTATTAATTTTTAAGCAGTGATGTAACTTTTAGATTTGAGCTCAAAAGTCAAGATTTAGGTCAACAGTAAGAAATTAATAAAAAAAGGTCATCACTCAAACATGAGGGTCATGGTTCAATCTTGGTTAAGGACAAGGTGTCAATAAGTTTTTTTAAACTAAAAAAGAATAATCCAAATCAGTTCACCCAGTCGAAAGTTCTGAGGTAACAAACATAAAAAATAAAATAAAAAATAAGTAAGTAAATAAAAAAATTTGAAGTCGGTTAAAAATAACTCTAAAAAGTAAAAAAAAACCGGCTTCAATCTTCAACTTAATGTGGTTTTCTCATGGATGCCATTGTCAGAACAAAATTAAAATGGGACAAATCTGGAAGCACCAACTCTCAAATAAAAAAAGAATCGTCAAAATCGGTTCTCCTAGTCGAAAGTTCTGAGGTAACAAACAAAAAAAAATGAAAAAAATACAGACGAATTTATAACCTCCTCCTTTTTGAAGTCGGTTGAAAAGTATATATATTTATTGCTACGAGCGTTTGACGGTGAAGACAAACACCGCATAGCAACCTACAGGCTCTAGAATTATGTTTTTAAGCCTTAAAATAAAGTCAGTAACTTATCCCAGAGAGGTTAAAGCTACCCCAATACATACCTGACGCCGGCCCTGTCGCTCTGTATCAGCATTCTGAATGCATCAAAGAATGATGTCTAGCGTTCCTTCGGGAATCCGTTCTGCGGATAAATTTAATATTCCTCTCGAAAGGGGATGGTCTTATGTTGGTAGCATTGAAGAGCTGTGATAGCGGTTGGAAGAGTCTCTCATGAGGTGCAAATTCGATTCTGGCTTATTGGAACGTAGTTTCTTATCGCACGTTACACTTCAGATTGCGAAGAGGTAGGCGGAAAAAACTGTAATCGACGCTGTGGATGAGATGGGGGTGAGATAGAGGTGAGATGAGGTGATTTTGATAGTGAGATGGGGTGAGAATGTCGCCAGATCGTTTTATATAAATACCTGATAGACAATATTGCCACTGGTCAGTTTTAACGCTTTTGGACACAGTGATAGCCCTAATACAACCAAGTCCGCCTTTAATGCGGTTCGGGTTCAATTTCTGGTGATTTACCAATGAGTTATACGAAAAAAAAGACTCATTTTTAACATAGATATCCAGGAAGGCAATACCTCTACCAACCCTTCGGGAATAGGTAATAGCCGTATTCACTTATTTATCTTTACTTTTTTCAATTCAGGGCAACGGAAAGATCGTGAGGGAATCGGAGATAGCCGATCTTATATTTCTCAGGGTAAGTTATTTCGGATTACCTGCAGTAATAAAACCTTTACATTCTACTCAGAAAATCATTCCGTAAACATCAACACTTCGTAATAAGAGAGCTATTGGGATAAGATAGCATTCAAGTATAAAATACATATTCCCACGCCTTTTATCCGATAGGGTAGGCAGAGGTAATCCATTTTTTAAATACCCACGTTTTACTAGAAGTATATACTGTGGACCCCTAAACGTGATAGGTAGGGAGCCCATCTCCGCATCAGGGTACTATTACACAATTCATTCTTTGATCTGCTGGTTTCGTCACGGTATTTTCCTTCAGTCGAGATAGTGAAAAATACTCGTATGTACGTAAGCTCTTTAAAAAACTCATCGGCACAGCCAAGATTCGAACCCGAGCCTCATGAATGAGAAGGCTTTTTAATCATTGGACTATCACCGCTCTTAGAACAGATGTTGCCCGTGAAATAGCTCGCACTGGTCTATTTATATGTTCCAGCACTTCCAACGTAGCGGTGTCATGGATTTGTTGTTATCGTCTGGATGACGTCGTTTAGTTGTTCGGATTGGCTGAACAAAATCTTAAGGCCTTATAACAACCAATTAGAACAGTTGACATGAGATTAAACAGTCGGGCTAATTTTAGTTTGGTTTGTCTTTCGGAAACTGGGGGATAGATAGTCTACAGTTTTTCGGTTTCAATTATTTCTATATTTTTTTTCTTCGACTTGTTCTATTTTAAGAATATATTTTTGCACTTATAAAAATCAACTAAAATAAAGTAGATATAATTAATAAAAACACAAAAATATCTCGATAAAAATGTATAGCTATAAACTTCGCGAAATAATTCAACCATAAAAATATATTTCTAGAAGCAAAAGTAATATTTTTCTAGAAACAGTACTTGAAATAGTAGGTACCAAGCCGATTTTCTTCGTAGCAGGTTACAACAATAACTCAACGTTACCTACCTGTAGTCGGGGTAATCTATCTGAGACAAATAAATTGGACCGTCGGACATACGCTCTTGAGTAATGGAATCATCATTTCATTGGGTTACAACTAATCGTGGATACAAACGATTCTCGGAACTCTCTCTAAACGAGTGTTAAAACAACCTTAATTCAATCACACCTAGTTTTGATCATGATATAGATAGGTACATGACAATTTGAGGAAACTCCCCAAACTTTATAAGCATACGTGATATGAAAGTAATAATTATTAATTTTATTTGAATCATTAATTTTAAATTTTAGATCCGAAAATTTATAGGACAAATACTTCAATATATTTGTTGTCATACATACTGAATCTACCAACTATTCCAATTGTACTTACGTGTAACTTTTGACAGAGTATAATTTGTTAAACAATATTGTACAAACATACCTAAGGGTACCTACTTATGAAACAGCATCTTGATTGACAGACTACGCACAACCTATGACGGGCCTGTTGGCTTATTTGGTAGTGTTTCCTTCGGGTCACGGGTTCGATCCCCGCTCGGGGCCAACATTTGTGTGTCATGCACACATTCGATGACGTCGTTTAGTTGTTCGTCGTTTAGTGTTTCCTTCGGGTCACGGGTTCGATCCCCGCTCGGGGCCAACATTTGTGTGCATGAACATGGCTTCGTGTCTGGTCGTTTAATATTTATTTAAGTATGTTTATCAGTTGTTTATTACCCATAACCCTGCCTAGTGTGGGACTAAATAACCGTATGTGACTTGTGTCCCAAAATTATTATTTTATTATTATAAGCTAAACTGTTAAACCTAGATTTGAAATTTGGAGGTAAAACTTATGAAATATAGGTAACTATACTGGGATTTTCCAAAATTCCCACAGGAATGGGCAAATAATCTTTTTTTTGAAACATATTTTTTTTTAATATTGATATGGTCACTATAAGATATTGTTAGGGTAAGACAGAAGGTCCCTTTGTAGGAACCGAATAAATTCACCGACTTGGTATTACATGGATTTCACAACTTTTTACTGCAGAAGAACTGAGTTGCGAGACTTGGATTTTTTTACAAGTTTTGTTTTTGATGGCTAACAGGTTTACCGCGGTCACCCCTGAGCAACTGCAAGCTCTATACATTTACAATAGACTAGACGTACTCTGCTTAGTCACTTCCACCGGTTGTTATATCTACGACGCTGGTTTCCGATTACTTTCAAACCAACTTAACCGTGCATTGTTTGGCGTCCTTATTGCTAGGCGAATACGACTGATATTCCTTCACATTTCCCAGCTGTAACTTTGTATGTCCACTGACGTTGCGGTAGAATTTTGCAGAATAGCGCTATACGGTCTGTGGAAATATTGAATTACAATACGTATGTGTTGTCAGTTCATTTTAATGTTATGCTCGTGTTTACGTCTTTTGTATTCAGAGGTGGGACTTCTCACGTAGTTGACAGCATAAAAGTAGTTGAAGTAGAATACCTTGAGGTTGTTTGAATGAAGTTTGTTAGAAAGGTTAATATGCTGAGATTGTTGAGGGTGGTCAGGTTTACGTGTGTCTTTGGGAGACATTTATCTCTCACAGCTGCATATAAACCTAGTCCTATTAATATTATAAACGCGAAAGTTTGTGTGGATGGATGTATTATGTTTGTTCCCCTTTCACGCAAAAGCTACTGAATGGATTTTGATGAAACTTGACAATTATATAGCTTATACATCAGAATAACACGTAGGCTATATTTTATCCCCGTATTCCCACGGGAACTGGGACTATGCGGGTGAAATCGCAGGGCGCTGCTAGTTTCTCAATAAATGAATATAGACAGAATTTAGGAGAAAATTGAGCTTATGGTATATTATATGTAAAGTTAATACTAAAACCATTTTGGAAAAAAAAACTTTAAAAAAACGGTCGTGTTTAGAAAACATGTCAGCACCTTAATAAACCTAACCATACAACACGTACCTATCTATACTAATATTATAAAGAGGAAAGGTTTGTATTTTGAATGTTTGTTACGAATAAACTCAAAAAATACTAGACCGTTTTTTAAATTCTTTCACCAATTGAAAGTTAAAAGATCCCTGAGTAACAAAAGCTATATTTTATTCCCGTATTCCATTCCCGTGGGAATCTACGGGAATGGAAACTACGCGTGTGAAACCGCTAGTCATTCTATAAATAAACTACATTTTATCTTCCTACAACCTTCCATATTATACGAATCTCCAACCATATAATTACCTCATATTCAGAATAAATACTGTTTTGAATTTATGATATCCCGACTAACTCAACTTGATGAAATTACTCGCGCTCCAAACGACTGTGGAACCCTAAATCTAGCATTCCAAACTGATTTAGGTTCTGAAGCTTCGCTGTGACCTCGCGAAACACAATTTTGCCTTGTTTACCTATTAGCCGGGAAAATTACGTTTGCGAGTTCACTTTATGCAGACTCTAGCGTTGAAGGAAGCCTTTGTGAGCCCGGAATTTCATTTATATCACTCTTTATTGTCCCTCAAATTTCTCGCTGTCGTTACAGAGTGTTTAGGCGTGCAACACAGAACGGACGGTATGGAATAACATGCCAAAGTCATGTCAGTGTCAAAAGACCTTTTTCATATCTCCGGGCGGAAAGCGGCAAATTTCGGCCCGCTGCGCTAAATAAAGTCGATAAGAAAAAAAGTATGTAACACACATCGGGATTCGGGAAGTAAATAAGAAAGCTTCAATTAACATGTTTGTAGCACGAAAAAGCATGATTCGTCGTCACGTTCCGCCTGAGCCGAGCGTGCAAGCAAGAGCGCAGAAAAAGCGATAGAGATGCACGATAGGTCTAAGCCTAAGAGTTCGGCTTGTGACGCATCTATTTCTTATGACGTTATCACGTAAAATTATCGTCCGTAAACCGACTTTACAGACAACCAATAGTTTTGTACATCTTGACACTGTATTCAGTTTAGTCCGTTCTATCTAATATTCCTATTCTAATACATCTTTGACACCCTCCTTATTGATAAAGTTGGAGTAACTTTCCGCCAATGATTAGTTTCGGAGTACAGCGAGAAGTGTTTCAATTGCAACCTTATTGCTTGGAATTAAAGACGTAGCTCAAGTCAAAGGTTAAAGTTAGGCTAGAATATTATGAAATGTGCCTACAAGCGTGTTACTAAACCAGTTAAAAGTTTCTGAACATAAATGGGGGCAAATGCTGAAGTTTTTCATTCAGTGCGATATTCTGTGAATTATCAAGAGAGAGTGTGCATTCTTGTGCGGCTTACACCAGTAAATAAAATAATATGGTACGTCTAGTTCATAAAATCTGGTGTTTATTATTCCATTCCATAAATTTAATAAGGTTTGGGTACAGTCAAGATCACGCTAAGCTTGACACTTTGGACTTTGACCCGGCCATGTATTCTATGGCGCGCAGTACAAATCAGAGCTCAGCTTAAACTGGTAGTGTCACTCTTGACTGTACTATATCAGTCACTACATTTTTTGCGCGATATCCTTTATATGATTTTATGGAAAGGAGTAAACTTTATCAGATTTCTGTGAACAATAAGGCATGTATAAGCATGGCTACAAAAAAAAACATGACGCATCTACGAAATAGAAACTGATAGTTTAAGCCTTATCAGATTTAAGAACTGGAGTAAACCTTATTATTAGATTTGTATGGAATGGAGTAAGTTTTATACATGTTTATGGACAAGAGTAAGGCTCACTAGATTTTTTTACGCTGAGTAGGTTACAGGCTATAGCACATTTTTATGGACTAGAGTAGGTAACAAAATATTTTTATGGACTGTAGTAAGTAACCAGATTTTCGCGGAAATAATATGCCTTATTTTATTATAGTTTGAATAATATACATTCCTTACCAGCTATGAACAAAAATACTTATCTACAATGATATAGATTCAGAATTGCAAAAAGTGTCGTAACTTTAGTGCAACTTTGCTGGGGCAGACTTGATTATCTCGCAAAGCACAAAGTTTTATGTTCACTTGACTTCACATTAAGAAATGTTTTTAGATTTTAAAATTGGAAAGAACATTGTAACACAAGTTTCATACAGAATCGTGTCTACAAAGGGTAGGTACTTACCCTAATAATTGTTTGCTCTGTTGTCTGCCTGCAGAGACCATTAGGTAATCTTGTCCTTGACCACCTGATGGGTGATGATGCCCCTGAGCTGATGACTGTCAATTATCAGGAATGCAGATTCAATATGTAATATTGTCCTTGACCGCCTGTGAAGTGATGATACTGATGATGCCCGTGGGCTAATGATGCTTGACAGGTGGTGGTGGTGACGCTTGATGAAATACGCAATTAGGTATGTAAAGAAAAAAATCCTCCGATTCTAAAACCATTTCGATATCTTAGATTTCAAATATATTTTTTTATATTTAAGCTTATAATTTTAAAAGACGGTCCTAATTTTTTGAAAAAACAGTGCTACAGCTTAACTTCCATGCTGGCGACAGAGTAATTGAAGTGTCAAATGTCATCCAAAAGGACACTTTGACTTACATCCGGCATCGTGAAGGTCATTTAGGGGTGATAAGTGGTAACATAATAGGTTTTCTTGAGTAATAATATAACTAGTGCTCGAAAAATTGAATTAGATAATTAATTTATTGCTTCAAATATCCTCACAACTTCAAATATAATTACACTTCCCACTTAATTAATATAATGACACTTCCTCTATGGATAATCTAAACTAACTACGAGTACATAGACAACCACTAGCAGCAACAACTGCTCTGTATTATTGTTTCAAAAAACAAAGGAGGAAAACGGAGCAACCATAGTATAAATATTTTGATACGCCGTATAAACAGTTCCGACTCTAAAAAAACATGAATACGGTATCATATCTGGGAGTTCGGATGAATGAGGCGACAGACGTCGGATGCTGGGAGATATATTGGGGAGAAACAGGAAAGTCCTTGATGAACGTTTTAATGAAACATAGGAGCCGACACGAAGTTACCGAGCAAGTAATTTCGAAGGTAAATATAGTTATTACTATTACTTATTATTATCGTACGGCCTTTGTAAAATAATCCTACACCACTACATAGTATAAAACTAAGTCGCTTTCTCTGTCCCTATGTCCCTTTGTATGCTTAAATATTTAAAAGGATTTTGATGCGGTTTTTTTAATAGATAGAGTGATTCAAGAGGAAGATTTTAGTATAAGCATTGCACCCGTGCGAAGTCGGGGCGGGCAGCGAAGCGGATCCAGTTTATTCCCATTCCCGTGGGAATTTCTAAAAATCCCTGTTGCCTACGAGTTACAAGACACCTAAATACTCGTCGACACCATATTTCGAGTTTCTAGGTGTTATCGTTTCGGAGTGGTAGGGTGGGAATGAGATATTTTCCTGTAATAATAGTACCCTAAATGTTGACCCAGTTATTTGGTTATCTTTACAACAAATTTCATCAAAAATGTCCAGTAGTTTTTGCGTGATGTTTATATTTAAATTTAGAACGATATCTGTAAAACTAGACTTTCAAAAAATACTTCATGTAGAGACACGGTCACGTTACAGTTTTATTATATGTTGTATAGATATAGAGTAGGGTATATTTATTAGTTTTTAGTACCCATAGTACAGGTTCTGCCTAGTTGGGGACTTATATATTTACCGCGTGTGTGTCCAACTATTTATTTATAAGATATAAGAATTTTTGTCTTAAACTTTCAACTTAGTTCTTCCTTTGTTTGGAATATTAACTACCTTCAACCCGCGATAAAATACAGCCTAATATATCCATCATCAAGATGCAAGGTATCTCCCTGCCCATATTTCATCGAGATCGTACGATCGATTGATTTGCGGTTTAACCGTAGAACGTAGCACGCAGGATAGACTCGGTAACTTTAGTGAATATAACACTAGATATAGGTAGGTACAGATAGTATTATAATGACAATCCGACAAAAAACACTTTTGTATTGCAGTCACTTCGCCTAGGAAAATGATTTTCTAAGAATACAAAAAAACACAGTATTGTTGTTATTTTTATTGTCATCGGCTTGAGAACCCTACATGATATGAAATCTAGCTAAGATTTTAAAACTTTGAGAGAACGGAGATCAGGAATTCAAAAGTGTATAAATATGTGTGAAAAAGTTTTAAAAAATACTTTTTTCTGGTTTCAACCGAGATAATTATGATTTTCCGAAGGTAAATAAAATCATAAGATATAGAATAACGTAGAAAATATACATTCATTTACAATAATTACAGATAAAAAAACAACGTATAGATATAGATGCATACACACGAAAAAAATAACCCCAGTGCAGTCGAATAAAAATACAATTTCCTTGTTCAAATACGAGTAACATATCTATTTTTGTAAGTTAAATGAACTTTCTTCCTTCTAGTTTTTTTGTTATGTACCTAGCAAAGAAGTTTCCTACGTCCAATATTTTTGTAGGACCCCAACGACTTCAGACATGTTTCAAAACATGTCTGTAATTTGTTCCCAGGCTAATTTCGCTTTAATTATTGTACAACGTAAGACTACATTCATAAAGACCATTATCTTCTGTCATAGCCATCCTTACTTACCCGCGCTCGGGTATTCAGGCACGCAGATTGCTTCTCATTTAAATATAAATGAACACACACATACCCACACACTGTTCTCTGCTTCTTGCCCCGAACAGATATGGATCTAGGTATCGAAGAACATCGGTAAATAGGTCAAATAAAAAAGGGAAGCTTTTTTTGTGTAAATGGGTATTTGACGATATCGAAATTGAATTGCGAGTGATCATTTAATATTTTTGTCTTTTTTTGTACTTATTAGTTATCACTTTAATTCTTTGTCAACAAAATACTATTTACTTGTTTATGTATAGGTACCTGATCCTATAAATACAGCTCTTTTGTGTCCTTTTTTATGTTTACGAATAAAAAGTATAATATTATTTAATAATAAGATTATCCCATAAGATCTCTAAAAACATACCTATTTCGATTTTCATTTCACTGTTAGAGCAATTTATAAAATAATAAAACAAACAGAAAAGACAGACATTTTTCATAGTAAATTTTCGTTTTCATCAGAAAAAGTATCACATTTGACTAGGCAGTTACCCTATTGTTTAAGGGTTTTTAAAAGTGGTGATTCGTGATAGTTATAAACATTAAATTAAAAATTTATAAAACCCCAAAAACAATAAATATATATAAACACAAACGGCTGAACAGATTTTCATGAAACATTGCTAAGAACACTTGGGATAAGATTATCTATGACACAAAAAAACTAAACGAAAATCGGTTCATCCATTTGGGAGCTACGACACCACAAACAGATACACAGACAGACACGTTAAACTTATAACCCCCCTTTCTTTTTGGGTCGGGGGTTAAAAATTTATCAGAGGTATTTTCCTATTCAAACATTATCATTGAAATATTAAACAGTTTTGACCTAAGATGTATTTTGACTTTCAATTAGCCCTATATTCATCTGTACACTGTACCTTAGAATGTGACAGACACGTTAAACTTATAACCCCCCTTTCTTTTTGGGTCGGGGGTTAAAAATTAATCAGAGGTATTTTCCTATTCAAACATTATCATTGAAATATTAAACAGTTTTGACCTAAGATGTATTTTGACTTTCAATTAGCCCTATATTCATCTATACACTGTACCTTAGAATGTAAAGAATTGTAATTATTTTATTCTGTTATTGTTATATTATGTTCACAAACCATTTTGTGACTTCCCGTAATGAATTACGGGAAGTCACAAAATAATAGTTAATTGCATTCTTCATTTTGATACGTAGGTGCTATGAGTGTAATATTTTATTTAATGTAGAAAGTCCGATACATAAAACAATCCTGGTTATCATCACACATACAACAGGTGCATTCACAATGTTTTACGGTAAGCAGAAACAATAGACCATGACTTACGAACCTCTCACGCTTCATCCACACTATCAATCGACTAGTGATCGCCGGTTTCGGGAACTCTTTATATTTATCGCATATCTGATAGATGTAGGCACACCTAGGTTGTCTCCTACCGACTCTATTCACAATCCCAAATTAAATACTTCTGTTGAAGGTCTCATTATTGTATTGGAAACTGAGTCAGTAATTTGAACAAATCCAAGGGACTAAAATTATGAATTTTATTATGTCAATAAATATAAAATTATGTATTAATAAAATTTGATTTTATTGTATTCTTTTTGTTTTTTATTTAGGTTTCCTAGACTAGTGGATAGACTTCTTTGTTTAGTATCGCGTCCGTTGCAACTTTAGGTGCTAAACATTAGTGGAAACTTTGTTGGCTTACTGTAATATTTCTATTTAATGTAATATCTATAAGTTTTTATTGTATAATCTGTTTATTTTCCTTAATAAAGAAAAATAAAAAATAAATAAAATACTTTCTGCCCACTTTAGTAAAACTAAGAGAAGTAGTACATCCCTAGCACCATGCCTGGTTCGGAACGCTCCAATTTAATCAGGTTAACTCTTAATTTTAACGATATAAGACTGTTACAGCATACCAGTACCTTTTGTTAACGCCTTTACGTTTATGAAGTGCAGTCCAATAAGGTAGTTGACACTTCTCTTTATTTTTCTACTTCCTAAAAACTCTGAGAAATATTGTTTGAGAAATGTTCAAAATAATATAAAAAATCTTACAACGGTTCAAAGATGAATATTATGGCTAACGTCGCAGAGTTTACGTTGTATAACATGGAGATTAGATTCCATTGTATCTGGAATTTTTAAACTGTGTAGGTGTTTTTTCGTTTTAATTTATATTATATTTTTTAAATATTTGAATATAATTTAAAGATACTCCCACAAAAATCCGCTTAACTTAATACAATTCAACAATGATTCATTAATCTAGTATTAGAACAGTGGCACTGAATTGTTGTGACCCAACGTAAACACTTAGGTACATGGATTCTAACATTTACATGGGTCCAAAACAGTACATTGTCAACGAATCCTAACTAATAATTAATATAAATTAGTTATTAGGCACGCTTGGGCCGGCTCGACCGGAGTGATACCAGGCCTCACAGAAAACCAGCGTAAAGCAATCAAAGTCAAAGTCAAAGTCAAAATGTTTTATTCAAAATAGGAACTTACAAGTCCACTTATTGAACGTCATTTCAACTCCACCGCTTCAGCATGTATGGTTGAGGAGAAGAAGCGGGGCAAGAAACTCCTCAACACAATATTCTTTTAATCAATTGTTACATATTACTAGATTGGGTTACATAATTTCGTTTGTTTTTCGCTATCGTATTGCGCTGGACTGGAGGAAATCTGTTCCAAGCATCATTGTCATTTATATAGTCGTCTAGTTTGTAATATGCCATTTTACAAAGTACATGTTTAACATGAGTTTTGAACACAGTTTCAGGCAATTTCAAAATATCTTCTGGTATTTTATTATAAAAGCGTATGCAAAGCCCCACAAAGGAATTATTAATTTTACTTAATCGTGACTGAGGTTGCTCTAGTTTATTTTTATTCCTTAGATTACAATTATGCCTGTCACAGTTTTTAGTATACAGTAATATGTTTTTCCGTACATACATAATGTTTTCATAAATGTACTGACAAGGCATTGTTAAAATATTAATTTCTTTGAACAGTTCTCTTAGGGAATCACGACATCTTAATTTGTAAATGGCGCGTATAGCCCTTTTTTGTAAAATAAAAATAGATTCTGCATCAGCAGCTCTGCCCCACAGCAAGATGCCATAGGACATTATACTGTGAAAGTAGCTAAAATAAACGAGTCTTGCTGTGTCTACATCAGTAAGCCATCTGATTTTTCTGACGGCATAAGCAGCTGAGCTCAGTCTGTTAGATAATGCAGAAATATGAGAATTCCATTGAAGTTTGGAGTCTATCGTTATCCCCAAAAAAACTGTATTATCAGCGAAATCTAATTTGTCATTGTTTAAAATTATCTCATTCTCTACTCGTCTAACATTAGGGAGTACAAACTTTATACACTTGGTCTTCTTAGCGTTGAGCACTAGATTGTTTGCAGTGAACCATGTGAGAATTTGTTGAAGAGTGTCATTTACCTCGTCGAGCTTCTGAGCTTGTCTATCTACTTTGAAAATCAGAGATGTATCATCAGAAAACAACACTATCTTTGACAAACTCTCTACCATGAATGGAAGATCATTTATATATACAAGGAAAAGAAAAGGACCAAGAATCGAACCTTGAGGCACCCCAATTTTTACGGGTGCGCCCTGTGATTTACAATCATTTATTTTTACTTTTTGTATCCTATTTTCGAGATAGGACTGTAAAATATCAAGCGCTTTACCGTTGACTCCATAATGATTTAATTTACATAGCAAGGTCTCATGATCTACGCAGTCAAACGCTTTTGATAGATCGCAAAAAACTCCAATTGCGTTTTGAGATTTCTCCCAGGCATTAAAAATATTCTTGAGTAATGCTATTCCAGCATCCGTAGTTGAACGACCTTTGGTGAAGCCAAATTGTTCGTTATGAAATAAGTTATTTAGATTGAAGTGTGAAATCATTTGATCAAGCAATAACCTTTCAAAAACTTTGCTAAGTATTGGTAAAACAGAGACAGGTCTATAATTTGAGGGGTCTTTTTTCTCTCCTGATTTAAAAAGAGGAATAACTTTACTATGTTTCATTAGGTCAGGAAATAATCCTTTGTCAATACAATTGTTAAAGATATAAGCTAAATATGGTGCTACTAAGGTTATGATGAAGCTACATACCTTAACAGACATAGGTTTAAAGAAATTTATTCTCATAAAGAATTACAAATTCACTTACATGAGAACACTTAAATTTTAAACAATGTATAATTAATATTGTAAAGAGCGTAGTAATATTTAAATGTGGGTAGAAAAATTATAACTTCGAAGACAAATTCGCATCGCAGAAGTGCATGTCGGCAAACGGTTAAGTAGGTCAACACAGCGTAAATCCAGAGATCAACCGTAACTAGATGTGGCTTTCTGCGTTTTGATTTAATATGTAGTTTTTTAGAAGTTTTTTGAATAAATAATAACTTTTTGCTTCTTTAATTTCGTTTGGAATTTTGTTGTATATTTGAGCACTTAAATAGGTAGTATTATTTTTGCCGTAATTTGTTCTTGAGGGTCGAAGTATTAGATGATCTGCATTTCGGAGACGTCGTGTTTGGATTTGTTTCTTTTTAGTAAATGATAGATGAGTGTGTATATCTCTTTGTAGTATTTTTCTTATTAGTATACATGCCCCATATATCTTCAGTACTTTTAAGTTTAAGTGCTCTAAAAGTTTTAATAACGGTATCCGGACTAGTGTGTCTAAATATAAGAGATTCGCTACAGCTATTTACATTTTTTCGTAGAAAAGTTATGGCAAGAGATGTGGATGAGTTCAGATGTTCTGTTGTTTTAATAGCAATGCATTGCGTTTCGTTGAGTGAGTGAGGTAACCGGAGGCCCCATCCCCCCTTCCCCTCCCCTCCCCCTACTCCCACCTCTAAGGTCGGCAACGCAGTTGTGACTCTTGAGTTGCAGGTGTCCATGGGCGACGGACGTCACTTACCATGAGGTGACGTCTGCTCGTTTGCCCCCTTTTATATCATAAAAAATAAAGTTATAAAAGAACAACGTAACCTAAGCTTTGTGTAAGATGTTTGGTGTAGAACAATCTAGAATTAAATTAGCGGTTTGGCAAGCGCGTATTTGATTAATCGACAAAATAGTTGAATATTGATATTTGGTTATCCAAAGCATTTGTATAATCGTTCAAATAACTGATTTATTGATATTGAATTGGATATTTACTTTTGTCGAAACTATTGTTCAACATTAGGAGAGTTTGTTTGTATATGTAACCGCGAATAATTTACGAAAATACATATACCTATACACTTTGTAATCAGTAATAATTACTAAAGGAGGGGTGATGGACATGTTAGAAGTGAAACTTCCATTGCCGAAGTTCGATTCCGATTTCCAGTCCAGGGCATATACCAATAAGTTTTTTAAAACTTGTGGGACATTATCACTTAAATAAATAAAATAATAAATAATCTCACGCTCTCACGGATATACCCACTCTACATACAGTGAATGAAAATATTGTGAGATGACGTGCAAGCCCCACAAATTGTTCATAGGCATGCGTACCTGTCAAGTATTGTATTTCAGATAATATTCTACTGAAATTAGGCTACTATCAAAAATTTCATGACGTGAGTACTTTTTGTATCTGTAAATGCCGGCTGCACGCACGAAAAAGCATGACTCATTGTCACGTTTCGCCTAAGCCGAGCGTGGAAACGAGAGCGCAGAATAAGCGATAGAGAGGCTTGATCAGCCTAAGCGTTAGGATTGCGACGCATCTATATCTCTTCCACTCCAGTATGCAATTTTTCGTCAATGTTTTCTTATGACGTTATCACGTAAAATTATCGACCGTAAACAGACTTTACAGACAACAAATTTTATTATTACCATATTAAGCTACATGACCTCGTCAAATCACAAGAATTTAAGCCTCGAACACACTGCTGCGTTTAAATCGCGCCGGTCTGTCACGTCAAATATATCCTGTCAAATACCGCAGCAGTGTGGAAACAATTCGGATCCCGGCCGGTAAAATGGCCACGGCTTTAGTAGACAGCGGGTAATAGACGTGGAAGGCGGTTGTAGAGCCGCGGTTGTTGTCGGTAGAGAATACAGCATTATTATTTATATATCGTTTTAATTTTTTGTAATTCGTACAATATCTATATAGCTGAAAAAAAAAATTGCCAAACAAACATAGAACATAGAAAATAAAGCAGATCTTATGTTACATACGCTCCAAATATGAAGTGACGTAATCTATCGTATAGTCCCGTTACGTAAACAGTCTTTTAAAATGTGTTTTCTTTGGTTTCACCATAGCATACTTCGCTATGCAAAAGTACGTTGTCCTACACTAGTAAAGTCCTAAAATTGTGAAAATGGTATCACTACTGCCTACGCACCGCTGACGCCCCGCCCACGCTTGCGACGCTACTATGCCCTCACCCGAAAAGTATCGGACCGGTATCGCACCGGTATGTCAAAACAGTAGACAATTGCGCATCGGACGGTGGGCGGGGCTTAAATGACATTTATGGTTTTGACGTACCGGTGCGGTACTGGTCCGATACTTTTGGTCATTTTTGTATGAAATTACGTCAAAAGCACGCGATTCGGATGCGTTATTGGTGCGGTATAGGGTGAAATATGGTGATGACAGTGAGGCTGGTAGATAGCGATGCCAGTGTTGCTAGTTTAATAGTTTTTTCTGCTCACCTCAGAATAAATAATATATTTTAACCAGCTTCAGAAGAAATGAGGTTCTCAATTCGTCTTATAGCTACATATTGGATTGATTGATTTTGATTATAAAAGAAAATATGTAATATCTGTATTATGCTAAACTTATATCAGCGCTTCACAAAATAACAACATAAAAATAATGAACAGACAAAGTTTCTTCATAATCTAAAAATAGAAAAGCGGAGACTATGTACCTAATATTTGAACTGTTTATTATTATTATACAATTGTACATTGATAGGTGAACTCAGCACTTCCGTATTTAAAAAACAATGAAATAAATAAATCGAAATTCTAAAAGACATTGAAGATTTACTGTGGAGCCTGGTATACCTATCTAATAAAATATCGCGCTCAGGCGTAAAACCTATATGAATCAATAGCTGATATCAATACAAACATAAAACATTATTATACACAGCCCTGTAAAGTGTCGCGTTTCTGAAATATCAATGTTTAAAGTTTACCACATAGGAACCAAATGTCAGCTGTTGCCAATGTAGCAACGAATTCATCAAAAAGCTTACGTACATATTCATCACTAGATTGACGGTGAAGTAAAACATCGCGAGTAAACCAGTAGGTCCTACAATTAATTTTGAAGCATGTGTAAGTATAACAGACCCGGTCCAGCGATGGGCTCACCATCTATCACGTTTCTACATGGTCATTTTAAATGAAGTGCAAATATTTAAAGGATAGATAAAAAAAATATGACAAACTATTTTCGGCATTGATTTATATTTTTCATACACTAGGTACTTTATTAGATAAAATCGATTATTACACCTTTTGTTTTTAAATTAGGACGCTCTAAATAAAAAGTCTTCAAAAATGTTAGAAATCCATTGATGTCCATTAATCAAATAAATGCGTCATCGTATCTTGGTCCATTTAAAGTAAATTAATCAAATGCCTCACCAATTTTTTTTTAGAAAGTCGATTTTAATAAGTCGAAAACACTTGGAGTGCAAGTTCAAACAATATGGTTGTCATTATTGTTGTCAACTTTGAAAGTTATTATTTCAGAAACGTGGTACTTCACGGGATATGGTCTTTTAAGGTTTTCTGTTTGCATTCCTTACAGCTCTCGATTCATATAGGTTAAATGCGTGGTCGCTAATTCGAAATAAAAAATGAAAATGGTAGACAGTAAATCTTTAAATCCCTTTATTTCGTGGTATTAGTAGGTAGCAAAGGAGCGACTGAGCCTCAAAAAATGTATATAGGGTAAATGGTTCAGTTGTCGACACTAAAATAAGTATATTCTGTACAGTCATCGATTTTTGTACAAACAATTTATATTTTTATACATTATATTTTGTGTTTTAACAACGAATGTCGTGATGTTTCTATTTATGAATTAAAATTTATTTGTATTATTATCAGTAATTATAATAAACATTTAGCATTATTGACCGGTATGCACCTATAAAAAGGCCGCGCCTGTGTGAAAAAAAAAACAAATTGAAATTATTAACCTATTATATTAATTAGTAGTAGGTAGAATACACTAAGAATATACATATTCTTATCCAAATGAATTATACTTGCTAAATAATTTTTAAACGTGGATTGTTGAGGTAGGTTTGGTAGGTTATAGGTAGGTACAACCAATTCTTATTTAAAAGCACCCTCTTTGCAGTACATTTTCGATTTACGAGTGGCCATACTTAAACAAACTCGATAGAATATGCGACACCTATAATTCAATTTATATTAGAGCACTGAATCCCTATTGAATTAGCCTCCTGTGAGGGGTAGTGCGGCATAGGTACCGTAGTGCGATGACCAAGTCAATCTATTTATTTAAGATATAAAAGATTTTTAAAAATGATATTATGGTCACTAAAAGATGTTGTTAGGTTTGCTATTTACATAATTACTTAAGACAGAAGGTCCCTCAGTAAGGACTGAATAAATTGACCGAGATTACATGGATCTCACAACTTTTTACGGTAGAAGAACTGAGTTGTGAGACTTGGGTTTTTTTACAAGTTTTGTTTTTGATGGCATCTCATTTCTTTTTGTAGATAATCTTACTTTTTTCCTTTCCGGTACCTTTTACTTCTTGTATACCAACAACTGATTCTTGCTCGAAGGTAAAGAAAAACATCTTGAGGAAACCCCCCGGTCCCAAAATTAATTCTGAGGTCATGCATGGGTATACAAAATTTCAGCTCAATTGGTTATGTTCCAGCTTCATCATCACACTCTGGTTACCATCTAGAAACAAAGTTCTCGTCATGACGAATCAAACGAGCTCAAACTCGATGGGGTTGTGTCATTTAATTACCAAGTTCCCATGGCCATCTTCCAGCTCCATCATCAGACTCTGATTACCAACTAGCACAAACGTATTTGTCAAGACGAATCTCGAGGGGTTTACGAGTATAGTCATTGAGGAGTTGCGATATCCACCTCCTTGCACCATCATCAGATCAGCTCGGTGGTACCATAATATTGAATTGTGACCAAACTTTTTTTTTTATTTTTTTTTTTTATTTTAAAGGTCTAAATACATAAGTGTACCAAATTTCAGCTCAATCAGTTGATATCTGCTTCAAAATTGAGTTGCATATTTCACTGGAACATGTAATTTTGTAATCCTATACAATTATTATGGGATTACAAAGTTATTTATGCAGTTGGTGTATCTAGAAACCTAGACCGAAAGTGCAAAATATTTGAGTTTTTTCTTGATTTATACACTAAACCCTAATTGTATTCTAAATTGGAAGCTTCTACGACTTATAGAAGTACCTTAGAGTTTTGATGATCGGTCAGTGAGTCAGTGAGTGACAAAATTAGGAAACTTTGACTATTTATAATTGTAAAACTACTGGTTTTAAATTGGATGAAATTTGAAATATACTGTGTTTATACAATGCATGCTTGGTTATTAAAAAATCAGGCTTCTAGTTTTATCCACAACGAAGTTATAGTGGGTCGAAAATGGCCTGAATCGCTTCGAGAAAGGATGGTACGGCCGTGCCGCTTGTTGCTCGACTTGGCGGGGGCACTACCGTGCCCCCAGATACACCACCGCAAAGTCCAAAAATATTGCATTTACAGACACGGTCTTGTTACAGTTTTTTTAGATGCATAGATATAAAGTATATAGATAAATGACTTTCTTATAATAATATTGTAACTTAGACATACTGTTTCGACTTTGAGATAGTTTTGTAGCCAAGGGTCAATGTTTGGTAACATTACCCTACATTCTAAAACAAAAAAAATATCCTAATGTCAGAATATTTTCTTTTTCTTGTTCATAAAATCGGTTTTAGCCAGATATTACTTCCCCTAAAAAGTTTAAAATCTGACATTGTTGTATTGTATATAGGGATGTGACATTGATCGAAGCAATTCAATGATTTAAAAATCGATTTTTCTCTTTTAAATAATAATCGATTTTTCTCTTTTAAACAATAATCGAGTTTTTATTTTTAAATAATAATCGATTTTTCTTTTTTTAATAATAACCGTTTTTTGATAAATCGATAAATTTTATTAAAAATAATCGATTATTAAAAATCGATTGTACAAAATAAACATACATACATATGCTCACGCCTTTTTCCGGAAGGAGTAGGCAGAGACAATAATAAGAAAAAAATACCAATAAATATGAAAAATGATAATTATTTTTTTCACATTCTTTATCCTTTTAACCCTTTAACTTTGTTAGTGAACTTACTTCAAATTTCTTCATTCGTCGCACAGATGGTTTACGTTATGTTAACAAAAATCTATAAAAATTAGTTAAAATATACTTAATCAATTAATTTCAATTCCTTCGATTCGATTTTTTTTTATTAAAAAAATTGATTGTTTAAATCGTTCATTCTTTTTTTCACATCCCTAGTTGTATATAAAGGTAAAAAAGTGGGTTGGTACAGGTACAGGTGGAGCAGTTAGAGTTGTAACCATCAACACACTCAAAAATTTATTTGTTTATGTATCTGTATCTGCTCGCCACGCTAACCTCACACTGTCAGCAAATCCAAGGAGCAGAACTCTGTGCCTGCGTCTTTGTTTTCGATTTCAATACAACCCGAATCTATTCAAGTCATGCGTGCATAGGGTTTTTCTGGGTTATCTAGTTCCATCTTTTATGTCCTCTGGGTTAGATTGAAGTCAAGAGCGAACCCATTAATGATAAAAATTGTCAAAAGTGTTCTAACTTAGAAGTAATTACGGTCCCGCTTGCTCACATTCGTTATATTTAGCAAAAGCGAGGCATCAACATTTCAACTTGAATGTGTACAGTGTGTTGTCAAGGTTATTGTTTATTGACATATCGACAGACAAATCGTTGTCTAACTCATTCATTACTTGTGATCTTTACATACATACTCTTTGTTTGTGCACAGATCACACAAAAACTACCGGATGGATTTAGATGACATTTGTTGTGGAAATAACCGAGTAACTGAGTCAACATTTAAGGTATTTTATACTACAGGAAAATATCTGAAAAAAAATGAAATAAATTTATTCTTATTCTATTCTGATTCCCATTAAAAAATCATGTCATTTTGAATTGCTAATCCGATGTTTTACAACATTAATAAACAAGCAATATTTTTTATGTTTATATCTCATTCCCAAGGTAAAATATAAAAACTGTTTAAAAAGGGAAATACAAAGGTACTACTCTGTAACTAAGCCACTTAGAAATTTAGAATATTATGCTATGTAGGTCTTTTATATATCGTAGGAAACTGCTTTAAAGAGATTTTTTGAAATTCCTACAAGAACGGGAATAAACTGGATCCACGTGGGCAACGCCGCTGGGCACCCGCTGGTACTAGAATAAAAATGAAAATTCCTGTACGCAAAAATACATCTGTGTAAGTGTTCGCCTCAAAGAGATTAAAATATATTAGTGCATAGAGGGAACAAAGCGAGGAAAATTTGAAGCCAAAAAATGTATTCCAAGTGGATTAAGTCTAGTACAATTTTGACCGAATGACAGCTCGCGTTCATACTAACTGACATGACGCTTAAGCTTAAAACATGTTTCAAAGTTTTGTATGAAAATATTCCCAATGTCCCCTCTGTCATCATCAGCCGGAAGACGTCCACTGTTGAACAAAGGCCTCCCCCATAGAACGTCATAACGAACGGCAACTTGCCGCTTGCATCCACCGGTTACCCGCGACCTTGACGATGTCGTCGGTCCACCTGGTGGGAAGCCTACCAACGCTGCGTCCTCCGGTTCGTGGTCGCCACTCGAGAACCTTTCTTCCCCATCGGTTATCGGTTCTTCGAGCGATGTGGCCTGCCCATTGCCACTTAAGCTTGCATATTCTGAGAGCTATGTCAGTGGCCTTAGTTCTTCGGCGGATTTCCTCGTTCCGGATTCTATCGCGCTAAGAAACTCCGAGCATAGCTCTCTGCATGGCTCTTTGGGTGACTCTGAGCTTATCTCCCCTCTATGTCCTATTATATTTTAATCTCTTTGGTTCGCCTCAACTCTCGGTGCGTGCACTGTAACAATCGTTCTAAGGAGACGTATTCCATTCAGGTTTTAATAATAATAATAATATAATGTTATTCAAATCTAAGATAGATTATAATATGATAGATTTTTAATTGTGTCTCGGTCCCAATTGGAACCGGCGGTTCTTAACTGATTAATGGATAAACCACCACGAAAAAAGCATAGCCTTCGAGTGCATATATAAAATGAGAAATACTATAAAATATAATCATTTTTGTTGCGAATAAAAGTGAATCTCGTACATGCAACAACGAAACTCTTTACTTGTCCGGGTTTATTTTGGTAGCGGTGAATTTTATTTGTCGCAGATAGAAAGGGTAACTACTAGATTATGTGAATGAGGCCTTAAGTTGGCAACATTGGTGCCGTCACCCAAATCGGACCAATCGCTGTCTTTTATATATCCGCGGCCTTATATACCGGCCGGTTACGAATTTTCTCCACACTGCCGCGGTATTTGACGTGCGATATTGGCGTTGACAGAAGGATGCGGTTTTACCGCAGCAGTGTGTTCGAGGCTTAAGACATAATAGGTTTATATTGTCATCGTCCGCCCTTGTCAAAATGAAGATTCGCATATAGCCATTCGAACTATCGATTCTCGGTAGAACGTGTTTAAATTTTTGAACTATCGTTCGTAGAACAAAAGATTTCGAAATTAGAGTCCGAAACCATCCTGTTCTTACTACCCGGTGTTTGTATATTAGACTGTGAAACAACGGCTATTGTCAAAGACTATTGAATTTGCTTAGTGTATTTTTTAATTACCTACATAAATAACGGGCCTTTTGGCTCAGTTGCTAGTGACCCTGCCTTCTGAGCCGGAGGTCGCGGGTTCGATCCCCGCTCGAGGCCAACATTTGTGTGCGTGAACATGTATGTTGGCTTCGTGTCTGGTCGTTTAATATTTATTTAAGTATTTATATCGTTTATTTTATTTTGTTATGTAGGTAAGTTAAGATATGTAGGTAGTTTTAGAGGTGCAATTATTTTCAATAAATCAGTCTGTCTCGGATCTCGGCCTTTCATTGACGCATACATAACATTGGCGCAGTCGGTCTTATAACTACGGTCTAATTAAAAATGCCGATCGGTAAAATAGAACCTTTTCTACCGGAGTCTCAAAATTGGGCTAGTTACATTCGCCGCGTTCAACAGTTTATTGCTCTCAACAGTATTAGTGATAAGTTACACGTGGCCACGCTTTTAACTTTAGTGGGGGGCGAGTGTTATAACCTAATTTGTGATTTGTGTTCACCTAACGAACCAGAAACAAAAAAATTTGATGAATTGGTTGCACTCGTCAAGGCTCATTTGGAACCTGAGAGGTCAGAGATAGCCGAAAGACACATTTTTCGGCAAAGAACTCAACAGCAAGGTGAAAGTATTCGTGCATACCTACAAGGTTTGAAACATTTGGCTAAAACCTGCAACTTCGGATCATCTCTCGAAGAGAACCTCAGGGATCAGTTTGTATCCGGTTTATACAGCGAGGAGATGCGGTCTAGATTATTTGCCGAAAAAGAAATAGATTATAAGCGCGCCGTGGAGCTGGCGAGCGCGCTCGAGGCGGCGGAGCGGCACGCGAGCACGGCATGCGCTTCGGGCAGCGCGAGCGCCTCGGCCGCGGGCGCTGCAGGCGGCCGCGACGGGGACGGCCTGCACCGGGTGAGCGGCGACGGCGGCGGCAGGGGGCGGCCCGGCGCGAGCGCGGCGCCTCGCCGGCCATGTGCGCGCTGCGGCAAAACCGGCCACGCGACTAATAAGTGCCGGTTTAGAAGTTATACGTGTGATTCTTGCGGTCAAAAAGGACATCTAAAGGTGATGTGTCAAAATAAAAGTGAGTACAGCAATGCTAAAGGAAATAAGGTGCCTAAAGGTCAGTACTTTTTAAATAAATCTGACTCTGACGCTGATGATGACGAGAGTAATTTTTTTAACTTGATTACTAGCAGTGATGGCGATGGTCCTTATTACGTGAATCTGTCTGTTGAAAATGTATCATGTAAATTTGAAATTGACACAGGGAGTAAAATATCGGCAATTTCGAAAGAATTTTATGTTAATAATTTTAAGCATTTGCCTATTCAAAATAAATTGTTGACTTTAAAGTCTTACACCGGTGACGTCATCGAGACGCTTGGTTATATTGTGGTAACAGTTGTTTACGGATCGAAGTCTGCAGCGCTGAAATTATTTATTATCGAAAATGGAGGCCCACCACTTATGGGCCGTACGTGGATCAAGTGTTTAAATTTGGCCGTAATTGAATGCCACAATATAACAGATGACTCGATGGCAAAGACATTGATGAATGAGTTCCCTGAAGTATTTGCAGAAGGATTAGGTACTTTTAAATCAAAACTTCGACTGCACCTCAAGGACGAGACCCCAGTGTTCATAAAAGCGCGGCCGCTGCCGCTGGCACTGCGTGGACGCGTTGAAAGTGAGCTCGACCGGCTGCAGCGGGAGGGGGTTATATACAAGGTGGAAAGATCGGACTATGGTACACCTATAGTGCCTGTAATAAAGTCAAACGGTGCAATTCGCATATGTGGAGATTATAAAGTTACGATCAATCCACTTTTAAAAGACTTCCACTACCCGCTGCCGCGGATTGAGGACTTGTTCGCGACCTTGGGGGGCGGCGAACAGTACACTAAGTTAGATTTATCCAATGCCTTTCAACAGTGTATTTTAGAGGAAGAATCACAGCCGTTGACGGCAATAACCACTCACACGGGTACTTTTGTATACAAACGGGTTCCTTTCGGTATCAAGTGCATTCCAGAAAATTTTCAAAAAATTATGGAAGAAACCCTGAGTGGCTTGCCGTCTACGGCGGTCTTCGCTGATGATATCTGTGTTACGGGAAAAGATAGGGCAACACATTTATCAAATCTGAGAGCGGTACTTAAAAGGTTGAAAGAAAATGGGCTTAGGATTAATTTTAGCAAGTGTAAATTTTTCAAAGATTGTGTTACATACTTGGGGTATAAAATCAACAAAAACGGTTTACACACCGACAATAAAAAAATTGATGCCATTGTAGCTGCTCCATCACCCACCAATGTAACGCAATTGAGAAGCTTCATAGGACTTGTGAATTTTTATTCGAAGTTTTGTCAAAACATGAGCGATATTTTAAAACCATTATATAACCTATTAAAAAAAAATGTGAAATGGGAATGGAACGACGAGTGTGAAAGGGGCTTTATTAGGATAAAGAATACGTTAAGCAGGTCTCCGGTGTTGGCGCATTACGAGCCCAGCCTGCCTTTAGTCCTGTCGGTAGACAGCAGCGCCTACGGGCTCGGTGCGGTGCTGGCGCAGCGTTACCCGGACGGCAGCGAGCGGCCTATCAGTTGCGCCTCGCGCACACTCAACGCCGCTGAGAGTAACTACTCTCAGCTAGATAAGGAGGCGTTAGCGATAGTGTTTGGTGTATCAAAACATCATCAATACTTATACGGCCGACACTTTATATTGAGAAGTGACCACAGACCTTTAAGCTACATCTTTGGAAAAAATAAAGGCATACCGGTAACAGCTGCGAGCAGGTTGCAGCGCTATGCCGTTAAGCTAGCCGCATATGATTTCCAAATTGAATTCGTAAGATCACATCAAAATTGTCAGGCCGATGCTCTATCCCGTCTTCCTCTGAGTTCGATCGGCGGTCGAACTGGAAGTGAGGATAAGGAAAGTAGCTATCTCAACTTTGTTCAACAGGATTTTCCTCTCAGTTTCAAAGATATTAAAACAGAGACGGCTAAAGATCCCCTGTTGAACAAAATATACGGCTATGTCATGTTTGGTTGGCCGAAACGTACAGTAAATGAAACCGAAAAATTATATTTCAATCGAAAAGAAAGTATACATATTGATCAGGGCTGTCTAATATGGGGTTACAGAATTGTTGTTCCCAAATCATTACGTGAAAGTGTCTTAAATGAGATACATGACGGTCATCCGGGAATTGTTAGGATGAAGCAAATATCACGCAATTACGTGTGGTGGGAAACACTAGATAGCGATATTGAGCGAACAGCGCAGGAGTGCGCCGCGTGCCGGTCGCAGCGTCCCGCGCCGCCCGTCGCCCCTCTGCACTCGTGGCCCTGGCCAGACGAGCCTTGGGCGCGGCTCAATATCGACTTTTTAGGTCCTTTCAATAATAAGTACTACTTAATTATTATTGACGCCCATTCAAAATGGATTGAAGTAGAAAAAGTAGGTAGTACGTCAGCGGCGAGAGTAATCGATTGTTTACGTAAGACGTTCGCGCGATTCGGTTTGCCTAAAAAGATCGTAAGCGACAACGGTCCGCCATTTTCTTCGGAGGAATTTAAACGTTATCTTGAACGCAATGGAATACGACATACTCTCGTCGCTCCGTATCACCCTTCGAGTAATGGCGCAGCAGAAAACGCCGTACGCTCGGTCAAACGTGCGCTGAAAAAGGCACTAATTGAGAATGAGGACGAAAACACGGCCTTAAGTAGGTTTTTGTTCTCATATAGAAATACTGAGCATAGTACCACCGGGCGGGAGCCGGCCGTTCTGTTAATTGGGCGACGGCTGCGCGGGCGACTCGATCTATTGCGCCCTGACACGCGCGACGTGGTGCGCGCGCGACAGGACTCACATGAGCAGCGCCGCGGCGGCTCGCTGCGAGAGGCCGAGCCCGGTGACTCTGTGTTGCTGCGCGACTACTCCAAACATGGCCAGAAATGGGCTGAAGGAACTGTAGTTCGGCGTTCGGGCCCAGTGACGTATTCCATTAAAACTAAAGAAGGACGGGTACATAAGCGACACGTAGATCAATTATTGACAGAGACGAATCGAAAATCAAGATTTTCTCTAACTAAAATAGGAGACGAAGGCGAAATACTGCCTCCTGACTCCATGACGCGTGATACTGACAATAATATAGATGATTGGCAGCTAGCGGAGGAGGAGCCTCAGTTAGATACTCCGTTTAGAAGTCCTGAAAAATGTCATGAGAGTCAGATTGACGGATCGTCCACACCGTCACCGAATATTGATCATGAAAAGACTTACGTCCGTCGGAAAGCTGCTATACGTTGTATTGAAAAGTTGAAAAATAAAAATGAGGTCTAAATTTAACTACCTATGTTGTTTCCATTTTCATACTTAGGTAGCTATGATAAGTTATTTACTAGTTATATTGAACTGATAAATTACTTGTTAAACTTTGTTTAATTTACTCATATTTGTCTGGAATTTGAACTTAGGTATATGTTTAATTATACTGTTCATAGTGTAGCTGTACCTACCTAGTATGTAATATTTACTTATTAGTAATCTACTTCCTAGTTTAAAAAAAAATGTTATATTTTTAGGGGGAAAGTGTTATGTAGGTAAGTTAAGATATGTAGGTAGTTTTAGAGGTGCAATTATTTTCAATAAATCAGTCTGTCTCGGATCTCGGCCTTTCATTGACGCATACATAACAGTTTAGTACCCATAGTACAGGCCCTGCCTAGTTTGGGACTAAATAACCGTGTGTGAATTGTGTCCCACAATTTATTTATTTATTTATTTTATTTAAATATATTTTCATTTTTATTTCAACATTCATGCTATGCTGAAGCAGAAAGAACTGTAAGAACCATCTTAGTATTATCTCTCTCACAATTATAGTTCTCTATAATTATCTTTTCGATTAATGCTTCCAAATGAAACAAATAGCTCTTGTGGTCTAGTTCCGAGCCATGCATAACGGCTAAGTACTTCCACGATAACACTGAACATAATGGCCTATAAAATTTCACAGTCGCATCCGAGTGGGATTTCAATTAAAACTTGAACTCCGCTATCTTCGATAAATAGGGTTACCAGGCAAACGTTTAGTTGGAGTTTGCCGACGTCTGTAATAACTAGTTTAGTAGAATTATTTGTGTTCCTCTAAAGAGTTTTACTGAGTTAATACACTACTAGCTACCAGTCCTCGCTTCGCTTCAGTTTATATGGTATCTACTAGCGGTTCTGCGCGGTTTCACCAGCGTAGTTCCCGTTCCCCTGGGAATACGGGAATAAAATATAGCCTATGTTGCTCAAGAGTCTTTTAGCTTTCCAAGGGTGAAAGAATTTTTAAAGTCGGTCCAGTAGTTTATGAGTTTATTCATAACAAACATACAAAAATATAATAATGCTGACACTAAAACGTTCTTCTTGAACCATTCCATCTATTAAAATAAACCGCATCAAAATCCGTTGCGTAGTTTTAAAGATCTAAGCATAAAGGGACAGGAAGACGGGAAGCGACTTTGTTTTATACTCTGTAGTGATTCTGACAGTGATGCAAAAGGACTACTATCTAAGATAATCTTTGAATATCCGACAGCCTCAAATGGTATTTGGTTACCATTTACCGTTCAATTTTACGCTTGCAATTTGAGTCTACCCAAAATGGTGCCGCAAAGAGTTACTTTAGTTATTAACTCGCCACCACCGTAGAAATGTAACACGTTATTCCTCAGAAAGATGCATCGGTCTTGGCATGAATTTTGATAAACCAAAGTCATGATCAATGGCCACATTGTTCCAGGACCGGTCGTCGTACATGGCCACCGTCTTGATATTGTTTCCGAATATACTTACCTCAGGCAAATTCTGCAGCAAAGGTGTATACACGTTTTTGAAAAACTCAATGTTTGTGCCATGCCCGCACGAGGTACGCAATCAGGGCATCACAAATACAACAGCCTCTCTTTAACCGATCATGCAGCGGGTAGGTAACAATTATATTAAGCTATCTCACAGAAATGTTACTTAACCTATTTTTATTAAGACACTTAAGTATCGAAACAAACCAAGACGTTGTACTAACTGGGCGTAATAATTGACAGATAAGACAGATTGTATAAATTGCTAAATCTTATAATCAAAATTGTGACAAACTAATTAATTTGTACAAATTGAGAAATCGTACCTACACAACTACTCAAGTAATAACAAGCCTTAATTCTAACTAGGGTTTTTCTTGCCAGTGCTTGTATATATGGATATTCGAGAGTATCTGTGGATCCATAGAGGATGGAATCAATCCTCAATTTTCTTTATTATTACGAGTATACTAGAGCCCCGCGTTTAGTGACAATTGAGTAGCAAACAAACCAATATTTAGATTCGGTTTTTGATCGTCAGTCTGTACTATTTATAGTGATAGTGAAGAACGAGTTGGACGTTTTTTTTAAATAACATTAATTTACAATAATTACAGATAAAAATGTCCTCCAAAGAGGAACCATGTGGGACAGTGCCCAGAAGACTGGCTGTATTCCCTCTCTGGATAGCTAGGGTGATCCTTTGACAGAGATAGCTGCCAGCCTTCTGGTCACCTGAAGTCTCGACCAAACGCACTGATAGCTCTTTGAGCTTCCGGCCCCCACGGTCCCATGGTCTCCACCCCAAACGGCACAAATATGTAGCCCTCATTGAGGTCGGCAGTTGGACGTTCATTCTAGTTTAGAGAGTTCAGAATCGGGTGTACCCACCGGTTGGATCAGCCGAAATTTCATGCTATGCTAAGCACTATGTGAAGTTCGATAATTGCTTTTAACGTGCTAACGTCGACAGAATCAAATGACCGCCCATTTCTGATCAGAATTTAATATTACTCTGTTGTTTTGGAAATTACACGGAGTTCAATCAGAATAGTTTGTAAGTTTGCAAGTTTAATTGACTGATGTAGTGTCTGTACAACTATAGTTTCACAAGCTTTACCCGTACTTAGCGATTCAGGTCTGACCTAGTTTGAGTCCTACCATTCCCGAAGGCGATCAATAAATATCAAAATTTTAAATAAAATTATACAAACCTACTTTAACACAAATATGTATTATATTAAACACTTAGGGAGGTCTACAAACATGCGATCTGAGGCTTTCTTATTTACTTCCCGAGGTGTGTATACTTTTTTCTTATCGACGGAGGCGGAAAACTTCGATTTGCGCAGCGGGCCGAAATTTGCCGCTTTCCGCCCGGAGAAATGAAAAGACAAGAATTTGCATATTCAACATCCTTTACCTACTTTTATTTAACCTATTACGCTGATAGCGAGTGATTTGCTGATGTCCGTTGAGGAGTTCCATTCTCCACCTGAAATTTTAAAAATAACCTCATTATTCTACTAATATTCGAAAGATTGTATGTTTGGTTTTTTTTACTCATGGCAGAACGTGGATGAAATTTGACACAGATAGTTTATCAACTGAATGAACACATATTATGATACTTCCTGTATTCATATCACATACAATACTAGTTGTAGGTAAATGTGTATGCTAACACGAACTAGAACATGACAGATGTTAATAATAAAGTTAAAAGTGACCCAATGGGGTGATAAAAACGATGACGTCGTAGTTGAATAAATTTTCGTTTTTTCTAAATTGACAACTAACCAATCCATATTTATTTACTAGATAGAGTCAATTTGTAGCTTTTAAAGTATATAAGTATATAAGTATATAAAAAACGACTTCAATCTTCAACCTATATGGTTTTCTCATAGCTGCCATTGTCAGAACTGACAACGAAATTAAAATGGGACCAATCTGGAAGCACCAGCTTTCAAATAAAAAAATAATCATCCAAATCCGTTCACCCAATCAAGAGTTTGGAGGTACCAAAAATAAAAAAACATACGAATGGATAACCTCCTCCTTTTTGAAGTCGGTTAAAAACATAAAAACACCCAGACACAAAACCAGCAATGTCTCTGCATTTAACCCACGTTCATCTCCCAACCTCGAGCCCAAAATGCAGGAGTAGGCCCTCTTATAAAATATTTAAGAAATTATGGGAACTACAATTCCCGCCATAATTTCCTTTTTGCTAAAATTTTATGGTCATCAAAATAAAATGTAAAGTTTGAAAAGGTTATAAACATCTCCTCCAAAGGCAAAATAAATTTATATTTTTTATAAAACCACAGCCTCCATTTTAAGTTGAACTTTGACTCTAGAATCAAAGTTTGCGTAGTTCCCAGTCTCATTGGGTGTGAGGGTTCAAGTTATGTTAGTGGGTTTAAGCATGAACAACGGAGGTCGGTCTGAGATAGAAGGCTCGGAATTTAATTAATGTAACATTCTTTTACTGAAAAAGCAGCCATGAGCATCCATTCATTCTGTGTAGTTTCACGCTGCGAAGTATACCTCAGTATTTCAAGTGCTGTTAAAGAGGTAGGGGGGAAAAGCAGGTGGTTAATTACTAGTCGTCTAATTGCTTAAATTCTGAGAGAACTAAGCGAGATACAGCCAGGTTTGTGAACTATAAATTTTCTATATAAAATGAGAAACTGTCTGACTGATTGGCGATGTATCAACCCACAGCTTAAACCACTAGGTCTAGACACTTGAAATTTTGCACATAGATAGCTAATACAGTGTAGGCGTCCACTAAGAAAGGATTTAGCAAACTTCAACCCCTAAGTGGGTGAAATAAACGTGGGCGAGCGAAGCCGTGGGTAAAAGCTGGTCCATAATATATCTTAGCTTTAGACGATGTTGCGTCTTCATATTTCTGAGTTATTAAAGCGTCGAAGAAGTAAGTCGCGATGTTTCTTAGATGTTGTCTTTTGAGTTTCGGGGTGACGTCATTTCATCACATATTAGTGTCGCCTCAGTCAGAGGAGATGTTTGTTCAATTTGTTTGAGTATACTTTAAAATGACAATTATTACCACCAGCGGTTTCCGTTCGAGTAGGAATAGAGGGATAAAATATATGATGATTCTTTTTTTATTTGAAAGCTGTGGGTCTAAAATGTACACTTTGAGCAATTCCTCTGAGCAATTCATCCTTTTATGAATTCCCAGCAAATCCTAGGCAATTCCTCTAAATTTCGAAAAATGGTCCCTCATTTTAGTGATTCACTGACAATTCAATTCATTAGTAGATTCGTATTTGGTTAAAATTTCGAATATAAATCGAAATAGGATCCTATTATGATTCACCCAAAATGGCCTTTTTAGACCCCCTGGTGCTTCCAGATTGGTCTCATTTTGTTTAGTTCTGACCATGGCATCCATGAGAAAACCATATAAGTTGAAGTCGGGTTTTTACTCTCTTTTACTATGTTATATCCGTCATCTTTCTTATTTTTCTGCATGGGGAACCCATTTTCATAATATTATTATGTGTCTTTTATTTTATAGGTTATAGGGGCGTATACAAGAGGGGCAATAACTGGATTTGGCTGGAGTTTACAAACGTAGGTATACAACATGTAACAGAATAAGCGCAATTCCTGAAATTAGTTTGTTCAGTATCGACTACTTATTCGATTTCAGCTATTTTTAACCCAATGAAAGGCGGTGGCTGGCACAAAATGCCGCCATTCCGTCAAGCAGCGGCAGCCCGCCGGCGGGCTGGCCTACCCACACGACTTTAAACCTTATTTGTATCACCATTAAATACATGATATTGAATATAATTTACTACCGTGATCTAGAATAAATTCTGAATCGGTTGATATCCAAAGCTACACATGTTTTTTTTTGTTTTTATTTATAGAAAACCGCTTCCAAACACGCGCCATGTGACAAGTCATAAAAAAAATGGCCACTTCATAGTAAATTTTCGGTGTCGGATTTCAAGTGGTGTTCAATTATAAACATAAGTGGCCTCTAAAGGTTGAGTTGTTTATCTTAGACGATAATACGATGTTTCTAGTTAGTGTTTAGTAACATTGTTTATAAATTTGAGTACTGTGGTAATATTGGTAGCAATTATTCTGTGATTATTCTCGAAATAGGTCCGAGTTTTTATTTACGAACAGAAATGAATGACTTGGACTCATTATAGTACCCCTTTGTTTTTTACATATGGCAGCACATAATCTATCCATAGACAAAAATACATTCACAGTAGGATATTAATCAAAGTAGTTTTTTTTAGTAGCTGAGATAAATTATTAATTTGCCGTTCAAAGTTTCATAACCTTTTGGTGCTAAGTTAATATTGCATAACTTAAGAGCAAAACTAAATTGTTATACCTATTAGAACTTTGAAATAAACTTTCCAATTTTGAATATCAATAAACGAAATAGAATTGAAAGAAAATGACGAAGCTGTATTTTGACCTTTTCTATCTATAAATAAAACGAAGTCGCTATGTGCGTCTGCCTGATTCTGATCTTTGTTCTTATAAAGTACACAACGCATTTTGAAATGGATTTTGTACCGCCTAAGTTTCCTTACTTGATATCTGATTTTTCGGGGCTTTATTTAGCAATAATAGACAATCATTATCAAACTGCTTATCTATCTTTGTTCGCAGAAGGCGCCATTTTTGGTCCGTCATCGTTTGATGCGTTCGGTTAATAAAGTGTTGCTAGAGAATATCGTACATATATGAAACAAACTTGTCCCTACTTGGACAGTTGGATTTTGTGCAGATGAAAGAGTACTACAGTATGTAAGAGAGCTTATAGAGAAACGGCACTTTTTTCTCGATAGAGGTAACGTACTTGTAAACACATACGAGTATAATAAGCGTTAGTAGGCCAAAGCCATCTGACTTCGACTTGCTAACAACTAACGTCACCTCGTCGACAGCTAACGTCAACTCGCCAACAACTAACGCCAACGATTACATGACGAGTTTTGTACGGTGACTAATGTCTAGGTCGTGGTGTAATCTTCAAGTCTATTGAATTCCCTTTCAGTGGATACCGATGGGTATTATTTAGACATAATCTACCTGAGTATTTTAGGCGGAATGTAGATAGTATTATTATTATAGTATAGTATTATGTGTTATTCGTAGTTATTAATGGACATGAAAGGTACAAACTCTTACCTCAAGCAAATCTATACCCCATCTTACCTCTTGACATTAAATGTCAGAGTCTACCTAAAAATTTTGTTTGTTTTCTTACTGTGTTAACCCCCTGAGGACTAACGCGTGAATTTTACTAAGGTTATAAATCTACAAATTTTGTAGATCGACTCTCTATATTCATTACCTTAGCTAATTGTAAATAAAGTAACATTCACTCGTTAACCCTCAGGAGGTTAACACAGTGAGAAAACAAAAAAAAATTAGATCGACTATAATATTCATTACCATAGCTGTTTGTAAATACAGTAAAATTCACGCGTTAAGCAAACCTCAGGGGGTTAACACAGTAAGTACCCATAACGTGACTGATGGCAAAACTGTTAGTGGACTGGGATACTGTTACAAGTTCCTGATGATGTTTTCCTTCACCGACTATGATAAACAGTGTAAGGGCGCGTACCGTCGAACGCGTTTTTCATATATTCAATATTTTCATTAATCTCTATTTTGTAGTAGCTTCGCGGTTTGTGGAAAGATTTTAAAATAAGTCTTATGTAATTAAAATTAAAAACCAAATTGAAATAACCTGGGAAAAACGCGCTAAATCCGCGCGAATACATAGAGCGTCCGTCGGTGCGCGATATTATGGTTTTTCCTTTGCGATAAGATTCTTATATGCTACGAATATTTCAATGGTCGGTGACGAGGATGACCATGAATAATAGTAAATTTACCTCGGCGTAGCCTTTTGAAGGTAGTAGTTAGTGGTAGTTCTCGTCTGTGACTTGACATCGTAAAATACAACGGTAAGATCCAATTAAATCAATCGATAAGAATTTACAACATAATATAATCAAGCACGGATTGAAAAGGTGGATATTCGATCAACATTTACGCTTTCTAGTGGATTTCATTAAGGTGGTAAAAAAATATGTCGCAGTGTTACCTATTTCACATGCCGTTGCTATTCTGTAACTGCTCTGACTTCATACAATATCACAGCACAATCGTAGTTAGGTAAATTATAATTTCACTAATCAGATTCAGTGCCATTGTAATTAAATATTTCAATTATCAATTACTTAGATGATATTTTGTATGAGATAGAGACAATTAATAAAAGTCCGTAATTACAAATACCATTAGTGAAATTATACTACTTATTTTATTTTATTTTTATTTTAACATCTTTGGAAGACTTACAGCTATATTATAATGATAATGTAAAAGAAAAGATATGTTTATCTATAAACCATTTACAAAGTTTTCGCATGTACTATCAGCAAACGCTTAGTCTGATACATTTGGAAGAATTGTCGCTTGCAAGCTCAAATTTTACTACCCCGACCCTAATTAGAGTTACACAATGAAAAGCCAGTAACACTGTCTTTTTTTTCTATTGCGATCCATTCATCGTCACTAAATGGTCATAAACATGAAAGCAACACTTTTTTGTAATTGTCATTGTTACTATAAGTGAGGGCTTTATCGTCACGGGTTGGGGAAAGATAGCTGCTCGCTAAAATGACACTAAGGTGTATCAGGCAGAACTTTTTTCGATAGTACTTAGATCTAAAATTGAGCGATGAGCGGGTGCGGGGTGACGCGGAGGAAGGGGGACGAACGTATGTCCGACATTTCAAAGAAGAATGAACGCAGGTACAACGAAATGTTACGGGTAAATGCACACTCGCTGTAAGCATTTACCCGTAACACAATGCCGAACATTCGTAGGAACGTTACATTACATGGAAATGCTTAGGCTAAATGAGCTTTTCCCTGTATTGTACCATTCGTAAGAACGTTACATTACATCGAAATGCTCGAGGAAATGTTGTAGTCTATACTCACCTTAATAGAAGCCAGCCGGTGGACTTTTACATTCTATTTACCATCAGATGAGAGAAGCGACTGATAAATTATTAAAATCATTAACGTTTGATATCAGACAGCTTAAATGTCCATTTATTACTTTATTAGTCTTAATGATTTGCATTAATTCTATTTAACTATTCTAAAATTAAATTAAATTAAATACACTCAAGTAACCAAATTAAATACACAATAAATCAAGTGAGCTATTTTCAAAAGTGCTACAGATAATGACGTGGTTAAACGATTGACGACCCCATTTAGTGAGTCGTTCATACAAGTTCTTTTAGTGATAATTTATGTTTTAATGTATGGTTTGGATTACTAAAAAATCCCACTCTATATTACCATCATTACGCATAATTAAGCATGGTTTTTGTTTTCTATTTCAAAGTAAACAAACTAATATACCCACCAGCTACATTTGTTTATAACTAACTAGCGATCCGCCCCGGCTTTGCACGGGTGCAATGCTGATACTAAAGCCTTCTTCTGTATTCACTATATCTGTTAAAAAAACGCATCAAAATCCGTTGCGTAGTTTTAAAGATCTAAGCATACATAGGGACAGACAGACAGCGGGAAGCGACCTTGTTTTAAACTATGTAGTGATAACGTTCCGATACAAAAGTATTCAGTGGGTTCGATTCTGCTTTACAGCGACAAAATTTATTTTGGTTTACTCCTGACATTTTCTTTCTTCTATAAAAGAAAAGAGACAAGAGATATTTAGTCCTGTCAAATTAAAAAATAGTCCTGTCAAATTAAAAAATAGTCCTGTCAACTAAGGCATTTCATAACGTGTTAG
This sequence comes from Ethmia dodecea, assembly GCA_963855545.1. NCBI lineage: Eukaryota > Metazoa > Arthropoda > Insecta > Lepidoptera > Depressariidae > Ethmia > Ethmia dodecea. The sequence continues at coordinate 11,817,858 of OY979456.1, read as the reverse complement.
TGCATAAGTAAAGAAGTCACTACTAAAATACTGCCTCTGACAGGACTAAATTCGGTTGGTTATACAATACAATACAATAACTCTTTATTGTACACCAAAAACAACACAATATGGATATCAACATTAACTAAAGTACAATGGGCGGTCTTATAGCTTTTAGCGATCTCTCCCAGACAACCTTAGAATGTTCTTGTTGATCTTATAAATAATTATTTAAGACCTTTTTTTTGTACAACAAGAAAGCAATAAAGATTATTATTATTATTATTATGGTTGAAACTGAGAGATTAGAACTAGGGTAGACGGTTATCTTCTATCCCTTTTCTTTCTTTGAGGTAAGACAAAGACATTACTGAACAAAAAATTAGTTTAGTCGCTGTAAACAGAATCGAACCCAATTTACTGTTGAAACTATATTTTACTAAAGTAAATTGAAAACTCCCAAAACAAAGCTTCATATTTAGTGTAAAAGTTTTACTTTTTTATTGGTATTGGCGTATGGAGCGTGATTCGAACGTTCCTTTTGTTTAACCGAACGAAACGGTTCCCTTTTCATTTGTTTTCGCAAAGCGGGAGTGCGGCGTGGTTCCTACGTTAGCTGTTTGTATTGGATTCTCAATTACAGCTCGCTTCGGAGTCGCTAAAGGGTTTAGGGGGACTGAATCGGAAAAAAATTAGATCAATTAAGTAACTATTTGCTACCGGGGGTAGGGTAGGGTAGGGTATTCCTTGTCACAATAGGGAATTTTAGGGTATTTGACTGCCTAGTAAAATGAGCTACATTTTATGATCAAAGTCAAATTCAAAAGTTTTTATTCAATGTAGGGACTTATAAGTCCTCTTATCGAAAGTTGTGACTCCACCGCTTCGGTATGTGTATTAGTTGAGGAGAAGAAGCGGGGCAAGAAACTCCTCAACACATTATTCTTTTGAACAATCAATACAATACAAAGTACAAGTTACATGGTTTTAGTGCTTTACTGAGCTGGAAAAAAATTACACCAAACATCATTGTCATTCCAATATTTATCTAACTTATAATATGCCATTTTACATAAAACCATTTTAACTTGAGTTTTGATCATTTTTTCTGGCAAATCTACAACAGCTTTAGGTATCTTCTTGTAAAAGCGTACCCATAAAGGAATTATTAATTTTACTTAATCTGTAATGTGGTTGCTCTATTTTATTTTTACTTCTAAGATTACAATTGTTCCTGTAAAAAGATATATATGTTTCCGTACGTCCGATCTTGTACCGACTCTAGAACTCTAACTACTAAACTAAACTGTAAGTAAGTAACAACTCTTTATTTTACACCAATAAAAATATGCAACAAGTAACACAATGATAAAAAAGTACAATGGGCGGTTAAATCGCTTTAAGAGATTTCTTCCAGACAACCTTAGGATAGATGTAACTGAGATAAACAGAACTAAATAAAAGGCCAAGTTCTAAATCGCGCTGTCGAAATTTTCTAATGAGTTTGTATTCCCCAGGCACGACCACCTCGCCTGACGACCTGATTCCCTTTTCACGATGCAGGAGTATTCCACCTCCGCTCCTCCATAATCTGTCAATACGAAAATTGCCATGGAAAATGTATCTACCGAGTATGGAGACGTGACGTCATCATTTTCAGTAATCGATCGATAAAATTTTTTGGTTGTTTTGTCTTTTAAAGTCGTATTTGTAAAAAATTAATGGAAATACATTAATAGGGTTGTTAGCTACTGGCCGACGTGCAACCTTTTTATATTTTATATTTGAATATTATGCTTTTTTATACTTAACATGTTCTATGTTTGTTAGTTGTCATTGACTGCGAGTCTGCTTCTTGTCTAGATTCAAATTTGCCTTGTTATTAAATAGTATTATTCTAAGTGTTTCTATCATTTCATAGCATACATACATTATAGTCCACTATCACTTCACCGATCGCTATCAAGGGTGTTTTGCGATAATCTTTATAATATAATGGATTACCCTACCCTACTATACTGTAACTCACTTGTAGACCGTAACCAATACAGTTTAACTTTAGGGCATTGAATATTTCATACTTTGTCGCATTGCCCTATAGATAGGTACAGCTTGAATTTTATTTTAAACATAGCGTTGCAGACAAAACGATTCTTCGAATGACGCGTATCAGTTCGACTTACAGTGAAAAACCTTCGAGTTTAATGCTCCGATAATTAACATATTGTACTACATTTGAAGGACGTTAGTTCATCTGACCGAAAGTCAAACTTACGAATACAAGATTCTCCTTGTACAAGGTCATATCGCTATCTTCTTAACGCCTCAGAGCTCATTTACATACACTAAAAGGAATCGTATTATCTCAAAAACTGCGTAAAATTGTGCTTAAGCCGCATACCAGTTAAGCCGAGCGGAACTCAGCCGATTGTAGCGCAGATAAACAATTTATTTGGTTTTCAATAGTGTCCGACCGAAACTGGTTTTCCGGCCGAAACCGAAACCAAATATTCAGCCGTGGCTTCAGTTTAGGCCGAATCCGAAACTCACGTGGCCAAGTATAAAATTCCTTAAAATACTGAAATTTTCTGCATTTTACCCATTATTCTGCATTAATTATGACATTAAATGGAAACACAGTATATTAATTTTGTTGTTATTATTTGGGACAAAATCACAAAAGTGGAATTTTGTGCGTACTGACATGTGGTACTGGTATTTACAGAAAATATCATTATTTGCTGGTATTAGAGTAATATAAATTAATTTATTAATTTGAGCTTATTAATAATAAAAGTTAAAAGTTTCGGCCAATTTTGGCCGAAACCGAAACAGCCACCGAAACTTGATTTTCGTCCGAAACTCGGCCGAAACCGAAACCGAACTTTCGGTCGGACACTAGTTTTAGCCTCTAAATTATGTGCCGTTGTTGCACGTTGAAACAAACGGCCTGGGTGTAAAATGGTCGCTCGATTATCTAACTTTTGGTGAGTACTCTCTCATTCGCCCGAAGCATTCTGTTGATAATTGCATTTGATAAAAATACTTTACGAGGGGTTTTATTAATTTGCTATTTTATTGCTCTGTTTAAACATCGGTGGACACTCTAATTCAATGGTTAAGGGTAATAGATGTTATCATTGCTTTTGGGTTTCATATTGTTGGTACGTGTAGTCTTAAAAGAGTTAAAATCCCATGCACACTCACACAAATACAGGACCCCATGACACAGGATCTACTTATTTTGGGTTCCTGTCTCCACTAATGTTCTTTCTTCCTGACATGTTAATAAATGTATCTACATTAATTTATCTATCCATAAGGACTGTGTGGAGAAAATAAAGAGTTTTTTTAATTTTTTCAATAAAAATTGTAAAGGTATATTGTATTGGTGTGTATTGGTATTCTCTGCTTCGGTATAAGTATTCGTGTTTATGTCAATTAGGTATGTATCAATTGATTGATTCTAAGTGATAGAACTGTTAAGTGGGCTTGCTTCTAATACATAAAGCACAGATTCTATTATCCTTACTCGGAATTCATATCAATATGTACCCATGTACCAAAAAAAATCTCACGCCTTTGGTATTCCATTTCTTGATATACCCACTTTTCACGAAATATTTGGACCCCTAAACGTGATAGGTTTCAAGCCCTTCTTTTAAACATGCCTCAGAATTTATTCTGGGACTCGCGGGTTTACTCACGATGTTTTCCTTCACCAAACAGATACAGTTTTGCATTTTATGTTCAACTGAATAGTTGTATTTCTTGTAAAAAACTTAAATGTACCTACAAAAAAAATGTTTTAAATAATACGCACCGACAGATGGCGTTAGCGACACTGGTGTTAGAACAAGCGAAGCTCGGTTTTCCAGGTACTCGTATATTTATACGAGTCACGTATTATTCGTTATCATGAAATCTCGTGAAATATAAAACCAACAACTTCGAAATTTATCACACAGGCTCCTTAAGACGGCAGACTTAAGAAAGGATATTCCGTATTCCCACGGGAAGGAGAAAAAATAAGATGGGCGTGGGCTGCTGGGCATGTAAATAAATTTTAGATGAGCATACTTAAATATTTATTACAGTGCTGTGTGAGAGTCTTAAAACTATGTCCTACAAAAGCTCATGTTAGTTGTATTGTAAACACAACACATAATTTCAGATCCTACTGATAATCTGTAGCTGTGGCTAATGACCTGCTCCATTAGTGCTTCAGTCGTGGTACAAGACAGAAGTTACAGTGAGTGCGTTTGAATCAATGATATTTCATAAATAAATAATATTATATTCATTGACGGGCCTGTTGGCTCAGTTGGTAGTGACCGTGCCTTCTGAGTCGGAGGTCGCGGGTTCGATCCCCGCTCGGGGCCAACATTTGTGTGTACGAATATGTCTGGTCTTTCAATATTTATTAAAGTATGTTTATCAGATTTGTACCCATAGTACAGGCCCTGCCTAGTTTGGGACTAAATAACTGTGTGTGAATTTGTGTCCCCCAATTATTATTATTATTTATTTGCCAACAAAATACAGCAGAAATAATGTACAAGTAATAGTATTACAGGGTAAGAGTACTCTGCACTAGGCATGGAGCCTGTACCGCAGAGGCCAATCTTTGTTATTCGATCCATGTGAATTTGTGTCCCCCAATTATTATTATTATTTATTTGCCAACAAAATACAGCAGAAATAATGTACAAGTAATAGTATTACAGGGTAAGAGTACTCTGCACTAGGCATGGAGCCTGTACCGCAGAGGCCAATCTTTGTTATTCGATCCAATTAGAACGAGAGAATGTAATTCTATGGACAAACTTCCACCTGTTGACTGCCAACAACGAAAATGATGTTAATGATGATAATAATTTTGATGGTGACATTTTTTGACATTTTTGTAATTTTTTGTCATTTTTGAAACTTTTGACATTTTAGACCTTTTTGACATTTTGACATTTTTGAACTTTTTGACATTTTAACATTTTTGACATTTTGACATTTTTGACATTTTTTGACCTTTTTGACATTTTGACATTTTTTGACATTTTTGAACTATTTGACATTTTTGAACTTTTTGACATTTTGACATTTTTGAAATTTTTGACATTTTTGACCTTTTTTGACATTTTGACATTTTTTGACATTTTTGACCTTTTTGACATTTTTGAAATTTTGTCATTTTTGAACTTTTTGACATTTTGACATTTTATGACCTTTTTGACATTTTTGACCATTTTTGACATTTTGACATTTTTGACCTTTTTGAAATTTTTGAGCTTTTTGACATTTTGACATTTTTTGACATTTTTGAAATTTTGACATTTTTGAAATTTTTTGACATTTTTGAGATTTTTGAAATTTTTGAAATTTTTGACCCACGGGTCTGAAATGCCCAGTCCCTTTTGACCCACGGGTCTGAAATTCAAACTCGATCGAGGTATTGACCTAAGGTATCTACTGACCGAATTTGAAGTCAATCGGTCCAGTAGATCCGGAGATATCCTGTCGACAGACACACAGACACACAGACACACAGACACACAGATACACAGACAGACATCTTACTCAAACCATTAACTTCCTCTTATAATGCTACGCAGGAGGAAGTTAATAATTAGGCATTCGGATCAATTTGAAACATTGTCATTATAAGTAGGTATAGACTTTTTATATAAAATACCTACATAGAAGCTTAAATCATTGCAATTTATTTAATAACTAGCGGTTCTGCGCGGTTTTACCAGCGCAATTCCCGTAACAATTAAAAATCAATTGGTTTTTTTATTTGTGAACAGTACACAACCACTAATCGATAAACAAGTTTTTGCGATTTTTCATGTAAGAGAATGTTTATCGACTAGACTGGCGATGTATTGAAGAAAAGATTGAAGAGTAGGTACCCGAAACCGACGAGCATGCATGAGTCGTTTAATGGATGTGGATGGACCACAGGAGATCTGCCATGTTCGTCGCAAGTGGCAGTATATCTCTGCTACCCAAATGGGAAATAGGCCTGAGATTATGTATGTATGAATGTTTGTATTCTTTCTCAACCAAAATTTTAATTTACACTAGTGACCCGCCCCGGCTTCGCACGGGTGCCCTAACACTAAAACCTTCCTCTTGAATCACACTATCTAATAAAAAACCGCATCAAAATCCGTTACGTAGTTTTAAAGATTTAAGCATACATAAGGACATAGGGATATAGGGACAGAGAAAGCTACTTTGTTTTATACTATGTAGTGATGCCAAATTTTGGTTTATTATGATACTTAAGTAGGTTTTTAAACATTGTTTCCTATTTTTGGATAGTCTATTTTGTTATGAGCAACCGTAATTAAGTTTTCGAATTCTCCGCTAATTTCGGTGCCACACATAATATCCACTGCTATCGGCCGAAGGCGAACCCTTAACGAGTTTTATAAGAGAAAGCGATTATTACAATTATCGAGACTGGTGTTATAAAGCAGATTAAAACATTATTATTTTTACATTGTTGTAAAATTTAAATTTATTTTATTTATTTCTTGGAAACAGTTCTGGTACGACATACATCTGTATATTGCAACCTTTGAGTAAGTTTTAATAGTGTTTAAGGAAGTATACTGTATCCAAGTTTTATGTAAGTATAACTGAAATAGTTATTAGATTCTATTACGTAACAATCTATACTAATATTATTAAGAGGAAAGATTTGTATTTTTGTGTGTTTCTTGCGAATAAACCCAAAAAGTACTAGACCGATTTTAAAAATTATTTCACCAATGGAAAGCTAGAAAATCTCTGAGTAACATAGGCTATATTTTATTCCTATTCGCTAGTAGTATTATAATTATAAAGTCGACATAAAGATACGCGATGTAGTTTTAAGACACTAATTGATCTACTAATCTTCATTGATTGGTATTGGAGGTATATTGTGTTACAACAACGTTGCTGTATGAACAATAATAATAGTAAACTTTATTCATAAGCCAAAATTACATGGGTTTTGGCTACACTTTAACGGGCAGAGGACAAAAGTTACAACCAAATAGTGAACTCTATGTTATTGAAATAAGATTCAAAACCAATGGAAGATTTAAACTGCCTGTGCCTGTTAAAGGGTTAACGAACGAAAGAAGATAGCGACCCGTATACAATGACGAATACTGGGGTGGTTTGGCATTTCTGAGAAGATGAACGAAAGACCCAACGAGACAAATATACAAGGGAGTATAGAATAGTCGTGTAAGAACACCTTGAATCTATACAATCGACCAAATCGGTGATATACTGAAGGAAATCCAGATAACGAGTACCCGAAACCTACAAGCATGCACGATTTGTTTGATGGATGTGAATTGAACGAGAAATTTTCATACTTCGTAGCACGTCGTGCTTTTTTGTCTCTCAGGCGTGAGACTATGTATGTATATATACTAATAACCTTAAGTAGGTACTACATAACAACCACATATTAAGATTCTTACACAGACTGACAGTTATGAAAGGTGCAACATAGAGTAACTTATATGGGGTTGCTGGGCACCCGCTAGTAAATAATAAACGTTTGAGTTGTCACGTCGCATTGTTCGTATTGTCATAAACACGTCGTCGTCGTTCTGAAAAGCTAGAATTACAAATTAAACAAACGCTAGCTAAGTGAATAAAAGTTTCGTTTGCCACTTCACACAATAACAATTCGTTTAGAATGGCCAATTCGTTCAATGACAACTTTTATTAAATTTGACTTGTACGAAGTTCACATTGTGAGATGAATTATAAAATATTAACAAAGTTTAAGAAATTTAAATTATGACTGTATACTATTCTGAATTATAATGAGCTTCTTGAATATTCTAAACCGAATATAGCTACTTGCTTTGTATTATAAATCTTACATTAGAGGTTAGATTCAGAGGTCTGTGCTAAGTAAGTAGTCTTGGGTAGTTCGCGAACGATCTAGTTTGAAAGAGCGCTCTTTTAGGAGAACTATGCGAACTAGTTCGTCCAAAATCTCGTTCTTAGTTCTTTTAAATATGTATTTTTCTGGCTTCCGCTCTATTACGGAGTGGCACTGCATGGCTAACCGACTTAATTATTTTTGAAGTGAAAACTTCTTTAGCGGCGCTGAGCACTTTTGTGGGATGGGTAAAAACTGTGAAACTCGCGTCAGGTTACGTGTGCTGATCGAAAAACCGTAAGACGGTTGAAGAGTAGTGTTGTAACACCGAAATCGATAATCAAGTTTTCACTTCTGCCGGCACTCCCGGAGTGCAACCCGTGTTTTTTTTACTCTTGCCGCTTTTACAGGAGTTTCTTATTAAATTATATAAATGATAGTCTATCTGTGTTAAAGTTTTAATAAATTGTCAATAATTATTATGAAAAACATTTCCTTTTGAATTATCTCCTTAATTAGGTATACAAAAAACTTGAGAGGTGTCAGGGGATACCCGGATGGAACGAAGTTCCATCATCATCATCATCTCATCATCATTAGATTTATCATAGAGCTTCAAATATAGCAAAAAGTGTCGGTCGTTACAACTTTTGGTCTTAATTTTTTGCATCCAGCCCCCTTTCGCAATGCGCGATTAGAAATTACGTTCCAATAACTAAATGAACGAACTAGTTCGCGGTAGGACTGCGAACTAAATTGAGCGCTCCCAATGGCGAACGACTATGCCCGAGACTATATGTAAGTATAAAAGCAAAACATTGCGGCTACACGACTCGCTCTAATAGGTACTCTGTGCTCTATAGGTACATATAAATAAATCCTATTTATCCTGCGTATTTACTTCGTAACTCTCAGGTACTAGCAACGTGAGGAACGAAGTCAAGATTTTTATGAATAATTTATGTAACACCCCTTTTTTATCACAGCGTTCGCCCGATATACGGGGTGTTTACCTACTCACAAAATTTCCTGAAAACTGGGCGTGCCGGTTTGTTAGTATGCGAATGTTTGAGCTGTATAACATACAACCAGGGGCGGCCTTAGCTATTGCTAGGCTTGGATATTAAAGAAAATGTCATTACGGTGGCTCAAAATTTAAAAAAAATATATTTATTCGAAAGTGCTGTGATTCCGCAGCGCCTCACAAAATATTCACAGTATCTTCATCTATAATCTAAAACATTTAGTTTGGGTGAAATATGAGAAAAAAAATTCGCCACCGCAATGACGAAAAAAATCCTGTTCTGAAAACTACCCAATTGAGGTATCGTTGTAAAGAGCATTAAATAATGAATCTATTAATATGATAAATTTAAGCTCTTAATCCAAGAAAACGAGACACAATTGATTTTAAATTGGTCGGGTGCGCATTAGAACCGCACGGTGCTTGAATAATATAAAAAATTGTGAACTTTGGAAACTATAAGTCACAATGTCATAGTTACCAGTTCAAAATAGAGCTTGCTTGTCACCCTAAATGCCAACCACTGCCTACAACATGGAATGACGTATTTAGAGCGACATATCACAAGGTCACGTTATTCCACGTCACGTAGTTCCCTGAAGACTATACCAATCAAGGAAAACCTAGTAAAAATATTAAGTAGTACCTAGATCCCTGTTGGTAGTGAGCAGCCTCTCATAAGTCAGGCTTGGGTTCGAATCCTGGTGACGGCATGTAAACAAGCTCGACGATGAAGGAAAATACTGTGAGGAAATCTGGAGGCCCCGGAATTTATTCTGAGGCTTGTGTAACAGCACCCTACTCGTCCATCGCAGATGGTTTCACCAACTGTCACGTTTAGGAAACCAAAAACTACACTGGTGAAACATCTCCACTAAATATACCCATTTTTATATAATAATTAAATTAGTATTATTTAAAGCCGTAAGCGCAAAATGATGTCATTCATAACGGTAAAATAGGTCTACAACATGTCTTTACTTTAGTTCGTCTAACCCGAAAAAATAATGTCAATCTAACTTACCTTTTTTCTACGTGTTTGGATTCAAACGTACCTACATACACATGTGATATTTATATCTTGTATTTTCAAGTGATAATGTTATCCCTTCTATCACTTGTAAGTGGTATCGTCTCACGTTTGTACTTTTAATTTTTTTATTTATATAAAGCTTTTTTTTAATATTTAGGGGGGTCAATAAGTTGTGTAAACACGAAATAGTATCGATTAAAAATATTATTATGTATTTATATTTTTTTTTCTTAAAACCTAGTACATACAGTTGCATGTAAAACTAAAACTGTATGTTTGTCTGCAGGTGTGAGTCTCAGATATACCTAATATAATATTTTATAACACATTTGCTCGTAAAAGGTGTCTTATTTCACCAATTTCAATATCGTATTGCATCTCATTACGCCCAAGTGCGGTAAGTGTAAAGTAAAACGCACGGTTTATCAAGATGCTCCGTCTTAAAACGAACGGTACTTTTTAAAATCTCAGCAAAAAGTTTTTATGTCAAAAAAGTTGTCAACATTTTATGATTAAAATTAACTTTGGGAGATAAAATATAATAAAGAAATATTTATGTACATAATTATTTAATTTAATTAATTTTGACAGTAAATTACAACCAATTAATCTGTAACAAAAACACAAAAATATTAATTTACTTTATTAGTAAATACTGGCTGTTTTTTATGCCTTCGCCTAAAAAAAAATGATGATGCGCGCCGCGCGCTATTTCTTAACGCTGTATTGTTTTTATTCGTTTACCATAGTCGGAGTTTTATTTTATTTCCTCGCAAATGTGTTATAAAACGTCGTATGACATACGTGCGCTTTGATAATTACAGCCTCTGCTTACTTGTAGCCCTCGCCTACGGCTCTGGCTAGCAATATCGCCTCGGCTGTAATTTTCAACCTACCGCACTTATATCATAATGTACTATTACATTACATAGTTTATAGTAACTTTATACAATAAATTATTTAATGGTGGTTTACATGATTAGACTGTTTATTAAAAGTGTAAGTAACATCATACTTAGACTTTTTTACATTTTTGATTTCCAAGCTCATTTTGTATTTTATAGAAACAAAATTGATTGTAATTTCAATAGAATTCGAGAATATTGTCTCACTTATGTTCCTCACGGTATTTTACATCAAGCCATCTACATTTTGACGCGCGAATGACTCCACAAAGTGCCTATTTGAATAAAATTCCGGCGCCCATATTACTTTATTACCTGCTGGCCTAAATGTACTGTCGTAACATTAGATTTTATCGCAGTGAAAAAAAATGTTGAGACTTCCGTTCCGTTCTTTTTATAAAACTTACGAAACGTCTAAGCTTTTGCGACTTTTTACGTTTAAAGGTACAGCTGACTAATATTTTTTTTAAATATACATTTATTTATATTTTATTTGTTACCCCAAAGAATATACACTGTCAGTCTAAGTTCCGTTGAAAGCGGTCCCAATGTCTCAAGCGTTAAGCAAAAATTCACAAAACAATTCTGTAATTTTCTGTTTTGCTTGACTCCTGACATGAGCCCCTCAACACAATTTTTCCCAAATATATTTAAATTACTGAAAGTACAAACACTCTCAACAAATATATTCAGCATTAGAAATGATTTCCAAAAACCTTTTAGTTGCGAATCCATTTGATCAGAATATGTTTACCAATTAAAATAACCGTTTTCGGGGCCGTAGAGAAACAACTAACCCGTTTTAGTAACCCTATATGTAAGTATATCTGACCTCCATTCATTTGTGTAATAGCAATCAATAACATCTTTGCCTGTATTGAGTTTTGCGACAAGAGTAGGACCTTTTGATATTAGAATCAATAGATATGTCAATAAATGGTGAGCGCTAGTCATTTAGTTTGCGGATAAGTGTTAAAAACAGTGTTTTGCTCTTTGAGCAAAGCTACACACTGAGCTGTGTCCCTTTGCACCGCCACGCACACACATACATTCCATTATGTTTAGCTGGTAAGTAGGTAGTTTGTATTTATTTGTTGTTCTTTTGTTTATCTTTTTTTAATTTCTTATTTTGATTGTATGTGTGTGTATTGTGTTGCAAATAAAATGGTTATCTATCTATCTATCTATCTACACTTAATTTTTAGATCTACAGGCGGAAACTTTATAAATTGCTTAAACATAAACATATCTATTGTATTACATTAATATACTATAGCTGTAAGTTTTCCAAAGATGTTAAAATAAAATAAATAAATAATAATTAATTCATGGGCACCAACCGGCAATTTCCCGTTCTCGTAGGACATTCTAAAAACCGTTTCTTAGTGGAAGCAGGCATCGTATACTAAACCTATATCTTCCACACTTCAAGTTGGAACCATCGCAAAATGTTTATCGGTACATATTATTATATAGTTTTAACATGAGTCTTTCAGTTTACGTACAGGTACATACCTATTCGTATTTAGCACTAGTTCGCAGCTGAAGGGAGACATGATTAAACATTTATAGATTCTATGGTATGTGTCAATAAACCCGGTCCGATTCGGTATAGATTCACCACCAGTCACGTTTAGGGGTCCCAAAAATATACTGGTGAAAAGTGGGTGTAAAGTTTATTTATTTCTTTCTTTCTTTGCATACCAATATGAGCAGCGCCGTGACAAAATGTTGTCTATCTTGTGAATTTGACTCGTATTTCATACGAGAAAGAGCGAGACAAAACAATAGACAGATTCCAAATATTGTTTTAAAAGTAATGTTGTTTGAAGCTATAAACAAAAACTAAATTTTAGAATTCCTTCCAAAGTCCAGTACCTAATTAAGACAATCTCTGAATATCTGACAAAAATGGAGATTGGTTACCATTTAAAGTTTACGATTTGAACTGGGATCCAAAATGGCACTGTCCACGAATACAGAAAAATCAAATAATTTATTTCAGATTATAAATATACTCAAAAATAATAGAGCAGTGATGAGAGCCTCACGGTTAAAGAGCCTGCTTCACATGATGATAATCAGTGAGGCTCGGGTTCGAATCCTGGCATGTACCATTTTTAAAACTTACGTACATATTTATCACTAGTTCCACGGCCACGGAAAACATAGTGAAGAAACCCGTGGGTTTCAGAATTAATTTTGAGGCATGTGTAACAGACCCGGTCCGGGGCGATAGGCTCACCTATCACGTTTAGGGGTCCAAAGAATATTTCGTGAAAAGTGGGTATATCCAGAAATGTAATACCTCTGCCTACCCCATAGGAGATAAAAGGCGTGAGATTATTTATTTTTTATTTTATAGGAATAGAGATCAACAATTATTTTTTATTTTTTTTATTTTTTTTATTAATAATAGGCAAACTTTTTGTCTGCCATCTCACCTGATGGAAAGTGATGATGCAGACGACGATGGAGCATGTTTGCCTAGATCATGCCTATTCACTCTTGCCTTGAAGAGGCCCAGGTTATAGCGTTCCGGAAACAGATAAATAAAGCCGCTTCAAATTAATTTAAATCCCGAAACTTATTTTTTTCTACATTTTTGTTTTTATTCTCGTTCCGCTGGTACTGTAAACTTCTACGGCCTCGGGTAAATAATGTGCTTCCTCTGGAGCTCGTTTCAGACAATTTCATCCACGCGTCCCACTGACACGTCATTAATTCATCCAGTAAAGATTCCATTCCGTAAAGACTAGCGTTTCCTGACATTTTGAATTACAAACTTACAGCCTTATTTAAAGTGGGTATTTCTACAAAGAGATTAAAATATAATAGGGCATAGAGGGGACAAAGGGAGAAAAATTTGAAGTCGAAAAGTTGTCCCAAGTGGAATAAGTCTAGTACAATTTCGACCGAATGACAGCTCGCGTTCATACTGAGATGACGCTTAAGCTTCAAAGTTTTGTATGAAAATATTCCCAATGCCCCCTCAATGTCCTATTATATTTTAATCTCTTTGGTATTTCTATGAATTGAGGTACCTACCAGATGTATCGTTTGTGATAGCGGTAACTGTGTATCTATTTATACAATTTAAAATACAACTTTTAGTTGCCAAAAGTGGCTGGCCAAAAGTTACATAAAAAACGCTAGGTATTATAAAATTAGACTACTTAGTTGACCAACATGGGATTGACCGACGACGCTATGTAAGGCTACTAATCTATACATATAATAAAATTCTAACGGGGCCGTGTCTGTACATTAAATATTTTTTGAAAATTTTAACGGTAGTGTATATAGTTATCGATATACATACCGAAACACCAATTTTTGGAATTTTTGTCTGTCTGTCTGTCTGTCTGTCTGTCTGTCTGTCTGGTTGTGCACGCATCACTCAAAAACTACTTGACGGATTTTGATGAAATTTGGTATGGAGATAACTGAGTACCCGGGTCAACATCTAGGGTACTTTTTATACCAGAAAAATATCTCATTCCCACGGGAAAATATAAAAACTGGTTAAAAAGAGAAATACGTACTACTCCGAAACGATAACACCTAGAAACCTGAAAAATGGTATGAAGGTGTCTGATATGTCATAGAAAATTGGTATGAATGGATTTTCCTAAATTCCCACGGGAACGGGAATAAACTAAATCCAAGCGGGAAAACGCCGGTGGGCACCCGATATTTGAAATATGGTATGTAGGTGTTTTAAATATGTCGTAGGCAACCAATATGAAGGGATTTTCGGAAATTCCCACGGGAACGGGCATAAACGGAATCCGCGCGGGCAACGCCGCTGGGCATCCGCTAGTTATAATTATTATTGTAAACCATATTTACTAGTAAGACATGAAATTTAAAGGAGCTGCCCTTGAGTTTCTTGCTGGTTCTTCTCGGTTGGCTGGTTGCATTCAGAACCAGCAATTCGTCGGTGGAGATGGGCTGCTTTTTTTTCTTTTTTGTAAAAAATAGGGGGCAAACAGGCAAACGGGTCACCTGATGGTCTTATGACTACCGTCGCCCATGGACCCGAGCCTCACTGTAGGGCTATCACTGCTCTGGGGGGAAGAGTAAGCCCATCTATATATGTATAATTATATAAAATGATAAACTGACTGACTGATTGGTGATGTATTATTATTAATATTTATTTAATAATAGTCAGAGTAAATTATTGTGCTTATAAAAATAGTCCTCCAAAACCGTCTAGACGGTTTGACTGGGGGATCATGCAGTCTCATTTAAGTTACAATTAATTAAGAAGGAATAACAACGCACAATCTAAAACGCTAGGTCTAGAGACTTGAAATTTTCCACATAGATAGCAACAGTGTAGGCTTCCACTAAGAAAGGATTTTGCAAAATTTAACCCCTAACCCCCTGAAATAAACGTGCGCGAGCGAAGCCGCGGGTAAAAGCTAGTCGTTAATAAAAAATAAACACCCGATTCCGCGGTTGCTGTCCCAAAGCTGTCAGAACAACAGACCGCAGATTTTGGCGTCGCGACGTGCTGTGTGTTTTGTTACTATTGGTACATCCATCACTGCGTGACCGCTGGGACGCAACTGCGACCGAATAAATCTTGTGTTAGCACCCGTTAATGTTCAACGCTTAGCATTTGTTACTGTTTCCGCTCGAAGCGCCGGAATTCCGCTGCTTTATTTACGATGGCTATCGATCTGTTGTTTTTTATTTATTACATTAGCTTTTGCGTGTGACTGCGTCTGCGTTTCGGGTGAAAGTAGTAAAGTCAAGAGCACATGAAGGTTTACACTTGTAGTGCGAGTCTGACCTCTAAAGCGATTGTAGGTAATAAGAACGTTACAAAGTCCAATGTGTCAAGCTCCAAGTGCTCTGTACGTCCTTCCTCGAGATAGAAAGAAAGAAAAAAACCGGCCAAGTGCGAGTCGGACTCGCGCACCGAGGGTTCCGTACAACCTTGCAAATTTATGGTTTTCGTAATTTTTCCTTTATCTATGCTATAAGACGTTGCTTCGTACCAAATTTCAAGATTCTGAGTTCACGGGAAGCACCCTGTAGGTTTTGATTCCCTTGCAAGTGTCGAAAATTTGCGGCATAAACGGCTGTATCTTTTGATTGCGTTGGCTTAGAAGTTTGATTTTTTCACAGCTTCAAGGGACAGTAGACTTGGGTAATTGATATAAATTTCAGCTTCATACCTCCACGCGTTCCTGAGAAAAAGGGTCTTGACAGACGGACGGACGGACGGACAGACGGACAACAAAGTGATCCTATAAGGGTTCCGTTTTTTCCTTTTGAGGTACGGAACCCTAAAAAGAAATAATCTCACGCCTTTTATCCCCGAAGGGGTAGGCAGAGGTATTCTATTACTGGATATACCCACATTTCACGAGATATATTGGACCCCTAAACGTGATAGGTGGTGAGCCCATCGCCGGACCGAGGGATCGATTTTTGAATCTCACCAAGTGACTAATTCTCACCGATGTGAGTGATTTCCGAAAGTTCGTATTTTTGAAACTCATCGGTGACTTACATTTGTCATACCTATGATATCGATTTACGAGTGCCCCTACCCACTCGTAATTAAAATCACCATGCGATTGTTTTTGACAGTTGAGGTATGTGACATCTGTCAAAAGTGCCAAATTATGTTTTTCGGAAGAATTAGCAGCGGGGCTCGATTGTGATATTTTGTGATTGCGACGATTTATTGAAAACAGCGTGTGACTTTCAAAAATACGGCTTTTGGAAAATGGTGACATAAAAGTCATCGGTAATAATTTTAGTCACCGGTAATTTTGATATCACCAGTGAGATTCAAAAATCGCACTCCTGGTCTATTTACACATGTCTCAGAATTAATTCTGAGACCTGCGGGTTTCCTAATGATGTTTTCCTTCACCATCGAGCTAGTGATAACTATGTACGTAAGTTTTTGAAAAACTCATTGGTACATGCCAGGATTCGAACCCGAGCCTCACTGATTTTCGGTCGGCTTTTTAACCGTAAGGCTATCATTGCTCGAGATACTAGTGATAGTTTTGGTAAAATTGCTCTAGGTCGGCCCAATTGTTTAGCTGCGAAAACGTAACAGACAGACATATTATTATTGTACTTTTGTATTTTGTATTGTATTTGTAGCAGTATATTATGACGTTATGACGTCAGAGTATTAATAAATAAAATAAAAATAGGTTATTTCATCTTGGGGTGTTTTCCTTGTTTGAGTCTATCTTTTTTATTATTATTATATTAAAAGACAGATGACTGCGTTTACGTGTATTCTCGGTCATTTTTACGGTTCCGTAACCAAAGGGTGACAACGGGACCACATTACTAAGTTTCCGCTGTCTGTCCATCCATCTGTCACTGGACTAGGTATATCTTTTGAACAGTAATAGGTGAAATTTTCACAGAATATGGGTTTCTATTGCCATTGCTTTGGAGTTTTTCGCTTGATTTTTTATTGTGTGGAGGTATGGAACCATACGTGATCCAATCCGACACGCACTTGACTAGTTATCCCCATACCCTTGGCTGTGACGGTGTTATTATCTGTTAGATTATTAGAGATAATTATATTAGAATACTAGCGGGTGCCCAGCGGCGTTTCCAGGGCGGATCCAGTTTATTCCCGTTCCCGTGGGAATTATCAAAACTCCCTTCATATCGGTTGCACACGACAGAACCATCGCAAAATGTCAGATACGCAAAATGACGGATTCGCAAAATGTCAGAAGGCGGCCATACTTCAACTTTCTGTGTGGTATCGTTTCGGAGAAGTACGTATTTATCTTTTTAACCAGTTTTTATAATTTTCCCGTCCGAATGAGATATTTTTGTGTAATAAAAAGTACCCTAAATGTTAACCCAGATAGTTATCAATAGTGGAGATAACTATGTAAGTTATCTCCACTATTGATAACTATCTACAATACCTAATTTTTTTTTTTAAATATTGCATCTACAGACACGGTCCCGTTACAGTTTTATAATATTATGTACTTAGGCATACCTAAAATGTGATAGCTATCGGTGGAGTGATAGTGGACTGTATAATTATTCTGTATAATGTGTGTATGCAATGAAATAATGGAAACACTTAGAATAATACTATTTAATAACAAGGCAAATTAGAATCGAAGACAAGAAGCAGACTCGTAGTCAACGACAACCAAAAACCAGAAAGCACACAAAGTATGAAAAAACCTCATATTAAAACATACAATAATAGCTGTTCCGCGTAGTTTCCATTTCGTGGGAATACAAAGACAAAATATAGCTTACTAGCGACCCGCCCCGGCTTCGCACGGGTGCAATGCTGACAATCAAACCTTCCTCTTGAATCACTTTATCTATTAAAAAACCGCATCAAAATCCGTTGCGTAGTTTTAAAGATTTAAGCATACATGGGGACATATGCATAAAGGGACAGAGAAAGCGACTTTGTTTTATACTGTGTAGTGATGTTCCTCCCAGATAATGTAGCTTTCCATTGGTGATTTTTTTAAATTGGTCCCGGGGATTTTGGGTTTATTCGTTACAAACATACAAATGTTTCCTCTTAATAAAATTAGTGGCAGTTGAAAAGGTCAAAGTCGGCCAGACGCCAACAATATGTATAGATAATGTTATCCTTTCACATGTGGTTGTAGAGAAAGACGGAGTGAAAAAACAAAAAATTACGGCAAAAATAAAAATACAACGCGTAACAGAAAAAGCGCAATTGCTCATACACCCCAATTAGTATACTAATATAAAAAAATATGATGCAATCGAACTTTAGTTGTGTCTCACCAATTTTCTTAAATCTACTATATAAAAATATGTCGGGTTTTCCTTACTGACGATTTAACTCCAGAACTGACGAACCGATTTCCACGGTTTTGCATTCGTTGGAAAGGTTTAGGGCTCCGCAAGGTTCATAGCAAAGAAAATTCAGCATTGCACCCGTGCGAAGCCGGGGAGGGTCGCTAGTATCGTTTAAAAATAGCACGATTTCCATAGAAAGCACTAAATTCAGCTACCATAATTTTTTTTATTTAACACATATTAAAAATAGCTGAGATCGAATAAGTAGTCGATACTGAACAAACTAATTACAAGAATTGCGCTTATTCTGTTACATGTTGTACAATATCTCAAGCAAACGACGTACGTGAATTAACAAAATTGGTTGCTACGCGCGGTCTTCGATATCAACATACGGACAGATTTTATTGACTGTTTTTATACATATGTACATAATGTTGACATCGAAGACCGCCACACACACATGACGCATGCGGAAGCGGAGAAGAGTGTATAATCGCCCTGTTCGGCAGGTGTCAGTTCTCAAGCGGATTCTGCCTCGCTCCTATCCTCTGAGACCGTAAGAACCAAGTGAACATCCGTGGAACCTTCTCACGACACTTTGAGAGAAGGAGTAGGGCGTGCTCCATTTTCAACCGACTTCCAAAAATTCTCAATACGACACGTATGTTTGTTACCTTAGAACTTTCGACTGGGTGAACCGATTTGGATGGTTATTTTTTGACGTGACAACCTCTTATAAATTGATGGAGCCGGCGGCATTCCCGAAAAAGTGTGACGTATGCGTCGTTCCAGTGCAAGCGAGAGCGCGCAACGAGCGACAAAGAGGCACAATTCATTCCATCAGTATTTTCTTATGACGTTGTCACGTTCAACTATTGTCAGTAAACCGACTTTACAGACAACCGTTTTTTTTTTCATTTGAAAGCTGGTGCTTTTCGTGTGGTCTCATTTTAATTTGGTCCAGTTCTGACAATGGCATCCATGAGAAAACCATATAAAGTATGTGCGCGACAAATGGACGAATAACTAAATATGTTCGTAAGTTTTTGTATTTGTAGATCGACTTGCATGAAAGGCCAGATAACATCCAACAATCCTACTACAAGAGTAATAAAGTTATTGTAGAGAAAACCAAAACCATCATTACATTTGAACGAAAACGGGAAACAAATGAAGTGGCAAAGACTCAGAATAAGGGTTAATACACAGTGCTTGAGAGGAAGCGCCGTGTCATTTACATAAGGCGTGCGAGTCGAAACGTAAAGGAGCGCCGTGATCCGCAATCCGAGTGTGTACCTGATGAAATTTCAAAGCAGGCACACTCCAGGTGACTTTCATGGTATTAGGGTGCATTTTATTAAAATCACTCCCGCATTTACGAGAGCGCATGGAAAGTAAGTAAAGTCGATTCAAGTTGAGTCTACTCTGGCTACGTCTCTACGCGTGATGTCGCGAAGAACTGTCTACAATTCCTCACAATCTAACTGGAGCTAGGCTTTGGCGTCTATAGATAATTGTTTTACGATTGACCGAGTATCTACCTACAAGTATGTATAATATATACAGTCAAAGTGTTCATACCCTACGTAAAAATAAAGTACCCAAATATTTGTATGATAAACTTGAAGTCAAACCTGTTAATTATAAATTTCGAGATAGAGTTACACTTTTTAAAATTCCTATTCTTTCACTTGTAAGCTACCAGGGTTGCTTTAAACACGCTGCTCCAAAATTTGGAACGATCTGCCACCGCCAGTTCGCGACGCTTTGTCACACGTTCCGGCAAAAATGTGAGCAATGGCTGCTAATGAAGCAATCCTTGGATGCCACCTGCATCCAAGGATTGCTTCATTAGCAATCCCTCTATAGCTAGGTTATTGATTTTTTTTTCTTTTTATTGTATGCATTTCATTCGTCCAATTATTTGCTGATTTGTGTTCTACCCTAGACATGACGGGCTATGGCAGAATATCAGCGGTTGTGGACTGTCCACAGCCAATGCTGAGTCATAGACCCTTTTGTCCAAGTTATAAAAGTATTTACATTTAGTTCTGTGCTCTAAGATTTAATAGGACAAATAAATATTTCTTTCTTTCTTTCTTCTTTCTTTCTTTCAAAGTCAAAGTCAAAAGTGTTTATTCAATGTAGGGGCTTATAAGTCCTCTTATTAATGTCATTGCGACTCCACCGCTTCGGTATGTATAGTTGAGGAGCAGAAACGGGGCAAGAAACTCCTCAACACATTATTCTTTTAAACAATCAATATACACAAGTTACATGGTTTTAGTGCTTTGCTGAGCTGGAGAAAATTTAATATAATAATAAACCATAATTCAGTCATCGCGTTAAATAACCTTCGTAGTAGTGAGAGCCATGGAGTCTTTCATGCGTGGAGTATATCGATTCATACTGAGGGGCTACACTTTACTTCGAATGAAGTTCCCTCGATATCTGTTCATGGTTTACTTCTTCGAGGGATAATTAACTAGAAGGAGCAAATGGCAGTCTATTGTCTCTGCCTACCCCAATGGGAAATAGGTGTGAGGTTATGTATGTATGTATGTAAGGATCTACAGGCTTACCACCTTACTCTTTAAGACATCTATGAATATCTGAAAGCGTCAAGTGGTATTTGGTTTGGGTTACCATTTAACGCTCAAATTGATGTTTGCGGTTTGAACTGAGACCAAATGACGTAATCAGACAAAATGGCGTATAGAGAATTGAAATCAACAGTAATTGTTGTTTTAATATTGTATATCGTCTACACATATAATAAAACTGTAACGAGGCTGTGTCTGTACCTACAAGAAATATTTTTTGAAAATTTTAGAGGTAGCGTAGATAGTTAAGTATCGATTTAGAAATCAAAACAGCAATTTTTTAAATGTTGGTTTTTTAATTCCCACGGGATCAGAAAAAGACAGGATCATCACACGCAATGCCGCCAGGCGCGTTAGTCGGATATGTAATCAATGCGTGTATGGATAAACACCTAAACCTCTAAACAACCATTACGATGTACCGCCTACATTGTACATAGACCTTCATAGTTTATAGAGGTCCAATGCTGGCAATTACTGCGATTAGGCAAGGCCGTAGAGACCCGGCATGAATATTTAAATAACTGCTCGATAATTGGTTCCTTGTGATACATTTGTTAGTGCTGTCTGTACTATTTTACATTTGTAATTCTGTTTATTTAAGTGGCTTTCATCGATTGGGTCGATGTTATTTTGTATACTTACATATAATATTGTAACTGACCAATATTAGCGCATCTAGCAAGAACAAGTGCACTAAATTGGACGCAGTTTTCACAGTAGTGTTGTTGCCGGTTCAACTTAAATTCTGGTACATGTTTCATATTGATAAGCAGCTTAAAAGTCTGTGTTCTAATGAGTTTGTATAAATACAGCTGTCCAACATTAACCGTTGGACCGCGCGGTCCCCAGGCACGATCACCTCAACTGGTGGAAGATTTTCCTGTTTCACGACAGGAGTATTTTTACTTCCGCTTTCCTTCACCGTCGAATTAGTAAAAAATAAATATGAGACTTTTTGAAAAATTAAATAGCACAAGGATTCGAACCCCCACCAGGATTTGCCCCCGAGAACGCATAATAGGAGGGTTCTCTTAACCACAGACGATCACAGCACAGAGCAGTGATAGCCTTATACGGTTAAAGAGCCTGCTTCACATGATGATAATCAGTAAGGCTCGGGTTCAAATCCTGGCATGTATTAATGAGTTTTTTCAAAACTTACGTACATATTTATCACTAGCTCGACGGTGAAGGAAAACATCGTGAGGAAACCCACAAGTCAATTCTGAGGCATGTGAAACCCGGTCCGTCGATCTGCCTACCCCGTCTAGAAAGAGAGGGCGTGTGTGTACATGAATGTTCATTTTTAGGGTTCCGTACCTCAAAAGGAAAAAACGGAACCCTTATAGGATCACTTTGTTGTCCGTCTGTCCGTCCGTCCGTCCGTCTGTCAAGACCCTTTGTCTCAGGAACGCGTGGAGGTATGAAGCTGAAATTTATATCAATTACTCAGGTCTACTGTCCCTTGAAGCTGTGAAAAAATCAAACTTCTAAGCCAACGCAATCAAAAGATACAGCCGTTTATGCCGCAAATTTTTGACACTTGCAAGGGAATCAAAACCTACAGGGTGCTTCCCGTGAACTCAGAATCTTGAAATTTGGTACGAAGCAACGTCTTATAGCATAGATAAAGGAAAAATTACGAAAACCATAAATTTGCAAGGTTGTACGGAACCCTCGGTGCGCGAGTCCGACTCGCACTTGGCCGTTTTTTTTAAATTAAAATTAATAATTGTACTACAACTTTCTGTGCTTATGAATACTTAGACTACCTAACACACTATTACATAACCTAGAACCTACTAACACATCCTTGTTTTCCCGAATTGAAATTATGCCTTTACATATGGCTTCGTTATTCTCGTGGTTTAATTAGTCAATCTGAGAATCCATTAAATGCCTTGGGTTAATCACGATTTAGTTTCAGAGCTTCATTATCCTATAGTCAAATGGTGTGTGTTTATCGATTCTGTCAGTATTATCACTAATATTAGGAATACTTGAGTTACATCGGAATTGCTACAAACAATAGGGTATTTGAGTGTACTATCTTAAATCGCGATCAACAATACATCAGGCGTGCGTATTGTTCTAATTATAGCAACATTTAGTCGTGACTGGTCAGAATTACAATATACAAGGGTGTTGTGAGTGGGCGAGGCGATAGAGGACGGCCTAGGCGTACTTTTATCGACCAGCAGACGAACCATTAAGTTTCATTCCAGGATATATGAGTTGACGCAGCAATTATAAACAAAAAAATACTGCTGATCTCTATTTTATATGCCCCTATGTATCAAAGTGACGTCATGTTATGAATATTTTAAGATAAGTATGTACGTTTGTTATCAATAAATTCATTTTCATTCCATTTTGGGTGACAATTCAAATTGCACATGTCAAATTGAATGTTAAATGTTTCGCAGGAGTGGAGGTGGAATGCTCCTCCTTTGTGAAAAGGGAAGATCTTCCTTTAGGCAAGGTGATCGTCCCTGGAGACCGCGGTCCAACGATTGATGTTGGACAGTTGTATTTACAAACTCGTGTGAACACTTGGATAGCATGGTTTATAACGTGCCGTCTATGGTGTTTTAGTAAATTCTATGTAGTGCTGATACAATGGTAATCACATGACGGGCCTGTTCACTCAGTTGGTTTGGTAGTGACCCTGCCTTCTGAGTCGGAGGTCGCGGGTTCGATCCCCGCTTGGGTCCAAACTTGTGTGCTTAAACATGACTGCTGGCTTCGTGTCTAGTCGTTCATTATATCAATTGTTTAGTACCCATAGTACAGGCCCTGCCTAGTTTGGGTCTAAACAACCGTGTGTGAATTGTGTCCCACACTTAAAAATAAACATTGTTTAAGGACTGTCTTAGATAGTAAGCCTACAGCTGATCAATTTGTTTATACTCGTATTAAGGTAAATCCTTATTAATTGCAGCTAAAAATCTTTGACAAAATTGGAGTGATCAAATTGTTCTAGGTCGGTCGTGAACAGCTTAGTCGTATGTGAGCCAGTGCTTAGCCTATGAGCATTCTACCAGATTCTCAATTCACCAGATTCTCATTCTCAGTAAAGAGCTATCTCAAATTTAGAAGACTAAAGTGTGAGGTTTTTACAGTAGCATTTAGCAGACAGATCATCTATCAAGGGAAGCGACTGTCGTTTGGTGATCGAGCGAAATAATTTACTAAAAGCTTCGTTCCGCCTCTCGCGACATCCGAACAATATTTATTATATTTTTTTAAAGTACTCGTATTATTGTTTCTAAAGCCAGAATAAATGTATTTTTACTTACATTTTAACGTAAGGAGTGTATGTAAGTAAGAGGAAGGGTTAAGGAAGTTAATATCATTATAGCATAAACAACTTGACAGATTTTTAATAAATGAGGTGTCCTTTAACTAGGCGGATGACGTCACAAAACAAAATGGCCGACGCTAGCATAAGTTTACCACAAGTTCAACACGGCTATTTAGTATCAAACTAGAGCCTGTACTATGGGAGCAAAGAACTGATATTACATAGGTACTTAATAAATATTAAACACCAAGACACGAAGCCGATATGTTCACACAAATTTTGGACCAAGCGGAAATCCTTATGGTACAGTCAAGATCACATAAAGCTTTACACTTGAAGTGCGAGTCTGACCTCCAAACCAATTGTAATGAGAGCGTTACCTCAAGCTCCAAGTGCTCTTGACTGTACAAAGACTGGATAAGGCCAGTCTTTGTACCATAGAATTAATTTTACGTCAATTTTTCTGTTCACTCTACTAGAATCACACGACAAACCACTTCACGCCGACTCAAGAGATCGTTAGCTTAGGTCGGAAGTTAAGGGGACAACACACTTCATCTTATTGTGTGCTGAACTGCTCAGACGATAAGGCAGATGAATACGATAACGTTGCCTGATAAGGTTACGTATTTACTTAAACAAGTATTACAAGCTTTTACACGTGACTTCAACCGCGTTTGGGGATAAAGTAGCATTTAAAACTCGACTGAAGGCTCACTATCTTGCAAGCATTGAGGTGAATTAATTTTCTGCTTTATGTTATGATCTATTATTATTATTATTTATTTTTATCCTCAAGTATGTGTGAATGTTTGTGTAAATATTTTTGGTGTACAATAAAGAGTTATTGTATTGTATTGTATTGTATTGTATGTCATTGCATTTCATTGCATTGTGTTGTATTGTATTGTATTG
This sequence comes from Ethmia dodecea, assembly GCA_963855545.1. NCBI lineage: Eukaryota > Metazoa > Arthropoda > Insecta > Lepidoptera > Depressariidae > Ethmia > Ethmia dodecea. The sequence continues at coordinate 11,792,380 of OY979456.1, read as the reverse complement.
TATTGTATTGTATTGCATTGTATTGTATTGTATTGTATTGTATTGTATTGTATTGTATTGTATTGTATTGTATCTCGTTGTCAAATTTTATCAAGATCGGTTCAGCATTTTATCTGTGAAATGGTAACAAATATACTGAGGTAATTTCGCATTTATTATATTAACTGTTGCCAGGGACTCTGTCCTCGTAAAATTTTGGATATCACGACCCTTTGGTGTGTTTTCCGGGATGCAAAGTAGTCTATGTCCTTCCTAAAGGTGTCTCGTATTGCCAAATTTCATCAATATCGATCCACTGATTTTGTGGTACAGAGGTGTAACAACTAAACAGACACAGTTATTTTGCATTTCTAATACATATTAGTATACGGAAATATGGATAGCCGTCAGCGATTTATCTCCCGTTTCTAGATAAAATGTAGACTATAATTATCCTTTCTTAAGATGCCAGCTTTATCCATTCCCAATTTCATTAATATCAGCTCATCAGTTATGTCCTTTGCTTGAGTTTACTTTTTAGCCTGCCTAAATAAATAATCACTAACCTTTCGGAGAAGCAAAATACTGTTATGAAACCCGCACATCTGAGATAACTAGGTATATACGAGTATATAATATACTAATTGACAAAATTGAAACCATCCCTAAATATGCAAAAAACCATATGAAACGTTGCCATAATAGCGAGAGGGGGATGCCGATTCAGACACTTTGCAACAGTAATAATAATATGGGTAATAAAATATGTAATATGTATAGTGCTGTGAGTACGACGCCATAGGTGCACATAATCCTACTTTCTTGGATTTAGCGCCTTTGTTTTTGTCATCGTGTGTTCTCTGTATTCTTGAAATAAACATTAAAAATTGAATTAAATTAAAATTATACATACATACATAGTGCTCACGCCATTTGTCCCACAAGAGTAGGCAGAGACGATGGATCACTACTTTGCTCGATCTCTGCATACTTCTTTCGCTTCCTTCACATCCATAAGCGTTTTCATGCACACTCTTTTATTCTTCGCACTCCAGACCCCAGCTTTTTGAAGGACGTCACTTATTTGATCCGTGAACTGAGATAGCTACACGTGTGGAATGGGAAGGGAAACCGTCCCATTAATCTTGCTGAGAAAATCATTCTGTGTCATCCCATAGATATAATCGCGATAGTGATTAGGGATATTATAAGTATAGAAGTACTTGTAGGTAGCATTTTCTGCCGAATATTATCTTCTTCGTTACTTATAAAATTTAAGAGCCGTGATAGCCCGAACGGTTAAGGAGCCGGGCGAAAATCAGTGAGGCTCGGGTTAGAATCCTGGCATGTACCAATGAGTTTTTCAAAAACTTACGTTCATATTTATCACTAGCTCGACGTTGAAGGAAAACATCGTGAAGAAACCCGCAGGTCTCAGAATTAATTCTGAGACATGTGTAAACAGATCCGGTCCGGCGATGGGCTCACCACCTATCACGTTTAGGGGTCCAATATATCTCGTGAAATGTGGGTATATCCAGTAATGGAATATCTCTGCCTACCCCCTCGGGGATAAAAGGCTTGAGATTATATTATTATTTATTTGTTATATAAAAGTTAATAAAAATAATACAGATTTTTTCATACTAGTCTAACATTGTTTAATCAGGTTTGAGACATCAACATCCACTAAAATGTGTGTGTTTAAGTTCGACAAAATCCTTTAGTTTTACCTATAACATTTCTTTGTATAATTCTTAGCCACCCGAACCCGGCTTCGCACGGGTGCAATGCTGATACTAAAACCTTCCTCTTGAATCACTCGATCTATTAAAAAAAACGCAATGCAATGAAAACCCTTTTGCGTAGTTTTAAAGATCTAAGCATATAGGGACAGACAGACGGGAAGCGACCTTGTTTTATACTATGTAGTGATAGTGAAGAGCTGTACCAATGTTACCAGCAACTTTTAAATATCGAATGTTGTAATTGAAACTTCCGGTTCAAACGCGAAGTTACAGAAATTGGAAACAGAAAAAGTTAGTTAGATATTTTTTGTTATTTCATAGGTGCCCTAGGGACCCCATATTAATAAATATGCGAATGTGAATTAAGTTGACTGTCCAGCGAAGAAGAAGAACAAGAAGCGCTTGTAGCCTTGCGGTGCCAGTGTGTTTGTAACGATTACACTGGTTAAGCAAAGTTGGGTGCGGTTAGTCAGTGGATGGGTGAAAATTATTTGAAAAATTCTGACTGCTAAGTGGCCACTAGCTTAACACAATCTCCCAATCCGGGGTGGACTTGCGTGGGAGATTATAGCCCATACTTCCTCATGTGTGAGGAAAGACCCTTACCTCAGCAGTGGGCTGTTACGGGTTGATGATGATGATGAGACTGTCCAGAGAAGTCTAAATATTAGAATTCATCTTATGGAGGAGCGGAGGTGAAATGCTCCTCCATCGTGAAAAGGGAAGATCTTCCGCCAGGTGAGGTGATCGTGCCTGAAGACCGCGGTCCAACGGTTGTTGTTGGACAGTTGTCTTTATACAAACTCATTAGAAAACTTCAATAGCTCGGTTTAGAACTCGGCCGTCTATTGGCGCGTTCTATGTAGTGTCACTACAATCCTATTAATCTTATGAATTAGCTATTTTCCTCGTTCCGGAATAAAAGTAATATATGTACCTAATTTCCTGATCCTGTTTTTTTTTAAATCACGCATTCTTCGCTTACTAATATTATAAATGCGTCAAGTGTATTAGTTGGTTTGTCCTTTCATTTCACGCAGCAAAGGAACAACAGACGACTTCATTTTTTAACCGACCTCAAAAAGGAGGAGTCGACCTCAAAGAGGAGAGAGGACAATTCGTCTGTATTATTTTTTTATGTTTGTCACCTCAGAACTTTTGACTTTGTGGACCGATTTGGATGATTCTTTTTATTTGAAAGCTGGTGCTTCCAGATGGGTCCCATTTTAATTTTGTCCAATTCTGACAACGGAATCCATGAGAAAACCATATAAGTTGAAGATTGAAGTCTTACTCTTTAGAGTGGTTATTTAACAACGACTAACTATATACGGGCCTGTTGGCTCAGTCGGTAGTGACCCTGCCTTCTGAGTCGGAGGTCGCGGGTTCGATCCCCGCTCGGGGCCAACATTTATGTGCATAAACATGTCTGTTGGCTTCGTGTCTGGTCGTTTAATATTTATTTAAGTATGTTTATCAGTTGTTTAGTACCCATAGTACAGGCTCTGCCTAGTTTGGGACTGAATAACCGTGTGTGAATTGTGTCCCACAATTTATTATTATTATATTATTATTATATAACACTGCGTATAAATAAGTCAGTGATTTTGTGCGTGTTTCATACACGTTTCTACTTTGCTAAAGGCGTAATACTCGTAGTATCAGATTGACCCAGATGTCGCGTCGTCGCATTGATTAAATTTAGTACGAAATTTGAATCGACAAAAGTATTTGGAACGCAGAGAGAACATACTTGCTACTATTCGTACACCTACAATACACTTATTTGTGACTGGCTGGTTTAAGAATATCAACGGATTTTTTTATTCAGATAATTAAGTATGTTGGCTATCTCAGTCAGAGAAGCCTCCCTTTGTGGCAAACAAATTGTGTGCTTTGTATTAAATGTTTAATAATTTACGATATCGGCGCCCTAGTATACATTCCATTAAATAAATTTGCATTTTAATCATATCCAAAGACATCGCATTGATTAAATTTTAAATGAAAATTAATCGCCTAAATTCGAAGAGATGCAGAGGGAACGTGGTGCGTTGCGATTGGCTATAATAGCTACCAAGTAGTCGGTGATTGGTTACTTCAGACACCACAACAGATTTTTTAAATTTGATTTCTTTCGATTGGTGGTAAGTTAAGTGAGAGGAGTTCTCTTGAACTTAACTTTGCAATTTGGTTTGGTATTAAATTTTCAATGATTCGCGATACCAGCGACCCAGTACACATTCCATTAAATAAATTTGCATTTTAATAATATCCTCGGTCTAAAATCGGAGACTCAACCTTTGTGAGTGTCACCTTTTATGATCCATCTTGAAGTTGTTTTATAATTAACGCTATTTTATCTAACCGAAAGTTACTTGTTTATTCTTAGTCCTTTGTTGAGTTGTTTATGAGCATTTCTCTGCTAATGTGCCCCTTGGTACTTGTTGATTTATGAGCCACGCTTAATTTACGAGCTGCTAGTTTCACGTAACGTAGTTACAGATATGAGTAAGTTTCGGTTGTTATAAGCCACTTCGGCTGCGCAAATCTTTAATCCGATTTTTAGGGTTCCCTCTCTATGAGGGTCACAAAGATCTAGTCATAGTAAAACTGTGTCTTTCCATCTATATATGCTCATTCTTCCCTTTATTATAAATGTAAATTAAAATGGCCTTATTATTTAAAAAAATATAAGTTGTGTAACTTTACAGTAAGTAAACTAAGTAAATATATACAAAATTTCATCAAAATCATTACAGACGTTATAAATACATAGGTACAAGAATTGCTCATTTAAAGTTATATGATGATAATTATGACAATACGTAATCTCCTTCTCAGTAGTTTTCTTTGCGACTCCATTACAGGGACATGTATCTTAACTTCTCGTGATACCAAACAAATAGGTACCATGCAAATGAAATATTTGATTTGAACTAACTCATAAAAGTCTGTGTCTATATACTTTTAATTTATAATTTTGTATCACACTTTCAATATTAGCATGTTTATTTCTAGACTAAATATGTAATACTATACCACATAAGACACCAGAACTGAACCATATTTACTTCAAATACTTTCACTTCATTTCAAATAACATAGTTTCTAACTTACATAATTAAAAAGTCAAAAATCATTTATTTTCTGTAGATACTTAAAGTACACTTAGAAAGGGATTTGTTCTCAGTATGTCGATGCCCAGGACGTCGACGCGATAATAAGACCCATAATGACGATTTCCCACTATGTCGATGCCCACCACGCCGCCTTCAAATGACGTAGGTTAAAGGTGTACAGTCGTAAACAAACTAATGTTTTTTCTAAACATATTATTTAGGGCGCCATGTAATCAAATAGGGAGACAATATTCGCCAAATAGTAAATAAATAAAAATATATTATATGTATACTAGCAGACCCGGCAAACGTTCTTCTATACTACTTAATATTATAAAAAGGAAAAGTTGTATTTTTGTATATTTGTTACGAAAGAACTCAAAAACTATTAAACCGATTTTTAAAATTCTTTCACACATGGAAAACTAGAATATTCCTGAGTAACATAGTTTATATTTTACTAGCAGCACCCCGCGGTTTCACCCGCGTAGTTCCCGTTCCCGTGGGAATACGGGGATAAAATATAGCCTATGTGTTATTCTGATGTATAACTGCCAAGTTTCATCACAATCCGTTCGGTAGTTTTTGCGTGAAAGAGGAACAAACATCCATCCAGACATCCATACAAACTTTCGCGTTTATAATATTAGTAGGATTCCCGTATTCTCACAAGAACGGGAACTACACGGGTGAAACCAGGGGGGGGGAGGGGGGGTTTAGCAGCGTGAAAAATACTTGACAATATGAATATTAAGTAGGTAATATCGGTAGTGTAGATAACACTACCGCAAATAAATCGAAAAAAATATTTAATGTACTGACACGGTCTAGTTACAGTTTGTATAGATTAAGATTCCTTGTTTGCGAAAATAAAAAAAATAATTTCACGCCTTTATCCCCGAGGGGGTAGGCAGAATTAGGTAGGTGGTATTCCATTTCTTGAAATACCCACGTTTTCAACAGTAAATTCTTTTGACCCCTAAACCTTTGTTTACGAAGTAGGTACGAAAATACCTAATGTAGGTAGGTAGGTACCTTACCTTTTCAACTCCGATAATCGAGTCGTACTTTTTAGGGTTCCGTACTCAAAGGGTGCCAATGGGATCGTATTACTAAGCCTCCGCTGTCCGTCTGTCTATCAGTGGGCTGTATCACATGAAGCGGAATTGACAGACTGTTGAAATTTTCTCAAAATATTGCGGGTATTATAATAAAAATAAAATAATATTAAAAATGAAAGGGGCCCTTATACAATAAACGTCTTTTTAGGGTTCCGTACCTCAAAAGAAAAAAACGGAACTCTTATAATAATAGGACCACTTTGTTGTCCGTCTGTCTGTCACATAAATCAGTCAAGAACCGTGCGGTTCCAATTGGAACCGTGACAATTAAAAATCAATTGTGTTTCTGATTAATGGTCTGAGAGGTAATTAAATATTATCCTAACTAATATTATACACTCTGCCCACCCCCTCGGGGATAAAAGTCGTAAGATTTTTTAAAATATTATAATTGCTAAAGTGATTTTGTTTGTATAACTAAATCAGCTTTTAATAAAATAATAAAACATCGTAAGGAAACCCGCAGGTCTCAGAATTAATTCTGAGGCATGTGTAACAGACCCGGTCCGGCGATGGGCTCACCACCTATCACGTTTAGGGGTCGAATATTCTCGTGAAAAGAGGGTATTTCCAGAAATGGAATACCTCTGCCTACCCCCTCGGGGATAACAGGCGTGAGATATATATATTTTTTTATTTTAATACGTTTGTAAAAGCATATAGGTAATACAAATTAATAAACATTTTTCTTCTTGACTGCATTTAATATTTCGATTGAGTCGACGTGTTGGGCAATCGACATGATGGGCTTAGCAACAATGTCCCGTCGACGTCCTGGGAATCGACATACTGAGAACAAATCAGAAAGGTCAATAGTCTAATAACAAGGCACTTTAAACTCGTTCATAAAGATTGGCTAAATGTAAACAGCAGTCCATCTCTACCGACGAGTTCCAAATGCAGTACCCCGAGAAGAACCAACAAGAAACTCAATTCAACGCCCGCAGAGATGACGTAAAGAAGTTTGTTAGCATATAGTAAAAGGGGGCTGATTGGCCTAAGTCCTTGCCATTATGAATCCTAATTTACATATATTTAAGGCCATTCCTAGACCGACCGCGCCTAGCATCACTTAACCTGCATAACCGTTACAAACCCACAATCTACAAGCGCCTCGTTCCATATGACTGGTAATTTACATTGAATAAAGTTATTACATCATCTAAATATTAATTCCTGTGGTCGCTCTTGTTTTGCTGTATAATCACAAAGCTGTGTATCGTCAGCAACACAAGCCAAGCAAATAATTATTAATCTTACATTTATTTTTTTGACAATTAGAAAAATACACTCGCTTCTTATGCTTTAGTTATAAAATTAAATGAAAATGTATATGCATAGACATAATATACATAGCACAGTAAGCTGAGACTTTGAACCGAAACCTGGCAGAAATCTAGCGCTTCAACGATATCTATGACACAGATTATTATTATTATGTCTGTAATTTGTCTTTATATTTTATAAGGTATTAATTAAATGCTAAAACCGATACTCCTAATACATGTGAGAAAGGCTCAGTTTAAAAATAAATACTACGCCTTTTTTATACTCCTGAGATAAAGACCAATCTAATTGCACCTCGAATTTTAAAATCCATCATACCATTTAGGCTCCAGGTAGAGTCAACAAAAATACTTATGCTTACACAAACAATCCAAAAACATTATCTTCATCTTCTATAACTATTCGAATAAAAATAAATGTCCGAACCGACTTTTGTTTAAGGAAGATAATTTTACGTGATAACGTCATAAGAGAACATCCGATATGATCCGATCGTGCCTCTCTATCGTTTGTTCCGCGCTCTCGCTTGCACGCTCGACTGAGGAGGAACATGACAATGAGTCATGCTTTTTCATGCGTGCAGCCAGTTTTCATCGATTCATAAGACGTTATCGCGTCAAAAACTAGACACAAAAAATACGTATAAGAAGAGAAAAAATATAATTATGTACTTATTGTGCCTTGTAGTAAAGTTTAATATCTGTAGATAGTAGGTAATATTTAGAACCAAGCGTAGGGAGAACTTTATACTGTTGTCAATTATTAATTGCTACTTTATCCATAGTAAAGTCCTGGCCCCCTAGCCAAGCGACATTGTACAATCTAATCGAATGATCTTTTAGATTGTCATGTATGGGATTAACAAAACCACTTGCCAACGAGCGATAACGCTAATGTCAATCCCATACATGTCAATCTAAAAGAACATTCGATTACATTGTGCAATGCAACTTGGCTAGGGGGGCAGATCATCTTACGACTGAAGAGAATTTCTTGAACTATAACTAGAACACACTCGATCAAATCTTTCAAACCAAAACAAAAACCCACCCGTTTGGGAGCTACGATGCCACTGACATACATCCAGATACACAAAAACAAACGTTAAGCTTATAACACTCTTCTGTTTTGCGACGGAGTTAAAAAAAGTTAGAGTAACAAAATTTTTCGCTTTATTTATTCTGCTGTCCGTACAAACACTACCCAAACTGAATGGTTATTTAAGCACATTGTTTACATGCCTAATTGAAGAATAACACGTTTTTAATCAAGCGAGCCTTATATTTTCACTCCTAATGAGGGTACGAGTGAATACGCACGTCTTACCGTAATATAGACGACAGATGGGCTTTACACCCGTAAATTATTCGTAAACCCGTAAATTAATCGGATGTTAAACAACTGATTAAATTTAGTCCCTTTTGTAAATGAATTTGAAAGTGTTACACCGAACGTTGGATACACGAAATATTGGATAACCGATTAAAGAAATCGTTTATAGACGATATCAGATGCAAATGATAATAATAATAAAATAAATAATAAATTGTGGAACACAATTCACACTGTTTTTTTTTTTAAAACTAACGCCTTTTATCCCCGAGGGGGTAGTCAGAAGTATTCCATTTCTGGATATATCTACTTTTTATGAGATGTTCTTTGGACCCCTTAACGTGATAGGTGGTGAGCCCATCGCCGGACCGGGTCTTTTACACATTATTTAGTCCCAAATATATTACGGTTATTTATTCCCAAACTAAGCAGAGCATGTACTATGGATACAATACAACAGAATAAACTAAGTTGTTTGACAGAGTTATTCTATTACAAGATTCACATTTTTCACCATTGACAGGTAGAGAGCTCATAGCCGAGCCGGGGTGCTACGAGTATTATACATAACTCAGAATCAATTCATTTTCTTCACTTGTTTGCCCTCTACGCGTTGCTACACCATTCATTTGTTTGCGACGTAACCTGAGTTGTTCTGCACTCGTCGAGGAAGGTATCTAAAAAAACGACATTCAGACGGGAACGGGAGTAAACTGGATCAGCGCAAAAGGCTGCTGCCGAGTCAGCTAGTAGAACATTAAAAGAGAATAAAAAAACCGACTTTAACTTATATGGTACGGAGGGGCGGAGGTAGAATGCTCCTCCATCTTGAAAAGGGAAGATCTTCCGCCAGGCGAGATGATCGTGCCTGGGGACCGCGGTCCAATGGTTGATGTTGGACAGTTGTATTTATACAAACTCATTAGAAAACTCCGATAGTGCGGTTTAGAACTCGGCCGTCTATTGGCGCGTTCTATGTAGTGTCGCTACAATGGTCTTCTCATGGATGCCATTGTCAGAACTGGACCAAATTAAATTGAAATGGGACCACACGGCAGCACCAACTTTCAAATAAAAAAAATACGTGTGGCACTCGGGGACTGCCGCGGTAAAGCTATTGCATAGCATTTTGTATCAACAAGACTGCCGAAAACAAACGACGTTAGACAATGCACGGCCTTCAAGCTACACCTCCGCAGCTCCGTGCCCGTCGGAGTGGGGAGCGTAAGGTTTTTTTTCGTTACGGAATTTCTGGATTCGGTCCCCGCGCTCAAGGCCCTCGATAGAAGGCATCCATCCGTACGTCCGTCCATCCGTCCGTCCCTCCGTCCGTCCATCCGTCCGTCCATCCGTCCGTCCATCCGTCCGTCCATCCGTCCGTCCATCTGTCAGTCCATCCGTCCGTCCATCCGTCCGTCCGTCCGTCCGTCCGTCCATCCGTCCGTCCGTGAGTCCGTCCGTCCGTCCATCCGTCCATCCATTAGACAATGCACGGCCTTCAAGCTACACCTCCGTGCCCTTCGGAGTGGGGAGTGTGAGGTTTTTTTCGTTACGGAATTTCTGGATTCGGTCCCCGCGCTCAAGGCCCGCGATAGAAGCTATGCAATAGCTTAAAAACAACTGAAAGTTCTGAGGTAACAAACAGAAAAAAGACAGTCGAATTGATAACCTCCTCCTTTTTTTGAATTCTTTTGCAAATAAGTGTATAACTACGAGTAAGATTGTCCCGTAACGTAATATGATATAAATGGAGAAGCTTGACCAAAATATCAGTAGTAAAATTATAACATCACAGTTTTTACAATAGCAGTTAGACATATTGACAAAAGCTAGTAGGTAGTTTATAAAAAAACTTGTTCCCAGTAAGGCTGTGAAGTTATGTTGATATTAGTGAGGCGTGTCGCAAGAGGCAGTCAAGCGTGAAGTTCAGTCACAACTTACACGCGAGCGTTGGCAGCCGGGTACCTACTATGCCCGCTAGTATATTTATGAAACTGTATTATACATATAATATACAACATGTAACAGAATAAGCGCAATTTCTGAAATTAGTTTGTTCAGTATCGACTACTTAATAAAAAAAAATCCGAAAAATGAATTAGCGTAGCTGAATTTATATTATTTATTACTTATATTATTTATAATAATTATAATTTATATTATTTATTATATATCCATCAATAATAGATGTGCTATCTATGGAAATCGTGCTATTATTGATGGATAATAGCACGATTTCCATAGATAGCACATCTATGGAAATCGTGCTATTATTGATGGATATATAAGAAAATTAGTTAGACACAACTAAAGTTCGATTGCATCATATTTTTTTTATATTATTATACTAATTGGGGTGTATGAGGAATTGCGCTGTCATAATTAATTAAAGTAATTATATATTGTTAGGTTTCAAAAAAAATAATTATAACCTTGAAAAAAAAACATTACTTTAATTAATTAATTGATCTGCTACAACGGTCACATAAAGTATCATATTATCTTCACTTCGTTCAACGCGTAGCTAACTACGTCTCTGGTGAAGCAGCCTATCATTCCAAAGCATGGCTTGCCGTAAAAGTGTGGATGCGACCCTAAATTATGGGAAAGGACAGGAGAATAATGATATAAACTCACGCCTTGTCCCCGGTGAGATTGGCAGCTACCTCTCACGTCTCTCGTGAAGCATCCTAATATTCCTAAGAAGGGTTGGCACCGTAAAAAATTGACAAAACCTTTTACAAGACGGATGCGCTGACCCCAAATAACGGGAAAAGGACTGGAGAAAAATGATATACAATCACGCCTTGTCCCCGAGGGGTTTGGCGGAGGATTTCCGTTTCTTTAAAAGCGAGTAAACATGCCTTAAAATAATTCTGCGGGTTTTTTTACAATGAATTAATTCTGAGACATATGTAAATAGACCCGGTCCGGCGGTGGGCTCACCACCTATCACGTTTAGGGGTCCAATATATCTCGTGAAATGTGGGTATATCCAGTAATAGAATACCTGCCTACCCCCTCGGGGATAAAAGGCGTGAGATTTTTTTTTTAATGTTTTCCTTCTCCATTAAAAGTCATCAGCTTATCTGCAGCTGATGATAAAATAAGAATGTTTTTGAAAAAAATACGGTACATCCTTTATTTTAACCCCAAATTGTACCGTGCCCTTATGCATATCTTGGAGTAGTGCTATTACTGCTCACCAATATATAAATGTGTACAAATATTTAAAGCAATGTTAATGTTATATGTACCTAACACAATTTTCTAATTACATACTAATTTGAAGTCAGATTGGTTCATACACTACCCAATATTAGTTATACCTATAATTATGTTAAGTCTAATTATCCGTAATGGGTTCCAATCCCCAGAGGAGCCCACTGCGGATTCGGATACAATGTCAAAGCGTACCTAGTGATCTCTGACATTTAAGCTCGTGCAAACAACGGATAATGACCTCCCGAAGCACTGAAGAGCTCTATATTATTCCACTGTGTGGTTACCCAATACACCGACAGACCGCACAACATTGCTTAAGCTATGTAATCACTAATCAGACAGCGACATTGTGTGCGAACCAACCTAGATCAACATCACTCGCACGCGACGGCAGTCCATAAAACACGGCAATTCATACCTAATAATTAAACCGGCACTTACCCCGTGCCACATTATTATTTCCCCTGTGAACGAGTCACGCCCGTCCCCTATTAAAATCACACAGCCAGCGAGGTACAGGCTAAAGCAAACAATGAAAAATTTCGCGGAGAGAGTACGACTCGAAAAAATACCTTCCAAATAGAAAGCGCCAGCCGCCTCGGTTCCGTTACGCTATAAAAACCTACCCGAGCAAACTCCGTAATTCCGCTCCGTCCCAACCGATATAAAATATGAAAGACTGAGCAAAATTCGCCCCTGTCTCCCCGAGCTCCCGGCTCGGCTGCTCTCGGCAAATCTCGGGCGTACTCGGCGGGTCTCGTCGTGCCGTAGCGGCAGTTTCGTAGCCCTCGCCGCGCGCCCGCTACGTAAATCGTAGCCGCGTTGTTATAATCGGTGATTGTGTTTCAATTTGTGATTGATTTGAGTGAGACGAGAGAATAGAGTGCTGTACTCGAATGATGTGTTTTTCCTCGGATTGCAAGAAAAAGGAATTAGGTGCCTCTCCCATTTGATGGTGCGGAAAAATGGTAAATGATGTTTCATTTTTTGCCTTATAAGATCTACTAGTTGCGGTGTATTAAGCTTAAATTTTTACAGCAGGGTGTAACTTTTTTCCCTGTTGTGATTAATTGATCTCTGTTCGTTTTAAGTGGCAGGTACGTCATTTTGTTTTAAATGATGATGAGAGTACTGCTAGTTCAGGCGTCCTTGAAATTTTATACGGCTAATATTGCGTGTTACAATTTACATTACAGTAATATTCCTTGGAGCATAATAATCAGGATTTATTGCCCGAATACGTAAGGTACCTTTCTTACGACGCGAAGACGGCTTTAAGTGCCTTCCATAAAATACAAATTGAATTTTATTTGATTTCGGAAGTAATAAAGTTACTAGTAAGTTATTTTTCCCAATTTATTTTATGCTGTCCGAATAACGACTACAATGATGACAACTATATAGAAGCTGGTATGAATTGATTGCTTTTGGCGTCGACACACTTGGTCCGCGGGGTCCTGGTGCACATGGGCTCTTTAAGGATCTCAGAAAGCGTCTCAGAGAAGCATCAGGCGACCCTCGAGCTGGCGACTTTCTCGCGCAAAGGATAAGTATTGCTATCCAGCGCGGGAGTGCCTCCTGCGTAAAAGGCAACGGGGACCTCAGTTTTTACATCTTTTGAAGTCTAGTTTATGTCTTTATCTTAATAAATAATATAGCATCTTAGAAAATACAAAATATACAACGCGTAACAGAAAAAGCGCAATTCCTCGAACACCCTAATTAGTATATTAATATAAAAAATATATGATGCGATCGAACTTTAGTTTTGTCTAACCAATTTTCTTAAATATCGATTAATAATAGCACGATTTCCATAGAAAGCACTCAATTCAGCTACGCTAATTAATTTTTCGGCAAAATTTAACACATATTAAAAATAGCTGTAATCGATTAAGTAGTCGATACTGAACAAACTAACTTCAGAAATTGCGCTTATTCTGTTACATATTGTATAGAAACTAGGGATTGGAGAGTTAGGTTCCTTACAAAAATATATTTAGAAATTTCTACGGGTACGGGAAAAAAATGAATTCGGGCTGTATGAAAATCGAAGGGACATACAACTAAATAATAATCAATACTACATTACACCAATTTTTGTAGTATATTTTGTTATAAATACAAAATTTATGTATAAACACACAATACACATATCACACCTCATCTGAGGCCATCTAACAGATTCTCATTAATTATTTATCGTTAGAATTAAAGCCACATTTAGCTAATGAGCGACCATCATTGCCAGCGTAAATTACATTTACATTAATAATACATTATCTGCTATAGATTTACGAAAGTGCTTATGATAATCTATTTATTGATCAATTCTCTGTCTGATTGACAATATCGCAAGTAGCAACTTCAAATGACTTCATATCGAAAAAGTTACATCGAAAGTTTGAACTATCGAAGATACGTTTTATCGAATCTTTTTTTTTGTTTTATATTATAAAAATCAGTGGCTGTTCGTTAGTGTCGCAAAAAATAAGATTTGTTTTTGTTTGTTTAAGTAGGTGGTTTTGATTCACAATGGACCCGATAGGTGGAGCTGTTGTCTGAGGCAGACAACGTCTGCCCGGGCCACTAGTCTACTATTAACTTTCATACTATGCTCTTAGACCATATTAATTGATCTATGTAATAATAATATAATCTCACGCCTTTTTTTATCCCCGAGGGGGTAGGCAGAAGTATTCCATTACTGGATATACCCATATTTCACGAGACATATTGGACCCCTAAACGTGATAGGTGGTGAGCCCATCGCCGGACCGGGTCTATTATTTCTGAGACATGTGTGTGTCTGCGGGTTTGATCTTTGTTTTTGACTTTATCTCTATTCTTCTATAACAGTATATTTTTGGTCATTTCCAAAAAAGAAAATTACTTTCTGGGTATGTAAAATCAAAGAACATCTCGTGAAAATTAGTTATATCCAGAAATGGAATACCTCTGCCTACCCCCTCGGGGATAAAAGGCGCGAGATTATTATTATTATAAAAATCAAAGTGAAATAATAAAACTTCAAAGGCGTGGCTGATGGTTCACGAAATGGCGATCAAAAGAATTCCCCATGCGCTAATGCATGGAGATTCAGACCATCGATGCGAAAAAACGTGATGTCTGTACTAGATGATTTTATATGGTCGTCATTCTAAACTAGTGGCCGACCAGAGCCGTTGCCGTTCCCGTGGAATTTTGAATAATTCTTTCATAATAGGTACTCACTTACGTCATTTGAAGAATGTAGTGTAAAATTTAAGTTTTTTATACCTGGTTTCGGCTGTTTTGATCGATCAGCCAGATGTTTAGTTTTTTAAATAGAACTAGAATTTTTAGTTTCTTTCTTCTTCTAAATAGAACGCTTCACAGAATAAGCGCAATTCCTAATATACTCCAATTATTGTATTAATATAAAAAATATGATGCATTCGTACTTTAGTTTTGTCTTACCAAATTTCTTAAATAAAGTGCAATAATAGTACGGTTTCCATAGGCGGCACTAAATTCAGCTATGCTAATACATTTTCCGGAAAATTTTAACACATTAAAAATAGCTGAAATCGATTAAGTAGTCGATACTGAACATACAAATTTTAGGAATTGCGCTTATTCTGTTACATAATATTGTATCGATTACATCGAATACTGTTAGTCCGGTATAGTATACAATACAATACAATAACTCTTTATTGTACACCAAAAACAACACAATATGGATACCAACATTAACTAAATTACAATGGGCGGTCTTATCGCTTTTAGCGATCTCTTCCAGACAACCTTAGGATGGATTAGTATATGTAGAGTGGCCTGTATAACCAACGCAATCTGAACCAAATTGACATGATTTTAAAATTACTGAAATTATTACAACATTCTGTAGTAAGTCGCAGGTCCCAGAATTGTTTCTGAGGCATGTGTCAGCAACAGCCCGGTCCGACGATGGTCTCCATTTGTCACGTTGAGTCCAAAAAGTTTACTAGTGTAAACTGGATTTATCCAGGATTTTTTTTTTATCTTGCATTGCAATGTGTATGTTCGGGTAGAATCTTGCAACTAAATTTTGAAGTAGATGTCTTTAACCAATTGAGCTAAAATTTGGCATACTTATTCAAGTTCGGTGATAATGCAATATTATGTTACAACCGACTGACCTGATGATGTTGTCAGGAGGTGGATATCGCAACTCTCCAATATCTACTCGTAAACCTCACGAGTTTGGGCTCATTTGATTTTTTATGACGCGTGCTATACTATATTATACAATACTTTGTTTTTTAGGTTTCATGAACAATAATTTAATAAATAAAAATAATAATCTTACGCTTTTTATTCCCGAAGGGTAGGCAGAGGTATTACATTTCTGGATATACCCACTTTTTACGAGAATATTCGACCCCTAAACGTGATAGGTGGTGAGCCCATCGCCGGTGTTACACATGTCTCAGAATTCTGGGACCTGCGGTTTTCCTCACGATGTTTTCCTTCACCGTCGCACTAGTGATAAATATAAACAATTATTATTTATTATTTACTATGGTAGTGGTTTTAAAATCGATGTGGCAGACAGCTGTCAGTACGTGCTTGCCACGAGCTCTGTATCAAATTGGTACTAAAGTTCATGCAGCATTGTTCGAGCAGCGTAGCGTGCGAGTTTTTTTAGAATTAAAAAATGTTACAAGCTCAAACGGCATGAAGAATTTTATACAGGGTGCTAGGAATAAGCTTCTTAAAGGAGGGAAGTTGAAATCGTTTGGACTAAATAACTCTGTAAATTGTGTCCCACGATGTTATTAAATTCTTCATAGCAATTTTAATAATAAAAAAAATAAGATAAAAGAAAATTAAAAAAATATAATACATATTTTTTTTATGTTTTCAGAGCCCATAGCTGTTACACATGTCTCAGAATAGAATAAATTCTGGGACCTGCGGGTTTTCTCGCTATAATTTTCTTCACCTTCGAGCTAGTGATAAGCGTTATACACATTATTAATGAAATAAAAATCTGTTGAAAAAAACTATTTATGGAACGAAAAAAGAATTTTGTGCAGCCTTACTTGTAGTAGATAATAATATAATTATCTTTTGTAAAATGGCTTAAACCTAAAGATCCAAATTAATGACTTTACTGCCATTTAAAGGCGTATTTTTAAAGCTGTGAACTGCTGCCATTTTGGAACTAATGGACCATTTAGCCCATCATTTTTGTGCCAAGTTTCATCTCGATCGGATAAAAAATTCGGTCGCAGCGTATCTTTTTTTTATCTTGTGACGTATTATTTGAGGTTGAATTCATATATCAAGTAATGTGGTAGGTACGTATCTATATAAATGCAATGTTGATTTTGATACCTGCACTAATCATATAATCGGTAGAACAAACAATCTTACGCCTTTTTTTCCAGAGGGAATAGGCAGAGATATTAAATTTCGAGAATTACCCACGTTTAATAAGTATATAAGTTTGATGAAACTTTACTGTAATATAATATACACATCAAAATAACACATAAATGCTGGCCAACGAGACGAATAATAAGATGAAGTCGTGAAAAAAAGTATTGTGATAAATTATATTGTGGACATACTTACTAAAATAAATAACATAATATTGTGGACATACTTAAATAAATAACAAAACTTAATTAAGATGTTACAGAGATTTGGACGCTCTTTTAGTTATATACGTTCTGGAAAATACCAGAATATTGAAAGAATTATGTTGGTATTGAGTTTATGAGTTCGAATTGCTTCGAGATCAAAGTTCTTATTCATACATACATTTTATTTTTTTATTTTATTTTATTTTACAGGATTGCCAACAGGGCGCACACTAAAAGGAAATATAAATCATACATGGAGTACATAAAGCTAGTATACACCCAATTACAGGCAACCACATCTTATGACTATTTACGCTGCAAACTGAACTATAGAAACTAAAACGGTATCATATTTTTACAATTTAACTTAACTTAAATCTATTGCAATGCTCACACTTGGTTATTACCCGATATAAATTTTTTTTTTTTTTTTTATGCTTAAATAAGGTTTCCGAATGGATATCAATTTTAGTGGCTTTAAATAATTTATTATGTTCGCGGCACATTTGACAGACGGTGCCGTGAAAACCAGTATTAGTTTTGTGGATACATAGTATAACCCCTGAGTTTTCTTACTTTTTTTTTATATTTTGTTAACTGATAATTGTTGTATCCGTTGTTTAGTTTAGATAAATTAGAGACTTAGTTACATAAAAAGGTAAATCGTAGATACTAAAGGTAATAAAGTGGTATAAGTCGCTTCCCACCGTCTGTACGCATAGATCTTTTAAACTTCGTGATTTTCACTGATAGAAAGAACTACATATAAACGAAGAAGGTTTTTGTACTTATCATATTAAGAAAATAAATTACATACCTATTAGGATTTGTCTAATTTTCAAAGGTAATTTTATACTAGAATCTTAAAAGCAACAATATGTTTGTTAGTTTTTCCGTCTTTTACACAGCAACTGAGCCGCTGCTCAGTGCTTCCATCCGCTGATGGAAGTGATTTTATCCAAAAAGTATTTGAAAACTAAGAATACTTTTAAGCTATTGCATAGCTTCTATCGAGGGCCTTGAGCGCGAGGACCGAATCCAGAAATTCCGTAACGAAAAAAAACCTCACGCTCCCCCCTCCGACGGGCACGGAGGTGTGGCTTGAAGGCCGTGCATTGTCTAACATCGTTTCTTTTCGGCGGTCTTGTTGATTTATCAGACAATGTCACGGGTAATAGCTAGCTCTAATTATAGCATGATCAAGAAAGTGGAACAGGCCACAAAAGAGGTTAATGTACCCATGAATCGAAACTACTTCATCTATACATAAAATAATTATTGATGTCCCAAAAAAATATCTCCGAACAAAATCTTAGCATAATTTGTATAGGGTGACAGTTTTTAGGGTTCCGTACCCAAAGGGTAAAACGGGACCCTATTATAACAACAAATACTAAAAAACACAATAAAATATATATGTTTATTTACTGATAATGGTACTTACGGCATCCTACGTGCGCGAGTCCGACTCGCACTTGGCCGTTTTTTTTGTAAATAGCTAACTAAAATGATTTATTTCCGTTGTGGTCATGTATTTTCGTTGCCCAATCGGTACAGATTTCCAAGGATGATAGATTACTAATGAAAAGTTGACTCAATTTGTTTAACGTCTATGACATTATTAAAAAAAATGCTTAAAAATCAAATGATCATTCAATTTGTAACAATTTCTCGGGCAGTGACGGTAACGAAAACTTTTAATTGATTGGTTATTCTAATTTAGATACTGCGTCTCAAAAAGGAAAAGGTCTCAGTTTATTTGCGTTCTCGCGAGAATTTCCAAAACTCCCTTCATAGATGTCATACCATATTTACCATACTCCAAGTTTCTATGTGTAATTTCGGAGTAGTACATATTTCTGTTTTTAACCAGTTTTTATAGGTCCCCTTGGATATGATATATTTTCTTGTAGTAAAGAGTAGGTAAGTACCCTAAAATATGTTGACCTAGTTACTCGGTTATCTCCACACCAAATTTCATCAAAATCCGTCTAGTTGCGTTTGCGTGATGCATGCACAGACACACAGAAAAACATTAAAATAATTGGTATTTTGAAATCTAAATCAATAAGTATCTACACTACCTTAGAAAAATATTAAAAAAATACTTCATGTACACGGTTTCGTTACAGTAAATATTTTTATATTTGTGTAAAAACTCCCGTGCGTTTCCTCTCTACGGAGAAAATGACCAATCGCCATTTTAAATTTTTCCCAGTGAGTTGTACGTATGTTTTGCGTTATAAATAAATAAAAATAATAAATAATCTCACGCCTGACTATGTTTTCCTTCCATGAAATTTTGCAAGAGCATTATGTAGGGATTTTTGAAAATTCTCACGGGAACAGGAATAAAAAGGAACCTGCCGGCAACGCCTAGGCACTTGCTAGTCATCCATAAAATTCATTATTTCTGTATCACCGACACCTAATCCTTACAGCTTACGTAAGCTCTTATTACGAAATTATATTACGTAAAGGAATAGATGTCGAAGATTCTTAGAGGGAGGTGTCATTTGGTACCTCGGCTCGATATCCAATAAAAACCTTTATACGTACCCAATGTGCCTTTCACACGTAGGTGGCTTCGAAACGATTGTGCAACCAATTTTGGAGGTTATTACTGCTGTATAAAGAAGATTATTGCTTCGGCAGATAAGATGGGAATCGGGGTATACTTATGTTGCATTTTAAGCTTGCGTGACGCTATTTAAACTGCGATATTTGGATATGGAAATCAAAAGTATTTTATAAAAGTATTTTTATGTTTTTTAAAAGGGAGGTGTATATATATACTCTGATAGATAATAATATTATTAAATAAATTGTGGGACACAATTCACACACAGTTGTTTAGGCCCAAATTAGGCAAGACCTTTACTATGGGTACAAAACAACTGATAAACATACTTAAATAAATATTAGACGACCAGACACGAAGCCAACAGACATGTTCATGCACACAAATGTTCGCCCCGAGCGGGGATCGAACCCGCGACCTCCGACTCCGAAGGCAGGTTCACTATCAACTGGGCCAACAGGCCACAATGTGGCACTTTTTTTTTTATAAATTAGTCAACACTAAATTCGTAGACGTTACACATGTCTCAGAATTCATTATGATAATAAAACAAACAAAAAACTGTTGCAGTTGAATACTAATTATGTATAAAAACGGTGAAAAATCACGATTTTTGTATGGGAGCCCCCTTAAATATTTATTTTATTCTGTTTTTAGTATTACTAGTGATAGCGGCAACAGAAATAGATAATTTGTGAAAATTTCAACTTTCTAGCTATTGCGGTTCTTGAGATATAGCCTGGTGATACACAGACGGACGGACGAACATCGAAGTCTTAGTAATAGTGACCCGTTTTTACCCTTTTGGTACGGAACTGATGTCGTCAAAAAGTTTTAATACATTTTCTATTGTACATTTTGGGTTTGACAGATTATCTAAAACGTAACTCATTATAGTCAGTAAAATCATCATCACCATGATGATGATGATGATAATGATTTAGAAAATGTACTAAAACTTTGTGACGTCATCATTAAGGTAACTCATTATAGTCAGTAAAATACCATATGGCTATCGCTTTAAAAAAATATATTGATGTAGGATTGGAGGCATTAGCTTAGTCCAGTGGTAATTAATTCTGCAAGATTTGTCCGGCTCAGTGCCACTAGGGACTGCTTCTTTGAAGCTCCTACTCGTATGTCCACGTCCTAATTTTGTACTTATACAACGCGTCACAGAATAAGCGCAATTCCTCATACACCCCAATTAGTATATTAATATTTATTTATTTTTATTTATTCTACATAACTTATTCTATTGTACAAATAATATTTTTGGCAAACTGCATGACAGTTTGTTGCCGAAATATTAAAAATATATGATGCATTGGTGCTTTAGTTTTGTCTAAGCAAATTTCTTATATAAATAGCTGTAATAGTACGGTTTCCATAGGTAGCCCTTTCGGAAAAAAAATACACATATTTTATATTTAAAATCTTAAATTGTACGCCTACTTAAACGATTTCAGATATAGTATTGACATACTGGACAAACTAATTTCAGGAATTGCGCTTATTCTGTTACATATTGTAGAACAGCTGTTTTCTGTCTGTTTCAATTTTGCACAAGAGTGAACGGGACTTAAAGATAAATTGGTCTAAAACCGACCACTGACTGACTAGGCGTCCTGTGGTCCCTATATTCACAAATTAAATTGAGACCCATTCTATTATCTCTTAGTACTACGTCTATCTTTTATGAATGGCTACCCAATTACGCATATTTAAATAATTTATGGTTTTTGTTAGCAACACTTACTTTAGTCCATTTATATATAAATTTTCAACGGGCTTATAAAAGATCGCCTCGTTTATTCGCCTATAAAGTTTATTCTGTAAAGGTTTAAGACTTGTTGTTTATATATTAATGATGTTACCAATTTGGTACAGTCAAACTCTACTCTGAGAAAATTTACAAGTGCAAACATTTTTTTAATTTTATTTATTTTTTTATTCAAAATTATTTGTGTTCGAAACTTACCAATACAGATAACACAGAAAAAGAAACTGTATTACTGGTATCTGATTGTTTAACTCTAATTAGGATCGGGCTAGTAAAAACTTCAGCTTTCAAGCGACAATTCTTCCAAATGTATCATTCTTACCGTTTGTCGACAGTACTTACGTCTCATAATAGTCACTTTATATGTACATGGTAATCGGTTCTTAAGTACTTGGGCCTAATTTAAAGGTCTGAGGTCAATAAAGATCCACCCACGTCGCATCTATCCCTATCTACCTCTTCGAAGAGGTTACTGTAGGGTTATACTCTCCAGGTCGTTGAGGTCACTCCGAGCCCCTTATGTAGGCAGATTCTTCCGAGTACAGGTGGAAAATTTATGGTATAGATATAGTGATAGCCCAGTAGTTAAAACCTTGCTTCTTCGTGAGACTTGGGTCGACTGAATTGTTCAGTCACGATTAAGTAAAATTAATAATTCCTTTGTGGGGCTTTGCATACGCTTTTATAATAAAATACCAGAAGAAATTTTAAAATTGCTTGAAACTGAGTTCAAAACTCATGTTCAATATTGTACTTTTTAAAATGGCGTATTACAAACTAGACGACTATATAAATGACAATGATGCTTGGAACAGATTTCCTCTAGCACAGCGCAATACTTAATTTAGTAATTTAGTATTAAGTAACCATTGATTAAAAGAATATTGTGTTGAGGAGTTTCTTGCCCGCTTCTTCTCCTCAACCATACATGCTGAAGCGGTGGAGTTGAAATGACGTTCAATAAGTGGACTTGTAAGTTCCTACTTTGAATAAAACATTTTGACTTTGACTTTAAAAACTAAAAATCACTAGCTCGATAATAAAGGAAAACATCGTGAGGAAACCCCCACAACCCAGAAGTAAATCTGAGGCATGTGTAACAGACCCGGTCCGGCGATGGACTCACCACGAAACGGGGATATTTCCAGAAATGGAATACCTCTGCCTACGATCTCGGAAATAAATGGCGTGAGATTATTATTTTAATTTTTTATTTATTTATTTTTATTTATGTACTTCGTGCAACTGACTAAGAGGGTCGGCACAGGCGTTCGATTCCTGGAAATACCCACATTTCACCATTGTATGATTTCGGACACCTAAAAGTAACGGATGATCCCATCGTCAGACTAGGGTGCATGAACATGAAACAAGATTTCATTCATTCGTTGTGAAGCTAGTGATAAAAGTACGTAAGTTTTAAAAAAAGTCGTTAAACATACCTACTTAATTATTGTTTTACTAAGCTATAAATTCGTATAGCCACTTAGTAAACATTTTCTACCAAAGACGCTTCTAGGATTTGTTAAATATTAATGGAGTTTGTACAAGACGAGCCTTTTTTGTTCTTTTGTCTACTAGACATTTAAGATGTTTAATAAACGTTGAGTTAAAGAATATTTTTTTAGATTCTAATTGGAATATTTCGTAGAAAAGGTTTGAGGTAAATATTATAAGAAAGAATGGACAATAGGTTTTTACATTCCTTTGTCTATTACATATTTTATGAAGCATAATAATTTAATAAATATTTTAGCAGAACATAGATTTTAATAAATTAATATCAGTAGAAAAGAGAATTGCCTTGCGTAACATTATTTTTGAATGAAGTGACGTCATCTGTTTTAGACAATGACTTTAAACCCTTTTTGTTATGGTTGTAATTACCCCGTGAATGATTAAAATACTTTAATTAGATTCTCTTCAAATACACAACTTCAAATGAGCAAAATAATTATAGATTATATAAGTACTCGTAATAATGGTAAAATTATAGATGACTAGCGGTTCTGCGTGATTTCACCCACGTAGTTGCCGTTCCTGCGGGAATACGGGATCAAAATATAGCCTATGTTACTCAAGGATCTTCTAGCTTTCCATTGACGAAAGAATTTTTAAAATCGGTCTTGTAGTTTTTGAGTTTATTCGTAACAAACATACAAAAATACAAATCTTTCCTCTTTATAATATTAGATTAGTTAAATAAGTACCTAGTAGTTGCGTCAGCACACGAGAAGTAATTGGTCTCTCTTAATATCCTAATTTATTTCGGTAACTTGTAAACGTTTCCCAAAATCCTTTTGAGCTTTGGTTGACTGAGTAAATAATGAGTCCTGTCAGTTTCTAAACAGTTTTCAAGGAGAATTATTTATGGAGGTTCCGTCGACATTGCTAAAATGTTTGCTTGTGTATGCTTTTATAAATAAAGCTATCTTTTTGCCTTTTTTTCAAAGTCTCGATCGTAAATATTAGCTACCATTATTAATGGTTATATTATATGTACCTAGCCTTCATGATATTCTTTCATTCATCATGTTTCTAGCAGAGCGCGTCGCCCCGCGGTTTCACCCACGTAGTTCCCGTTTCCGTAGGAGTACGGGGATAAAATATAACATATGTTACTCCCTGATAATGTAGCTTTCAATTGATGAAAGAATTTTTAACATGTTAATAAAAATATTTCATCTGTATTTATTTTGTTCTTACAATACTTTTCCCTCAATTTAATCATGTCAATTAGTCATGCAGTGGTAGTCTCTCAGTGGGACAGCATTTAGGCTGATTCATGTTACACCGAGGCGGGTCCGGGCCGGGCCCCGTCCGTGGCACGGTCAACATCTATAGTATACTTTTGGTACGAAGCGCTGACCCGGACGGCGCAAGGCGTCGACATGTCGAGGCGTATTGTTAGGATGATTCACCCCGGACGGGGTACGTCGGGGCCAGGACGGGGCCCGGCCCCGACCCGGGCCGTTGTAACATGAATCAGCCTTTTAACTTTTATTGTGTTGTAGAATGAGTGTCTCGAAATGTATTTCCTGTTGATTACCCTAACAAATAAATAAATAAAATTAATGTTGATCTCATTGTGCGGACGTCGCCATCTTGGATTCTAATTCAAAATGTATGGCGCCGTCAGAGATATTCAAAGATGGTGTTAGATGTTAGCCACTATTTACGAAACTATCATAGCCCAGGAACGTTTTGTATCAATATAAAAACAAAATTGCTTAGATTCGTATTTCGTACCAAGACCCCTTAAAACAAGTAAGTCTAAATCAAACAACATTAATTTCCTTTACAAAAAGTACACTCAGATATGTCAATACGTAGTCTAATAACATAAGGCACTCTAAACTCGTCCATGAAGATTGGCTAAATAAATGTAAACAGCAGCCTATCTCCACCGACGAGGTGCTCGTTCCAATATATCTTGACAACGTATGCGCTTTTTGTTCTTGCTATGCCAACATCGTTAAGTTTGAAAAGCATTAAACTAAATCCATCTAATTTTGTTTACACAATAATATAATATAATCTCACGCCTTTCATCCCCGAGGGGGTAGGCAGAGGTATTCCATTACTGGATATACCCACATTTCACGAGATACATTGGACCCCTAAATGTGATAGGTGGTGAGCCCATCGCCGGACCGGGTCTGTTTACACATGTCTCAGAATTAATTCTGAGACCTGCGGGTTTCCTCACGATGTTTTCCTTCACCGTCGAGCTAGTGATAAATATGTACGTAAGTTTTTGAAAAACTCATTGGTACATGCCAGGATTTGAACCCGAGCCTCACTGATTTTCGGCCGGCTCTTTAACCGTCCGGGCTATCACTGCTTTTTTCAAAAAATTTTTTTCTAAAATTCAGAGATGAGACACTTAATAATAATAATATAATAATAATATAATCTCACGCCTTTTATCCCCGAGGTGGTAGGCAGAGGTATTCCATTACTGGATATACCCACATTTCACGAGATATTCTTTGGACCCCTAAACGTGATAGGTGGTGAGCCCATCGCCGGACCGGGTCTGTTTACACATGTCTCAGAATTAATTCTGAGACCTGCGGGTTTCCTCACGATGTTTTCCTTCACCGTCGAGCTAGTGATAAATATGTACGTAAGTTTTTGAAAAACTCATTGGTACATGCCAGGATTCGAACCCAAGCCTCACTAATTTTCAGCCGGCTCTTTAACCGTTCGGGCTATCACTGTTCTTAGCTTTACCCTCTAAAAACAATTATGGTACATACATTTCCATTAAAATTCAGAGATAAGACACTTGTAATGTTATTTAATTTCCCTACAACTCCATACATAAATAAACAAGCGAAAGAAACTCATCTGTTAGTCTTGTCTTGTCACAGATGAAATGGAACAGATTATCCTGGAGGTAACTGAATTAAACTTTCCCCAAACGACCTTGTTTATTTAGGAGTTGAATCTCTTTTGTGGAACCAAAAAGTACGTCTTTATTGTCCCGCTTTTTCTAAACTTTCTCGTACATGATAAACAAGAGTAAAAACCAGACAAGTGCGAGTCGCGTTCTCACACGAAAGGTTCCGTACCACAATACAATAAAAAAATTGGAAAAAAAAATATTTTTTGGGGTTTGGACAGGGTAATGTCGGTCAGCTTGTTTTGTATGCAGACATAATATAAGTATATGTAGTTCTGTATCTGTCGTTGCACGTTTGTGTCATTATTTTACCCACAACTGGCCAACTAACAATTATAGCGCACACACCACACTGTTAATAATTTGCATTTAGATTGGGCCGATACTTGACACCTGACTTGATACATTATGGTTGTACCTTTTCTTAGTAGGTACATGAAGTTATAAAAAGAGCAGTGATAGACTTACGGCTAAAGAGCTCGTTTCTTGTGATGATATTCAGTGAGGCACGGGTTCAAATCCTGGCATGTACCAATAAGTTTTTCAAAACGTACGTAGATATTCATCACTAGCTTGACGGTGAAGGAAAACATCTTTAAGAAACCCGCAGGCCTCACTATTAATTCTGAGGCATGTGTAACAGGTCCGGCGATGGGCTCACCATCTAACACGTTGAGGGGTCGAATATTCTCGTGGAAATTGGGTATTTACAGAAATGGAATACCTCTGTTGATAAAAGGCGTGAGTTTTTTTATGAAGTTACTAGTGATCCGCCCCGGCTTCGCACAATGCTAATACTAAAACCTTCCTCTTGAATCACTCTATCTATTAAAAAACCGCATCAAAATCCGTTGCGTATTTTTAAAGATTTAAGCAAACATAGGGACATAGGAATATAGGGACAGAGAAAGCGACTTTGTTTTATACTATGTAGTGAAGTAAATAAAACTCATGGATGCTCCTTTACAGAATGAGTAAAAATGCCCAATTTAAATGCAATTTGCTTAATAATGTGTAAACACAGAATAAAGTCGATATTCGTGACTAAATGTAATTTGATACCTACGACATCGTCACGCTCTTTTAATAATGAAACGAATAATTAGCGAAGTGGAGGGAAACTTATGTTCATAGTGTCGTCTGATCGCAAACTAAGTATAGTAGTAAATTGCTATTTTATAGTTTAATTTTTATTCGGTAGTATACAGTAAACAAAATTGTTAGGTTGACATGGCCAGAACCTAAGATTCAGTTTTCTCTTAAAGCCTTATATGTATTTATAGTTTTTTTGGTAAATTATAGAGTTCAAGGATACTTTTTGTAATATACATTAATCAATCAGATTTATTTAGGACTACCCCAGAAAAATGGGTTCTTAGTCACTGTACTGTACATACTCAATGTCATTTTATATTATAGATCAATAAGTGGACTTGTAAGTTCCTACTTTGAATAAAACATTTTGACTTTGACTTTAGAGATATGCGTTATATCTAAAATGTTTAAAATATATAAAATTTATTCGTATTTAAATCAAATTAAAACTCGTTTATTTCTGTAAGTAACAATATACACTTAGAAACGTCAATAGTCTAATAAGGGAAACTAAACTCGTCCATTGAGGTTGGCTAAATGTAAACATCTCGACGAGTTGCTTGTTTCAAATGCAGTTGTGTACTCCGAGAAGAACCAGCAACAAACTCAAAGGCAGCACTTTTAAAGGCTATCATTTATTGAAGTAATTCTGAGACATGTTTGACGGGCCTGTTGGCTCAGTTGGTAGTGACCCTGCCTTCCGAGACGGAGGTCGCGGGTTCGATCCCCGCTCGTGGCCAACATTTGTGTGCATGAACATGTCTGTTGGCTTCGTGTTTGGGTGTTTAATATTTATTTAAGTATGTCTATCAGTTGTTTAGTACCCATAGTACAGGCCCTAACTGGTTTGGGACTAAATAACCGTGTGTGACTGTGTCCCACAATTATTATTATTATTATTAAAATCAAGTGCAATTTTATTAAGTCTTTTAATTTCAGCCTTTCAATGTCAGCATTATAAAGTCTGACATTCTAAATAATTGCACGATATGAATTGCGACAACACCAGGAATCACAATAATAGTCAGAAACAATTGTAGCATGATCGTTAATCTTAATTAACATTTTAAACACAATTGCGAGATAAAATATAATTTTGCTTATTCAAGCTATTCGTACTTGATACACAAAAAATAGATTTTCTGATAACAGATACTTTTACGGCTAAAGGAACTCAGGACAATTTTTTGGCCCTGTTAACGCATCTACCTCAGTTTATATAGAACTAGCGGTTAGTTCCCTTTCCCGTGGGAATACGGGAATAAAATATAGCCTATGTTGCTCAGGGGTATTGTAGCTTTCTATCGGTGAAACGATTTTTAAAATTGGTCAAGTAGTTCGAGTTTATTTATAACAAAGATACAAACATACAAATCTTTCCTCTTTATAATACTAGTATAAAGTGTAGAAGTATTGATAGGTATCATCGGTATACCAAAAAGCTATTTTAAAGTACTGCCGAAATTAGGTCGCCATCGAGTTTTGTCGGTATAATTCTATTTGGAGACTGTACCCTATTATGCATTGAAAGTTTATATAACAGTGAAGAGGCTGCTACTATGAAACGACAATTTAATGTATGGGCTTAAAAGCCCACTAACTGAAAGTCTTTGCAACTCCACTGCTTCCACATGTGTTAGGTATATGTAGTTGAGGTGAACTCCTCAACTCATTATACTTACAATAAATACAATTCTGGTTTATATTGCGGGTTTCGTCATGTAGAACGTATGGATGAAAGAAGAGAACGAAAGAGATTTATGGTGCGAATGTTGAAGGATGCAAGGAAAAGGACGCCCCAGAAGGACGTTCACGGATCGAATAAGTGACGTCCTTCAAAAAGCTGGGGTCCGGAGTGCGAAGAATAAAAGAGCGTGCATGAAAAGGCTTATGGATGTGAAGAAAGCGAAAGAAGTATGTAGATATCGAGCAAAATGGCGATCCATCGTCTCTGCCTACCCCCGTGGGACAATGTTTGTATGTAAATACATACAATACGAACTACAAGTTAGTAGTAACTTTCTCAGAACCAACAATCGGGCTTTCCTCTACCGGGGAGCTGATGTAGGAAGCGTTTTCAGGAAGGCTCACTTTAAAATTAATAATAATAATAATCTCACGGTTTTTATCTCCGAGGGGGTAGGCAGAGGTATTCCATTCCTGGATATACTAACCCACTTTTCACGAGATATTCTTTGGACCTTAAACGTGATAGGTGGTGAGCCCATCGCCGGACCGGGTCTGTTACACATGCCTCAGAATTAATTCTGAGACCTGCGCCATCTTATCCTTCACCGTCAAGCTAGTGATAAATATGTATAGGTATATACCTACCTAGGTTTTTGAAAAACTCATGCCTTCGCCAGAGTTCGAACCCGAGCCTCACGAATGAGAAGCGGGCTCTGTAACCACATGGCTATTACAGGAGGCCAATTCCACTAAATGTCAACGGTTACAGTTGGATGACAATGACATGTCAATGGTCAATGGTGTCATTTGCTCTGAAAAGTGCCAAAATAACACCATTGACTGACCATTAATTTGGCCCCCTGTTCTCTGCTATCAGCTCTCTCCCAACAGGATTATCGAAGCCTTTTCATGTCTAAGAGAAAATAAAGTGTAACCCACATTTCTAATAATAATAACATACACGCTAAAAAGCCCTTATGAAATTCATGACCCACACACCGAGATAAGTTTCCTCGTAGTAGTGTATATAACAGTATATAAT
Organism: Ethmia dodecea; assembly: GCA_963855545.1. Classification (NCBI taxonomy): domain Eukaryota; kingdom Metazoa; phylum Arthropoda; class Insecta; order Lepidoptera; family Depressariidae; genus Ethmia; species Ethmia dodecea. The sequence goes on along the minus strand of OY979456.1, from coordinate 11,762,353 downwards.
GTACCTTGAATAGTAGATAAATTACCCTCCGCCCGCTGACATTAAGGCCACATAGACGACGAAATCGGGTCTTTGATACAATAAAGACAACGTAACACTAGCTGATTCTCAGCCCAAAAATTTGTGTTTTGATATCTAAAGCGATAACTATCTATACTACCGTAACACATTTCGAAAAATATTTCGTGTACAGACAGGGTAAATTGGTGGTTTGATATCTCAAAGCGATAACCAACACTACTGTAAAAAAATTCAAAAAATATTTCATGTACCGACACAGCCCAGTCGAGTTTTATTAAGTGAGTTAGTTTGTTTATTATGCTTAAACGCCTAAACCACTACATCGATTTAAAAAAATATTTCATCAATAGAAATCTAAATTATCAGGGATCAATATGGGATATAGTATATTTCCGTATTACTCTACTTCGCGTGAAATCAGTGAGGCTCGGGTTCGAATCCTGGCATGTACCAATGAGTTTTTCAAAAACTTACGTACATATTTATCACTAGCTCGACGGTGAAGGAAAACATCGTGAGGAAACCCGCAGGTCTCAGAATTAATTCTGAGACATGTGTAATAGACCCGGTCCGGCGATAGGCTCACCACCTATCACGTTTAGGGGTCCAATATATCTCGTGAAATGTGGGTATTTCCAGTAATGGAATACCTCTGCCTACCCCCTCGGGGATAAAAAAGGCGTGAGATTATACTTATTATACTCTACTTCGCGTTACCGTGAGGCGCTGTTAGTTATAGCATAAATTCACTTGAGCTTTGTATACCTACCCATTCAAATAGAAAAAACAAGTGCTATATTGGTTTATTATCTCTTACTATTTAAACATGAGGTTACTTAAAAAGAGTGGTTTTCAAATTATTTGCTTTCAAAATGAAACGTTCTTTGAAAATTCTCAGAGATTTGCCGTCCGTGAGAAACAAGAGACTGTCGCCAAAGGGTTGCTTACGGAAAACTAGGTATTTGACAAGGCCGTCGTCACAGCTTTCTTAACATGGCCGCTCACAGTTTCACCGTGAAATACGTACCTAACTGATTATATTACATTTTAAGATTTTTTGGCCATATAGTAAGTATTTTTCATTTCTCCGGGCGGAAAGTGGCAAATTTCGGCCCGCTGCGCTAAACGAAGTTTCCGCTTTCCGCCTCCGTCGGAATTACATGAGATATGAGACATTTCTTATTTTACTTCCCTAGATGTGTAATATACTATATCACTACCTCGACGGTGAAGGAAAACATCGTGAGGAAACCCGCAGGTCCCAGAATTAATTCTGAGACATGTGTAACAGACCCGGTCCGGCGATGGGCTCACCACCTATCACGTTTAGGGGTCCAAAGAATATCTCGTGTAAAGTGGGTATATCCAGAAATGGGATACCTCTGCCTACCCCCTCAGGGATAAAAGGCGTTTGATTTTATATTTTTTTAGTAAGTAACCAACACATGGTAATTTTAAATCGTTCTGGTCATTTGACCGGCCTGTTGGCTCAATTGATAGTGACCCTGCCTTCTGAGTTGTAGGTCGCGGGTTAGATCCCCGCTCGGGGCCAACATTTGTGTGCATGAACATGTCTGGTGGCTTCGTGTCTGGGTGTTTAATATTTATTTAAGTATCAGTGTTTAGTAACGTTTAAGAGTTAGAAAACTACACTAATGAATAGTAGATACTTCCAGAAATTGATAATACGTGAGCGTAGTTACTTAAAACAAAGAAATGCTATCCACTTTGATTAGTAATTACCATGATTGCAGTCGGACTCTTAAAAACGCCTTAGTCTTAAATAATCGCAAACAGGGAAAGAAAACTCATCAAATTGGAGCAGCCATTTCGCTAACAAAAGAGCCAGCAGGAAGATGTCGAATAAATCTTTTTTTTTCTGAAACTCGTAACAATTGAAACAAAAGTAAATTATAGAGCTAAGGCCAAAGGGTCGCGGAGTTATGAAAAATGGTGGTGGTTTCTTATTATATTATACATGCCGCCGGCCAGCTAACTTGATTTTGGAACAGGAAAAATCTCGTCTTTAATCGCCGTTCGCTTTTCTTTTTCATTTTTCATCGCGAATCAGCATACTTGCAAATACAAAACGACGTAACTTTCCGCAAATTTCGCTAGTTTTCTGTGGTCTTGGAAAGTGTGTCTTATGTCTTTGACATAGGTGCCTGTTAGTGTTATTTTAATATAGTGTATTAAATTAAGTGTGGCCACATTCACACGTAATTAAATTGAAAAAAACCTTTTCATATCGTTATTATTTTAAACTTAGAATATTAATACATACTATATATTATAATTAGTGTATGAAGAATCGTTCTTATTCTGTTACGCGTTGTATAAATGTTGGTTTGTGATTTCGAAAAAAATGCCACTCTTTTCGAATTTTTATATTATGTAGATCGGTTTATATGTCTCAAATAGGCTCTAAAACGGCTAAATGTATTCTAATAAGTAGTGAGGGTACATACAAACAGGATTTTCTAATTAAAAGTCTTTTTTTATTTCGTTAATTTACAGGACGACCCTGTAAGTTAGCAAAATAAAAAAAGACTTTTGAAGAAGAAGAAACATTTTATTTTGATAAACCGAATCAAAGTGAGGTTGGGTGGTCTAAAATATCTAGGTCACTTCAAATAAAATATGCAAAAAATGGAATTTGGAATATATCTTTAATCTCTTTAGATATAACGCTCCTTTGTTTCACGGATAGATTCAACTTCCTGGAAAACTGTTATCTTTTCTCGGACATCCTGTATAAGTAACGCAAGAACCTATTACCCGTCGGGGTCAGCAGTAAAGTGGCTAGAAGCTTACTTTTTATCAATAAACCTCCGTTTAAAACTTAAAGTAGTTTCCTGTTAGTACATAGAACATTCATTATTTGTTTTAGTTTTCTTAAATATAGTTGAGTTGAGATAAGTATCTTAAATCAAGTTTAGTACAAGCCAGATTATAATTTACTAGCGGTTCTGCGCGGTTTCTCGCGGAAAAAACTCAAAAACTAAGTGACTGATTTTAAAAATTATTTCACCAGCGGAAAGATACATTATCAGGGAGTAACATAGGCTATATTTTATTCCCGTATTTCCACAGGAACGTGAACTAGGAGGCTGAAACCGCAAGGCCCTCTTAGTATTAAATATAAACAAAAAAATCCAGTTACTTTGAGTTTTAAAATTAAGATACCAGACGCAGACGCAATGGAATCTAGTTTTTTTGTAGTACAAAGCAGAAGCTATGACTCAAGCCATGATATGCCATAACTTGCAAAAAATATTCACACATTCTACTAATATTATAAACGCGAAAGTTTGTACCTTTGCATGTCTGAATGTTTATTCCCTTTTTCACACAAAAACTACTGAACGTATTTTGATAAAACTTTACAGTAATATAGCTCAAACATCAAAATAAAACATAGACTATATTTTATTCCCGTATTCCCACGGGAACGGGAACTACACAGGTGAAACCGCTGGGCGCTGCTAGTTATAATATAAAGGGAAGGTAGTTCATAGGTAACGTTTTGTTTTTCAGATATCTTAAAAAAAATCTTTGACTTTCAAACTTTTATATTATTATAATCCAATAAACAAAAACTGCCAACTGAGAATTATAAGATTTATAAGAGAGCAGAACTTTTTTGAAAGACATCGTAATAAAAATAATAATAAAATAAATAATAAATAAAGAATGTAGCCGGCTAACCATTAATTATTAATTTGATTTTACTATGAACATGGCAACTTTTATACAAGCCATTTAATACAAACTGTCAACTTATAAGTGAGTTCCAAACTTCAAAATGACAGACATCATAATAAAAACACAAAAAAAAAAACTTAAAAAGAAGACGAGTACTGGCCACAAATTTTTGTAGGTACGTACCCACCCTGTTTCTTACAACTCTCATCCATCAAACAGGCACTTCAGTCGCTAGCAGACTTCCCCCTAAACCCCCTCTTTTCTTGTAAATGTCACTTGTTGTTCCCAATTTCATTTATTGAACGTCAATCTGTCTAAGAGATTTCCTGTTGAATATCGACGCTTTATCTATATGATTGGAAAGCAATGCCGCTTTCTGGCGACTTATTTAAATTCTATTAAGTTGGAAAAAAGGGAAAAATTACATTTAAATATTTAAAAGTAGGCATAAAAGCACAACAGTCAATGAAACATGAAAAGTCGGCATATCGGTAAAAAAATTATGACTTTACAAAAAAGTCGGCAAAATGGGAAAGTCGGCAAAAAGGGCAGTACCCTACCCTTAGAACCGTGTTGTGAACTGTACTATATTGAACAGCAATAAGACATAGATCGAAATACATTTGAAAAGTCCTTTATTTAATTGACAATATTTCCCTGTCCTAAATCAAATATCTGTTAATATTTTCCAAAAATATTTATAAAAGAGTTAAAACGTTAGGTTACGTAGCTCACACGACTTTATGAGTCTCTAACAGAATATGCATAATATTATAACTATATTAGCGACCCGTCCTCGCTTTGGTATATATGTCTACAAAAACCTCTCGTTTATCGATCTTTATATCAGTTAAAACCGCATCAAAATCCGTTGCATTGTTTAGGAGTTAGTGGATAGACAGACACACAGCGGAATTTTATACGATGTAGAGAAGACTACAAGCTAAATCACAAACAACACAAAGATATATAAGATAATCAAAATTTTTCACGGGTTAGACAAAGACATGTCACTCTAAATTACTATATAAATGACGTCATAATAAGCGTAGGTACAGTTTTTGTAACACTTTAATGTTTTTTCCTACAAATTTTGCAACGTTTAAAATCAATGCAACGCATGTCGGCCCGATTTACGTCGTAGTGTGTTATTTATCAAATGTTGGTATTGAGCCCGTATCGGTGAAAATGGAATTCCGAACAAAACTAGACGAAAACGTTTACTATGAAACTACAGTTACATAGGTCCAACTTCGAGAAAGAGGTCAACAGAAGAATTCAACTGCGATCGAGAAACTTCGAGAAAATTCCCGAACAAAATGCCTCAGTGCGAATTTCTGTACTATGTAAGCTGAAAGCCGCTCAACGAGCTATGGAAAGAGCTAGACTGCCAGATAGGCTTAGAGACGAGGATATCCGTGTAGAAACTCAAGTGCCTGACATAATAAACAGCTATCGATAACATATTCACGTCACTAAAGAATTTAAATAACGCTCGGCTATCGAATATAGCGAGGATTTTTTGTGTTTGACGAGAGTTCGTAGCCAGCTACATCGCAATAAAAATCACAATTGATTAAAAATAGGCCAAGTACGAGTCGGACTCACTCATAAACACTGTTTAATTAAACAACACCATTTTTTTATTGGGCCCTTTTTTTATGAAATGACTTATCTTTAGCATTATCTTCACACATTTGATCAAAAAATGCATTTACGAAGCCTGTATACATTATCCCAAAGTTAAAAACTACGCAACACAACGAAACGTGCAGTAAAATAAGTACTCTTCTATAAGTACCTATTTTACCGCACCTTCCGTTGTATAGCGCCCGTACCGTATCATTTACGTTTTTTTTTTATTTCCCTAAAAATATAAAGGAATTCCACCAAGGAGTTTCACCTTACCAGAATAAATAAACTAAATGATCGAACCTCGATAGAAGCTCTTTTTCTCACTACGTTTCAAGTCTCAGTTTAATACTTGTGAGAAAATAAGAGAAAAGATGTAGTTCTAATTTTCACCACCCGCACATGGGCCATTTGCAAATGCGCGCCATTTTCATATAATAATTTATTTTACTGTTTTTTAGGGTTCCGTACCTCAAAAGGAAAAAACGGAACCCTTATAGGATCACTTTGTTGTCCGTCTGTCCGTCCGTCCGTCCGTCTGTCAAGACCCTTTTTCTCAGGAACGCGTGGAGGTATGAAGCTGAAATTTATATCAATTACTCAGGTCTACTGTCCCTTGAAGCTGTGAAAAAATCAAACTTCTAAGCCAACGCAATCAAAAGATACAGCCGTTTATGCCGCAAATTTTCGACACTTGCAAGGGAATCAAAACCTACAGGGTGCTTCCCGTGAACTCAGAATCTTGAAATTTGGTACGAAGCAACGTCTTATAGCATAGATAAAGGAAAAATTACGAAAACCATAAATTTGCAAGGTTGTACGGAACCCTCGGTGCGCGAGTCCGACTCGCACTTGGCCGGTTTTTTCGCAAATGTTTTCAAAAACTTTGTATAATTGTGAGCATACGTATGGATTGGTTCGTCTATTTTTTTGCGTCTACTCGTTTGTAAAAACCAACATTATCGCACTAATATCATAAATAACTAATTACGTTTGAAAACGGGAAGACACTTTTCTTCTTGTGCATTTCGATAAAATTGTTTTATACAAAAGTTACACGAATGTTTCTGCAATTTTGGAGTTCCTCGATATTGAAAGTCTCAATAAAAGAATGTTCCAAAAATATTTGCAGCTCAAAGAAAGTATTGTACGCAAGAAATACGTATTACGATGAAGTCGTACGATGAAAGTAAACGTGGTCACATCACATAACCTTATCTTTGTAGCACAGACCATATTTTATGAGAATTATGAGACAATAATAAATGATTTACTATAATACATTCTTTGAACCCGGGCAGAGCGTAGAAAACTGGCAAAAATAAATATTTGGTAGGTACCAGTCGCCATTTCTCGGCGCAAAATGTCAACTAAAATACTTTCCACCGGTCTGTCTGTCAGTCGGATAAGAAATATAACCTACATGCATATAAATAAAACATGAGTGTGACATTCATTTATCACTTAGTGTGATTTATTTCGGGGTATACTTACGTTGGACATGTTTGGGTGCGAGGAGACTTGACCAATTTCGAGTATCTATACGCGTTTTAAAAAAGAAAAAAGCGGCTAAGTGCGAAAGGACTCGCCTACCGAGGGTTCCGAAGGTACAGATTATAAATAGTTCTGGAATCAAGGAAGAATCCTATAAGGGTACCGTTTTTTTTCCTTTTGAGGTATGGAACCATAAAACACATTTCTTATATGAGAAACCATTTTTTTACTTAAACTTTAATTGAAATAAAAAATATTCCGCAAATGTGGTGCTACAAGCGCAAAACTCGAGAACGGCTAAACCGATTTGATAGATTTCTTTTTAGTTGTGTTTAGTTGTGATTGTCTCGGCAAGGTTTATATGAAAGGTAGCTTCAATTCCCACGGGAACGGGCAAAAACTGGTCCGCGCGGGCAACGCCTCTAGGCGCCTGCTAGTGATGAATATATGGATTTTTATTGCAAAGAATTTTAAAATTCAATATCAGCTCAATAAATTTCTGATCAACACGAACTTGAAAAATAACCAACGCAGTTAACGAACACGAAATTGCTGCAAAAACCGTTCATTGTCTACATTTTTATAAGCGCACGTTTTCCAATATTATTGGTTTATCGGAAGAAAGTATCGGCGTCGCTTACAAGTTATTAATTTGCAAAACAAATTGTGATCAAGCTTTATCTCGCCTTTCGTAATTTATTTGCTCAACTTTTTATAATTTTTTTTTCCATTTATTACAAAATAGCACAACATAGTAAGTAACAACTCTTTATTGCACATCAATATAGAGTGACACAATGACAAAAATGTATAATGAGCAGCTATCGCTTGAAGTAATTCTTTTTGGACAACTTTTAGACAACAAAAACATCGTGAGGAAACCCGTAGGTCCCAGAATTAATTCTGACCTAGGGGTCGAATAAACTCGTGAAAATTGGGTATTTCCAGTAATGGAATACCTCTACCTACCACCTCCAGGATAAAAAGAGATTATTTTTTAGACTAATTAGGGATGGATGTAGCTGCCTTTAAATAAATAATAAAGATATCCCACAGTTTGTCTGGAACCCGCTCGTCGTATATATTATTTGATAATTATTTTTTTTTAAACTCACGGTAAATGAAAAAGTCGTCAACAAACCGGTAGGCCCTAAAATTGATTCTGAGGCCTAGTTCTGTAAAATGTTAAATAGCTTTATGATACGCAGTTTTTTTTTCATGACTGAATTATACAATACTATATTTTGAAGTATCCCATTCCAAATATTAATCGCTAAAACTCTATGTAATCTTACGATTTAATCTCAGAATAAGAGTTGCCCTTAAGTTTGTTGCTGGTTTTTCTGGGGATACCGCAAGAACCAGCAACTGGTCGGTGACGAAAGTATGTCCTTTACAATTAGCCAACCTCCATGGACGAGTTTAGAGTCCTTTGTTATTAGACTATTGCCATTCCTAAGTTTTTAGGGTTCCGTACCAAAAGGGTAAAAAAGGGACCCTAAAAACTACACTAGGAACCCCAATTACTAAAAGTCTTGTATACCGTCCCGTTTTTACCCTTTGGGTTTCGATCCGTCCGTCTGTCCGTCTGTCCGTCCATCTGTCTGTCACCAGGCTGTATATCAAGAACCGCGATAGCTAGGCAGTTAAAATTTTCACAAACTATGTATTTCTGTTGCCTCTATAACAAAAAATACTAAAAACAAAATAAAATAAATATTTAAGGAGGGAACCATTCAACAAACGCGATTATTATAGATAATGTTTGGAACCCTTCGTGCGCTAGTCCGATTTTTACCGAAATTTAAGAATGTTGATTTGATAAGCTTTATTCTTCGTAGGCGAATCCGGCCTTAGGACGTAATCAATAGAGTCAAACAAAATATCGGCAACAAGTAGAAAAACAACTGACTATATACTGGCATGGTATAGTGGGGGTGGTCATGGAGTCAAACTATAACCTTCCCCAAACTATGGTATTGATATTGTTCAGAAGACACCCTATAATAATAATGTAGACTCGGGAGCTTGTTTACTTTGGCACGAAGGGTAAACGAGACAAAGGCCGGCCAAACATCTGTTATCACATGCCATAAAACAGATCCTTTTTGAACGCAGACCACTTTTTATACGATTACATTTTATACAATATAAATTACTAATTAGTTTAATAATAATAAATTGTGAGACACAATTCACACACGGTTATTTAGTCCCAAACTAGGCAGCGCCTGTGCTATGGGTACTAAACAACTGATAAACATACCTAAATAAATATTAAACGACCAGACACGAAGCCAACAGACATGTTCATGCACACAAATGTTGGCCTCGAGCGGGGATCGAACCCGCGACCTCCGACTCAGAAGGCAGGGTCACTACCAACTGAGCCAACAGGCCCGTCAAATGTTAATGTTAATCTATTTTCTTTCCTAGATGTCACAATTTTAAAGTAGGTACAAAAGAGTCAAAAATGCCCCCCGAGCCGTACCAGCAGCAAAAGGAGCCCATGACACACATTGCGTTGCCGCGTTGGCAATGGACAACCTTTGCAGCTGGTCCGCCTCGGACAGAGCGTCACAAATTACTAATTAAAAAAAATAAACACTGGTCCAGCGATGGGACCCCCTACCTGTTAACGTAGACTGTTGAAAAGTGAACTAATTTTTTTACAAACATTGAATGTAGTATATTTTATTTATGTATATCTAATCAAAAGCCAAAAATATAAATTTCGAGCGTCTAGCTTTAAAAAAGACGTAATTTCCATACAAACTCCCATCCCCCAATTTCAACCCCTTACAGCCTTTTTTCGCATTAAAAATTAGCCTATGACTTTTCTCAGGCTTGAGTCTACCTCTGTACCAAATTTCATTTTCAGGTTCAGTAGTTTAGGCGTGATTGCATAACACAAAGACAGACAGAGTTACTTTCGTATTTATGATGTTACTAGCGACCCGTCCCGGCTTCGCACGGGTGCAATGCTAACACTAGAACCTTCCTCTTGAATCACTCTATTTATTTAAAAAAACCGCATCAAAATCCGTTGCGTAGTTTTAAAGATTTAAGCATACATAGGGATATAGGGACAGAGAAAGCGACTTTGTTTTATACTATGTAGTGAGTGAGTGATACTCTATTTCACGTAATATGGGTTCGGTGACAGTTCACATTTTTCCTTTATACTCATGCTACTTTCGACTAATAAAAAATATTGTATTTTTGCAATGATACAATAATAAAATAATAATATTTTTTTAATCAAATATTTTTATTAGTCCAAAGTAGTAGGCGTGGAACGAAAATATGTGAACTGTCACCGAACTCAGCTACGTGAAATAGACTATAGTAAATAATATTTGCTAAGATAATAACTCGAAGTAAGGGTAGTAAGGATTTCTAACAAGAACATTATTTATTGGATAATACTCTCGTCAAGAATAAGAAAAATCTCTCTTTCCGATCCCCTAAACGTAATAAGAGTGATTGTGCCCTTCCTATTGAGAGCACAAACGAAGTTTATCGAGGACCCTCCTGATGTAGTTATGTCCTGTTCGATCTTTGCAACACTTGTATACCTCTTTACACATACATCTTTCAAAATATGATGAAAATCATTGTGGCTCGGGTTCGAATCCTGGCATGTAACAATGAGTTTTTCAAAACTTACGTATATATTTATCACTAGCTCGACGGTGAAAGAAAACATCGTAAGGAAACCCGCAGGTCCCAGAATCAATTCTGAGAAATGTGTAACAGACCCGGTGCGGCGATGGGCTCACCTATCACGTCAGGTCACCTATCAGGTCCAAAGAATATCTCGTGAAAAGTGGGTATATCCAGAAATGGAAAACCTATGCCTACCCCCGCGGGGATATAAGGCGTGAGATTATTCGAATTTGGTACAATTTCTAAATTTGTACAATTCTCAATTCGTTCAAACTCGCAGTTCGTACAATTCGTGCAATTCGCAATTTGTACAAAGAATCATTTGGTTCAAATTCTCGTTTTGTTCAAATTACCTATTCGTACAAATTCTCCAGCACCCCACAAAGGGCTGTTTTCAAAATCCTACTAATCCTACTTAAAAACGAGATAGTCGCTTTGAACTTTCTAGTAAATAATTAAACATTAAATAATGTACGAAAGTCTGGGTACATGTATACGCCTGCATTTTCGAAGGAGTAGCGAACAAACAAATTTATATTGTCTGTTCTATTAATACTTTTATTACCCACTAGCAGCGTCCTGTGGTGTCACCCTCGTAGTTCCCGTTACCTTGGGAATACGGGGATAAAATATAGACGGTGTTATTCTCATGTATAAGCTATATAACTGTAAAGTTTCATAAAAATCCGTTCAGTAGTTTTTGCGTGAAAGAGGAACATACATCCATCCATACAAACTTTCGCATTTATAATATTAGTAGGATTTCTGTGTTATTTTACAAACGTTTCACTTGTATTGTAATAGTATAGTAGTCAAGTAGTAATACAAAACTTTATCAAGTTAACTTTTTATATTATTTCATTTGACACTATGGTCCTTTGCTTAAGTTTAATAATAATAATAATATAATCTCACGCCACTTTTATCCCCGAGGGGGTAGGCAGAGGTATTCCATTACTGGATATACCCACATTTCACGAGACATATTGGACCCCTAAACGTGATAGGTGGTGAGCCCATCGCCGGACCGGGTCTGCTTACACATGTCTCAGAATTAATTCTGAGACCTGCGGGTTTCCTCACGATGGTTTCCTTCACCGTCGAGCTAGTGATAAATATGTACGTAAGTTTTTGAAAAACTCATTGGTACATGCCAGGATTCGAACCCGAGCCTCACTGATTTTCGGCCGGCTCTTTAAGCGTCCGGGCTATCACTGCTTAGGTTTATCAAATTAAAAATATATTTTGAACTTAGAAAGTTATAGTTTTGATGATGACAGTAACACAGAAACACATCTCTTATATTATCGGTAAAGAGACATCTTTACACAGTATAAAACAAAATCCCGTCGTATGTAGGTACGCTTAGATCTTTAACACCACGCAACGGATTTGGATGCGGTTTTCACTAATAGAAAGAGCAATAAACGAGAAAGATTTTTTATATCATATAAACCGAAGCGAAGCAAGAGCCGATGGCTAGTTATTTAGTTCTCACTTACGAATAGAATACTGAATGCCAACAACAGAGGTAGGTACATCTTAAAATCGCCCACTGATTCTTCAAGCAAAATATTCATTATTCTTATAACAATAAGTATTAAAATATACAAACCAAACCTATTTCAAAACGAAATAATTAGCTATTATTCAGATTTATACAATGATGTTTCAGTACTGAAACAAAAGAACAAAAGAAAAGCGGTCGTTCACTTAATTTTATAATTTAAAATTGACTTTAATTTGTGTCTGAGGCAGCTTGCAGACGACATATTTTAGGTAATAATTGGGTCTGCTGTAATTCAAAAGTTTGACAAAGTTGATAAAGTCATATTATGTGTTGGCAACGCCGACTACGCGGAGATATTCTGCCAGACCAAATGAGGTAATCAAAATCAAACATAGTTTTTTTATTCAATGTAGGGGTTTATACGTCTATACTTACTGAAAGTCATTGGGACTCCACCAAGCGGTATGTATAGTTGAAGAGAAGAAGCGGGGCAAAAAACTCCTCAATAAATGAACCAATTACGACGAATGATCGCCGAACCGAAGCAAGATGGCCGATCTCGTATTCGACGATCGTCATCTTCTATACATAAATTCTATACTAATATTACAAAGAGGAAAGATTTGCTTGTTTGTTTTGTTAAGGCTCCGAACTCCGAAACTACTAAACTGATTTAAACATATCTTTTGCCGAAATTCTACATTGTCAGGGAGTAACAAGCTATGTTTATCCCCGTATTCCCACGGGAAAGGAAACTACACGGGTAAAACCGCACAGAACAGCTTGTTTTACAATACTTTCAACTCTCGCTGAACTAGGTACGAGTCTAATTTGTAAAAATAATATAAATTATAATTTGAAATTTTAATTTGACAGAACTAAATATCTCTAGTCTCTTTTCTTTTCTAGGAGAAAGAAAATTACAGGTGTAAACTAAAATAAGTTTTGTAAAACAGAATCAGCACCATTATAATATTAAAACGCTATGACGTCATAGTATAACATAAAGGAACCATTATTTTTAGGTTAATCGGTCTTTGGAATAAACTTGTTTTGTAAAAAATTGTCGACGAAACGGTCTGACACCTGTCAACGCCATATACCAATTTACAAAGAGAATCCGCTGGGCGTTGCATCCATGCAGCTTGTGATGGTTTGTTCCAGTCTTTGAGTGTTAAACCAACCGGAGACGCCACTGACAGGCGTTCCCCTCTGCCAAAAAAAAGTGTCGGTCAACACGCATACCTGATAAATACAACGTTTTTTTGAGTTCACGGAGTGCTTGGATTGGTCAATGTATTTGTGTGCATCTAGTTCAAGATAGTGTTTAATTGTTTTATCAAAAAATGCGTTAGTTTTAACATTATTTGTGTTTGTTTCCTCGTCCCCCGCACAGATATTGGCAGACTTTTTTGCTAAGAAACTAGTGCGCGTGACGTCTCCTGTTGGTTTAATACTCCAAGGTTCCAGTACATATAAGTGTATTCAATTTATAGTCAAAGTGAACTATATTGCTACAATTTACTGTCAGTAAAAGTTCTACCTGATACACTTAAGTGTAATTTTTATAAGCAGCTATATTTTCCCATCCCTTGGTCACAAAGCCCTCTCGTATAGGTACCTAGTAACAATGACAGTTTCAAAGAGTGTTTTTTTTTTCATTTTTATGATCATTTCGGGTCCACGAATGTTAAGAAACGGTGAATCGACCAATCAAAATGTAGCGACAGTACATAGAACGCGCCAATAGAAGGCCGAGTTACATAGAACGCGCCAATAGACGGCCGAGTTCTAAACCGCGCTATCGGAGTTTTCTAATGAGTTTGTATAAATACAACTGTCCAACATCAACCGTTGGACCGCGGTCCCCAGGCACGATCACCTCGCCTGGCGGAAGATCTTCCCTTTTCACGATGGAGGAGCATTTCACCTCCGCTCCTCCATAAAACGAGCATATTTAGGCTAGTTACACATAAATGGTATCAATATATCTTCAACTAGCTCTTCCGCGCGGTTTCTCCCACGTAGTTCCCGTTCCCGTAGGAATACGGGAATAAAACACAGTCTATGTTACTCAGGGATATTGTAGCTTTCCAATGGTGAAACAATTTTTAAAATCGGTCTAGTAGTTTTCGAGTTTATTCGTAACAAACATACAAAAATACAAATCTTTCCTCATTATAATATTAGATAGATATAATTTTATATGTAATTTATATAATTTCAATAGTGCTATAATAATTACAATGACTTTTGCCAATCATCACTATTTCATACAAAATTGTAAAACTGTCACTGATTGGTCAGCATGGCACGGTAGTCAGTGAATCGACCAATCAAAACGAGTGTATTTAACTATTTAACGGGTTATTTAGACATCAATGTTATGTATATTATCTGCAACATTAATAATGTCTTTACCAGCCTTCGAATTATTGTCTGATTCACTACCCATCTTTGTCAAGTCAATGTTTGTTTTTTCTTTCGGTTATAATATTATGGTAAGTATCATTAGTATTGGGCGATTTGGGAGCTGGCTTCTAACCAAGGATGACCACTGCTAAATTACTTAATTACACAAGTTAATACTCGGTTGTTTTGACAAATCAGTCTTTATCATCTTTAAAAATTTACTATATGAAATGTAGGCACTAAATACTAATACCACGTGGGAGAGCTATGCTTCGGCACGCTTGGGCCGGCTCGACCGGAGTGATACCACCTTCTCACAGAAAACCAGCGTAAAGTAATGCATTGCATTTCGTTGAGTGAGTGAGGTAACGGTAGGTTTTATTTCACCCTCTTAGGGGTTTAATTTTGCAAAATCCTTTCTTAGTGGACCCCTACACTGTATAAGCTATCTATGTGCAAAATTTCAAGTCTTTACACCCAGCGGTTTAGGCTGTGCGTTGATACATCACCAATCAGTCAGTTTATCATTTTACATATACATATATAGATAGACCTCTGCGTGTCTACTTTCTGAAACAAAGGCAATAAACAACTCAAAAGAATAGATACTGGAAATAAAAATGTCAACGTAAATACCACGCTACCTTTCTAGCGAGGTTCCGTATACAAATCTGTCAATTTCCATAACAAAGCCGTGCTTCGAAAATAAACTACCTCCCAAATTAGGATCCAATTTCACTAGACCCCAGCTCGCTTTTGACGTGCAATATATCAAAGGTCACGTCAGGGTGGATGTTATATGTTGAAGATTATATAACAATATGACGGGGTAAGTAGGAAATATGTAGGGACGGATGGTATTGGACCTTTATTAAAGGATATATCGGGGTTGGATCTCGGGTGGTACTGCGCGAGACAGGTCTCGGTTTACCTTACTTTATTAGTGAATCTTGCTGGCTAAGGTGCCTAACAGTGTTATCATCCTTAGGTACTGATATTTTAAAGACGAAAGTCGGTCGGTGAATGTGTACCTATGGTTGGTTCCCACTTGAAGGATAGAATAGTTTTGGGCTGGGCCCATGTAGTAGTCTTTACTTCTCTACTAATATTATCAAGACCAAAGATTTGTATTTTTGTTACGAATAAACTCAAAAACACTGGACCGATTTTAAATATTCTTTCACCAATAGAAACCTAGAATATCACTGAGTAATCTATACTTTATTCCCGTATTAATAGTATATATCACAGCAACTAACAGGAAACCGCGCAAAATCGCTAGTATTATTATAAGCCCGAAAGAAACTTGTACTTTGTATTATGTTGATTGTTTAAAAGAATATGTGTTGAGGACTTTCTTGCCCCGCTTTTCTCCTCAACGGACGAGTAGGTACCGAAGCGGTGGAGTCACAATAATTTTCAATACCTAGGAGGATTTATAATAACATTGAATAAAAACATTTGATTGATTGGAACTTTTTGTTTGTCTACATTTTCATCATAGATTTAGTATACTAATGATTTTCATGCTATAACTGGTCAACCAATGTTGGCTAGGGGTTAAATAAGAACTAAGCGCAGCGAATTCAGTACCCGTGAAAGCAACTAGTTTACAAGATGTACAAGTTTCATGCAGATATCAACTTTGATTAATGTGCAGACAGTTCAGTTTCCTTCAGCGCATTGTATAATGCACGGCGTAGCGCGAAGACGTTTGATGTGAACTGTCCCTTATAAAGACTCATACCTACTACAAAGGCTTATACTGGCATCCTCTCATTGTATGGCATTACGTATTTCGCTGAGAGTGTGCCACGCCACATACATGTGCATTCACTCAGAATCTTGTATGAAGATCAGAAAAACTCTTCTACATTTATTAAGCTATTGCATAGCTTCTATCGCGGGCCTTGAGCGCGGGGACCGAATCCAGAAATTCCGTAACGAAAAAACCTCACGCTCCCCACTCCGACGGGCACGGAGGCGTGGCTTGTTTATTGGGCATAATCCAAAGCCAAGTTATGATAGTAGATGGACGGACGGACGGACGGACGGACCGACCGACCGACCGACCGACCGACCGACCGACCGACGGACGGACGGACCGTCCGACCGACCGACCGACAGACCGACGGACAGACGGACAGACGGACGGATGGACGGACCGACCGACCGACCGACCGACCGACCGACCGACGGACGGACGGACGGTATTGTATAATGCACGGCGTAGCGCGAAGACGTTTGATGTGAACTGTCCCTTATAAAGACTCATACCTACTACAAAGGCTTATACCGGCATCCTCTCATTGTATGGCATTACGTATTTCGCTGAGAGTGTGCCACGCCACATACATGTGCATTCACTCAGAATCTTGTATGAAGATCAGAAAAACTCTTCTACATTTATTAAGCTATTGCATAGCTTCTATCGCGGGCCTTGAGCGCGGGGACCGAATCCAGAAATTCCGTAACGAAAAAACCTCACGCTCCCCACTCCGACGGGCACGGAGGCGTGGCTTGTTTATTGGGCATAATCCAAAGCCAAGTTATGATAGTAGATGGACGGACGGACGGACGGACGGACCGACCGACCGACCGACCGACCGACCGACCGACCGACCGACCGACGGACGGACCGACCGACCGACCGACCGACAGACCGACGGACAGACGGACAGACGGACGGATGGACGGACCGACCGACCGACCGACCGACCGTCCGTCCGTCCGTCGGTCGGTCAGTCGGTCGGTCCGTCCATCCGTCCGACCGACGGACGGACGGACGGACGGACGGACGGACGGACGGACGGTCGGTCGGTCGGTCGGTCGGTCGGTCGGTCGGTCGGTCGGTCGGTCGGTCGGTCGGTCGGTCGGTCGGTCGGTCGGTCGGTCGGTCGGTCGGTCGGTCGGTCGGTCGGACGGACGGACGGACGGACGGACGGACGGACGGACGGACGGACGGTCGGTCGGTCGGTCGGTCGGTCGGTCGGTCGGTCGGTCGGTCGGTCGGTCGGTCGGTCGGTCGGTCGGTCGGTCGGTCGGTCGGTCGGTCGGACGGACGGACGGACGGACGGACGGACGGACGGATGGACGGACGGACGGATGGATGGATGGATATTGCATAGCTTCTATCGAGGGCGTGCATTGTCTAACGTCGTTTGTTTTCGGCAGTCTTGTTGATAAAAAATGATATGCAATAGCTTTACCGCGGCAGTCCCCGAGTGCCACACGTCTTTTTTTTTATTACTAGGGACCCGCTTCGCTAAGGTTTATATGATACTAGCAGCGAACCGCGGTTTCACTCACGTAGTTCCCGTTTCCGTGGGAATACGGAGATAAAATATAGACTATGTGTTATTCAGATATTATGTATATAAACTATATAAAAGTAAAGTTTCATCAAAATCCGTTTAGTATTTTTTGCGTGAAAAAGCAATAAATTCGTATCGATCTAAGCGTACACACGGCGGAAAGTGACTCTGTTTATACTATGTAGAGATAACATTAATGTATACATCTATACACAAGATTTAAGATATGGCTCCCCCTATATGTATTTTTCAGAGTGAAAAATCGCATTCTTCTTTCATAAGATGTAAACTTCCTGCCAAAAATAAAAAAATCGATCAATCAGCTTTGTGGTCATCACACGCCTAAGCAGATCAATTGCATTGCAACTCGACTCTATAAATGCACTGAATCTTACGAAGGTTTGCTAATTGTTTAATGAAGATGTTTTCTTTCATATTATATTCAAAAACTCATTATCACAGTCAACTTCACTACGAGTAATAGCGATAGCACTAAAGAAAATCTGTCGCTATTCTGAACGTAATAAGGTATCAATGTCAAAGTGATGTGCAGTCAAGAGCACATGCCTATATTGCCCATGGCATAATAATATTAATTACTCAACCGGATATTCCCTACTCGTGCAAAACTAGGTCATGTGCTTGTCACATGGTTCACCCGTCTACGTCACAATGGTGACGTAGTTTTGTGACGACTTGGAATGGAAGACCCTATATTATTACACATAGATATTTCACGTCCTTCGACGGAATAATTCCTCCAAATTTATTTGGAGTTTACCGGTGAGGTGTGAAAAGGTGACATAGCAAATTATCTATTTATTCATTGTTTTTTTAAACTTACGCCTACCCCTGTATCCCCAGGGGTAGGCAGAGGTTTTCCATTTCTGGATATACCCACTTTTCACCAAGAAAAATATTCTTTGGACCCCTAAACGTGATAGGTGGTGAGCCCATCGCCGGACCGGGTCTGTTTACACATTGGAGCTTGAAAATACTTGCCAAACTGCATATTAGTTTGTTGGAAGTTTGCACTCTGTTTTAGCAATAAACACTTATTGCTAATACATAACTATCTTATTCGTTACTAGCGACCCGCCCCGGTTTCGCACGGGTGCAATGCTAATACTAAAACCTTCCTCTTGAATCACTCTATCTATTAAAAAAAACCGCATCAAAATCGGTTGCGTAGTTTTAAAGATTTAAGCATACATAGGGATATAGGGACAGAGAAAGCGACTTTGTTTTATACTATGTAGTGATGCTAATATTAAAGAGGTATGTGTTTGTATGTTAGGTATAATCTAATTGAACCTATTTTTAAAAAGTATTTTACTAATAGTAAGCTTTATTAATCTTACTTTAGGGATGTATTTTACTCTTTTAGTATTAAACCAACCGGAGACGCCACTAACAGGCGTTCCCCTCTGCCAAAAAAAAAAGTGTCGGTCAACGATAATACCTCGTATATACAACTAGTTTTTTTGAGTTCTCGGAGTGCTCGGATTGGCAAATGTATTTGTGTGCATCTAGTTCAAGCTAGTGTTTAATTGTTTTATCAAAAAGTGCGTTTGTTTTAACATTATTTGTGTGCGTTTTCTTCTCCCCCCCGCAGATATTGGCAGACTTTTTTGCAAAGAAACTAGTGCGCGTGCGTTGGCTTAATACTCAAAGATTTTACTATGATAAACCGAAGCGAAGCGAAGGTCGATAGAACTACATAATTAAACTAGCTATTTCCACGACTACAATCCCATTACAGAACAAAAGTAGCCATTGTCTTGGGTACACGCTATCTCCGTCATCAAAATTGGTTTAGCGGTCGTGAAAAAGTAACAGACAGACTTTTCCATTTAATGTGGAAGTTTATTATAAGTCTAGACTTAAAACCGTGACTCATTCGTCTCTTCCAAGTTTTGATGGAGGGCCTAGCACCTCTTGAAACAAGCTTAAAACAATATTGTTTTAATACTGTCTTCTGTTTGAATACTATCTTCGTACGACGACGTACTTATTTATTTATTTTTATTTGGGGACCTTACAGCTACGTTTACAAATTATTAGTCCTTGTGGACAAGTACATGCTAATTTCAACCTTCCACGAAATATAAATATCAAAACTTATTAATACAACATAGCAACTAAATAGTAAGTATCATTAGACCAAGTATTGTAATAAGTTTACTTATATTGAATTAAATTATAATTATTATAAATGAAAGTTGTTTTAATGTTATATATCCAAGCCAATAACTTGCCTTATTTATGCTTATTTTAATAATTGAAATGCTAAACCGCTATATTATAATACCTTAATGTGCTTTTATGAAGTGTATAAATTAAAATGTATAAATTAAAGTGTCTAAATTATAACAAAAAAAAAAAGCACATAGAAAGCTTCTACAGTGGAGGAAAAAGAAGGTGAAATAAACGTGCGCGAGCAAAAGCTAGTTAAAATATAATATAACATACAGGGGACAAAGCAAAGAAAATATGAAACCAAAAAATATTACCTAAGGTCGTATGTCTAGTTTAATTCGAATGAATTTCTTTTATAATGGCAAATGACAGCTCGCGTTCATACTAACTGACATGACAAATTCAAATTCAAAATTCATTTATTTCAGTAGGTATATAAAATACACTTTGAATGACGATTGAGATCAAAAGTTTTTGTATGAAAATATTCCCAATGCCCCTCTATGCCCTATTATATTTAAATCTCTTTGCTTTTATCTAAGGTCACGAGTCAAAAATAGAGCTCCTAGACTATGACGGCTTTATTACAGTTTTACACTTAGGTACCTACCTATTTATAAATAGTAAATGGCGTGCTTTGTTGTCTATTCCCATTGTGTTTCCACAACTCAGCGCTTTAATGCATCATTGCCCACAGAGAACTAAATTCCGCGTGGAAATCAGTAAAGCTGTAATTCTGTGAGGCAACGCAGGGATTTATTCTTTGAAATAGAATTCAATTTCGCAGAGCAAACCTTTAACTCTTGTCATTGTTGTCGGGCTTAATTTTGTGATCTAAACTTTTCTTTTGTTACTTACAATCGCTAGATATAAATCGGACTCGTGAAAATCTCGAGATTAACTATCTCTGTATCACTAATAGTATAAATCAAAATCGCTTCCCGCTGCCTGTCTGTAAATATCTTTAAAACGTTTTTTTAATAGGTAGAGTGATTTAAGAGGTAGGTTTTAGTATCAGCATTGAACCCGTCAAAAGCCGGGGCGGGTCGCTAGTATATTATACAGTTGAAAACACTCTGTATATACCTACAGATAGCCCGACTTTTAGACGGGTAGGTATCAAGATACCAGATTTTACGTTAGACCGGTAGGTACCTACTGTGAAATCCTCATCAAAGGTTTAGTAATTTTTGGGGTATTTGCGTTCAAACACACGGATAGACAGACACTTATGAAAAAAATAATTTATTGGCTACTATTGATATTATACAGACTCCTCATATTGTTTTCTTAAATACCTACAGGCATTAGCCAGTAACAATTTTGTTATTATGTATTTTCTATTTGAGATTTTTTAAGTAAGATAAAAGCTGGAAAGCTTCGGAAGCTGCGAACACAAAAAAAAATTAAAAAATATAGTGAAATTGGTACTTACTGTTCACTTAAACTACACTACATGCTAATAATTATCAACAAAAGTGCACTAAATCTTCAATTGAGTACCTACACATTCTTTTCCACCACTTTTGAGACGTTGATTGTGGTTTTGGTTCAAAAATTGTTATCGTTCAAAAATAGCCATCATCATCATTATCATCGACAGCCAACAATCAAATCAAAACAATCTCCGACGGAAGCCTACCGGATGTTAGCTGGTGTTGGGCCAGTCACCTTACTGTCAGATTTTTCGAGCCACCCAAGGGCATCTTACGTAGCTTAACGAATTCCTTTGTGCGTAAACACAAAGAAAACCGGTACCGATGGTTTATAGTGCCTTCCGGAACGCGGAATAGCTGTGGCATAATACTCTTTCATTGCTTCGACTGGTGCGTTACAAACGCATTGGCATCGCAGGGCAACGAATGCCTCGCCAGCAGGCGTATTCATGGAGATTCGATATTCGACTCGGTATCGGAAAATCTGTCTAATCCTTATGTCAAATATCAGGGCCGGATCTATCATATGGCTATTTTGGGCTTCAACCCAGGGCCCCGTGGATTCTAGGGGCCCCCAGCTAAGTCAAGTCAAAGTCAAAAATAGACGACAATACAAGAAAATCTATAATACTATTAAATTAAACTGATCGTAAGGTTTGCAGCCCTGTAAATCCTGCGATTAATCAAACCCATTCAATTCATTTAATTCAAGTCTACGTTGTGTTGGTACTCATCACACACATCTCACACATCTCGAAACCTTTCGACAGATTTTCGAATGTCGAATCTGCGTGAATACGCCCGCTGTACTGCTTCCATTGTCCAAGCGGGAAACGGAAATATTCGCTAAGCTGACGTTCGTTTAGTTTTAACAGGCCTTTCCAGCTCCGCAGTTTAGGTATACTCGACAGGTGAGTAGCAAGGGGCGTCGGCGACAGACTGCCAAGCGTTGACCGTGAATGCACACGTATGTTGTTATTTTATTCGTTTTGTCTAACTAATACTCAAAGGAAAGTACCTGAGTGGGCCCTCTGTGCGTTAGTACTATTATATATTCTGTGGTTGTATTAACTATTAAGGCCAACCCACACAAAAGCGAGATAGCGGTCGCGATCCGGTAGCTGTTTTTGAGTGATGACATTTTGTAGTTGTATACGAGCTATGTGACATTCGACATGCAAGTCGCATTATGTTGGCTTTCGGTATTTTTAACCCCTCACCCCAAAAAGAAAGGGGTGCTATAAGTTTTGCTGCTGTCTGTCTGTCTGTCTGTCTGTGCGTCTATCTATCTGTGGTACAATAGTTCCCAAACGAATGAACCGATTTCGTTTAGTTTTTTTGTATCATAGATAATTTTATCCCGAGTGTTCTTAGCCATGTTTCATGAAAATCTGTTCAGCCGTTTGTGTTTATATGTATTTATTGTGTCGGCGGTTTTATATTTTTTTTATTTAATGTTATTGTTATACTTACCGGTGTTGCCAATAGAATTCGCAAAATGTTATTGAAAAGTATGAGGCTGTATGAAAACCATGATATTTTTTGTAAAAAAAAAAGTAGGTATCACTATTAAATACTATTAATGTCATGACGTAATATTTTTCGCAAAGAGTTGTCACGTATCAAGATTACGGAATTTCCTAGGTCACCTCAAAGTATGTCACCAAAGCAGGATGTCACTGTCAAAGGCACTAGTCAAAAATGAGATAGAATAACATTTATTTACAAGTCAAAAAGAGCAGTGATAGCCCGGACGGTTAAAGAGCCGGCCGAAAATCAGTGAGGCTCGGGTTCGAATCCTGGCATGTACCAATGAGTTTTTCAAAACTTACGTACATATTTATCACTAGCTCGACGGTGAAGGAAAACATCGTGAGGAAACCCGCAGGTCTCAGAATTAATTCTGAGACATGTGTAAACAGACCCGGTCCGGCGATGGGCTCACCACCTATCACGTTTAGGGGTCCAATAAATCTCGTGAAATGTGGGTATATCCAGTAATGGAATACCTCTGCCTACCCCCTCGGGGATAAAAGGCGTGAGATTATATATTCAAAATAGAGTTCTTGGACGGGATTTTTTTGCGTACTTTTCTGGACTGTAATTTGCATTTAACATGACTAAGTATATTTAACAATTAATAAAGTAAATACTCGTGTATAACTTCGGCTCTTCTTCTTCGGACCTTACGTCATATTTTATTCCAGACGGTAAAAAAAATCATCCATTATTTCCAGATGAGTGGTGTTGGTAGTTGAGCTTTAGATAATAGCGATTCCCAGAACAAAGTATTATACATTTTGGCATAACAAAATAAAAGAAAATTGCCAATTTTCGCAGAATTCGCATTGTATTTAAATAAATACATACAAAAGCGTACCAAATAACCACAGAAATTGATTTGAAGTAGGTATTACTTACTTTTCTATACCTACTATTACGTCAGAACATTTCTTCTACTTCCCTTTTTTCGAGAAAATACGGAAATTTTAAAAAAAATAAAATAAAATAAATAATCTCACGCCTTTCATCCCCGAGGGGGTAGGCAGAGGTATTCCATTACTGGATATACCTACCCACATTTCACGAGATAAATTGGACCCCTAAACGTGATAGGTGGTGAGCCCATCGCCGGACCGGGTCTATTTACACATGTCTCAGAATTAATTCTGAGACCTGCGGGTTTCCTCACGATGTTTTCCTTCACCGTCGAGCTAGTGATAAATATGTACGTAAGTTTTGAAAAACTCATTGGTACATGCCAGGATTCGAACCCGAGCCTCACTGATTTTCGGCCGGCTCTTTAACCGTCCGGGCTATCACTGCTCGGAAAAATTTACCACTTACTCATTCCTCAACATTTCTACATATTATACAAATGGGCATAATTGCCATGTCAGATACCCTTCGGTGGCTTGAAACATTCTGACTAGTGGTCAACTAGCTTAATTCCATCTCCCAAACCGCGGTGGGCTCGCGTTTGAGATAATAGCCCATACTTCCTCGTGTGTGAGGTGTAAAAGACCCTTAGGCCAGCCTCGGGCTGTTACATGTTGATGATGATGATTTGGTTTCTTGCCTGTCTATTTGTTTGTATGTCTACTAGGCCATTTTAAATCTAATTAAAGTCACATATTCTATTCAACATTGGAATGTAGTATTAATTTATCCCTTTACAACCGAAGAAAATAATTTACTTAGACTTCCTTGAAATTCACATGACTTTTTCATAGGTGCCTAAGTATCATGTTAAAAATAAATTTAAAAATCCTGAAGTCTCTGGTTTCCTGAAAACTTAACCTCACGAGCAGGGGGGTTAGGAGATAGCTCTAGAGTGAGTTTTGTCTACTTTGGAGATATTTTTGATACTAAATGAAAATTTAACTAATTAAACAGTCTTTATAATCATCAGTCATTTATTCTCTCACTCCTCACTCAACCTTTTCCTCTTCTTCCACTAGCCTGTCCTCTTCCTCTAGCCTGTTCTCTTCCCGTAACCCGCCCTCTACCTCTTGCTCTTGACGTTTCCCTGCCTGATCTGCGTCTAGTGGATTTCCTGTTTCTGGATGTTGTTGGCATAGGTGGTGGTGCCTCATCCACTTCGGAGAATTCATCGCCAGAGCCAGATCCACTATGTTCTAGGTGATTTAAGACTCTCGCAACAATATCTTCATCATCATCAGCAAATTCCTCAACTTCTGAGTCATTCTCATTTGCTTATATTTGTGCAACTTGGTCATCCTTGAGGGGTTTTCCTAAAAATAAAGATATTAAACGATTATACGAACAGGAAAATTATGTTTAGTTACAAAATATATGAATATATATTTAGTACGTATCACCTAACCTACACGATTGTGCGTCCTTGATTTTGAGTCACAATATACGCATAAGTAAGCATGGTAGTTTCAAATTACATACATATAGGTATAAAACAATACTTATTAAAGTAAATCACACAAAAAAAACAATAGAAATTGTATTTATTTAATAAATAACTAAATACTTACCCGGGCGAGTTTTCGCGGCAAAAAATGCAGCCATCCTTCATAGTGGTTACGGGCTACTAACAGGTTCATACTCGTTCGTAAGAGGCTAGCGCGTGTTTTTTCCAAGAACTAGATAGTCTCACAATAGATCGAAGCCAGTTACGTCTCGAAAAGTCAATTTGTGTACCCGCCAGAATTTTTTAAAATCAAATCTTACTATCGTATCAAGTCGGTTGTAAAGGGTTATAGGATGTATATTATCTTTCTTATCTATAACCACTTCGGAAGGCGTTCTAGCTAAGGAGGAAGCGGAGTAAGAACCCAAACACGTTGTACAGTCAAGAGCACATGAAACTTTACACTTGTAGTGCGAGTCTGACCTCTAAAGCGATTGCAAATTGGACTTTGTAACGTTCAACGTTACAAAGTCCAATTTGCCAAGCTCTACGTGCTCTTGACTGTACTAATAGTTATTTTTCATTAATTTATTAAGTAGGTTTATGATTTGTTCAGAAGATCCTTAAACAAACAACTTACAGTCTAAAAATATTCAATTCATTTACAAATTGAGTGACATCACAAAAATTATAAAAAATCGTACCCAACGAGATTCTCAACATTTTCAATCTACATAATTTTAAAGCTCGTTCGGGTATTTAAATATTGTCGCTGGATTTCTGAGATGTCTTTGTAACTTGTGGAATATCGATAATGATTTGTGTAATAAAAATTTATCACTTGCTCGACGATGATCCCAGAATTTATTCTGAGAAATGTGTTAAAGATCCGGTCCGGCGATGGGCTCACCACCTATCACGTTTAGGGTTCCAACGAATATCTCGTGCAATGGGTATGTCCAGAAATGGAATACCTTTGCTTTTATTTTTTTTAATATATTATGTAATACTGAATGCTTACTGCACCAAGAGTAGAGTAATATTTTTGAATTTTATTGGTGAGTTTATTTCTTTAGTGAATTTTGGTAACATAAACATTCATAAACGGTGACGAATTTTGAAGTGTGAGATATTGCTTCTTTTTTCTGCAGTGTCAAAAGCTACATTTTTACCTGACTGCATCAAAAAGAGGTTAATGTTTTTTGAAATATTTTCTATGAGGTGCTTCTTCGATCTTTTTTTTTCTTATTAGTATTATCTAGGTAGGTACTTGTATTATATACAAATCTATTAAGTTGTTGAGTTTAAATATAGATAGGTACTTAAAATTACAGCAGCTACTTTTTCTTCGGCAAAAAGATTGTCATTGATGTTACACCTGAAACAAAAATTAATATGCATAAGAATAAAACTTTTTTAACCTAACCTCGAGGTATATATTAACCCCATAGACGTAGTATATGTATAAATATCTCCATGACCTACCCTATCCAATAAAAAAGAATAATCAAAACCATCAAAAACATAAATGTGAAATGAGAGCCAAGTTCAATATTATGCCTTGGTTGTTGACTTCGACGACAAAAGGAGTGAGATCTATATGGGTGCCAAGTTCAATGGTCAGTCCTGAAATTTATTTATAACAACATAAAATATATTTTCGTCTTATAACTTAAGATAATATATTGTAGCCTGAGGTCTGACTTGGCTAGTTTTCACATATGCTATATTTTATTCTCATATTCCCATGGGAACGGGAACTAAGCGGATGAAACAGTGCAGAACGGCTAGTATAAAATATTATACCACCATTTTAAAAAAACATGAATTAATCAATTCTAAGATATTGCCACGATTTAAATACTCGTCGATTTGAGAACTTGCTCCTTTTTTACGGTTAAAAAGTGCATTACCTACCACCGACGGCACGCAAAAATATTTTTTATAAATCATCTATTTACCTATTAAAAAGAAGATTTGATAATTCAGAATACTAAAGTATATTTTTGGGCAACGTTCAAAACCAACAATAATGTAATACAATCGACAAATACCGCAGTTGAAAATGAACAAATAATATTTACAGTTCGTATTTACACAATTATAATGACCTCAAATCCAACAGTACGAAAATCAATTCTGATTACCACAGCCAATATTTCCATTCCATTATTAGTGAAGTAAGTATTTATTAATTGGAATTTCTGAGAATTAATATTAATTCATATATTTTCGTGTTCAGCAAAATCTCGTAACTGTAAAACGTAAAAATATTATCCAAAAGATTTCCTTAACTTTAAGCAGTCTTAGCTCCGTTAAATTAATCGTCGCAAAATATTTTAACGCAGAAAACAATTTCATCAAAACGATAAACTTTCCCGGATATTCAGTTAATGGTAATAAATTATAATTAACGCCTGCAAAAATGAAGCCTGCCGAGTTTCCTTATTAAAGTTACTTTGCATCAACTGCGCCTTTTTATATTAATAATAAAACCGGAAAAGAGATAAAGCACTAAGACCCCAGTTCGCCAACACTAAATACCGTTCAGAATAGAATCAATCCCCAAAACTATACCACTGCGCATCATAAGTGACAGTGTCGTCGCACACATATCAACTGGGAAGCGGAGCAGTAGCGCCTCAACTCAAGCCGTTTAGAATTCTTTGTATGAAATTCTGCGCTACAACGCACACTAATCATCAGTATTGTAATAGCATCGCCTCGCCTCGGGGCAAGCTCGAGCAAGATAGGCGAGGCGGTGACGATCCGTACCCGAGTTGATATCAAAATCAAAATCAAAAATCAAAAATATTTATTTATCTAATAACATGTATTGTATGGATGGGTTGATGCACCCTGATATGATATGTGTGCAACCTTTAAAGTTATGTGATACTATGTTAAACGCAAGATTATAAGTTGACACTTATTTATGATAAATTGATTACTAGCTGATCCGCGCGGTTTTGCCCACCCAAAACAAACATTTTTACAAACTTTGAATCTTACTTAGGTATTTATATCTAATCAAAAGCCTAAAAAATAAGTGAAACTTATTTAGCTTCTAGCTTTGCAAATGGCGTAATTTCCCAACAAAGTTTCATCCCCTATTTCAAGCCCTTACAGACACATAATAATTAATCGTTGGACGCAATTCGCACACGGTTATTTCGTCCCAAACTAGGCAAGGATGGGTACTAAACACTTATCAACATACTTAGATAAGTATTACACACCCAGACACGAGGCCAACAGACATGTTCTTGAGCACAAATGTTGGCTCCTCGCCAGAAAAAAATTTCACGGCATGACTCGATTTGTACAAATGTAAACAGACCTTAAACTCATATAAGTATAATCAAAATTTGAAACAAAAATACAAACCGACTTCAGAGAATAAACAGATTATTATTTGCATATTCAACATTCATCACCTACTATTAAACTAATGATAGCGAGTGATTTCCTGATATCCGTTGCGGCGTTCCTTTCTCCACCTGAAGTTCTGCATCAGATTTTATAAAACTTATATTATATGGAACAAACCTTTAAGTGTACTGATTTAATCTAAATAGCTTCAGATTTGACGGAGTTAATGATTAACATACCATGCATTGTATTGTACATACCTTAAACTTAGAGAATAATTTAATAATATTGTAATTAATAATATCGTTTTTAATTTAAGATTAGTAGTAAAGTTGTTAACTGTTTCTTTGTGTATATTGTGTATTGTTCAAGCAAATAAAGTGTTTATATTCTATTCTATAAGTTTGTGTAAAATGCATGATATTTTTTTTTGTTGAACGAAATAAACAGTTTTTTTTTTAAATCCGCGATGATTTGAGAATCTCCTCCTTTTTTTAAGTCGATTAATCAGTTAATAACCGCCGGTTCCAATTGGAATCGAGACACAATTAAAAATCTATTGTGTCTGTGATTTATGGTCTGA
This sequence comes from Ethmia dodecea, assembly GCA_963855545.1. Lineage (NCBI taxonomy): Eukaryota > Metazoa > Arthropoda > Insecta > Lepidoptera > Depressariidae > Ethmia > Ethmia dodecea. The sequence goes on along the minus strand of OY979456.1, from coordinate 11,733,120 downwards.
GAGGTTAAAAAGAAGAAACTGAGTAACTGTTCGATTAACACACAGCCTTAAATTATTTCAATGAGCATCTTAGTGCTTTAGGAACTTTAGGAAATTCCCACGGGAACGGGAATAAAAAGGATCCAGATGAAAAACTTACTGATCATGACTCCAGCCAGTGTAAACAGAGGCACAGCACATCCCATGTTTAGCAGTATCGGAAATGTAATGTTACCAACCAGCGTTCCCAATCGACCAGAAGTCATGGTCATCGAAATGGCTAGCGTTCTGAAAAAAAAAAGTAAATAGGTAGGTATATGCCTTCTTCTTGAACAACAAATTCCGTGTTTGTTGCATTGTTGAAATGAAACGCTAAATAGGTAGGTACGCCCACGTATAGTTCCCGTTCCTGTGGGAATAAAATATAGCTTATATGTTACTCAGTGATAATGTATCTTTCCACTGGTGAAAAAATTTTTAAAATCGGTCCAGTAGTTTTTGCGTTTATTCGTTACAAACATACAAATCTTCGACCACCAAGCAGGCGACTTTCTCGCGCAAAGGATAAGTATTGCCATCCAGCGCGGGTATGCCCCTGCGTGATGGCCACCTTGCCAAGGGGACCTCATTTTTTAAATCTATTGTAGTTTAGTTTTAGTTTTACCTTAACTTTTCTTTTTTACCTCTATGTCTTAATATAAATAAATTACTTACAGAAAGTTAGGTATAAGAAGTAGGTTTAAAAAAGTACAAAATCACTTGTGAATCTTATATACACTTCATAAACTAGCTTCAAAAGTTCTAAAGGTGTCTTTAACCCTTTGTCGCCGAGTCTGGATCAGATCTTGTAACGACAATAGATAGAATCCTATTGACCTTTTGTCTCGGGTTGGAGACATGGATTCAATAGGCGTAGATAAGGGTTTATCGCCCTATTTCAATGTGCCTGTTTGGTTTCGCTAAGAGGTACTATTTTGTACTCCCATTTCATGTTCAGAAGCTAAATATCTATTGTGAAAGTTACATGTAATCGTAGCTTCCATTTATAAACTGGGTCTATTCAAAAGAGTGAATGGGTTGCCTAGACATGCGTACAAACTTACTTCACCTTCAGCCTCTAGAAAATGTTGGCAACGCAAGAATTTGGACACAATTAAAATGTGACGTACAAAATTTAATCCTGTATTGTGACGTAGAAATAATATGTAGGTATGACGATATAAAAATATAAGTAGGTATTTGGAATCAAAGTGAATAAATAAATTGTAAATAATGATTATTGTAAATAGTTGTAATCGATGTGTAATTGTAAAGGTACAAAAGTGTAAAATTATATGGAAGAAATTTTTTCATATACATCAATCACTTTTCCATATACACGTGTACACGTCGTACGAATTTCTTTAAAGTTCTTCCTATACAAATTTCGTTGATAGCGCAACTAACCCCTTTCTAACAAAAAATTCAAATCTATAAAATAGAAAAGAAAAGTGGCTGTAAATTCAGACATTCAAGAAATCCCCTAAAGGTTCTTTTGTACCTTTTTTCTACGAGCCCATAAAGAACCCTAGGAGATGATCATAATTCCTACGCTAGGCAAGTTCGGAAAAAAGTAATTCAAGACACTAACCTCGTTGTTGTCGGAAAAACTTCAACCGTTGTTGCTTGAAGCAAACTCATCATGGCTTGACTAGCCGCCATCGTGGCTGCGAATAGCGCCACTACTTCCGTTTTAGACCGCGACCATCTTAGCCCCAAAGTTGCTCCAATGGTAATAACTCCGGCAACCATCAATATACTTTTTTTCCCTACTTTGTTTACAAGAAGCCCGCTTATTATGTAAGGCAATAAACAGGCTAACCCCAAGATGATACTGTTTATATAGGTCTCCGCACCGCTCTTGGTCTGAAATTTACAAGAAACAGTATTTTCAGCAAGAAAAAATAGTTCGAATGCCCTTGATATTCAGGCATAATGTGAATGAATGAGAGAATCATTGTAAGAATGTATAATAATTTTGCAGAAGGTTATAAAGAGAGGGGAAAACCAAAGAAAAGATAGATGGATTATGCAATAAGGAAGTGAATGCTGTAGATATTACGGTTGATAGCAATAAATGGAATAGAAAGGCTTAGGTACTGCGCCAACACCAAAAGAAAATCAGGATGAATGTCTTCGATATTCAGTTTTAGGTTAGAATTACTTTTGATCATAGTTAAGCTTATGCTTATTAGTTTTGTATTATATTATCAGGTGCCCAGCAGCGTTGCCTGAGAAGAATTAATTTTTCTGCTCTTATGGGAATTTTGATTAAAAACATTATTAATTAGTTTTTGCTTAATAAAAAATTCCAAATTTCAGTTTCTTGAGATTGTGCTTTGATAAATCCTTAAGAAAAGAATCTGTTTATAATATTGTATAAAATGTGCACATTTGCCATAACTTGTAGTGGAAAAGTGCTCAAGGACCATTTTGTTTTATAAAGTGCTACAAAGCATAAAGACCTTTTCAGATTGATATGATTACTTACAACAATATTGTACCCTTAGATACCCTTTCTTACCCTTTCTGTAGATACCTAATAATTTTCGTATAGATTCAATTTCACAATATTCTCGGCGGAACATTAAAAAGACGCATCGTCGTTGTACCCGCTAAGGCCACTGAAACATATTATTCTCGCAAAATCTATTTTCGCTCGCATCTACGAGTATGTAACACGTTTGTTGACAAGGAAATTATTGTTGGTGATGTAATGATTGATGATGAGTCTGATAATCACCGGTACGCAAATTTCTTGGATCGTCGAGTTGACAGCATTCCTCATCCTCAAGTCGTGAGTGTACGAATCTAACATAACACAAAGATCATGATTCGTTTCCTCGTTATTGCTGTAATGTTCCACGATTGTGGACAACTGAGGGAACCACAGTCGTATTGTGTTGTACCTGAAACCAACAGTATATTTGGGGTTCCGTAGTCAACAATATATAATCTCACGCCTTTTATCCCCGAGGGGGTAGGCAGAGGTATTCCATTACTGGATATACCCACATTTCACGAGATTTATTGGACCCCTAAACGTGATAGGTGGTGAGCCCATATTCAACAATATTGTTGTATATTGTAAATTTGGCTTCTGTCATGCGCAGAGTACCAAATTTTGTTTATTTGCTAGATATTATTGACAAAAATATTACTATTGTAATTTACCTCGTATTTACTTGATATAATTTTTAATAACTTATTTACCAAATATGAATTGTACTCTATACTATACCATGTAAGTAACTAAGTAACATTCAAAGAAAATAAATACTTACAGTTTTACTACTTATTGCGAACTGTTAGTACCTACTAGAAAGCTACATACACCTTGTAACGAACTAGCCAGTCGGCCACCTAGAATTGTGTTAGACCAGGACGTGCTATCTTTTTTGTGTCTCGAGGAATTTTGCGACAAATATTTCAAACCGGCGTTTGTAATGGGTGAGTACTCTTTTTTCTGTCCTCTATGTATATGTGATTATTTAACATTGGGTTTAGAAATTTCATTATGTGATGTAAACAAGTATTTACTTTACATATGTAAATAAACAATAAAAACATGGAACGCGTTGTCTTCAAGAGCGTAATAACGGTCATTTTCTCTATTACCTGTTCATCTTTCACCTGCCTATTAAATACAGGTGAATAAAAATATACAGCATTTCTGTATGCGCAGCTAGTAAAAATGTATCTTATTGCATTGTGGACTGTGCTACTTTTACTGGTCATAAATTCACACTAATAATATATTTTATATTTTTTAAATTTAAGTGTATATACACACACCGGCACAATTAGCGGAACAGAAAAAAAAAGGAGAAAAAAGAGGGAATTTAGAACAATGAATGAAACAACAATTAAATTAACATGTTTTGACATTCATTTGTAACACCATACTTAAAATTTTATAAAAATAAAAATTAAATTAAACAAAATGCATTTTTCTTCGATTTTTAATTATAGAGAAACAGCAGAAAATTCAAGATTTTCCAAAGTTTAACAACAATTTCAATGACTGTTCAATATCGAGTGTTTCCTCCTCGTGCTCTGATGAGGGTTTCCATCCGTCTGGGCATGCTGCGGATGATGTTATCAATGGTTTCTTGGGGCAACCTCTGCCATTCTTCAAGTAATGCGTTTCGCAACTCGTTGAGATTATTGGGAGGGGGCATTCTTGACTTTACACTCCTCTTTAGCAAGTCCCAGACGTGTTCTATAGGGTTCATATCGGGGGACCGTGCTGGCCACTCCATCACCGTTATACCAACATGGTTTAGGTATGTCTGTACTGTGCGAGCACTGTGAGCCCGAGCATTATCCTGCATTCGAATGAAGTTGTTACCAATAAAGGGGGCAAATGGCACAACATGTTCTTCTAAAATCTCCCTGATATACCGATCAGCATTCAGATTCCCGCCATCGACCACTACCAACTCCGTACGAGCTCCTAAACATATTCCTCCCCAGACCATAATTGAACCGCCGCCATATGCAACTGTATTTTCAAAATTAGACTGGATATACCGTTCTCCTTTGCGTCTCCATACTCGCTGCCTTCCATCAATTTGATTTAACATAACTCTGCATTCATCAGTAAAAAGAACCTGTCCCCAGTCGTCGAAGTCCCAATCACGATGTTCACGACCAAAGTGTAGACGGTTTGTGCAATGATGTCTCTCAAGTTTTGGGGCTTTGGCGGGCACATACGAGCCTATACCCACTTCTGCGAATCTTCTACGAACTGTCCGCTCACTCATCCTTACTGCTCGTACCTCTTCCAGTAAATTTCGAGCCTGCACCGCCGTTAGTCTCGTGTTCCGTCGGACTTGAAGTTGGAGAAAACGGTCATCCCTCCTTGAAGTACACCTTTTCCGGCCTTGTCCTCTCCTTCTCACTAGAGCATTCGTCAATCTGTATCGTTGGATGCTACGATAAATCGTTGATAACGATCGACGAAGGCTTCTGGCAATCGATCTGTAGGTTTGACCATTTCTCCTCATTTGATCTGCCCTAATGATTTCTGATGGCGTTAAATCAGGCATAATTAGATGCTCGTAAATTATCAATATGCGAAAAAACTCAAAAGCCTCAAAAACTGCAATTCAAAGCTTTTCAAATGGAATTCACGAACCTTCTAAAAACGGACAAGCGGTGGAAAAAATGAATCAATGAAAATTAAAACAAAAGAATGAAAAAAAGGGCAGTCGCTTAGTATTCCATTTTTAAATTAAAACCCAAATTTAAAAAAAGCTTGTTTAGCCGGCCAGTAACACGCAAAAATGCGTAAATACTCCCTTTTTTTTTCTGTTCCGCTAATTGTGCCGGTGTGTGTATTTTAACACACCGACAAAATGGTAGAAAAAAAATTAGTTTATCTCCCCTACACGTAAAGTGGGGATGTTCTTTTTTCTCCTCGTTCCCATGATACGGCATGTCGTAGGTCGGTTAAAAATATGCTAATATGTGAAAACCAATGTATTTCATCATTTATTTGTATAGGGTTGAATAATGCTATACCAGAATATACATGTCAATCTATAAAATCATAAGCTTTTTAGCTCTATGCATCTTGAATGGGAAGGTGCTGATAGGTTCGCAACGAGTCTATAATCTCTGCCTTATGGTACAGAGGCGTAATATTATGTATGTAATTTAATTTAATTGTATACTTACAGAAACATAATGAGGAAATTCATTAAACAAAATAAAGCCAGATATGGAAGTAATGGCTTTTTGAACAAAGGCTTAACGTTATGCAGTCCGATTACCAAATTGTGTTTAAGTGTAGATTCCACGTTTCTCTCCCGGGTCTCGTCTTTAATTTGTTTCTCTTTATCTTTCCATAAATCTTTGTACTGTAAAAATATATATAGTATTATGGTACCTAATAAATGGTAGTACAGAGCAGTGATAGCCTTACGGTTAAAGAGCTTGCTTCACATGATGAAAATCAGTGAGGCTCGGGTGAGAATCCTCGTATATACCAATGATAATAATAAATAATCTCACGCATTTTATCCCCGAGGGGGTAGGCAGAGGTATTCCATTACTGGATATACCCACATTTCACGAGATATATTGGACCCCTTAACGTGATAGGTGGTGAGCCCATCGCCGGACCGGTTCTATTTATACCTCGTGGATATAAGGCGTTAGAATTTATTTATTTATTATTTAAATGGTAATAAATATAAAACATGGTAACTAATACACACTTAAAATAAGTGTAATAAAGCAGTAAAAAGTCTTCTACATAATGCAATGCTTTTGCAAGGCGATACAATAACTCATACCTATATTATTATGTCTTTGTGCCTATATACTTCTAATATTTAATTTTACATGACAATTTTAATATTTGCATGTCTATGTCTAGGCTAAATAAGTGATAACATACCACTTGATCCATCAGAGCTATGGTACAGTTCTTACAGAAGAAAAATAATTTCATTTCAATTAATTAAATTAATAAAAGTAGTTAATGCAATCCGTTTGTTGTAATCTTTATGTTATGAGTGTTTACAATTGTTGGTAATCCTAATAAATACATGCCTAAATAAACAATAAATGAGATAGTCCCGTCGCATTGCGCAACAATATTTTATTTTAAATTAGGGTCAGAAGTTAATGCGTGTCATACAAAGTTCCTTTGTAATTTTAGGCTCTGTGCAGACGGTGGATTGTATGGCTGGTGGATATATACAACACGTAACAGAAAAAGCGCAATTCCTGATACACCCCAATTAGTATATTAATATTAAAAAAATATGATGCAATCAAACTTTCGTTGTGTCTAACCAATGTTCTTAAATATCGATTAATAATAGCACGATTTCCATAGAAATCACTAAATTAAGCTACGCTAATTAATTTTTGGGAAAAATTTAACACATTAAAAATAGCTGATATCGAATAAGTAGTCGATACTGAACAAACTAATTTCAGGAATTGCGCTTATTTTGTTACATGTTGTATAGACGGGCAGTGATTTTATACGATTATAATAATTGTAAATGTGAATACAATATTCTAAAGGAGCGGACTGCCTGGGCTATGCAAAAACTGAAAGACAACTGACTACCGACATACAAAAAAACTGACAATGTCAAAAAAAGTTACTTCTTGGATGCTTGGTCTTAGAGGTTAAATCAAAAGCTGTTTTGCTGGCCTGTGGCCAGTCATCAACAAGTATCATTGTTAATATGCACGGGTATCACTTAACTTGTATACATAATTCTTACAGCTACTTCTGAGATTAGCCTGTGGGCTAATCTGTATGTACCTATTATCTATTATATATATATATATATATTATATATATATTGTACTATTTCGGTATGCAGACAGACGCATAACAAAAAAAAAGGCATGATTCAAATAAACTTATAAAAAACTGTGTCGGACAAAAAGTCAGCCGTCTGCTCAAAGCCTTCAAGCCTATTCAAACTGCTGCTTTAGTCGGTGCGGTTGCGTGGTTGTAACAATATCATAACAAAATCCCAAAAGTTACCCTCGTAATTATGTAATATATTTATTATTGTACCGTAAAAGAAAAAACTCTTTTGGAATCTTGGAGTCTGTCCGCCTTTTTGACAAAACCATTTTTCTTTTCATTATAAAATATACGTATTTGACACTTGGATCTTGCAAAGATATCACCGCCCCACAACTTTTTACATATTCACAGTGCTTTGTGTAATATTTTGAATCTGGAATTCTATTCTCGCCGTGACCTTTGTGGGCACATGGTTGTTGGTTACGCATTATATTTGCAAAGCACATACTTTGAAATCATTTTTAAATGATCTTAAAGAATTAAATAAGATTTTAAAGAATCATTGTCTCACGGGTAGTCATTGTCAAAATCATCCACTTATTTATTTAATAGTTGTTCCGCGCGAATTCACCGTAAGTACCGTTCCGGTGGGAATACGGGAATAAATTATAGCCTATGTTTACTTTCAGAGGCTTCTTGAAAAAGAGGCTTTCCATTGGTGAAAAAAATCGGTCTAGTAGTCGTAGATAAAAAAATACAAATTTTTCCTCATAAATACCTATTAGTGTAGATTGAACGTACCTAATTGCAGTTTCTATACAATAAATAATCTACCCGTCCCTTCTGCTCGTTTGCCCCTTTTTTTATAAAAAAAAAATCTATTGCAGATACAATTTTGTGTCTGCATTCGTACTAGCTAACACTACTGTAAGTACTATGTGTAGACGGCTTCAGAAAAACCTTTCTTCGCACCACCCTAAAGTCCCGCATCGGTCTGAATAGGCCTTAATTACTTACCGGGAATGTGTCTCGCGGTTTTCCAGTATTACTGACGTATATCCGAATGAGTATAGCTCTCGCCTCCTCATACCGGTGCTGTGAGATTAAGAACTTGGGACTTTCTGGTAGAAACCCGTACAGAATACACGCTGACAACGGACACACAGTCACAACGAGGAGGTAAATATTCCAAGAGTTTATAACTGAAATAAAAATTAAACGCTATGAGAGACTGGTGTTTTTACTACCCTCTTTTTAGTAAAGTCTATTAAAAAAATATACCTATAGTCCGAAAAAAGCGGTCAAGTGCGAGTCACACTCGCACACGTAGGGATCCGCGCCACGGCATGATAAAAAGAAACAAAAGGCCCCCCCTTTATTTTTAATTTTATTGTTGTAGCGGCAATAGTAGTAGGTACTAGTTTTATATAGATATAATGTTTTCGTTAGTATGTGTAATAACCTTATTTATACTTGATTCTCGGCTGACGGCACATCAGGCATTATAATTTGCATTCTGAAACCTGTTCAATCATTTGGATGAACGTTGTTCGATAAGTCTGCCGCTCATCTCGTTGGTGATTACCCTGATATTGTGTTAATTTGACAACGGGGCTGGTTGAATAGATACTAATACGGTAATAAGATTATGAGGTAAGCTTTTTATGTAATTGTTTGTTGTCCTAAATAAATAAATGAACATTAATACACGTTCTGTGAAAATCGATTTGATAAATTACGGTGTAGGTGTACAGCCCAGACAGACAGACCGCCGTATTGAGAGGAAGCTAAATAATAGGGTTCTTTTGGCACCCTTTAAGTTTGGAACCCTGATAACTCACCAATAGCCCCATCAAAGAAGTTATATCTCCAGTCTTGCGTCAACAGACCCCATGACACTAACGCTAATAGAAACTGGCCAAATGTCTGGAATGACGATTGACACAACATCATACGATCCCGGATATTACTGTAACAGCACTCCGATGTATACGTCATCGTGGGATTGAAGGCTGCTGCGAATCTGCAATGATAAATAAATTATGAATAAAATAAATAAGACGCTTATTCATTATTACTGGACAAAGTCAAAATGTTTTATTCAAAGAAAGTAACAAGTTCACTTATTCCCGTCCACTCAGTCCCGTTTCCGTGGGAAAAAAAGTAAGCTTTAAATTGTTGAAATAAATTTAAAAATCGCTCCAGTAGTTTCAAAGGAATTCATCCTTTCCTCTATTTCTTTAAAATTTACCTTGTTGCTACTGTGGCGCCACCATAATTTAACACAGTTTGACGGACACTTTCTACAACGGAGATCTTTCTCCTTTTACTCTGCCCTCCATATATATTCTATGAATATACTGCAGAAAATATAGGAGGTTTTCTTCTACGTCATTGACACTACTGACCACCGCACCGGTATACTCGTAGAAAACAACTAATTGGATTCAAGTAAATTTAAATGAGTGAAGCGTAAACTAGATGAAGTATTTGAGATGATGCGTGATAGGAATATTGATGTGATGTGGATGAAGCACGAGAGATCTGCCAGGTTCGTAGCAAGTGGCAGTCTATTGTCTCTGCCTACCCCAATGGGAAGAAGGCGTGAGATTATTATATATTATGACTATGTATGTTAAACACAACGGCGGGGGTAACAGACGGCTACCTGCTAAGAAAACAATACAAAATTCCACTTACAGTAAACCTTCGAAGAACTTGCTTGTAATCAACATCACATATGTTTGACTCATAGCTGATACTAGGTTGAACACAGTGATGCCCCCGTAGCCTATCAAAAGGAATATTTTCCGGCCAAAAGTGTCTGTTAGGAACCCAGCTAGTATGGAGGAGACGAGCATTCCTGAAAAAGCAAGGATTTTTTAAAGATTCAGAGGCTGTTAAAAAGTAACATATGTGATATAAGTGTATAAGTATAACGAAAAAAATCTAAATCTATGAGACTTATCTCAATGATTTAGAATGTTTTTGCTAGCCTACTTATAACATAACTAGCGGGTGCCCAGCGGCGTTGCCCGCGCGGATTCCGTTTATTCCCGTTCCCGTGTTAATTTCCGAAAATCCCTTCATAGTGGTTGCCTACGACATATTTAAGACACCTACATACCATATTTCAAATAGCGGGTGCCCAGCGGCGTTTTCCCGCTTGGATTTAGTTTATTCCCGTTCCCGTGGGAATTTCCAAAAATCCCTTCATACCAATTTCCTATGACATATCAGACACCTTCATACCATTTTTCAAGTTTCTAGGTGTTATTATTATTATTATTATATATTATTATTATTATAGTTTTTGAGTGATGCGTGCACAACCAGACAGACAGACAGACAGACAGACAGACAGACAGACAGACAGACAGACAAAAATTCCAAAAATTGGTGTTTCGGTATCTATATCGATAACTATATACACTACCGTTAAAATTTTCAAAAAATATTTAATGTACAGACACGGCCCCGTTAGAGTTTTATTATATGTATAGATGTCAAAAAAAATAAAAAAAAATCCTGACAACTTTAGAAGTAATGCAACTGTTTAGAAATCAGAACTACTTCTTCTTTGTTTGAAACACCCCTTTTATTCAGTATTTTTTTATGTAAATTAAAATTATTCTAATAATAAGTGCAGTGATAACATTACGGTTAAAGAGCCTGCTCCACAGGATGATAATCAGTGAGGCTTGGGTTCGAATCCTGGCTTGTACCAATTAGTTTTTCAAAACTTACGTACATATTTGTCACTAGCTCGGCGGTGAAGGAAAACATTGTGAGGAAACCCGCATGTCAAAGAATAAATTCTGAGACATGTGTAACAGACCCAGTCCGGCAATGGGCTCACCACCTGACACGTTTAGGGATCCAAAGAATATCTCGTGAAAAGTGGGTATATCCAGAAATAGAATACCTACTACCCCTAAACGTGATAGGTGGTGAGCCCATCGCCGGACCTGGTTACACTTGCCTCAAAATTTATTCTGGGACCTGTGGGTTTCCTCACGGTGTTGTCCTTCACCGTCAAGCTAGTGATGAATATGTACGTAAGTTTTGAAAAGCTACTACTTACTGCTAACACTTACCAAAAAATGGCATTGCATTCAAAATGCCTTTCTGTAATAAATTCATATTAAGGTCACATTCTGCAATCGGCAGCACGTATGGTATTGTGTTGCTGATTAAAACGGCTGTTAACACGCCGAAAAACGATGAGCAAAGCACTTTAACGTGGAACCTTCCAAATTTGCACGTTTTTAAAACTTCATTTATCTCCTGCATTGGTGTTGGTGTTTTTTCATCATTGGCCTTGGCTGTAAAACAAAAAGGACTTTTTTTTTATAAGAGAAAAGGGGGAAAACGGGCAGACGGGTCCGTGGATACCTGCAACTCAAGAGTCACAAGTCCGCTATTTGAGGTGGGAGTAGAGGGAGGGAGGAGGGGAGGGACTGATTTTGTAGCAACATCTAGCGGTACATAGATCTAACTAAAGCGCCATAGATGGCAAGTTCTAAACCGCGCTATCGAAGTGTTCTCATGAGTTTGTATAAATAGAACTGTCCAACATCTAGGGTAACGGATTTGTTAGCACTCGTTTATTACACCCCCTTAAGAATTGAAATTTGCCAAATCCTTTCATAGTAGATGACTATACTGTATAAGCTATGTATGTGCAAAATTTCAAGTCTCTAGACTCAGCGGTTTAGGCTGTGCTTTGATATATCACCAATCAGTCAGTCATTAAATATTATATAGATTTAAGTGTTTATAAATTGAGTAGGCTGTCAACTATTCCAAGAGAATCTATGTACTTTGAGTGAAGTGGACAATCTATTTTGTATTTTTGGAAAACAATCATTTAATATAAGGGCAAGGATATGAGTGCCTCTTGTTTCTTAAACATTTATCTATATAAATAAAAATGAATTGATGTTCGTTAGTCTGATTAAAACTCCAGAACGGCTGGACAGATTTTGATAAAACTTTTTGTGTGGGTTAGAGTGGGTCCAGGGATGGTTTATACGGTGGCAGAACGACGTCTGCCCGGGCCACTAGTTAAATATATAAAATATACACATTACAATACTCTAACATTAGTCAAATGTAATTATGTACGACAAATACCTACTTGTCACTTGAAACTTTTGAATTTGGAGAGATGCTTAACATTTAAGCTTTAGGCTTAAATGCTTAGCAAACGTTTGTGTATTCGGAGGCAAAGATGTGTACCTACTTTTGATGAGTAGCTGTAGATTTGTAGGAATTTAGAGGAACATTTATTGAATGAAACGGGGAGGAAATAAGACGGATGAGTCCACAGAACCATGACTTAGAGAGAGAATCTGTTATTTTACAGATTTTAAAAAGCACAGCTCTGTTATAGTTCTGATTGCGTGTAAGTACGCAAGTATCGCCTCCTAAAACAAGCGTAAAACAGTATTGTTTTAGTATTTCTATCTTTGTATCAGAACATCCTTACAAATACAGTAGGCTTATTTAAATATTGGCTTGTAAAATACGATAACGTTATTTATGCTTAATTCAGCACACGGTGAGAAAGTGATCACGCAACATGAAAATGAGGTTGTATCTCGTTTTCTCTAAAGCAGGAAATAGAAAATAATGTGACAATCGTTCATTCTTTTACATCACATTAGCTCGTAAAATGTGTCTTATTTCACCAATTTCAATATCGTATTGTATCTCATTACGCCTAAGAGCGGTAAGTGTAATGTAAAACGCACGGTTTTATCAAGATGCTCCGTCTTAAAAGGAACGGTGCTTTTTAAAATCTCAGCAAAGAGTTTTTATGTAAAAAAAGTTGTCAACATTTTATGATTAAAATTACCTTTGGGAGATAAAATATAATAAAGAAATATTTATATTCTACATAATTATTTAATTTAATTAATTTTGACAGTAAATTACAACCAAGTAATCTGTAACGAAAACACAAAAATGTTAATTTACTTTATTAGTAATACTGACTGTTTTTTGTGCCTTTGCCTAAAAAATATTCTAATGCGCGCCGCGCGCTTTTTCTTAGCGCTGTATTGTTTTTATTTGTTTACCATAGTCGGAGTTTTATTTTATTTCCTCTCAAATGTGTTATAAAACGTCGTATGACATACGTGCGCTTTGATAATTACAGCCTATGCTTACTGAAAATTACAGTCGCCTCGCCTACGGCTCGGGCTAGCAATATCGCCTCGGCTGTAATTTTCAACCTACCGCACTTATATCATAATGTACTATTACATCACTATTAAGAATGAATAAAACAATAGTGTTTTAAGAGGTTTTGGTACGAATCTGAGTAATGTTATTTTAAGCTTGAAACAAAACGTTCCTGAACTAAGAATACTCCTTACTTCTTTTACTACTACTTAACTATTTCCTTTTTCAATTGTTAGTTTTGAGCTGCTTATGCTGTAATGTTGTATGCACATGTTTTGATTTTAGTGACTAGATCTTTTAATTTTACTTTTGTTTGAATTGTTATCGTGTCACTGTTTTGTGCGTAAATAACTAAGATAGTGGTAGGCCGGCTCTCATTAAATATTTTCAAACTGGCTAAGTAGCTAAACAATATGAAAATAACCAAGAACGGTACAAAAGTGATATTGAAAAGGCATACATAATGGAACAGGTTGGAAATGAATAAAAACGAAATAAAACCGTCACAATTCGCAGTGACAATAATAGAAATGTTAACCAAACGGACAAACAATACATTTTTGCTTTATAACCTTTATTTTGACAAAGGAAAATGATAACTGAATGGCGAGCTTGTCAATTTCGTTATTTGAAAACAATTCTTGACGACTCTTTGTCTTATTCATTCAAATGTTCATTTATTGTTGTACGTGTAGTACCTATTTTTATTTCATTTCATCAATAAATAAGTATACATACATACATACATAATCTCACGGCTTTTACCCATTGGGGTAGGCAAAGACAATAAATCAATGATTTCTTCAAAAACGTAGGTATGTATGTTATTATTTATCACTAGCTCAACGATGAAGGAAAACATCGTGAGGAAGCAACCCGATCCCGCGATAATTCACAACCAATTATTGGTAACAAAAAAAAAAAACAATTGTCAAAAATATATATAATATAATCTCACGCCTTTTTTATCCCCGAGGGGATGGGCAGAGGTATTCCATTACTGGATATACCCACATTTCACGAGATATATTGGACCCCTAAACGTGATAGGTGGTGAGCCCATCGCCGGACCGGGTCTGTTTACACATGTCTCAGAATTAATTCTGAGACCTGCGGGTTTCCTCACAATGTTTTCCTTCACCGTCGAGCTAGTGATAAATATGTACGTGAGTTTTTGAAAAACTCATTGGTACATGCCAGGATTCGAACCCGAGCCTCACTGATTTTCGGCCGGCTCTTTAACCGTCCGGGCTATCACTGCTCTCTGCCAAAAAGATGCTTGCTCTGTCAAAAATCTTTATGCAAAAATGCCAAAGGGGTTATCGTAGTTTTTTAAATATTTTGGATTTTTTGTTTCTGCACTATATACACTCTACCCTCCAAATCTACACTTCTACACTATAATATTATAAAGAGGAAATATTTGTATTTTTGTATCTTTGTTACGAATAAACTCAAAAACTACTGGACCGATTTTAAAAATTCTTTTACCAATGGAAACCTACATTATCACTGAGTAACAATGGCTATATTTCATTCCCGTGTTCCCACTATATAACGGAAACTACGCGGGTGATACTACGCAGCACCGCTAGTGTAGTATAAGTTATTTATTTAGTTTTATAAGTGCAATGCCCTTGCTGCATTCGTCCCAAAGTCGCCGTGATAAGATCGCCCAATGAACTTTACATAATCTCTTTTCGTTTATTTTTAACTTATTTTACCTACTTAGTTTTATAATTGATTTTGGATGTTACTGTTTCATTATTTAGTTATTCTAAACAAATTTAGTTATTCTAAACAAGTTTACAAAAAGCTTAGGATATGTCACTGCCCACTTTTGGTGACAACACATTGTATTGTAGTATGTCACTGGATGCTTTTTGCATATACAAAGTAGTACCACAAAAGCGTGTCATTACATGAAAAGCTTGTTTTTTAGTTTTCATGAACTATAATCATTTATTAATTTTGACTGCCTTGTTGGCTCAGTAGTGACCTTGCCTTAGGAGCCGACTCCGTCATGAAAGGTTGCGGGTTCGATTTCCGATCGGGGCCAACTTGTGTGCATGAACATGTCTGTAGGTTTTGTGCCTGGGTGTTTAATATTTATTTACTTATGTTTATCAGTTGTTTAGTACCCATTACCAGTTCAACACTGACCCCAGTGACCAATTAGCTTAGAGGCATGTGTAAATAGACCTTATATTTAATGATCTCAAAAACACTAATGAAAAACACGTACCTAGTTTCAAAAAGTAAGCATTACAATTATTTATTAAGCAGGTATTAAAAAAATTAAATTATTTTGTTTAAAACCCCAACACACAAAATACAAACACAGAAGGTTTGACGAATTTTCTTGAACCAAAACTAATAACACTCTCGATCTAGTCACCTTTAAAAAACTAAATCTAAATCGGTTCAGCCGTTAGGGAGCTACGAGCGAACAGACATACATACAGATACGTAGATACTCAAACTTATAACACGCCTCTGTTTTTAGTGTTAGTTCAAAATCATAATAGTAATACAATATGCAATTACCTTTAACAGCCAGCACAGATAAATCCACTTCACTCATTTCGCTTCAATATTCAGAATTTTAAATATTCTCAACATATCAACAAGTCGATTCCCA
This sequence comes from Ethmia dodecea, assembly GCA_963855545.1. Lineage (NCBI taxonomy): Eukaryota > Metazoa > Arthropoda > Insecta > Lepidoptera > Depressariidae > Ethmia > Ethmia dodecea. The sequence goes on along the minus strand of OY979456.1, from coordinate 11,716,987 downwards.
CTGAACGGCATTTACTAAGATTATGAATTATATGAGCAATTAAAATAATTATCTTTGATGCTGAAGACCTTGTGAGAGAACAGCCAAAGTAAAATGAATTATTTATACGTAGAGAAACCTTATCCGTAAGGGTCAAATTAATTTGGCAGCTCTCTCTTATAAATTTTAAAGTAAACTTTGATAACATTATAGAAATTGCAGCTGTCTACCGAAGGCAAGTCTGTACGTAACAGAGAAGACTTTATTCAAGTTTCATTATAATGAAGCTGTAACATTTTTGTTTGTTTTTGACAGTTTTTATCGTACCTAACTTCCATGACAATGAAAATTACTGCTTTATTGTCAACTCGTCAACTTATAGCAGTGATAAGGCTAGATTAAAATCATTTTTTTTTTATTATTGTCATCCAATAACAGGGTCGACCTGTCTTTACGAAGGTTAGAATCAATCCAATCTAATATATTATACCAATTGTTAAGTGTTTCGGTTATTACTTATTAATTAAAATATTATTGATTTATTGGTTCTACATAAAGGAAGACCATCCAATCTTAGAATGATTGGCTAATTATTAAGGACTATATTAACAGAATTATTCGAATTGATATAATTATTAGTGATTATGCTTTATTAGGTCAAAATTATTGATGGAACTTTCCTGATAGAATAATAATTGAATCTATTTATATTGTACAACAAAACCAGTACTACCGCTTGCACGCGGATGAAGATAATATACAATCTTATTATGTCTGGAACTTGTTACTTGACCGGTAAGGTCCAAATAATATTTATTTAACGGCAAGGTCTCTAGGTTGTGTAATTATGGTTTGTATATAATACACTTAAATATATTTTAAACGATATGTCAAAGAATATCGAAGATGTATTGTCGCTTGAAGATACTTGTCTTCAGAAATTATTTTATTTACATCACTACATAGTATAAAACAAAGTCGCTTTCTCTGTCCCTATATCCCTATATAACTATGTCCCTATGTCCCTATGTCCCTTTGTATGCTTAAATCTTTAAAATTACGCAACGGAATTTGATGCTGTTTTTTTTAATAGATAGAGTGATTCAAGAGGAAGGTTTAAGTGTTAGCATTGCACCCGTGCGAAGCCGGGGCGGGTCGCTAGTAGATAATATTTAAATAAATAAACATATTTAAAATTTTCTTTTTCTGCTCTGGAGTGGAGACCGCGACTCGGCAAACGTAGTGTAGGACGCCCTCAGGCCAGATGGGATGATGATCTGCGAAAGGCTGCAGGCAGATGTTGAATGCGTCAAGCCGAAGACAGGGCGCTATGGCGCTCATTAGGGGAGGCCTATGTCCAGCAGTGGACGAATGTAGGTTGATGATGATGAAAATTTTCTTTTTATGGTTTGTAAGCCAGCATGCTTCGATGAAAATCTATTTGAATAAAAGATGACGTAACCAAGCTTTATGTAAAAACTATTGATTAAAAACTGAGAAGCACTATTTAAATATTTTACATAAATTTTGTCGCATTCCATAACAGTTGTAGTAAATTTTTCGTATCGCATTGACATAACTTATCTCATGTTTACATTAGAGGCTCACGTGATATTTAATGTTGCTCTACGCAATCCACTATCTACTTGGTCCCACGTGTATTTCCCCAGACCATCTCATCAGGATGTTTCACTGAGATGTGAAAATAATTTCAGATTATTTAATAATGTTCATAGAGCCCTCAACACTGGTTATTTTTAATCTAGTTATTTGTTTACGCGTTTCGAAAGCCAAGCTAAACAGTTGGTCCCGGTTTTCGTTGACTAAACGAACTCTAAAGAGTAAAAAACCGACTTCAACTTATATGGTGCTCTGATGGATGCCACTGTCAGAACGGGCCCGAATAAAATGGAACCACACGGAAAGCACCAGCTTTCAAATAAAAAAGTACCATCAAAATCGGTTCACCCAGTCAAAAGTTCTGAGTTATCAAACAAAAAAAACATACAGTCGACTTGAGAACCTCTTCTTTTTTTTAAGTCGGTCACTTCGGTGGCTTGAAAAATTTCAAGTTACGTAGCTCCCAACCCGCCGTGGGCTCGCGTGAGAGATTATATATTATTATGATTTATTCGGGTCTTCGCACTCATGCAATATATTATACTATATGCACATACCGATCGTTGGAGGGAGACCAGGACCCCAAGACATAGGATTTACCTGGTTTGGGCTCCTGTCTCCACTACGTTCTTTCTGACATCTTAAGAATTGTGAGTATCTATTTTAATTTGAACTAGGTAAAAGGACTATGTGGAGAAAATCTAGTTTTTTTTAAATCATACACTTCTACGGTTCTGCGCGGTATCACCCTCATAGTTACCGTTCAGCAAAAAAGCAAGTAAAAAAGTTAAAAGCAGTGATAGCCTGGACGGTTAAAGAGCCGGCCTAAAATCAGTGAGGCTCGGGTTCGAATCCTGGCATGTACCAATGAGTTTTTCAAAAAACTTACGTACATATTTATCACTAGCTTGACGGTGAAGGAAAACATCGTGAGGAAACCCGCAGGTCTCAGAATTAATTCTAAGACATGTGTAAACAGACCCGGTCCGGCGATAGGCTCACCACCTATCACGTTTAGGGGTCCAATATATCTCGTGAAATGTGGGTATATCCAGTAATGGAATACCTCTGCCTACCCCCTCGGGGATAAAAAAGGCGTGATATTATACTTATTATAGTTACCGTTCCCGTGGGAATACGGGGAGCAAATTACCTAAATTAAGAACAATAATAGTACCTACAGTTCCCATAAGTAGCCCTAAATTCAGATATGCTAATTGTTTTTTTGGAAAAATTTAACACGTTTAAAAAATAGCTGAAATCGATCAAGTAGTCGATACTGAACAAACTAATTTCAGGAATTGCGCTTATTCTGTTACATATTGTATATGTCGTGGCCATATCTTAGAATGGATCATTTCATGATGTGGTCAGGTTAGGTTAGACTATTTCATAAAATAGTATACAACCTAAGATATGGCAACCACATCATCATCAACCCGTAACAGCCCACTGCTGAGCTAAGGGTCTTTCCTCACACATGAGGAAGTATGGGCTTTAATCTCCCACGCGAGCCCACCGCGGATTTCGAGATGGTGTTAAGCTAGTGGCAACCACATAATATAAGTATACCTACTAGATAGCACCTTCAGATATTAGATGTAGAGAATCTTCAAAGGACTCTAAATTTTTAATAACGAATAAATTAATACTCCACGGAGTAAGATAGTGGTTTTAAATTATTAATTTTCGAGGGCGAGTCTAAGAGCCTCGGGGAATAAATCTTAAATAAGCAAGTATCTACTCAAAGGAAACTATAATTTAATGAAACCAGTCTACCTAACCAAGTGGCAATCGAAGGTTTTATTTTTGTTTCATTTTAATACGAAATGGGAAAATAAATAAAATAAATAATCTCACGCCTTATATCCCTGAGGGGGCAGTTTTTATACAAATAAAAATCTCTTTAAAAGCATATACCTACAATCAAACCCCTTGTTAGAATTTCCTAGTCAAGTTTGATTAATAATGATCACACTATTACAATATAATTCCGTTAAATCTGGCTGTAACAATACCTTTCTCAAGAAAACCTTATATCTCACAAAGCACCTACTGTTTACACTATACTGGATGTTTTTTTTACCGTCTGGAAAAAAATATGACGTATAAGGTATCTAGAGCCGAAGTTATACACGAGATTAATTGTTAAATATAGTCATGTTTAATGCAATTTACAAAATCTAGAAAACTACGCACAGTACTACGCGCAGCTGGCGGATGTAGGTAAATTGCGCATAAATGGAAGCTACGAGCCTGTTTCTTTTTAAAATACTATTTCAAATATTTTAGTGTATATTATTGACTACAATTGAGTAATGTATATTAGTATAACCAAAAAAAATTTTTTTGGGAAAAAAAATTTTTTTTAACTAACATTGCCAAATGAATCTATTACACTTACCTATCACATTACATTTTTTTCCAGACGGTAAAAAAGTCACCCTGTATATTGTAATGTAATAATTATGGTAGTAGTCTGTTATTAAACCATTAATTTCCGTTTACACGAGCAGATCGTGTTATTTATCAACGTCGTGTACCCATTCTAGTATCGTAACATTGAAGGAAAGAGGCGGCTAACATCTCGCAAAATATCCGCTAGAGCATTCATAGTAAGTCGGCTGTATGTACTTGTATGTAATTTGGTCGGACAAAATTACGTCGGTGTTACCTTTTAGACAACTAAGAGCTGATAGTCAGTTAAAATTCATCTGAAGAATATACATCACCTGTCACTTTTCCTTTCTATTGTGTCCGACAGTGGCAGTAATATATTCTCCAGATAAGGTTTATCTGGCGATTGAACCATTAGCCCTTAAAAAAATAAAAAAATATATTACTTCTTTAATTCCCAAGGGGGATCGGTATTCTATCTCTGGAAATACCCACTTTTCACGAGACAACTTATAACTTCGCTCTATGGTCACTTTTTTTGGATTCAATAAACGTAGACTAATCTTTATACCAATGTGAAATTCAGAAAACTCTATCTTAAGTATTTTTCAATTAACCACGAAATAATTGATTGACCAAGAGAACAAAATAGGTTACCAACAAGAACTTCTATAGCAGAAGTACGAAGAACAGATATTTACCTAGACACAAAATCATACGTCTTTTGATATCATAACGCTATAATTGCGTATTTAACATCGTGAGGAAGCCCGCAGGACCCAGAATTAAATCTGAGGCTGTGTCGCAGACCCGGTCCGCCGATGGGCTTACCACATAGCACGATTAGGGGTCTAATATAGCTACTCGTGGAAAGTGGTTGTTTAGAGAAATGGAATACCTCTCCCTAACCCCTTTTTCCCGATTCGCCGATACTCTTGACATAGTGATGTTAATGTCTTTGCATAATATAATTTTGCCTTAACGAGATATTGCCTTTTCGAAGTACGTCCATATACAGTCAAGAGCACATGAAGCTTTACTTTGTAGAGCGAATGTGACCTCTAAGGCGATTCTAATAAGAACGTTACAAAGTCCAATGTGTTTAGCTCCACGTGCTGCTATACGTATCCCAGATATCTCTCCGCGTAAAACGAATACGTATCATTAACTCTTGTCTCGCATGGGTTCAGATTGATATCAACACTGAGACCCATCCCGAAGGCAAAAGGGGAAATTGAGATATAAAACTAGAAGATAAACCTCGCCAGACAATGGAGTGCGGTCGGGGGGCAAAGGATGGTGTTTTTTCAGCAATTTAAAACGTTATTTTTGTTTTCAAAGGTCTACTTAGGAACGTTTATTCAGACTGTTGGTTTAGCTGCGAATAAAATGTTTGGTAGACACTGCAATGTGCGAATTGGAATGGATTAATTACTAATGAAATGAAATGTCTTTGTTGTGACTCACAGGATATTACATGCAGGTCACTCTGTGGTCTACCATCCGGGCATACAATGGGTTCGATTCTGCATTACAGCGACTAAACTTATTTTAGTTTATTCCTGTCTTTATTTTACCTCAAAAAAAGAAAAGGGATAGAAGATAACCTACCGAATTTAGCCCTGTCAGAGGCTGTATTTTAGTCGTGACTTATTTACGTAAGCATTAAACACGTTATGAAATGCCTTAGTTGACAGGACTAATTTTAATTTGACAGGACTAAATATCACTCGTCTCTTTTCTTCTCTATGAGATAGAAAATGACAGGACTAAACTAAAATAAGTTTAGGCGCTGTAATGCAGAATCGAACCCAATGTCTGTTTATATAATAATTAAAGTCAATTTGAGTTCAGTGTCAATTTTACAAATTTTGGCAATTTTAAAAATTTTGCAATTTTAAAAATTTTACAATTTTACAAATTTTACAGTCTTACAAATTTTACAGTCTTACAAATTTTACAGTGCGAGTCTACTCGCGCGAAGGGTTCAGTACCATTATCTATAAAAACGGCAAAAAAAAATCGCGTTGGTTTGTATGCGAGCCCACTTAAATATTTATTTTATTATGTTTTTTAGTATTTGTTATCATACCGGCAACAGAAATACGTCATCCGTGAAAATTTTAACTGTCTAACTATCACGGTCCATGAGATACATCCTGGTGACAGACGCACAGACGGACGGACAGAGAGCAAAGTGGTAGTAAAAGGGTCCCGTTTTACCCTTTGGGTACGTATTTTTTACGTATTTTGATACCTGTGTTAGGAAGTCCCGCAGTTACAATATAAATTAAATAATACGTGTGTTTTCCTGGGTTTGGTTATAAAACATAGACGCAAGGGAACGATCGTATGAATTATTTTAGGTTATAACAAAATTAAATTCGTCGTCAGTTATTTACTTCACATTACGATACCTCTGGGTAGAAAGGTCGTAATTAAGCCACTTTTGGTCAAAATGAGTTAGAAATACAGTTCGATTCAATTTTTGACGCTCTATCGATCTGTCTATTCAAACACCTAAAATTCGGAAAAAAATTACTTTTACACCCCACTTTTTTTTACATCCTAATCCAAAAATACATCTGAAATGTGATGTAAAACACAATAGATATTTCATTCCATGGCGTAACACACAATTTGAAAAAAAAATTGTGTTGTTTAAATTTACTTGGCTTTTACACCCTTTGGAGAATATTTATATTGAATATGAATTGTACTTACGTCCACACAACAAACTAAACATTTCCAATTTGTAGGTTTTACAGCCAACGTCGTGGGTACCTTATTGAATATTTTTATTTACAAATAAACAACTAAATCAAAATTATCAATACCAGTAACTAAAAAACCATACAACTATAAAAATCTACTACTAAACCATACAAAAATCTACTAAAGTTAAATTAAATCTATATATAGAAGACCTCATCCAATTCATCGCACCGAGGCAAGGTTCCCAGCAGACTGGCAACCAGCCCTGGGGTCTCCAGTTGCCCCGACGAGGCGCCTCGTGAGATCTTTTAAAAATAATTTTGCTTCTGGGCCCCAAAGACCCATCCTTTCCACCGCAAATGGAAGAAACACATAGTACCTATCCAGACCCGAGTACTTTCTGCTTTCTGTGTTTAATTCTTTCTGCGGCAATAGCCGCGGCGCCTGGACAAGTGGACGTTTCGTCAAAGTGAGATGGAGCCAAAGTACCTATCTGCACATGGTAGCGTCCCACACCAAACATCTGCTAAGACTCCACGGGATACATACATACATACATAATCTCACGCCTATTTCCCATTGGGGTAGGCAGAGACAACAGACCGCCACTTGCCACGAACCTGGCAGATCTCTCGCGCTTCCTCCACATCCATCAAACGACTCATGCATGCTCGTCGGTTTCGGGTACTCTTTATCTGGCTTTTCTTCAACACATCGCCGATCTGATCGATGTAGGTACGCCTAGGTCGTCCTCTACCGACTCGCCCATTCACAACACCCTTGTATATTTGTCTCGTTAGACGACTTTCATTCATCCGCTCAATGTGACCAAACCACCTGAGCATTCCTCTTTCAATCCTAGTCACTATATCATCTTTCAAGCCGCAACGCTCTCGGATCACACTATTTTTCACTCTATCTATCAATCTTACTCCACTAATGCTTCTTAATGAACGCATTTCGACTGCATTTATTCTACTTTCATGCTTCTTCTGCCATACCCAACACTCATTGCCATACATCAACGAAGGTACTAACACACCATCATGTACAGCCAGACGTGCTTTATTTGTCACATTCTGGCTCCTCATAAAGGAGTGCAGAGCTCCGTTAATCATGTTCCCTGCATTCACCCTCCTTTCAATATCACTGTCACACTTCCCGTCTCTTGTAAACTTACTTCCCAAATAAACAAACTCTGACACTTGTTCTACTTTCTCGCCTTCAATCATAATATCACATTCAGACATGTCCCTATCTTTCTCCAGAACCATTACCTTCGTCTTGCATACATTCACTTTCATGCCTTTCTTCTTAAAAGCCTCATTCACAAGAGTTACAGTGTCCTGCAACTTACACGCCGATGGTTCAAGTATTACTTGATCATCGGCGTATAACAGGCATTTGACACACACCTCTCCCATTCGTACTCCACAATCTCGCTCTTTCAAATCTGTCAAACAGCTATCCATGAAAAGGTTGAAAAGCCATGGCGATGCTACACAACCCTGTCTAACACCCACAGAGATGTCAAACCAGTCCGTGTAGGCGCCATTAATTCTGACACAGGCTCTAGAATCCCTATAGAGGGATTTCAGACCCTGTACCAAAATAGTATTCAACCCATGCATGGCCAGTGTTGACCATAGCTCATTCCTTCTCACTCTATCGTAAGCCTTTTCCAGGTCTATAAAGGCGCAGAATATTTTTTGGTCTTTTGCCAAAAATTTCTCAGTGACGCACCGTAAGGAAAAGACTTGATCCATGCATCCCATCCCTCTTCTAAAGCCTGCCTGAACATTCCATATCCTCTCAACCGTTTCAGTCACGACCCTATCAATCAATATCCTCGCATATAGTTTGCCGACCACACTTAAGAGACTAATGCCACGATATTTCTTACAGTCCTGTTGCGATCCCTTTCCTTTATACAGTGGTACAATTACCGCCTTAGTCCAGTCATCTGGTACTCGGCCATGTTTCAAACACAGGTTAAAGAGTTTTTGCAGCAGGCCTGTTACCAACGTGTCACCAGCCCTTAACATTTCTACCGTCACGCTATCATATCCTGCAGCTTTACCTAGTTTCATCCTTTTTAGCGCTTCCACAATCTCTTTCATACTTATTTCGAAATCTTCCGGTGAAATTGATATCTCACAAATTTCACTCTCATGCTCATCCTCTTGCTTTTCAAACAGACTTTCAAAGTATCTTTTCCACCGCTCTAGTACATGCCGTTCTTCAATCATAGGTTCACCACTTTCATCCCGTATTCCACTCAGAGAAGATTTTGTGGATTGCCCCTGCGCTTTCTTTACAAGTTTCCAAAATAACTTTATGTTATTTCGAAAACTAGAGCAGAATTTTTGATCCAACTTATTATTCTTCTCTTCTTTCTTTCTCGCCACGCACTCTTTAACTTTCCTTTTAAACTCTGCATACCGCTCTTTTGTTTTTTTACATTCTCCCTATTTTGTTCACAATCATACACTCTGCAGTCGGCCTTCACCGCCAACAAATCCAGCCATGCTTTCCTCTTATCATCTACTACACTTTTCGTCTCCCAATCCCACCAGTCAGCCATCATGTTCTTTGCATTCCTCCTTTTACTTACACCACACACCTCCTTCGCAATATTTACCGCATTCTTCTTCAAAACATTCCAGATCAAATCAATATCATTTCCACAGTCATCCTTCAATTATTTTTCAAAATTTTCTCTCATTTTATTTTTATACTGCTCTTTCACGTTAGGGTCACTCAATCTCTCTACTTTTATACGTTCTGGCGCAGTCACATTTACCCGTGCACGGTTCTTCCAACGTGAAAACAGACCGCTAATTCGACACACTACCAAGTAATGATCTGTGCCCACGTTGGCCCCCCTATATGCTCTGGTATCTGTGACTTTGCTTCTCAGTCTTTCATCTACAATCACAAAATCAATCAAGCTTCTCTCATTACCCCTCTGCCACGTGTACAGATGGACCTGTCGGTGCTCAAACATAGTGTTTGTCACATTTAGATTCATCTCTGCACACACATCTAACAGTCTTATCCCATTCTCATTAACTCTTACATCACCGAAAGCCCCTAGTACCTTTTCATATCCATCCCTTTTCATGCCAACCCAAGCATTAAAATCCCCTAACATTACCAATCGTTCATTGGGCTTTCGCTTCAGACATACTTCTCTTAGACCTTCCCAAAAAGATTCTCTTTCTTCTTGAGGCTTTGACATGTCGGGAGCATATACACCAATTATAAAAATGGATGTTATGCCCACTTTCAGTCTAGTCCAAAGAAGACGAGAATCTACACACTCATACTCTCTCATGCCCATCATCATTCGCTCAGAAAGGACAAGTCCGACACCTCTACTGCCATATTTATCATCAGCGACCCCTGACCAGATGGCTGTGAATTGGCCATGCGTCGACAAGTCCTTCCCCTTTCTTTTCGTCTCATTTACACACAGGATATCAATATTCCTATCATACATCATCTCACATACTTCATCTAGTTTACGCTCCATTCCTCCGCAAACATTCAAAGTAGCAAAGCGGCACTCTGCCGTCCGCTTTTCGCCCCTCCGGGAAATGTTTCGGCGTGACGAGTGGCGAGCTGCATCGCCGCCTACAGAAAACGGAACTTTGTCCCCCCCAGATACGTCGGGACTGCCCTCACCGAAGACGTCGAGTGAGGAAAAGGATTCTCCGACCAAGTCGGTACCTTTCTGGGGCAATGCGTGTTTTGAAGCCGTTTTCATTTTCCCGTACTAAAATTTTATTGAGGGCATCTATGATAGATATGTTTTTGTGCCCTATTCCCTGTGGTCGCCTCTTACGACCCCCCGGGAAGAAAAGGGGGTGGGTCTATTCTACTCTGCCGGATCCCACACGGCTATGTAGATATTTAGTAAAATATACATAAAACAACGTTTGATTGTAGATATATATCTTAAATAAAGACAATATGTAAGTACCAACGTCTAAACAACAAAATATTTCTATCTTTAGAGTAGCAATCGTCACTCACAAAAAAAAAAAAAAAAATGAAAAACGTGCATTAATGAAGTTAAACCGCTTCCTAGCTAGACTGCCAGGAATAGCCCTCCTGTTGATAGATTCGACCTAGCCAGGCCCTTGACATTGGATTAGTAACCGAGTGTCTAGCTAGAAAACGATCCAATCGGTCCGTAATAAGTGCTGTGCTGTAGACAGTAAATGCATTATGTTGATGTGAACACTGAAGAGACTTCACTCGGGTCACAGAGAGCTTTTGGGCGCCGGCTGTTTCACGTGCTCAGGATGACTGTGGATGCAGTCGATAAAATCAGACGGCTTGAGGTCACCTCGGCAGATCCGGTATACGGCCGTGAACAGAGGGAATTTGTTCTCCATACTTCTGTTGGCAAGCATGTGGTTGACCTACTCCGCAGTGATGGGGCCCTGCAGCTTTTGTCCATTTAACATCTCATCTTCTAGCTCCTTGATAGAGCGGCCCGTCTTCACGAATGCTTCAGCCACACGCCTGTTTCTACCACCATAACAAGTGGTGATGAGGTCGGCGACGCCGCAAGACTCGAAGAATGTGCTGAGCTTGCTGCCCGGGTAGAAGACATCCACAAATTTGATCATCTCCATGAGGCCAAGGCGGATAACCGCTGCTTTCGTATTGTGACCGAACCCGAGGCCGTCCACGAATCCAGCGCCGACTGCTACGATGTTCTTCAAAGCACCACATATTTCCACAGCGTCTTCGTCGTCGACCACCACAACGCGGAAGTATTCAGTTTGTATGATGTCCCGTAATGTCGGAGCGAGGATCACATCCCTACAACCGATAGTGGTCTCGCAAAACTTCTCTTCTGCCACCTCTGAAGCAATGTTGGCGCCCATAAGAACGGCACACGGGATCTTCAAGCACCTGGTGATGATGTGCGATATTAAGTCGATACCACCGCCTTCCGCAATATCAAATCCCTTGATCAAAGACAGAGCAGCTGCTGTAGGTTTGATTTTACCCAGCAGCGTAGAGCATATTGTTCGTAAGAACTGGTGGGGCACCACGAAGATAATAATGTCAGCGTCCTTCGCCGCGTCCACTACATCAGGAATCGCGACCACATTTGGAGGCAGCTTGTGTCCAGGGAGATATTTGACATTTTCATGAGTTTCATTGATGATTTCAGTTAATTTCTTTCCTTCGATGATCTCCTCAAACACCCACATAGTAACTTTTTCTTCAAAGTGTGCATGTCGTACAGCATTTCGGCCTACAATTTTTGCAATTGCTGACCCCCAGTTTCCAGACCCAATGATGCATACTCGATTTTTCAGTACCTTCTCTGCCATTGTAAAAACACGAAAATATAATATGGCACAAAATTAAAACGAGCGTTCGCCTCCGGGTGTCTGCACCAATATGCGTTGCACTAGAGACCACGGGATAAGAGACATCATATCGGGTCTTTTTCCGTGCGTCGTCGTTCGGGTCTTTTTCTAGAAATAGCGCTTGGGCCATACCTAAATCATTTCATCATGAGTTTCTCCAATTATACCGTATCAGTCAATGCAGGACACTCTTGTTGAATCCGACGAAGATGATAACGTTGACAAGGTAGCAGAATTAGAAGCATCCAATAGGGTATTTGACTCTCTAGTCAAATGAGGTACTTATTGTGATCTGTCAAAACGAAAATTTCCTATGAAAAGTGTACTGAGTTGTGACGTCATAATTTTTAGTATAATGTTTTGTAGTTCAATTACGACACTTTTTTAATTGTTTTATTATTTTAAAATTTTGCTATAGGTACTTGTAAAATGAAAATCGGAATGCATTTTTAATTAAGTAAGTAACTAAGTAACAACTCTTTAATTGTACACTAATAAAATATGCAACAAGTGACACAGTGATACAAAAAAAGTTCAATGGGCGGTCTTATCGCTTTAAGCGATTTGCTCCAGACAACCTTAGGATGGATGTAACTGAGATAAACAGATGAAGGTAGATGGTGCACTAAAGTTCACAATGGATATTACTGATCCTTCGCAATTTAATTTCGATACAGTCAAATACCCAAATTGAATATTTGTGTTGATAAATTACGGTACATGCGATTAGTACATCTAATTAAAACTCATCCTGATTACTTTCTCATATTTATTCACGTATTCTGTATTCTGTGCCTCTAAATTAATATTTGTTACCTTGTAGTTACAACGTAAATTACGCGATTAAAATTGGTAATAAACGCCATTGAGACACACATCAGATTTTTAAGGGGTGTAAAAGACAATTGCATAAAAAAAATTGGCGTAAATCCATGGTAACTTTTTAAATATAAGCATTATTAGAAATTCTATAATTAAACACCAAAATAGACTTAAAACTAAAAACATATCACTTTGAAGTTTTTAAATAGATAACAAAAAAGTTATAAGCAATAGATTTTTATAATTTACGTTTTTTGCTCGCCCTGTAAAATTGCTATTTTGGCTTTTACGACCTTTCTACCCAGAGGTATCGATTACGTCAATATACAACGCGTAACAGAATACGCGCAATTCTTCATACACCTCAATTAGTATAATGACATAAAATATTATGATGCGTACTTTAGTTGGGTCTAAATAATTTTCTTAAATAAAGAGCAATACTATTACGATTTCCATAAGCAGCAATAAATTCAGCTATGCTAATTATTTTTTCGGAAAAATTTAACAAATTTTAAAAATAGCTTAAATTGATTAAGTAGTTGATACTGAACAAACTAATTTCAGGAATTGAGCTTATTCTGTTACATATTGTATAGTTAATAGTTTCAGATTACGAAATTGTGATATTTTGGAACTTCTGACTCAAACACGAAACCGAAAGTGGATTTACTTAGCAACTATAAGGACGTGAGACCGACCGTAAAGTTGCTAAACTAATTTCTGTTATAACCAACTTAAATTGTTACTTGGGGCTGTAGTTAAAGTTCTTTTATTTAATTGCAAACACGCCCTATTACAACTGACTGATGCCCGGCGGCGTTGCCGTTCCCGTGGGAATTAAAAAAAAAGACGTGTGGCACTCGGGGACTGCCGCGGTAAAGCTATTGCATAGCATTTTGTATCAACAAGACTGCCGAAAAGAAACGACGTTAGACAATGCACGGCATTCAAGCCACACCTCCGTGCCCGTCGGAGCGTGAGGTTTTTTTTCGTTACGGAATTTCTGGATTCGGTCCCCGCGCTCAAGGCCTTCGATAGAAGCTATGCAATAGCTTAAAAATATCTCCTGGTAGGTACTTGAAGGAATACTAAAACGAAATTATGTGTCTTTTGGACTGTACGTTGTCAGTAAGGATTTATTCCAAGGGAATACCACATTCTAGTAACAATAGTTTTTTAAGTCATTTATCTTGTATTCCATAGCACTTTTCCATAACGAACCCAGAACAATTTTGTTTGGTATTAGGTACAGTTAGTAAAACTGTATTTAGTTGCCCTTAAAGAGTTTTACTTACACCGAATTAGTTAACCCATTTTTATTTACCCAATTACCGGGACCACCACCAGTGTGGGATGAAGATTACGGTACATTTTCTCAAAAGCCATTATGAGTGTATTTAATAAAATATCAGTAGAAGTTATTTACCTACTTACTTTTTTGTGGAACAAAAATCGCAAATTTTCTGAAAACAAGGTTCTTCATGACAAAACGTGAGTACCTATTTACATACCGATATCGGCTCTATATCGTTACCGATACCCATATCGGTAAAGAATCGGTATCGATATCGTGTAATATAAATAAAAACCGGCCATGTGTGAGTCCGTATACCGTTATTTATATAAGAGAATTTTTTGACGTATTACGAAAAAAACTACTTACTACTCGTAGATCTCGTTGTAATGTACGTCATATATATTTTTTTAGTTTTATCAATCTCTTATTTTAAAAGTTAGGGGGGGGGGGGGGCATTTTACCACTTTGGAAGTGTCTCTCTGAACTATTGAGTATAGTTTTTATTTTATTAGAAACCTCAATATCATTTTTGAAGACCTATTCATAGGTATCGGTTTTAATAAAAAAAAAATTGTTTTGTTAATAATAGGCAAACATTTTGCCTGCCATCTCACCTGATGGAAAGTGATTATGCGTGATGAATGATGGAAAGTAAGTATGGGGAACCCCCAAAATTTATGTTTTTTAGGGTTCCGTACCTCAAAAGGAAAAAACGGAACCCTTATAGGATCACTTTGTTGTCCGTCTGTCCGTCCGTCTGTCAAGACCCTTTTTCTCAGAAACGCGTGGAGGTATGAAGCTGAAATTTATATCAATTACTCAGGTCTACTGTCCCTTGAAGCTGTGAAAAAATCAAACTTCTAAGCCAACGCAATCAAAAGATACAGCCGTTTATGCCGCAAATTTTCGACACTTGCAAGGGAATCAAAACCTACAGGGTGCTTCCCGTGAACTCAGAATCTTGAAATTTGGTACGAAGCAACGTCTTATAGCATAGATAAAGGAAAAATTACGAAAACCATAAATTTGCAAGGTTGTACGGAACCCTCGGTGCGCGAGTCCGACTCGCACTTGGCCGTTTTTTTTTATATTTTTGTGAAAAAAATTTAATGTATTTCATAGAATACATCTACTTACCAAGTTTCAACATTATAGTCCTTATAGTTTCGGAAAAAAGTGGCTGTGACATACGGACGGACAGACAGACATGACGAATCCATAAGGGTTCCGTTTTTTGCCATGTGGCTACGGAACCCTAAAACGCCCATTCTCTTTTGGAACGGCTTGCTCATCCCATGTGAAGCCGGCTTATGTCGGCTTTTCCGCATGCTTCAATGGCGATACTGTTGGAATTCTTACTGTTTTAGTAATTGAATTGCCTTTCTATTTAATAATAAGATACGGAGATGTTTAATGTTCCTCAACCTCGATGGGGTCGTCGTATATCATTATCCAGTGGAAATAATTTATCAGTTCCCCGATAGCGCCATGGGTGCACAGTATATCACGTATAATATCTTAGGGTCGAATTTCGGGGAGCCACATAATATTATACATTGTTAAAATTACTGCCTATGTGAATTCTTTTGTTATATACAGTGTGTCGAAAATACGGTGTCTAAATATTTCGGATTTAATGGCCAGATTTAGTAATAATACTTAATTTAACTCTGCCTAATTTTAAGTAGTTTCAGGGCATTTTTACATAGATACATAATCTCACGCCTATTTCCCATTGGGGTAGGCAGAGACAATAGACTGCCACTTGTTAAGCAGCTGTCAGATCTCTCGTGCCTAATCCACATCCATCAAACGACTCACGGATGCTAATCGGTTTCGGGTACTCTTTATCTGGCCTTTGTTCAATACATCGCCGATCTGGTCGATGTAGGTACGCCTAGGTCGACTGTAATTCACAACTTCGACATTTATTACAGCGAATTTTACCAAAGCGAATGTTTGTGATCGCGATGTACGTTACAGCGAATGTTTGTGATGTCGACGTATGGGACTTCGACGGTTTGTCATCGCGATGTACGTTACAGCGAAAGTATTCGATGTCGTCGTATGGGACTTCGACGGTTTGTCATCGCGATGTACGTTACAGCGAAAGTATTCGATGTCGACGTATGGGACTTCGACGGTTTGTGATCGTGAGGTATCTTACCGCGAAAACAGTCATGGGTTTATGAGCGACGCACGCATCATTGAAAATATAGGTAGGTATGTGAAATCAATCTTCTAAACATTTTTTTTTTTAGAAAATGAAAGAAGAGGAAAAAGCGAAGAATACAAAAA
Organism: Ethmia dodecea; assembly: GCA_963855545.1. Classification (NCBI taxonomy): domain Eukaryota; kingdom Metazoa; phylum Arthropoda; class Insecta; order Lepidoptera; family Depressariidae; genus Ethmia; species Ethmia dodecea. Next base: position 11,700,460 of record OY979456.1, on the reverse strand, counting down.
CAAATCATTTTTGTAAGTACTTATATATTTTACGTACGTAGTACTGAAAACGGGAAATACAATCTTCTAAAAACAAAAACAGAAAAGAACACAGCTCTTTGAGTAACTTATATATTTTTCGTACGTACTGAGGACTGGCGGCGCGCCACCGTGCGGGTCGCGGGCAACGCCAGCAGTCGGTGGGCGCGCGCACGCAGGTAGCGGTCAGGCACGAACAGCCTGCACGCTCGCGAGATCAGCTCGGGACAGTCTAACTCCCCTCGGAGTGCCCGGCAAATCATGGCACACGATTGATAGTTTCTCCTCGTCTGGAGAGAATTGAAACCGAGGGCACCCTGCAGGAACTTTGTCGGATACAGGAAAGGATAGTAGCCGTACTTCTTTTTGTAAAGAAATCTTAGAAAGGCTTTTTGGACTTTTTCCAGGAGCAATACATAAGCACCTTCATGTGGACCCCAGACGATGGAGGCGGTTTCAATTTTGGAGCGCACTAGTGCCATGTAAACCGTCTTAATCGCCCCATCATCATGGAAGTCCCGAAGATTACGAATAACAAAGCCTAGTCTACGAAAGCTCTCAACGGCAAGTGCTACGATATGTTTGTTGAAAGTTAACTTTGGATCGAAAAGCACTCCGAGGTCCTTGATATTAGAGACACGAGCGATGGTATCTGTGCCTATCATATAATCCGTGTGAATAGGCTGTAATGATCGGGTAAAAGATATGGTGCAACACTTCGAAAAATTAAAGAAAAGTTTGTTTTGCACGCTCCAACGGTCATGTATTGATTCTTTAATACATGAATAAGTTTTAAATCATCCGCATAAAGTAGACACTTAGAGTAATTTACTACGCTTTCCAGGTCATTTATCATAAGTAGAAAGAGCAGAGGACCTAGTATTGAACCCTGACTTACTCCGGAGCGTGTGTGATATGGTTTAGAGACGTAACAGCCATGTCGAACGAACTGCTGGCGGTCACGCAGATAATCAGCGAAAAAATTTAGTAAGGCCGGAGTAAATCCTATTGCACACAATTTATTTAAAAGGATGTCATTATCGACGCGGTCGAAAGCTTTTTTAAAGTCAAAGTAGACAACATCTACTTGAAAGCCTCGCTCCATTTCCTGTGACACTATATCAACAAAAGTCAATAAGTTCGAATTAACTGAACGGCCATATCGAAATCCATGTTGAGAGTTACTCAAATATGGGTTTACCTGCTTAATAATTTTTTTATGTATAATCGATTCGAAAACTTTTGCTAATGCAGACATAATTGCAATAGGTCTGTAATTTTCCACAGAAGACTTGTCTTTTGTTTTGGGTATTGGGGTTACCCGTGAGACCTTCCAGAGGCTTGGAAATTTTCCTGTACGGAGAGAAATATTAAAAATATGAGACACAGGCCTTATAAAGTGATATTTACATGCTTTTAACACATACGAAGGTACACCATCAGGACCAATAGCAGGCCTAGGCTTAAGTTTAGATAGACCAAATTCAGTGTCCAAGGTTGTTACTGAATCTATATGTATAAAATTTGAGGAGCAACTTACATCTTGTGCAATGGCCGCGTCGGCACTGAGATTCGGCGTTTCGGGTAGGAACGCGGTTGAAAAGCAATCGGCGAAAGCATTCGCTACATCACGTCCGTCCACGACAGTTCCATTGTAAGACATTCGAGATTCAAATCCCCATGCTGACCTAAGACTATTAACATGTTGCCAGAAAGTAAATGGATTTTGTCGAATGTTATACTGCACATTAGTAACATATAAATCATAGGCTTGACGTATTCGCAGTTTGATGTCAGTCCTAAGTCGACTAAAGGCATCGTAATTGGCCTGATCCTTCGTAGCTTTCCACAATCGATGTAAATTTGATTTCTCTTTTAAATTTCTAATTATATCCGCAGTGTACCACACAGGATATCGCCTAGATGCTCCCTTATGTCGATTCTTTATTGGTATGCAAATGTTAAAAATAGAATAAAGAATGTTATAGAAAAAATCAACAGCCTCATCCACATTCTGACTTTCAAGAACAGTATCCCAATTTGCCTCGCTTATGAGCTTAGATAATAACGTAAAATTTGCTTTGGGAAAATTCCAATCCCTATTACAATCTATATTACTAGGGGATGAGAGATCAGAGCCACGACAACGGCGATCATTGCGGACAATAGGTATATATATATATCTAGTGGGGGGTGATAAGAGTCAGCATGGGGCACTAGTCCACTACCAGATACCTCATTTACGTGGGCCTTTTCGATGCACTCCAAGACCAAAACCACATCCAACTTACCGCCATAAGCATTCATCACCTCGTTTAACTCTGACAACCCACATACACTTAGAAAATAGCCATAATATGCACTTATCGTCTTAGAAGCACTATTTAAATTCAGATCACCTACAATTACAATTGTCCCTGTTAAATTTGTGATAATAGACTCTATTTTCATAAACCAAGACATATAAACACAATCAGGTGAGTTAGGCGGAATATAAATAACACATACATGTACATTATTGTTGTTAAATGAAAAGGAAGCCCACAGGTCCTCTCCACAATCAGTTTCTAAATCGAAACGGCGGCGTGGTGACATTTTATGTCGGGCCGCAAGTAGTACCCCGCCACCGGCTCGTATACCTCTATCTCTGCGAAATGCGATCCAGTCACCGCAGACCACCTCTGGGTCTAATATAGACGTGTCCAGGTTGGTTTCAGTAATTGCAACGATGTCCGCTTCGAGTGATAATAAGCTTAGCCGCCAATGATTTAATTTAGTTTTAAGGCCCCTAACATTCTGATAAAAAATATTAAGTGTAGAGTAAAATAAATTAGCTGTTGATATAGAACTGGAGACAGTGTCTGAAACATGGGACTTAGTTATACTTAGGGGTTTCTTGAAAGTTACGTGGCCCTCGAAAGGAAGTCCAAGCTTTGACTCTAGCATTCTTAGGCCAAATATCCGTTGACAGACACTCATCATAATATTCCTCTAGTATACTTATTTTATAGGACTTATAGTCCTCACGGGGTTTAAGTTCATTAACTATGCACTGTCCTAAAGGGAAAAGTTTTTGTATATACTGACTGTATAGTTTCTGAATCGTTTTTAATCAATTCTAAATCGCTGGGATCATCAGTCATACAAATTTTCTGCTTACGTCGTTCAGTGATGTTAGAACGATCAAATGAAAAATCGGCAGTCAAGGAGCTCGGTCTAGTACAATTTAATTCAATTAAAGGACAAGCAGGGGTGTTAGTATTGTCGCTCTTTGGTTGTTTGCTGCGGCAAGGGAGACATACCCAGCTCGATTTCATCTCGTGGTCCATAAGAAGAAACATTTTTAAGCTTCTATTAGCACATTCAAGGTCAAAACGCGACTGACAATTCGAGCAATCAAGAAATTCCCTGTTAGTAATGGCTTTTAAGCATCCCGTGCACTGTTTAGTAGTATTAGTTGCAGTAGCCATTATTAAAAGTTACGAAAAATAGCGAGATGTCCGACACCCGGTTCAATGACCTCCGTACGGCAAGCGACGCGCGGTCGCAAGTTGAGCGGCAGAAATTTTAATAAAGAATTATCGCTGTAACTCACGATTTACGTGGAATTCCGTCACTCCAATTCACCATATGGAAGTACACTTCACCAGCTTTCTCACAGTATATAACACTATCTTTAATTAGAACTTTAAATACGACTTTACAATTAAAATATGCGGAGCAAAAAATAACGCGCCTACACGGTTGCGCCCGCGCGCGAGGCAATGGTATTGCAATACTACCTACCTATATTTTCAATGATGCGTGCGTCGCTCATAAACCCATGACTGTTTTCTTTTTCTCTGACTTGTTGTAAGATACCTCACGATCACAAACCGTCGAAGTCCCATACGTCGACATCGAATACTTTCGCTGTAACGTACATCGCGATGACAAACCGTCGAAGTCCCATACGTCGACATCGAATACTTTCGCTGTAACGTGCATCGCGATGACAAACCGTCGAAGTCCCATACGTCGACATCACAAACATTCGCTGTAACGTACATCGCGATCACAAACATTCGCTTTGGTAAAATTCGCTGTAATAAATGTCGAAGTTGTGAATTACAGTCGTTTTGTCCTCTACCGACTCGCCCATGTGCACGACATTTAATGGCATTCGGCATTTTTAATCGTTACATAGTAGGTACTTACTTAAATGCCAGATACCATACATGATGATAATCTCTGGAGTTTCTAAACAAGGTTTACATACAAGTCGTATCTTATTACTCCTTTTCGTACTCTTATAGATGGTTTAGCCCTCTAGGGCTCGAAGGGCACGTAACCCTCTCAGACCTACATCGTCTTCAACGGGTTGTAGCCCTCTTTTCATAAGGTTCCCAGGTTAAAGTGGCATGCATTAAAAAGCTTCGTATAGATCAAAGAAATCGGGCTTCGGGATCGGTTCAGTGAGCAACTAATCCTTTAATCGAGCTTGTTGTTAAATAGGTCACCCGTTAATGGCACCGATGAACATCGCTGGCGATTCTTGTTTAACGCAAACATTTTAGTTTATCATCCCACTAATTTTAGTTTGTGTTTTAAGCAAGAGTCAATTTCGTTCCAACATAAATCAAAATGTTTTTAAACAATGTAGATGCTTATAAGTCTACCAGCGGGTGCCATGCCGCAGCCCGTGTTGGGGCCTTATTGTTTATTTATAATTGTAATCGCAATCGTCTTCATTTTGACATACCAGTACGTTGCTTCTTCCGTGCAGCAAGTGAAAGAGAGCAAGCACTGATTGCGTAACAAATGTGAAATAAAGACGATTACGATTACAATTATAAATAGGCAATAAGGCCCAGATCCTGTTTATAACCCTTGCCCTGGGAATTAAAAAAAAACCTTCTTTGTTCTCACTTACGTCATTTAAATTTGTGCAAAATTTCATGCTTCTAGACTCCGTGGTTTCAATTGTGTATTAATCGATTAGTCAATCAGACAATCAGCGAGTCAGTTTCTTCTTTTATATACTCGTTTAAACAATATTGTCTCATTTATTGCGTTTATCTGATCAGTCGATCTCGAATTTCCAAATTGCTAAACACATAATTAAAAATTTTTTGTCGCAGACAAAAAAGACGTTTGCAAAAATCCAATATTATAAACGCGAAAGTTTATGAGGATGGATGGAAGAAAAGAAAGGAAGAATTTTAGAACTGATCTTGATATATTTCGCAGGCGTTAAAATCCATTTTGAGTTTTTTATACTCACTCGTAAGTAGGTACTGTATTTCCTCATGTAGGAAAAGACTATTACCTCAGCGGTGGGCTGTGACGGGTTAGTATGATGATGAAGTATGTACGTACTTACTCGTTTATGAATAGAGAAAATCATTAAGAAGAAAACCGCTAGCGACAGAATTGGTTCTGGGATATGTGTAACAACACCTCGACACACCATTAGTTCTATATAGAGATCCGAAAAATAACCGGTGAAGAGTGGATGATCAATTTACAATATCGCTAAAAAAGGAATAAAAAAGACGCCAATATAAAAGTGGATGATCACTTAATTAAGGAACAAAAAAGAGGCAAATCAAAAGCCTTGACTTTTTGTACTAAAATAAATACCATCGTGGAATGTTTTTTTCATGAAAATAGCATTAATCATTATTATATTATATGGCTAACGGCCCTCAAAGTTCTTGAACAGTATAACAAGACTACTTTGGAAAAGTTAAAGAGGGTCTCACTCAATCTTAGAAAGTATTTGAGTTCAGTGACAGAAGCGGAGGGTAGCTTCGAGGAATTTGGAACGTTAGAGACATAACGTAACACTTTTACGTCACCAGCCCCTAGCCAAGTTACAAACGAAGGTTGATGTTAGCTTAATTGTAATACTAACTATTTAGAACTTCGTGTGGTTGACAAATCTTCTTTTTTATCTCCGAGTGAAAAACGGCAACTTTCGGCCCGCAGCGCTTAACGAAGTTGCCGCTTTCCACCTCCGTCGAGCAGAAAAAAAGTATAACACATCTGGAAGTAACCAAGAAAGCCTCAGATCACATGGTTGTAGACCTTGGCTTCGTCTCGGTTGACAATTACATGTGATCTGAAACATTTCCTATTTTACTTTCCTAGGTATGTAATATACTATTGGGTGTTGCGTGTATTTTACTTGGTCGGCCGTGAAAGCTACGTGCGTGACAAGTCGAGCTCAAATGTCATTCCTATACATTTTTCTTTATAATCCACTAATATTTACGTTTTACAAAGCCACTTAGGCTAGGCCCTTCGTATCAAAATTGTAAATTCAAATGTTTTATTCAATGTAGGGGCTTATAAGTCCACTTATTGAAAGTCATTGCAACTCCTCCGATGCGGTATATATAGAAGCGGGGCAAGAAACTCCTCAACACATTATTATTTTAAATAATCAATAAAATACAAACTACAAGTTACATGGTTTTAGTGCTGTGCTGTGCTGTAGAAAATTTACACCAAACGTCATTGTCTTTCAAAAGCTCATGTAACTAATTTTTAGTTAATAATTTATAATATTTTTTTTAATCAAAGAAATAACAAGTAAACTTTGCTCGCTTTCATGAAAAACTATGAGCCACAAACCACCGTGGATTAGTAGATAATGTTAGGCTAGCAGTAAGGACCATGTGAATGTTCAAATGGAATATTTTAAGTCTGACTTAACATTTAGCATTTTTTATTTACAATAGCTACAGATAAAAGTACTATTTAGTGACATATCCTACAAGGATAAATGTGACTGAATGCAAAGTCTTTAGCAACAGTCAAAGGCAACAGTAGAAACCCAGACACTTGAATGTGTCCTCTTTGGATAGCTAAATGAATCCTCTGACCTCTGTCAAAGTCAAATTTCTGTAACTGTTTGGTAATCCGGACCAGCCGCGTAGATAGCTCCGATTTGTTAGCGTGCTTTGTAATCTAAAGATCAGGCTAAACGCCATTTAAATAAAGTAGCCCTATTTAAGATCAGCATATTTAAACAGCTTCAAGCGGCTACAACCGCAGCTATAACGGCAGCATTAATTGAGGTTGCTGTGATGTGGGATAGAGTAAAGATTTGTAGCAAATAGAATAGCAAACGACATAGACCGCAAAACACGCGCTATCATAGTCTTCACAGAATTTAAGTACCTATGGACATAAATTTATAGTCCAAAATCAATCGCTGGACCGTGTTCCCCAGGATTGATCGTCTCACCGACAGATCTTCAGTTTTCACATAGAGATAGAGCAGCGCAGCATTCAACTCCACTCCTTTAAACGTTTATTGAAATGTATATGGTTATCGCACACCTGTGACCTTTCCAAGGGCAAATACAGTTATACCAAGTCCTCTGAGATTTGAGTGGATTATTCAGCCAGAAAGAAAGCCATACATCTTTACCCATCTAAACGGCTCAGTCAGCTGTCTAGATGTGCCCTTAAATAACCTTCGCAAAGCCCAAACACGAACGATAAAGATATCTCGCCATATAGGATGTTAAGAGCCCTGTTTAGAGGAAGTAATCAATCACGGAGGACTTGACAACTTTGTCAGTTGACTCAAACACTTTGCGATGTTTTACATGAAAAATAGCGAGGAGGCATTTCTTTACAGCGCTTTTGAGACGCGTGATGAATGTTTTTAGATTGTTCTTCTATAAATTGCAACAGATACGTAACGACATGATTTGTTGGTTAACAGCACGCTACTTAGTTTTTCGTGGGCGATTTTCGTTGCAGCAGTTGTACAAAATTGCATGACTACCAAAACAGCTATACAGGTCCACTACATTGTAGAGTTGTAACTTGATGGTTGTAATAGATCAAGTCAGAATCACACAAAAGAAGGTATTCCGGTCTAGCAGGCTGATACTTATTTTTGTGCTATTTGCCATGGACCAGTCCAGACAAACTTTTTGTAAACCTGTGGTTTCGACGTTTTATAAATGGGTGGCATGCTGCTTGTATGTACCTTTTGGATACTTTGTTGCGAAGCGCTAGAAGAGGTTTTTTCATAAGATAGCTTTACTTTTATTTAATTACTTATGTATTTTTCATTAACTAATTATTCAGTTATTTATGTAGGCAGGAGTATACCATTTTATTTAAAAAATCTCTAAAATTTTTGGCGTCATAATCATAGATCTAGAAAATTTTAGATTCTAGATCTATGGTCACGAGTTTTCAGTGCCACCATGGAATTCAATAGTTATATCTTGTAAACATTTTATGCAATTATGAATATCATTAAAGCATTTGGTTAGCTCATAGAGCCATTTGACATCTAGGTCTCAGTTATAGTCCGTCTTGATTCGCTCCGACAAGAATAAGGATGAAAATAGAAGGTCAACATTTAATACAAGTGTCTTATAATAATATGGTTATGGACCAGATTAAAACGGCATGTATATTCCTAGCCTTAATACATCGCCAACCATCAAATAAACGTTTTATGTCTCTACTCGCCTCAACAACTATTATCTCTACTAATAAAGTTATAGCAACTAAAACCGCCATTTTGGAATATACAAACGGAATTGATGGCAATGTCACAAAACGGTCATCCATCACAAAACCGAGGCAACACTCTATATTGAACTTGCGTGAGCTAGTGGACCAATCAAAATCTGGTGATGCCAACTGTGATGAATGAAACTATGTTTGAAGGTTCTGACCACATTTGAATGTCTTTTAGATGATTTTCATGCTACTATAAAGTATCTTATCAAAATATTAAATCATGTTTATATTAAGAAAAAAAATGTCGTTTGATTACGATCTAATCTTCTCAATGCAAAATTTCTTTCCCTCTTTTTGGGGTATGGTATTGAAACAAGAAAGACAAGTTTCAGAAACCAGAGTACTTCCTGTAAGGACATGAAACTGTACTCAATTACGACTCTCCCATACAATGATTTTCCAAAATTTATCTTCTTCAACATTCAACACCATGTATTCATACGTACTTGAACTACACTATATCTGTTTTAAAGACCAGGAAAACTACAGGAAAACATGCAATACAGTCAGTTATGTTAACTGACGACCCTAAGCATAAACAAGATAAAGTACATTATAATAAAAAGTTGGGCCTTCAACGTGACGCGTTGTCTATACAAAACTTCATAAGAAGGCAACAGAATCTTGCAAACATGAGATCAAAAGAAAAACTGTCCAGCCTTACAAACTTGGTAGAAAAGGGATCCTAAACTTATAAGGAATTCGACATTCGAGTTTCAGAAACAAATTGTATTAAGTTTAGTCTGAAGGGAATAGGTATGTTATTTAAGAAAACTATTTATTTGGATGAAATATGTTTAAATAAAATAAAAAATATATAATCTCCCTCCTTTTATCCCTAAGGGCAGGTAGGGAGAGTTATTCCATTTCTGGAAATCCAAATGTTTCACCGGTATATTCTTTGGACCCTTAAACGTGATAGGCGGTGAGCCCGGCGCTGCACCGGGTCTATTGCACATGTCTCAGAATTAATTCTATGGGGCCTGCAGGTTTCCTGGCGATATTTCCTTCATCGTCGAGCTGATATATAAGGTACCTAAATATGGAAGATGTGTGCAAAATATAGTAGAAAGTTAATAGATTTGCTTACAAAATGGAATAAAATTTGTGAAGATCAATATCAAATCAAAAAGGCAATAGCAGCAATGTTGGATGTAAGTTTCGCCTCTAATGGGAGAGGCATCGAGAGGTCAATTGCGACTCCTGATAAGGGCACGTACCAATGAGTTTTTCAAAAGCTTACGTGCAATTTACCACTAGCTCATGAACGCAAAGCACATGGACAGTTATTTCCCATGCGTGCCATCTCGTTCGCTGATTACGGGATGATGTTAGGTACAGTCTAACAAGCCACCTTTCAGACTATTTCGACGCACCCAGGAATACCGACTTTCATTCAGATAACTGGGAACAATGGTTTACTATATCCTATACCTACTTCCCTACCAATCCCCCCTTAATATTATAAATGCGAAAGTAACTCTGCATGCTACCAATCTTAAAGATAGCTTCTATATTGAAGAAAGACATGAAGAAGACATCAAGCTAAAAACTCATATTTAGGTATTGCAATAATCCGGCCTCTCCTCAACGGGTCCGATGACCCGATGCCGTTCATGCTACATTGCATGTTGACTGCATTATTGCTGCAATTTTAATATATTCCAGCCGGAAGTCTGGCACGCTCACAAAAATCCCAGCTCCAGAGAGCAGGATCAAAATATTATCCGACCGCTTTGCTTTGCCAACATCGCGGGGCGAATAAAATTTTACGTACCTATACTTGGGCTTGATATTGGAAATTGGAATCTATGTTACTATAATTTTATTTGGATTTAATTAAATTAGCTTGGCAATGATAGCTCTGCTGGAATTTCCTCATGAAACATGTGTTTGGATCTGGCTCAGACTGGATTGTGTAAATGAGTTTTTAAACTTTGATAGGTTTGAACTCTAAGCTCGACGCGGAAGGAAAACTTCGGGAGGAAACTCATAGGCTCCAGAATTTGTTCTGAGGCATAGGTACCAGCACCTTAAGGGGTAAATTTTTTTTTACAAGTTTAAAGGTACCTCCACATAAAATGCACTGGCATAAACATTGTATCTCTAGATATAGGATACCTAACATCAATCCCCTGAGTATAAGAAGTACCTAAGTGTAGGTATATTTATTTATTTTTTAATTAGCTTGCAGTTTTGGTTTCTGATAACAGTAACTGTAGGTATAATAAGATGCTAAGCTATGGCTCTAACCAATAATTCGACCTTATACAATACGTAACAGAATAATCAAAATTCCTGAAATTAGTTTGTTCATTATCGACTACTTTATCGATTTTAGCTATTTTTGACACAACTGAAGTACGAAGGCGTCGAGTACCCAAGAGACCCATAATGAGAGGGTATTGGTTATCGGGGTTAGCTTTGGGTGTAAGTGAGATGTGTCTATGTCATCAGATTTTGTTGCGATTAAATTCAATCATTCGAAAGTGCGAGGTGTAGAGAGATTCATTTTCATCAGCGGAGTGTGATACTCGAATCCTAATAGGCTACTTTTTTACCCGAGAACACCAGACAGTAGGGTATAATTTAGATCTTTTCAGTTGCTCGACGTACAATAAATAGAAATTCTTGTAATTTTACTTACTTACTTTACCTTTACCTTACTTACCTGACTCTACCTTACTAACCTTACTTAATCTACCTTGCTTACCTTACCTTATTTTACTTACCTTACTCTGCTTACCATGCGTAACAAAATAGTTTTCTTGCACTATATTTGCATAAAAATGGGGGCCCCACATAATACCAGCGTTGTGGCGTTTCACAAACCGCTGCATCTTGTGCTGAGTGGGGTCCCGTTAGGACACTTAAATATGTTCCGTGTTTTTTATCTTTAAGATTTTTTATCTCCTATGTGTTCCTAATAAATATTTTTCTTTCTTTCTTTTTTTCTAATTTTGTTTATTCAAATAAAGTATTATTAAAAGTATGTATTAGCTTATTATATCTACATACCTAGTTATAGGATTATGATTTACCTACTGTAAGACAAGTATTATGTTTCACATATTGTATAAATTACTTTCGGCCATTTCTGCGAAATTATTTCTGCATAACCTGATGGTTGACTGGTACATAATGCCTATGCCGAACTTATTGCCAAAAATTAGGCATTAGGTTCACCATGTGTACATTTTCTTGTAATATAAAGTTAAATAAATAAAATTTAAAAAGTACTGTTCAGAGAACGTATTTTACCATCGATGATTGCCTGATGGTTGACTGGTAGATAATGCCTTTAGGCATTAAGTTCGCCATGTGTACATTTTCTTGGTACATGAAGTTAAATAAATAAATAAATAAAAGATATAAAGAAAATATTTCTCTGGACAACCCTAGAAACCTATTTGTTATCATTGGCTCTCCAAGAATGGAAACGAATCTAAAATGTCAGTCATATGTCAAACTATCTTGCCACTGGGAGTGAGTTGAATTTTGAGTGGGTAGCATGTGGGTACAAGTTTTACATAAACGGGTCACACCAGCACCAGCAGAAAAGGGTCGAGCTCCCTTTTCCTAGCCAGCGGATACAAAATCTTCCTAAGAAAGTTCTAGAAGAACTCATCATCTCATCACTCATCAAAATCATGTTTTTGCAATTCAATCAGGCCAATCTGCTGCCATGAAAAAAACTGTACCTTGTGGCTCGGACTTAGGCAAGAGGAGGAAAAACATGGGGGGTTTTTAGACAGTGCAAGCTTGACATAACTTGGTGGTCGTCCCCGCTACCACCGGGTATTGGAATGGAATTTTCCCTGCAGGCCCAGAAAAAGGATAAATCTATAAAACTGTTACCACTGACTGACTGTCAACACTTGACCTAAGCCGGAGGGTCAAGAAGCAATAATTTTGAACAGAAGAAGCATCTGATATGCTATGATCATCTGTACAGAATTGTTGCTTTGGAACCAGTTTAGGAACATGACCCACCATTAAAGAAGTCTAAAAAACTCCAAGCCTCAATCTATAATATAAAAATAAATCGCAAAATGTGTTGGTAAGCGCATAACTCAACAACGGCCGGTTCTACCTCATTTTATATCAACGGCTGAACCGATTTGGCTGAAAGTTGGTGGGGATACCTCCCCAGAACCAGGAGACGGATATAGGATATTTTTTATTCCGATGTTCCCACGGGAACGGGAACTGGAACTTTGCGGGAACGGGAACGGGAACTACGCAGGTGAAACCGCCGGGCGCTGCTACTTATGTATAATTTATTCACACATTAAATCGTTCTATCGTTCACTCACTCAGTCTGTAATTCTTTCATGTATTATTCATTAGGATTCAGATTACCAATCAGTGCAAAGACATTTATTTTATCCCAATAGTATTAAAGTTAGTTTTTTCCAAACACCATCGAGTACATAGCTAGTACTAGAACATTAAATTCTAGTGTAACGTAGTTTGCACTCTTGCACAGCAAAAATAACTAGCAGTAAATCTTACAAGACCTTATCGCTTTTCCACCAATTCGCACAAACCGTTCCACTTTTATTACGCGAACGGCTAATGTGTGGAAAGCATTGCCGGCATCTGTGTTCCTGAAGGTTATAACTCGGGAAGTTTCAACTCTAAGTGAATAAGTGTCTTAGGCAAGTATGATCCGTAAGAAGGTCTCATCAGCCGAAATTGTGCCTTAAAGGCCCCACTGATTAACAGTTCACTGGCAGATATTAGCCTGTCAGTTAATCGGGATATATCACACACTGTTCATCTGAGGATCTGAGAGCAGTTAAACTGAGCTGGCTATGTACCTTGACCGGCAGGTCACCTCTTCAGGCAAAAGACTGCAGGTTTAGGTACTGTTAACGTTTCCTGGTCCTATAGACCAGTTAATAGGAGGTATCCAACACTTACAAGAGGTTCTGTTTTTTATATATCTATTGTGTAGGTCGATAGAGCTATTAAATATTTATATTTTCGTCACCCGTGGTTCCTCCGCCATCTTGGCGGATTATTGGCACCAAATATCGTCAAGAGTTGGCGTGAAAGATGTTTCAGTGCATTTTAAGCACAAAATCATGTTATTTCTATTTTGTATTAGATAAAAACCTCTATTTTATCCGGTCAGCTAACATTTATGGATTTCTATTGTTATCTGGCGTCCGCGGGAACCCGCTGCGGACTAGCTATTATGTTATTTTTCGACATGTCGCTTACATCACTAGAAATGGAGCGATGGAATGCCCCAAAACTTCTAAAGTCGCGTAGGTAACTAGTTTGTTTTCTCTTTTTTTCGACATTATTTACATTTACTTCGTAACAGTTAGCACAAAGGTCTCAGACATTTGTAAAATAATAATAATAAATTGTGGGACACAATTCACACACGGTTATTTACTGTCAAACTAGGCAGGGCCTGTACTATGGATACTAAACAACTTATACTTAATAAACTGATTTGAACTGATGATTTATCACTAGCTCGACGGTGAAGGAAAACATCGTGAGGAAACCTGCAGGTCTCAGAATTAATTCTGAGATATCTGTAAATAGACCGGTCCGGCGATGGGCTCACCACCTATCACTTTTAGGGGTCCAATATATCGCGTGAAATATGGGTATATCCAGTAATGGAATACCTCTGCCTACCCCTTCGGGGATAAAAGGCGTGAGATTTTTTAATTTTATTTATCTAAATAATATTAAACGACCAGACACAAAGCCAACGGACATGTTCATGCACACAAATGAACGGGAATCGAACCCGCGACCTCCGACTCATAAGACAGGATTACTACTAACTGAGCCAACAGGCCCGCCTCCATAATTTTTTTTCTAGGCCTCTTTTTACTGTAGTACTCATAGGAACTTGTAGCATAGAATCATGTCTGCATCACCAATGTAGAGGAGAGGAGGAAAACTCATCCATCGTGAAAATGGAAGATCTTCCGCCGGCAAGGTGATCGTGCCTGGGGACTACGGTCCAAAGATTGATGTTCGACAGCTCTATATTTATAGAAACTCTTTAGATAACATTGATGGCGTGGCTTAGATCTTAACGACGTCACGCTTTCCGTCTATGGCTCTTTTTTTTTCAGTATATTTTCCATTGTAAATTGGCGTTAAAGAAAAAGAAAAAAATACCATTCATTTTCAAATAGAGATAAAAAGAGCTCATACATATTGTGACATCAACTAAACACTTCTTTCAGTCATGTGGCAATGTCTCTAAGGATTCAATCGAAAAGTTCTATCGACTCCATATGAAACCATTTCGCCTCCGCAACAGTAGCACATTCAGTAAGACGTTTATTAAAAATGATCCCAAAAATTGCACTTGTAAGTTCCAATATTGAATAAGCCAGGTTTTGATTGGATTTCACTATGGCAAATATCGTCGCTATGCTGAATTCAATCCGATTCCAAGACGTGATGTCGACTTACCTTTGATACATACCGGAACCAGTTTAGCGGGAGCTCCCGCGACATACTCGGCACAATATCATGAGGACCCAACACTAAATCAGGGCGTGTTTGTTATTCTACACCGAGACGATTTTGCATAAGGTGAAACATAGCTTTCTTTTATATCTCCATACAAAGATATTAAAGCAAAGATGAGTTATATTCATACTGCGCGCGTTTGAAAATGGATCCGCTACGAGTGGCTGCTATAGCCACTGTACACTATATGTACATACTTATAATATAATATAAATAATATAATCTCACGCCTTTTTATCCCCGAGGGGGTAGGCAGAGGTATTCCATTACTGGATATACCCACATTTCACGAGATATATTGGACCCCTAAACGTGATAGGTACATACTTCTTTGCGTATTTATTATAGGTTTTTATTTATATGATACAACAATGACGGCGAAAGATGATACGGAACGAATAATAAAAAAAAGAGACAGCTGTCAAGAGTTGTGCTTGAAATACGACTCTAAATACAATGCGATTATATAAAATTTGGTCAATTACCTACATTTTCGGCCTCATTTTCTGCGCTCTAGTAACATATCTACTTCTTTTTACACATAATATCTTTGCCTCCATATTATCTGTACGAGCAGACCGGCCAAGAGTGTCGCTAAATGTATTAGAACGTAACAAATAGCTTCTTCTGAGGTATCTGAGCCTATGAATTACCATATTCATGCAGGGGCGGTCCTAAGCTAACAGGCCCCAATCCACAAGGTGAACTGCTGATTCAACGTTTGCAAAACAAACCCCAGAATTGATTGGGTCGTGATTAAAAGTAATGAATGGTTGGCGTACAAAGCAATTTGCTTAGCTTTATTTGTAACTTGCGACCCGCCCCGACTTCGCACGGGTACAATGCTAACACTAAAACCTTCCTCTTAAATCACTCTATCTACTAAAAAAAACCGCATCAAAATCTGTTGCGTAGTTTTAAAGATTTAAGCATACAAAGGGACATAGGGAAATAGGGACATAGGGATATATAGGGACAGAGAAAGCGACTTTGTTTTATACTATGTAGTGATATGTTATTTGTTTACTAATGCCCGACGGCTTTGATTATATCCTGGTTCTAGGGTTACCTAATCAAAGGACGAGACTATTGAGCCTAGTCGCCATCTATCTGTGTCATAAAACTTTTAACGGTTACGTGTTTTGATACGTAATAGCAAAACATTTATGTTATTCTAATAAATATAGAACGCCAAAGAGCTGAAGTCACCGATATAGCTCTCAGAATATGCAAGTTGAAGTGGCAATGGGCAGGCCACATCGCTCGAAGAACCGATGACAGATGGGAAATAAAGGTTCTCGAGTGGAGACTACGAACCGGAAGACGCAGCGTCAAGGTCCCGGGTAACCGGTGGATACAAGCAGCAAGTTGCTGTTCATTGTGGCGTTCTATGGGGGAGGCCTTTGTTCAATAGTGGTCGTCTTCCGGCTAATGCTGATCTCACGTCTTTTATCCCCGAGGAGGTAGGCAGAGGTATTCAATTACTGGATATACCCACTTTACACGAGATATATTGGACCCCTGTGGTGAGCCCATAGCCGGACCGGGTCTATTTACACATGTCTCAGAATTAATTCTGGGACCTGCGGGTTTCCTTACAATGTTTTCCTTCACCGTCGAGCTAGCGAAAAATATGTACGTAAGTTTTTGAAAAACTCATTGGTACATGCCAGGATTCGAACTCGAGCCTCACTGATTTTCATCATGTGAAACAGGCTCTTTAACCGTAAGGCTAACACAAAAACACAATATATTTTTGTAAATAAGTACCTTACATTACACCAAATGTACATTGAGCAAGTACGGAATTCTAGATGTTGCAGTCTTACTAGCACTTAACCGGTTTGTACTGGTATAAAATATTCAAAAAAACAATGTGCAATTTTTAAAATAAACTAAGTGACAAACGCAGTGAAATAATAAATCACCTTGACCTACACCTGATACAGTGTCGCGATGGGCAAGGTGCCAGGAAAGTTTCACCCAATTGAAATTTCCTCCGATACAGGCTTAAACATAGAGACAACCTGTAGTTTCCACTTACATGGAGGACTGGACTTGCTCCGGATACAAAATAAAAGTAGGTATTTTAATGAAGGAAAAGGAACTTAAAAACAACAAAATTACCATAAACATTAATAAAAAAATCACTTTCACATAAAACAAAAACCTAAATACGAGTATCATTAAGGTTTCTAGGTAGGTATTGTAGAAAATCAATTTCAATGTGAAATTCTCTTTTTATTAATAAAGGATTGTTCAATAAGGGCGGGTAGATGTTGGAATGAAATAAAACAGGCTGTGTGTGAGTTATTAACAAAATTCTTTTTTTATTGGAAAGGCCCATAATAAAATTAAGTGTGGAATATGGCATCGTTTAAAGGCCCGCCTTCAAAGATCCGAGTGGTCCAATTTTCAATGACTCTTACGTATAGATTTTCTGAATCTGAGCGATGGCATGTGTTATGATGATTGTATTATGATTTCCGCAGTAGAAACTGTCATGCTAACAGTAAAAATATATAACAAATTACCGGAAGAACTTAAAATTCTCCAAACCACTCAATTTAAATATAAGCTTATGGCTTATTGAAAAATGTTTCTATTCTCTTGATGAATACTTTAGATGGACATAAGAATAAAAAGTAATGTATCTAAGTACCTGTTTCTTTCATTTTTGATATAATCTTGTTTGACATAATATTATTGTATTTAATTTTATCTTTATATATTTGAATAATTATCTGACTTGTACCTTGAAATTTTGCACGATTTATTTAAAAAAGCTGAATGTATGACTATTTATTTTGTACTGACACCATACCATGTATACAACATTCAAAGCTAATAAATATTATTATTATTATGTTAATTATAAATTAAGCAGTGATAGCCCGGACGGTTAAAGAGCCGGCCGAAAATCAGTGAGGCTCGGGTTCAAATCCTGGCATGTACCAATGAGTTTTTCAAAAACTTACGTACATATTTATCACTAGCTCGACGGTGAAGGAAAACATCGTGAGGAAACCCGCAGGTCTCAGAATTAATTCTGAGACATGTGTAAATAGACCCGGTCCGGCGATAGGCTCACCATCTATCACGTTTAGGGGTCCAATATATCTCGTGAAATGTGGGTATTTCCAGTAATGGAATACCTCTGCCTACCCCCTCGGGGATAAAAAAAGGCGTGAGATTATACTTATACTTATACTATTATTATGTTCACCTTTAGGGCATAGGTCGATTGTGGTTTATTTGCATAGACTCTGACAAACGAGCAGCGAAATCAAGCGCGCAGCTCAAGACCGAACGGGATGGACTGTTGGACACTGTTGATAACCTCTAACCAATCTAGGGGACTAAGGGTGATAAGTCAAGAACAACGTGTCATGACTATACTTCTTTAGGAGTGTCGAATCTGTTGGACACTGATGATGCCCTCTGACCAATCTAGGGGACTTAGGGTGATAAGTCAAGAACAACGTGTCGTGACTAGGTACACTTCTTTAGAGTGTCGCATCAATTTTATTTGGTTGCGCTGTAATGCCGCGCGCAAGACAATATGTCAATCCTATACAAATCCTGTTTGGGCTAATATTTGTGTGCATGAACATGTCTGTTGGCTTCTTGCCTGGAAGTTAATTTAAGTATCCGAACGACTTTGGTAATGTTTAAAAAACCATTTCGTTTTTCAAAATTGTTTGGTCTAAAACTAGTTACTCAATATTCTATACGCTTTAACAATAAATTCGGACATTAAAAAAAATAAGGTCGGTATTTTATTGACTGTCCTTTAAGTCTAAAAGTATATTTAGGTACTTACTTCCTTGTGACGTCACAGTAATCCGCACCGACGCCATGCTGCTCAAATACCGTTTTCACGACTTATATTATAATAGTGGACTCAACAGCTCTTCAAAGAGCTGTCAGTGCGTTTGGTCGAGGTTTCAGGTGACCTGAGAGACGGCTGGCAGCTAACTCTGTCACAGGATCAGCCTATAGCTATCCAGAGAGGGAATGCGGCCAGTCTTCTGGGCACTGTCCCACATGGTTCCTCTTTGGAGGACACTTTTTATCTGTAATTATTGTAAATTAATGTACATTTTCTTTGTAAATAAATGTTACAAATATAAAAAAACAACCTAAAATTCAACTCAAAATCTCTCTTGTCAAATATCTTTTGGAACAAAATAATATTATTCTTTCACAAGTTGTTTTATGCGATCCCCATCTGCACTGAACACCATCTAAATTTAATTCCAAACAATCGCCGAGTTTCCTACCTCACTAAATTAAAGCGTACAAATTAATTCTATTAAAGTTTCCAATCTAAAATGCCGAAATCTGTGAATTATTGTTCTGAATCCAGAGGCCATTATTGAAATTTTAGCTTGGCATCAGTGCCGCTTGTAACGCTAAACTTGCCGGGAGCCGAAAGGTTTGGTTACATTAGCGGAAAATGGCCGACAGAATTATTATTTTAAGAAATCTCCACATAAAAACTTCAGATTCAATAAAATTTCACAAAGTTTCACATACTCTCGTAAATATTTTATTTGTTTTACTTACATAACATAACTTAGACTTACCTAAATGTTTTTTTGGTTATAATAAAACTGTAACGAGGCCGTATCTGTACATGAAATATTTTTTTGCTAATTTTGACTTTAGTGTAGATAGTTATCGATGTAGGCGGTTATCAAAACACATTTTTTAAAAGTTTTATTGTATTTGTGGTTGTGCGTGCACGTGTCAACAAAAAACTACTGGGTTGACTGTATGAAATTTGGTATGGAGACAATGAGTAATTGGGTCAAAATCAAGAGTACTTTTTACAGTGAAAGAATGTCTCATTACAATGGGAAAAATAAAAAAACTGGGTGAATAGAGAGTCTCATTCCCCAGGGAAAATTATAAAAACTGGGTAGGTAAATAGATAAATACGTACTTCTCCGAAATGATACTAGAAACTTGAAAATATAGTATGTAAGTGTCTCATATTATGTCGTAGGCAACAGTTATGAGGAGAATTTTGGAAATTCCCACGGGAACGGGAATAAACTGGATCCGGTCAACGCCGCTGGGCGCTCGCTAGTTTCTAAATAAAATTCCTATGTACAGTATAATAATAACATTGGGAAACACACAGCTATTTAGTTCCAAACTAGGCACAATGGTTCCAATAGCACATCACTTCGGAAGCGCTTACCAAACACCTTGTATAAATACTATCAATTTATGATGTACCGCCGTATCGTTGCTGCTATTACACCAATATAGATAAACGAGGTATTGAAACGAATGTATTCATCTTGATTGCATACGTGTCATGGTGGAGTGTAAATCAATATGGCGGAAATTAATAAAAAGCGGAGCAGCTAAAAGTTTTGTAAGACCCGAAATGATCCATGCAGATGAGGGCTAATTGGTTTTTTCAAACGGAGCTCTTATATGTATGTCAACTTATTGAAAGTCATTGCAACTCCACCGCTTCGGCATATTATGTACTAGCAGCGCACCGCGGTTTCACCCGCGTAGTTCCCGTTCCCGTGGGAATACGGGAATAAAATATAGCCTATGTGTTATTCTGATGTATAAGCTATATAACTGTTAAGTTTCATCAAAATCCGTTCAATAGTTTTTGCGTGAAAGAGGAACAAACATCCATATATCCATCCACACAAACTTTCGCGTTTATAATATTAGTGGGATAAAAGTGTCTAGTCGTCCGATTTGTCGGACGAATATAGTTTTAAACAAAAAAAACGACTTCAAACTGGAAACTAAAAAATTAAAAAAGCAGCAATCGCTACGATTGGATGATGATTCATGAAACTATGATTTTTGAAGGTTCCCCTCGATTTTTCTGGGATGCAATTTCATTTCATTTATTTCATAGCTTGTCATATGGTATCAGCAATCATCAGATCCTGATTACATTTATGGTACCACCCTTAGGATATCTCCTTTCCAACAAAAAAAGAATCATCAAAATCGTTTCATGAACGACAAAGTAATCCTCGAACAAACAAAAAAAATTACGGTGGAATTTAGACACCTCCTTCTTTTTAGAAGTCAGTTAAAATTATGAATAAAAATAATGATATTTATTCATCTGGTTATCGGACGCCTAGCAACAGCATAGTTGAGGATCTTCACCTCACTGGGCAAAAAACTCAATTTTTGGAGCCCTTTAGACTAAATAATTTTGTAAAAGGTAGTTTATATCTCATTGGTCCCAAATAAATATTTTTGTTTCTTTCTTTCAATTCAATCGTGTAATTCAATTTCCCTGACATTTTGCTGGTAGCACTAAACTGGAGTAAATTACTCGAACGAATCGGGCCTCAGTGATCCATTTAATGGCACACAAACAGAATGACTATGCATCCATTCCATTCCATAAACCTAACGTCAAATGTGACGTGCCCCGCTGTCACTTTCGCCTTAAAACTGCCACTGTCATAAACCCTGGCACATCCATCAGCGTTTTAGATGCACAAGATACGCCGAAATTAGGCAACTGTTATAACTAACTTAGGCTCTTTGGGCAAGTTCGCTTTGACGGAAGTTTGTTTCAAGTTGAGCCGTTTTCCTTTTCATCGCCGGGGGGAGTTCCCTTGGATGCTTGCGGTGTGTTAACTTCAGTAAGTACATTTTTGTTTGATCAATATTATTTGAGTCAACGTGTCACGGTATGCTTCCTTTATAAATCGTCTTCACAAAAAGCTTTAGTTACATTCATTTCGATTAGGGGTCGACCATTAATCACGTGATGTTTTTTAGCTACTTTTTAACCTCTGGTGATATGTGGTGAGACTTTAGACTACTCCCCACCCCCTACCCAAAATCAGACAGTATTTTTGTCGCTTGTATTAGGTACTTATCGAAAAAGATGATCAAACGGATTTGTTGAATCTTTCACTGATATCCTGAATCCCTAACTGAAAGCATAGTGAAATTTTGCTATAAAGCATAGATAGTAATCGTCATTATTTCAGTGTAGGTACATACACATACATACATAATTTCCCATTGGGGTAGGCAGAGACAATACACTTCATTTAGCTCAGCGGGCCGAAAGTTGTCGCTTCCCGCCCGGAGAGATGTAAAAGCTTTTCAAGCACCTATGCGACTCGAAATCTAAGCTTGTCTCACCAGTCAAGCAGCAGTGGCACACAAATATTTAATTAATGAGTCTTGAATGACAACTTTTAAGCGAATCGTTATATTTATCGCCAAACGTAAATGCGTGAGAACGATTTCAGTGCACAAAATAATTAATTTCGCTCAAAGACCACACACAGAATCACAGAGCGATATTTCATAGATATCAATGGCACGGTCAAGTCTTGGTGCCATGCGGCACAATCTATAAGTCACTGCCTCTGACATGTATGGGATTGACATTAGCGTTAGCGCTCGCTGAAGAACATTAGATTAGATTGTGCAATTCCACCTTGGCTAGGGGGGGCGATTAGTGAAAATAAAGAAAAATTATACTTAATATAATTTAATTACCAAAACACAAATTATACAAACTTTATAATTAATGTTTTTACAAGTTCTTAATAGTAACAGCGTATATTAAAACAGAATTAAAGAATTTATGGCTTTGCTTACTTACTAACTACAAGAATACATTATTGGGTTTCGTGCAGATATTAAAAATAAATCATCACCTAATAGAACATGTTGAACTTATAGCACATCATTTCAAGCCCTATATCTCTAGAAATAAGGCTATCATAGTTAAGTAAGTAATAAACAATAGCTCACAACCTTCAATCGTCTCTGTCAACATTTGTATCACCAATAATGGAAACGGATCAATCGGATCTGGATCAAATTAAAATAGATGAAACAATATCGTATTCAATTAAGTAGCAACTATAGTTTTCTGAGACGTTTCATTTATTGAATTTCGTTTTAGTAAATAAATCTTTTGTCTCGAAAGATGGCACTTAGTTTCGATGCTTTTAAACTTAATAATTCGTGAGCTTCTATTTAAAATCAAAAGCACTTAAAATATAAAAGGAGACACCAATTTTATCAGTGTTATGAAAATAATTAAAAATACTTTATCAATAACGTCCTTCAAAAGTTTCACATTAATTCATTGTGTATTTTAATATGATGTTAATGTGTACAACATATAGGTATCGTGAAGAGACCTACAAAAGCAAAAACTTGCTATTTCAATGAATAACGTAGTCTACCAAAGTATCTTAGTCTACCAGATCCATAATATGCTCTAGGTATAGTGTTTTCCAAAGAAAACTTTTAAATTAAAGTACTTTTACGGTCGACGTTTAACTTTTTTAAGAATAAACTTTTCAATTTTATATTTCTCCCAATAAATCATTCCCATTATCAGAGCTGGGGTAATCTAGAGAGCTCCTCAACTGAAGTCTTGATTCTCTATTGAACTGCAAAACCTGATTACGTCTGTACAAAAACACTGAGACTAGTATTACTACCACTAAGATAGTTATCACTGAGCACCAAATTGCAACCCCAAGAACTGTAGAAGTCGAATGATCTTCAGGTGTTATAATATGTTGTTTTGCCTTTTCTGTAGAAACGGTTTGATTCATATCTCCACATCGGATACCATGTACGTTATCCTCGTGATAAATTTTATCAATAGATGTAACGTCTACTTGTCTTACCAATATGTTTTTATTGATATTTTTGATATTCCTAACTATTTCCTTGCAAGATATAGGATTACCTCCTAAACTTAAAGTTGAGAGTTTCGGCAGAATAACTGTGAGTCTTTCAACGTCGAGCGTCTTAACGTAATTATAGTCGATTGTTAATCTCCTAAGCTCGACGCATTCGTGAAATACATCGACATCTATGTCAAAAATTTTGTTATATGATAGATCTAACACTTCCGTTCTATGTAACCCCTTGAAAATACCATATCGCAAATTTGATATATGGTTTCGCGAAATGTTCAACAATTTCAAAATCTTCACTTTCTGAAAGGTTCCGGGTAGTATTTCTGCAATATTATTTTTACTAATGTCTAAAGATTGCAAATAATCTAGGTTTTCAAAGAAGGTGGAGTTGATCGAAGAGATATTGTTATTGCTCAAGTCACAAATTATTAGGTCCTTAAAATTTACAAGCTTAATCTCTGTCAATTGGTTAGAGGACAAATTCAAATCGGTCAACTTTTGCAATGAGTCAGTTTGCGTGTTGAAACCTTTAATATTATTATGTGAAACGTGCAATACCTGTAGATTTGGTAATAATGAGAAGTCTACATCTTCTAAATTTGATATTTGATTCTTAGAAAGGTCCAAATACAATAGGCTTTTCATATTTAGCAGAGTCTCAGAAATATTTGAGAGTTTGTTATTGTTTAAGTACAATGCTTTCAAATTACTTAAAAAGCTATTGTTCAGTTGAAGTCGAGAGAGTTTGTTGTAAGATATATCTAAACTGTACATGTTATCCATTCCTTTAAAGTTACTTGCATCTATGTATTCCAAATTATTATGTGAAATATTTAGACGAGCAAGAACTGGTGTATCCACTAAAGCCATTTTATCAATCTTCGTTAATTTAAAGTTACTCAAATCTAAATACCTGATGTATTTTGCAGGAGTAAATACTTTTGGAACTAGAACCCCTGTGAGTTTATTGTTGTCTACGTTTAAATATTGTAAATTTACCAAAGGTAACGAATTATCTTGAATATTTAAAATTTTATTATGTGATATATCGAGTCTTATCAAAAACTTTTGTGTTGCAAATGCATTGGTCGGTATGTCAACAAGGTTATTGCTTTGTAAATACAATTCAGTTAAATTCTGTAAATGTTGTTGCAAAAAATATATATTTGACACATTGTTGTAAGACACATCTAAGATTTTCAAAGCATTTGCTTTTGCAAAACTAGTATTTTCTATAAGATTTATGTAATTCTTTGTTAGGTTTAGGTAAACTAAGTTGACTGCATCTGAAAAAGCATCGTTTCTTATAGCTGTAATGCTTTGGTTGGATAAGTTCAACGTAGTTACGTTTTGCAATCCTGTAAATGTATTTGCAGTTATTTCTCCCGATATATTATTATTTTCCAAGTTTAAATAATTCAGTACGTTGTGTTTAAAGGCATTGTCTTGTATGCGCGTAATGTTATTTTGATAAACATTTAAATAATCGAGCTTGTTATTGTTAATGAACATAACATTTTCAATGTTAGATTGTACTCTATTATATCTTAAATCTACGGATTGAAGATTGAATGCTTGGTTGAAACTGTTAGATTCTATGAATTGTATTGAATTATAAGACATATTAATATTTACCAGAGCAACTAACCTGTTAATTTCGTATCCAGAAACTTTTGTCAGATAATTAAATGACACGTCTAAATCTGTTAACATCTTCAAACTAACCAATGTCATATTTAGTGACGGTAACAGGTTGTGATGTAGGATCAAGGTGTTCAAAATTTTAACGTCATTAAAACAGTCTTCTGTTAGAGTCACTAATTTGTTATTTTGTAAGTACATTGTCTTTAACTTTGGAATAAAACTGAAGATATCACCTACCAATTCGGAAAGTAAATTGTTTGATAAATCAAGAACTTCTAAGTTACTATTTCTACTCTCAGATATCATAAATGATTTTGTATTGAGCATTTCAATAGCGTTACCAGAGAGATTTAAGGACTTCAAAGCAATCAGATTCTTGAATGCTTCGTTTTTTATATTTTTTATTTTATTGTGGGATAGATCCATAGTCAGCAATTTTGGGTAGTACTTAAATGAATAAGATTCTATGTTAGTCCAAGAGTTGTCGATTCCTTTAATGATTCTAACTCTACTATCAAAGTTTGTGGCTCCAAAAAAGAAAAAATTGAGCGTGTCCATAATGGAATTTGTTATAATAAAAGTAACGTTAGGTTCAACGTCGCATTCTGGGTTCCTTGCGTTTCCAGAATGAGTGTCACAGATGATGGTGTAGTTACAGTAATTGGTCTGGCCTCTGATTTCACACATGTTCGTGGCTGAGGTTTTAAGCACAGCCCATGATAGGAAGGCGATATCTGAAAAAGACAAACCATTTTTTTATTTGTTTGTTGTTATAGTGTGTATGACCTACTCCACCAGGAATTCTCAGGAGTTGACCCTAAAATTCCTTTTAGGGCAAAAATTTTTATTTTCCTTTTAAATAAATATATTTTCAGTGCAATGCAGTTTACTTTCTGTAAGTGTAAAAAACTTAACATTTTTATCAGGAAAATTCGGTAATATAGGCATAGGTACGCCGGTTTTTATAGAATTTTGGAATAATTCAAAAACGTTTTGATAATATTGAAATAGGTTTCTCTTTGAATTATCTGAGTAAAGAGAACCTTACGACCTTGAATGCACCAACGAAACGAATGACCTAAGATGATTATCAATTTGATAAATAAAATTGTACTTATGAAATAAACCGTGATGTTAACAACGAATCAAAACATCTGTATATCTAACACATTTATAAAGGGTAGCCGCTAGGAAAAAGGAGTTTTCTGTTTTCAAAGTTAGAATACTAGCAACAAAGAGGTTGGAAGACAATCATTCTGTAGGAGAGAGAAACTATTTCTTTAAACGTCTTTGACTAGCAAATAGCATCGCTTTCTTTGGGAGTGAGTCTAACAAGACGGTGCGTTGGTATATCAATCAGCCAGTTTCTCCTATAGCTCCCTAAAGATAAAATCTATGTAGGTATATGATATGTATTTAAAGAGAAATGTTCTGACTCATTGACTACTGTTTAATGACCAAAGGATATTTTCGAAATTCCCACAGGAACAGGAAAAACGGAATCTGCACAGGCAACGCCCAAATGATACATGGATTTCACTGATACAAGGCAGGGCCAAAGTCTAATAAGGTTGAGCCAGTCCGGACAGGCGAATGTTAACAAAAAAAATAACAGGATTTTAAAGCTTCTATTCAGAAAAACGAAATCAAATTATACTTACATAAAACAAATCTCGTAAACATCGCGGAAAATTACATTCGATATTATACACCAATTAATAAATACAACAACATTGAATAATTCACTCCATCATATGACAAAAACAATAACGCAAATACTAAATATTAATTATTTAATCTCAATGAAGAAGACAATATGTTAGTCCTTAGTGGACATACTAATGCCCAACGAGTGATAATTTTCGCTAGCGGGCTTTGTTTTGCTAATAGAGCAAAGGACAGAGCATTAGTGGAGTAGGTAATCAATCAAACATTTCAAAAGACAAAAGACGAATAAAGAAGCGTTTGTTCTAGAAATTCGGTTTTTTCCTTTCAAGTCTAATACTTAGCAGGGCAGGTTCAACCAACAAAGAATGAATCTTACTTTAGGATTGCAAAATACTATAATGTTTTAAATTTTTTCTACAACAGAGGCCCACCATAGCTTCGCTTTGGTTTATATCACTACATCAGGGTTGGCGAACCTTTATGTAGGTATCATATATATAAATATAATAAATACAGTTATACTTACGCGTAATTTAAATCAAAGTGAAAAATTTGTGCGATTTATGTTGTTGCAGATTAGATGAAAAGTAACTTTTATGTTACGAATCATAATATTATCATATAATCTATGCCATACATAGCCCAACGGACTTCGTGAAATAGAATATGTGTCTGTACCTACTTCACACTTTTTTTTATAAGTGCATTATGAGTTTTTGTGATATAGGTGATGTGCCCAAAATATTGTGTCGCGTGCCATTCTTGGCACGCATGCCATTGGTTCGCCGTCCCTGCACTACATAGTATAAAACATAGTCGCTTTCTCTGTCCCTATATCCCTATGTCCCTGTGTCCTTATGTCCCTATGTATGCTTAAATCTTTAAAACACGCAACGGATTTTGATGCGGTTTTTTTTCAATAGATAGAGTGATTCAAGAGGAAGGTTGTTAGCATTGCACCCGTGCGAAGCTAGTGTTATATAAAAACCTTCCTCGTTTATTACTCTTTATTTAAATTAGTGAACACCACATTAAAATCCGTTCTATAGTCCAGGAGTTAGCTGATAGCAGAAAGCGGCTTCATTTTATATTAAGTATTTAAAGATCGTGCGTATGTAAAATCCGATATTAAATACAACATATTAATTAAGTATCCAATTTCCTCTTCGAAAGGCATATTGGCCTTTAGATGTTAAAATGACCAACTTTTCGTGTGGATATTGAATTTTTTATAATTAGAATAATAATTATTAAGTACAGTGGTGTATTATTAGCAGAAGGAATATTGCCAGCAATACTGGGAAATCAAAAAAATATTAATGTGAGATTTACATGTTTCAAATTTTGTAGACGGTAACCACTGATGTTTGTTCCGGTACTGGTGAGTTAAGTTAGCTTTATATGTACAAAAGAAACACCTATGGACAATTTTTGCTACAATGACACTTTATGCAACATTGCAGTCTCCACTCCATTTGAGTTCTGTGCCCGCGACGGATGCCGTTATCATAACTGTTTCCTGATGCGATTCATCCCTATTGCATTCGAAGAGTAATTGTATTGTTACAAGGCCTAAAGTTCAATTTAAAACGTATATATTTTTTAAGCCAAAAATAAATACAATAAAAATCGTGTAGGTAATAATTTGCGTTCGCAAAAAAAAATATTTTGTTATAAAATAATAATAATAATAATTGTTGGACACAAGTCACACACGGCTATTTAATTTAGTCCCAAACTAGGCAGGGCCTGTACTATGGGTACTAAACAACTAATAAACATACTTAAATAAATATTAAACGACCAGACACGAAGCCAACAGACATGTTCATGCACACAAATGTTAGCCCCGAGCGGGGATCGGACCCGCCCGCGACCTCATAGGCCGTTGAGATTTTATTACTCCAAAAAGTAGACTCGCAAAGTGAAGGGTGCGATGAGACGACATATTCATTAAACCATGTTTAATAAAAGTAAACTTCTTGCAACTATAGCTATATTTAACACAACCATAACTGATCATTACTCTATATTCTCAACAGTGTCTAAATCTAAAATACAAAATACAGTTACTAAAACTAAAACCACTATTGATTTCGAAGAAGCATTCCAGCAACTCAAAAATAAAAATCTTGCCGAGCTACTGTACAGCGACGACCCTAATGTAGTTATAAATCGGCTTATTTATACAATAATAGAAACATTAAAAGATAATACTATAGTTCGTAATATACCTTCTAGATATCGTATATTAAAACCTTGGATTACTCCTGGCATACTTCGATGCATAAGGAATCGTAATAATCTTCAGAAACAGGTTCGTGGTGATCCATATAATGAGATAATTAAAATTACATACAAAAGATACAGAAACTATTGCAACAAAATTATTAAAAAAGTAAAACGTAAATATGATAGTGAATTATTAGCTAAATCAGTGAAAAATAATAAACTTTTATGGAGAAATATTAAAACTATAACATATTTAAATAAAAAAGATAGTATAAATACAGAATTATCTAATATAAAAGCTACCCCTTATTGACTCGGCAAATTGTGCTAACAAATTTTTGGCCAACATCGGAAAACAACTCGCTCAGCAAATCAAACCTACAGCTACTGACTTAAATTCCTACTTAAATACACTACAAACACAAAAAAACTCATTTGTCTTGTTACCTACTGATCATGATGAGGTTGGTACTATTTTGATGAACCTTAAGTCGACTAGTGCTCCTGGCTGGGATCATATCCCAACACTCTTCCTTAAACATGCTAAATCTGTAGTAACCCCTATTATAGCACACTGTGCAAATTTATGTTTTGAAAAAGGCATCTTCCCAGTGCCTCTCAAGCAATCAATTATCACTTCCGTTTATAAGGATGTAATTACAGACCGATCTCAGTTTTACCAGCAATCTCCAAAATCTTAGAAAAATTACTTAATACTAGACTTCTCAATTATTTACAAAATTATGATATATTGTCAAATTGCCAGTTCGGCTTTCGACAAGGGAGATCAACTGAAGATGCGGTCTCTGTTCTCACATCTCTAGTAATCGAACAGCTTGATAAAGGTAAAAAATGTATGTCGGTCTTTCTAGATTTAAAAAAAGCGTTCGACACTGTCTCTCTCCCTATCCTTATAAACAAGTTGGAAGTGATTGGTTTGAGAGGTACTTCGCTACTTTTGTTTACCGATTACCTCACAGATAGGAAACAGTGTGTTAAGCTTACAAATTGTACCAGCGAGTTTGAGGAGGTGACTTACGGAGTACCTCAAGGTAGCGTCCTTGGACCAACATTATTTTTAATTTACATTAATGATTTATGTGAAATGAAAATCAATAATGCAAAAATTATCTCATATGCAGACGACACCGCTGTTGTGTTTGTGGGTGAATCCTGGGACAATGTTAGGGCAAACGCTGAGCAGGGCCTAAGACAAATCAGTAAATGGCTATATAACAACATCCTTACATTGAACAGTTCCAAAACAAATTATATCTGCTTCAGTATTTACAATAACTCACAACCAAGTGAAGGATATACGGTACAGATACATAGCTGTGGTAAAAAGTCTGCTAATCAAAATCAAATTTGTACTTGCCCAATTTTAAACAAAGTAGCTCAAACTAAATATTTAGGTGTCATTTTGGACCAGAGGCTTTCTTGGTACCCGCATCTAGAACATGTCATACTAAGAATTAGAAAACTAACCTGGATATTTAAGACTCTCAGACATGTGACGCCAAGAATTGTCACTGGGACTAGCAGAGATCTACTAAAGGAAATACACACACCGGCACAATTAGCGGAACAGAAAAAAAAAGGAGAAAAAAGAGGGAATTTAGAACAATGAATGTAATTTTTAAACAATATATTATTTAAAATGAAACAACAATTAAATTAACATGTTTTGACATTCATTTGTAACACCATACTTAAAATTTTATAAAAATAAAAATTAAATTAAACAAAATGCATTTTTCTTCGATTTTTAATTATAGAGAAACAGCAGAAAATTCAAGATTTTCCAAAGTTTAACAACAATTTCAATGACTGTTCAATATCGAGTGTTTCCTCCTCGTGCTCTGATGAGGGTTTCCATCCGTCTGGGCATGCTGCGGATGATGTTATCAATGGTTTCTTGGGGCAACCTCTGCCATTCTTCAAGTAATGCGTTTCGCAACTCGTTGAGATTATTGGGAGGGGGCATTCTTGACTTTACACTCCTCTTTAGCAAGTCCCAGACGTGTTCTATAGGGTTCATATCGGGGGACCGTGCTGGCCACTCCATCACCGTTATACCAACATGGTTTAGGTATGTCTGTACTGTGCGAGCACTGTGAGCCCGAGCATTATCCTGCATTAGAATGAAGTTGTTACCAATAAAGGGGGCAAATGGCACAACATGTTCTTCTAAAATCTCCCTGATATACCGATCAGCATTCAGATTCCCGCCATCGACCACTACTAACTCCGTACGAGCTCCTAAACATATTCCTCCCCAGACCATAATTGAACCGCCGCCATATGCAACTGTATTTTCAAAATTAGACTGGATATACCGTTCTCCTTTGCGTCTCCATACTCGCTGCCTTCCATCAATTTGATTTAACATAACTCTGCATTCATCAGTAAAAAGAACCTGTCCCCAGTCGTCGAAGTCCCAATCACGATGTTCACGACCAAAGTGTAGACGGTTTGTGCGATGATGTCTCTCAAGTTTTGGGGCTTTGGCGGGCACATACGAGCCTATACCCACTTCTTCGAATCTTCTACGAACTGTCCGCTCACTCATCCTTACTGCTCGTACCTCTTCCAGTAAATTTCGAGCCTGCACCGCCGTTAGTCTCGTGTTCCGTCGGACTTGAAGTTGGAGAAAACGGTCATCCCTCCTTGAAGTACACCTTTTCCGGCCTTGTCCTCTCCTTCTCACTAGAGCATTCGTCAATCTGTATCGTTGGATGCTACGATAAATCGTTGATAACGATCGACGAAGGCTTCTGGCAATCGATCTGTAGGTTTGACCATTTCTCCTCATTTGATCTGCCCTAATGATTTCTGATGGCGTTAAATCAGGCATAATTAGATGCTCGTAAATTATCAATATGCGAAAAAACTCAAAAGCCTCAAAAACTGCAATTCAAAGCTTTTCAAATGGAATTCACGAACCTTCTAAAAACGGACAAGCGGTGGAAAAAATGAATCAATGAAAATTAAAACAAAAGAATGAAAAAAAGGGCAGTCGCTTAGTATTCCATTTTTAAATTAAAACCCAAATTTAAAAAAAGCTTGTTTAGCCGGCCAGTAACACGCAAAAATGCGTAAATACTCCCTTTTTTTTCTGTTCCGCTAATTGTGCCGGTGTGTGTATATGTGTCCCTTGTACAATCAATTATTGTTTATTGTATTACAATATGGGGTGGGGCAGCTAAAACTGAATTCCTGAATGTTGAAAGGGCGCAACGTGGCCTAATCAAGGTGATGTATTTCAAAAAGAGGATATTTCCTACAAATGAGCTATATCAACTGACTAGTATATTCTCTGTTAGGAAACTGTACATAGCCAATACTGTGCTTAAGATGCACAAGAACCTTCCGCATGACACAAGGGTAGCTAGCAGAAGAAGGCAAGATATAGTCGCCAATGTTCCCAGAATAAAAACTATTTTTGCTAAAAGACAATTCACTAGGAGGTCAGCTAAACTTTATAACCTGCTAAATAAAGAACTAAATATTTTCCCTATGAATTACTTTAGTTGCAAAAAGACTATAAATAATTGGCTGGAGCGTAAAACCTTCGAAGAAATAGAGGAACTTTTGGAGAGATAGTGGAAGTTGCTACACAGCTTCCGATCCCAAGACAAGGTCGTCGTAGGGCTATCTAAAAATCTAAAAATCTAAAAAGCTAAAAATCTAAAAATCGAAATATCTCTAAATATCTAAAAATCTAAAAACCTTAAAATCTAAAAATCTAAAAACCTTAAAATCTAAAAAACTACAAAACAAAAATTCTAAAATTAATAGTTTAATATCTGAAATTTTTAAACTAAAAACATAAAGAAAGTTTATGAGGTAGCTTTACATTAGAAACAATAATTTTTGAAATTGGTCAAGTAGTTTTTCTTGTAGTTTTACTGAGTTTATTCGTTACAGACTGAAAAAAGTACAATGTCTTTCCTTTTCACAATATTAGTGTAGAATGTACCTGGAAACACAATCATACGTACACTCAACACACACACTCAACACATACACTCAACACTTACACTTAACACGTATACACAACACAAACATTCACACACACATACATAATATACTAATAATAACATATTTAGTCTTGTTTTAGTTTAGCTTAAGTGGCTGATGTATATAGCTGAGGCTAAGTTTTTAAGTTCTCTTTTTGTTTATTTTTCTTTTGTTTGAAAATTCTGTACTACGGAGGAGCGATGCATCCTAACACAGGCTCAATAGGTCTAAAAGGGTGCATCAACCCATCCATAATAATAATAATAATAATTTTTATTTTCTCTCAACAACCAGGTAGCTTAAAATAGGTACAGGATTGAGATAAACCTATACTAAAACCTATAAGCGTGAGAGACTGGTGCCTAAGATAGGTACAAGAAGCACCTGTGGTTTAGGTCACCAGGGTCCCACCCCAACAAAGTTACCAATTAAAGGTTTGAAATACCTACATAATATGTAAACTGCTACAAGTTGTCCAGGGGAAAAAATAAATAGTAATTTGAAACTAAGAGAAAAAAAAAATAAGAGTTAGTGTTAGTGTGAGGGGGAGTTGAGTGTGAGAGTGAGAGGGTGTGTTTGAATGTTCGTGTAAGGGTGTGTAGTGAGTGTGTGTTCATGCGTGAGTGTAGTGTATGTGATTTTATGCGTGAGTGTTCACTATATATATGTTTAGGACGGGGGAATAAGAAGGTTTTCTGTCGATTCATAATTTAAGGTTAAAAGCCAGTTTGATGTTATAATCTTACACTTTCGTTTTGGGAGTGAGTAAATGCAAAGAAGATTGTTTATTTTACTGTAAAGATAATTACCCAGAAAGCAAAAATGTCTGTGAGATAGGCTGGTGGTATAGGTAAGAGATGGTCGAGCCAGAACCTTTCTTCTTTTGTCGGTGGCTAGGGTCGGGTCATAGATAAGCTCGTTGTGTTTCTTTAGGAGCGTAGTGAGGATGAAAAGCTGTCTGACAGAGAGGACGTTCCAAATTTTGAACAGATCAATCGTGGAATACCTGAAAGGAAGGAAAGCTGCGACCTTCAAAATAGACCTTTGAGCCCTTTCAGCCTCAATTAGGTGTGTTTTTGCTGCTCCACCCCAGGAAGTAATGCAGTAACTAATTATTGATTGACATAAGGCGAAATATACTGATTTTATAATATATCTATCAGCAATGTGCCTAAGAATTTTAAAGATGTATATAAGTTTGCGCAATCTGCATGTTAGTGCATCGATGTGAGGTTTGAAGCTGAGAGAAGTGTCGAGGATAACACCCAGATATTTAAATGTTTTGACTCTTTCAAGAGCCGGGCAAGGGCAAGGTGAAATGTTTGTGAGTGAGCAGCTGTGAGCAACAATAGAGAGATCAGCAGATGGCATGCCACGTTTATTAATTGCAAATGCTAAGTATTTTGTTTTAGAGATATTTAAGGTAAGAATGTTATCCCTTAGCCAGTTGCAGACCTTGTTAAACCCATCTTGGGCATTGGCAAATACTTCCATCCAGGTGTTACCACTAAATATAAGTGCTGTGTCATCAGCAAAGGCCAGAATTCTACCCCCAGATAGTTTATTTTGAAATAAGTCATTTATGTACACTAGGAACAACGTAGGGCCAAGTATACTACCTTGGGGAACTCCGTGAGTTACTGGGAGCTCCTTACTCACCCAATCACCAATTTTAACTTTCTGAGTTCGGTTTTTGAGGTAGTCCTCTAACAGAAGCAAAGGGAGACCCCTAACACCTATTTCTTCCAATTTTATCAATAAGCGCGGAATAGAGACCGTGTCAAAAGCTTTAGCCAGGTCGAGAAATATAGCCAGATTCTTATTTTTACCATCGAGACCAGTGATAATAGTGTGAGTTAGTTCAGACACGGCGTCATCCGTAGATTTGCCAGCGCGAAACCCATATTGATCGGGTGCAAGGATATTGTTTTTTTCAAGAAACGAAATTAACCGTTTGTTAATTATTCGTTCTAGTATCTTTGATAGGGCTGGCAGAATTGAAATGGGTCTGTAGTTATTTACACAGTCTCTATCTCCGCACTTGAATACTGGTTTAATTAAAGAGGTTTTAAACAGTCGTGGAAATGTGCCAGAGCCGATGGCGAGATTACAGATATAGGTAATATGAGGTGTGAGGATAGATTTAAATCGTTTAATGATACATCCGGGAATCTGATCAACTCCAACAGCACAGTCATCACGTAATCCCATTATCAAGCCAGTTACCTCAGTTGTGTCAGTAAGGAAGAGACCGAGTGACTTATCCACCGCTATATTATTTATAATGGAAGAGGAGGCGCCGGACGGTGACACTCTCTCCGCCAATGTTCTACCAATTTCAGCAAAGAATTTGTTTACTTCACAGACACTGAGTTTTGGGTTGTCTTCCATCCATACAATACATGTTATTAGATAAATAAATATTTTAGATTTTTTTTTTATTTTGATTTTGATGTTTGTTAATATAAGGTGTAATATGTGCTCGCTGAAGAATCGGAAAACAAAACCGTACACAAGCGCTCTGAATGCGTTGTATTAACTTCTTCGAACGAGCTAACAAACAGTCTCGAAAAAAAGTGTCAACATAGTTTAATTTAGAAATTTATTTATTTATTTATTTTCCACAGAATACAACAATTATCATCATTATTAGGTATCGCCCACCTGAATACAGTTTGTTGGCGAAGGTTTCACTTACTAAAACATGTATTGTTGTTTTGTACCTACCATAGAACGACAAAAACACCACTTATCTACCCTTAACCATATTTATAACATATTTAACAACATTAAACTGTGTCTATCATTTTATATCTACAATAAAGCATCCAATAGCTTAGCTTTAAAGAATTAGTGTGTCGCAAAGATTAATACGTAAATCGGTACACAGGAAATCGCGCATACGGTAAAGAACCGATAGTCTAGAAAAGCAATTACGAACAGTTTGAACAACGTAATTTTAATTTTAAGGTTAATCTGATTTTTAGAACTTTGATTTGAATGGATTCAAGACCAGGCTATTTGATACACACCAACTGACTATACGGTCTATATCCTCATTTAAACTATCAGTTGTAAGATCAGGCTTGAAAGACATGTACAACTGCCAGTCATCAGCATACATGATATAGTACTTACTGTTTTTAATTTTCAAAATCACATCTGCGCAATATAAAACAAAAAGGATTGGTCCCAGAATAAATCCTTGGGGAACCCCACGAGAAACTGGCATAGTGGTCGACAAAGATGCTGAGCCGTCGGGATTTTGAACCTCAACTAGTTTATATCGGCCGATTAGGTAGCTAGCAAACCATCTTGTCGCTGTGCCATCAAAACCATAATATGTGAGCTTTGAAAGTAAAAGCTATGTATTAATCGTATCAAAAGCACGTGAGAAGTCAAACAGCGTCAAGAGGGTTCCCTCGCCAACGTCTCTAGCAGACAAAATGTCATCCACAACATCCATTAAAGCTGTCGCCGTGCTGTGCCCCTTTCTGAACCCCGATTGTTTTCTAGGTATAATCCCATTCTCCTCCAAGTAATTGGTGAGTTGCATACAAAAGGCCTTTTCTACAATTCTAGACAAGAAAGGTAAAATACTTTTCGGTCTTAAATCTTTTAAGCACGTAGGTTGAGTGGTTTTTGGAAGTGGTTTAACTATAGCTAATTTCCACGAACTAGGGAAGGTTGCTATCTCAATAGAACTATTGACTATAGCTGTAATTAGAGTAAGCGTCTGAGGAAGCGTCAATAAAATCATGTCCATACTTATACCATCGACACCCGACGCATTGGAGAAAAATGAACTAATAATTTTACTCACAACGGTTTCATTTACGGGTCGTAGCTTAAAAACTGACGAGCAATGCCTATGGAACTCATAATATGTTAAGTCAGATAATTTGATATCACGAAAGGCATACCAGGCAAGGAAAGAAAATGACGATTTATAATATCGGGGTCTCGAAGAAATGATGGAATGTCTGTAATTTTTTGTTTAAAATTAACTACGTTTTGTTTAATATTCTTCCATAACGTAATAAGGATATCCAGGATTTATACCTATAGTTCTGAGGATTTCGTAATGAGTCAGTCAATGAATGAGTCAAATGTCTGTTTAGTATAGGTTCAATTCAATTATAGTTATTATTATAAAGCAAGTAAACAATTAGTCATTAAATTATAAAGATGTTTGACGCTGTGTGATAACTGCTAAATAAAGAATATGAGTAAGCTTCAATTTTATTAAATTATTTGTACAATTTAAAATCGTATTTTTGTAGAGTAGGTACACGAAACCTACGAGCTAGCATGAGTCGTTTTGATGGCATGAGAGGTTCGTCAGTTTTTTTGCAAATTGCGGTCTTTTGACTGTCTCTACCCCTACTGGAAAACGGCCTGAGTATAATATGTAATAGACAACATAAATAATGCACCTGTTTCCTCTTTCCACATCACTATCACTACATAGTATAAACAAAGTGGCTTCCCGTCTGTTTGTCCCTATGTATGGTTAGATCATTAAAACTACGCAACTGATTTTGATGCGGTTTTTAGTAGATAGCACTCTATCTTCAAGAGGAAGGTTTATATCTCCATTAGTTATAACTTATAAGTTACTAACATAAGTTAAGGATATTTTGTTTACTAACATAGGTTAATATAGATTTGTTTTGTTTTGTCTGTTTTGTGTAACTAACATACATATAATAAAACTCGAACGGGGCCGTGTCTGTACATTAAATATTTTTTGAAAATTTTAACGGTAGTGTATATAGTTAACGATATAGATACCGAAACACCATTTTTTGGAATTTTTGTCTGTCTGTCTGTCTGGTTGTGCACGCATCACTCAAAAACTACTGGACGGATTTTGATGAAATTTGGTATGGAGATAACTGAGTACCCGGGTCAACATCTAGGGTACTTTTTATTCCAGGAAAATATCTCATTCCCACGGTAAAATATAAAAACTGGTTAAAAAGAGAAATACGTACTACTCCGAAACGATAACACCTAGAAACTTGAAAAATGGTATGAAGGTGTCTGATATGTCATAGAAAATTGGTATGAAGGGATTTTTGGAAATTCCCACGGGAACGGGAATAAACTAAATCCAAGCGGGAAAACGCCGCTGGGCACCCGCTATTTGAAATATGGTATGTAGGTATTGTAGGTGTCTTAAATATGTAGTAGGCAACCACTATGAAAGGATTTTTGGAAATTCTCACGGGAACGGGAATAAACGGAATCCGCGCGGGCAACGCCGCTGGGCGTCCGCTAGTAGTCTATAAGATACTTTGTTACTAACCTGTATGGACCTAAGAAGTCTATATAGGTGATATACAGGTATAATACATTCATAATTTAGTAGAGAAACACTGATAATCTATATATTATATAAAAGAAAGTCGTGTTTGTTACATTTATAACTCAAGAACGGCTGAACCGATTTGGCTGAAAATTGGTAGGGAGGTAGCTTAGAAACAGGAGAATGACATAGGATACCTTTTATTCTGATATTCCTGTGGGAACGGGGACTACGCGGGTGAAACCGTGGGGCGCTGCTAGTATGATATAAACCAAAGCGAAGCGAGAGCGGGTGGGTCACTAATTATTACTAAAACTGTTCGCTGCGAATCACTTGTAGACTTTTTTAAGATTGTCTAAAAAATAAAAATCACAAGAATACGACTACTTTTTTTTCTTTCCACTAAGAATTCAACCCCTAAGGGGGTGAAACAAACTTGCGCGAGTGAAGCCGCTTCTAAAAGCTAGTTTAATGTAAACATGTTATTCGAGTGTACTATTATTATTAAAGTGGGGTATTAAAGACTCGTACACGTGTCGAACGAAATCGTGGTTTAAGAGGTCACCTTAAATAGTCCCCATTTTCAGGATGGACTAGGACTTTCAATAAAATTCAAAATTAGTACGTCCTTGGCAAGTTAACGAGTACTAAATCTGTAAACCACCTACGATATGTGCGAGAAATAGGGTGACACGGAACCCTAAAACCGAAGCATCAATAAAGACGGTCATTTTTACAATACTTATCCTTTTTTTTTTAAATCATTTATTTATTTATTGAGGGTTTTAATTAAGTACTCACTTTTGTGCCGATAATGTGTTTTATAGGAATACATTTCCGTCGTATTTTTTTTATAAGACTAACAAAAAAGGGGTTTTGCTTTTCAGATCTCATTTTATGTGCGTAAACCCTTCTAGTTAATATAAAATTGTTGGTCATACATAAAAAAAAGTAAAAGGACCGATATAATTTCCTTATGCAATTTTTTGTTTCGGCATGCGGATACTTTGTTTGGCAAAGTTAATCAACTTTATTACAAAAAATATTGGCCTTAAATACCGTTAACTGGGCTGTAAAGCGAACAGGTTAAAAATTTGAATATGGACCAATCGGAATTTTCTGGGTGGCCTCATTTCCTTTATTACGTCCGGCCCTTTGTCGATTTTAAAATACTCTCAATGGCAAGAATGGCGTTTAATAAGCCCCCTGGATACCTACTTATTCTCACATTATTAAATGAATAATAAAATTGGCAATGTAATTTCAGTGTTTTATTTATTTATTTACAATGTATATCACACAGCAGAGCCAAAACACTATACAAGGTAACAGGACAAAAAAAAAAAAAACAATACACAAGACTAGTCACGTAAAAGTAAAACACAAAATTATAATTCTAAAGATTCACAAAAAGACAACACTTCCTTGCATACACTCCTCCATCCATCCGCAAACACATTCAAACCGCGGAGGTCGCGCGGCAAGGGCGACTGGCGGCGTGCCACCTTGCGAGACGCTTGTTATCCAAACCCCATTGAAATCGTTTAAGGCTGGGTATTCCAGCAGAGGATGCGCTTTTGGGATTTTTAAAATCATCTGAGACACAGAAAATATTGTTAAAAATTCTGAAAAAAAAATGTTTTTTACTTAATTAAATAGTCTAGTCAAAGTCGCATTGAGTTACAAGATCTAATGAACTCAAAAATCTCAAAGTTACCCCTTTTTGTTTAGTTTTTCAATATTAAGACTGAACTACAGATATTTTACATTTATTTTTTGTACTAAGCTAAAAATAATAAATATTTCTAAACAAATTCGCTGATAAAATGATTTTTATAATCACTATGTTGAATTACTGGCGCTTACTAAATGCCTACTGCCTGCTCACTGAGCAAGTAATCTCTACGTTACAGCGTTACTACTGCTGCAGGAATACCTGGCCTTAACCATTTCCTTAGAAAAATATGAGAAAACACACCATGTTTTTGACACAAAGAAACATTATACGAACTTGCAAATTAAAGTACTTTTACAGTTGACATTTCACTTTTTTAAGCGTAAACTATTCAATTTTATATTTCACCCAATAAATCATTTCCATTATCAGAGCTGGGATATTCTAGAGAGCTCCTCAACTGAAGTATTGATTCTTTATTGAACTGCAAAACTTTTTTATGTCTGTACAAAAACACTAAGACTGGTATTACTACCACTAAGATAGTTATCACTGAGCACCAAATTGCAACTCCAAGAACTGTAGAAGTCGAATGATCTTCAGGTGTTATATGTTGTTTGACTTTTTCTGTAGAAACGGTTTGATTAATATCTCCACATCTGATACCATGTACATTATCCTCGTGATAAATTTTATCAATTGATGTAACGTCTACTTGTCTTACCAATATGTTTTTATTGATATTTTTGATGTTCCTAACTATTTCCTTGCAAGATATAGGATTACCTCCTAAACTTAAAGTTGAGAGTTTCGGCAGAATAACTGTGAGTCTTTCAACGTCGAGCGTCTTAACGTAATTATAGTCGATTGTTAATCTCCTAAGTTCGAAGCATTTGTGAAATACATCGACATCTATGTCAGAAATTTTGTTATATGATAGATCTAACACTTCCGTTCTATGTAACCCCTTGAAGATACCATATCGCAAATTTGATATATGGTTTTGTGAAATGTTCAACAATTTCAAAATCTTCACTTTCTGGAAGGTCCCAGGTAGTATATCTGCAATATTATTTTTACTAATGTCTAAAGATTGCAAATAATCTAAGTTTTCAAAGAAGGTGGAGTTGATCGAAGAGATATTGTTATTGCTCACGTCACAAATTATCAGGTCCTTAAAATTTACAAGTTTAATCTCTGTCAATCTATTAGAGGACAAATTCAAATCGGTCAACTTTTGCAATGAGTCAGTTTGCGTGTTGAAATCTTTAATATTATTATGTGAAAGATGTAATACCTGTAAATTTGGTAATAATGAGAAGTCTACATCTCCTAAGTTTGATATTTGATTATTAGAAAGGTCCAAATACAATAGGCTTTTCATATTTAACAGAGTCTCAGAAATATTTGAGAATTTGTTGTTGTTTAAGTACAATGCTTTCAAATTACTTAAAAAGCTATTGTTCAGTTGAAGTCGAGAGAGTTTGTTGTAAGATATATCTAAACTGTACATGTTATCCATTCCTTCAAAGTTACTTGCATCTATGTATTCCAAATTATTATGTGAAATATTTAGACGAGCAAGAACTGGTGTATCAAATAAAGCCATTTTATCAATCTTCGTTAATTTAAAGTTACTCAAATCTAAATACCTGATGTATTTTGCAGGAGTAAATACTTTTGGAACTAGAACCCCTGTGAGTTTATTGTTGTCTACGTTTAAATATTGTAAATTTACCAAAGGTAACGAATTATCTTGAATATTTAAAATTTTATTATGTGATATATCGAGTCTTATCAAAAACTTTTGTGTTGCAAATGCATTGGTCGGTATGTCAACAAGGTTATTGCTTTGTAAATACAATTCAGTTAAATTCTGTAAATGTTGTTGCAAAAAATATATATTTGACACATTGTTGTAAGACACATCTAAGATTTTCAAAGCATTTGCTTTTGCAAAACTAGTATTTTCTATAAGATTTATGTAATTCTTTGTTAGGTTTAGGTAAACTAAGTTGACTGCATCTGAAAAAGCATCGTTTCTTATAGCTGTAATGCTTTGGTTGGATAAGTTCAACGTAGTTACGTTTTGCAATCCTGTAAATGTATTTGCAGTTATTTCTCCCGATATATTATTATTTTCCAAGTTTAAATAATTCAGTACGTTGTGTTTAAAGGCATTGTCTTGTATGCGCGTAATGTTATTTTGATAAACATTTAAATAATCGAGCTTGTTATTGTTAATGAACATAACATTTTCAATGTTAGATTGTACTCTATTATATCTTAAATCTACGGATTGAAGATTGAATGCTTGGTTGAAACTGTTAGATTCTATGAATTGTATTGAATTATAAGACATATTAATATTTACCAGAGCAACTAACCTGTTAATTTCGTATCCAGAAACTTTTGTCAGATAATTAAATGACACGTCTAAATCTGTTAACATCTTCAAATTAACCAATGTCATATTTAGTGACGGTAACAGGTTCTGATGTAGAATCAAGGTATTCAAAATTTTAACGTCATTAAAACAGTCTGTTAGAGTCACTAATTTGTTATTTTGTAAGTACATTGTCTTTAACTTTGGCATAAAACTGAAGATATCACCTACCAATTCGGAAAGTAAATTGTTTGACAAATCTAGAACTTCTAAGTTACTATTTCTACTCTCAGATATCATAAATGATTTTGTATTGAGCATTTCAATAGCGTTACCAGAGAGATTTAAGGACTTCAAAGCAATCAGATACTTAAATGCTTCGTTTTTTATATTTTTTATTTTATTGTGGGATAGATCCATAGTCAGCAATTTTGGATAGTACTTAAATGAAAGCGATTCTATGTTTGTCCAAGAGTTGTCGATTCCTTTAATGATTCTAACTCTGCTATCAAAGTTTGTGACTACAAAAAAGACATAATTGAGCGTGTTCGTAATAGAATTTGTTATAATAAAAGTAACGTTAGGTTTAACGCAGTAATCTGGGTTATGTGCGGTTCCAGAATGAGTGTCACAGACGATAGTGTAGTTGCAGTGATCGGTTTGTCCTCTGATTTCACACGTGTTCGTGGCTGAGGTTTTAAGCACAGCCCATGATAGGAAGGCGATAACTGAAAAAGACAAAACAAACATCTTTATTGGTTTGTTGCTATAGTGCGTATTACTTACTCCACCAGGCATTGTCTTCGCATTAAATTTATGTCAATAAGTTGGCCCTAAAATTCCTTTTAGATAAAATATTGCATTTTACTGAAAATATATTTAACAATGTAATAATATATAATTAAATATATTTTAGTAAAATGCAGTTCACTTTCTTTGAGTGGGAAAAGCTTAAGATTTTTATCAGGAAACTTTGGAAATTCTTATACATTTTTGGAAAAAATCAAAAACGATTTTAAAATATTGAGAAAGGTTTCTATAATTACTTTAAAGTTCTCTTAGTTAATAAGAGATCTCTTAATTTATCTATATATTATATTTATATTATATATCTTAGTTAATCTCTTTAGAGAACCTTACATGCAACGACGAAACTTACCTGCAGCCTAAGATCCGGCTGCAGAATTAGCGTAGGGATCGAGGGTATGCTACAAACCAAATTTTTACGCATATTTATGATTAGGAGAATATATATCAACCAGGGTGCCTATCGAAATATGACCGCTAGTTTTTTTAATTTAAATAAATTTTATAGATTTTTGGAACGAAATTTCATTTACCTACTTGTTTTTTACATAAAATATCGTCTACTTCACTGGAAAATACATAAAAACTCTGAAAAATCAGTTTTATACATAAAGGGGCAATATACATAAAGAAGCAATAAAATATACATAAAGGGGCAATATACAATATATTGACGGGCCTGTTGGCTCAGTTGGTAGTGACCCTGCCTTTTGAGTCGGAGGTCGCGGATTCGATCCCCGCTCGGAGCCAACATTTGTGTGCATGAACATGTCTGTTGGCTTCTTGTCTGGTCGTTTATTATTTATTTAAGTATGTTATCAGTTGTTTAGTACCCATAGTACAGGCCCTGCCTAGTTTGGGACTAAATAGCCGTGTGAATTGTGTCCCAAAATTTATTATTATTATTTATACATAAAAATTAAAAAAAAAATCTGCAGATTTTCTGAGCTGAGCTGAGGTCTTTATGTATATTGCCGTGCAGTAGACGATATTTTATGTGAAAAAAAAGTATTAAATTTCGTTCC
The DNA here is from genome assembly GCA_963855545.1 of Ethmia dodecea. Classification (NCBI taxonomy): domain Eukaryota; kingdom Metazoa; phylum Arthropoda; class Insecta; order Lepidoptera; family Depressariidae; genus Ethmia; species Ethmia dodecea. Next base: position 11,655,930 of record OY979456.1, on the reverse strand, counting down.
AAAAATCGATAGAAAATATTTTAATTAAAAATATTAGCGGCCATATTTCGATAGGCACCCTGGTAGATATAATATATTCTCCTAATCACTACATAGTATAAAACAAAGTCGCTTTCTCTGTCCCTATATCCCTATGTATCTTTAAAACTACGCAACGGATTTTGATGCGGTTTTTTTTAATAGATAGCGTGATTCAAGAGGAAGGTTTTAGAATCAGCATTGCACCCGTGCGAAGCCGGCGCGGGTCGATAGTCATAAATATGCGTAAAAATTTTGTTTGTAGCAAATACTCGATCCCTATACACTAATTCTGCACCCTGATGACTGTCTAATGACCAAAGGATTTTTTCGAAATTCCCGCAGGAACGGGAAAAACGGAATCTGCACGGGTAACGCCCAAATGATACATAGATTTTACTGCTACAAGGCAGGGCCAAAGTCCAATACGGTTGAGTCAGTCCGGTCAGACGAATGTTAACAAAAAAAATATCAGGATATTTTTTCTATTTAGAAAAACGAAATAATCAAATCATACTTACATAAAAAAAATCTCGCAAACATCGCTTAAAATTACTTTCGATGTCGTACACCAATTAAGAAATCCAACAAAATTTTATATGTCACTCCATCATACGCCCAAAATAAGCACGCAAATCCTAAATATTAATAAAAATATTTATTAATATTTAATGTCGATGAAGGAGATTTGAGTCCTTAGTGGACATAATAATGCACATAATGTCCAACGAGTGATCATTTTCGCTGGCGGTCTTTGTTTTGCTAATAGAGCAAAGGACAGAGCATTAGTGGAGTAGGTAATCAATCAAACATTTCAAAAGACAAAAGACGAACAAAGAAGCGTTTGATCTAGAAATTAGGTTTTTTCCTTTCAAGTCTAATACTAAGCAGGTTCAACCATCAAAGAATGATGAATTACTTTAAGAATGCAAAAAACTATATGTTTTACATTTATTCTACAACAGCGGCCCTTCCTAGCTTCGCTTTGGTTTATATGATAGATAAAAACCTTCCTCGTTTATTACTTTTTATTTATATTAGTGAAAGCCACATCAAAATCCTTTGCGTAGTTCAGGAGTTAGAGGATTACAGAAATTGCGGAATGCGACTTTGTTTTATACTAAGTACCTATTTAATGATCGTGCGTATGCAAAATCCGGTATTAAATACAATATATTCATTAAGTATCCAATTTCATCTTCGAAAGACAATGGACCTTTAGATGTTGAAATGACCAACTCAACAAATGACAAATGACAAATAAACACTTTTCTTTCTTTCTTTCTTTCTTTCAACTCTCCGTGTGAACGTTTTATTTTTTATAATTGACCTACAGTGGTGTGTTATTAGCAGAAGGAAAATTGCTAGCAAAATTAAATTAAAAAAATACTAATGTGAGTTTTACATGTTTCAAATTTTGAATACGGTAGCCACTTTGTCAGGTGGATAACCCACTTTTGACGAGATATTCTTTGTACCCCTAAAGGTGATAGGTGATGAGCCCATCGCCTGGGCTCGGAATGGTTCTGTGCACATGCCTCAGAATTAATTCTGGGACCTGCGGGTTTCCTCACGATATCTTCCTTCGCCGTCGATCTAGTGATGATTATGAAACTAAGTTTTGAAAAACTCATTGGCCAGGATTCGAACCCGATGTTAGCTTTATATGTACAAAAGAAATACCTAAAGACTATTTTTGCTACATTGAAACTTTAAGCAACATTTCAGTCTCTACTCCATTTGGGTTCTGTGCCCGCGACGGATGCCGTTATCATAACTGTTTCCGGGTGCGATTCATCCCTATTGCATTCGAGTAGTAATTGTATTGTAACAGGGCCTAAAGTTCAATTTAACACGTAGATCATCGTACATTTTTTTTTGTTTTGATTATACTATACTTAGTCTTTTTTGTGAAAAACAAAAATACAATCACTTACAAAAAAATTATTTGCGATCGCAAAAAAAAAATTGTTATAAAATAATAATTTGTAGGACACAAGTCACACACGATTATTTAGTCCCAAACAAGGCAGAGCCTGTAATATGGGTACTAAACAACTAATGAACATACTTAAATAAATATTAAACAACCAGACACGAAGCCAACAGACATGTTCCTGCACACAAATGTGGGCCCCGAGCGGGGATCGAACCCGTGACCTGAATGAGCCTACAGGCCCGTCTACCTTAACCTGCAAAATTTCAAGTTTCTAGCTGTTAAGGTCTGGTCAAACCTGACCGACGCGACGCGACGCGTATTTCAAACCTGCAACGCGACGCTAAAGTGCCCTGATGCACTGCAGACGCAACGCAGACAGAGAGTGCGTCAAGCGGCAAAAAAAGCGTAAAAATAATACTAAGTAGTAGTTATTTGTGATTAATATCCATAATTATCTAATTGCATCCCAATGTTTTGGCATTATAAAGTTCTATAAAATTCAATCGTGCAGATACTTCTATATACAATAAAACTCTAACGGGGCCGTGTCTGTACATTAAATATTTTTTGAAAATTTTAACGGTAGTGTATATAGTTATCGATATAGATACCGAAACACCATTTTTTGGAATTTTTGTCTGTCTGTCTGTCTGTCTGTCTGTCTGTCTGGTTGTGCACGCATCACTCAAAAACTACTGAACGGATTTTGATGAAATTTGGTATGGAGATAACTGAGTACCCGGGTCAACATCTAGGGTACTTTTTATTCCAGGAAAATATCTCATTCCCACGGGAAAATAAAAAAACTGCTTAAAAAGAGAAATACGTACTACTCCGAAACGATAACACCTAGAAACTTGAAAAATGGTATGAAGGTGTCTGATATGTCATAGGAAATTTGTATGAAGGGATTTTTGGAAATTCCGACGGGAACGGGAATAAACTAAATCCAAGCGGGAAAACGCCGCTGGGCACCCGCTATTTGAAATATGGTATGTAGGTGTCTTAAATATGTGGTAGGCAACCACTATGAAGGGACTTTCGGAAATTCCCACGGGAACGGGAGTAAACGGAATCCGCGCGTGCAACGCCGCTGGGCATCCGCTAGTATAATATAAGTATATCGTTAAGTTTTTCTTTAATCTTGGTGTCCGTCTATTGTGGAAAGAAAAGCACTGCACTTGTCATACTGATCTGATAATGAATCAACACAAGGGCGATGCGATGCATTTGTAACACGTATCAGTGTGATATCACCTTTACATTTCCATACAATCCAATACGTTTTTTACTGTATTACGTGTTTGGTGTTATCCGGGATTTTGGGGTTTTCAATGGATGAGTCAAAGTTATTTCTGTTTCAGATAATTAAATTATGATTGTTAATACAAAGCATGCACCCAATTAGTCATTAAATTATAAAGAAGTTTGATGCTGTACGATAACTGCTAAATAAAGAATATGAGTAAGCTTCAATTAAATTAAACGTACAATTAATAATCGTATTTTATAGAGTAGGTACACAAAACCTACGAGCAAGCATGAGTCGTTTTGGCATGAGAGGTTTGTCAGTTTTTTTTGCAAATTGTGATATTTTGATTGTCTCTGCCCCGACGGGAAAATGCCTTGAGTATGTAATAGGCAACAGATAATGCTTCATCTTTTTCCTCTTTCCACATCACTATCACTACATCCTACTAATTTGTATGAATGGATGTTTGTTGCTCTTTCACGCAAAAACTGCTAAACTGATTTTGATAAAACTGTACAGTTATATAGCTTATACTCGTACATCAGAATTACACTTAATGACAAAGTCGTTTCCCGTCTGTCTGTCCATATGTATGCTTAGATCTTTAATACGCAACGGATTTTGATGCGTGTTTTTTTAGTAGATAGAGTGATTCAAGAGGAAGGTTTATATGTATATAATGCATGCATAATATAGTAGAGAAACACTGATAATATCATATAAACCGAACCGAAACGAGGGCGGTTCGCTAGTATTTACTAAATAAATATTATGATAGCCTATTTGTATTAATTTAATCTAGTTGGTAAGTTTCGAACACAATTATTTTTTAACTAATCAATAAATAAAACTGTTCGCTTTGAATCACTTAGTACGTCACAGGATGAGTTAATGACGTCATCTTCAGCATTGGGCGTATTTTATTATTCTTCTTTCGCAAACAAAGCTTTAGTGCATTTTTACGAGTCCTCTTTACGAGTTGGCCGGAGCGATTTTCTATTAGAATAATTAGGCATGTATGTGAGCAGTAAAACAAATGAAGATTCTGAGAGAATCCGTCTCTTCTATTCTGTTTTCGAAATAGGACTACATAGTGACTATAACAAAGAGATTAAAATATAATATGGCATAGATGGGACAAAGCTAGGAAAATTTGAAGCCAAAAGTTATTCCAAGTGGAATAAGTCTAGTACAATTTCGACCGAATGACAGCTCGCGTTCATACTAACTGACATGACAAGGACATGACGCTTGAGCATCAAAGTTTTGTATGAAAATATTCCCAATGCCCCCTCTATGCTATTATATTTTAATCTCTTTGGACTATAAGTAATCCTGAACGTAACGAAGGACTCCCAGTTTTACTCCCAGTTATGATTGAATTCCCGAGCGAAGCGAGGTAATTAAGACTGAGTCCTGAGTTTAGTGAGGGATTTAAGCGCCCAAGACAAAAACAGTTTTATTCCCGAGTTGTATACTCTACTTTTCTCACCTTATGCGAGACAATAAAATGCAATTGCATGGTTGTAGATTATTGACAATGCCTATGGCATCTAGTTTAATAGACTCTGGAGTCAAAGTACTTTCATCACTCAGAATTTTCGATACCTATTCTTTTTGAAATGTTAAAGCTATAAAATGGATACAGCAACTTGTTTCTGCCGGCGTGACCTACTTAATTTAACAAATGAAGATCGTGCGAATCTAGTTGGTCGCGGCTTCGGTTTTCGAAAATCGCGTTGGCCACGGCGGGTGCACTACATTTAGCTTAACGAAATTAGACTTTATCGTCATAGCAATAAGGATTATGAATAGTGAAAATTACATTATTGACCTAGGGTTATAATGAAATTCCATACAACATTATAACCCGGCTATAGCCAAGGGATATAATGTCTTGCTTTCGGTGAGGTTATATGATATATTATCCGGCTTTGTCGAGCATGTGGTGTGAAAAATATAATTATTATATTATTCTGATGTATAAGCTATACATATATTATGTATGTGTCATTAAAATCCGTTCGGTAGTTTTTGCGTGAAAGACCAACAAACATCCATACACCCATACTCACAAACTTTTGCGTTTATGATATTAGTAGGATAGGATTCCTATCCTATCCTACTAATATCATAAACGCTTCTAGACCCAGCAGTTTTCAGACCCAGCTGTACGTTGATCGATCAGAAGATAGATTCGAACTTAAAAAAATTGCAGTCTAATTTTGACCACTGCACAACCACTAGTTATTCTTTTTTTATTTTATTAGCCTATATATCGTGACATTACTGAGCAAAAGCATCTCCTCCCTCACCTGTAAATCTTAATACTGACAAAATATATGTAAATTTTATCAAGGATAATGTGATATAGTATCTACAGAAACATTTCGAATCATTTATTCAGATCAGTACGTACCTTAATAATTTATAATCCGAAACGTATTTTAAAATTCAACAGCTGTAGTTGGCTGTAGCCACGCGATAAATTCAGAACAATGCAGTACTGTCTTTAACCAGAATCGTGCCTAGTTTCTGGCGTAAATTAGCCTTAAGGGGAGAATTGGCAAAATCTACGCAGTGTAGTTAAGGCACAACAACGGATTTATGCGGCAGGAACGAACAGAGGAATAATTATTCTGAACAATTCTTTAGGCGTTGGGAGCTGGTACAAAAAAACGGTTACTCGATTTTATTTCGAGATAAAATAAAAATAATTAAACACGCACACGTCTTATACTCGGTGGGTTCGGTATTGATATGAAATTACTGGTAATACACACTTTTTAGGAGTGTTTTTTTATCTATAAACGTGATAGGTGGTGAGCCCTTTGCCGGACCGGAGTGGTGTTACACCAGACATGCCTCAGATTAATTGAGGGGCTGCGGTTTCGTTTACGATATTTTCCTTCGCCGTCATGCTAGTGGTATACCTATCTAGTAGTAAGTATTTGAAAAACGCTTGATACTGTAACTGATCTTATTAATAATACCAGTTCCTGTCCACAAGTTCCAGTGGAATTAGAAAGCGTCAAAATAGAGCTTAAAATACAACCAAACCGATCTAAAAGGAATGTGCAGTCACAGAGAAATTGTATTACTGAGATCTTCCGTCAGAATATCCAAGGAACCTTTAAAAAATACTTACACTTTTCATTAATCTTGATAATGAATTCCATATAAGGTCTTATTTTCAGCACTCATGAGGGTATGGGTAGTGGTTTGGAAAAGTCCAGTAATAATTGCTACGACGGGCTTCTTGGCCTAGTTGGTGGTGACCCTGCCTTCTAGAAGGTCGCGGGTTCGATCCCCCAGGGTCAACATTTGTGTCCATATGAAAATGTCTGTTAGCTTCGTATTTGGGTGTTTCATATTTATTAAATTGTTTAATACTCATAGTGCAAGATCTGCCTAGTTTGTGACTAAATTGCCTTGTATGAATTGTGTCCTACAATTTATTGTATTAATTACTAACTATTAAATTTCTGTATCCCACCTAAATGATTGGGGTATTGTAATTGGGTCTCCATTACGGCAATTAGTACCTTCATCATAAATACTTGTTTCTAATTGCCACTATAGTGATATAGGCAATTAGGCGCCGATCCACAAAAAAAAAGAATCAGCATGTTTTTAAATTAAACGACCTATATATCAAAATAATTTTAATTCACTTTTAAATATTTAAACACAAATCTTGACCGTAGAATTTAGTTTAATAATTTACGTTACGAGCTGTTTTACCCCAACACTCTTTTAATTTTAGAACAAGGATAATAATAATTTCATAATATTAAACATTCCAACGACGACAGCAACACTGGTATTATAACAAGTGAAGCTCCGTCTTACAGGTATTTTTTGAATCATACTGTCACTTATCAGTAGATGGCGTTAGCGACACTGGTGTTAGAACTAGCGAAGCTCGAACTCATAGTTAGCTACTACTATATCACTATCACTACATAGTATAAAACAAAGTCGCTTTCTCTGTCCCTATATCCCTATGTCCTTTATGTCCCTATGTACGCTTAAATCTTTAAAACTACGCAACGGATTTTGATGCGGTTTTTTTTTAATAGATAGAGTGATTCAAAAGAAAGGTTTTAGTGTTAGCATTGCACCCGTGAAAAGCCGGGGCGGGTCGCTAGTCTACTTATATGATAGTGTGCCACTTATTTCTCCGTCTTCGCTCTACACTTCAACCATAGCTCGAGCCCACGAGCCCACAAAAGGCCCATAAAAACTGGGGAAGTGTCCAAAAAGACTGTTAAATATCGCCCTCCCGGACAATTGCGTCGTTATGTTAAACATTTAACACTCGGTTCTTTAAGTTTCTTCTCGGAAATTCCTTTTAATTTACAAAGTAACTAGATCCTTAACATTATTTCTTTGACACATTTCATAAACTCTGGTTATGACGCGAATAAAACACTATATACTTAGGTATTTTTTAATATTGTCTCGTGAAATGTGGGTATATTCAGTAATGGAATACCTCTGCCTACCCCCTCGGGGATAAAAGGCGTGAGATTATATTATTATTTATATTTAATTTTTTAAATTCAGACTTTCAATGGACTCAAAACTTGTTGGTCTTCCTTTAATTTAGGATTCTGTTAAGAAATTGATAATTATGAATGATCTTTCGGTCGATGTTAACCTAAATTTCAAGATTTTATTTTCTATTTACCCCCTCTCCGCTACCTCGTTTATTCTCACACACAACATGTCGAACGTGTTTGTGTGTATTTTGAACATTTCATCTACAGTACAATCAAGAAATTCTTCAAAAGATGGTAACAATCTCACTAAAATCATCTGATTAAGTGATTTCATTAACACTATTAACTGATTAGTGATTCCTCTTCGATTGTTAGTCAACATTGAAAATTATGTCGCTCAGTTATTACATCGATCAATCAATACGCCCGATTCAACCAACTCATACGTCATGCGTTATTGTTGCGACTACTAATATCAATTTACTGTAATACAAGAACTCAATGGCAATTGTTACCCTATGATTAGACAATAATGTAATGCCAAGTGCCCGTGTGCTTGCACGACCCTTGATAAGTACATCTACACTATTTACACTAATATTATAAAGAGGAAAGATTTGTATTTTTGTATGTTTGCAACGAATAAACTCCAAACTACTGGACAGATTAAAAAAAAACACTAATGGATAGCTACATTATTGGGGAGTAGCATAGGCTATATTTTAACCCCGTATTCCCACGGGAACGACTATACGGGTGAGCCCGCTTGGCACTCCTAATTTATTATAGTTTTACAACTAAGGAAAACATGGTAACAATATCGGCTGGTTCCAAAATTGGTTCTGAGACATTTTCAAAATCCGATCCAATCGCTGGCGTACCTACCTAAATTTTTTTTTTATGTTTATCACTTTTTTGTACATGGACATGTCTGTTGGTATTGTGTCCGGGTATTAAATATTAATTTATTTATCAGTTGTTTAATACCCATAGTAACAGTTTGAAACTGAATAACCGTGTGTGAATCCAGAAATTCCGTAACAAAAAAAACCTCACGCTCCCTACTCCGACGGGCACGGAGGTGTGGCTTGAAGGCCGTGCATTGTCTAATGGATGGATGGATGGATGGATGGATGGACGGACGGACGGACGGACGGACGGACGGACGGACGGACGGATGGACGGACGGACGGATGGACGGACGGACGGACGGACGGACGGACGGATGGACGGACGGACGGATGGACGGACGCATGGACGGATGGATGGATGGATGGATGGATGCCTTCTATCGAGGGCCTTGAGCGCGGGGACCGAATCCAGAAATTCCGTAACGAAAAAAAACCTCACGCTCCCCACTCCGACGGGCACGGAGGTGTGGCTTGAAGGCCGTGCATTGTCTAACGTCGTTTGTTTTCGGCAGTCTTGTTGATACAAAATGCTATGCAATAGCTTTACCGCGGCAGTCCCTGAGTGCCACACGTCTTTTTTTAATTTATTATTATACTTAATAACTAATTAATACTCATAGAAAAGGTACACTATGTCGTGTTTTTATATCAAGCTCCGCGGAATCCTACTTTTTTCCTAGTATCCGCCTTTAAATTCAATTTGTACAAAATAAATCGTCTATTACGGAAAGCTATAAAGAAGCTCTAAGCGCGCAGGCAGGCACAGGATCAAAGGATTTCTGATAAAACTTAACCTCCTATATGTCACGTTCCTCCCAAATCAAGTGCCAAGTGACTTTTCATCCTGTCCGTCTGCTGACACTAAGGGTGCCCGCGGGTTAAGTGTCTCGGAAAGTGCAATACAAAGTGCTCTTCTCTGGTCATTTTATTTTCTGACAGCGCGTCACACACGGTGAAGATAATATAAAATATATATTATCTTAGAGCATATTTTAGAATATCGCTCACCATAGAAATCCTATGAACCATCACACACGACGAAGTTAATTTATATTTTATCTTCAGTACGTTTATACGCAAATATGGAAATATATATTTCGTATCTTAAGATAAAATATTATAGCATCTGCACCGTGTGTGACGCGCTTTAGGTTTTTGTACTTTTTAAATTGAATTATCTACACTTCTATACCAATATTATAAAGAGGAAAGATTTGCTTTTTTGTATGTTTATAATAATAATAATAATTTAAATTCTTTCACCAATGGAAAGCTAGAATATCCCTGAGTAACATAGGCTATATTTTATTACCGTATTCCTACAGAAAAGGGAACTACGCGGGTGAAACTGCTCAGAGTAGCTAGTATATTTTCTTTCTTTTTTTATTATTACTGATGGGCTTACTCTTGACCTCAGACTTGCCTAAAGGCAAAGACGGGGCGTTTAATATTTCATTTTATAGCTCAAGTTTTACCTATCTTAAGCGCGTCACACACGGTGAAGATGCTATAATATTTTATCTTAAGATGCCCTAATATAAAATATTATAGTATCTTAGGTTATCACACACGGCTAAGATACGATAATCTTACTCACCCCGCGCTACGTCCGCACATAGCCCGACACAAAAACACCATGTATTTATATTAAGATGTGTATATTTCGTATCTTAAGATAACATATTAAGATATAACATATAAGAGAAATATATATTTCCATTTTTGCGTATTCGCTCGGTATCATAAGATACTGAAGATAAAATATAAATTAACTTCGTCGTGTGTGATGGTTCATAGGATTTCTATGGTGAGCGATATTCTCAAATATGCTCTAAGTTATTGTATATTTTATATTATCTTTACCGTGTGTGACGCGCTTTATAGAATATATCAGCTGTTCCTTCCCCTTGGCCTTGTGATGTCACATTTCCGTCTATGTTCTATCTCGTTGTTCCATGTAGCACCAATAGATGTCGTTGCACTACATACATACATAGATCTCATGCCTTCATCCCACAGGGGTAGGCAGAGACGATGGATCGCCACTTTGCACGATATCTGCATACTTCTTCCGCTTCCTTCACATCCATAACCTTTTTCATGCACGCTAATTTTTTCTTCGCACTCCGAACCCCAGCTTTTTGACGGGCGTCACTAATTTCATCCGTGAACGTCCTTCTGGGGCGTCCTCTTTCCTGCTGCACTTAAGCCGTATACAGAAAGAAAGCTGAGAGCTTGTCGGCGCCGGTCGGCGCCGGTCCATTCTACAGAAAGCAAGCAGATTGAAGAAGAGCGAGCAAAATGTCGTACGATGATTGGCGGGCGGCACCAGCGCTGACCGGCGCGTGTCGGCGCCGATCGGCGCTTATCGGCGCCGACAAGCGCCGGTCGGCGCCGATAGGCGCCGGTCGGCGCTTGTTCATATAAATGCCTGCGACGGTTACCTGCGTAGACCGGCGCCGATGGGCGCCGATCGGCGCTTATCGGCGCCGATAAGTTTTCGGCTTTCTTTCTGTATACGGCTTAACCATTGATAAAAGTGATGAATAAACTGACATCTTGACGACGTTTTAATATGAATTAAGTGTATTATTCTTCTTTGTATATAATAGTATATTCATGTTTTAAGTGATTTTATTAATGAGTCTAATTGTTTTCAGGTAAATCAAATTGGGAGAATATATCATCCACTTCATCACCGGAAAATATACTGAGAAAGGTATTTGTTATATTAATGGCTAAGACAGTATAAATGGGACCTGAATTTGACCTTATTTTCCAGCAATATTTGTAATGACCTACGTCTAACCGGATGTTGTCTACGTAGGTACACGTAACATTTACAATAAAAAATATACTTCAAACTAAGTTACAAAATCAATCTTGAAACTAAACGCTGATTAGGTATATTACACACGACCAAAAAGTCAGTATACTTAAACATAATAATATAGCTTTTATCCTACTTCCTAATATTATAAATGCGAAAGTTTGTATGGATGGATGATGGATGTGTGGATGTATAGATGGATGGATGTTTGTTCCTCTTTCACGAAAAAACTACTCAACGGATTTTTATGAAACTTTACAGTTATAACACATAGGCTATATTTTTTCCCCGTATTCACACGGGAACGGAAATTACGTGGGTGAAACCGTGGGGCGCTGCTAGTTATACTCGTACTATAAATATTAGATATAAGTTTTCAAATTTCCATATCTACGACTGTCGCGTACAGCGCGCTTTGGAAAACTGAGTGCAACAGTGTGAATTTGCTCCTTATGAACGACTAGCAGCGACCCACGGTTTCACGTAGTTCCTGTTCCCGTGGGAATACGGGGATAAAATATAGCCAATGTGTTATTCTGATGTATAAGCTATATAACTGTAAAGTTTCATCAAAATCCGTTCGGTAGTTTTTGCGTGAAAGAGGAACAAACATCCATCCAGACATCCATACAAACTTTCGCGTTTATAATATTAGTAGGATAGTAGGATAGGATTCATGATTTAGTACGTATCTCCTCTATCTCAGTTTAATAGTCTTTGACTCTGAACTATAACCGAAGTTATTTGCTGAAAATGCCAATTTTATGATGGGAAAACCGGCAGATTCCCCATTTTACGTTCGCCACTTGCCGACTTTTACTTTTTTTTACGATCGGGAGTCTATCGCAATACGGATGCGAAGTAAGAAACCTTACTCTAAGATTATCTTATTCCTAATATCGCGTAGTTTATGGCTCTTCATTTCGTGCCTCGTTTTCATGATACATTCTTATTTACGTGCTACGCACTAAAATTGATAATGACGGCCAAGTAGGTAGGTACCTTAGAGAGTTCAGTACCATTACATTTTTAACCGACTTCAAAAAGAAAGAGATTATCAATTCGTCTGTATGTTTTCTTTTTATGTTTGTTACCTCTGAACTTTCGACTGTTGAACCGATTCGGATGATTCTTTTTTTATTTGAAAGCTGGTGCTTCCAGATCTCGTAAGTTGAAGACTGAAGTCGGTTTTTTTACTCTTTAAAGTGGTTATGTACATTTATGCTTATCATTAGGTACATAGTATAAAACAAAGTCGCTACCCGCTGTCTGGATGTCCCTATGTTTGATTATATCTACACAACTACGCAACGGATTCTGATGCGGATTTTTTAAATAAATGTAATGATCTAGGGGGAAGGTTTTAGTATGACCTTATTCTGTGGTATGACGCCAACCGATTTCGAAAATTCTTTTTTTAACCGACTACAAAAGAGAAAGAGGTTCTCAATTGGAGTGTATTTTTTTAGTATAATTCGTTGAATTCAGTTTTTACTATTAGAGTTAGATGTTATTAATTATATTTTGAAACTAGCGGGTGGATCCAGTTTATTCCCGTTCCCGTTTGAATTTCAAAAAATCCCTTTATAGTGGTTGCCTACGACATATCAGCCACCTACATACCATATTTCAAATAGCGGGTTCCCATAGCAACGTTGCCCGCGCGCATCCAGATTATTCCCGTTCCCGTGGGAATTTCCAAAAATCCCTTCTTAGCGGTTGGCTACGATATATAAGACACCTACACACCGTATTTCAAATTTCTATGTGTTATCGTTTCGGAATAGTACCTACGTATTTCTCTTTTTACCCAGTTTTTATATTTTCCCGTGGGAATGAGATATTTTTCTAGAATAAAAAGTACTTACTCTAAATGTTGACCCGGGTACTCAGTTATCTGCATACCAAATTTAATCAAAATCCATTTAGTAGTTTTTGAGTGATGCGTGCACAACCAGACAGACAGACAGACAGACAAAAATTTCAAAAATTGGTGTTTCGGTAGATATCTATATCGATAACTATACACACTACAGATAAAATTTTCAAAAAATATTTCATGTACAGACACGGCCCGTTACATTTTTATTAGATGTATAGATATACAAATTTAATGTTGCTAGTTTAATTGTAATTTAAGTATTAGTCTTTGGTCGCAGAGCAGAAATTATGTAAATAATACAATCTAGCTGATTGCCTTTAAACATCAACCTACAGGGGTACGTAGTATACTCGTACCTTTATTCATGAAGCAAAGGCCTCAATTATCGGCGTTCATTTACATTGTTGATGCTTCATAAATAATTTACGGCAAGACGTATACCGCACGTTCTGTAAAGGTAAGAAACCAGCCAATTAGTTTAACGATCCACTAATAAATAAACAATAAAATAGAACACGTAAACATACTGTAACAATAAAGTGAATAAGCTTTTTGGCTTACATCACGAGATACTGTGTTTCGAAAGGAATAAATACAATAAAAACTTTAGGGTTTCTGTTGTATTTAGGTAGGTACGCACAGGGGCAATGTGACCAGGCCCTGCAGCTCTATTTTTTTTTCAGTTGTCACATTCTACTTACAAGTCGCATGATTTGATTTTCGATACTTTTTAATAGCCACCGATGTTGCCGTACAATAAATTAAAACCAGTATTTACCACGATGAAAACAGTATCGAAATTATTAAATTAAAAAGAGAATTAAAACTGTTAATATCAATCAATATAAAGTTTGACGTTTATATTTAATTAGTGGCTCGGGCAGACGTCGTTTTGCCACCGTATAAACCATCCCTGGACCCACTCTAACCCACACAAAAAGTTTCATCAAAATCGGTCCAGCAGTTCTCGAGTTTTAGTGAGACTAACGAACAGCTTTTGATTTTTAGATATATAGATAAGATATATAAGACTATTATTATCATTTCTATCACCCTCCTCCATATAAGATTATTATTATAATTTCTATCACCCTCCTCCGGCACTTGTTTTGCATAGAGTGGTAAATATGTCGCACGAAGATCTAGTTATCGACCTTCTGTGACGAAAGACCTATAGCAAAGGACTGACAACGAAAAAGAATTATATGGTAATGCCTTTTGTCTCCGAAGTAGCAGAAGTAGGTAGAGGTATAATTCAATTTAAATTTAAGTGGGGAAATACCCACCGTTCACGAGTCACTAACTATAAGTACCTATTATTGGACCCTTGAGATAGGTGGTGAGTCATCGCCGGACCGGAGTTCTGCTACACTCAATGCTACAATCTATTCTGGGACCTGCGGGTTTTCTCACGATGCTTTCCTTCACCATCACGCTGGTGATAAATAACTATGTATTTTTAAAACTAGTAGCGACACCTAGCGGTAACCAGGTCTATGTAGCGGTGCTACATAGACCTGGCCCCCTAGCCAAGTTACATTGTACAATCTAATCGAATGATCTTTTAGATTAACATGTATGGGATTGACAAGCACTTGCCAACGAGCGCTAACGCTATGTCAATCCCATACATGACAATCTCTAAGATCATTCGATTAGGTTGTGCAATGCTACTTGGCTAGGGGGACTGTTCTAATACCGCGCTATCGAAGTTTTCTGATGAGTTTGTATAAATGCAACTCAACCTTTGGACCGCGGTCCCCGGGCAATATCACCTCACCTGGTGGAAAATCTTCCTTTTACGATGTAGGAGCATTCCACCTCCGCACCTCCATACCTCCATAAACTCATTGGTACATATCCTTGCCGAGATTCAAAACTGAACCTCACTAATGAGAAGCGGGCTGTGCTCTCTTTGTGATAGAGAAGACTATGTGAATTGTAAGGGCCAGTTGTCACTTACAAATTATCCTGTTCTAATGGCTAAACATTCCTCAAGTACTAGTCAGGACCAATGTTTGTTGGGCTAGGGCAAATCTAATATCGCCATATTTACCGAAGGCTAGACGGGGTATTATGCGATAAAAAGATTTGTTACGACCTCATATTATGATTCACTGTTTCGCAAAAACGTTATTTGATGATATTATTAATCAGACACAAAGGGAATCGTGCAGTGACGTGGAAAATAGTTATTTCTCAAACATGCTTGGAAATTTGAGCATTACTTTGACAAACTCTTTGAGATAAATCTAAATTGCTGTACTGGCCAAATACACGCGGGCAGCGGCCGGTAAAAGTTGTATGATAATAATATGATGTTGCCGAAAAATTAATTAATTAAAATAGATTTAAAAAATACCTTTATATATATTATTACCCTGTGATGACTTAAAAAAAAAGTATTGAATTCATTTTTAGGTTTTCGTACCCAAAGTGTAAAACGGGACCTTATTACTAAGGCTCGGCAGTCCGACTATCTGTCTGTCTGTCCGTCTTTCACCAGGCAGTATCTCATAAATAATAGTTAGACAGTTGACACATGATGATGTATTTTTGTTGGTGCTATAACAACTAATACTAAAAAAAACAGAATAAAATTAATATTTAAGGGGGCCGTGATTTTGCTGCCGTTTTTATAGATTCCTAATGGTACGGAACCCTTGGCGTTTTTTTTAATACTTCTTCATTGTTTCACTATGTAAAATTAAATATGTAAATTTAAAATCAAACATTTTAGTCATGTTTTAGATAATCTTTATACCTACTTAATGAATTTTTACTCGCAATTTAATGTCAAAATATTTAACTTTAAACTACAAATAATGCTACGAAATATGTTACTATTAGCACCTGTTAGGTAAATAGGTACCTACCTACTAGGTATAATGTACAATCTAAAATTTAATATTGTAATATTAATTAAACAATTTCTAATTAATTGTTGTATGTATCCTATCTACATAACTTGTATCTAATACTGAATTATAATCTACTCAAAACATTTATTTATGAAGGTAATAGGTTAGACTTAGAAACGTCAATAATCTAACAATAGAGCAGTGATAGCCCGGACGGTTAAAGAGCCGGCCGAAAATCAGTAGGGTCGGGTTCGAATCCTGGCATGTACCAATGAGTTTTTCAAAACTTACGTACATATTTATCACTAGCTCGACGGTGAAGGAAAACATCGTGAGGAAACCCGCAGGTCTCAGAATTAATTCTGAAACATGTGTAAACAGACCCGGTCCGGCGATGGGCTCACCATCTATCACGTTTAGGGGTCCAATTTATCTCGTGAATTAATGTGGGTATATCCAGTAATGGAATACCTCTGCCTACCCCCTCGGGGATGAAAGGCGTGAGATTATTTATTTTTATTTTAATAATCTAACAACAAGGTACTTGTAGGTACCTACTCTAAAGTCGTCCAAGGAGATTAGATATTTAAATAATCGCATGACCTGAAATTCGATATTATAGTTGGTCTGAATGGATTCAAAAGGTTTAGATAGGTTGTTCAGTACCTACCCATAGTACAGGCTCTGCCTAGTATGGGACTGAATAACCGTGTGTAAATTGTGTCCCACAAAAAAAAATATAATTTAGTAAGGTGCAACTTTTTGATAAATAAAACTATTTTGAAATACGAGGAAACGAAAACATATAATTGCTGCTTTTTACACTTCAAAATATTTCAGGAATATTTTATATAAAATCCATTAAAAAGAATCTAAAGGCAAGCCGGCAAGTACTAGCCACATTTAATATATTATATAAAGCTCGACTCTACATAATATATAAAAATTAATCCCCATTTCCCTTGGTCACGGCATCACGCGTGAACGGCTGAACCAATTTCGCTAATTTTGTTTTTGTTGTGTTTGTTATTGTCAGTAGAAGGTTATTATGAAAGAAAAAAATAAGAAAGTTGCTCGAAACATTAGAAAATTGGAGAAAACTTGTGTTTGACATTACTGACAGTACAGGACAACGTCGGTCGGGTCAGGTAGTTAGTAATAAAAAAACAACTATGATATTGTTCATAAAGATTAATTACAATTGTATTTATATTGAGTAGTAATCTCACGCCTTTCATCCCCGAGGGGGTAGGCAGAGGTATTCCATTACTGGATATACCCACATTTCACGAGATATATTGGACCCCTAAACGTGATAGGTGGTGAGCCCATCGCCGGACCGGGTCTGTTTACACATGTCTCAGAATTAATTCTTAGACCTGCGGGTTTTCTCACGATGTTTTCCTTCACCGTCGAGCTAGTGATAAATATGTACGTAAGTTTTTGAAAAACTCATTGGTACATGCCAGGATTCGAACCCGAGCCTCACTGATTTTCGGCCGGCTCTTTAACCGTAAGGGCTATCACTGCGCTGTAGTAAATAATTTAATAGATTTAAGATAAAAACCCGGCCAAATGCGACTCGTCCGAGGGTTCCGTGTGAAAATGTCTGTAAAAACAAGTGTTTGCCTATTACGGTTCAAAAATACAGCTGTGTGACAGACGGGTCGACAGACGGACAGACAGCGGATCGTTGTCACTGTTAGGTTACGGAACTCCAAAAATATCCAAGGGGAACCAAGGGGGAAAGTAGCCAAAAAACTGGACGCATTATTTATAATGAATGGAATTATTAGTAGATATAACAAGTTAAATAAAAAAAACGCGCGAGAGGTGTCCAACGATCGTAATAGGTAGCGGTCTATTGTGCCTGCCCACCCCTTTGTAAAAATACGTAAGCATATATTTAAAAACAAAAAAATATGTTAACATACATGAGTACATCCTTATAAATGTAATATAATTGAAAAGTGAAATGGGGTGTGTGAGCGTTTACGTTAATTATGTTACGTGTTGTATTAAATAACGATATTACGATATGAAATTCTCTCGATAATATCGACACCGAGTAGGACTTATCGATACTTTATGCTTCGAAACTCGATTCTGAGTACTCGATCCTCAGATTTAAATATCGAGTAGCTCAATACTTTTGGCATCGATCCTGTTTAATTTCTTCTTAATCCTTTACACTTTACAGATACTTTAGTATTAGAATCTGAAGCTGCAAAGCTGCTGAGCTGAACAACATCGAACTTCACCACTATACAATCTGACTTGTAAATTAAGTCTTTGTCAAATCTTCAAGGGGGTAAACGAGAAGCCTTTAGAGTTTGTATAAAAAGTCATCACACTAATTTTCGCAATTAAAAAGTAATTTTTTTTAGGTTTAGCGTATCAAATCAAAATCAAAATGGCTGGTAGAGGTCAATGACCGCCGGCGTAGCTGGCGGTCATTGACGTGTGTGTGCTATACATAACGTAGCGATGGCAAATTCAAAATAATCGCTGAAAAGTAGTGTTTTATTTTTATTTATGCGGAATGTTGATCATCTACTCTGTTACCTCCTAAGAGGATTCCCTTGATTTAGCAGTCATCCTGTATATTAATTAGGTACCTATCATTTTTTGCGTATGCGGACGCGGCGTACAACATAGTAGCATGCGAGAGAGATCACTACAATACATTTCTATAATAAGCATCCGTCACGTACAGCGTCACGCCAAACGCGGCCTACAATTTTTGTAACAGCCCATCGCCTCGTGAAATTCTAAAGGGAGTAATATACCTACAAACACAAGAGTATAGACAAAGGTCCACAAAAGGGCGGGGCTGGCTTAGAACCTCCATTTTTCTTTCTGTTTAGTTGTTAGCTATAATAAACTTGTGTGTAACAAAGTATCAGCTTGAAAATAGTCGTAAGTGCGTTGTAAATCCAAGGACCGCCCGACAGGAAAAATATATGTGCGTACCGGACTAGATTGATTGCTTACCGGTTGTTATCTAAAACCTATGTGGGTCCATTATTCGAATAAGCACGAGCGAGCACATACATTATTTTCTTTCAGTTAGAACGTGTTTAAGGACGTAGCATAAAGGTTTTACATGGAAGGCGGTTTAGCTTCGCACAATGAAAAGATAATGAAAATAGTTTATTTCTTAAGAATTACCTACAGAGTACAGAGTTTTTACAATTGACTTGACTTATGATCCTAAGTCCCCCAGATGGAGCAGAGGGTATCAGTGACTCGCCATCCTGTTCGATCTTGAGCTTCGCGCTTGATTTCGCTCCAAGTCTTGCCGATCTTCTTCGCTTCATCTAGCACAGTTCGCCACCAGGTGGGACAGCCCCGCTTTCGCTTTCCTTGAGGGTTCCAATCCATTGCTTGTTTAGGTATATGGTTGGGATTACTTCGGAGTGTATGGCCAATCCAGTTCCACTTTTTTCCACTTTACAACACACACAGTTTTTACAATAACGATGAAATAATTTTCAGTATGAACAGTGTTCCCTCAGCTAGGCTTATACACCTGTAACTTGGGGAACCACTTCTTTAAAAGTTTATGTTTGTGAGGCTAGTTTTATTCACTCAAGATCTATCTTGAGTGAGTACTTTGTTCGGTGTTATTTATTTTATACCTGTTTGTGGAGGTGTAAAAGTAGTTTGACAATCGTAAACTAGTCTTCGTCCGTGACATCACGCCATGAAAAAAGAAGTGCAATCGCAATTAAAAATAATCAAAAATGTCTAAATAAGACGCTGATTCTATTAAACAATTTAATTACGTAGGTATGTTTTGGTAATATATTTGAAATAATATTTTCTTTAGATAGGTCTATTTTCCTTGTCCCAAGAAGAGCTCTGTATGTTAAAACACCGTTTTAAGTTAGACGGCAGATGTACTGCAAATATATTGTCTCCTATAAACTCGCTAAAACATTCATACAACTATGTAAACAGTAATATGAATAAAGATTATTATTATTATTATTAATTCTGTTGGGAGGTAGGTAATAGCATTTGTTTTAGACAATGACTAAAATAACCACCGTTGTGTAGTAAGACCGTAATTATCTACTTTCCAGGTTAGTTTATTTATTTATCACTAGCGACCCGCCCCGGCTTTGCACGGGTACAATACTAAAACCTTCCTCTTGAATCACTCTTTCTATTAAAAAAAACCGCATCAAAATCCGTTGCGTAGTTTTAAAGATTTAAGCATACAAAGGGACATAGGGACATAATGACATAGGGACATAGGGGTATAAGGACAGAGAAAGCGACTTTGTTTTATACTATGTAGTGATTTGGAAACCAACAGCTTATTACAAAGCGTATAGAACTTTCATTATTTAAATAACTATCTCTGTGTTTAAACACAAAGGAGAGACGTGAGAAGTACCATCATTACTCCTAGCACTATTTTAGCTAGATTTTACAAAATGATATCATAACCAACCTAGCAATTAACTATTATGTTGACGGGCCTGTTGGCTCAGTTGGTAGTGACCCTGCCTTCTGAGTCGAAGGTCGCGGGTTCGATCCCCGCTCGGGGCCAACATTTGTGTGCATGAACATGTCTGTCGGCTTCGTGTCTAGTCGTTTATTATTTATTTAAGTATGTTTATCAGTTATTTAGTACCCGTAGCACAGGCCCTGCCTCGTTTTGGGACTAATTAACCGTGTGTGAATTGTGTCCCACAATTTATTTGTAATGCTAAGAATTAAATACATAGCATTCGTATTTTGAAGCTATGGGTTAAATTTTAACACACGACTTAGTCTACCTTTTATACTCAATATCTAGAAAGCTTTATTAAAAGTAAAAACAGGTTTCATTAAAAAGGTAAATAGCTCGAGCAGTGTGCAGTATTTAACGAATAGATATGTTATAGGGACTTTATTCGATTGCAAATACTTTCCTATACGATCAAGAATTATTAAAAGGTAACCGCTTGTTTTGGTACGGACATATAATGTGGATGATACTAATGTTTTCAAGAAAGGGGTTCAATATGAATGTGGAATGTCATATTAAGAAATATTTAAGATCAAAGAAAAGATCAATAGATTGTGTGGAGGATGTAGTATGGAAGAAGGAAATGATTGCAGAAATAACGGTTGAAGGGAATACTTGGATGGAGAAAACAGATACCGCACTGACCCCAAATAACAGGAAAACACAAAATAGTGATGATGTATCAAGGATTGTTGAACACATACAAGAAAGCTAAACATTCTGAAAGCAAACATACTCATTATCAGATCAATTCGAAACTTGGCACAAAAATAGCTTAGATCCAATTCTAAGTTCAGTTCTTAGATGAACTAAACTTATTTAACAGTCGCAATATAGCTGAACTTGAAGATTTACATCGAACATACATCATTTAGAAGAAAAGTTCGTCTTAAAAGTTTTTCATCCTTTATACGTATGAGTAGGTAATTCTTCTGTATCTCATCCTTATGCGAATAGTATAAGGTGCATTTACCTTTGTAACTGGCGTCTAATTCAGGAGCTTTTTCTTTTAAATGGAAAATTCTGTTAACCTTTTCATTAGAACAAAATTTCGCAAGCGAAACATTATTCGAATAAAGCGTACATTTAGCTACCCTCCACGTCTTTCATCATCTGATTCTGGATTATACTTAAAAGGAGAAAAAGGAATAATAAACGAATTGTAGGGGACCAGTCGACGACGTTCAAATAATCCTCTGGATTGGGCCACGAAAATTGCGGGCTGTTGCCACGGAAATGAAGGATTTTGACACGAAGTGTTATAATGACGTTCTTTACGAGATTTCTGATCATGATAATAACCTTTTTAGTTTAATAACCGATGTATAATGAACACTTAGGAACACTTTGGAAAGGTTAGGAATTCACATCGCTGACCTCAAGTACTTACTTATTTAACAGATGCACTGTTTTAAACACAGCAACTAGTGTCCTGTTTCGCTCCGTTCATTGGAATCCGTTTTTTGGGTTCCGTACCCAAAGGGTACAAACGCGACACCGTTAGGTACTAAGACTTCGCTGTCGGTCCGTCCGTCTGTCTGTCACCAGGCTGTATCTCAAGAATCGCGATAGCTAGAAAGTTGAAATTTTCACAAATTATGTATTTCTGTTGCCGGTATAACAACGAATACTAAAAACATAATAAAATAAATATTTAAGGGGTGCTCCCATACAACAAACGTGTTTTTTTGCCGTTTTTATAGATAACTAGCGGATGCCCAGCGGCGTTGCCCGCGCGGATTCCGTTTATTCCCGTTCCCGTAGGAATTTCCAAAAATCCCTTCATACCAATTTCCTATGACATATCAGACACCTTCATACCATTTTTCAAGTTTCTAGGTGTTATCGTTTCGGAGTAGTACGTATTTCTCTTTTTAAACAGTTTTTTTATTTTCCCGTGGGAATGAGATATTTTCCTGGAATAAAAAGTACCCTAGATGTTGACCCGGGTACTCAGTTATCTCCATACCAAATTTCATCAAAATCCGTCCAGTAGTTTTTGAGTGATGCGTGCACAACCAGACAGACAGACAGACAGACAGACAGACAGACAGACAGACAGACAAAAATTCCAAAAATTGGTGTTTCGGTATCTATATCGATAACTATATACACTACCGTTAAAATTTTCAAAAAATATTTAATGTACAGACACGGCCCCGTTAGAGTTTTATTATATGTATAGATAGATAGATATAGATATAGATGGTACGGAACCCTTCGTGCTCGAGTCCGACTCGCACTTGGATTTTTTTACGGTTACCTTAGGAATTTCAAAACTCTTTGTATTGTATCCTCCGAGAGGATTTTTCTAACTTCCCGTATTTATCCTTACGTCCTAAAAGCTATTTACATTCCTGATTTCAGGTACCTATATCCAGCGGTTGTAGCTGCATGTATATACTAGCAGCGCCCCGCGGTTTCACCCGCGTAGTGCCCGTTCCCGAGGGAATACTAGGATAAAATATAGCCTATGTGGTATTTTGATGTATAAGCTATATAACTGTAAAGTTTCATCACAATCCGTGCAGTAGAAAAAACATCCGTACATCAACCTAAAACATCATAATATTACTATAATATTAATCATTCGGTCAGTCTAGACTTTTCTTCTTGTACCCATATCTAGACGGAAATGAAATACTTACTAAATAAACAAAATAGAACAACTTTCAACTGCAGGACCGATTGCAGATGAAGAAGAAGAAAGAGCTTGTTGAGCTTGTTTCTCGTAATTATAGAGTTACTATCTGTAATAACCACATAGCCATTTCTGCAAATGTCCGCTTACATTAAAAAACATGCGAGCGTTCGCGAATGCTAATGTGCATATTCGTTACATCACTAGAACTAGCAACTTTGTGTAGAGGGAGGTTGGCTCATTGTGTGCACTTGGTTCACAGTCCCCCCCTTTCCCCCTACTCGAGCTCATGGCCCCAAACATTAGCGACTCGCCAGCAAACTCGCAACAACAAAATAGGATCATTAAAAGCTTAAAGTGACAGTTTTAAGTTGCTCAAAAAACGTGTCGTTGGCTTAATCCCAAGCTCCGTTCCCTAATATTGTTATTCAGCATTCCTTTATTAGTTTCATTATAGAGTTTAGCACAGTAACACAGTTAGGAATTTCGGCGCCATGGTTTAAGTATGTTTTCTGTATCTAATATTATACTTTGTCTACTATACAGTTTTCCTACTTCAGATTTCCCTTTTATTTATTAAAATTAAATAAAGTAAATAAAGTGTGGTACACGATTTACACACGGTTATTCAGTCCCAAACTAGGCAGAGCCTGTACTATGGGTACTAAACAACTGATAGACATACTTAAATAAATATTAAACACCCAGACACGAAGCCAACAGACATGTTCATGCACACAAATGTTGGCGGGGACACAAAGGTTGTCCCGAGCGGGGATCGAACCCGCGACCTCCGACTCAAAAGCAGGGTCACTACCAACTGAGCCAACAGGCCCGTCATAATTATACCTAAATATCCCTTTTATTTATAATTACGTGACTAAATCACGGCTTAAAGGCTACTGGTCGCCTTAAATAGTCCCCATTATCAGGAAGGACTAGGACTTTCAATAAAATTCAAAATTAGTACGTCCTTGGCAAGTTAACGAGTACTAAATCTGTAAACCACCTACGATATGTGCGAGAAATAGGGTGACACGGAACCCTAAAACCGAAGCATCAATAAAGACGGTCATTTTTACAATACTTATCCTGAAAGTACTCATTTTTGTGCAGATAATGTGTTTTATAGGAAAACATTTCCGTCCTATTTTTTTTATTTGTCTAACAAAAAAGGGGTTTGTTTTTCAGATCTCATTTTATGTGCGTTAAATTGAGGTAAAGGAATGTATAATTAAATAGTTAGGTATTAGTATAGCCATAACACGTTATACCATTCCGGGGTAAAATGAGTGATAGCCGTAAGTCGGTACATAGCCGTAATAAGCAGTGATCGGAGTAGGTGGATTGATTTTACGTACTTGCATCATGATATCATAACATGGGCATTCAATTTTTCACGAAATTACCGGAAATGGTACCGAAATTTCCAGAAATGTAAAAAGTGTAATAAAATAAGAAACTTATAAGTAAGCAAACAAAATCATTTATTGATATACGACATCGTTAGTTTCTCATTTGTATTATCATATTCATAAAATTTATTATGTTTTTAAACACTACAGTTAAGTACTTGAGAGGACGTGTTGAGATACGTTTTTTTTTGGCTCCATCTGATAGTTTCGTGATTCGGGAAAAAATATGAAAATCATTTTAAAATTCAAAAAAAATAAAAAAGTCAAATGTATAGTACATACCTACTTGTAAGACGATATTACTTGGCGAATTTCATAGTTTGTTTTCAGGGTAATTTTCAGTAGTAGTAGGTACTTTAAGTTACTCTATAAATTTTGATTCGCTTGAAGTGGTCGAAATATAGGTTTTTTGCGGCACGACCGTATCTTTCGGCAAGTTAACCTATAAATTTTATTTTTTCACATCTTCAAGGGACTGTAGACCTGAGTGCATGGTTTTAATATTAACCAGATACCTCTACGCGTTCCTGAGATAAAAGGGTCTTGACAAACAGACAGACAACAAAGTGATCCTATAAGGGTTCCGTTTTTTCCTTTTGAGGTACGGAACCATATCTCGTCTGTCTGTGGTCTGTCTGTCTGTCAAGACCCTTTATCGCGGGCACATGTGGAGGTATATTTCCAAATGCTTTCCGAATTTGGTATCATCGATATGATCTGATGATGGACCCAGGAGATGGATGAAGGAACTGAGTGCGTTACTCCAGCAGAAATTTGTCGAATATCGGCATTTGAGGGATAGGTACAGATAATTAGTTGTCCGGCTTCTGTAAATGTTGTGCAGATTAAAAAATTTGTATTGCTTATAGTTTTTGAGTAATTCAAGAAAAACTGTTTCCGCTGGAGTAACGCACTCGAAGGAACTCCTCATTCTCTACTCGGAGGCCCCTCGAGTTAATATAAAAATGTTGGTCATACATAAAAAAAAAACAAAAGGACCGATATAATTTCCTCATGCAATTTTTTGTTTCGGCATACGTAAGATACTTTGTTTTACAAAGTTAATCAACTTTATTACAAAAATTGGGGGCCTTAAATACCGTTAACTGGACTGTAAAGCGAACAGGTTAAAAATTTGAATATGGACCAATCGGAATTTTCTGGGTGGCCTCATTTCCTTTATTACGTCCGGCCCTTTGTCGGTTTTAAAATACTCTCAATGGCAAGAATGGCATTTAATAAGCCACAGGATACCTACTTATTCTCACATTATTAAATGAATAATAAAATTGGCAATGTAATTTCAGCGTTATCCAAACCCAATTGTATGTTATGATGATGTATATTACTTATGGATATAGTGTAGTCAAAGTCGCATTAGTTACAAGATCTAATGAACTTAAAAATCTCAAAGTTGCCCCTTTTTGTCTTGTTTTTTTTCAATATTACCTTGTTTAATGCCTTTTGCCAATCATTTTATACCTGTAACCCGTGGGTCAACTATACACAGAAAGCTGTCAGCGCCTTGCGAGTCCAATATAATAATGGACTCAGGATGCTGTTGGGGCTGCAACGATGTTTGCGCACGTTGACGACTTCTACGCGTTGATCAGGAAAGATCAGGAAAGCAGTTGATGAAGTTGCCTCGCTGATGCGCCGTACTCGTGGCAGCAAAATATTCCGTGTAATAGAAAAGAATAGCGATACACTCATATTTTAAATATTTAATTAATCATATCCTGGACTTAATTTTTTCAGCCATATCTTACTCGCGATATCTTTTTTAACATATTAAATTTTACATAAAATACTTTTCATCCAATAAATTGCATTAATTCCTTATAAATGATTTTACTAGTTTTATGGTGTGATTAACTGTACTTACACTGTACCAGATGCGAAAAATGACGCGACTCTGAGCTATTTCATATATTCTGCTAATGCTCACATTGTTTGCACTAAAAGTGTAAATTTTGAGAAATTTTGAGAAAGTGTACAGATTGCGAATCGATATAAGAGACTCTATAAAAGTAGAGTATTTGCTACAAAATGCAACGATTAATGTAATAGTTAATGAAATGAGAAAGTGTATAAAATGCTCACAAATCGAGTATAGCCTTTTAATAATATGTGTTATAAGGGACAGGATGGATAGTCCCATAGTTAAGCACTGGGTGACTGTCCATTTTGCCCCAAATCGTAAATAAGTGTAGTGATTTTTTAAATTTAACTCTGTGTACTAACCTATGTATTTCCTTTGTGTATTACTAACCATTTATATGAACATCCCATGATTCGAAATAAAAAATATTCTATTCTATTCTATGACTAAACTACTAATATTTTTCATTTATTTTTTGTACTAAGCTAAAGATAACAAATATTTCTAAACAAATTCGCAGAGTTGGACTTTATGAAATAATTTTTATTATCACTATTTTGAAATACCTACAAAATGAACGAGCCCAGTGGCTTGGCTGGCGTGTTCGCGCGCTGGGGCGCTTACTAAATGCCTACTGCCTACTCACTGAGCGAGTAATCTCTACGTTACAACGTTACTACTGCTGCAGGAATACCTGGCCTTAACCACTTCCTTACAAAAATATGAGGAAACGCACCATCATCATCATCAACCCGTAAGTGCCCACTGCTGAGCTAAGGGGCTTTCCTCACACGTGAGGAAGTATGGGCTCTAATCTCCCACGCGAGCCCGCCGCTGATTGGGAGATGGTGTTAAGCTAGTGGCCACTTAACAGTCAGAGTTTTTCAAGCCACCCAAGGGTATCTGTCATGGCTTAACGACTTCCATTGTGCGTAAACACAACGAAAACCGGGACCAACAATTTGACGTGCCTTCCGAAACACGGAACGCACCATGTTTCTGGCACAAAGAAACATTATACTAATTTACGAAATCGCGTAATAATCGAGACTAATTTCGCAGTAAGAAACACTTCTTGGCTATTTCCACGACTCATTTGTAACATTTCTTGATTTCACCCTCTTTCCACAACGCTCGGGGTTACGTCATGGACTGAGTATGATATTGGGGGCGATTCTGCTTTACACCGACTAAACTTGTTTTGGTTCAGTCCTGTCTTTGTCTTACCTCAAAAAAAGAAAAGGGATAGAAGATAACCTACCGAATTAAGTCCTGTCAGAGGCTGTATTTTAGTCGTGACTTCTTTAATTGTGCACTAAACACGTTATAAAATGCCTTAGTTGACAGGACTAAATATCTGTCTTCTCTTTTCTGCAAGCGTATTCACTGAGGCTTGAAACCGTTTCCGTTCGATTCAGATCGAGTGATAAAATTATCCGAAGTCGAATCTATCGACTTCGGAATCTGTATTCTAGGCGTTTTAGACAGCAACGGAAAATTTTCCGAATCATTATGTCAAATATGACATTAGTTTTCGATTCCGACATCTGTGAATAGCCCATCTTGGACAGATTTTCCGATTCCGAGTCGAATATCGAAGCAGCTCCATGAATACGCCTTTTTTTTATATAAGAAAAAGGGGGCAAACGAGCAGACGGGTTACTGTAAACGAGATACGGGGGAATAGTGGGAAGGGGGGAGGGGAGGGGAGAGGGGGGCTCCGGTTACCTCACTCAACGAAACGCAATGGAAGCATTGCTTTACGCTGGTTTTCTGTGAGGCCGTAGTATCACTCCGGTCGAGCCGGCCCAAACGTGCCGAAGCATGGCTCTCCCACGTTTACAGTTCTAGGAAAAAAATAAAGAATAAACTGAAATAAGTTTAGTCGCTATAAAGCAGAATCAGCTCCATAAAATCACAAGAAGACCAAACGTCATTACATAGGAGACGTGTTACATGCTCAAACATTAAATACTTCTAGCGCTCTCGATGGCGCTGGCTCAATTACTTAGCACTACTTTTAGGGTTCCGTACCTCAACACTAAAATAGCCATGCCTACGTCTATGTGGGAGAGCCAGGCTTCGGCACATTCAGGCCGGCTCGACCGGAGTGATACCACGGCCTCATCAGAAAACCAGCGTAAATCAATGCATTGCATTTCGCTGAGTGAGTGAGGTAACCGGACCCCCCTTCCCCGTCCCCTACTCCCACCTCGAGGACCGGCAACACAGTTGTGAGTCTTGAGTTGCAGGTGTCCATGAGCGACGGTAGTCACTTACCATCAGGTGATCCATCTGCTCGTTTGCCCCTTTTTTTTCTTATAAAAAAAAAGCCGTACCTACGGTTAAAGAGCCTGCTTCACATGATGAAAATCATTGAGGCTCGGGTTCAAATCTTGGCATGTACCAATGAGTTTTTACATATTTATCACTAGCTCGACGGTAAATTAAAACATTGTGAGGAAACCCGCAAGGACCAGAATTAATTCTGAGACATGTGAATACAGACCCGGTCCGGCGATGGGCTCACCACTTATCACGTTTAGGGGTTTTGAATATTCTTTTGAAAAGTGGGTATATCCAGTAATGGAATACCTCTGCCTACCCCCTCGGGGATAAAAGGCGTGAGATTATTATTATTAAAGTAAAAAATGAAATAGAAAGCGGTGGTCCTCCGTCTGTCTGTCAAGACCCTTTTAATAATAATAATACAACTTTATTTAATTGCAGACTTGCATCCATAGTTTATTTATTTATTTTTTATTCGGGAATCAAACAGTTAT
Organism: Ethmia dodecea; assembly: GCA_963855545.1. NCBI lineage: Eukaryota > Metazoa > Arthropoda > Insecta > Lepidoptera > Depressariidae > Ethmia > Ethmia dodecea. Next base: position 11,626,489 of record OY979456.1, on the reverse strand, counting down.
AATACCACAAATTAATCTAACATAAATAATAATGAATAGAACCAGTAAAGTTTCTACTATTATATAATACAAAGAGTGAACAGAAATATTGATAGATATACCTATGTAGTGCATCATGCGCTTCAGCCGGGGAAGCCGTCACGCGCGATTAGACCATCCAGAGGAGGAACTCAGGATGACCACCTAACCGGGGTTAGGATTTTTATAAATAAAAAGTCAACGTGTTTTATAGGATAGAATTTATTGGTAACAAACGGAAAGCCTAAAAACACGGTAAACGAATAGAAATATATGTTCCTACTCCTACTAAGGTTCTTGGGAAGTCAATTATAAGGAAAAGGAAAAGTTAAACCTGGGCTTTTAGATAGGTGGATCTAGAGACTAAGAGACTCAACGTACGGTACCGTGTGTTAGGAAATAGGTGTTTTAGCTATTCTTGATTAAAGGTTTAAGACTGTCGGCTAAACGTAATAATCCTTAGTCGAAGATTTCCCTGAACATGAGATTTTGGGTTTAGGTAAATTTGGGGATTGGGGTCTTTTAACTACAATGATGCCATTTGGTGTTAGACTTGCGGATCTTCAAATGCGGTGGAAGAGCTGTCTTGAGCGACGATAGCCCCTTGCGAACTGCGTAGCGGGGCTCTTGATCGCGATGGTGAGCTTGCCGACCCGGAGGATGGATCCTCGCATAGAAGAGGCTGGTAAGGGCTGGGATGAGGCTCCCAGGGGTGAATTGAGGCTCCCAGAGGTGAGCTGAGGCTCCCAGAGTTGAGCTGAGGCTCCCAGAGGTGAGTTGGCTATTGGGGGAACATGCTGTGGAAGAGGGGCCGATGATTAGGGCACATTCACAGCGTGGCACCAATAGGGAATAACGCTAGGGAAAGGTGCGGAGGTTAGTACTATGTGAAAATAACTTACCAAATGAAAGGACACTAGGCGTGCCGCAGAAAGGTTTGTAGAAACACATCCAACGTTAGTCTTGCGTTCTGGAGAAACTTTATACTGTCATGATAGGTGGAACTATAAAAATTAGGGTGCTTTCTTCGTTGCAGACCTGTTCTTCAAGAACTCTAGAGTAGGAGTAAAAATACACGTAGCAAAAACTTCACACCGTGGCCGCTTAGGTAGTTAAAAAAAATGCCTTCCGCCGCGTAACCCCACACACCCTTTGAAGGACTAACGTCCCTCGGTCCTTCAGTAGGTAAGGACGCATCATCGACGAGGAAAATGCTGTTGTCGGCCGATTTCTTAAAAATTTTATGTGTAATTACGAAAGTAATTTTTATGTTTTTTTTTTAATGTAGAACGACGGAATGCTTACTTTGTTTATTGCTTCTAATGTTTTAAATTTGCGAAATATACTTTAAATACCCGTTTATAACCAAAAACCCACAGAATCATCAGTATTCCACGGCAGTGATAGTCAGTATTTCGTTATTCCGGCTGGCGGAATACTGACGGTTTACGGAATACTGATGATGTTTGTCAGTATTCCGGATACAAGTCAGTATTTCTATATGTATAAATAATTGAAATAATGTTCTACCTATCAGAATACCTTCCTAGTATTGTTTTTGTAACATCGTGGATCAACTTTTGTTTGAATCGGTTATTGTATTTTGTCTGTTTTTTGGACTTGAGCATTCCGAAAGTCAATATTCCGTATTTTTTTAAAAAGCGTATATTTCTAGTATTTATTATTAAATAGGCTGGCCCACTTTAGCAACCCAGAAGAGTCCCCAAGTTAAGTTTTAGCGAAAAATTCCTACAAAAGTGAGTGGCGAAAGTACTCCCTTAACAATTCAACTTTTGAGATTTAGTCCCATACGAGTTGTCCATTTTCAATTTATTATAAACAATAAGGACTATAGCTAAACGCTGCTGTATAGATATTTCGATTTTATTCCCCGTATTTATAATGCATTATCAGCACGTCCAAGCACTACAGGCAGCTGTTATCATCTTTACATTGCTAATTTTATGCTGCCAATGAATATCTATCTGTCTATATTTATACTTCTATACAAATTTTATAAAGAGGAAATATTTGTATGTTTGTGTGTTGTATCTTTGTTACGAATAAAATCAGAAACTACTGGACCGATTTTAAAAATTCTTTTACCAATGGAAAGCTGGAACATAGGCTGCATTTTATTCGAGTATTCCTACGGGAATGGGAACTACGCAGGTGAAACCACGGAGAACCGCGAGTATAATAATAATTATGTATTGTGGTGTGTCTATGACAACAAATAGATGTTGACTGTCATTGTAAAAATATCGTTTGTTTCCCTTGATAATACCACATGGCACTACCAGTAGTGCTGTGGGAAATTTTTCTTTCCCATGACTCTCCTGTCTCATTGGTTGATTGAGTCATATATAAAAATGATCCCCGTGGATTAACTGATTTCCTATGACACTACACAAGTAGACTGCCAGAGCATCGTCACTCTTGAGGACTAAGACATCATTGGTTACTAATTAATCAAAGACAAACGCTTATTTAATTTAAAATGTTTATTTGTTTAACATTACTATGAAAATAAATAGGAACTAGCAATTAATATCGGTCACTGTAAAATTATAATGAAACGAAAAGTGGGTATTTCCAGAAATGGAATACCTCTGCCTAACCCCTCGGGGATAAAGGCGTGAGATTTTTATTTGTATTAATTTATCTGAATGCCGCGTCTAAATCTATCCCACAACGAGAATAAAGCAAGAAATAAAAAATTTAATTCTATTCATACTTTTTCTATAATTATCCCAACTAGAATAAAAAGTAATAAAAAACAACAATTGAAGTATCCAAATTAAGTCAATAAAAAAGAATTAATATTAAAGGTCACAGCACACTTATCAACTCGGAAAGGGATCGTCACCGTATCGCCTCGAGCCGTTCAGTATTGTTTGTATGAAACTCCCTACTGCAACGCACACTAATTGGAAACGGAACGTAATCGCCTCGCCTCGGAACAGGCTCCGAACCGCGATGCGGTGAGTGGTCAACTTGCACTACCTTAACTTACCCCCGCTTACGTCTCTCCGTACGCGAGCTCACGGCTCTTCGTCCACCCTTGCCCCTCAACGTTTGGATTCAAACTGATTTGGTGCCAACCCGGTCGGCCAGCGGTTGGCGAGGCGTAAGCGCGGTGACGCCTAGCCGTAGCCGAGTTGACGTACAGGAGCCGCTGCAACGCTTTGGTTACATGCTTACGTTAGGTTGACGGCGAGGCGAAAGGCGATCCCTTTCCGAGTTGATATGTGTGCTGTGACCCTATGTTGATTAGGTATCGACAATAGGTACATTTATTAAACGACAACAGATATGTAGTAAGAAATAAAAATTATACAGACATCAAAATTACAATGGAAAATTTTAAAACATCATCCTCCTTCTAGTCCCGTCTGGGGAAAAATCTCTGCCAACCCCTGGGGGACAATGGCGTGAGCATTATGGGAAAAAGTAAGTAGTTAAAAACTCCGGAACTTCAAATTCCATCAAACTGTTTACACTACAGGATGCGCAAACATACGCTCAAACTCTTTGCCCACTTTCTGATAATACTTAAAAGTACACTATACCTAGGTAACTACTGTTAGCAATTTTGCTAATTGAACATAAAAATATTGTTATTTAGATATAATTTTGATTATTTTGTGTAACTAAGTTAAGAAAATATATCATTTCAAATATTGTCTACAATTAATCGAAGTGTTCTACTGGCAACACTAAGTGGGGAGCGGCATTCTACTCTCCGATAGGAGAGCAATAGGGTGCTGCGACATTTTACGCACAAACCTCGAAAGCAAACGGAGCTCTGTTTTGTAATTACTGTACGAGTTGAAGTAAAATCTGGCGATAATCAACAATTGTTTTAATCTGAAATCCACGTAAGCCAACACTACGTACTCGTATATAAACAAAAAAAATCACGCAAAGAAAAACGGATAAAATCTGGCTTAGTAAATTTTAGGTGCTAAAATTTTCCTAACTGGTAGATATTGTATTAATTACTATTTAAGCAAAATCCTCTGATAAGAAACGCTATTGTTCCTAAATAAAAACGTATGGAAATAATCGGTGACTACCTACCACACCGGTTTTTTTGGTATAGGCACCAAGACCTCTTTGTATCAAAGTGAAGTGACTTTCTAAATGTTCTAAATATTTTAAGATAAAGTATGGTTTGTGCGTTTGTAAAAAATAAATTCAATTTCATCTATTAACGCACAGTCTTGAAAGTAAGTACTCATAGATTTCTACGCTTTACAAAGCCATATGGGCTGGCTAGACCCTCAGCGTATTCTTATGCCATGCAAGACACAAAGAATTTGGGTCCTTTTAGAAAGCCCTAACAAATAAATGAAGATAGCATAAAGTGGGCACCTACCTCTAATGTAAGTGACCAGTTTGGCCAGAGTTGATAGCAGAACTCTGAAAGTTTTCTTTGTACTTTCATATAAGGATTTAACAAGATTTTGTAACTAATAATAATAATCTCAAAACACCTACTCACTTCATTGCAAGATATTGACCTACCCGCAAGCACCTATATAACTATGCAAAAAGCTGTCATTCTTAACACCTGTCGCATTGTGCGTAAATTTTTGCAAGAGGAATCCGCCAACCCGCCCAACTTCAAGGTGAACTTCACTAGGCTTAGGTCCTTGAATTTTGTCTAAAACATACCGATAAATAGAAACTAAAACAGAAAACTGTTAATCTTCCAAAAGTAAATAGATAAAATAAAATTTAATTAAAAAACATTAATAATAATATTTATTTCAGTTAAGTTACATCCATAATTATGGTTACATAAAAAAACAATAAAGTAAAACTAAATCAGACATAATTAAATAGTATAATAGACATCACTAAACAATTCAAATATTTGCTATTGCTTAGGTACAAGTCTTACAACTACTTAAAATAATACTGTTACATACTTATTACGCCATAACTCAATGCCTGTAAATAAATATCATAAAGATAATTAATAATTATATATAATAATGGATAATTATTAATTATTCCATTTCGATATTAGTTACAATAGGTTGGGTACTGTTATTGTAAGAGCTAAATTTTCGTGTTTTTAAAGAACTGCATACAAGAGTAGATACATAGATGAGGGTAATGACTGACAAGCAAACAACTATAATAACCAATAAATAATAAACTTCATCGTTGTTGTTTCCATTCATGGTCACCGGCTGTGCTTTATAGTTTCTTAAATCGGTTTTAGTGTTCTTTGCAATCTCAAACACAGATTTTATTTCTTCCACGATTTTTTCTTTTTCTTCATGTAGTATTTTTATGTTTTCTTGCAAACTTTTATCTCGAACATTTTGATTATCATTAAAATATGGTAAACTTGTCCTTTGTTGCTTTTGTATATCAGTTTGATTCTTCAAATATTGATCAAAGTGTCCTATCGACACTGTTAGTTTGTCTAAATATTTCGCGTTATTCTGAAGTTCGTGACTATTATTTTGGACAATCTCATTTTGTTTATTAACAGCTTCGATGATACTTAATACGTCTTTTTTTATATCAGTATCTCCAGAAGTATTTTTATTGCTTATTTCATTAATCTTAGACCGTAAATTATCAATAGAATTCATCATTTCAATAAAAATTATATTGGAATTAATACCTGTGCTGTTAGTGGCATTGTTAAAAAGAGCCCCAGAAGTACATTTTATCCCATTTACATTCTCATTGTGAAAATCTAATTTTTGAGCCGTTACATTGAAACTTAAATTACTGTTTTTCAATTCAACAAGAATACGACAAGGTAATAAATTATTTCCAATGCAAATTTTTTTTAAATTTGTTTTTGAAATTTCTTCAAATTTGATGTCTTCAATTAAATTATCATCTAAATCTATGGTAAATATGAGAGGCGCAGTATGCAGTAAATGTATACTGAAATCATGTACGTAATTTTGCGATAAATTAAGCATTTGCAATGATTTAAGGCCATCTAGGAAGCCAAATTGTAAAGAACGTAGTTCATTGTGATTCAAATTTAAAACTGTAATTTTATTCGTGTGCAAAAACGAGCCAGTTTGAATATTACGTATAATGTTATTACTCAAATCAAGCAATGTAAGTGTTGGCATTTCTTGAAATGAAGATTTATCTACAACGGTGAGTCGGTTTGATGACAAGTTCAACTTTTCAATATCTTTAACTCTGAACACAGACATAGTATTTATGTTATCAATATTACATCCAGACAAATCCAGCTGTTTTATAGATGTCTTACTGAGTCGTTCAAAATTGAACCCACTTTTTATATTTGAAAGAGACACTTCAGATAAAACAGTCATATTTTCTAAAACACTTCCTCTAAAGTTTGCCATAGCATTAAACGAAAGATCAAACTTATACAGATTGTTCAAAAATCTCAATGCTCCTTGAGCAACTTCAACTATTTTGTTGTGAGCTAAGTTTAGTTCTTGCAAATTAGACAAACCATAGAATGTATTATTGGCTATGTTTGTGATTTTATTGTTATTTAGATAAAGGTTCTTTAATAGTGATACACTTGTTGTATTCAGTTGCAAGTCTTCAAGTAAATTAAATGAGAGGTCCAATATTTCTATGGATCCTGTGTTATCAAAAGCGCCAGAATCTATGTTTGCGAGTTGACAATGAGATGCGTTAAGAATTTTTAGAAGTGAAAAACCTGAAAATGCATAATCCTGGAACGATATGACACCCGTGTAAGCGAGCTCGATATTTGTCACAGCAGTCAAACCTGAGAAAACTTGGGGACTCACAGTGATCGATAAATTATTATACATCAGTTTCAGTATTTGTAAGTCACGTAAGTCTTCAAACGATAACGCATCTATTTCGGAAATATTATTATGAGATAAGTCCAGTTGTCTCAGTGATTTCAGATTTTTAAATGTATTTTGGGTAATTTTTCTGATGTTGTTATTTTGAGCATTAAAAGTCACAAGTTCGCTTAAATCTGTCTTGTTAAAATCAACATCAGTCAAAATATTGTTAGATATATCCAGTTCGTGTAGATCTTTAATCGTATTAAAAGTCGTCTGAGATATGTTAATTATTAAATTTGAACTCAAATTTAAGGATTGTATTTGCGATGCACTGAAAGCTTCTGAACTTAATGCAGTAATTTTACTTTTGCTTAAATTTAAACTATTAATTTGAATTCCTTCAAAAGTTTTCGGTTGTATTATACCTGTGAGACAGTTGTTTTCGATGGAAAAGTTTAAAATATTTTGATGTCCAAAAGCTTCAGACTCTATAAATTCGATGACATTGTTAGATAGCACTAGAGTCTGTAATTTGGAGTTATGTTTTAACAACAATTTGGATATGACTACGAGTTTGTTGTTACCCAAATCTAGTTCTTTTAGAGATTTTAAATTGTGAAATGCTTCATCATCTATGTGCACAAGAAAGTTTGAAGTCAAATTTATTTTTTCTAATTTTGCCATTGTTGCAAAAGTTGTCGCATCAATAATAGACAATTTGTTGCTGTCCAAATATAGTTCTTTCAATTTAACAAATCTTACAAAACTTTGTCCAATTTGCAGAAGTTTGTTACTCGATAATTGGAGAGACTCTAACTGTGATATCCCTTCAAATGCTAGGATACCGAAACTGCTTATAGAATTGTGGGAAATATCCAAATTCTGAAGTCTAGGGAACCACAAAAAATTGTTGTCCGGTATGCGTTCTATTAAATTGTGACTCAAGTCGATTGTTGTCACATGGCTCTGTTCAGTAGACTGTCCATTTTCTTCTAAAGTAATGATTAAATTATGTGAAGCGTTGATTTTATTCAAATTTGCATTTGCAAGAAACGCATTTAAGTTAATTGCGTTCATCTTTGTGAAGATAATTCCAAAATCTGTCAGTTGAGACATGCCATAGACCACAGTTGGTATAGTTGTAAAATTGCTTTTGGTGATTACAAAGGATTCTATATGGTCTTGCAGTTCACCAATATTAGTTACTGCGTCTACACTTGAATGGCTGTCAATCAACTTTAAATGAAGACTTACACTTTGATAAGTTCGATCCTGGTAGTACTGCCTTCTATGATAATAATCATAACTTACTTTCTCTGTGCAAGACTGTAAGTTTAATATAATTATTAAGGTGGTTGTAGAACCGTAGCATTCAGCTTTAAATTCACACTCAAGCTTCTCAGATTCAAGTGTACAATCTTCTTTAGAGGGATCAATCAGAGCTATAAATAGCACTGATATAAAGACAACTACGATACCTGAAAAAAAACATAAGGAAATATAGAAAGAAATATAGAGTTCCGTTATTTTTTTACCAATATTAATTATTTTATTTTATTTTATATTATAGTGGACATATCGAATAAGTACTGTTTTAATATTATAAAGCAGTAAAAATCCTGTTCTGTCCTCTCATATGTGAGGGCATGTAATAATAACTTGTTTAAAAACCTACGTAGGTACATAATTTATAACAGTTTCGATTGTAAAGGAAAACATCGTGAGTTTGTTCTGAAGCAAGTGTAACACTACCCCGGTACGGCAAGAGAAAGAGACTTACCTGTCACGTTTAGGGAGAAAAAATATTTTAATGGGGACAGCGGGAAGTTATTTTAATAATTTTATTTAATATTTCAATGGGGACAGATAGTGGGGACAACGGGAAGTATTTTTAATAATTTTATTCAATTCCTAACACTACCCCGGTACGGCAAGAGAAAGAGACTTACCTGTCACGTTTAGGGAGAAAAAATATTTTAATGGGGACAACGGGAAGTTATTTTAATAATTTTATTTAATACTAGCGGATGCCCAGCGGCGTTGCCCGCGCGCCAGTAGTTTTTGAGTGATGCGTGCACAACCAGACAGACAGACAGACAGACAAAAATTCCAAAAATTGGTGTTTCGGTATCTATATCGATAACTATATACACTACCGTTAAAATTTAAAAAAAATATTTAATGTACAGACACGGCCCTGTTAGAGTTTTATTATATGTATAGATTTCAATGGGGACAGATAGTGGGGACAACGGGAAGTATTTTTAATAATTTTATTCAATTCCTGTTGTCCCCACTCAATGGGGACAACGGGAATACTCCTAATATAGTGTAGTGGCCTGCGGGACAACTATTTTTTTTTTTTCAAAAAGTGGCTTCTCGACCATTGGCCGAGTTTTGTATGATCGAGTAGCCCTAAACCTAGAATAAAATAAAAATATCTTTGCCAACTATACCGGAATACAGTGTAAGTTTTTGAAGCGTTAGTAAGTAACTAAATAATATGTACGAATCAAACTAGTCAGTACGTTAATATTATTATGTATTTTATCATAAGATCAGTAATGTGAGTAAATATTTGCATTATGTTTTGACATTATGTTCTCACGTTTAGGGGTCCAATGTATCTCGTAAAAAGTGGGTATATCCAGTAATGGAATACCTCTGCCTACCCCCTCGGCGTACAAGGCGTGAGGTTTTTTTATGTTGTTGACTAAAGAAATAATTTTATCTGTCCATGTGTGTTGGGGGGGGGGGGTGATTTCGTAAGTATCTACTGAAAAATTATTTTCTAATAGAAAGCTTCCTTTACTAATTTTAATTTAAGGCAAAAAGCGCTACTAAACTCTAAAAAGCAAACCGGGGACGAGTCTATAAACAGACCACAAAAATGTAAAAAACATATCGACTTACGCATCGTTGCAAAACTGAAGTTATTTTTTCTTACTGCTCGGAGAAATGGAATTATACGTAGGTATTATTACCTAAATAAAATATATTAACAAAACATGACACTATTGTAGCACTTACTGCGCAGAGATATCGGACCTCAATGAAACGTTTGTTAGTCGAGTGATAATAGAAGATTATTTGCTTTTAGGGTCCCGTATCCAAAGGGTAAAACGGGACCCTATTACTAAGACTCTCCGTCCGTCTGTCACCAGGCTTGTATCTCATGAACCGTGATAGTTAGACAGTTGAAATTTTCACAGATGATTCAATTTGGATTCAGAAAAGCAAAATCGACCGAGGACGCTGTACTGCTTTTGGTAGACAGGGTATCATCTGCCTTGGATGAGAATAAAAACTGTTTGGGTGTATTTCTAGATCTTGCCAAGGCGTTTGATACGGTGTCAATCCCGATCTTACTACAAAAATTGCTTTCTCTTGGCATCAGAGGTACCGTACTTGACTGGTTCAAAAGCTACCTTCTTGATCGTCAACAGTGTGTAAAAGTGGGTCAATCCAAAAGCGAGATGTTGCCGGTGCACTTTGGCGTTCCACAGGGCAGTGTCCTCGGTCCTACGCTTTTCATAATATACATTAACGATCTCCTGGATCTGACTCTACGAGATTCAAATGTTATGTGCTATGCCGACGACACGGCAATGGTGTTTCACGGTTCTTCGTGGGAAGAGGTTTACGAGACTGCAGAAAACGGTCTTAAGCATGTGGCACAGTGGCTGGATACAAATCTGTTAACATTAAATGTATCCAAATCTAAGTACATTGCTTTTCATAAGACCCGAGCTTCACGGCCACCACCACATGGTATAATTAAGTTGCACACGCACACTTGTAGGTCGGATCGAATCTCAAGCCAGACTACGGCTGTTTGCAACGGTACCTAGTGTCATCGCACGGGCAGCTGACTTAAAATACCTTGGCATCTTCGTGGACGAAAATCTTCTTTCAAAAAGCATATTTCTGTGTTATCCTCTCGCACTAGAAAGCAAATTTTTGTCATGAGGTCCCTTAGAGACTCTGCTTCAAAAGAAGTGCTGCTCATGCTATATAAAGCCCTATGTCAGTCTCTTCTTCTTTACTGTATTCGTGTCTGGGGAGGCGTAGCCAAAACCGTAATAATTAAACTAGAGCGAGCCCAAAGGGCTATACTCAAAGTCATGTTAAAAAAACCGTTTAGATTCAGTACGGACAGCCTTTATAATGAGGTCAAGGTTCTAAGGGTTCGCCAACTATACATACTCAGAGCAGTACTCGCAATGCATAAGTTAGTATGTAATTCGTCAGAGTATGAGAACCTGCTCAGCCGAAGGAGGTTTAATGTTGCAGTTCCAACTACCTACACTACCTTTGCAAAGCGTCTACCAAAATTTTTGTTCCCATATTTATTTAATAAAGTATGTCAAAAGCTGCCAAAACTTAAAACTGTGTCAAACAGCGAAGCAAAGTGTGAAATTGAAAAATGGCTATTAAACATGGACTATTGCAAGACGGAGGAAATAATAAACTTGTCGGAGTCGTGATCTCATCCACACACCACAAACCCACACACAGACACACCCCCACAAACACCACACTCATAGTTCATCTAATATAATATATAAATTCTTATTCTATATTATTATTGTTTAGTTGTTTTTAACTGGTTTTTTGTCTTCCTTGTCAGCAATGTATAATGTAGTAGGCAATTGATTATCAGGGCCCTGCGATACAAGCTGCGCTTAGTGCAGGGTCCGCTGTTTTAAATGTAACTATATATGCATTAATCTATAAGTAGCTATAAGTTTATGACAGGCTTTGAGTATTATGTATGTAACAATCTTGGAAACAGATAGTTAGTAATAAAAATATTCTATATTCTATTGTTTTTTTGCCGTTTTTAAAGATAATGGTACGGAACCCTTTAAAAAAATCGATTTTAAGTAATAGAACTATAAAAAGACAACCGCATAGTTGAATTTTTAACTTTCTTAGATTTCATAATTGGATTCCATATTTCGTACTTGGTCGTAGTTCCATCAACATCTAGTTACCTATTGTTAATATAATGTTAAAAACGTACCTATACCATATATAATATACTTTTCACCATACATAACTTTTGCATCCATGCTTGATGTTGTTTTAATTTTCAATTGATTAACTACAGTTCTTTAGTTTACCTTTGTGCGAAGTTTAACCCCCCCATGTAAAAGCTACAGCTACAGCTACTGTTTTTTTTTGTTACAATACATATAATTTTACAAAAGTTAGAAAATTCCCTCCAAAGATAAACCACGGGGTGTTCCCCGTGGTGCCCAAAACACTGGCTGCATTCCCACTCTAGAAAGCTAGGGTGCCTCTTAAACATAGATGACTGCCACCCTTCTTGTAACCTAAAACCCGAACGAAACGTATGGCCAGCTCTTTGACAACATGTGTCAACCTTCCGTTCAGCACTCTCCAGCTTTCAATCAGGACCACAGTAACACAAATGAAATTTTCACCTCTCCGGGCGGAATGCGGCAACTGTCGAGTGTCGGCCCGCTGCGCTAAACGAAGTTGCCTTTATCCGCCTCCATTTAGTAGAAAAAAATATACACACCTCGGGAAGTAAATAAAAAAACCTCAGATCACATGTTTGGAGACCTCGGCTAATTTTACTTTCCTAAGTTTGTAATGTACTATTCCACAGCTGTCTGTGAAAACGCCTATTTTTGTCAAGGAAAATCAATTTACTTTTTTATTAAATTATTTATTGCAGTAGTAGTATAATGTGTAACAATAACCGTGGCCGGTGATAGGTTTACCACTTGTCACTTCCTTATCTTTTATTTTATGTGTTTAATTCATTTCTCTATTATAATTTAAGTATTTTTTTATCTCTTGAAACTACGGAACCGATTAAATCAAAAGGATCCTCACTTGACCGGTTTTTAAAACCTTATCATCTTGCTTCTGTGTACGAGTTGTCCATTATCAATTCATTATAAACAAATAAACAATAAGGACTACAGCTAAACGCTGCTGTAGAGATATTTCGAATTTTTTCATATAGCAACACCGAAACGGAGAATTCCCCGTATTTCTATTGCGTTATCAGCACGTCCAAGCACTACCAGTCAGCTGTTATCATCTTTACACTGTTAATTATGCTCACAATGAATATATATCTATATACATTGTGGTGTATCCATGACGATAAATAGATGTTGACTATCACTGTAAAAATATGTCTCAATCTTAGATAAAAGCAAAAGAGGTCTCAACGCATAATGCAACTCGTACTTTATTGGAATTTAGTATTTATCATAACAATAAACTATCTGGCTGATTGACTGATTATGGAGAAACGTACACTGCACACTTGCACAGCCTTTCGGGTGGAAAGAACCGCTCAACCGATTTTGAAAATTCTGTCACAAATAAAAAGCTACATTATCAGGGAGTAACATAGGCTATATTTTATCCCCGTATTCCTACGGGAACGGGAACTATGGGGGTGAAACCAAGCGTAACAGCTAGTACCTACTAAATATTTATGAGTAGGTATACCTACTTGTGCAAGTAAGAGTTGTAGGTCTTTTGGAAGTAAACCCTATTCTTATACAAGAGCCCCAGGATCTATAGATACTTGGTGAGGTCATGTACCAATTGAGTCATGTACCAAAAAACTTACGTAAATTTTCACAACTAGCTGTTTCGTGTGGTTTCACCCGCGTAGTTCCCGTTTGGATGGGAATACGGGGATGAAATATAGCCTATGTCATTCTGTGATAATCTAGCTTTATAGCCTATTCATTCAAAAAAAACAAATTTCCTCTTCATAATATTAGTATAGACTATCTCGGTGGTGAAACGAAAAGGTAAACATAGTGTAGAGCCGTATACAGAAAGAAAGCTGAAAACTTATCAGCGCTTATCGGCGCTGGTCCATTATACATAAAGCAAGCAGATTGAAGCAGAGCGAGCAAAATGTCGTACGATGATTTTCGGGCAAGCATTCAAGCATTCTGACCGGTGCCTGTCGTCGAAGATTGTCGGCGCTTGTCGGCGCTTATCAGCGCCGATCGGCGCTTATCGGCGCTTGTCGGTGCTTGTTCATATAAATGCCTGCGCCGGTTACCTGCGTAGACCGGCGCCTATAAGCGCTGATAAGTTTTCAGCTTTCTTTCTGTATACGGCTTAAGCATCGTCAAGAAATCAGTAGGACCTTCAGTCTGACTGAGGTATGTGTAAAAGCACCCAGTCCGGCGAAGGGCTCTGCACCTGTCACGTTTAGGGGTCCAGTAGACTGTTGAAAATTGGATATTTATTAAATAAGTAGCAGTGATAGCCTTAAGCGCTGGTAATCGGCGCCGACTATCAGCTTTCTTTCTGTATACGGCTTTACGGATAAAGAGCCTGCTCCACACACTGAGTGAGGCTCGGGTTCGAATCCTGGCATGTACTAATGAGTTTTTCAAAACTTACGTACATATTCATAACTAGCTCGACGGTGAAGGAAAACATCATGAGGAAACATGCAGGTCCCAGAATTAATTCTGAGACATGTGTAACAGACCCGGTCCGGCGATGGGCGTTTAGGGGTCCAAAGAATCTCTCGCAAAAAGTGGATATATCCGGAAATGGAATACCTCTCCCTACCCCCTCGGGGATAATAGACGTGAGATTATTATTATTAAAATTGGATATTTCCAGTAATGGAATATCTCTGCCGTCCCCGTCAGGGTCAACGCTTGAGCATGTTTTTTGTGTGGTGTGGTGACTTCAATTACATTCTCCTCGTCATATAGAACGAAAACCACTTCATGGAAATAATGAAAATAGCATTACATAAGATGCAAAGAAAACTCGGTATGATTTATAAACATTTTATTTAATTTGATATATATGTATTTATTAATTAGAAATGAGACAATCTTCAATAATATTCGTCTTTGTGTAGTATTTTTAATAACTGCAATAATCATAGCTGTAAAACTACAGAGCTGCCACTAGCAACAAAAAAAAATACACAAAATTTTAATAGTGAAATCTTATTGATACACCTTTAAGACTTTTACAATAAGTTATGACATAACAGGTAATAAGTAAGTACAATGACTGGATGACTCCATATTGCCCCAAATCGAAAATGTAATTATGTGTTATAACCAAAGAGATTAAAATATAATAGGACATAGAGGGGGCATTGGGAATATTTTCATACAAAACTTTGAAGCATGTTTGAAGCTCAAGCGTCATGTCAGTTAGTATGAACGCGAGCTGTCATTCGGTCGAAATTGTACTAGACTCATTCCACTTGGAATAACCTTAAGGCTTCAAATTTTCCTCGCTTTGTCCCCTCTATGCCCTATTATATTTTAATCTCTTTGGTCTATGTCTTTAATTTCTAAGTGTATTAATATCCATTTATATGAACTTTCTATGGTTTGAAATAAAAATTATTCTATTCTATTTCTATACTAATGAAATAAATGGATATTAATTCTATACTTACTGCAATAAGGTATAAAATTATACTTTCGCTTACACACATTTAACACTGCATACTATATGCATGGCTGTAACGTGACATACGTAACCTTTTTTTTTTCAATCTATTCAGATTTGTCAAGAACACGTACTTAAAGCTTGACACTTTGGATTTTGGAAAGTTCTTATTACAATCGCTTTTTGCACTACAAGTGTAAAGCTTTATGTGGCTCTTGACTGTACCACGACCTCTTATAACAATCTTGTTTTAACAGCCCCAACTTCTAGATTTAGTAAACTGAAATTTGGAATATAAGTTTGTAGGCCAGGCGCCCACTAAACATGAGAATGAGAAAGAAAGGTTTCCCGCAAACAACGCCAAAATATTTAAAAAGTTACAAATTTGAATTTTCCATTTCGTCGGGAAGATTACGAGTGCTGTACGAACGTCCTCTGGGCACAAACATACCCGAATTATAGAACTTATAAAGTATGAATACAACTATTATAGACAATATCAACGCTACGCAGATTTCTATAAACAAAAATGATTTCTGATCTCCAGACCCTGGATTTGAAAGAGCAGCCGTATTATGGGGTCTTATAGTTGTGAACGGCAAAGATTCTTTTTTTGGAGCTATAGCTAATAATTTTCTGTCCACTTCATTTAATACAGTTTGTTTCTCTTCAGCAATAGTATCTTCCAGGTCCTGTTTAATCTTATTAATATATGGAATTAAGTTCTCATAGGTTGCGTTTTGTTTAGGTATTGGAGGAGTATATTTTCTGATAGCATTCATTTTTGCTAAAGCTGTTAAAATACGATCTAGTAAAATGTTTGTATTGTTGCTCGCCTTCGAAATAGTATTGGCTATCAAGTTAGTGACATTTGATAATATTTTGTCGTTATCTTTGCCGCTTCTTTCAATCTGCCTAGTTATATTAAATATGTATTTTGGGTCATTGTTTTGTGGATCTACAACTTTTTCATTTACTTTAGCAGCGTATATTTTCAGTAAAACGTCCTTTATGTCTATCAAAATTTTATCATTTTCAATTGAATTGCTAGGCTCGGATTTAATAACATTTCTAGAGGTATCCATATTACATGTTACTCCATCAACATTCTCATCTTTGTTTTCATTTAGCATAATCGCAGTAAAAGCAAAAGTTTTTTTAACACTTGTGTACGCAATTGTAAAAAACCTTATAAAACTATCCTATATATTTAAAAAGATTAGCATAATGAACTAAACGGCCGCTTTTCTGTGACCATCTAAACTCGGTCGGGTTACCACGGTAAATAACTTAAAATGTGTATTTTTTGATTATCTCGTTAATTATTGATTGTACGATGCTGAAATTTCACAAGTATAAAATTGAACTATATAACTAATTATTTACGTATTATTCGGTTAAAAAATCCCACAAGAAAGTCGATTAATAGGGGGTTAAATAACGCTCTGCGCGTCGAGGCCCAAACTGAGCTAAATTTCATTATAATTTATTAATTACTTATAGGATACTAATGAAACTTCACAAACACCTGAAGGCAGTTGCAAGCTACAAAATAACGTTTCAAACAAGTCTCTAGACCTCTTATTCGAAGTGCTAGGACGTATTAGAGGGTTTTTCTATTTGCTTACATAACTCCTAAACGGTAAATTATTTTTAATTTTTTATTTCACAACTAATTAGGAATAAGACCTAAAAAGTCATGTACAAAAAATTATGATGGTGCGCTTAACTATTTCCGAAAGTCAGCGAAAAACGCAAACATCAAAAATGCGGCATTTTGAAATTTTTGAATATCTTCGGAACCATTAACGATACAAATTCAAATTAAGTCGCAACATTTACTCCGTCATGAAAACTAATTACGTAGATAAAAATTATTTCAATATTCCCATTATAAAAAAAAATTGCCGCTGGGGTAACGTTACTCCAGCGGAAACTGTTTTTCTTGAATTACTCAAAAACTATAAGCAATACAAATTTTTAAATCTGCACAACATTTACAGAAGCCGGACAACTAATTATCTGTATCCCTCAAATGCCGATATTCGACAAATTTCCGCTGGAGTAACGCACTCGGAATGAATACTTTGACAGGAACGGGAACAGAAACGGACGACGGAATTTTGAAAATAGAAAATCAAGATGATTAAAAGCGAAATGGGGATGATTAAAAACGAAACGGTGAAATTTTGAAAATAGAAGGCGAGAATTAAAAGCAAAATGAGGATGATTAAAGACGAAATGATAAAAGAGGATGAAGATAAGTTTTAAAACCGCAGCGGAACGCTGCAGTAGGTACTATACAAACAAAGTTAAAAACAAAAGAGATTTATGGTGCGAATGTTGAAGGATGCAAGGAAAGAGGACGCCCCAGAAGGACGTTCACGGATCAAATAAGGGACGTCCTTCAGAAAGCTGGGGTCCGGAGTGCGAAGAATAAAAGGGCGTGCATGAAAAGGCTTATGGATGTGAAGGAAGCGAAAGAAGTATGCAGAGATCGAGCAAAGTGGCGATATGTCGTCTCTGCGTACCCCTGTGGGACAATGGCGTGAGCCTTATGTGTGTATGTATGTATGTTAAAAACAAAAAGTAATACCGGAACTAAAACTTTACAATTTTAAGAGAGATTTCGTTTAAAAATTTGGATAGAGGTGAATGAAATATATCAGATTCATAGAATAATTTGTTATGCACATTACAAGCTCTAGGAATGTAGGCGATGGACATAATTATAATTTGTTTTATAAGGTGGTACTGCAAAAACTGACTTATTTCGAGTATTTACCCTAGGGCAACGTAAAGAGATATTATGCAGTAAGAAGGGACAATCTACGGATTTCTAATAATTTTAAACAAAAGTACTTGATCTCTAATTATTCGGTGTTTATAGAGAGAAACGTCATGTTTGTTAATAACAATAGTACTTAAGTATTTATGTTAGTATTGTTATTTTTATTTAGTTATTTATTTAATAGTATAATAGTATAATCTCACGCCTTTTTTATCCCCGAGGGGGTAGGCAGAGGTATTCCATTACTGGAAATACCCACATTTCACGAGATATATTGATATTTATTCAATTATCTATTCTATTGATTTATAATTACTTATACTCATTCAAAAATATTGACATCTCTTTTTTTGAAGCAGCGACATCTAGCGATGCTGAAAGATGCAAAATATTGGAGTGGGTTTTTGGGGTTTCGTACCAAAGTGATAAAAACGAAACGTTTATATGGTGCCGGTTTGTCTGTCTGATACAAAAGCTTATCTCAGCTACTACTAATCATATCCTAACATTTTGAAATCCTTTTAAATAATGCTTCAAAAACTTGTATATACAACATGTAACAGAATAAGCGCAATTCCTGAAATTAGTTTGTTCAGTATCGACTACTTATTCGATTTCAGCTATTTTTAATGTGTTAAATTTTTCCCAAAAATGAATTAGCGTAGCTTAATTTAGTGCTTTCTATGGAAATCGTGCTATTATTAATCGATATATAAGAAAATTGGTTAGACCCAACTAAAGTTCGATTGCATCGTAATTTTTTTCTATTAATATACTAATTGGGGTGTATGAGGAATTGCGCTTTTTCTGTTACGCGTTTTATAAGCTTAATAGATTACATATTAAAAAAAAAAGTCAATTTTGCAGCAAAAGATACTAAAATAGGGGGTGGAAATTTTAAAATTGTTTTACCAGGGAGAGTGGGGTTTCATATGAAAGGGTTCTGCATACAAAACTTAGTTAGGTATGCGGTCTCACAAACGTTTTTTTTTGCGTGCTAATAGCACCTGTAGAAAATGTACGAAACCCTCCATGATGGTTCCGACGCGCACTTAACCCATTTCTAGTTCATGGTGACTATAGCCATAGCCGCATTAACGATCGCCCTGACCTGTTGGCGATGTGTCGTAAACCACATTGCCCAATAAAAAAGTAGTAAACATAGTTAATGAAACATTGACTCTTACTTTTCTAGGATTTGCTGAATTGTATTGCAAAAACCTGCTCCGTTTCACGTTTATTTCTCCAAGCATGGTCTTCAAAGTATTTAACTTTTTTCTATCAATCGGACAGCCCTATGCCCAATTCGAAATTTAAATTTCAAAATCATTTCGTGATAATTATTATATTCCTGAATTCCCCATCAAAAATCATTTTTTTAATCGCGACTAATGCCGAATAGAACTGTTTTCAACAACAAGCGCTGAAGAAGTGTAGTAGAATCTATATCTATACCTACATATAATAAAACTCTAACGGGACCCTGTCTTGTCTGTACATGAAATATTTTTGGAAAATGTTAGTAGATAGTCAGCAATTTAGATACAAAAACACCATTTTTTTTTATTTTTGTCTGTCTGTAAACTATTGACCAGTTATTATGAAATTTAGTATAGAGATACCTGAGTACCTGGGTCAACATCTTTATGGTACTTTTTATTCCAGAATAATGTCTCATTCCCACGGGAAAATATAAAAACAGGTTAAGAGAAATACGTATTATTCAAACATTACATTCATTGATTAAATTCCTTGCAATTACAGTACCTCTAGTGTCTCTAGATACAGTATCTTTCTAAGAAACATAGAATCAATTTTTTCTTACTATTATGTAAATACTTAATTTACATTAATATTTCTCAATATTCTGTCAGTAGCCTTGTAAAGAAATACGTTTGGCTTACGTTTCGTTTCTCGACTTCTGCTTCTGTAGCATAATTGATCAGTGAAACGGAACGCTCCTGAAATAAATGTTCCATTTAGTAGGACCTTATAAGCGTACCAGTTTTATTCCGTGCCATAAAAATACTATCACGTCGGTTTAGCTTAGTAGCATGACATTGTAATCTAACTTTTTATATCATCAATCATTTTATGATAAGTTGAGCCATATAAATTGGAATGGATTTAAAAACACCGCGATCTTTTGGATAATAGTCTTTAAAAATGGTCGGCAAGGAAATGGAAGGTAGAAAACCGTTATGACTTCTTTGTTGGGCTACTTAGTATTAATCTTACTAAGTTTGGAAAACTAGCAAAGTTAATTTATCCTAGTGATGTAATAAAATAGCTTTTGCCTGCGGCTTCGCTCGCGCACTTTTATTCCCCCCCCCCCCTCCAAAATCTTTTCTTAGTGGATGGCTACACTGTAGAAGCTATCTATGTACAAAATTTCAAGTCTCTACACCCAGCGGTTTAAGCTGATATATATCACCAATCAGTCAATCAGTCAGTCAGTTTAATATTTAATATAATATAGATAGATGTAAAAGTGTTCAGTTACTCAATCACTCAAAACCTGATTGTGGCATATAGTTTGTGTCTATGATGTTGTGAACTTTCTTGTTTCCATACTTCTCTTGTAAAACATTCATAAATCGATATTTTTCGCAACTAACTCCTTTACTTATTAAAACATTTTAACATCATCATCTCGTATAATTTGTGGTCTCTCGAGCCGGATGGATAGAATTAGACATACAGGTAGTTTAAAATCTAGATTAGAACATAGGATACTTTTATCCAGGAAAGCAGACAAAGTCACCAGCTCTGAATATTGTGTAACAATAACAAATATTTATCAAGTGATATACATAATGACATGACATTAAAAAGAGCTGCCCTTGAGTTTCTCGATTGTTCTTCTCGGGGTACTACATGTGGATCCGACAACTCGTAGTAGTAAACAATAGCCTATCGTGGAGATAGGCTATTGTTTACATTTTGCCAATATCATGGACGAATTTAGAGTGCTTTGTTATTATTGACATTTCTAAGTGTAAATGTTTTACCTACAGAAATAAGTGAACTTTATTATGTATTATTATTTATTGAGAGAGTACACTTTGCTGTATTATCTGCTGAATACTATCTGTAATCTAAAATAATATAATTATTTTAAGATGATGATGACTTAATACTAATTTTCTTTAATTAGGTACACGGTCCAGTAACAATTCTTTGACAGTAAGCTAATCTACTATATAAAAATAAGTCGGGTTTTCCTTCCTGACGATTTAACTCCAGAACTGATGAACCGATTTCCATGGTTTTGCATTCGTTGGAAAGGTCTCAGGCTCCGCAAGGTTTATAGCAAAGAAAATTCAGCATTGCACCCGTGCGAAGCCGGGGCGGATCGCTAGTAGCTTATGTATTGTTAGCGTGCGCTCGTACTACTACCTACTGCTTCACCAGTACCCTTCGAACATTCGATTTTTACTTTGTTTGTTGATGAGCTCACCACCTATCACGTTTAGAGGTCCAATATATCTCGTGAAATCTGGGTATATCCAGTAATGGAATACCTCTTCCTACCCCCTCGGGGATAAAAAGGCGTGAGATTATATTATTATTACTAAAATAATAAATAAAATTATTTCAGAACTTTATAATGAAATTTAATCTAAAGCAAAATAATATTAAATGTCTTATTAGTAATTCATATTACTAAATCTCGTTACCACGAGAGAAACAATGTAAATTCTCTTGATATTTATACAACCTCTGAAGTTGTACAACTCTATACCCCTAATACAGAAACTTATTACTTATTCAATTTTTCATTCAAGATTTACTCGAGCGAATGGCGACTCGGAATTACAAATCATCTGTCATTTAGAACGGAATAAAAGTCACGCCATCGAATACAAAATGCTGTGGATGTTGTAAGGGTTACGTTGTTGGATCAAAAAAGAAAAAGGCCATAAGTGCAAGTGGAATTCGCGTTCTGGGAGAGTTTTGTAACATTAGGTTTGTTGTCGTGGCTTAAGGTCTAAAATTGTTTTTAATCAGGAACAGAATCAACATTATAATTTAAAAATCGACACTTCTACATCTTCACTAACATAAGAGGAAAGATTTGCATTTTTGTTTATTTGTCACTACATAGTATAAAACAAAGTCGCTTGCTCTGTCCCTGTATCCCTATGTATGCTTAACTCTTTAAAACTACGCAACGGATTTTGATGCGGTTTTTTAATAGATAGAATGGTTCAAGAGAAAGGTTTTAGTATTATCATTGTACCCGTGCAAAGCCGGGGCGGGTCGCTACTAACGAATAAACTCAAAAACTACAATATCGATTTTAAAAATTCTAAAACCCATGGAAAGTTACATCATCAGAAAGTAACAAATTAAGCTATATTGTAACCCCGCATTCCCACGGGAAAGGTGAACGGTAAAACCGTGAGAAACAGCTAGTAAAATGAATAAAACTGTAATAACAATACGCTCCTAGGTCAATGAAAAATTTACCTTCACCATGGCCATAAAGCTTAATTTCAAGTGTACTGATTTTCGGATTTATTCATTCGTTAGTATAAAAACCCTCTCTAGGTACCAAATTTCAGGACTGTAAGTACTTAAAGTATACCTAAGTTTTGATAATCAGCCAGTGAGTACTTTGAGTAAGAAAATTCGCTTTGAAAGGCCGTCTCTTTTAATAATTATGTTAAACTAAATACTTAAAAATTTTTTTTTTCACAGCAGCCTGCATTCGATATTAATTTTAACTTGACATTATACAATTACTTTAAAAACAAGTCTTTAGACACCGTCATACAGACAAACAATAGACATCCATAAAGTGATCATATAAATAATAGGATAACCATTTATGGACTGCGCTCCACAAATCAAAACATTAATTAAAGATTTCCATAGGAAGTATGATTGTTATTGAATGGACAAAAAAGTATAAGGTGTAAGAATCACACATTATATCTTACTAGCTTTTACCCGCGGCTTCGCTCGCGCACGTTTATTTCACCCCCTAGGGGTTGAACTTTTCAAAATCCTTTCTTAGTGGAAGCCTACACTGTATAAGCTATGTATGTGCAAAATTTCAAGTCTCTAGACCCACCGGTTTAGGCTGTGCGTTGATACATCACCAATCAGTCAGTCAGTTTATCATTTTATATATATCGATTTCTCGCAAGCGACACGCATCTCAGCTTTTTTTTAAACTTGCGAAACACACCTGTGTTGCATATCCGTGCGTCAAGACATCTTGTTTGCGTTGTCAAATGTCGCAGCGACAGGCGGCATAGTCTGTGAATCGCTTTGCTTATACAATAAATTAGTCTTTCAAACGACCCCTGAATTCTTTTACCCGATTAAAAGTTGTCAGACGACAACTTCATAAAAAAATCAAAGAGTTTCGTGTTTCATTTTCATCAAGAATTTCTGAAATCATTCTGTAATATCATTTTAAGAGGATTGAGATGTCACGCGGTTAGAGGAATGGAATGAAATTCGAATATATTAGGTTCCAAAATTAATGAAGATCTAAAAACGTAATTAACATACAAACGCAAATAAAAAAGGACTAACGCGTCTTATCTCCGAAGGGATAGGCAGAGGTGCTATTTTTGGAAATACCCACGTTTCACCAGTGTATTTGGACCCCTAAAAATGATATGTGGTGAGCCCAGGCGTTACACTTGCTTCAGAATAAAAAATTATGAGACCTGCGGGTTTCCTCACGATGTTTTCCTTTACTGTAGAGCTAGTGATAAATGTGTACGTAAATTTTTTTAAAAACTCATTGGTTAAACATCCCAGGATTCGAACCCGAGACTCACGAAACAAACTCACTTTTGCATTTATAGTATCACTTGGGACCTTTGTTCCCAACAAAGGTTTGATACCTTCAGCAAAAATATTTATGCTAAAGTTATACATTTACTGTGGTTATGATCCGGAGTGTCATAAGCTTCATTTTTAGGGTTCCGTACCCAAAGGGTAAAATTACTAAGACTCCGCTCTCCGTACGTATGTCTGTCTGTCCGTCTGTCACCAGGCTGTATCTCATGAACCGTTATAGTTAGACAGTTGAAATTTTCACAGATGATGTATTTCTGTTGCCGCTATAACAACAAACACAATTAAATAAATATTTATCGAGCTCTTCGAGCGAGAGTCCGACTCGCACTTGGCCGGTTTGTAAATCTTCTCGGTGTATTTAAGACGCAGCCAGGCTTTTCAATTTAATGAACCTATTTTATATTATTCCAATGCTTGCTTTGTTAAAGGCAATATATTTTTTCTTTTAATCCCCTGTTTCTTTAACACCATACTTCAATTAAATTTTACTACTCCTGTATTTCAAAGTTTTTATGTTTGTGAACATAAACTAGTGCTCATTACTTATATATTTTTATTTATTGAGCTCTTCATTCAGAGTCATTTTTCTTTAATTACCGTTTATTGCGTGCTTATTTTAAATTGCTTGGAGTAACTTTTTGTTTAAAATTTAGTTTTTACAGGTATATCAACAATGCAGTTGAACTCAAAATTCAAAACTTTATCTTGATACATAATTTCATCAAAACTGTTGGAGCCGTTTTCGAGAATATCCGAAAAATAAGTACACGTACAAGACAATGATGTTAAATTAATCTGTTTAAGTATATAACCTGGCTGACTAGGAAAGGTTTTTGCAAAATTCAACCCCTAAGCGGGAGAAATAAACTTGTGAAAGCGAAGCCGCGGGTAAAAGCTAGTATTTTTATATCTCACATCATTGTTACAAGAATTGCTGATTTAAAGTTATAATATGATTTTTGTAGTGTTTAAAAAAACAACACAGCATTAACACCTGATTTCTTTATTAATGTTATTATTACCATCAGAAAAGCACACAGCCATTTGTTTTACGGAAGCCGATCGCGTGAGACAGCTAATAACGGATATTATTGTAGGGAATAAATGAATTTTTGAATACCTATTACTTTCATTCGTCCGCTTTGTTTTGATTCCATTTGATAAGGTAATGTCGCCGAAATCATTTTTGTCAATCGCTTAGGGAAATGATTTATAGATTATGTAGAGTCAGCAAAAGTAATCGAAGGTCAATTTCAAAAGTGATTGATGAATCTATATATATCCTACTAATCCTATCCTACTATAATATCATAAACATAGTTTTTTATGTCTAGAGAAGGTTCTTATGAAAGAAAAAATAAAAAAGTTGCGAGGAACATTAGATAATTTAATATTAACGACCGTATAGGTATATGACAGCAGCTGCGAGAAGAGATTGACCTGGATGTTCCATTTGTATTCACTTGTGTCAACGCAGCGTAAATGGAAAACTGCCGTCTTGAAAGTTAACTGTGATACTTTTTCTGTTAACTGTACTAACCAGCTGTGATTGAGTGAAAGGCTATAAGAAAAGACGTTTATAGACAAAGTTTTAGGAAAGATAATTTTTTTCTTCCCACTTTTTGGCGATAAGTTAGGCGTAGCTTTACGACTAGGTTACGCGGGTTACGCTTCGCAGGAAATAATCTTTTACCGATTAAAATGTAATGAAATACCTACCTAAAAATATTTTAAAAGAAATTCTAGTAACATCCGCAACCCACATATACTACAACCACACTATATCGCATCGATAAAATGTGGTCAAGCAGTGGTTATGTGTGAATAGTCGTTGTAGCTTTTTGCAGTTGCGTTGTGGTAACATGAGAGAGTTATTCTAAGAGATTAGGCCGCTAGTTCGCGGTGTCGCTGGTGTTGCGTTGTTGTTCCGATGTGGTCGGTATCACTCACGCGGTCGATAATGAAGGCAAAATGCGTTTTCAAATTCATTTTCAATACAAAATATGCGCCCGCGTGGTACGTGTTGGTCGACCCTAAGTGAGTCACACTCTCAACGAGATAGGTAGCTGTGCACGAGAACGTGTACAACTATAATATAAAAAAACTGACTTCGAAATATTCGAAACCGAACTAGTGGTATTGTTCATCAGTTCCACTATAATATTTTGATTCTCTATCTCTACCACGCCACGCACACACATACATTCCATTATGTTTAGCTGGTAAGTAGGTAGTTTGTATTTATTTGTTGATTTGTTTATCTTTTTTAATTTCTTATTTTGATTGTATGTGTGTGTATTGTGTTGCAAATAAAATGATTATCTATCTATCTATCTATTTCTATCTCAATCTCTGATTGATATGCAAACTCTTGAAATATTGCTAAAATATCAAAAGTTCCTACTATAGCTGTTATAACTTCAGGAGGTCCCTCAATTCCTCATCGATTCGCTCATCAGTACTGGATTTGATGAAAACGGGACCAATCTTTAAAATAATACAAATAATTTTCTAATTACTAAATTCGAGACGAAGACGAACTTCTGAGGTAGCAAACCTTAAAAAAACGAATTAAGAATTTTATTCTCCTTTTTTATCGGCTAAAACTTCAAGAATACGATACATTATATGATTTGTTGATTTTATTTTAATAACTTGACTATTTTTTGAAGTTGTATTACCTACTTTTTAATTCATGGGACATTTGACCTGAAATTAATGATTATTATTATTATAAGCGCTAAAAACTCACACTGACGTATTTTGACTGCATTATCTGAGACGTAGTCAAAAGTCTCTGTTACGTACGCGTCTCGGGATGTAATACTCCTTAATGCGATGAATATCATAATCTTATAAAACTTGGATGTTATTTATGGTGTAGGATTACAGCTTGATTCAAAAAAGCCTTATTAGAGAGAAGCTTATATAGGCTTCCGTGGGGAAGGATTACTTTGGGAGCGCCGAGCGTAGAATAAGCCGTTATAAAATACAATCTACCTAATTTTAAAGACCTTAGCGACGTCCGAATTACAAATAAATATTATTTAAGGCAGGCAGAAGCTTCTAGAGAGCTTTTTTTGACTTTTCCTGGGGTTTTTAAACCAGTTTTTTCCGTTCCCTTAAAATTCGGTGTAGACTGTCACACGTTATTTAACTTTTGTTAACTGCATAACATGACATAGCACGCCACACGCCACAGCCTCAGCCATTTATGAAAGCCAGATGACCATTTTACTAATGAACAACAAAATCAAAAATCACATATTTTCTGTGGGTTCAAAAAGTCTAATAAAAATGCACTCAACTCGTCCATGAAGATTGGCTAAATGTAAACACCAGCCTATCTCCACCGACGGGTTACTGGTTTCAATTGCAGTACCTACCCCTAGAAGAACCAGCAAGACACTCAAGGGCAGAGAACCAGCAAGAACTAAAATTTAAAAATAAATAATGTATGGTATGTATGTTGCAAAAAATGGTTTTATATGTTTAAGTGGACAGTATAATGTACAACCGTTGACATAACCCACCATCGATATACGTGTACGTGGGAGAGCCATGCTTCGGCACGTTGGGGCCGGCTCGACCGGAGTGATACCACGGCCTCACAGAAAAGCAATGCATTGCGTTTCGTTGAGGGGTGAAGTAACCGGAGGCCTAACCCCTCTCCCCCCCCTCCCTCCCTTCCCCTCCCTACTCCCACCTCAAAGGCCGGCAACGCAGTGTGACTCTTGAGTTGCAGGTGTCCATGGGCGGGGATAGTCAATTACCATCAGGTGACCCGTCTGCTCGCTGGCCCCCTTCTCTCTTATAAAACAAAAAAATAGATACACATTTTAATATGCGTCTGTCGATTTCGTAAAATAATAGGTACCTACCTAGGTATTTTATTGACGTTTTACTGGTGATAGAAGCTACGAATCTACGAAATTAATAACAGAAATATCACGACAGATCCACTTGACATCGTTTTCCTCAACGGTAGGCAGATACATAGCTATACCCATCAATGCGTATTTGCTCCTCAATACCCATTTATTAACTTCAATCAGTGTGGACATCGCAGGGGGATACAAAGCTGTTATACAAGATAGACTGTTTAAGTCACAAGCGATTGTAGAAGGACACAAGAATAACGCCGAGTTACACTGTGAGATCTTATGTTAGCTTTTCTGATTGGTTGAAAGCTTTGAGTATTAAACCAACCGGAGACGCCACTGACAGGCGTTCCCCTCTGCCAAAAAAAAGTGTCGGTCAACACGCATACCTGATAAATACAACTAGTTTTTTGAGTTCACGGAGTGCTTGGATTGGTGAATGTATTTGTGTGCATCTAGTTCAAGCTAGTGTTTAATTGTTTTGTCAAAAAATGCGTTAGTTTTAACATTATTTGTGTTTGTTTCCTCGTCCCCCGCGCAGAAATTGGCAGACTTTTTTGCTAAGAAACTAGTGCGCGTGACGTCTCCTGTTGGATGAATACTCAAAGGTTGAAAGTAATCATAACGCTTTTCAACCAATCACAACAGTTAATATGAGATTTAACAGACTGTTAAAAAAATTGTTAACTTGCGTTTGGGAAGTAGAGTAAGTAACACTTTTCAGAGGATGGTAGTATAATTTTGCATTTGATACATTTTGGTGACAAATGTGTGTTAAAGTTAGATAGGTAGGTACTATTTAAACAGAAGGTATCGGTGTTTTACTCGACTGCGCCAGAAGGATAATTATTGACGATATTAAATTATTGTTAAAAATGACAGTATCATTTTCATTTGGAGACTAGGGTATCTATTTTTGTGAATAGAGGATTTGACTAAATATACCAAATTACATGTAATCATTAATTAAAAAGACTATTTCAAAACACGTATAATTTTATTTCGATGTTCATTTTACAATAAAAATGGGAAATTTTAAAATGATAGGAATTGAGTAGGTACCTACTAAAAATGATGCCGTCACAGCTCTCAGATCAGCCCCC
Source organism: Ethmia dodecea (assembly GCA_963855545.1). NCBI lineage: Eukaryota > Metazoa > Arthropoda > Insecta > Lepidoptera > Depressariidae > Ethmia > Ethmia dodecea. The sequence continues at coordinate 11,597,649 of OY979456.1, read as the reverse complement.
TATCTAGCCAAGATGCATAGCGCTAACGAAGCGGATTTTATAGATTGACATGTATTGTATGGGATTGACATAGGCACTTGCCAACGAGCGCTAACGTTAACGAGAGCTTATGTCAATCTCATACATGTCAATCTTTGAAACCATTCGCTTTCGTCAGCGCTATGCGTCTTGGCCAGGGGGACAGATCTGATACAATAAAAAAAAAAAAAATTCTTTAGTGTCTTGTAACTTGAACCATAGAGTAGAATATAGCACGCTGTTTCTAGATAAAATATTAAGGGCCTATCTCTTCTGCTCGGCGTAATCTTTGCCGTGCAATCATGTGGGAAATATGAGGAATAGCTAAGCGACGTACCTACATGTTTATTGTTTAAGCTAGCTTGTGGTCCGCGACTTCGCTTTCGGAACGTTTATTAAAGGTACGCGAGTGACCAGACGAAATGAATGGCACGGAACGGATCGAATGAATCCCTATTTCCATATACTGTAAATATATAAAAATAATCTTTCGTCTATGCGTCTTTTATTTTATTAGAGCAGTGATAGCCCGAACGGTTAAAGAGCCGGCCGAAAATCAGTGAGGCTCGGGTTCGAATCCTGGCATGTACCAATGAGTTTTTCAAAAACTTACGTACATATTTATCACTATCTTGACGGTGAAAGAAAACATCGTGAGGAAAGCCGCAGGTCCCAGAAATTATTTCTAAGGCATGTGTAACAGACCCGGTCTATATAATAATAATTTTTTGAAAAACTTATCCGTACATGCCAGGATTAGAACCCAAGACCTCAGGCATGAGAGAGGCTCTTTAACCGCCGGGCTATCACTGCTCGAATATCAAATTACGTATACGTAAGTATCTTTGCCTTTCCTTTTTTTTTTATGGTCACCACAGAACCGAACTTGATGAAAAGCATTCACCTTGAGGAAAGCAGAAAGGCTACTTTTCATAACGTAACGCAAACGAAGTCGCGTTCAAAGCCAGTTAAGTTAATACCATCGATGCTGTCAACCACAGACCGAGAACCGCAGATTTTTAAAGAAATTTGTCCAATCCGGTGCGTGCCTAGCGTGCGGTGCGACCGTTGACGGCTCCTGCACGCACTTCATAAAAATCGGCTGCTATAAAAAAATATCGCATAATTAATCAAATATTTATGATAAAAAATATGTAAATTAAGGTTCATAATGCCCTTCTATAAAGCGGGAATGTCACGTTCGCTAGTTTACAGAGTGAGTTTGCTGTTATAAAGATTGGAGAGTAAGCATGAGTGTTATAATAAAGATAATAAATTGTGGGACACAATTTACACAGGGTTTTTAGGCCTAACACTAGGCAGAGCCTGTACTATGTTATAATAATAGATTTATCATTGAATTTTGTAATTACACAACATGTAGAGCACATCAATGATCGGTTTAACGCAGACGTATATTAGGTACCCAAAGAGATTAAAATATAATAGAACATAGAAGGGGCATTGGGAATATTTTCATACAAAACTTTGAAGCATGTTTGAAGCTCAAGCGTCATGTCAGTTAGTATGAACGCGAGCTGTCATTCGGTCGAAATTATATACTAGACTTATTCCACTTGGAATAACTTTTGGCTTCAAATTTTCTTCTCTTTGTCCCCTCTATGCCCTATTATATTTAAATCTCTTTGTAGGTACCTATACTACCTATCGCATATGTGGATAACGGTGCTGATCAAACAATAAGTAATACTTTGTTACTGAAGATCATAAGTAGTATTTTATAAACATTGTATAATTGTTTGTTGTCCAGAACAAAATAAAATAAAATTGAAGAGCAGTGATAGCCTCGTTAGTAGTGAGGGGTTCCAATCTTGGTAAGTGCATGTACCAATGAGTTTTTCAAAACCATTACGTATACAGGGTGTCAGGGAAACGCTTTCGATGCCAGGGATCAAGTTGAAACCGTTTATCCTAGTTTGGGACTATCTATGTGAATTGTGTCCTTATTACCTTTTTCAATAGAATTATAATTTAGAAAAATTAAACTATCGTTTCGAATAAACAAATTTTGCAGTTATTTATGGAATTGTATCAAGAATCAACAGCATAATCTTTATACTTTTCGTTTACGGAATCGTTTCACCAACGCGCTGTTTATTTATCTATCACGACGTTCTCGTTCGTGCTCTGTTCACTATCTCGATGGTAAAGGAAAACATCGTTTAACGGGCCTGTTGGCTCAGTTGGTAGTGACCCTTTCTTCTGAGTCGGAGGTCGCGCGTTCGATCCCCGCTGGGGGCCAACATTTGTGTGTCGTTTAATATTTGTTTAAGTATGTTTATCAGTTGTTTAATACACATAGTGCAGGCCCTGCCTAATTTGGGACTAAATAACCGTGTGTGAATTGTGTTCCACAATGTATTTATTTATTATTTATCGTGAGGAAACGCGCAATCTGAATAATTAGAGTGTAAGTTGGAGAGTCACAGCACTCCGGTCCGGCAAAGAGCTCAGCTTTGGTGACCTTGACCTTGACGTTAAGGGGTCCGAAATATATACTGGTGAAAAGTGGGTATTCAAAGGAATTAAATACCTACTGACCCCTTCGGGGATAAGGCAGACCCGGAATAAGCGGGGTTGAGCATATTATTATTATACAGGGCGTCCCACGTCCCATTCAATATTGAAGATAGAATATTTTACTAAAAAAGAAAATAAACATGAAAATGTATTTATTTTTCTGTAGGTTATTAAAAATTAAACTTAGAAAAGTCAATAGTCTAATAACAAGGGACTCTAAACGAAAGAAGACATCATTTTATTTTTAATAATAAGTAGAACTGCATTTTCAGATTTTTTTAAAAGCGCCTTTCTCAACAGGGAGTCGACTCGCCAAATTTGAAAAAATAAAACACATGCATTTTATGAAAACGGTCGGAAGGGTTAACCACAAGGGTTATTTTTTCCTAAATAACATAGCATCTTGAATGGCAGGAAGATCAAGAAATTTGACAATTTATGAAAAATTTTGTTCAGGATAAATATCTCTGACTTTCTGTGCTGGAGGTGACAACTAACATTATCATTTCAAAGTAAGCATTTACTAACATGCATTTCATACATACAAGTTAGTAGGTACCTAAGTACTATAGTTTGTGTATCGCTTTATTATTGTTATCATGTACTTGTAATAAGGAATTTATCTTAAGTTGGTTGTTAATTTATCTTAAGTTGGTAGTTGGTACTGGTTCGAGGACGCCCTGTATATTTTAAATTTCAAATTCCTGGACATAATCACAACAATTTAAAAAATCTTTTCCTTCTCGCATTTAGAAAATTTAAATTGCTCATTAATACGACATCCAAAGTTTAATGTTACGGCAAAAACCGTCTCTGCCGGCTCATTTCCGATAAATTCCGGTATTTTCACAGACTTCATTAAAACCGTAAACGTTTCACTTAATTTTAGTGGCCTGGACGGAATTGCCTTTCAGCAAAACTGCTGTGCGGACCGAATTAACGAGAATTATTTCAAATGAGGGATTTACTTCTGTAAGATATTTTTTCCATGAAAACTTGCTGTCTTTAAACTCACTTCGTAGTAAAGATCTTCTTCTTTGTCGTTCCCTCATGACTGAGGATCGCGACCAAGAACTATATCCCTCCATTTAACGCAATCAAGGGCTATGTGGGCTGCCCTCTGCATGGAACCACATGCTTGTCTAATGGAATCCGACCATCTTGCCGGAGCTCTTCCTCTAGCGCGCTTGCCTTCAACTTGTAGTAAAGATATCTATGTGCAAAATTTCAAGTCTCTAGACCCAGCGGTTTAGGTTGTACGTTGATACATCACTAATCAGTCAGTCAGATTATCATTATATAGAAGAAGTTAAGTAAAATTATTATAATAAAATTTAAATAAATAAGAATACAATTTAAAAACTGAAAAACATGACTTGTCAAAACAAAATAAATGCGCTTGTTTACGAATAGTCATTGTGGAATTCCACATTCCATCTCCATCACCAGATCAATTCGATGATACCATATTATTTTATTGTCATCTAAACTACATAAATAGTGTATTTTTATTTATTTATTTACAACATAAATTATATTTACAGTAATGCTCCCAATACGTTAATCTAGTGAAAATGAAAATGAAAATGTATTTTTATTCTGTAGGTAACAAGAATTACACTTAAACAGTCAATAGTCTAATAACAAGGCACACTAAACTCGTCCATGAAGCTTGGCTAAATGTAAACAGCAGCCCATCTCCACCGACGACTTGCTGGTTCCAAATGCAGTACCCCGACAAGACATCACTGTTATATAGATCCTAGATAGATAGATCCTCATGAATTCTTCCAATGTATAACTAAATATATATACTATCTGTGATACCTTATTTACGAGTAAAATCCTAATGGTTTTAGTCACCGGTGTAAATTCCAAAATGTTAGTTCGTGCAGTCGGCTCCTCCAACAGTATTCGCCTCGGCTGACGTCATAGCCTAGTGTTAAAAATATCTACCTACTTACCTCTGGTAGCGGTGCCAGTATGTTCATAACGATCACACGTTAAGCAAAGTTAGGTGCGGTCAGTCAGTGAATGAGTGACCGCATAGTGGCATTTATATCACGAGCGCTTCCGTGTTTCGGAAGGCACGTTAAATTGTTGGTACCGGGTTTTCGTTGTGTTTACGCACAATGAAAGTCGTTAAGCCATGTCAGATACCCTTGGGTGGCTTGAGAAATTCTGGCTGTTAAGTGGCCACTAGCTTAACACCATCTCCCAATCCGCGGTGGGCTCTCGTGGGAGATTAAGGCCCATACTTCCTCATGTGCGAGGAAAGACCCTTAGCTCAGCAGTGGGCTGTTACGGGTTGATTTTTAAATGATGCGAATGATGTGTGATTTTTGATGATGACCTAGTACCTACCTAACTATAAGTAGGTATATCGAATTTCGATTGGCAAATATGATTTGAGCGAACCAAGCGTAATTTGGGCCCACACTTCTTTTTTCTTCGGTTGGTTAACCTCTTTCAATGCGAATTTGAATAATTGGGTAAGTAGGTCACTGGCTGTAGCCTGACTTTAATTCGCTGCATGAATAGTCGGCAAAGTTTATCAAGCTGAATCTGAAACACAAACTAAACATAAATAGCGATCTTTATTACTAACCCATGATATTAATCTACATCTACACAAATATTCTAATAAGTAAAGATTTGTATTTTTGTATGTTTGTAGCAAAGAAACTCAAAAGCTACTGCACCGATAATAAAAGTCTTTCACCAATGAAAAGCTACATTATCAGAGAGTAACATAGACTATATTGTATCCCGTTTTCCCACGGGAACGGGAACTACGCGGATAAAAGCGGTTAGAACCGCTAGTTATATTTTAAAGAGGAAAATTTTATTTGTTTGTTTGTATTGAATGGGCTCCGAAACTAATTAATTTTTTAAATCGGTTTAGTAACCGATTTTAAAAATTGTTTCACCTATGGAAAGCTACATTATCAGGGAGTAAAATAGACTATATTTTATCAGCGTATTCCTACGGGAACGGGAACTATGCGGGTGAAACAGCACGGAACCGGTAGTGTTCAAATAAGTCACTCGCGGATAGATAGTTTTCTACTTATTAGTGGGAGGCACAAACTTCAGTGGCCCATCACTACATAGTATAAAACAATGTCGCTTTCTCTGTCCCTATACCCCTATATCCCTATGTCCCTATGTATCTATGCTTAAATCTTTAAAACTACGCAACAGATTTTGATGCGGTTTTTTTTAATAGATAGAGTGATTCAAGAGGAAGGTCTTAGTATAAGCATTGCACCCGTGCAAAGCCGGGGCAGGTCGCTAGTAGACTATATTTTATCAGCGTATTCCCACGGGAACGGGAACAGCACAGAACCGGTAGTGTTCAAATAAGTTACTCGCGGATAGATAGTTTTCTACTTATTAGTGGGAGGCACAAAGTTCAGTGGTCCATACTTAATAAAAGTAGTCCAGCACTGGTTGTTTATGACGTCACTCATAGTGATGGGTAGGTAATTAGTGCTGTCGCACCGTCGATCGACGTTTACTTTCTAATCGCTTTTTTTATGGGAAAAAATTTTGAAACTCGCAATCTAATAGCTGAATAGGATTCAGAAACGATCAAAGCGCCTAATTATCGAACATTTAAAAGCTTTTACTTGTATAAAGGTAATTAAAAATTAATTGAGGAAAGTTCAAAGCCCAAAAACGCTGATTACTGTCCGTAAATAACCTCGCTAATACTAAAAATGATAAGAAAGTCGATTTGTACAGTGTTGACAAAGCGATTTTAGTGTCGCTTCAAATTATGTGAAAACGTACATTCAATAAAAATCTGTTATTGATTCATCCAACTCGATGGACCATTGTATACTCACGAGAGAACAAAAGACGTTTAACCTGACTTTTGTACTAAGTAATTAACTGGACGCCTTCTCGACGCCGGAGGAGGCAAAGGATGGGGATAAGTGGAGCGAGGGAGGAGAGGCTTTTGGTCAGAAGTAGGACAAAAATTAGAATAAGAACTCTAAAGATTAAAAAAACCGACTCCAATAATTTTTATTTTATTACCCTATGAATTGTCCCACTGCTGAGCAAAGGTCTCTCCTCTATTTCTCCACTCATTCCTATCCTGTACTGTACTGTACTCCAACGAATAGCACTAAAATACTTTTTTAACATTTGTTGCCTTTTTCAAAAATAGCTTGACCTTGATTTCGATAAAAATTTAAATGTGACCTCTGAAGAATGATGTAAGTAACAAAAAAAAAAGAATTATCAAAATCAATTCATAACTGGTGGAATAATCAAAAAAGTAACATACATACAAAAAACATACAGTAGAATTGAGAACCTCCTCCATTTTGGAAGTAATTTGATCAAATAAATCAAAAACTATCGACCCGCCTCGCCTTCGCATAGGTGCAATGTGTTTATGTCAACGAGATTAAAATATAATAAGGCATAGAGGGGACAAAGCGAGGAAAATTTGAAGTCAAAAGTTATTCCAAGTGGAATAAGTCTAGTACAATTTCGATCGAATGACAGCTCGCGTTCATACTAACTGACATGACAAGGACATGACGCTTAGGCTTCAAAGTTTTGTATGAAAATATTCCCAATGCCCCTCTATGACCTATTATATTTAAATCTCTTTGGTTTTTGTATAAACCAAAGAGGCTGGAAGAAAATCGTTCTCTTTCCTAGAAACTTTTTCTTTTAACGTCTGTGGTATAAACCTTCTGAAAGTTCTCTAAATTATAGTAAAAACTGTATCAAATTCAGTTGCGTAATTTAGAAGAACTAAGGGCCCAAACAGACAGAGGCGGCCAGCGACTTTGTTTTATATTATTTAGAGATGATCCGACAGAATTTATTCACTAAGTGATTACGATCTGTATGATTGTAAGGAACTTCCTAAAACCTCAAAATAAACAAACTACATACACAAACTACTTTATCATGTGTGAGGGAAGACGCTTGACTCAGCAGTGGGCTGTTACGTGTTGATGATTACGGTATTCTAAGCAAATAAACGGATTTGAATTGAGTTCGAAACTTTCAGAACTTATTCGAAGTGATAACGAACATGGATTGACAAATAAAAAATACATTGATTTACATAATATAGAAGAATATCCTCCAATTGCAACCATGCAGGACAGTGCCCTAAAAGATTGGCAGCATTCCTCTCTGGATAGCTAGTCTGATCCTTTGACAGAGATAACTGCCAGCACTCTGGTAACCTGAAGCCTCGCCCGAAGGTATTGACAGCTCTATTCGAATGTACTTATTCGATATATTCGATAGTCGAGTAATCAGAGAAAGAGGCGAGACGTCCACTGTTGAACAAAGGCCTTCCCCACAGAACGCCACAACGAATGGCAACTTGCTTGCATCAACCGGTTACCCGCGACCTTGACGATGTCGCCGGTCCACCTGGTGGGCAAAGCTATAACAACTGTCGAGTAATCAGAGAGCCGAAAATCTAAACATAACACAAGTAGAAAACTTAAATAATTTACATTATTCCAAAGCGTAGCCCACATTAATCTATTGGATGTACAGAGAACCGAATGTTCCCTTAATGTTAGTTTGAAAAGAGTCTTAAGCAACCCTCCACTAGCTAAACGTGGACAGAATCGATATTATCCCTAAAATCAGTGAAGGGAGAAAGTGTCCTTAAGTCAAAGGGATAAATAGGTTAGGAGGAGCACGCTCGCTGGGCTTAATAAAGGAGGCTCATCGTTACAAAGGGCCTCTTTTTATTCGATGTTAAGACTCGCTAATAAAACTTACTTAGCCTAGAGTCCACTAGTGATGTCATTAGGAGCGCCAGGAATGAAAGATAAAACATAATATGGTAATACCACCAAGATTTTGTTACGATAGGCACACTTGTAAAAGGATTTTTAGAATTAATAAATTTCCTTTGCTTGTTCAGATATAATTAACAGATTTAGAAATTCTATATTATATAAAATGATAAACTGACTGACTGATTGATGATATATCAACGCACAGCCTAAACCGCTGCGTCTAGAGACTTGAAATTTTGCACATAGATAGATTATACAATGTAGGCATCCACTAAGAAAGGATTTTACAAAATTCAACACCTAGGGCGGCGAAATAAAAGTGCGCGAGCGAAGCCGCGGGTAAAAGCTAGTTGAATATATAAAAAATCTCGTATCACGGTGTTAGTGATTGCACGCCTCCGAAACGGCTCTACCGATTTTGATGATTTTTTGTATAAGTATTTGGTAGGTACCTATGAGAATAGGTGGTAAAGTATTTTTCATCTCTCCGGGCGGAAAGCGTCAACTTTCGGCCCGCTGCGCTAAACGAAGTGGTCGCTTTCCGCCTCTGTCGAGCTGAAAAAAAGTATACAAACCTCGGGACTTCTACTACTTACTTCCCTAGGTGTGTAATAAACTATTCCACCCACCTACACCCCCCTCCATTTATATGGCAGAACAACGTTTACCAGCTGGTTTAATAAGAATTTAAGAAGAAATAAAAAATAATCACACAGGTTTTAAAATGTTGCTAAACGAAATTGTCATGACTAGGATTTAAACTATGACATCATATTTGAACTGAATCGTATTTTTAAAGATTTTTTAAAGTTTTTTTCGGATTTTGATATGAAATATTACATGTATAAATATGGCCATTGAAAATACTCGAAACTTCTTTTATCTTGAACGGTGGAAAGGGATTCAGGACTGTTAAAATTCGAATATTGAATGATAAAAAAGCTTCGAGAGCCAATTTGAAATGTGAATTTTGCATGTGTACTCGTATTTGCACTATGGCCCGAGGCCAACGGTTGTGTGCATGACCATGACTAACAAACGTTCCAAAGTAAACTACTATTATTTTAATTCATATATCGGTCAGGGATGAAATGCAGTTAGGACGCGTTTTTTTTATAAAATTAAAATCAGTTTATAATTTTAAGCAAAATGTTGTCAATAAAAACTCTCAGTAAAAATTATCTATAATAAATATACTCGTAACATATTAGTAAGAACTCTAAAGAGTTTAAAACTCCAAAGAATAGCATTAAAAATATCATCGATGTAGGTATAATTTTTTTAGACTTGTTAATTTTTTAATAACCTCTCTAACGATTTCGATAAAAATTTTATGGGACCACCTCTAAAATGGGTACACCAAACAAAAAAGAATGTTCGAAATAAAAAAACATACCTACAATCGAATTGAAAACCTCCTGCTTTTTTGAAACGCTTCATTTCAAATTAATAACTTAGGTACTTATCTAATATACACTCTGAGATAAATCCAATATAATCCCGTGCCGGATCGTTCCTGGTGCAGAGGCTGGCCATCGAAATCCAGCGCGGAAACGCGGCGAGCGTGATGGGCACCTTTGCACCGGGCACGATTAGGGGCGGGTTATTTAACTAATTTGTTTTTTTCTTTTCAATTTTATATTTATTATTATATAATTTACATACTTACATCTAATATTTATATCTATTTCAGTTGTTTTTATGTACATATTGTTAATTAGTCTTTAGATTTATATATTTATTGTCATTTGTAAATAAGATGTAATAAAGTATTCTTTTATATATAAATTTAATAAAAATTAAGTATCTAAAAAAAAAAAAAAAATATAATAACAAATACATTATAAATTATTAACACATTATTACCTCTCCACAAACCTCTCAACAGTAGTAAAGCGTAAGAAATATTTTTGAATTTTTTTTTGTTACTTTTTCACGCGTCCCAGGTATCCTTTCTTAGATACTCATTCACGTCATTTAAGGAACCAAATTTGGCAAATTCTTTATGCTTCTAGACCGATCGATCAGTCTGCCAATCAGTCAGTCAGTTTCTTCTTTGATACCTATACAGGGTGAATTTTTCAAGAGGTCGTGGTTGTCTAAATTGGAAACTATGAGGAATATTTAAAAGTACTCAAAGAAGTCTCGGGCCCGATTTTGATAAAAACTAAAACTGCATCTTTAGATTTCTGAAAAATCAATATTCCTAGCCAGGAATCGAACACCTTGATTTTGGAAAAAAAAACACACCTGTATTACACCATTCGATAGTGATTAAATTCTGAGAAGAAATTACATGCGGCAAACTTAAGGAAAATGTTGGATTTTAATAATCATCAAACAACATAATCAACGTGTTCGATTCCTGGCTATGAACATGAAAAGATGTCTAGATGTTGACCCGGTTACTCAGTTGTCTTTACACCAAATTTCATCAAAATCCGTTCAGTAGTATTTCGCGTGATGCGTTCACAACCAGACAGAGAGACAGACAGGCAAATTTTTTTGAAAAATTGGTGTTTTGGTATATAATTCCATAACTAAATACAAGTACGCTACCGCTAAAATTTTCAAACAATATTTCATGTAGGTACAGACATGTCCTCGTTAGAGTTTTATTTTATGTGTATAGATATATAAGATCACCGGATTGTCGATAAATTTCATTTTCACGACATCGTTACTTCATTTTAGCGGAAAACTTGAGCTTCATGTTCACAGAGAGGCTGGATCTGGCAGTAGTGACATCATTCCATTATTTATAGCGGCCCTCGCAGAATTGCTTCCCTCTCGATGTCGTCGCCGACATCTTTAAGAAATTAATTGCAGCTTTTGATGTACTTTTCTACAGTACCTATGGGGTTGTCAGTTGTCTCATTTTCATATGATAAAACTATAACGGGACTGTGGCTGTACATTAAATATTTTTGGTTTTTTTTTGCGGTAGTTTAAATAAATAGTTATCGATTTATCAATATACCAATTTTTGAAATTTTTGTTTCTCTGTCTGGTTGTGCACGCATCATGCAAAAACTACTACAGGGATTTTGATAAACTTTGGTAAGGAGATAACTGAGTAACTAGGCCAGTGGTTCTTAACCTTTTAGTCATGAGGGACCATTTTACCAAATGTTTGTCTTGCCGGGGACCACCCAGTTGGTTTTCCTAAATTAAGGATTTTTTGATAAAGAAAACAAGCACAATTTTATAATTAGCACTCATTTATTTATTATTTAGCAAAAATTTTTAACTTGTGACTGCATACCTACTCTTTACTAACTTCTGAATTCTTGGTTCAGTGCTACTCAAAGCTAAACGCATGTCGGCAGCGGCATCCAACCGATTTCAATGCTTGTTTTTAATCATCAGAAACCCCTGCTCGCATAGATACGTCGATGAAAATAAAGTTAGGTAACACATAGCAATGTCTCGAAGCTTTGGAAAAAAATTGCTTTTTGGCTCCAAAATTCACGTGCGCGCGCGCGTACAAGTTAGTACTAGTTACTAGGCCAACATTTAAGCTACTTTTTAGTATGGGAAAATATAAATACTGGTTAAAAAGAAAAATACACTAAAAACATGATAACACCTAAAAAAATTAAATATGGTATATAGGTATCTTATAGGTAATAGATTATTAGAAATTTCCACGGGAACGGGTATAAACTTGATCCGCAACGGAAGCGGGCAACGGCACCCGCTAGTCCACCATATAGTGTAGACTTCTTTTGCATTGTCAGTAGAAGGTATGCAAAATCCAGTGCGTTTTGTATTTCTTTATCCTCCTTTTTTAAAGGTTCCTTCACCAATTTAAAGTTACATTATTGGCAAGTAACACAAGCTACATTTTATACCCGAATTCCCAATGGAACGGAAACTACGAGAGTGAAACCGCGAGGCTCTGCTAGTTACAAATATAAAGAAAACTTAAAACAGAAACATACCGATGCTCATGCGTATGTGTTTGTATGGAGCATTAGAAAAACTAACTAAATTGATAAATATAACTATTTAGTAAAATAAATAAATCATCACACGCCTTTTATCTCGAGGGGGTAGGCAGAGGTATTTCATTTCTGGATATAGGTACCCACTTTTCACGAGGTATTCTTGAGGATTAGAAATAATTAAAACCGATGAATTACGTCAGTAAAACAAATACAACTTACAAAAATACGTCAGCAAATTCATTTTTTTTCAACTTAATCACATAAATATATTTTTAAAATATCAAAATAATCTTCAGTATAAAATATTAGTATAAAAATAATTTGTTTAATACCTACTTTACAGACATTCTTTTTTAATTATTTCTTAGACATCAATAAATATATTTTTTCTTACTACTAATATCTACTAATTTTATTAACTTGTAATAAAAAAGACTACCTTAAAATTAATATTGTACAGTGAATAATCTTTTCTATGTTCTACGAAATGTTACGTAGTGACAGCGTTAAAATCTGCGACACTAGTAACGCGACACAATCCTAATGACAACGAGAAAGTACGTTGAAAATGCGACGTTGCGTCTCCGCCATTCGTCGCAAATCTGCAGGCGTATTCAGGGAGCTTCGATATTCGAAGTCGGAAAATTTGTCGAACACTTTCGAGATGGGCTGATGTTGGTGTCGAAAACTTTCGAGATGAGCTGATGTTGGTATTGAAAACTAATGTCATATGTGACATAAGGATTCGGAAAAGTTTCCGTGGCTGTCAGAATCGCCTAGAATAAAGTTTCCGAAGTCGATAGATTCGACATCGGAAAATTTTTCACTCGATCTGAATCGATCGGAAACGGTATCGAGTCTCCGTGAATACCTACGCTGGTCTCAATCAAACAATACCTAAGGACTATGTTAAACATGGGTCGTATTTCCTCGTTTTCTATTTCTAAAATATTCAGACCACATATTTCGATTAGATCGTAATATAAAAAAATATACACTTATAAGCAAACTTTGTATTCCATACAGGAGAACTATGAAACTACCAAAAATTGACTGAAGAGAAACAATTTCGGGGAAAAAATCGGTTATTACGGCAACGAAAGTGATTATTCCACTCATTGAAAACATTAGTGTTGCAATTTTAATTTTTTGACAAATATTCATATCATTAGAAGTTCCAAGGATTCTTTTCTTCAATAACGAATACATTACTCTGAGATAAATAACGAAGTTAGGCAACAACACTAAAAAATTTACTACTGATGAAGCTTTCTGATAATACTGAAATTCTGTTAGCGAATGAAAGTCCTTGTCTTTTACAATATCGCCTAACATTATTAGTCTGATACATGTTATGCTTATTAGCGGCAAAGGCGATCCCCACGCGAATAAATTACATTTTAGAATTTTTCTGGTGACATTGCTATTAAACACTTGAACTATCTGCATATAAAATGTTACAGACATTATCAGAAACCAGCAGCATGCAACGTTAAACATGTAATTGAGACAAATGGACACCAAAAACATGTCCGTAAAAGCTGAGTCGATGGTAGTACAGGTATAACTGATAACTATTAGGATAGGAATGACACAGAATAAATTTAGATGTACAAAATATATGTTAATGAAAACATAATTCTTGAATGTTCTCCATTTTGGTATCAATATCCAAGAAACTATGCTTATAATGAAAACTATTAAGAATAAAAAACCTGCTAACGCCATAATTATGACGGCAATGAGCCATATTAATAATGTAAAAGTAGAGTCAGGAACTTCTGTGCTGTCCATGATATGAAGTTTCGCCAAATGTAAATTTTGGATTAATTTTAAAGTCTTTAATTTATTTTTATATAAAAATAAAGATCTGTCTTAAGTAATTAATATACATTCACATGGTTCCCTAAAACCCGATTATATGTTTTCGCATATAGTTAAGAATATTGGTAACATGCGGGTTACTTAAATATGTTAAAGAGTAGTTACCTATATATTGACAGAGAAAAACAACATCCAAGCCCTAGTTTTGCCCAATAGGGCTGACATAAAGGTTTTTCTTTAAAAGCCCGTTTAAATAAATGATTAAAAAAAAAAAAAAGAAACAAAAACACAATTTGTACAATAGAAAAATAAACTGGTAATAAAAATTAAACATTACTAGCGACCCGCCCCGGCTTCGCACGGGTGCAATGCTGAATTTTCTTTGCTATAAACCATCCCTAGACCCACTCGAACCCACACAAAAAGTTTCATCAAAATCGGTCCGGCCGTTCTCGAGTTAAATCGTCAGGAAGGAAAACCCGACTTATTTTTATATAGTAGATAAAAGTATAATAACTGCTAACCAGTTAGTAGATATTCAGTTTAAGAATATGCCTTAAATAAGGCAAGTAGGATTATTTTTTTGCTAATGTTCTTATAATAACACGAAATTCATTGAGAATAAAATACCAGCACAGTCCAAAACCATTCGGTCAATGAACAATATTAATTTTCTATAGCTGTATCCAGGATTCTGCCTTATCGATGATATCCATTAGATGTCAACTTTGGATTGATTTAAAGTCTTTAGTTGTCTTTATGAGAATTTCAATTATAACTGGGACAACCAGATAGTCTGTCGTCTTCAAATAATGCAGTCCTTCTTTTCCAGTTTTTTAGTTGTTACATTTTCTTTCCCTCTTTGGAAACTAGCCTCATTATTGTAAGTAATGAGTAACTGTAACGATTACTTTCTTAATTTTTTCTTCAAAAATAACTTAACTCTATCAGATGCCAATAGATATTCTTCTTTCTTTGTGCGAAGTAAGAGTAAGGTGCTAAGTAGATAAATAATCAACGGCAGCACTCGAAAGCGTAAACGGTAAAACTAACATAGTTCATATCTACAAACCAATTATTTTGAAACATATTGAGTACCTTAATAGTCTGTTTAATAAATACTGTTTGCGTTTCAGTTTTTAATCTTATCATAAATTAATTAACTTAAATAATTAAAGCTAACACAAAAACACATTATTACATACATATCTATACTTCTATATATATACATCTATACTAATATTATAAAGAGGAAAGATTTGTATGTTTGTATCTTTGTTACGAACAAACTTAAAATATACAGGACCGATTTTAAAAATTATTTTAACAATGCAAAGCTAGAATAGATCTCCCTGAATAACATAGGCTATATTTAATTCCCGTATTCCCGCGGGAACGGGAACTACGGCGGTTAAACTACACAGAACTGCTATTAAATAATATGTTGTGATGCAACGGTGTGTGCCATGACAACGCAACCAGATTTCAGCTACAAATTGTCACCTTATTGTATTTCAACAAAGCTTTTACATTAATATTCAAAGAAAACAAACATTGTTTTTCCAAGACTTACGATAAAAGGAACAATGACTCAGAAGACTGCCTTCACTAACTATCTAGTTAGCTAGGCTTATCCTGTGAAATATATTTTATCCACAACGAAGTTATAGGGGGTCGAAAATGGCCTGAACTGCTTCGAGAAAACGAGGGTACGGCTGAGCCTTTGCTAGACTTGGCGGGGGCTCTGTCGTGCCCCCAGATATCCAGGGACTTATCTACACCTTTTATTAAATTAGGTATATTAAACATATTATACAGGTACACTGATTCATTAACTGTAAATGTAATTTTGTAATCCTACTATAATATTATAAACGCGAAAGTTTGTATGGATGTCAGGATGTCTGGATGGATGTTTGTTCCTCTTTCACGCAAAAACTACCGAACGGATTGTGATGAAACTTTACAGTTATATAGCTTATACATCAGAATAACACATAGGCTATATTTTATCCCCGTATTCCCACGGGAACGGGAACTACGCGGGTGAAACCGCGGGGCGCTGCTAGTTCTATATATTTATATGGGATTACAAAGTCATTTATGCAGTTGGTGTATATAAAAACCTTGACCGTAATTGCAAAACATTTTACTTTAAAAATAATAATAAATATAATATAATCTCTCGCCTTTTTTATCCCCGAGGGGGTAGGCAGAGGTATTCCATTACTGGATATACCCACATTTCACGAGATATATTGGACCCCTAGACGTGATAGGTGGTGAGCCTATCGCCGGACCGGGTCTGTTTACACATGTCTCAGAATCAATTCTGAGACCTGCGGGTTTCCTCACGATGTTTTCCTTCACCGTCGTGCTAGTGATGAATATGTACGTAAGTTCTTGTAAAGCTCATTGGTACATGCCAGGATTGTAACCTCAGCCTTACTGATTATCATCATGAAAGGCGTGCTCTTTAAAAGTAAGGCTATCACTGCTCCCTGGAGTAAAATTTTAGTTTGTCAATAAAAAAACCATATGCTCCATGTATTTTTTTGACCCATATCTATAGTATTCTAATATCTGTGCCCATATATACAACGCGTAACAGAATAAGCGCAATTCCTCATACACCCCAATTAGTATAATAATATAAAATATGATGCCTTCGTACTTTAGTTGTGTCTAACCATTTTTTTTAAATAAAGAACAATAATAGTATGGTTTCCATAGGTAGCACTAAATTCAGCTAGGCTAATTGATTTTTCGGAAAAATTTAACACATTAAAAATAGCTGAACCCGTTGAAGTAGTCGATACTGAACAAAGTAATTTCAGTAATTCCGCTTATTCTGTTACATATTGTATACTGGCATATAGATTTACCTCGGGGAATAAAAAGCTCACGCTTCTACATTTTTTTTTAAAGATACACCTTTGTTTTAAAAAGTGTTACCCCCGCTGACCGTAACCACCGGTCATTAGGTGCCGAGTTCCTAATTCAATTTGCGCGACACGCGACCTACAACGGTCACGTTAGCTTGAACCGAACGTAAGAACGAAGTCATATCTGAGTTTAATAACAAGAATCTACTAGGTTACTGTAATCGAATAGTCTAGAATTTCTCCTTATTTTCGCAAGAACCATTTATAACCCCCGACGAAAAACTGAGGGGTGTTATATGTTTGACTTGTGTTTCTGTGTATCTATATGTCTGTCTCTTCGCTCGTAGCTCCCAAACGGCTGAACAGATTTTGATTTAGTTTTTTTTTGTTTTAAAGGTGACTTAATCGAGAGTGTTCTTAGTTATAGCTTATGAAAATCAATTCAGCCGTTTATGTTTATATGTATTAGCGAAATAAATAGATGTTACCAGTACCACCAATGGTAAAAATCTTTGGTGCTACCAAAGAGATTAAAATAAAATAAGGCATAGAGGGGACAAAGCGAGGAAAATGTGAAGTCAAATGTTATTCCAAGTGGAATAAGTCTAGTACAATTTCGACCGAATGACAGCTTGCGTTCATACTAACCTCTGATACTAACTGACATGACAATGAAAGGTTTTGTATGAAAATATTCCGAATGCCCCCTCTATGCCCTATTATATTTAAATCTCTTTGGGTGCTACTGACCCAGGGGGATATTTTTGTGTCGGGGTCTGTATAAATTTATATATTAATATTTTTGAATTAAACCCTACATTTTGAATTAAATAAATATATTTTTTATTTTATTTAGGTACTGTGAACAAAAGCATTGTGATGTAAGCTCTTTAAACCTCTTTTATATATTCAATGCATTATTGGTTTAACGCGAGGGTAAAGTTTTAAATCTTTCTAGTGCCTTTCACGAGCAGACGGATTTTTAGAGATATAATTTATAATATCTATACCTAAAGGCAGTAAGGTTATAAATACATAGTAACATATAATATCAATGCCTAAAGGTATTTACTGAACCAATATTTGTTAAACCAATGTTTGCTATTTTCCCAATTGTCTTAAAATGGTCTTACCACTTTGGTTTGAGAGCCTTATTTCTATGATTTCAAAATTTATGCAATATGAAATTGGAGAGTTTATTTTTTGATTTAACAAATGTGCAGAGGTCACTTCTAACTACTTACATACATACATTATGCTCAAGCTTTTTTCTCGAAGGGGTGGGCAAAGACAATAGACTGCTGCTAACTAGCCCCATCGTATTCAAAAAATACATTAATTAAAAATAAAATTTAAAAAAATGTACATAAAAAACATACACATAGCGATGGTTTTTGGTCGAGTTTTTGTAATTTATTATCGGCGGTAATAAATTACAAAAACTCGACCAAAAACCATCGCTAGCAAGCTTCTAAATACAGACCTACCCTACGTATCGATTTTCCGTCACAATAGCGGGTAAGTTCCTTCGGTTTAATTGACAAGGTAATTAAGGTGAACATTCGGCAGTTACTTTTTAACCGGTTTATAAGGTACGAGTAATATTTGTTTATTTTTAGACTTCCTTAAAGCAATAGATCGAGTTATATTTCCGGGATCCCGGTAGCGTGCTTAGAATCGTAAATTATTTTATGCTTTTAAAAAGTTAACTATCTGGTAAAGTTGGGATCAGGTGGAATTACTGGCAGATATGAAGTTTTAGACTGTTTAAAAAAGTCAATAACCAGAGGAAAAATCTACAAAAAAAATCTAGATTAATGCAAATGTGAAAAATGTAATTTCTTATCCCAAAACTTGACAGGTTCTGACCCCACTGCTATCTCACTCCCCACTCTAAGACCTGCTGCTCTCTTCACGATGTTTTCTTTCAACGTAGTGATAAATAAGTAAGTTATTGAAAAACTCATAGGTATTATTAGGTTTAGGGGTCCAATGTATCTCGTGAAATGTGGGTATATCCAGTAATGGAATGCCTCTGCCTACCCCCTCGGGGATGAAAGGCGTGAGATTATTTATTTTTTATTATTTTTCATAGGTATTTACCGCCGTCAAGAATCGAACTAGGATTTCACGCATAGCATGCGGGCTCACTTTAAATAAGGGATAGCCTATGTATCTTCCTTTACTAAAAGCTAACTTGTTTATTTAAAAATTAATCAAAATACACAATAATAAAATCGTGTCTGTTAAACTTAACTAAGTCAGCATTAAAATATATTATTGTAAATATTTATAATTAATAAAAGATACTACAAATGTCTTAATTATGTGCAATAATAATTAAGTGTTTAAAATTACATCAATTAAAATTCACACATATTGTAACAGCACCTTACCAAAAGATATGTTTGTATGTTTAAAAAGTTTAAAAGGTCCTATTGCTTACTATCGTTTTAATTGCTGTGCTTTTTTGTGTTTTGTTCTATAACCATTATCTGATGTCAAACGATCTAAATAAGTAGGTATAAGTTAGTTTTGACAGCTATATGTGGAGACTTGTTGTCAGCAACATGACTACGTAGTTTTTAAAATTGTCATAAAATTCGTTTGTAAGTCTTCCTAAAAATAATAAGTTAAAAGTAAAAGATAGTAGAGATTTCATAATTATGTAATAGTAATTAAGTGTTTAAATTCGACCGATACCGATTACAACGAATATTCCTGTAGATATTGAACGTGAGTTTCACAAAATGTAGTAACATTACTTTATGATTTACAGCACCCGCTAAAATCATAGGCTATTCCGCGCCAATAAATTACGAGCTAAGCGGCCCTCTCGCGGTTTGTGAAAACCTGTAATTTATTTCAATGATTTTCTATTTTATACCTCTATTAAAGCTCAGATTTACATTTATGGTACCTACTTAATGTTACGATATTTCTGTGACGACTTTTTTACAATGTACTTAATAAAAGTTTTTGATAGACAAAACACAGCTCTGGTAGCATAAAATGTTAAAGAATTTTCCTTTAATTCCTTATATATAACGTACATAAATACCAATAAAATAATTGAGGCAATAATAGTGGATGAAAGTTCGTATAGAGTTTCATTATCTATCGGATTTTGTATAAAAATCAATTGACGTAGTCCCGTTAAAACTCGAAATTGGCCGGACCGACTTTTGATGAAATTTTTTGTGTGTTTATGTTGTTCCCTGGATGGATAGCGTTGTCTATGGCAAGACAGTACCTTTCCTGACTACAAGGATTTTGGCAAAAACAAACATTCCAAAATTGTAAACGATGTTTTGGAACGGTAAAGGTAGTCTGACTGAAGGCGATTTTGTTTAACTAATCCATCTTGCTTCATTAATCATGTATTGGAATTTGAAAAGTTCTGTTTTCATTAATTGTTAATTGCATAAACAATTTATCAAAATGCTCAAATTTATCGAGACGGTAATAAGTAAGGTAATGAAATCAAAGTAAAAAATGTATTAAGATGTCAGAAGTCATTGCGACATGCCTAGCAGTGTGAATTACCGTCAAAGAGATTTAAATATAATAGGACATAGAGGGGGCATTGTCAATATTTTCATACAAAATTTTGAAGCGTGTTTGAAACTCAAGCGTCATGTCAGTTAGTATCAAAGCGAGCTGTCATTCGGTCAAAATTGTACTAGATTTATTCCACTTGGAATAACTTCTAGGCTTCAAATTTTCCTCGCTTTGTCCCCTCTATGCCCTATTATATTTAAATCTCTTTGATTATCGTATTCATGCTGTTGTCTGTAGATGTAATATCCCGTTTTATTTATGGGTTAGGTAGTACTTACATTGTGTATTACATTTATCGTGTGAATCGATGTAGCGTTGTTTGCAATAACGTAGGTACTGTAAGTTAGTCGTGGTAACGTTCATCCTAAAAAAAATCATACTAAAAAACAGAATAAATAATATAATATATAATAATAATATAATCTCACGCCTTTTTTTTTATCCCCGAGGGGGTAGGCAGAGGTATACAGAATAAAATATAATAATAATAAAAAATAATTAGAGCCTTACGGTTAAAGAGCCGGCTGAAAATCAGTGAGGCTCGGGTTCAAATCCTGGCATGTACCAATGAGTTTTTCAAAAACTTACGTACATATTTATCACTAGCTCGACAGTGAAGGAAAACATCGTGAGGAAACCCGCTGGTCTCAGAATTAATTCTGAGATATGTGTAAATAGACCCGGTCCGGCGATGGGCTCACCACCTACCACGTTTAGGAGTCCAATATATCTCGTGAAAAGTGGGTATATCCAGTAATGGAATACCTCTGCCTACCCCCTCGGGGATAAAAGGCGTGAGATTATTTATTTTATTTTAAAATAAATATTTAAGGAGATCAAAACTTGATATTTTTGCAGTTTTTATAGATAAGAGTCCGACTCGCACTTATTTACTTTTATTACAATAACTTCGTGGTGAAACCTTTCCTTTGACTAAAACGAATTCTAAAGGGTATCTGTACCTAACCAGTAGGCTTTTAACTAAGTTTTCTGTCGTGTCAGCTATTCTAACCTTCTACATATTCAACGAGTCGCCAAGAATGGCGAACAAAATGGTAAGTTTCGGTCGATGTCAAAAGCAAACATGTTGGATTTCGGTATTCAATGTGAATTATTGAAGTTTGGCGTTCAGGAGTAGCACTAGAGAACGTTTCGTCGTTACTTGTCGACTTCGGAGTGTTGTTCGGAAGTTTCCAGAGGTACTCTTCAAATTCTTGCGTAAGGACGTCTGATGACGTCACACCGTTTCGTGTAGGGATGGTGCTACTTCAACACGAAAGTTGGAAAATCAAATCGCAATAAATCGTGATATAGATGTTCGATAGACCTTTTTTCGATTTTTTTTCAGCGTACGCCTGCGACTTTTAATGTGGATAGAATCTATATTTGTACAATAATGTTATTCTAATGTATAAGCTACATACCTATACTAAACTGTACATTTCATTCTCTAATATTCCACACTAAAAATATAATGTTAACTTTTTCTTGCTGAAACTTAGGTAATAAAAATAAAAATAATAATCTCACGCCTTTTTCCCCGGGGGGTAGGCAGAGGTATTCCATTCCAGGATATACCCACTTTTTACGAGATATTCTTTGGACCCTAAACGTGATGGTGAGTCCATCGCAGGACCGGATCTGTTACACATGTCTCTTAGAACTTAGATCTCTCGACTCGACCTTTAACTGACTGAAATCGTATCACAGATTT
Source organism: Ethmia dodecea (assembly GCA_963855545.1). Classification (NCBI taxonomy): domain Eukaryota; kingdom Metazoa; phylum Arthropoda; class Insecta; order Lepidoptera; family Depressariidae; genus Ethmia; species Ethmia dodecea. The sequence goes on along the minus strand of OY979456.1, from coordinate 11,575,364 downwards.
TCTTCCTCAAAATATCGAATTTAGATAAAAAATATAGAATTTAGGCCCCACATAATACCAGCGTTGTGGCGTTTCACAAACCGCCGCAGCTTGTGCTGAGTGGGGTCCCGTTAGGACACTCAAATATTATGTTCTAGTTCTTTATTATTTATCTTTAAGATTTTTTTTTTTAGGTGTTCCTAATAAATATTTTTCTTTCTTTCTTTCTTTCTTTCTTTCAGATAGATCTTCATGGACGAGTTTAGAGTGCCTTGTTATTAGACTATCGACCTTTCTAAGTGTATTTTTTAATAACCTACAGAAAATAAAAACATTTTCATTTTTCATTTTCATACCCATCTCTAACAGAGCTAGAGGAAAATGATAAATCCAACACACGTGTAGCCGTCAAACAAGTTCGTTGATGAAAATATAAAATATTTTATGTCTCTCGTTATATTGTACTTATGACAAGGTTAACTTGAAAAGCTGCGTGTATTTGGTATCTGTTGACGTATTACTGAGGCTGATGATGTATTGAAATCAAACATAGAGTTTATTTCTGCAGAGTATGTAACTTTATTGAGGCGATGCTTGGGTATGTTTATTGTTCAGCAGTGGACGTCTTTTCTTGCCCTTGAGTTTCTTGTTGGTTCTGATGCTGCATTTGGAACCAGCAACTCGTCGGTGGAGATAGACTGCTGTTTCATTTAGCCAATCTTAGAAGACGAGTTTAGAGTGCCTTGTTATTTGACTATTGTATACATTTTATTCTGCCAATTATTTGCTAATTTGTGTCTACCCTCGACATGATGTGCTATGGCAGAATATCAAGACCCTCTCACAGTCTTAGACCTTTTTATCCACGTTATAAAAGTACCTATTTACATTTAGTTTTGTGCTCTAAGGTTTAATAGGACAAATAAATATTTCTTCTTTCTTATTGATTTTTCGAAGTATACTTTTTGTACTTAAAGAAAATAGTTTTTTTTTTTATTTTTTGACTTGCGGCTGATACGATCATATGTAGAGTTGTCCGTTTTCCGGGATAAAGAGTTTTCCGGTTTACTATCTCAATGCAAAAAATATACTTAGCTCAGTTGCTTCGTTCCTGCCTGATACACTTTGCATTTATAACGTTATGCCCGCCTTCGCGTTAGGTTATACTCGTTTATCGCTCTCTCTATATGTAAAAATAGCATCAAATTCGTTGCGTGGTTTTAGAGGAGTACGCTGAGATACAAACAGACAGTCGCGATATTTTACACTATATAGAGACTCGAGGTAGAGAAGTAAGATTATGTACGATCGTATTACCAGTCGGGGGCGGATATAATAGATAATTAATCCTATTGTGTCTGAATATGAATGGACGGGTTCAATGAACTTAGAAGAGATAATATGTTACGGCTAGAGCCCGAAGTGCGGGTGCACCTAGTTTTAGGCTTTGTCTTAGATTAGGTTAGGTTAGGTTACATTTAATAAAAAATAAGTGGCACAACCTAGTTCTCACCTATTAGAACAAGGTGCAACCGCACTTTGGGCTCTAGCCGTAACATATACACAGAGACAGGTTTTTCCACTTGACAATGTCACTACAAATTTTAATAAAAAACACACACAAAATTAAATAAGAATCACGGATTTTTTCATAAAGAACATCGGCAGCTTTGGTACCCACTGAAATAGACACCCACGTGGTATCACACTATGCTTGTTTTATTGACTCATAACAAGTCGAAATTTTCCATATTTTTAATTTAATTTAGCAGTTGGAAATATTGAGTCAAATAAAACAGAAATATCATAGAAACACGAATCGATCGATTGGGAAATCTATTAATACCAAAGAGATTAAAATATAATATAAGGCATGAAGGGGACAAAGCGAGGATTATTTGAAGCCAAAAGTTATTCCAAGTGCAATAAGTCTAGTACAATTTCGACCGAATGTCAGCTCGCGTTCATACTAACTGACATGACAAGGACATGACGCTTGAGCTTTAAAGTTTTGTATGAAAATATTCCCAATGCCCCCTCTATGCTATTATATTTTAATGTCTTTGATTAATACAAAAACTTTTTTGTTGTTGTGGTAAAATTGAACGTCGTGTCATCACGTCAACCATGTCATTCACTAGGGATGGCCAAGTGAAAAAATAAATTGATATTTATCGTATCGACATTTCTAAATACTATAGATAAAAATCGAGTGAAAAATATCGATATATCGTCAGTTTTTACATTATTATTTATACATATTCCCAAATTCGTAAAAAAGGACGAAGAAAATAGTATTTTTCTATAAATGCTTGAGTCTAAACAAGTATCTAGTACCTAACATTAAATTAAACACGAAACCAGAATTGCGTTAAAAATATATTGAAATTGATACGAATTCGATACTGTAAAATAAATGTCGATATATCGCCATTAAAAATATCGACGATATATATAATATGCTAGTTATGTATTTGGAAAAATATCGATATTTTAACATAGGTATCGATATTTTTTGCCCAAGCCATCATTGATTGCCTCTATGTGGCATAGAGTAACTTATATGGCATGTGGTAGGCAGTGCTATTTTCTAACAAAGAGGTTGGAAGAAAATTATTTTCTTTCCTAGAGAAACTTTTTCTTTACTCGTCCTTGGTACCTAAAATCTCATAATAACCTACAAAATACACTAGGTAACGAATAACTTTTAAACCCCAACTTATAAAAATGTGTTATGATTACATATTATCTTAGTCTGTCCAAGAACTATCGATTTTACACGGTTTCGTCTTCCGTGGGCAGGTGTAAGTGGGGTACCCAAAACACATGGACTTTTGCCAATGTTATTTCATAGGTAAGTAAGTGTCATTCGATTTTATAGGTACCGATGACGTCACAGGAAATCAAAATGGCGGACGCTACATGTCACTTCCGTCCCCTTAGCCGAGTTTTAGTTTTTTGACAACTTTTCCTGCAAACGACCGGTTTTATCGGAGTATATTTTTTATTGGAACTCTTACAAAAAGTCTTAAGTAAATTCCTCACACAATGGATCCGTCATTTACAGAGAAAGAAAAATATTTTTCTTTGGAAAGGAAAATTCACGTGAAAGGAGCGTGGAACTCATCAAAGTTGCGATTTGTTTGCCATAAGTCCTTCTAAGAATTGATTGGTAACATAAATGGTGTGGAAAAAAAGATTTTCGAGCTACAATGCCGAAGATGATGCCTTATTGGAGATCTTTTTAGGGTTCTGTACCCAATGGGTACCAAGGGGACACTGTTACTAAGCCTCCGTTGTCTGTCCGTCTGTCTGTCAGTGGGCAGTGTCTCATAAAACGTAAAAGATAGACAGTACAGTGATAGCCCTTACGGTTAAAGAGCCGGCCGAAAATCAGTGAGGCTCGGGTTCGAATCCTGGCATGTACCAATGAGTTTTTCAAAAACTTACGTACATATTTATCACTAGCTCGACGGTGAATGAAAACATCGTGAGGAAACCCGCAGGACTCAGAATTAATTCTGAGACATGTGTAAATAGACCCGGTCCGGCGATGGGCTCACCACCTATCACGTTTAGGGGTCCAATGGATCTCGTGAAATGTGGGTATATCCAGTAATTCAAGGGGGCGCCATATAAAAATCGGGTTTTTTATAATACGTTTTCACCCGCGTAGTTCCCGTAGTAATACGGGGACAAAATATAGCCTATGTGTTATTCTGTTGTATAAGCTATATAACTGTAAAGTTTCATCAAAATCCGTTCAGCAGTTTTTGCGTGAAAGAGCAACAAACATCCATACATCCATACTCACAAACTTTCACGTTTATAACATTAGTAGGGTAGGATTGCAATACCAGAACCCTATTCAAGTGGCAAACGAAGTTTTAATTCCCTTAGTTGACGGTAATTGCTATTAAAAAATACGGGTTAGTTAAGCGGCAATTGGGTAGTTGACAGCATCGAAATTAAATTGCGAGTAGTCATTCATTGAAAAGATTATCCCAAAACACCTCAAAATATGTATTTCGATTTTAAATTTACAATTATAGATAAATTTAAAAAAAATAAAACAATCAAAAAAGTGCTGCAATTGAGTACTAGAAACTATGACGTCACGGTTTGCTATTTCAGTACATTTTCCATAATAAAATTTCGTTTTGACAGATCGTAAAAAGTAACTGATTTGACTAGGTAGGACACAACCCTATTGCGAGCATGCACGTAGAGCATTAATAATAATAATAACTTTATTTCGGACTTGGTGGCATCCATATTTAAATATTAGTAACAATGAAACTTAGGACTATGTTAGTAGGTATACAATCAAAGATGAATATATTAAGTTACAAAATAAAAGATAGAATCAATCTTCTTAGATACTAGACAACAACCGCTGTGGATTTTTGTCCAGTGTCTAAGGATACGAAAATTCCCACGGGAACGGCAATAAACTAGGTTCACCACGGCGCGATATAATAGTTATTATTATTTATTTAAAGATATACATACTCACGCAGAGTTTTATCACTACATATTATAAAACAAAGTTGCTTTCTCTGTCCCTATATCCCTATGTCTCTAGTATGCTTCATCATCATCATCATCAACCCGTAACAGCCCACTGCTGAAAGAAGGGTCGTTCCTCGCACATGAGGAAGTATGGGCTATAATCTCCCACGCGAGCTTAAATCTTTAAAACTACGCAACGGATTTTGATGCAGTTTTTTTAATAGATAGAGTGATTCAAAAGGAAGGCTTTAGTGTTAGCATTGCACCCGTGCGAAGCCGGGGCGGGTCGCTAGTAAATTATAAACCAGCGAAGGCTGGCATATAACGGCACTGGGGCTTAGGCTTCACCACACAGTAGGAATCACTAATATAAAATTGAGTTTTTAACAAGACATATTATTTCCAGATGAGATGGCAAGTGGCCAGTGGGATGGGAATCCCGCTCGCCGCAGCTGTCTTCTGCATGCTGCCACTCTTCACGTCTTCCACCGGAGACATCCGTAAGTGCTACTACATTATTTGTTACTAGCAGTTTTGGTTTCACCTACGTAGTTCCCGTTTCCGTGGGAACACGTGAATAAATATAGTCTATGTTACTCAGGGATATTCTAGCTTTCCATTGGTGAAATAATTTTTAAAATCGGTTTAGTAGTTTTTGAGTTCATTCGTAACAAAGATACAAAAATTCAAATATGTAATCTTTATAATATTACTAGTGGTTCTGCTCGGTTTCACCTGCGTAGTTCCCACTCCCGTTCGAATACGGGAATAAAACAAAACCTATGTTACTCAGGGATATTTTAGCTTTAATTGGTGAAAGAATTTTTGAAATCTGTCCAGTAGTTTTTGAGTTTATTCGTAACAGAGATACTAACATAGAAATCTTTCCTCTTTATAATATTATAAACAAGACTTATTTTCTTAAGTTGTACCTCAGCGACTTCGCTTGGATTGGCGAATTGAAAATTGCATTAATTGGACTTGTAAATTGTAATTGTAAATCAATTGTGAACATTAATTACGTAAACTCACAATAGCAGTTCATCGTCTCATTGCCGCTTTACTAAAAGCAACTGCGACCTAAAACATTGTTACATTGATTAAACATAATCGATTGCGATTGTCATTAATTAACGCAATTGATTATATCTGAACCGCTATACAAATGACGATTTTGTACTAGTCCTAATACGTTTCCTCTAGTAAAACTGCTTTTGGGCAGATGATAAAAACTCATTTCACTGCCTAATCATCATACAATTCTTTTATGTACCTACAGTCAAGATAACAAGGATTGACACATTGGACTTTGTTACGTTCTTATTACAATCGAAGTTCTTATTAGAAGTCAGACTCGTACTACAAGTGTAAAGCTTCATGTGCTCTTGGCTAGGTACTTGTCAAGTACAACAGCCCCATGATGCCAAAGATTGCTATTAGTACCGACTTAGCTTAGTATTTACAGTAAATAAAATTTTATCGTGATTCGAGATCGAGGTCCATTGTCAATATTAAGGTAGTTTATTTTAGTTATTCTTCTCATAAAACCGATTATCGTAGTCAAAGAAAATATTTACGCCTACATACAAACAGTTAATTGAGTAGATAATAAAAGGTGTATTTATTTTTCTATTACGATGTTTTTTCACAAACTCGGTCTGTCGCAGTGTAAACAAGGTTTAATTTAGGTACATAGTATAATAATTTGTTAGTGTTGCGTAAATACATTAATTATTAAAACCCCGAAACACCATCTACATCTGCTGACTGCATGCAATAGTCACTGAACATACTTATTTGAAACATTACCCCTATGGTGAAATCAGATAAAAATATTTCAAGTAGGGTCAATTGTATTACGAGTTCGCGTTTTAGCGACAGGCCTTGGAATCGGTAAATCCGCGCTTAGACGCTTTTAGTAACTTAAAGGTAGTTACTCACTGAGAGCATTTTGCATGTAATATAACAATCAATTATTAAAGGCGAAAATACATTACAAAATCAGCTTACTGTAGTGTAACCGCTATACGCTAGATGTCGAGCAACGCATTGGATATACGTTGTGAACATTGAAAGGTATTAGGTTTTTTGTTATCGGGGGAGATTATGTCAGACTTAGCAGCCTAGCACTACAATACCGACTGAAATCCCTGGAGTATTTTTCCTCACCGCTTTGGATCTGGCTGCCTCCTCGAAGAGGGTCCTATCTCATAAGGCTCCCCATACCAGAAAAAGACCTCTTAAGGCTGGGTGGGCCAGCGGAGACCGATTTTAGTGATTTTTAAAATCATCTAAGACACAGAAAATAGGATTTTAAATTCTGAAAAAAAGCTATATATAACTTAAGGACATAGTCTAGTCAAAGTCGCATTCAGTTACACGATCTGATGAACTTCACTCGATAGAAAAAAATCACGAAGTTACCCATTTTTACTTTGTTTTTTCTATGTCATGACTGAACTATTGATATTTTACATTTGTTTTTGTAATAAGCTAAAGATACTCAATATTTCTAAACAAATTCGCAGAGTTTGACTTGATAAAATGATTTTTACAGTCACTATCATGAAATACCTACAAAATGCACGAGCCCGGTGACTTGGCTGGCGTGTTCAGTTGCGCGCTGGCGCTTACTAAATGCATACTGCCTACTCACTGAGCAAGCAATCTCTACTTTACAACTGAGGTCACGCGGATCCAGAGGGGTAACTTTGGCGCTCAAGCCTTTCCACAAAAAATTCCTGGATCCGCCACTGCGTGAGGTGATGCTACATTCGTGTTACTGCAATGGCGTAGTTGACAGCATCTAAATTAAATTGCGAGTTCTCATTCATTAAAAAGATTATCCCAAAACAACGTATTTCGGTTTTCACTTTACAATTATGGCAAACAAGCAGTGCCACGCGGTTTCACCTGACGTAGTTCCCGTTCCCGTGGGAATACGGAGATAAAATATAGCCTATGTGTTATTCTGATGTTTATGCTATATAACTGTAAAGTTTAATCAAAATTCGTTTAGTAGTTTTTGCTTGGAAGAGGAACAAACATCCATCCATACATCCAGACATCCATATATCCATCCATACAAACTTTCGCATTTATAATATTAGTAGGATTTAAAAATAATAAAACAAACAAAAAAATTGTTGCAATTGAGTACTAGAGACTATGACGTCACGCCTTGCTATTTCAGTACATTTTCCATAGAAAAATTTCGTTTTGACAGATCATAAAAAGTTACTGATTTGACTATTCGTGTCGAACTCACCACTGCAATGTTTAAGGTTGTATCATTATAAGCCTGGAGTGCGATTTTTGAATCTCACTAGTGATATCAAAATCACCAGTGACTAAAATGATCACCGATGACTTTTATTTACCATTACATACCATTTTCCAAAAGCCGTATTTTTGAAAGTCACACGCTTTTTTCAATAAATCGTCGCAATCACAAAATATCACAATCGAGCCCCGGTGCTAATTCTTCCGAAAAACATACTTTGGCACTTTTGGCCGATGTCACATGGTGATTTCAATTACGAGTGGGTGGGGGCACTCGTAAATCGATATCATAGGTATGACAAATGTAAGTCACCGATGAGTTTCAAAAATACGAACTTTCGGAAATCACTCACATCGGTGAGAATTAGTCACTTGGTGAGATTCAAAAATCGACCCCCTGATCTCAATTCACTGACTTTATGCTCGAACCCGAGCTGTCATATTACACGTGAATGCTCCCAATACGCACCCTCCTTTATATATAAATATATACTTAAAGCTTTTTAACCCGATATTTACAAACATTATAACCTTACAGACGACTGAAGGTGTAATAAAAGTCACATTGTCTAAAAGAGTTCACCCGATCGCCCTTTCTTATATCTGTAATTTTGCAGTTCAGCACACAAACAGAATAGTTCAATAAGTGTAATATATTTGAAAGATATTCGTTATCGGAGCACCTATCTGGTATGAGGTCCATATTTCAATATTGATATTGAATTTACTCAGAGTACACATCTCTATATGTCATCTCTTTATTGGCGGTCTTTCAATACTGATATACAGATAGCATTTATTCCACAGGATGTTGCATTTCAACGGTTAGATACCAGATATTTGAAAGAAATATTTTCGGTAATCTATATATATATAAAATGACTGACTGACTCAATGATGAATGAATTGAATTTGACAAAATCCTTTGTTAGTGGATGCCTACACTGTATAAACTATCTATGTACAAAATTTCAAGTCTCTAGACCCAGCGGTTTAGGCTGTGCGTTGATACTTCACCAATCAGTCAGTCAGTTTTTAATTTTTTTTTTAATTGCAGTGGTAGTGTAGACGGATTTTGATAAAATTTGTTATGGAGATAACCCAGTACCTAGGTCAACATCTAGGGTACTTTTTATTTCAGAAAAATATCTCATTCCCACGGTAAAATATATAAACTAGTTCTAAAGAGAAATAGGTACGTACTATTCCGAAACGATTACATCTAGAAACTTGAAATATGGTAGGTGTCCAAAAATCCCTTCATAGCGGTTGCCTCGACTATGTGTCGAGGCAACCGCTATGAAGGGATTTTTGGAAACCCACGGGATCGAGAAAAAACTCGATCAGCGCGTTCAACGCAGCTGCATATGGGCACCCGCTATTTGTTGTGATAAAATTCCACATGCAGGTCTCAAAAATTATTTCACCAATAGAAAAGTTACGTTTTCTGGGACAAATACGGGCTATAATTTTCCCACGGGAACGGGACTGTCGCGAGTGAAACTGCTGCGCGCTGCTAGTATATCTAAATAATAATATTCAGTGACTTTATAAGGGCCGTTATTACCTACAATCGGAATCACAAATGTCTTTATTTGACGTTTCCAACGCGTCCATTGCTCGTCTTACTTTTAGTCCACTGACTGCAATTTCTACGTCACACCCAATTTCCTTCAAAAGAACCCGATTGCGATTGTGAATAGACAATGAGATAGAAAGTCTAGCATTTACGTAATCGGCGACTGCTGTTTTGCAGGTCACCACGGGACTTCCAGAGCTCGGGGGTGGAGGGGGGGAGTGCAGCCGTCCGCTGACGTCACAGCTAACAACTCGGTCAGCAATATCACTGCTCAATTAGGAGGCACGGCTTACCTCCACTGCCTTGTCGGCCATCTCAGCGAAAGAGGAGTAAGTAAACCACTTATAGTATTTAACACTTTAACGTTATCCTAGTGTCGTGGAAAGTATCTTTATTCCGTCATTTTGCGAATCCGTCTTTTTGCGTATCTGATATTTTGCGACGGTTCCGGGCAAATAGTTAAACAACCAAATATTGAACTCTATGTAATTAAAATAAGATTCAAAATCAATGAAAAACTGAAACTGCCTATGCCCGTTAAGGGATTGATTAGTTTGCTGTAAATTCCTTGAGTTAAACAGTTGGAAATCTGTCTCTTGCATGAGAAGAGACAGATTTCCAACCGGGTAAATCAACGAGTAAGTTAAGAGTTTTCAGATATTTTTAAAATTTAGTCTAAAATTAACCCAACGGTGAAGGAGATAGTGCAAGAAACCGCACCCAAACTGTAATATCTCGAGTCATTTACATAAAATTCAAGAACACCTACCACCACCTTTTAAATAACTATCATAGTTCCGGAACGTTTTAAAAATAAAACAACATTACTCAGATTCTCATTATGACCTCTTAAACCAATACTGTTTTATTCCTGCATAGTGACGTAAAAGAACGAATGATTGTCTCATTATAATCCATTCTATGCAATAGCTATTTATTATACTGTGGCAATAGAGAAAATGAGATACAGCTTCATTTTCATATATTAAAGTGTCATCACTATTGCTCCGTGTTCCTCGACAAGCTTAAAGGAAGTTATTTCATTTGATACAAAACTATCACAGACAGTTTAAGCTATATAACAAGCTTCTATGATAAGAACGGTGTATTCATTTAATTTCTTCGGACCATGACGTCTATACAAAGTAAGCTGGTTTTAATATTGTTTAAACTTGCTTTATTTAAGTCTATTTTGGATCACGGTACGAAAGTGATGATGTTATAATATGACAATAATAATAATAATAATAATTTATTACATATTAATAAACTTAGTCTAATTACAATAATGGTTAACAGAGATGAATGAAATGAATGAAACAATGAATCGTCATCTTTTGTAACAGGTCATAGTATGTACGATAAAAGATAATTTCTTTCTGAACTATTGGGGTCTTTCAAGATGGTTGTTGGCTATGACAGTTGTTGCCGCGCTAACGCCTAGTGCGGAAGCACCTTCAATTCACCTTCAATTCACCAAATCAAAGACAACTCGATACGATTGTGGCGTCCACGCATCGCCTGCGCGGTAAAGCTACGTTCTTGCAAAATTTAGTTTAGAAGCTTGTAAATAGAGTTCGTTTTACTATAATATTTATACGATAGAGTGCCTTGAAATCGATGTGCGATGGAAAAGTTTTTTTATAGTCATCAGGATTATAAGAATGCTCTATTTTATTTCACAGCAAGTCTCGTGGATAAGAAAACGCGACTGGCACATATTGAGCTCAGGGAAGTTCACCTACACCAATGATGAGAGGTTCCAAGTAAGTTTTTAATTGAAGTACTTAAGCAAGTATAATTTTAGTTCTTACTCAGCTTACAACTAGGGATTTGGTTATATTTAGGGGGAGATCTTTTTCTGAAAAAAAAAGGCTTGATGCTAAACTAGTTTTTAGTTTGATTTGTAATTCCGTGAAATTCTATAGTTACAGAATGTTGAGACAATAATAATGTTTTATTAAAAGGAAAGAGTAAGGCGGGTACTACTAACTGCCTTTGAGTTTCTTGCTAGTTATTCTCGGGGTACTACATTTGGAAACAGTAACTCGTCGGTGGAGATGGGCTGCTGTTTACATTTAGCCAATCTTCAGAGACGAGCTTAGAGTGCCTTGTTATTAGACTATTGACTTTTCTAAGTGTAATTTTTAATTACCTAAATAAAATTAAAACATTTTCTTTTTCATTTTTCACTAGGTACTGAAATGACAGCTGTCAGAATTGCAGAAAAATAAAAATTCGACTACATAATTATGTTTGTGCAGCTATTTCACATCGTCAATTATGGTTAAGTATCTATTTAAAATTGTTGTAAATAATAATTGAAAATTAAAAGTAAACAGACCAATTATAAATTTTACAAAACATCTGTATAATAATAAGTTATTCAGTTAATTTGACAGCACTTTATTTGGAGTTGCCCAACCGCATAATTAACGCTTTCAATGCAGCACTTTACTGTTATCGCGATCTGTTAATCGTATTTTGTGGTGGAAATTCAATGGAAATACGAAACTGGATTTAGTTTAGCCATCCATAGCTATTCAAATAACAATAATTAGGTGCTCATCATAATAAACCGATGAATGGGGTAGTTGATTTGAAATTATATTGCAAGTAGCATATTTAAAAAATATGAAATAAGAAACTTTTTATTCGGCTTAATACTTAAAAAAATGCCGAAAGGGCAAAGGACAGCTCAGCATAATGCCACAGGCTGGGCTGAGGCGCTGATTTTCAGCCGCAGCCGTCAATGAGGCCAGATGACCACAAACAAATAAACAATTACAAATATTGTATTTTATAACTTATTCTACTTTAATTTAAATATAATTTTGTCTTATATTAATTAAAAATTCATCACATTTTCTATTCGACAAATCATAAAAAGTAAAAGAAGTCTAGATCATTTAAAAATTCTTGATACTTACGACTCAGTTGATACGGGAGTGCTATTTACACGTTTTTAGTGATTTTTAGATTTATTTTTTTACACTTTTTCATGCTTTTAAAAATATCCTAAATTCGAATGTTTCAAGTACCTACAAGTAACTTTCATTGGCTAGCTGTGTGATTTTTTCAAGGTTGTGGAGCATCGTTTTCTATATAATTCTATTACAATCCCGACCCTCGATTGCCGAAACCGGTCCTTAATCAAATGTTGTAGTTTAATTGAATCAAACTTAATTTTGTCTATGATAGTTGTGGGCTGAGTTGGCTCTAAAAAGCAAAGAAAAAAACGGTTTTATTTAAAGAGAAAAATGTCCAAAGTTTAATGCTAGGATTCTATCTGCCAGTATCGGCCTCACCTATCGACCGATATTTCGACGCGTTCTCGGAATTGTGTGTCGGACGATTGTCATTTGTTATTTATGCTATCAGTATATTCTACAGGTTATCAGTACCGACCGGCGAAACCGGCTGTTAGGCAAATGTGAATGGGATTTTTTTTTTAAACTTCTATAGTAACTACAATGATGGTTCCACAGTTTTGGTGTCATATTATTACGAAATGCTCAGAATGATATCACATAGTAGATAACAAGCATTTTTTTCACTATTCTTATTTTGGTCCCAACTTTGTATGAAACTCTCTTTTCAGAAAGAGAGTTCTTTAAATTGTGTTTAATTGAATTCAATTAAATTTATTCAATAACAGTAACTCTGTGTGTGAACTTAATATAGGTATCTAACAAATGATCAAAGAAAATTAAATTTCATCAAACATCAATTTCATAAAAAGTGTTCATTACTTACCTACATAATATATGGGTAATAAATATTTTTTTAGGTATTACATGGAGAAGGATCGGAGGATTGGACGCTGCAAATAAAATTCGTGCAGAAGAGAGATAACGGCACATATGAATGCCAGGTGAGTACAAATTTTTTTTCATTTTGCGGTTTGACCAACAAGAAAAAACTATAATTTAAAGATTTTGAGTTTATTCAAGTTGATCGAGTCAAGTTTTAATAGCTATGAATGTCGCAGAATTATTGTAAAAGCCGTGTTGTCAATCATCTACATTTCATACTTTTTTATTTTTATTTGAGGTAGTACTTGTCCACCAACGGTTCAAAAGATACATGTGACAAACAAACGGACAGACAATGGGGGCCTTAGTAATAGGGTCCCGTTGATACTCTGTGGGAACACTAAAAAATCTTGACTTTTACTACACTTTCTTTGTAAGGGGTTTTTCTTTCCCAATTTTGAGTTGAGTCCTTAATAAAAGCATTTTAGTGAACCAGAGGGACTGTCACGGGTCACCACATGCGGGCCGAAAGGCATGACATGTACTATCACCCAACGTTATGCCTGGTACACCTAAGGATCATTTTTTCAAGTAGCTACATTTTCCTACATCGGTATAGTGACGAATACAATTGAGTTGAGTAACAATGACAAATACAAAAAAAAAACCTCTAAGTTTATGACGAATGAATGCAACCAATCAATGGAACGAAATGAAAAGAAATGGTGTTATCGGTTTCAGATTGCTTAGCGGTAATTAGGAGCGGGGTCAATAAAAACTTGAGCTTTCAAGCGAAAACTATTCCAAGAAGAAGAAGTCATTTATTTGCTAGAATATCTGCCAGTTCTGCCACACAGGATGGCGTGCAAAATTTTAATTTTAACATGAATTAAAACAAATAAAAATTACATAATCGTTTTAATATTATATGAGTAAATTGATCATAAGTATACATTCATTAACAGAGTAAAACATTTATTTAGCAAGAATACATGTAAACTTTATTAAAAGAACTTGTATTTAGGTAATGTTGTAAACATATTTGGTAAATGGTTATATATTTTGATTGCCATGCAATAAGAATTTTTTATTGTATACTTACCTATAGGTTTTGTGGTGGTCGTAGTATTTTTTTTGCGATATTCTTCTCTCAGATTTCTACTCCTAACTTCACCATGGAAATAACTTATTATTCACATGTACAAATATGCATCCAAATTACCAAGCGGAACTTTTGTCAATAGTACCTAATTAGGGTAATCCCCCGCATCGGTCAGTTTGTGTTGACTAATGTAAATCAGCCTTATTTTATATGCTTTTGATCCGAGCTCTAATAAGTAAATATAGGTGTTATACTAGTGGCCCGGGCATACGCCCATATAACTACTTAATAGCCGTAAAAATGTATATTCAAACCATCCAGGGACCCACTCAAAATACACACAACATCTCATCCAAATCAGTCCAGCCGTTTAGGAGTCAGATGTTTGTCACCTGTAGGTACACGTACAGACGAATCCTACTAATATTATAAACGTGAAAGTTTGTATGTAGGTATGGATGTGTAGATGTATGGATGTTTGTTCCTCTTTCACGCCAAAACTACGGATTTTGATGAAACTTTACAGTTATACCTATAGCTTATAACATCATAATAACACATAAGGCTATATTTTTTTATTGCATATTACATATCATATTACTCGTATTCTATTCTTTCTCTTCTATCTACACTAATCTGCACTTCCACATCTACAGTGATATTATAAAAAGAAAAGAGTTGTGTTTTTGTAAATTTATAATTTAAATTTTAATAAGATATAGACCTACCTAAATATATATCATGTCTTTACATTACCAACCCGAGTAACGTGACGCATCAGTCACAATGAGCGAAATCACGTGACACGTCATAAGTCACGTGCGCACAAAGCTTCACCGTCACGTGTCATGTTACGACTTATGATAAGGTCTGAGGGCGAAGACAAGGGACTTTTTATCACGTATTGTGAATTATATATGTATAATCATAATTTCTATGGAATCGACATAAAGCTGTAAAGCACTTTTCTTCTGGGCTGAGATCGATTATGTAGTCGATACTGAACAAACTAATTTCAGGAATACAAATTGCAAAATGTGTGTGTTCTATTTTCAAAACGCTAGCCGCGCACGTCAAGTTCTTTCCAGTTCTCATGGGAATAATGCGCAGAGTCCTTATTTCCCTGTTACGCATATAATAAATACATCCTTCTTAACTATGGTATATGTGGCGCCTTTTTCACGACTTGATATACAGATTTTTGAGCCCATAACTTATTTTTATCCGAATAAAATTTAGGTACCTTATGTAAATGAGAGCAGTGATAGCCCGAACGGTTAAAGAGCTGGCTGAAAATCAGTGAGGCTCGGGTTCGAATCCAATGAGTTTTTCAAAAACTTACGTACATATTTATCACTAGCTCGACGGTGAAGGAAAACATCGTGAGGAATCCCGAATGTTTAAACAGACCCGGTCCGGCGATGGGCTCACGACCTATCACGTTTAGGGGTCCAATGTATGTCGTGAAATGTGGGTATATACAGTAATGGAATACCTCTGCCTACCCCCTCGGGGATAAAAAAAGCGTGAGATTATATTTATTATATAAAATGTACCTTATATTAGTCGAGAATAATGTAGCTTCAAATTAGAGTAGAATTTTTATAATCAGCGCAATAGTTCCAGAGATTATACCCACACAATTTCACCCTTTTACGATATGAGTGCCCGCTCTTGACCTCAATATTATAGCGTAGAGGTCAAAGACATCCTGGACAAGCAATGTAGAGGCTCTGCTGGCAACGTAACATCCATATTATCTTAAAAATGTATCGCAATACCCTCGCCCCAAAGGCTTGCATGCGGAATAATTTGGCTCAGCGAAAGCATGAATATTTTAATCCTACACGAAACTGGCACGTAGGGGGCGGGGCGGACTGACACCATTTACACTTACACTAACTAATCGCAAGAAACAAAGACTGTCTCTAGACAAGTGACAAACGGATATTTTATTCTTTTTTTAAACGCTCAGAATACTCACAGAAAACTGGACAATTGTGAATTGGAACGCACCGGGTTGTGTTCTGTAGGAACTATATGAAATAACCCATCCCCGATTTCAATTTTAAGTAGAAAAAAGTAATTCATATTTGAGCCTCTCGCGGCGCAACGTCTCCCCATTCTTCTAATCTTCTTTTTACTCTACAGTGTGAGTTGCAATAAATTGTTATAACTAGTTCTATTTCGGAGTTCGTATTTAAGTATTTCTTATACTTATTCAGTTCAGGATCCTTTGCCCGAGCACGACTTACATGGCTTAGGTACAGTCAAGAGCAAGTCAAGCTTGACACTACCAGTTTAAGCTGAGCTCTGGTTTATACTGCGCGCCATAGAAAACAGGGCCGGGCAAAGTCCAAAGTGTCAAGCTTAGCGTGCTCTTGACTGTACCTACTTAACTACTAACAATAATTTTATAATTAACATCATTGTGTGACGCCTGTACGTATTACCATTTTTACAAAAGAGAAAAAAAAAACTATGATGAAGTAATTGTTTCCTATATGGGTACCTAGCTTTAAAAATAGGAAAAGGTAAATAAACATAATACCCATTATACGCCAGTGTATTTTTCGACCCTCATGTCAGGTTGTGAGCCCATAGCCCGAACGGGGTGCTTTCTAAATTACACTCTAATTGCCTGCGCAGACGACGGACTTTGTCCCCGTATTTTTTTGTCCGCCAAAATAGAACGCTTACAACTGTATCGAGTAACGCACACGAGGGATAAAAAGTATGGCGTACAAAAAGTCCCCCGAATAATCGCGGACACCGACGGGCGGTAGAGGACAAAAAGAGACGGACATATTTTTTTACGATTGGGGGGACTTTGCCCTCCGGGGACTAAGTCCGTCGTCTGCGCAGGCTATAATTCTTGGGTTTGCAGATTTCCTAACAGTGTCTTCCTGATATTATTACTTTTCTATTTTCTTGGGCTCTATGAATGTACGCACCCTCACAAATACACGAGTAAATTGATTTAATTCCGTAGTTCAGTTGTTGTCGATACTATTTAATTATTTATCTACGCAAGTACTCGTTTGAAATACCACTTCTACCGACTAATAATATATCATTTAAGGCGCTAAGTGAGGCTATGATTAACTTATCAGGCTATTTTACTAGACAATGAGAAGGAAATTAAAATAAAACCGGCCAAGCGCGAGTCCGGTTCCGAAACTTTTCTGACCGTACGTCTTTCTGTAATCTGTGTATAGCATATTTTTTACTAATTTCTTAAATATCGTGATACATAGAGAAGTTTTTATTTTTTCTGCAATATACTTGTATACAAAATCTTAAGGTTCAAATCCTGGCATGTATCAATGAGTTTTTAAAACATACGTACATATTCATCACTAGTTCGACGGTGAAGGAAAACATCGTAAGGAAACCCGCAAATCTCAGAATTAATTCTGAGGAGTTTTTGTGAGTTTTTTTTTATTTCCACAATATAATTTTCCTACTGGGGAGGCACTGTAGGCAGAGACAATAGACTGCCCTTACTACGAACCAGAGATCGACGAGATCTGCCATAATCACTCTTGCTTCATCCACATCCATCAAACTCATGCATGCTCGTCGTTCAAAAAACTAGTAACCTTAATAATTTCAGATTGAGATAGGGAGGAGGGGGGATAACATTAGCAACGGGTCGACGTGAATTTTTGCTAATTATAATTGGAAGACGTGGAAAGTGATATAATTGGAAGACGTGGAAAGTGATATAAGCGAAACGCGGAAAGACAAAAGCTATTATTCGATATTTGAACATCAGAAAACACTCGTGTCACCTCTCGTAAATATCTAAAAGGTACCCTCTCGTTATGAGAGATGATGACAAACAATATAGCCAATTTACACGAAAGAGAACCGGATTGGTATTTATCCTGCGAATCGAATTTATCAAAGCTCAAACGTAAGCCTGACGAATCCAATACGAAAATTTTAATTAACGCCGAAATGGAAACGAGCCCTTGTGTCGTCGGGCTTAATATTAAAAAATTTACTCCAAAATTGGATTATTTTACGTAGCTCTATACCTTTTGATCGTTTTATTCATCTCGAATTAGACCTTTTTTATCCCACCGAAATTATGAAAATTTTTGCTGCAGAAATAAAAATTGAATTGCGAACTGTAATCCTTTTTTTGAGGGTCCGTGATTGATTGTAACTAATTTTAGGCTTGAATAAAATTGTGGTTGTTATTTTTATGTGGTCTGGTCATGGATGATGATTAGGATGGTATTTAAGGCGTAAAAGGTTGCGAATCTGTGGACTCTATATTTCCAAACTCTACTTCACTCTACACCTTATTCAAAATATGTCTTCAAAATATTTTCACAACTCAACCGCCATAGCGATCTTCATCGAATTTAGCAGAAAATAATAAAAAAAATATTGAACACAATTCACAAAAGCTTATTCAGTCCCAATCTAGACAGAGCCTGTACTATTGGGTACTAATCAACTGATAAACTTATATAAATATATATTAACCATTAAATAACTGATATCTTGAGAAAGATAAACATTTTATCCCGGAAAGCGAACGAAGTCACGAGCGACTAGCTATCGCTCGTGACTTCGTTCGCTAATGCAAAACTATAAGAAACCAATGTCTGTAAATAAAATTGAGTTCCATACAAATCAACTCTCTAAGAAGATATACAATTCATTGTTAGCGGAGCGAAGTTTTGGATAATCTCTACTTTAATTAAATCCTTTTATACTAGCCGCTCATCAACAGCCATCGATATAAGGACTAATAGATAATGCCTTGCTGTCTCAGCGGTGAAAAAATTCACCATGAAGAAATCCGGCCACAATATTGGTTTATAGACATGTGTGGCGCCTAAAAACACACGTGAAAAATAGGTAGTGTCAGCTACAGAATACCTGTGCCGACCCTCCTGAGAGAAATGCGCGATCATATTTATTGTTGCACATTTGAGTACTCACAGCAGCAGCTCCCATCCTTGTGCCATTGTGAACTTACGAGTAGGTACATCAACTTGCAATGTACCTATGTTTGTTAAGGTGGAATCTAGCTGTTCAATTTTAAAGCAAACATCTACAACTGCTGCTGAAATTTTGTGTACACGCGTTTGGATGAAAATGCATGCTTAGCTGTGTGACGTCATTCTCAATCCAACATGGCGGCGAACTAGTTATTTTTATGCACTCCTACAATATTGATAGTAAATTAAAGGGCTTGCTGAGAATAATTCGAAAAAGCTTGTGGATAAAACATTTTTAAGCTATTGCATAGCTTCTATCGCGGGCCTTGAGCGCGGGGACCGAATCCAGAAATTCCGTAACGAAAAAAACCTCACGCTCCCCACTCCGACGGGCACGGAGGTCCGAGTCCGAGTCCGAGTCCGAGTCCTAGTCCGAGTCCGAGTCCTAGTCCGAGTCCGAGTCCGAGTCCCAGTCCGAGTCCGAGTCCGAGTCCGAGTCCGAGTCCGAGTCCGAGTCCGAGTCCGAGTCCGAGTCCGAGTACGAGTCCGAGTCCGAGTCCGAGTCCGAGTCCGAGTCCGTGTCCGAGTCCGAGTCCGAGTCCGAGTCCGAGTCCGAGTCCGAGTCCGAGTCCGAGTCCGAGTCCGAGTCCGAGTACGTGTCCGAGTACGAGTCCGAGTCCGAGTCTGCAATAGCTTTACCGCGGCAGTCCCCGAGTGCCACACGTCTTTTTTTTGTACTTTTAATTTATTACCTATACAATCCATCATCATTTTGTTTCAGTTTACTATAAATTCCCCCTTCCTTTCTAAAAGATGCCCTTTTCCCCCATTATTGCTAGCGTTTCAAATAAAACTATCAATGTAATCCATTATTTTAAGCAGGCTTTTGCCGGGCGCGTCCGCCAAACGAAACTTACTAAACGACAAAATTTTGTTACCACACTATCAATGGGTGAAACTTTAGGATCATCGGCAGTCCCTCCGTGCTTGACATGAACTATATTGAGCAACCCAACTCTATTATGCCCTATGACGTCACTAGTAGGCCAGTCACGTCCGCGCCTGATTGTTTTGTGGGCCCTCATGTATAACACATTGTTTCTTGTTGCCTTTATTTACCTAAGCTCTCTTTTTATAGACATCCCCTATAGGAATTGATATCTGTTTTGTGTATCTGAGTTGAGAGGGATTAAATGATTGCTGCTATAGATATTGTGTAACCTACTGAGTGGGTCTAGAATAGAGATGGCACGAATAGTAATTTTGCCGAATACCGAATATCAGGCCACGTTCTTTGCCAAATCTCCGAATATTCAGAAACCGAATATTCGGCGCCGATTTTAATTTGTTATACATTTTGGGGGTGATATGTTACGAGCTCTATTACTGCAGAGCTTGCAGTGTGGTTGCAGTACGAGCGCGTACGTGAGTGGGTGGGACGCATTTGTTTCATTTTTTCCCCTCATTTATCATATTAACATAAACAAGACAAGACATTATGATACATAGCATTTATGCACCACTAAGGTTTGCTTAATGCTATCAACAGTCCACATCGGCACTAAATAAAGATAGCAAAGTATATACTAGCATACAGATATAGGAATCGATGGGTGCACTTATGAGCCATTGACAGTTCTACAGGAAATAAGTCTTAAAGGTAGATTTAATACATTTACGAGAAATTTTAATACGCAAGTCCGATTTTGCCAGTTAATCGTGTCACAACACGCATTATTTGTAAATTTTGACGTCAGATTGTGTCACTATAATAGTCTGTAAAAGAAAGTGTTGCCAAAAGATATTGCTATATATTCGTCTAAAGCCAAATATGGCAGCGTCTAGGCTTAAATCGCATTACTGAGTAATATGTGTGAATGTGTCTCGTGAAATGTGGGTATATCCAGTAATGGAATACCTCTGCCTACCCCCTCGGGGATGAAAGGCGTGAGATTATATTATTATTATTTATATATATTATATATTATTATATATATATTATGTGTGAATTTTTATAATGATTTTGGTATTCGGTTTTCGGCCGAATATCAAATATTAAAAGGCCGAATAGGCCGAATACTGAAAAGGAACCGAATATTCGTGGCATCTAGTCTAGAACACTGAACGCTATTTAGAAGAACGCTACCTAGTTCCAATGATATTTTAAATGTTACTCTAATTAAAATAATACTAGACGTTACATTATGTGTGACAGACGATAATTAATAGTTAGATAGTTACATTTTGAATCAGAATTACGAAGTATTTTTTTATTTATGCTATTCGTAATAAGCAGGTATAAACGATTCAAAATGAAGTCAGTTTATCTTTGACATTTTTATATTGCCATATTTGATCATAGATACGTAGCTACATTAGTTCATCTCACGCCCTTTTTTATCCCCGAGGGGGTAGGCAGAGGTATTCCATTACTGGATATACCTACCCACATTTCACGAGATATATTGGACCCCTAAACGTGATAGGTGGTGAGCCCATCGCCGGACCGGCAGACGTATTCACAGAGACTCGATACCGTTTCCGTTCGATTCGAGTCGAATCTATCGACATCGGAAACGAATCTATCGAAATCGGAAACATCATTTCAGCTAATTGCTGTCCACTGCTGGACAAAAGCCTCCCCCAAGGAGCGCCAACTGTCATATGTGACATAGATAGTTTCCGATGTCGATAGATTCGTTTCCGATGTCGATAGATTCGAGTCGAATCGAACGGAAACGGTATCGAGTCTCTGTGAATACGTCTGCTGGTCTGTTAACACATGTCTCAGAATTAATTCCGAGACCTGCGGGTTTCTTCAGGATGTTTTCCTTCACCGTCGAGCAAGTGATAAATGTGTTCATATAGAATATCACCATTCTACGAACTTATACGGGATTTTTAATATTTTGTAAAAAAGCTTTCGTATTTTCTTGTCGTCCTAAACACAGAAATTCGGGACAGATTCGAGACCATATTTTATCATCTATATTCGTCTGTCTATGTAACTCACTTCGCATTGTTTATATCCACGACAAACACCCAAATGTTCTGGTTCCAATTTGAGAAATCCATAAAAAGGCCCGTTCCATATCCGATACGAGATAACGAAAATAGTTCAGAGCTGAATGTTTAAAAGCAAAAGGCAGGATTGTATGCAGATGATATCGTCCTATTTACATAAGGAAAATGATTTCGCGTATCGAGTGGCCGTTCGGGAGTTTTTGTTGCGATATAGAGTAAAAAAATCCGCCGCTTCTGGAACACTAACAATGGAAAGGCTTGGTGTCGGTCTATTTTAGGGTATTAGGAATTTATGGGCCGGATTTTATATGGATAGCTTTTATTCCAAGGATACTAGATACATTTTCGAATAGTCTATAGCGTCCAGTTACCTACTTATGGTAAATGTAATAATGTTTTTGTAAAATAATAATGTGATAAAAATGTGTAGCAATTAACTACTAAAATTATAAACTGTTGGGGAAGTATTCAGTACATTTTGCATAATATTTTTCCTTTTTGACAGATGATAAAAAGTTACTGGTGTGATTAGGCATTCAACTATCCTATCAATTCTTATGTGGATACTAGGACACCTAGAAAAGCTCCAGCAGACGGATTTTTCAAATAGCGTCTGCAAGTTTTCAATATTTCATAAAAAACAACCTACCTATACAGTGCGTAACGCACGATAGCTGTTATGGAACTATTTTATTTAAAGTCAGCTTTGCCCTGTAATACATAGTAGGTACAATCAATAGTATTACAGTCAAATCTTCGGAATTTATAATCGTTTGATCCTTGCGTGTCATGCGTGCCGTGCAGTTTTTAGCTAGTGCACACGCTTAAACTTTTATAAGGTACCTACCCAATAAATTATACAACGCGTAACGGAATAAGCGCAATTCCTTATACACCCCAATTAGTATATTAATATCTAACCAATTTTCTTAAATAAAGTGCCATAATAGTAAGATTTCCGTAGGTAGCACTAAATCAGCTATGCTAATTCATTTTTCGTAAAAATTTAACACATCAAAAATAGCTGAAATCGATTAAGTAGTCAAAACTGAACAAACTAATTTCAGGAATTTCGCTTATTCTTTTACATATTGTATAATATGCAATTATTTCCGTAATTCCAGGTATCAACACGTACGGGGATCGTCTCGCACTACGTGAGGCTACAAATCGTGGTTCCCGAAGCCTTCATCCTGGGCTCGGGGGAGCATCACGTTGATTTGGGCAGCGTCATACACCTCATTTGTATCGTGGAGAAGGTAAATTAATATTTCTAGAAGTATCTTCTGTTAGGAAATAAAATATCGATTGGAGCAACTCTATTGGAACTACGTCTCTATGCGTGACGTCACGAGGAACTGTCAACTATCCCGCGCATTGTGTCTGACGAGCTAGGCTGTAGCGCGTACCTATATAGTTAATTGATATAAATGTTTGCCAGAGGGTCTGAAAGTCTGTAGCTTAATAATAAACCATAATATGAAAGACTATCGCGTTATTAATTAATTATAGTAATACTACTATCTACTCATAATGAGATCTGCGGCACCAATCTGCTTCAAGACCCTATGGAGGGTTTATTAAATGAAAGTGATCTCAGGGACGCAACACAATACAGTGGGATATAAAAAATACACTTATAAACGTCAATAAGTAATCTATTAACAAGGCACTCTAAGCGCGTCCATGAAGATTGGCTAAATGTAAACAGCCGCCTATCTCCACTGACGAGCTCGTCATCAACCCGTACTGCTGAGGTGAGGGTCTTTCCTCACACATGAGGAAGTAGGGCCACCAACGAGTTGCTGGTTTCAAATGCAGTAGGTACCCCGAAAAGAACCAGCAAGAAACTCAAGGGCAGTTCGTTTTAATCTCATGTCTTACCTTACTTACTTACATTATGGTTTACAATAATAATTTTGATTAGATAATAAATTAAAAAAAATAAGTCTGAACAAATAGCGTATAGTCGGTTAATCCCATGCATGTTGATCTAATAAATAGTCTGTAATCAAATATAAGTACCTAATATTTCAGTAGGTAGGTAGGTACATAATAATACAAGCGCGAAATATATCCAGCAAATTATAGATTTATCTACTCCTCTTGTAGGTTGATTCATTTACGCTCACTACCAATTCGCTTTATTCCACTTTCGGTATGACATGTTTACAGCGGTAACATACGTTTTATGATCTCACGAAATAATCGTAAAAATCGCTGGTTTTATTTTACTCACGTACGGTCGGCAGGCCGGCGATACAAGGAATGAATGGGGTACTTGGTACATGAAAAGTGTACACTTTATAAAAAATATGTAGCTAGAATCAGTGAAGGAAATAACCATCCGTACCTAAGCTCGGCTTATAGCGGCTGATTTGGTAATCTAAAATAATCCATCTAATCCAAAGAGATTTAAATAACTATAATAGGACATAGAGGGGACAAAGCGAGGAAAATTTGAAGCCAAAAGTTATTCCAAGTGGAATAAGTCTAGTACAATTTCGACCGAATGACAGCTCCCGTTCATACTAACTGACATGACGCTTGAACTTCAAACATGCTTCAAAGTTTTGTATGAAAATATTCCCAATGCCCCCTCTATGTCCTATTATATTTTAATCTCTTTGATCTAATTCCTACTTTAATATTATTAAATGCGAATGTCTGTTTAATGTTTTCACTTCGAAACTTCTGTGCTGATCATGTTCAGGCAGAGAGATAGCTTGTCTCTATTGAAACTTGAGTAGGTAAAATAGTGGAGCAAAGCTAATTTTCATTACAACGCGTCACAGAATAAGCGCAATTC
Source organism: Ethmia dodecea (assembly GCA_963855545.1). Taxonomy (NCBI): domain Eukaryota; kingdom Metazoa; phylum Arthropoda; class Insecta; order Lepidoptera; family Depressariidae; genus Ethmia; species Ethmia dodecea. The sequence goes on along the minus strand of OY979456.1, from coordinate 11,550,361 downwards.
CGCATACACCCCAATTAGTATATTAATATAGAAACAATATGATGCATTAGTAGAGTAATTCGGGTCATGAGCACGCACTTTACCTCTTTAAAGCACACCAAAACAAAACTAATCAATTATTAGGAATGTGATAGTCTTCAGATAACGTATTTAATGCTTTAGTAAATACATATATTTATGTACATGCTAAATCCATAGTTTTGTTAGAATTAAATACTAAAGAGGCTCGGTCAGAATGCGAACCTTTGATCCCTAATGTGGGTAACAGTACGCAGTCTGGCGGGCAAAAGTTCGCATATGGTGTAAGTGAACGCGTCGAATGAAATTGTGGAAAATGAATTAAAAAACACCCTACGAAATAAAGATGTGTTTTATTATACACATTAGGTAACAACTACTAAACTATTTTTCCTGATAAACGACAAAGAAATTAATCAATAAATAACGACGTCGACGTTCTATTTTATTTTGCAATATGGCAAGGTTTAGTATTTTTCTACTTTCCATTTACTGTCATTAACTTATACACCAATAATACTAATACTTATCTTGAAATAATAGTAATAATATGAAAATTATATTACGAAATTTTGCAGTAAGGTAAGAGTTTGCGTGTGTTCTTTAGACCCCGCTCTCTTACCCCACAGGACTACTTTCTGACTATTTCGCCTACATAAAAATGTACTTTAGAGATAACCTAAAATTTTCATTCGCTAACAATAGTGCATTAATAGAGTTGTACCGTAAAAACTACTTAACACGTTATTATTATTGTCCTCGAGGCTATAAACTTTTCCACAGATTAAAAATCTATCTGTCAAACACCGAAAATCATACTTTTTAGTTTTTTTTTCGACCACGACGCCTCAAAGCAACCTAAAGCCTGGCTCCAATATGGCCGCTCGCGCGCCTCTGATTTTGTCATATACATGCCCGCTGTCCCTTCATTCCCCGCAGAGATCTGAACACTGCGATCTCTAAAGCTTGGGTCCCACGGTCCGTAAAATCGCGGATGCACGCAGACCAGCTCGCACGACGCACCGTGGGACCGGCCTCGTCCGTGATAGCACAGAACGTCTGTGGCGGTGCGCCCGTATCCATCGTGAGTCGGTAACTTCAAAGGTGCGCTCTTCTCTCTCTTTCTTTCGCTTTGCATTATGACAACATAAAAACATCTACACACACCGACACGCACCGTTGGACCGGCCCTGCCTGTGGTGCGTCGCCGTCCGTGCTCGTCGGCTGAGTGTAGCTGATCCGTAGAATAGCGGACCGTGGGACCCCAGCTTTACCCGCCGCGTGCTCTTACCCCGAATGACTCTACTTTAGTTTTGTCTAACTAAATTTCTTAAATAAAGAGCAATAATAGTACGATTTCCATAGGTAGCGCTAAATTCAGCTATGCTAATTCATTTTTCGGAACAAATTTACACAATAAGTATTTTAAAAATAGCTGAAATCGATTAAGCAGAATTAGGCTAAAGAGCATAAACCGTCACACTTTAGGATATTATAATTCTAAGTAGGTATTATAGGCTTTGTGAACAGTCACGTGTCTGGTGGACAACTAAGTATTACGACTGATACCAATTGTTTTCGTTCACGGAAAGCCACGCACAACACGCATAGCTCTTATGAAACTTTATTTTATGGGGTAATTAATCAATGCATGATATTAACCCATTTTGCCTAAGAAGCGTATAAGTGTAAGTAGGTATAAGTTGAAGTGGGTCGGGCACATGGCTTATAGAACTAAAAGTCACCATGGGGCAGAAGAAATGACTTACTAAGTAGGGACTTATGTAATTCTCTACTTTGAATAAAACATTTTGACTTTTTGAAGGGTTCGTGAGCAGTGATAGCCCGGACGGTTAAAGAGCCGGCCGAAAATCAGTGAGGCTCGGGTTCGAATCCTGGCATGTACCAATGAGTTTTCCAAAAACTTACGTACATATTTATCACTAGCTCGACGGTGAAGAAAAACATCGTGAGGAAACCCGCAGGTCTCAGAATTAATTCTGAGACATGTGTCAACAGACCCGGTCCGGCGATGGGCTCACCACCTATCACGTTTAGGGGTCCAATATATCTCGTGAAATGTGGGTATATCCAGTAATGGAATACCTCTGCCTACCCCCTCGGGGATAAAAAAAGGCGTAAGATTATATTATTATTATTTATTATAGTGTATTAATCTGGGGGCCTAGTAAAGTGATTTCCAGAAACGTAAGCCGTCGGTCGAATATAATGAAATGTATGGAATGGATTGATTGGCTAAGGTTCAAATCCTGGTATGTACCAATGAGTTTTCAAAAAACTTGCCTACATAATTATCACTAGCTCGACGGTGAAGGAAAACATCGTGAGGAAACCAGCATATATCAGAATTAATTCTGAGACATGTGTAACAGACCAGCGAGCGTATTCACGGAGATTCGATATTCGACTCGGAATCGGAGAATCTGTCGAAAGGTTTCGAGATGGGCTATTCACAGATGTCATATTTGATATAAGGATTCGACAGATTTTCCGATTCCTAGTCGAATATCGAATCTCCGTGAATACGCCCACAGATCCGGGGATAGGCTAGTGACCACCTATCATGTTTAGTGGTCGAATATTCTCATGAAACGTGGGTATTTCCAGAAATGGAATACGTCTGCCTGCCCCCTCGGGGATAAAAAGCGCGAGTTTTTTTATTGGATTGAGTTAATTGCATTTTAATCAACACTCTAAATAAGTTTAGTGACTGACACAGTTCCTAAGAGTTAGTGCGAAAGCCTCCTGCCAAGGGAATAACATTTTCGTTTGCAATTTTGCTAGAACGGCTGATGTGAATCTTAGGGATTTAGACAACATTTTAGAAACAGTAAAAGACAATAGTTAATTTTTATTGTGCTAACATTATTTGAACCTCCAGTATATAAACCATTAGCTTGTTGTTGTGTTAGCTAATGCCTACAATAATTGGAAAGTATTTTGTTATTATTTAGGGTTTTTTGTACATTATTGTACAACGATAACTATTTAGAACATGCAAAGAATAAACGATGTTACAATAATACGTATTATTTTATTTTCTCACCTTAAAAATAATTATGGTAACAAAATAAAATGGAGATCCCAATTTAATTTTGTTGTATGTTTGTTTGTGATAGGCTCTGAAACTAGTACATCGATTTTTAAAATTCTTTCACCAAGCCAAAAAAGCTCACTTCTGGGAACAGCATGGGATATAATTTTCCCAAAGGAACAGGACTCCCTTTCATCGAGTATTTTTTTCCTCACATCTAGTTTTTAAATAAAGTAAAACAATTCGGAGAAATGTTTATTGCATACATGATCACCAAAATTATTTGTACAGTAACTTTAATAACATTGACAAATTTATTATTTACAGTAATATTCTAGATCACTACTCACTATTCATTAATTTTATATAATTAATATTTACATATAATAAACTTTAAAGTTATATTATAACTTACGACTCCGAGTATACTGATCTTCGCTTATATAATATTATGTTATATTATCTAATATAGCCATATTTTTACCATAATATGATATAGTTAATAGGGTAGTGTCATATTTATGATCTGTCAAAATGAAATTTTACTACTATGGAAAATGTACTGAAATAGCAAGGCGTGACGTCATAGTTTCTCGTACTCAATTGCAGCACTTTTTTGGTTGTTTTATTCTTTTTAAATTTGCTATTACTGTAAATTGAAAAACGAAATACATATTTTGAGGTGTTTTCGGATAATCTGTGTTGTCTCTGCCTACCCCTTCGGGAAAAAGGCGTGAGCATATGTATGTATGTATGTTTCGGATAATCTTATTCTAAATTTAATTTCGATGCTGTCAACTACCCCATTCTATAATAGTTTATGGTGAAATCATGGTTTTTGGACTACGTTAAATTGGCACCTATTTATCAGACAGGATGTTACATCACTTACTAACAGTATAGAAAAAAATAGGCAAACCTGTTACTTTTAAAACAAAAATTTCACCATGAGAAGTATTTTAAAAGCCACAAGAACTTAGTTAATTTACAATAAGATCATAGATAACTCGTTTTGTTGTTTATAGGTGTTACGTTTAGGGGTCCAATATATCTCGTGAAATGTGGGTATAATACCTCTGCCTACCCCCTCGGGGATAAAAAAAGGCGTGAGATTATATGATTATTATTAGAGGTATTATCGTGAGGAAATGAAGAACAGTCTATTTCTAATTATCTAATCTTTTTCTAACTAGGCAGGTCATAATTGCGAGTTGTAGACATCATAATTACTCGTATTATTATCCAAGTACTTTTTTTACGACTTCTAAAGCGCATGTCTCACTATTGACAAATAAAAGTTATTTTGAAACATTCCCTACTTTGCGCGGACCGATGTATATCGCTCTTGAAGACAATGGGGATCTAAGTTCATCAGTGGGCGTAAAGAACATAATATGAATTGTTGTACGTGTACAGTCAAGAGCACGTGGAGCTTGACACATTGGACTTTGTAACGTTCTTATTACAATCGCCTTAGAGGTCAGACTCGCACTACAAGTGTAAAGCTTCATGTGCTCTTGACTGTACCCGCATCTGTAAGTTTGTCACAGCAATCAATTACTAAATTTTCAGAGCCCAACCCCCCCTCAGTACGTGTTCTGGTATCACAACGACCGCATGATCAACTACGATGCGACGCGCGGCGGTATCACAGTGGAGACGGAGCCGGGTGCGCGTACGCAGTCTCGGCTCACAGTGCGCGGCGCAACGCTCCGGGATTCCGGCAACTACACTTGCAGCGCTAGTAACACTGAGCCTGCGTCTATACACGTCTTCGTGTCCGAAGGCAGTGAGTAAAAATAAAAATAAAAATTGAAGCGGTCGTTGTCACAACCTGTCGGCGACTGCGTCGATGCCCTGTCAATCGCTAGTCAATCTAGTCACTGTCGTAGCTGGCATTATTTTCTATATGGGCCCGGGCCCTCCCTACTAAAGAAGTTAGCCCATCAATATGTTCCAATGATTAAAAAAAATATTACTTTTTACTCCGGCAGATTTCCGAACTTCTACATTTTTTGTGATGATGTACGGATTATACATACATACATATAATCACGCCTCTTTCCCGTAGGGGTAGGCAGAGACCACTTCTTTCCACTTGCTACGATCCTTACATACTTCTTTCGGATTATTTAGCATTAATAAAAGCATAGGTACTAAATGTTTGGCTACGCGACGGCTGCAGTTACCTCTGTCCTCGTCTATAAGAGCTCTTACTTGTGCCGAAATGTTCTATTGCTCTGAGCGTGTGAAGCGGTATTTATGGACCGATACGACCTTAAGAAGAGAGCGTATTCCCACCTCAAAGGCCGGCAACGCACTTGTGACTCTTGAGTGCGGGCGACAGTAGTCACTTACCATCAGGTGACCCGTCTGCTCGTTTGCCCCCTATACAATATAAAAAACAATAATGACATCCTACTTTTGTTCTACTCTCAATTTCATCCATCCTAAGATTGTCTGGAAGAGATCGCTAAAAGCGATAAGACCGCCCATTGTACTTTAGTTAATGTTGGTATCCATATTGTGTTGTTTTTCGTGTACAATAAAGAGTTATTGTATTGTAATTTTATAGGCAATAAAATGGCGGCAATCTTACGCCGGAATACGAGCGCGTTCCACGGCATCACGACAAGCGCCACCTGCCTGCTGCTCCTCGCATCTGCGCTGGCGCACTTCGGTCTGCGATGACGGCAGACCCGCTCACTCCTAGCTAACAAACCAAGTAGCCACTAAAAGTAGTATGTAGGTATCTTTAACCATGGAACTAGTAATATTACGATTGGAATGGTAATTCATTGAAAATCAAAAAAGAGTAAGACTCATTTGCTATCAGTATCAGGTAACGCGTTGATCTATAAATTTTTCATCAATGAAACCTGACACAATTTTTAAAGTTTTGTTTCTACTAAAATGATAAAATACCTATAGCATGATGTTTTTGAACCCGTCACTAATAAGTAATAATCGATTTAAATCATAGATTTTAAACACATTGCGTATACCTACCTACATTAACATTGTATAGTAAAATAGTATTGGTGAACGTGCCAGCTCTTGTTAATTGACGTGTACCCTTCTATTTCTTCTACAAATGAAAAGACTTGCTATTAAATTACAATGGCCCTGATTCTGCTTTAGAGCGACTAAACTTATTTTAGTTGACTCCTGTCATTTTATTTCTCCTAGAAAAGAAAAGAGACGAGAGATATTTAGTCCTGTCAAATTAAAATTAGTCCTGTCAAATTAAAATTAGTCCTGTCAAACTAAAATTAGTCCTGTCAAATTAAAATTAGGTTATTTTCTATCCCTTGTCTTTTTTTGAGGTAAAACAAAGACAGGACCAAACCGAAATAACTTTAGTCGATGTAAAGAAGAATCGAACCCAATATGGACTTAAAAACTTATTTCCACTGCTTAAGTTTTTAATATTGTAGACATTATCAATGGTTCATAGAAACACAGGAATATGTAGTGGAATAATGAGAATTGGCTATACATCGTGCCACCTCCTACCTCCTACCCATCAGGATGCTGTATCCATAGACATCAAAAGAAACTTTAGAAATTTTAAAACTGTTTCTAGAAATAATCGATTATCAACCTAATGCATGGTCAATAATTTTAAACATTATTGCACAATATTATTGATTTGTATCATTTAAAAATGCATTTTTATATTTCTTACAAAAATACGAGTAATACTTAGGATAACTTTGATACTTTCTATCAATGCTAGTATAAACGTTAGGTATATTGTAAATCCTATTTATTTCATTACTAAAATAATATTGCGCAATATTATTGATCGTGTATTGGCTGCTTAACTAATAAGGTGGAAATTAAAATAAATCTTGAAGTGTTCGAGAAAATTCAAAGTAGTACTTAAATTATTTTATTTCTTGTGAAACTACTGTTTGTATACTCAGTAGAAAAGCGAAGTGTAAATGTACCTGCAAAACTTAAATGGGTTTATAGCAAAGAGATTAAAACATAATAGGACATAGAGGGGGCATTGGGAATATTTTCATACAAAACTTTGAAGCATGTTTGAAGCTTAAGCGTCATGTCAGTTAGTATGAAAGCGAGCTGTCATTCGGTCGAAATTGTACTAGACTTAATCCACTCTGAATAACTTTTGGCTTAAAATTTTCCTCGCTTTGTCCCCTCTATGCTCTAATATATTTTAATCTCTTTGGTTTATAGATTTCATAAAGTCAATTAAAATTAAATATATACGTACCATTCAATACATCTAATGTAAAAAATCTAATCCAAAAAATATAATAAAGGAATACCAGTTTTAACGTAACATGTAAATCTTGTAAGAATATTATCTAAAAACTCTATTATTATATTCACAAATATCGTTTATGAAATAAAAAATAAAACAATTATCGTAATGTAAATTCTAAAAAGTTGAAATTAGTGTAATTGAATTTTTAAGCAATTTATTAATAATAATTAATCAAGTTAATTGGGCACCTATAAACAACAAAACGAGTTATCTATGATCTTATTGTAAATTAACTAAGTTCTTGTGGCTTTTAAAATACTTCTCATGGTGAAATTTTTGTTTTAAAAGTAACAGGTTTGCCTATTTTTTTCTATACTGTTAGTAAGTGATGTAACATCCTGTCTGATAAATAGGTGCCAATTTAACGTAGTCCAAAAACCATGATTTCACCATAAACTATTATAGAATGGGGTAGTTGACAGCATCGAAATTAAATTTAGAATAAGATTATCCGAAACATACATACATACATATGCTCACGCCTTTTTCCCGAAGGGGTAGGCAGAGACAACACAGATTATCCGAAAACACCTCAAAATATGTATTTCGTTTTTCAATTTACAGTAATAGCAAATTTAAAAAGAATAAAACAACCAAAAAAGTGCTGCAATTGAGTACGAGAAACTATGACGTCACGCCTTGCTATTTCAGTACATTTTCCATAGTAGTAAAATTTCATTTTGACAGATCATAAATATGACACTACCCTATTAACTATATCATATTATGGTAAAAATATGGCTATATTAGATAATATAACATAATATTATATAAGCGAAGATCAGTATACTCGGAGTCGTAAGTTATAATATAACTTTAAAGTTTATTATATGTAAATATTAATTATATAAAATTAATGAATAGTGAGTAGTGATCTAGAATATTACTGTAAATAATAAATTTGTCAATGTTATTAAAGTTACTGTACAAATAATTTTGGTGATCATGTATGCAATAAACATTTCTCCGAATTGTTTTACTTTATTTAAAAACTAGATGTGAGGAAAAAAATACTCGATGAAAGGGAGTCCTGTTCCTTTGGGAAAATTATATCCCATGCTGTTCCCAGAAGTGAGCTTTTTTGGCTTGGTGAAAGAATTTTAAAAATCGATGTACTAGTTTCAGAGCCTATCACAAACAAACATACAACAAAATTAAATTGGGATCTCCATTTTATTTTGTTACCATAATTATTTTTAAGGTGAGAAAATAAAATAATACGTATTATTGTAACATCGTTTATTCTTTGCATGTTCTAAATAGTTATCGTTGTACAATAATGTACAAAAAACCCTAAATAATAACAAAATACTTTCCAATTATTGTAGGCATTAGCTAACACAACAACAAGCTAATGGTTTATATACTGGAGGTTCAAATAATGTTAGCACAATAAAAATTAACTATTGTCTTTTACTGTTTCTAAAATGTTGTCTAAATCCCTAAGATTCACATCAGCCGTTCTAGCAAAATTGCAAACGAAAATGTTATTCCCTTGGCAGGAGGCTTTCGCACTAACTCTTAGGAACTGTGTCAGTCACTAAACTTATTTAGAGTGTTGATTAAAATGCAATTAACTCAATCCAATAAAAAAACTCGCGCTTTTTATCCCCGAGGGGGCAGGCAGACGTATTCCATTTCTGGAAATACCCACGTTTCATGAGAATATTCGACCACTAAACATGATAGGTGGTCACTAGCCTATCCCCGGATCTGTGGGCGTATTCACGGAGATTCGATATTCGACTAGGAATCGGAAAATCTGTCGAATCCTTATATCAAATATGACATCTGTGAATAGCCCATCTCGAAACCTTTCGACAGATTCTCCGATTCCGAGTCGAATATCGAATCTCCGTGAATACGCTCGCTGGTCTGTTACACATGTCTCAGAATTAATTCTGATATATGCTGGTTTCCTCACGATGTTTTCCTTCACCGTCGAGCTAGTGATAATTATGTAGGCAAGTTTTTTGAAAACTCATTGGTACATACCAGGATTTGAACCTTAGCCAATCAATCCATTCCATACATTTCATTATATTCGACCGACGGCTTACGTTTCTGGAAATCACTTTACTAGGCCCCCAGATTAATACACTATAATAAATAATAATAATATAATCTTACGCCTTTTTTTATCCCCGAGGGGGTAGGCAGAGGTATTCCATTACTGGATATACCCACATTTCACGAGATATATTGGACCCCTAAACGTGATAGGTGGTGAGCCCATCGCGGGACCGGGTCTGTTTACGCATGTCTCAGAATTAATTCTGAGACCTGCGGGTTTCCTCACGATGTTTTTCCTTCACCGTAGAGCTAGTGATAAATATGTACGTAAGTTTTTGAAAAACTCATTGGTACATGCCAGGATTCGAACCCGAGCCTCACTGATTTTCGGCCGGCTCTTTAACCGTCCGGGCTATCTCTGCTCTGTAACACTATAATAAATTACTCTTAATTATTAAATAATAAAAAATCATGTGCATTCTTCTAACTACTGAGATAAAGTATTTTATAATCTATACACAAGTAATCATTACCCCCATTTATATTTCTTTACAATATCGCTGTCAAATTCATAATTTCGACCCACAAACAATTCCCAAGCCGTTTTTACTTCTTATAGTTCTTATTACATTAGTTTTATTGGTGTAACTAGCAAAGAGAATAAATAATAGGGCCTACCACCGTTCTTCGATTTATAATATTTCGGCGTTACTTCGGACCGATTAGTGCTGAAAAGTGACGCGCCATAGTAAGTGACACCGCCGTAATGTCATTAGTTACGAAGATCGTAAATCGTAGAACCGCTGTAGCCCAGGTACAGTCAGGAGCTCATGAAGCTTTACACTTGTACTGTGAGTATGACCTCTACGGCTATTGTAATAGGAACGTAATTTCCAAGCAAGCACCACGTGATCTTGACTGTAGGTAAAGAAACGTCATTCTCACCAGTAGACTAACAAAATGAATAAGCTCACAGAATAAGCTTATAGCGACATCTGGTTGTGGAATGGCTTGTGGAAGCCTCTATTCAAATTAATTAACGAAACCTACAACCCATCCCCTGTAATAATAATTATCTACCTCATAATTCTTATATCCCCCAAAGATACCCCCATACACTGTACTAACTCAAGACTCGAACACACCAAAAGAGGCCTTATTGTCTCATTATAATCGGAACCGTCATTATTACCGACACTAGCTTTTGACCTCGGATTTTTCCACGCTCTGGGTTAAAAAGTAGTATATGTGCGGCAAACTAGTGCATATAATTCAGTTGATATCTTGTGGATAATCTTTCTAGCAGCGCTGCCTTACCTTTTGGCGTGTTAGGGCCTTAAAGAAACTGGATGAGATAACGTCGTAACGCCTATAAAATAATAAATATACAATTTTCTATCCTTTATCTTAATTTCTCGACCACTCTCATAATAGCCCTCTGGAGCTCTCAGGATCTTGGTCTTGCTGTTTTATTAGGTTCCAGTAGAATCCTTTCTGTTTCTTCAACTGCTCGTGAGTACCCATCTGAGAAATAAATAAATATAAATTATACAAACTGCACCAAATTTGGGACTCCCACTACATACGTGGAGGACAAAATTTAATTTTTGGAATAGTACTAAAATTCGAAAAAGAATTTAGAATTTTTTCTAAATTTTAATGTGATTACACTTTGTAAGGCAGAGGGACAATAGTTATCAAAATAAATTGAACTCTATGTAATTGAAATAAGATTCAAAACCAATGAAAAATGTAAACTGCCTATGCCCGTTAAAGGGTTAATAAAGTTAATTCGAAAAATCTGAAAACAGTTTCCAAGTATTAATTGTATTCTATTCAATGGTGCTTGTTCTACATTTACACTTATAGATGTCGCTACATCACTAAACTAAACTTAAGAACTCTGCTTAGTGACGTCACGTGCTCACAGTCTAGGGCCCTTGTTGTTTTACTGACACGATAGATGTCGCTACAATATTAACCTCAACGTAGCGCGATTTAGAACTCCGCTTAGTGACGTCACGTGCTTGACGTCTATATCGCTTGTTCTACTTACACGAAAGATGTCGCTACAATATTAACCTCAGAAAAAGTTTCTCATGATTTTCTTCCAACCTCTTTGACCTCAACGTAGCGCGATTTAAAACTCCGCTTACTGATATCATGTGCTCACAGTCTAGGGCCCTTGTTGTTTTACGTACACTATAGATGTCACTGCAATATTAACCTCGACGTAGCGCGATTTAGATCTCCGCTTATTGACGTCACGTGCTTGATGATCGCTTTTTCTAATTATACGACAGATTTCGCTGCAATATTAACCTCAACGTAGCGCGAATTACAACGAACTCCGCTTACTGATATCACGTGTTCACCGTCTCGGGCCCTTATTGTTCTACGTACACGGATAGATGTCGATACATGATAAACTTAACGTAGGGCGATTTACAATTCTTGTTGACGTCACGTGCTCACCGTCTATGACCAACACGTTTTAAGTAGCACAAGGATAGATGTCGCTTCAGCTCTGGATTTCTGAATACGCCGCATAGGCCACGGCTTTCAGATTGATCGACGGGTCTGTTGGCTCAGTTGGTAGTGACCCTGCCTTCTTCCTTCTTGCCTATATTTTAAGCTGCAAGTGACGTGCAAGAGGAGATAGGTCCTACCTACTTAATCTAACCTACTCAATCTTAGGTATACCATTTCTGGAAATACCCACTTTTCACGAATATATTCGAACCGCGTGATAGGTGATGAGCCCATCGCCGGACCGGGTCTGTTACACATGCCTCAGAACTAATTCTGGGACCTGCGGGTTCTCACAATGTTTTCCTTCACCTTCGAGCTAGTGATAAATATGTACGTAAGTTTTGAAAAACTCATTGGTACATGCCAGGATTTAAACCCGAGCCTCACTGATTATCATCATGTGAAGCAGGCTCTTTAACCGTAAGGCTATCACTGGTCTTAGTGGAATATACTCAAGAAAAATATAAATCCGGTACTGTTTCGTCACTAACCTCAACGATCTTCCCCTGGTTGAGAACCACGATCAGATCAGCGGCCATGACGGTGGAGAGGCGGTGGGCGATCACTAATACAGTGCGACCTTTTGCAGCAGTTTCCAACGCCTTTTGCACTACTTGCTCGCTCGCTGAGTCTAGCGCACTGCAGATGAAACCAATTAAGTCAGACTAACCCCCAGTTTCCTAGAGGGAAATCAAAATTAAATTAGCTGACAGACTGTTAAATCTCATGTTCTGATTGGCTGTTGAAAAGCGTCATGATTTTATTCAAATTTATATTTAATTTGCGTTTCAGAAACTGGAGGATCGTATTACAAAATGTTATGTTATTTGGGGTTAAAACTGTTAATTATTAATAACTTGGGCTATTATATATTTTTTTAATTGTACAAAAGTGACATACATTTTAAACATCATAATGTGAAATGGGATATGAAATGACAGTTAGATTAATCGGTTTATCATAATGATATGCTTGAAGTGTAATATTTGTATGCTCACGGGCGGAATGTAGCAAACTATTTTTGTTTTTTTTTTATGATAAAAAAGGGGGCAAACGAGCAGACGGGTCACCTGATAGTAAGTGACGTCCGTCGCCCATGGACACCTGCAACTCGAGAGTCACAACTGCGTTGCCGACCTTTGAGGTGGGAGTAGGGGTAGGGAGTTTTTGTTTAAAAATATAACAGTTATCGTAAAACCGTTTGTATTTGTACAAACTCGTGAGAAAACTTCGATAGCGCGGTTCAGAACTTGCATCTATGGCGCTTTTAGTTCTACGTAGGACCGCTAGGTGTCGCTACATAAGAAAGTGCCGCGACGTCATGTCACCTGTCGACGGCTGACCCCTGACCCTTGGAAGTGCACATTAAGTGATTTTGTTATAATCTTAATTATGTAATTACCAACTAAGTTTATAGTGCTTTGGCTAACTGCTGTTAACTATAAATTTAAATAAATAAATGAATGAATGAATTACTGACTGACTGACTGAATATACAAACAAACAAACAAATAAATAAACAAATAAATAAGGACCAACCTTGTAGCCTCGTCCAGTATAAGCACGGGTGGGTTTTTCAGAACTGCCCTTGCGATTGCAATCCGCTGTTTCTGCCCCCCACTGAGAGCCATTCCACGCTCTCCTACCAAAGTATCGTAGCCTTCGGGAAACCCTGCTATGAACTCGTGAGCATTCGCTGTTTGGGCCGCTGCTATCACCTAAACACGAACAAACACAAACTCAAAATTAATTTAAAAAAAAAAACACTTAAAAACTTCAAGAGTAAACTCGACCATGGAGGTTGGCTGAATGTAAACAACAGTCTACCTCCACTGACGAGTTTTTGTATGGGGCCTGGCATAGTCTCAGTGGCGCCATCTATTTTTTAGTCAATACCGCCTCTCACGATGAAACCTAGATAGATCGATAGAGGACAAAAAAGTGAACAAAAAATAATAAGGGTTCCCATGTCCGAAAGTGTCATCTTTCGGAGCTATTGAGCTTTAAAGACAGTATGGAATTTTTATAAAACTTAACTATTTGAATGAATTTATTATACGTACTATATCTTGCCAATCTCATTATGGGACCTCCCACCCATTATAAAGCTTATAGTATAGACTGGAATAGAAAAAGTATTTATTGATTGAAGAGACAGAACGAACAAAGTATTTACACAAACAGGAAATATTAGATTTTTACAATTATAAATTACAATTAAGTACCTACTAGACTAATAACAATTAGGCATAACCTTGAATTGGTGTCGATTCGGCGTATACACTCAACTAAACTAAAATTAGTTATGTCACATTCTATCATTTCCAATTAAAAATGGACAGATGATCATCGGCTTTGTTTGTCTTTGACTTCACTACTAACTGTCAGATTTAGTTTTGTTTTAGTGGCTACCTAAACACCACGACTAATAAAAATCCACTAAAATAAGACTAAATCTGACAGTTAGTAGTTATGTCAAAGACAAAAACAAAGCCGATGATCTTCTGTCTATTTTCACATCTCATCAGTAAAATCATCATTCCTCATCATCAGTAAATATTACATCGTCCAAAACTTATTAAAACTTATAAAAAAAGCTGTCAGACTTACATAAAACATCAAAGTAGGTTTGAATCCCCAAGATTACTAGCATCAAGTGACAAATTCAGTAATGAAACTAAGTAACGTAGAAATTCCATACAAACTTTAAAGCTCAATAGCTCCGAAAGATGACACTTTCGGACAAAGGTACATTCATTATTTTTTGTTCACTTTTTTATCCTCTATCGATCTAGCTAGGTTTCATCGTGAGACACGGTATCGACAAAAATATAGAGGGCGCTACTGAGACTATGCCACAAATCTTCGTGACTCTTTATTGGGAAACAATAATTCACACATGGTTATTTAGTCCCAAGCTAGGCAGGGCCTGTACTATGAGTACTAAACAACTGATAGCCATACTTTAATATCAATATTAAACGACCAGACACGAAGCCAACAGACATGTTCATGCACACAAATGTTGGCCCCCAGCGGGGATCGAACCCGCGACCTCCGGCTCAGAAGGCAGGGTCGCTACCAAATCAGTCAACAGGCCTATCACGTTTAGGGTTCCAATAGGTTCCAATATATTCGGGAAATGTAAGTATTCCCAAAAATTGAACATCTCTGTCTACCTCCTCTGAGATTGAGGCGTGAGATTATTTCTTTTTTAAACCGACTTCAAAAAAGGAGGTTTCTCAGTTCGACGGTATATATATTTTTTATGTGTGTTTGCGGATAACTTCGTCGTTTATGAACCGATTTTGATGATTCTTTTTTTTTTTGAAAGGAGATACCCAAACGGTGATGCCATGATAAGGAAACCAGGATCTGATGATGGCATCCCAGAGAAATCTAGGGGAACCTTCTAAAATCGTAGTGGCGACAAGTGCTTTTTTACTTTTTTTTAGTTTTCTGTTCAAACAGGAAACTAAAAGGTTGTGTTTTTTGTTAAAAAATATTATTTACTAGCGGTTCTGCACGGTTTCACCTGCGTAGTTCCCGTTCCCATGGGAATACGGGAATAAAATATAGCCTATGTTACTCAGGGATCTTCTAGCTTTCCATAGGTGAAAGAATTTTCAAAATCGTTCGAGTAGTTTTTGAGATTATTCGTAACAAGGATACAAAAACACAAATCTTTCCTCTTTATAATATTAGTATAGATTTTATGAATCTACCTCCAAATCGCTGGCTTCGGGCTTCCCGTAGCGAATGTTCTCCCTTACGGTTGTGGCGAACAGCACTGGCTCCTGGCTGATGAGCCCCAGGGCTCGGCCTCGGAGCCAGACGCAGTCCATTTCGCGGATGTCAACGCCATCTATCGTCACTTTACCTTCGTTCACGTCGTAGAACCTAAAGTGTGAATACAGGGTTAGAGAGAAACACGAATAAGCCACTTTAGAGTTACTAAAGTTGTTGTGAAATAACATAGAACTTTAAGGGTAAAAAACCGACTTCAACTTATGGTTTTCTCAAGGACGGCATTGTCAGAAATGGGACCACAGGGGAAGCACCAGCTTTCAAATAAAAAAAAGACGTGTGGCACTCGGGGACTGCCGCGGTAAAGCTATTGCATAGCATTTTGTATCAACAAGACTGCCGAAAAGAAACGACGTTAGACAACGACCGTGAGGTTTTTTTTCGTTACGGAATTTCTGGATTCGGTCCCCGCGCTCAAGGCCCTCGATAGAAGCTATGCAATAGCTTAAAAATATCATCAAAATCTGTTCACCCAGTCGTAAGGTCTGAGGTAACTAACATTTAAAAAAACATAGTCGATTTGATCAGAAATCAGAAATTCTTTATTGCGTACTGTTCATAACAATTGTTGGCAGATGGAATTGCTTAATAATAAAGTCCTTGGAACAGAATACCTAATTCAGGCATGCAATACTCAAGTCATGCATTTAACAAAATAAAATAGTTATAGTTATATTTCACTTAGTTTTGTTAAACATCAATAATATATTTAAGTAAAATGGCAATAAGTAGCTAAAATGTCATTATAATAATCAAATGATGACCTCCTCCTTTTTTGAAGTCGGATGAAAAAGAACGGTAATAATTATGTTGTATTTTAGAGTTACGTAGCCTAAATGGGAAAATACGGAACATTTATAATTTCTTCCTGTCCGTCTGTTTGTCTGTATGTCACAGCCATATGCCGCATACAAGGTGTTACCGAAAGGGTATATCAAGCCGAAAGTGGGTTGTTAGAGACAACATTTAGAACAACATTCACTATGGGACCAACTTGATCAGAGCAACTTTATTTTTCACTCCACCATACAAATCAGCTGAGCGCTGAACCCGAAATGTACTGAGATGAGAAAAATAAAGTTGCTCTGATCAAGTTGGTCCCATAGTGAATGTTGTTCCAGATGATGTCTCTAACAACCCACTTTCGGCTTGATATACCCTTTCGGTAACACGCTGTATACATATATCATACGGATGAAAATAAAATATGTTAGTCTTTAAGCAGTAATTGGTGAGATATGCTTAAAATTTGTATAAGCCTCCCCCCGCCTACTTTTGCATTGTGGGTGAAAAGTTCTGTAAAAACTTAGAGGAAGTAAAACTTAAAAAAATACTTTCTACGAAAGTAAGACATATAGAATATTTTTGATTAAGTACATGATATTTTATGTATAGACCACAGAAATACAAACAGTTTTTTTCTGCCAATTAAATTAATATTAACAGTGCAGCTAAATACAAACCTCTCCAACAGAGCAGCTATGGTAGATTTCCCGTTGCCCGATGTACCAACAATGGCGACAGTTTTACCAGCAGGTATTTTCAGATTGAATTTTTTCAACACTATCTGAAAGCAAAGTATTCCTTTCATTTATGATTTCTCAGCATCTTCTCGGCAAGCACGTCCCATCGTAGGTCCCGTCTTTGCTCGCGGCCTAGTTTGGGGTGGATTAGGCGCAAAATGCCACATTGACGCAAAATGCCACATTCGCAAAATACCACATTCGCAAAATGCCACATTCGCAAAATGACACATTCGCAAAAAGCCACATTCGCAAAATGCCATATTCGCAAAATGCCACAGTAGCAAAATGCCATACTAACAAAGTGCCATACTTGTTCAACTCCCATTCTTGCAGTATGTTTGAGAGTGTTTCATTATCCGAAAATGGCATTTTGCGAATGTGGCATTTTGCGATGTGGCGTTTTGACAATGAGGCGTTTTGAGAATGTGACATTTTGCGCCTAATCGTCTGGGGTCAAGCAAGAGTAAGCCCATCATTAATAAAAAAAAAAAAAAGTATTACATCATTCTTACCAATATCAACTCGTAACAGCCCACTGCTGGACTATTTTCTTTCATATATAAGAAAGTATTGGCCAACATGGCTCACTCAATCCCGCCAAAGATTAGAAGATGTTAAGCTAGTGTACAAATGTGTAAGAAAAAAAAACAATTTTTTGAAGGCATTTTTTTTTAGTCATCCACCTCATACCATAATTCAAAGAGTTAATCAAAATGATTTATATATCAAAATGTAACTAGCTAGCTTATCTATTTTAGTCCAGTCATTTTAGTAGTTTCACCTCGGAATTCGAGATACCCAGCTGTAAGTCTGTAAATATTTGTATATTGACACCCTAAAAGTTGTCTCAAAACCTACATATGGTAGGGTGTACGCAACTATTAAATTTCAAGGTCAAAGGTCACAAAAATCGGTTTTTTGCGCTTTTTTTGTAAATATCTTAATTCCTATGGGTTTTTTGCTATTTGTATTTCTAATCAATATTGTAGAACACAAAATTTTCTACAAATTTTGTTTAAAAAAATTTTTCATACGGTTAACCGTTTTTGAGATAGAGGGCGGAAAGCGCGCGGTCACAGCGTCACTTCAGGTCAACCGGTGCCTCCAGTCGAAAACGCCTAACCACTATTATATTATAGCACAAGCGGTGTTTGTAATGAATAAACTTAAAAACTTCTTGGCTGATTTTAAAAATTCTTTCACCAATGGAAAGCTAGAATATCCCTGAGTAACATAGGCTATATTTTATTCCCGTATTCCCACGGGAATGGGAACTACGCGGGTGAAACCACGCAGAACCGTTAGTGTCATATATAATAGTGGTTCCGCGCGGTTTCGTCCGCATGGTTCCCGTTCCCGTGGGAATACGGGAATGAAATATAGGCTATTTTACTGAAGAATACTCTAGCTTTCCATTTGTGAAAGAATTTTTAAAATCAGCCAAGAAGTTTTTAAGTTTATTCATTACAAACACCGCTTGTGCTATAATATAATAGTGGTTAGGCGTTTTCGACTGGAGGCACCGGTTGACCTGAAGTGACGCTGTGACCGCGCGCTCTCCGCCCTCTATCTCAAAAACGGTTCACCGTATGAAAAATTTTTTTAAACAAAATTTGTAGAAAATTTTGTGTTCTACAATATTGATTAGAAATACAAATAGCAAAAAACCCATAGGAATTGAGATATTTACAAAAAAAGCGCAAAAGACCGATTTTTGTGACCTTTGACCTTGAAATTTAATAGTTGCGTACACCCTACCATATGTAGGTTTTGAGACAACTTTTAGGGTGTCAATATACAAGTATTTACAAACTTACAGCTGGGTATCTCGAATTCCGAGATTCTTACCTAATTTAAGCTTAAATGACTGGACTATTTCTTATATTTCAATGATGCAACTTTTATAAGATATTTTTTTTAGCTTTACCGTATCACAGTAGGATTCACTTAATTCAACTAACTTTAACTTATATAGTTTTCTTATGGATGCCATTGTCAGAACTGGACCGGGGGCCAATTCCACTAAATGCCAACGGTTATAGTTGGATGACAATGTCATGTCAATGGCCAGTCAATGGCGTTATATTGGCACTTTACAGAGCAAATAACACCATCGACGGACCATTGACAATCCAACTGTAACCACACTGTAACCGTTAACATTTAGGAATTGGCCCCCATATTGAAATGGGACCACATGGGAAGTCCCAGCTTTCAAATAAAAAAAGAATCATTCAAATATATATACGTGTCGAAACGAGAACCTCCTCCGTTTGTAAAGTCAGTTGAAAAGTATACTTACAGCCTCAGGCCGCGTAGGGTAGGCGAAAGTGACATCCTTAAACTCTATATCGCCGTGGAACTCGTGGTACTTAATCACCTTCTTGCCCGAGGTGTCCATTTTTGGTTCCTTGTTTATGTACTGGAACAGAATTGGAAGAAATCTATAAGCCATTGAATACTAAAAAATATGATGGCACAGGTTATAATCTCAGTTTTACATAGCAAATTTTCGTTTTGACAGATCATAGAAACTAATTTGTTTGGCCGTAAAACAAAGATGCCACTATTTTGTTTCCATAAAACAAAGGTGAGATTATTTTTAAATTAAAAAGTCGTGGGCAAAAACTAGTATACCTTATTTAAAATATTGATTTAATTATTGATGAAAAATTTACATTCTGCCAATTAGACATTTTGCGAATTGGACATTCTGAGAATTTGACATTTTGCTAATAGGACATTCTGAGTTCAAACGTATTCAGTCAATATCTAACCTCAAAAATGCGTCCCCCCGCGCTGACGCCTTTTACCACGGACCCGAAGAGCAGCGACAACTGTGCCACGGACCGTTGCACTGTCTGCGCGTTGACTAGGAACGCCATCACGTCACCTGCAGACATCTGCCCGGTAGACATGAGGTGGCCGCCCATGAACATCGTCGCTAAGACCATGCTAGGAACAAAGTATGGTTCCTTACAGTGGTATAGGTGGGAGCATAGTTGTATATTTGGGAATATAATGGTATAATTGGGAAAATAGTTGTATAGTTGGGAGTATAATGGCGGTGTTGGGAGTATAGAGATATGGGCAAATATAATTTTATAGTTGAAAGTGGAACGGTAAGTTGAAATGTTGATTATGTAATTACGAGATAAGTACAGTGTACAGTACAGTGGACAAAAGTTCCGCCTCATACGTTATGAAGAATTGTCACTTGGAAGTTTAAGTTTTTACTAATATAGTTGGATATACAACGCGTAACAGAAAAAGCGCAATTCCTCATACACCCCAATTAGTATATGAATATAAAAAAAAATATGATGCAATCGAACTTTAGTTGTAAATAACCAATTTTCTTAAATATCGATTAACAACAGCACAATTTCCATACAAAGCACTAAATTCAGCTACACTAATTCATTTTTTGAAAAACTTAACAGATATTAAAAATAGCTGAAATCGAATAAGTAGTTGATACTGAACAAACTAATTTCAGGAATTGCGCTTATTCTGTTACATGTTGTATAGTGAAATAGCTGGAAATACAATAATACAGCAAAAAAAATCCGGCATACTAGAATTAACAGTGAATTACAGTGTGGCTGCCAGAATAATTGGATAGTTGGAAGTACAACATAACACTCTGGAGTCAGTAAGGTTATTTACCCATTTAGGAACAAGTTGGTGCCGGCCTGGAAGAATCCAACTCCCAGCCCTAACTCCATACTAAGGTCAGCAGCAGCAGCGCACTCGCTGGCAAACATCTGGGCTTCATTCTCTTCGCCAGCGAAAGCCCGTACTGTCCGCATATTCGATATCGCTTCTTCGGCTACTAATGTTGATTTTTCTATCTGAAAATAAGTATTTACTTTTACTATCAGCCGTTTGCTCCCGTTGAACACACCGATAAAATATTGTGAGGATATTCGCAGACCCCAGAAATAATTCTGAGGT
This sequence comes from Ethmia dodecea, assembly GCA_963855545.1. Classification (NCBI taxonomy): domain Eukaryota; kingdom Metazoa; phylum Arthropoda; class Insecta; order Lepidoptera; family Depressariidae; genus Ethmia; species Ethmia dodecea. Next base: position 11,529,156 of record OY979456.1, on the reverse strand, counting down.
AAAAATATACTCATGAGAAGTAGGTATTTCCAGAAATGAAATTAATCTGCCGACCTGCAGGCGTATTCACGAAGGCTCGACACCGTTTCCGTTCGATTCAGATCGAGTGAAAAAATTTCTATATTTTCGATACTGTATTCTAGGCGTTTCCGACAGCCACGAAAAATTTTCCGAATCCATAAGTCAAATATGACATTCGTTTTCGATACCGACATCTGTGAATAGCCCATCTTCGACAGATTTTCCGATTCCGAGTCGAATATCGAAGCTCCGTGAATACACTTGCTGAGCATTTATCATAAACTGGACAAATACATAATATCCTGTAATGAGAAAGTTTTAGTGGAGAACACCTGGATACAGGCGTTTATCAGTTATAAACTGGTTGCCGGATTAAATATAATAATAGTAGTGTCAGATATTAAACACTGTTTTGTTATGAGTTCAGTGTAGAGTCATTATCATCATCATCATCAGCCGGAAGACGTCCACTGTTAAACACAGACCTCGACCATAGAGGCAGAAAGAACAAGCAGCAAGTTGCCGTTCGTACTAATATTATAAACGCGAAAGTTTGTTAGTATGTTTTGTTGCTCTTTCACGCAAAAACTACTGAACCGATTTTGATGAAACTTTACATTAATATTGGTTATATATCAGAATAACACATAGGCTATATTTTATCTCCGTATTCCCACGGGATCGGGAACTACGCAGGTGAAACCGCGGGGCGCTGCTAGTAGTCTATAAATAATACCTGGGTCTGAGCTTCTCTGGATAGCTTTCTCAATAGAGAACCAATGAACGTTCCTCCGACGACCACGGACGGCACGCAGACCAAAGTGAGTCCAGTTAGGTGAGGCGAAATGATTAACAGGCTCACCGCTGAACCTATCACCTGAAAATGAAAAATGAAAATATTCTTATTTTATTCTGTAGGTAATAGGAATTACACTTAGAAAAGTCAATAGTCTAATAATGAGAGTTGCTGGTCCCTGAGAAGAAACTCAAGCCTGCCCACTGTTTCACAATATGACAGTTGACGGTATCGAATCGAATTTATTTATAAATTAAAAAATAATTTTAAACATGTCGCAAAATGTATTTAGATTTTTAATTTTATTGTTTAGTATTCAGTGCATTTTCCATAATATATTTGAATTTTGACAGATTATAAAAAGTAACTGATCTGATTTTGATCGTATCAATGTTTTTTGTTTTAATTCCATACCTGAGTTATTTATTTATTTATTATTTACCTGAGTTGTTGCTCTTAATCCTCCAGAAATAGTTTGTTTGAACGAACTTTTGAAGTCTTGAATGTCTACTGTTAGCCTGAAAACAAAGAGATTAAAATATAATAGGACATAGAGGGGGCATTGGGAATATTTTCATACAAAACTTTGAAGCATGTTTGAAGCTTAAGCGTCATGTTAATTAGTATGAACGCGAGCTGTCATTCAGTCGAAATTGTACTAGACTTAATCCACTTGAAATAACTTTTGGCTTCAAATTTTCCTAGCTTTGTCCCCTCTATGCCCTATTATATTTTAATCTCTTTGCCTGTAAACAATCAATGATGATCTTAATATTTCATAATAATAATAATGAATAACAATTAAACAGAGTTAAAAAATAGAATTGAGCAGTGATAGCCCGAACGGTTAAAGAGCCGGCCGAAAATCAGTGACGCAATCCTGGCATGTACCAATGAGTTTTTCAAAAACTTACGTACATATTTATCACTAGCTCGACGGTGAAGGAAAACATCGTGAGGAAACCCGCAGGTCTCAGAATTAATTCTTAGACATGTGTAAATAGACCCGGTCCGGCGATGGGCTCACCACCTATCACGTTTAGGGGTCCAATATATCTCGTGAAATGTGGGTATATCCAGTAATGGAATACCTCTGCCTACCCCCTCGGGGATAAAAGGCGTGAGTTTTGTTCTTCTATCCCTTTCCTTCTTTTGAGGTAAGAAAAAGACAGGACTAAACTAAAATGATTTCAGTCGGTGTAAAACAGAATCGCTCCCAATGTTCGCACCTGTTAACGAGTTCCCCAGTTCTCTCCCTGTCGAAGAACTCCATGTCTTGCCTCAGGATTGACTCAAACAGGTCTTGCTTCATCTGGGACGCGACTTGTTCCCCGACTTGAGCCAGTAAGTGGATGTAGAAAAATGTGAAGGCGGCCTAAAACAAAAATAAAATCAGACCTCCGACTCAGAAGGCAGGGTCACTACCAACTGAGCCAAGAGGTCCGTCAAGATTATTTAAGACTAGCAGCGCCCCGCGGTTTCACCCGCGTAGTTCCCGTTCCCGTGGGAATACGTTGATAAAATATAGCCTATGTGTTATTCTGATGTATTAGCTATTGGCTGGGTGCGAAGTAGGGGGTGGGGGAATCACGAATCGATCGCAGCGCCCATGGTGGCAAAAAAGAAACTCGGGTCGGACGAACTCAGACGAACTGTCACTTTTTACTAGAGAAATTTACGTATTCGTGCATTGTTAGTGGAAATAAATACTTGAACATGGGTAACGAAACCTATTGCGTAGTCAACTGCAAGAATAATGGCAAAAATAGTGATCGCAAATTCTATAAATTTCAAAGAGCAAGTTGAAAACAAGATCAACGACTGCAATGATGTTTTGTATGGCGTTGATGTCACTGAAGTTTGTCTAATTACACTAGCTTCAATGGTGTGGCTTATTTGATTTTCACATTTTATTTCTTTTACATCTTGCACATGTTGAGCCAAAACTAACTGTTTGTCTTTTGTAGTGGTTTGTGACTGGAAAACTATATTGTGCGTTATTGTCCGGAATCCAGTTTTTATAATCAATTTGACCATGTCAAAGATATTTTAATCTCTTTGGGCCATGTTGAACTGAAAATACACAACAATCTGCATTATTATCGACAGTACTGCTATAAGTAATGGTCTACAAGATACATGAAACGCTCTAGTCGATAAATTTTGTCCATTTCTTTACTTATTTCCCGTGAAGACATGAGAAAGTCCGTGTAGGTATACTGCCTGAAATTTACTGATTGTGGCATTTTTGACGATAAATAAAAAAGGTCAACATTATTATTGACGCTATAGACTTACAATATCCAACAGGATCTAAGTAAATAACGTTGTTTCACTGAAATTATTTTTGTGTTTACTTACTTTTCGTAATGACAGCGAGCCATTTGACATTTCAAAATCCACCCTAATTGTTACCACTAGTGGGCGCTGTCATCGCGCACCTAGCCAATATACTGTAAAGTTTCATCAAAATCCATTCGGTAGTTTTTGCGTGAAAGAGGAACAAACATCCATCCAGACATCCATACATCCAGACATCCATCCAAACAAACTTTCGCATTTATAATATTAGTAGGATATACGTATTAGGGAACATGGATTGGAATTTTAAAACCAATGATACATCATCAGCCTATATTTGTCCACTGCACATAGGCCTCCCCTAATGAGCGCCATAATGCCCTGTCTTCAGTTCGACGCATCCTTTCGCAGATCGTCATCTTATCTGGCCGGAGGGCATCCTACACTACACTACGTAATAAAATCAACATGTGAAAAATAAGAAAATTACAACTGTAAATTTTATAATTAAATATTCACGCAAGCCTTGTCGCTCAGGGGATTGGCAAATGTAGATGAGGTGTATTTTTCGGACTCCTGCACGTGACTGGAAGTGAACCCATCACCAGGTAGGATGCCATGCCACTGTTTCCAAGCTGTTTCCAACTCTGTCAAGGTAGCTCTCTACGCACAATGACCAATACGCAAAATGACAACTTTATTTCTAGCTTTGAATACGCAAAATGACCATACGCAAAATGACGTAGCCATAATGTTAGAGGTCATATGTTAGGACTACGCTGTATAGTAATCGTATTTCATACTTGGAACCTGATTGTCATTGCCCTAGTTAGGTACTGTAGTTGTTTATTCTAGCATCGCGAATATGATTGTATTGCTGTGATCATAAATATATTATATCCTTATACCACCACTGCCTTTAACTGCTACTCTGTAAAAACTAAATACATTATGTCCTTGCAAAAGTTTTTTAAAATCTCTTGTACTACATACCTAAATTTGGAATCATACCAAGACTTACGCATAAGATGAGCTCACTTGCAACCATTTCGCTGCTTTTACTTGATATATTTGTATAACATTTACATGTGGGTGTAAATTGGCAACACAGCTATTTTCATACGAATTCAAATGTACGTATTGTTATCATATATTATGACATTCGAAAAACATGTTTAATTATCTTTGACTTACCTGTCCTATGTACAATGATATTAACTTCAGAGCGGGCACTTTAATCTCTTCCATGAAGTCTGCTGAAGGATTGTTTTTCATGCCCGCAAGTACATTTACTATAACACCCAACATCGCTGGAATGTACACATTCAGGAATGCGACGGCCAATGCTGACTGAAAAAACAAAATAATAAGTAAGTAATCTCACGCCTTTTATCCACGAGGGGGTAGGCAGAGGTATTCCATTTCTGGATATACCCACTTCTCACCAGAATATTCGACCCCTAAATGTGATAGGTGGTGAGCCCATCGCCGGACCTGGATCTGTTACACATGCCGCAGAATTAATTCTGGGTACTGCGGGTTTCCTCACGATGTTTTCCTTCACCGTCGAGCTAGTGATAAATATGTAAGTTTTGAAAATCTCTTTGGTACATGCCAAGATTCGAAACCGAAGCTTCACTGATTATCATCATGTGAAGCAGGCTCTTTACCCGTAAGGCTATCACCGCTACAAACACAATAAGACATGTAAATGAATAAACGATAAGCATGCATTACAATGCACAAAACCCTATAGCTTGACTTTACGCGGGAGCAGATAAGCCCCCCTAGCCAAGATTCATAGCGCAAACAAAGCAAATGATTTTATAGATTGACATGTCTGGGATTGACATAAGCAGTTGCCAACAAGTGCTAACTTTGTTGAGTGCTTGTGTCACTCCCATACATGTCAATCTATAAGATCATTCGCTGTCGTTAGACTATGCATCTTGGCCAAGGGACTTTATGTGTATTAGGATGTATCATAATTATTAGGAGTGTTTATGATTGAGAAGAAGAAGTAGGGCAAGAACTCCTCAGAATGTTATTCTTTAATAATCAATACAATACTGTATGTGTTCAGTGTTGTGCTGTAGAAAATGTATAACAATATACTGCTTTTTATAATTAAAAAAAAAAAAAAAAAATATTGGTATACATTTTCTACATTTATATATTGTCATTTATATACTCTATTTCTAACTTTAATATGACATTTTACAAAGAAGTTTTATTTGATGTTAAACTAGGGAAAATTTACTTTTCTCCTAATCATTGACATTGCAGACGATGGAGATTTGTGTTGGTATCTTATCTACATGTCTACAACTAAGTGAATTTAAATTTATCAGCGATGATCATTATCTACAAACTGGCAATGGCAGTAAACATTTTAAATGAATTCCTTAATGAAGTAATATAAATATATGAAGTATTTGTCATTTCTTCTTAATTTAGTAAGTGATTTAGGTACAGTACGGCCATTTTAACTTGACTTCTCTGAACTGATTTGATAAATAAGAAATCAATAAAGAGGGTGTATTTAAACATTCATTTATTGAGAGATGGTGTTAAGTTTATGGAAACCTAACAGTAGGTTTCCACAAGCTTAACCTCTAAGACCAAGCGTCACAGACACAATAGATTTTTAATTGTGTCTTGGTTCCAATTTGAACCCGCGGTTCTTTACAGATCAGCACCATCTCTCAATCTGTAACTAACTATAAAAAAAAAGTCTCAGTATCAAATAAACACTCATCATAAACTTAAACTCACAGCAACCGCAGCAGCCAGAAGCCATTTATGTGGTCCAAGGTACTCAAGCAGCCGCCTCCAATCAAACTTGGCGCTGTCATCATGAATATTCGGCCGTCGCTGGATGATCCTTGAGTTCTGCTGAGCTTTGCAGAATACCAAGCCTTTGTCAAATACATATCTTGCTCCAAGCGCCAAGCTGACCCCAGTACACAGTTTCCAAGGACTACATATTAGAAAAATATTAGACTTTGCACTTTTTTCTGGACAACTTTTGACCTCGGAAAAATATCTCTTTGGACCATTTAATGGCTTGCTTTTCAAGACATTTATGTAGTTAACGTTGGTCTTTACTGGAAGGAATCTGGAAATATTAATACTTCACTCATTTTCACTGTATAATAAAAAGAAAATTATTTTTGAAAGGTTAGGAAACTTTACCTCTGTTTCAAGAGTAAACAAGAATGGTTTTGTAGTAGCTGCCACATCTTGTGAATAATTTAAGAAGTATATTATAAGTATGTAGTTGTGATTATTATAATCATTTTGTAAGGAATGGAATTTCTAAATTATAAAATTGATTCAACAAATATTCATGAATGACATAACATACTTAACTAACTTTTAGAGTTGCCAGTAACTCCTTTCAAGAAATTACGAAAAAAATATTTGAAATAATACCCAGAAGTATTTTATAACGTTTCAAGTCACTTGGTTTGGAAGTAGCTTCAATAGTATGTAAAACAGTTGTGTTAATCATAGATAAGAGCTATTCTGAAAAGGAATACTTACCTACATCCACTTTTGGGTCATGGTAGAATTTCAGTTGTCATAACTTATTTAAGTAAGTACGCTACTTAATATGAATATCAAAACTTTTAAATCGTAAGAAACTTAAGTAGCAAATTAGTGATGAATATCGTAGTCCTCAAACCGAATCTACTATATATTGAAGTACTATTTAAAAAGATTCATCTAACTTATGAATGATAATTATATGTAATTAATTATAAATTGAATAAGGATGAAATTGTTTCGTCATGTTTTAACGATTAAATACCAGAAAATCTAATTAAAACCAAATTAACACAATAAGTGCAGTATTGTACCTATTGCGTTTTAAGCAACCATGAATGACAACACTGACTGCAAAACGTCAACGTCATTTTTTGGCGGGAATCCGAAGAGGGACGTCATGTTTTTTGTAAAATTTTCATTTTGCCGTATATTTTGGAGTTTGGCTTATAATAGTGATAGTATATTATGTGGTAAATGTCCGTGATAGTGTGCAGTGAATTGGAAATTCGATAAAATGCGTGCGATGGACTTTTTCGAATTACCTCAAGAAGCCTCTTTAAAATCTTCAGTAAAGTGGACTATCGTTTTACTGTTGATAATCTAGTGACATTTCGATAAGAAACATGTATTTTTGTGCATAGCTCTGAAGCAGAGCTAAAAATCTGTAATTTTGTGTCTCGTGTTTAGTGCTGATGGCTAAAATGCCAATGCCTTAAAATAAGAAAAAAAAAAAAAAAACGTCAACGTCATTTGTTTTCTCATCAAAAGCAATATAACTACTAAGCATACAGCCTTGTACTTCGTCAAACATTCTCAATGTATACAGGTAGATTTATTTCTGCAACCACTCTAGTTATTGGAGCTAGGTACGTTCGTACATACTAGCATTTGATGAATTAATAAATAACGTACCTACGTTTTAGATACCTGCTTTGCTTTGCTTTTGCCTACCGTGATTCTAACACGGGTACCTACCTATACTTTTTTAGGGGTGGTCGCCGAGTTATCACATTCACTGCCAACTACGAGTACACTCGCAGTACACTTTTGTTAAGTTATTATTATATTATAGTTATCAGCAAACGTGATAAATAAAATAAACCAGTACCAATAAAACTTTTGACCAAACCAAATTTTTGAATTAATCTGTACAACCTAAGTATTATTAATTCATTACTTATTTTAGTTATAAGCAGTACCTACCATCACCAAAATAATATGTAGCGTAGAGATATAATAAGACGTACATAATAAAGATTTAAGTATGATTTTTTATTCGTTCTAAATCTGTACCTACTCGTACTACCGAGCCACTACATTGTTCTTTTTGAATTAAAAACACTAGGTACCTACTGGCTTTCCCGAAGCTTCCCGTGCGCGGCTTTTGCACAGATGGTCAAGTAGACTCTGATTTTGGAGCCAATACACGTCCATTGTTTATCTCAAGTGGCGTGAGCTTAACGCAATTATTTGCATTGTACCTATAATATCGATATTTATTCCATTCACAATCATTTAGAGAGCCCGCGGTAAGTATTTCATTGTTAAAAACAAGACTGCTGGTCACTTATTTTAAATTCTATACTTTGGGCAGATTCTTCTGAACATGTTGCTATTCGAGTGTGATAAATGTCATCAATAGTGGTTCGTTTGACGGGTAAAAATGATTAGGTATAATAAAATTGTCTATTATAATTTTATTCGAAATTTCACGGCAGCCAAAGATATTATAAGTACTTATATAAAAGACGCAGCAAATTTTCATTGAGTAGATAAGAGTCTTGAAAAAAAAAGTGAGATTATTATTTCCCGTGATACAGACCTATATCTACTACCTTTTTGACGGGCCTGTTGGGTCAGCTGGTAGTGACCCTGCCTTCTAAGTCGGAGGTCGCGGCACGAGCGGGGATCGAACGAGCGACTGGCGGGTTCGATCCCCGCTCGGGGACAACGTTTGAGTGCATGAACATAATATTTAGGTATCTGCTGGCTTCGTGTCTGGGTGTTTAATATTTATTTAAGTATGTTTATCAGTTTAGTACCTAGGTACCCATAGTACAGGCTCTGCCTAGTTTGGTACTGAATAACCGTGTGTATTATTGTGTGCCACAATTTATTATTATTATCACAGAGTTATTATTATTTCGTAGGTATAAATTTTTAACAAACTGCGTCAGATGGTGGGAATAAAAGGCAAATTGAAACTGCAAGGCTTAGTAAGACCACAGGTTAGACCTTTTTTTCCTAAATGTCTAGAAGGACCTAGGTAGGTATCCAAATAATTTTATTTTTATAACACATTTGCTCGTAAAAGGTGTCTTAATTCACCAATTTCAATATCGTATTGTATCTCATTACGCCCAAGTGCGGTAAGTGTAAAGTAAAACGCACGGTTTATCAATATGCTCCGTCTTAAAACGAACGGTACTTTTTAAAATCTCAGCAAAGAGTTTTTATGTCAAAAAAGTTCTCAACATTTTATGATTAAAATTAACTTTCGGAGATAAAATACACACACCGGCACAATTAGCGGAACAGAAAAAAAAGGGAGTATTTACGCATTTTTGCGTGTTACTGGCCGGCTAAATAAGCTTTTTTTAAATTTGGGTTTTAATTTAAAAATGGAATACTAAGCGACTGCCCTTTTTTTCATTCTTTTGTTTTAATTTTCATTGATTAATTTTTTTCCACCGCTTGTCCGTTTTTAGAAGGTTCGTGAATTCCACTTGAAAATCTTTGAATTGCAGTTTTTGAGGCTTTTGAGTTTTTTCGCATATTGATAATTTACGAGCATCTAAGTATGCCTGATTTAACGCCATCAGAAATCATTAGGGCAGATCAAATGAGGAGAAATGGTCAAACCTACAGATCGATTGCCAGAAGCCTTCGTCGATCGTTATCAACGATTCATCGTAGCATCCAACGATACAGATTGACGAATACTCTAGTGAGAAGGAGAGGACAAGGCCGGAAAAGGTGTACTTCAAGGAGGGATGACCGTTTTCTCCAACTTCAAGTCCGACGGAACACGAGACTAACGGCGGTGCAGGCTCGAAATTTACTGGAAGAGGTACGAGCAGTAAGGATGAGTGAGCGGACAGTTCGTAGAAGATTCGAAGAAGTGGGTATAGGCTCGTATGTGCCCGCCAAAGCCCCAAAACTTGAGAGACATCATCGCACAAACCGTCTACACTTTGGTCGTGAACATCGTGATTGGGACTTCGACGACTGGGGACAGGTTCTTTTTACTGATGAATGCAGAGTTATGTTAAATCAAATTGATGGAAGGCAGCGAGTATGGAGACGCAAAGGAGAACGGTATATCCAGTCTAATTTTGAAAATACAGTGGCATATGGCGGCGGTTCAATTATGGTCTGGGGAGGAATATGTTTAGCAGCTCGTACGGAGTTAGTAGTAGTCGATGGCGGGAATCTGAATGCTGATCGGTATATCAGGGAGATTTTAGAAGAACATGTTGTGCCATTTGCCCCCTTTATTGGTAACAACTTCATTCTAATGCAGGATAATGCTCGGGCTCACAGTGCTCGCACAGTACAGACATACCTAAACCATGTTGGTATAACGGTGATGGAGTGGCCAGCACGGTCCCCCGATATGAACCCTATAGAACACGTCTGGGACTTGCTAAAGAGGAGTGTAAAGTCAAGAATGCCACCTCCCAATAATCTCAACGAGTTGCGAAACGCATTAGTTGAAGAATGGCAGAGGTTGCCCCAAGAAACCATTGATAACATCATCCGCAGCATGCCCAGACGGATGGAAACCCTCATCAGAGCACGAGGAGGAAACACTCGATATTGAACAGTCATTGAAATTGATGTTAACCTTTGGAAAATTTTGAATTTTCTGCTGTTTCTCTATAATTAAAAAATCGAAGAAAAATGTATTTTGTTTAATTTAATTTTTATTTTTATTAAACTTTAAGTATGGTGTTACAAATGAATGTCAAAACATGTTAATTTAATTGTTGTTTCATTTTAAATAATATCTTGTTTAAAAATTACATTCATTGTTCTAAATTCCCTCTTTTTTCTCCTTTTTTTTTCTGTTCCGCTAATTGTGCCGGTGTGTGTATAATAAAGAATTATTTATGTACATAATTATTTAATTTGATTAATTTGGACAGTAAATTACAACCAATTAATCTGAAACAAAAACACAAAAATATTTATTTACTTTATTTGTAATACTGGCTGTTTTTTGTGCTTTTCTCTAAAAAAAAATGATGATGCGCGCCGCGCGCTTTTTCTTAACGCTGTATTGTTTTTATTCGTTTACCATAGTCGGAGTTTTATTTTATTTCCTCGCATGTGTGATATAAAACGTCGTATGACATACGTGCGCTTTGATAATTACAGCCTCTGCTTACTTGTAGCCCTCGCCTAAGGCTTGGGCTAGAAATATCGCCTCGGCTGTAATTTTCAACCTACCGCACTTATATCATAATGTACTATTATTATTGAATAATGTGTTCTTAGAACGAATTTTACAGAAATTATATGTCTCTTTCCGGATTCTCGTCTAATTAAATATTAATTTTTATTACCATTTCCTACGAATTAGGAATTATTCGTAGGCCATTTCCAACAAAGCGGTATTTTACTAACTTACTGTTGGCTATCTATGCTATGGCTTGTACTATTCGCTATTCTGTGGTTATGGGCAGTGTTGATCCAGAGATATTTTCCCACACTGACCGCTATGATTTTGTAAAGTCATCGCAAATTCATAAATCAAACGGGCTTAGGTATTTGAATTTATTGTACTTCTTTATTGCAAAATTTCACTCCAGGATAGGGGAAAGATAAATCAAAAATATATGTACTTAGATTAAGTAGGTAATTTAAAACTCGGCGACTTGTAGAAGTTACTTGAAACGTTTGCAATATTTGCAGGCTCTTTTGTAACTAACATCTATGGATAAACATGTCCGATTTTTTATTATTATTATTATTAGTTAAGTGAAAGCAAAGTGCTACTGTCACTCAACCTAAAGTAACGAATTTATATTTAGATATAAGGTAACTTTACAAGTGCACAAAAAAAAACAAAAACTTCTGAATGTAACAAAACTCATTCTCAACAGTATTATTATTATTATTATTACTAAGAATAGTCAAACAAAATACTTCGGTATGTCAATTCCTTGAAAATAGCCTTCCTGACCCTAGGATAATATACCTACTTTAAACATTTATCTTACATTTTACAATTACCCCATTTGTTTAGCTAAACGAAGAATATCAAAATTTTATTAAAAATAAATTACCCCAGATTATCGCAAATTGTAATATTAATTTTACTCACTATTATTCGGCCATATGGCAGAACAGAGGCATAGTTCGAGAACAAATTCCAGTAATGGCATCAATATCTCCTAATACCGTAATTTATGGTTTATAGTGACATTGGAATATGTAAGCGTTTAGCGACCCCAACCTTCAATAGGTAGGGCGTGAGGGAACAACGGTCCCTGTGATTATACACTTTATTGCTTGTTTAAATTTTACCCAGGCGGTTAGTAGATGGTTCTGTTTCCTATGGTTGGTTCTGGTTCTGTTGGTATCTTATGAGCAGTGATAGCCTTACGGTTAAAGAACCTGCTTCACATGATGATAATCAGTGAGGCTCGGGTTCGAATCCATGGCATGTACCAATAAGTTTTTTTTTAAACTTATATACGTACATATTTATACGGTGAAGGAAAACATCGTGGGGAAACCCGCGTGTCATGTACCAATAAGTTTTTTTTTTAAACTTATATACGTACATATTTATACGGTGAAGGAAAACTCCGTGGGGAAACCCGCGTGTCAGAGAATTTATTTTGAGACATGTGTTACAGACCCGGTCCGTCGATGGGCTCACCACCTATCACGTTTAGGGGTCCAAAGAATATCTCGTGAAAAGTGGGTAAGTATATCCAGAAATGGAATACCTTTGCCAAACCCCTCGGGGATAAAAGGCGGGAGATATACATATTCTTTTTAACCTTAATCGCAATCGATATCATTTTGACGCAAGTACTCTATATTTTTACAATGTCTTACAATGTCTTTAACATTGTTTCTGAGGTACACTTGCTATCTGTCTATCTATAGAGCCAGCGCCGCCCGCGCAATAAACGTCAAATGAAGACGATTTCTTCAATCATCAATCATAGGTAAAAATATAGACGGTCTCAGAGGCTTAAAGTTTCGCTTAGAATTTTTCTAAAAACATGTTATTCGCCTAACCAATAAAATACCTCTCCCGATCCCCTCGGAGACAAAGGCGTAAGCATATTAGTTTTTTCTTATCTCTGTCCGTCTGTTGAACCGATCTCGAAACCAACTACGTTTTATCGTCCAGGATTTTGTCACTAGCTCGACGGTAAGGGAAAGTGTGAGAAAAGTAATTCCAGAATTGATTCTAAGGCATGTGTCAAGAACAGTGGCGGGGCAGGACTAAAATTTGGCGTGGGCAAGATACATTTTGCGAGGCTCCCTGATGGATGATGAGAGGACGGTTTCTTTTAAAGAAAAAAATTTTTTGATACTTACATTTATATAAGTATATATTTTTATTATTATTACGTCTTGTATACCTCAAACAATTAAAGAAACAGAAATTTTGCTGCTCTTAGCCATACTGAACTCCTTAATAACTCTCCTCTCCTTAATAAAACTCCTTAGTGAGGCCAACTATTTGTAATAGTAAAATAAACTAATCTAGTTCAATTGTTTTTATTATTCATTGCTGGAAAAGTAATTATATTTTTGCGTTCGGGGGCCTTCGAGGCCCACGTCGCCTACGCCTTACGCCGCTACTGATCAAGAAGACAGTGTATGTGGGCAAGAAGGTCTACCGATGGGTTCACCACCTGTCACGATTCGGGGTCCAAAGATATACTTTTTAAATTGGCCTATGCAGACCCCCTCACGGATAAAGGCGTGAAATTTTTTATTGTTTTTTTGGATGGAGCACTGTTTGACTCAATGCAACGAATGAGGGTGTTTACGAAAATTTACGCCACTAGTTGGCGCCACTTAGTCATGAGGTCATGCGAGCTGTCAAAACACATAGTTTCTGCAATTCTGCATAGCGTTTTTCAGTTTTTTGCAATGATATTATATGTTAGTATCTGGTTTTTAGTTCCTAAAATTAATATTATCTAAATGGATCGTGCGTATGGACAAAAAAGGGTTGCCGAATTAAAACTTTACCAAACACTTTTGGAAGTTAAATGTCCATTTTTTTATAAAGGATGAGTGTATAGGGCCAGAAAACTATCCACATGTGGTTTACAGTTTAAATTGTTTACAACTCAAAGAAAACAGTAGCTATTACTACCAAATTCAAACACAATTACTTGTTCCGGGTAGAGAAAGCTGTGATTTGTTCATATGGACGAATGTGGATGAAAAGATAATAAACATCAAGAGATGATATATTTATTGAAAATATTTTAGTTCCATGAATAAAGGATTTTATTTTAAATATAATATTTTGTTACCAACAATAGCAAAAACAACATTTTAATATGATTGTTAAAGTTCTGTCAAAGAATACCTATAGCTAGCTTGTCCAGGTTTTGTAGTGTAGAAAGGAAAGTAAATAATAAAACTATTTTTATATTGTTTCTATTTTGCCAAAAAAATATATTATGAAATAACTAAATATAATGTTTTTAGAGATGTCTATCTACTTAATAATATTACTTTTAAAATTTGTCATCATGAAACACAAATAGTATGCGGTCTGCAAGAGACACCACCAGTTTGGAATCTAACTTGCCACTTAAAATCTCAAATGTTGTAGCTATACAAATTAGTCTTTCAACATTATTTGTCGTATCAGCTGATCAGTCTTAAACTGTCCATCGGTATTTTTCAGAAATTCTGGTACCTATATTATAATCTGGTAAAAAGCATATCACTTGTATGAAGAGATATACATTTTGATATTTTGATCTGGTATCGCGATCCAAACAACAACGTTCATTCTTTTCTTTTGTGGTGTAATAAATCATAGCTTCATTCCATGGAAATCTACTCGGTACTGATTTTTTTTTCAAATTTAACCTGGCTGAAACATCAAATAAATATGGTTTATTAAGAAATTCACTAAATCAAATGAAGGCATTAGTCTCCATTTACATACTTTACAATTAAATATACCAAATTATTATTATGATGTAGCAAAAACTTTAAAAGTTGAGTGCTATGCAAAGAGATTTAAATACTACGGCATAGAGGGGGCATTGGGAATATTTTCATACAAAACTTTGAAGCCTAAGGGTCAGTGCTGGTATCTAGATTTCAATAGCTGAAACAAGTATTCAAACAATTAGAAGTTGTTTCAGCTATCGACCGGTAGAGGTCACGCTGATTAAAAGGGAAGTTACTATTTCATACCACGGTATCGATAATATCAGTTTATTGACGAAGTATAGGTATATACAACAAAATCAATTTCAATTATACCTACTACACTCCCGGACACATCTATCGGGCCACCTAGTGTTTTAAGTTTTGACGGTCCCTAGCTAAAAACATTGTCACACGAGATCGCGGTCTTCCTTGACAACAAACGAAGCCGCCAGTCTCTAAGTACCTTAAATTATTTATTAAACTGTTTGTATTCTTAAAAACAGTATGCCTATATTTTCTACCTAATAAATAAATATCGATAACAAAAGTCGATAAACAGCACCACATCACTAATAAGTAGTGAAGTAGTGGTATAAGCTACTCAATAGCAGAGGGCGTTAATTTACAATATCAGCAGAATGTTCTAGAACGAATATAAGAAAATTACTAATTTTGTTCTTTTTTCTGAGTAAATATGAAAAATACTTACGAAAATCAACTAAAATCCCTTCCAGGCGTTTTGCCGTAGCGTGATTTGCAACCTAGCAAGGCGCATCTCGGCATATTTATTTATTTTGGCGAGATACGAACGAGTCGGACAGAGAGAAGTATTTAAATCTCTTTGGAGTCGGACGACTTATTCAAGTTATTCCACTGTGGAATAAGTTTTGACTTCAAATTTTTCGGGCTTTGTCCCCTCTATGCCCTAGTATTTAAATCTCTTTGGTGCTATGGTACTTGCACTTGAGCTTAGGTTTTTTAAAATTACACAACAAGAAAGACTTAATTTATGCTTATAAAACTATAAAATACTTACGGTTCTCTAACACTGAGTCTGTTGGCAGCTCGTAATCGTCTTTACTAAAGCGATCTTTGCATATACAACTATTATTTGTAGACCTAAACCCAGTAGTAACATATAATATCATTGCGTAAACCGATCTCTACGAATAGCTACAAGCTACAAGCCATTGTTTTAAACGTATTTTGTGCTTAGGAAACTTATGACCACTCGGTTTTTTGAGCACATAGGAACTGCACAACATTGTGGCATTTCGATAAGGAGAGAATATTCGTTATACTTGTTTAATTTTAT
Source organism: Ethmia dodecea (assembly GCA_963855545.1). Classification (NCBI taxonomy): domain Eukaryota; kingdom Metazoa; phylum Arthropoda; class Insecta; order Lepidoptera; family Depressariidae; genus Ethmia; species Ethmia dodecea. The sequence goes on along the minus strand of OY979456.1, from coordinate 11,513,017 downwards.
TAGAAAATTCAAAAAAATCAGACATAGTAATAGAAAATATACGTGCTCTGACAGTTTTGACAGCTTTCTGGACCAAACGCCTAGGTGCTGCCACCTGGTGGTCGTCATTTCAGAACACCCTCATTAAAACAATCCTGTGTGCATCCATCGGTGTCGGCGATCATTTCAATAAAACACTTAATCCTATTACGAGGACACTTGTTCTGCGCAAGTGTTTAATGAATAAGATTATAGTTCGATCGATTCGTGAGTTATTCGTGCTAACTGTGGGGGCCGCTAAAATGTTACAGAATTAATAAAAAAAGATTTTGATAGGTTTGCTAAACTTCAAATAAGCGTTCGGTTCATAATTTCCCTTTTGCGCTGGAATTAGTTACTTAGAAGTCCAATTATCTTATTACTATTACAGAATAATATAGGTACCTACCTACTTATCTACTTAATCAATTTATATCTATTGATACTTAGAAAGTGCATACCTTTAAGTAGATAATAATAGTAATAATTGTGGGACACAACTCACAAGTCACACACGGTTATTTAGTCCCAAACTAGGCAGGGCCTGTAGTATGGGTACTAAACAACTGATAAACATACTTAAATAAATATTAAACACCCAGACACGAAGCCAACAGACATATTCAAGTTCATGCACAAAAATGTAGGCCCCGAGCGGGGATCGAAACCGCCACCTCCGACTCAGAAGGCAGGGTCCAAAGAGGTTGGAAGAGAATCATTCTTAAGAGAGAGAAACTTTTTCTTTAAACGTCTTTGGCAGGGTCACTACCAAATGAACCATCAGGCCCGTCAAATAATAATATACTAATAAATAATAATGATGTACTTATTTATAAAGTTTATTGTTTTCGATAGTATCCTTTACAATTTTATTAGCTGGTTTAGTGTAAAATGGAGTTTCTCAAAAAACTGTATTAATATGTTACTGCTAGATACTGTGTGTAAAATGTTAACATGGAGACCAGGGTAGAAGCCTTTAAAAATAATAAAAAGTGAAAAAAAATAGTAGTAGGATGAAAATAGTGAAAGGAAAAATAAATTACGGGCGATCTGAGGGCGGGAAGGGGATGGGGGTGAGTTTTTAAGGGTAAAAAACGGTTTTTCTCGATTTCTGGCAAAACTAAAAGTCTAATGAGATTTAACTGACGATCGATCGGCTAATTTTAGTTTTGTTGCCTTTCGGAAACTGGGGGTAAGTAGGTATAACAAACCAAGAAAGAAGCTACGCATTGTAAAATTTGCGCTCTTTCTCTCTCTCTCTTCTCAACAACATCTTCTCTCTCTTAGCAACAGTCATAATCGTTCTCTTCTCGACACTCTTAGGATGGATAAAACTGAAAGTATAGACAAAATTAGTTCGAAACATTTTAATACCATCCCAGTACACCCAGTATCATCACAGCTGGTAATGGCCACCCGTGAGCTTCCAAGCCCGCACCCATATCTGTTTGACTTTAAATTCGTACCACCTAAGCAATGCATTCCACTACAACACTATAAACCTTAACTCAAAGGCATAGGGAGTAAAATTCAATTAGTTTTAGATTTAGGGTAGAATTTTAAATTGGCAATGATAGGTATTGAACGCTTGTCGACAGATGGCGTGAGGATGGTTAATACCGCATGATACCATTCTGCTGTATGAATATTGGTTGTAGTTAATCGTACAAATCTGTTTTTATGAGATGCTGTAAGTGTTTGATTGTTGACTTGGCGATTTCCGCCTCTTCCAGCTGTCTGTTAACTATAATATATATAACTATAAGATAGGTAGGTAATTTTTCAATAAACCAGCAGGCGTATTCACGGAGACTCGATACCGTTTCCGTTCGACTCAGATCGAGTGAAAAAGTCGAATCTATCGACTTCGAAAACTTTATTCTAGGCGTTTCTGACAGCCACGGAAAATTTACCGAATCCTTATGTCACATGACATTTGACATTCGTTTTCGACACCAACATGCTATCACTGCTTACGGTTAATACGGATAATTTATGAGGGTCAGGAAAAAAATCACATACTGTATTATTACACCATTCGATAGCTTATAAGAATCAAATTCTAGGAAGCAATGACATACGGCAATCTTAAGGAAAAAGTTGGATTTTAATAGAACCCAGTGCAGTGATTGCCTTACGGTTTAAGAACCTGCTTCACATGATGATAATCAGTGAGGCTCGGGTTCGAATCCTGGCATGTACCAATGAGTTTCAAAAACTTACGTATCACTAGCTCGACGGTGAAGGAAAACATCGTGAGGAAACCCGCAGTTCCAGAACTAATTCTGAGGCATGTGTAACAGACCCCCTCCGCCGATAGGCACACCACCTATCACGTTTAGGGGTCGAATATTCTCGTGAAAAGTGGGTAGCTATTTACAGAAATGGAATAAGGTAGTGTCGCCGAAGATGGCCCGGCTCCTAGGATAGCCCACTTTAAAAAAAATACAGTTATGATTATTCGAAACATTTGAAATTTCGCTAGTTTATGCTACTAGTACCATAGACAATAGTGCAAGTGTGTTACATTACCGGCGTGTCCCCATTTTGAAGACAGATGACAGTTTGCTCGGTCATGTCCAGACGATACGCATTTTATAACCTCCATTATCTAAATCCTTTTGAAAATATACAAATTTAAAGCAAATGTCTTTGTTCTAAATTTTGAAAACTCATATTTAATATATTTATCAGCGAATTACAGGTGAGTGTTATTATTTTATTGACTTTTTTGTATTTTTACGAAATTATACTTAACCCGGATGCAATTTCCTATCACGGCCCATACTATAATCCCCAAACATAGCCCGGGCCTTTCTAGGATTATTGAAATGTTGTGTTAGTATATTTTTGTGTTTGTATGTTTGTTTTTTTACGTTTGTCTGCTCATGTTTCGAAAACTATGTTGGATTGCAATAAATCTAATATAAAATAAATATAGTCTAACTTAAAAATTGTGCAAATTTCAACAAAATCGGTTTAGTGGTTCTTAAGATTGAATAAGCATGTATTAAATTTGAAGTCAGTTTTTTTTGTTAGGAGTGTACACAATCAATTAGAGACAGTAGCGTCTAATTTTTTAAAACTAATCAAGTATATTTTGATTATTCTCAAAGTAAATTTTCAGTATTCCTAAGATAGCCCGGCTATGAATTATATTAAAAAATATATTTTAGAAAAAAAACTGATTTATTTTTATTTTTGATAAGTTACTTTCAAAGTTGATCTCAAAGTTAAATTAAATTTTTTTTAGTTGTTTGTTTTTATTTTATAGTTGATTTTTATTTTGATAGATTTAAAATAGCCCACATTAAAATTTTCGGTAGATTTTTTGCCATTTATGAATAATGTTATGAGAAGAGTGTATTTTTATTTTGATGTTTTATGTTAAAAGTGTTTCATTGTTTATAATGCTTATATTTTCAGTAATATTTTTCGGGCCATCTTCAGCGACCAGCTTCCCAAGATAGCCCAATACCAAGTTTTTAAAAAGTGTTTACATTTGTATTAAAATGCCAAAATCTGTACTACTTTTTTAGACATCTTGCTTCTCAAACAAATATATTACAACTTCCATTATGTTTTTTCTTTACTTTACTTATCTATAAGATTTTACGAGGTTTTGAAATTAAGTGGGCCTTCATTGGCGCCTGTACCTTAGTTCTGCATACCCGTTCCGGGATAAAAGGCGTGAAACTATTTTATTTTATTTATTTAGTTTTCAATATAATAAAAAAATATATAGTTTACAGACATGATGGTTCTATGCATCAACAAGATTTAGTAAACGTAATCAAAGTAACAGGTAGGTACTTAAGCTTTGTTGACTTTCTGATGAAAATTAAAAAAAAAAACGAAATGGTCATATTTTATCAAGATCCATTTATAGGTTTAGCTGGAAAAACGTAGGTACCAGGCAGAGTTACTTTTTTCTCGTTTATAATAAGCTACATAAATTACACAAGTAGGTAGTTGTTTCTCGCGACTACTCTACTAATCTTCCTGCAAAATTTATTTAATATCAGTTCAGACGTGTAAAAGTAACAGACAGACAAAGTCACTTACGCATTTATAATAATAAGCAGGAATAGTGTTAAAAATATTTTGTATGCATTTCACTTAACTATAGAAACGTTTTGATTTACCGCTTTTACCGAAACTTTCCATCTTCATTAAAGATCACTTATGCAGACGAAGTCGTAAGTCATAACTAGTCCTCTATAGACTGTAATTAGTCGCACATTGGAATCACCAAGCACCATAATCCACGTAATCACTATAAACAGATGACGCTCTGTAAATATTTACCATAGGGTAAGCTGCTCATGTCTTCCATAGAGATTATGGGATTTTTACTGTGAGAAACTTAGCCATTATTACTCGACGGAAGAGTATTACAACTCACAGATTAAACAAACAAACTATCACTATAAAATTTAAAATGCTCTACATAAGTTCAATGAAAATTATTATCAACTAGCTGTTTTAAGCGGTTCCCGTGGGCATACGGTAATAAATATAGCCTATGTTACTCAGGGATCTTGTAGAATTCTAATGGTGAAATAATTTTTTCATCACTCCGGGCGGAAAACGGCAACTTTCGGCGCTCTGCGCTAAACGAAGTTACCGCTTTCCGCCTCTGTCGAGCCGAAAAAAGTATACACACCTCGAAAAGTAAATAGGAAAGCCTCAGATCACATGTTTGTAGATACACACACCGGCACAATTAGCGGAACAGAAAAAAAAGGAGAAAAAAGAGGGAATTTAGAACAATGAATGTAATTTTTAAACAATATATTATTTAAAATGAAACAACAATTAAATTAACATGTTTTGACATTCATTTGTAACACCATACTTAAAATTTTATAAAAATAAAAATTAAATTAAACAAAATGCATTTTTCTTCGATTTTTAATTATAGAGAAACAGCAGAAAATTCAAGATTTTCCAAAGTTTAACAACAATTTCAATGACTGTTCAATATCGAGTGTTTCCTCCTCGTGCTCTGATGAGGGTTTCCATCCGTCTGGGCATGCTGCGGATGATGTTATCAATGGTTTCTTGGGGCAACCTCTGCCATTCTTCAAGTAATGCGTTTCGCAACTCGTTGAGATTATTGGGAGGGGGCATTCTTGACTTTACACTCCTCTTTAGCAAGTCCCAGACGTGTTCTATAGGGTTCATATTGCTGGCCACTCCATCACCGTTATACCAACATGGTTTAGGTATGTCTGTACTGTGCGAGCACTGTGAGCCCGAGCATTATCCTGCATTAGAATGAAGTTGTTACCAATAAAGGGGGCAAATGGCACAACATGTTCTTCTAAAATCTCCCTGATATACCGATCAGCATTCAGATTCCCGCCATCGACTACTACTAACTCCGTACGAGCTGCTAAACATATTCCTCCCCAGACCATAATTGAACCGCCGCCATATGCCACTGTATTTTCAAAATTAGACTGGATATACCGTTCTCCTTTGCGTCTCCATACTCGCTGCCTTCCATCAATTTGATTTAACATAACTCTGCATTCATCAGTAAAAAGAACCTGTCCCCAGTCGTCGAAGTCCCAATCACGATGTTCACGACCAAAGTGTAGACGGTTTGTGCGATGATGTCTCTCAAGTTTTGGGGCTTTGGCGGGCACATACGAGCCTATACCCACTTCTTCGAATCTTCTACGAACTGTCCGCTCACTCATCCTTACTGCTCGTACCTCTTCCAGTAAATTTCGAGCCTGCACCGCCGTTAGTCTCGTGTTCCGTCGGACTTGAAGTTGGAGAAAACGGTCATCCCTCCTTGAAGTACACCTTTTCCGGCCTTGTCCTCTCCTTCTCACTAGAGCATTCGTCAATCTGTATCGTTGGATGCTACGATAAATCGTTGATAACGATCGACGAAGGCTTCTGGCAATCGATCTGTAGGTTTGACCATTTCTCCTCATTTGATCTGCCCTAATGATTTCTGATGGCGTTAAATCAGGCATAATTAGATGCTCGTAAATTATCAATATGCGAAAAAACTCAAAAGCCTCAAAAACTGCAATTCAAAGCTTTTCAAATGGAATTCACGAACCTTCTAAAAACGGACAAGCGGTGGAAAAAATGAATCAATGAAAATTTAAACAAACAACACTACGCCTTATCCCCAAATGGTGTTGACGGAGGCATTCCGTTTCTGGATGTACCCAGTTTTGGTCAATACCTTCTTCTCGATGGGGTAGGTAGAGACATAGAGCGCCACCCGCTACCAATCTACCAAAGAGATTAAAATATAATAGGACATAGAGTGGGCATTGGGAATATTTTCATACAAAACTTTGCAGCATGTTTGAAGCTCAAGCGTTATGTGAGTTAGTATGAAAGCGAGCGAGTCTTTCGGTCGAAATTGTAATAGACCTATTCCACTTGGAATAACTTTTCGGCTTCAAATTTTTCTCGCTTTGTCCCCTCTATGCCCTATTATATTTTAATCTCTTTGCAATCTACACTAATAATGTAAATAATGCTAAGACTCACTTACTGCTTCCGACCAACCAGAAACCTGCAATTTGGTGAATTTGGAACACAATAAATAGCGTTCAGGATGTTGACAACACCTTATTTATAAAAGGTTTTCCTAAATTACTGCGGGAATGGGAAAAACAAGATTCGTGCGAGCAACACCCCGGGCGTCTAACACTACCTATAGATTTTAATTCCCAAAGCAACACAATTATATTTACCACATGCAGAATCCCATCACAAGAAAATTTTACTTCATTATTTATACCAATTATAACCTCCTTGAACGGATTCTACATCAACCCACTTAGAAGAATTGAGACTCACATAATTTGAACGCCCTTTGACTTTACGTGTACCAAATTCATAATAATTTGAGGAACAATTAAGTTCCCTTTCATCCCCTACACCTTTGTGGTTGAGCCCATTGCGTCCTATTTAACTTTGAGCATTTAATAGAGAGTAACCTCAAAGAAAAATGTACTTACAAACAATTACACCTACGTATGTAACTATGAGGCACTCGGTAGGAAGCTGAGTCAGTTGGTAGTGATGTGCTTCGGATGGTTGTCGATAAAAATATTGCTAGCTGACCCGACAGGCGTTGTCTTGTACTTACAGTTATATTAAACGCCATAAGGGAAGATTACAATAGAAAAGTTAATATGGTAGTTTTTAGTCATGTTCCTTTCAACTTTCGCAAAAAAAATATTCATAGAAACATTCTCCTGGCAAGAGCAAACAAAAAAGAATTTGTGAAATTGGTATTGGCAATCACGCGTGATTTTTATTATTAATTATTTATGTACATAGATTTGAAAAATGTTGTTTCGAAAAACTCGAACACTAAGATTTGTATTTATACGACTCGGTACTTTTCAAACTAAGTTAAGTGTAAATGCACTTTTGGAGAAGTTCCCGCTACAAAACATACGTTGACTGACAATACACAATAATCAGTGTGTTAAATAAAATTGCAATGAAACCGACAAAGAAGGTTTACAGCTAAGTATTTATCTCTAAAACACTATAAATTGAATCCTGAACTCACGTCTCTTTTCCATTTGTGTAGGTAGAGACATTAGACAGCCACTTGCTACAATCACCAATAAAACCTCATTAAGTCTAGTAGTATTTTGATCCAGATGCAGATACATATTGTGATAAAAAACTATAACTTCAGTTTAGTGTAAAACATAGTGTTTTTAACACTTAAATACATAAGTATCGACTGTGAGGTCGTTGGGCGGACATCCCTAGTGGCCTCCGCCCGCCGGGTGGCCTTTGTGGAGACTCTCCAATATTCGCTTTGTTACTCTGAAAAATGTTCCCCCGCCGCATCCTGGTACCAGGAGTACATAGGTATTATTCAGTCGTAAATTTTTAGCATTACTTAAACATAAACACAGGAAAAATCTTACCAAAATATGTACTTATTTAGTTATGAAAAAATAAACAGTCATTAAAAACAAGCGTAAAATTAAACATCATATTATTATGTTCTTATTATGATCTCTTAAAATCGGGCAAACACAGTGGCACAATTAACCGGCCAAAGCGACATTACATATATAGGTACTAAGTTTGCATTTCTATGCATTTTTTAATGTTTTTAGGTAAGTACATGAAAAGCTTTGGTCTAAACGGCTTGTCTGATCAGATAGGTACCAACGCACTTTGGACCTCCTTCATCCACAGTTTTGTTCACCAATATAAACATAGTATATTCTCCTCTGAATAGAGGTACTACCTCACTGACTGTATGACCTTCAACCTGACAAGTGGTTAGTCAAGTTACACGTATACATCTTGTCATATCACGTGTTAAGTTAGTTCGGTGTAAATATGGCCTTGCTACTGCTGCTACCATAATATGAGTCAGGACAAAAACACAACGTCAGTAATCTATCAGCATTTTGTCAGGGTTCGGAGAAATATTTTTTCCCGGTTCCAATCTGGGTGGTAATTCATGTACGTCGTAAGGAAGGGTCCGGCTCAGCTGGCTGCCTCTTGAGTGGTTCGAAATAAAATCCAGGATTACACATGACATGTTTGTTTATCAGTTATACAGACTCAGTTCATCTCAAAAGTGGTTATGTTTTATGCTTATGGTGTCAAGGCTCATTTTTAAAATTATTTTTTTAAATTTATTTGTCTACACTACTATTATAAAAAGAAAAGATTTTAATTTTTAAACCAATTTAAAAAAAAGGAGGTTTCTCAATTTGACCGTATTTTATATGAGTTCGATATACCTTTGTCGTAAATGAACTGATTTTGATGATTTTTTTTTGTTGGAAAGGAGATATCTCAAGGGTGGTACCATGATAAGGAAACCAGGATCTGATGATAGCATCCCAGAGAATTCGAGGGGAACCTTCGAAAATCGTAGTGGCGACTAGTGCATTTTTACTTTTTTTAGTTTCCTGTTTGAAGTTGGTTTTTATGTTAAAAATTATTGTATTTTTGTATTCTTGTATTTTTAACGGACTTCAAAAAAGGAGGGGGTTCTCAATTCGACATGTTTTTTGTTTGTATGTTTGTAACGAAGAAACTCAAAAACTAAAGAAGCGATTATAAAAATTCTTTTACTTTTTTTTATGTTATTACTTTTTTGGCTATAAATTTCCTATGTGTTAGGGACTTACACGGGTGAAATAGCACGGAACAGCTATCTAGTCTTATACGAGTATGAACGTATATAAATAAGTTGTATAATCGGTAGTTAGGTACCAATGCGTAATAGACCATTTGGGCGAAATAAAATAATCTACGGCCGGACTAAGGGCGCAGGGGTGTGGGAGAGGCAATCCACAAGCGCGTGTAGTCTCGCGATTGCCGGCAATATCGCGCGATGGCCGGCGGCTCATTTAATCACGTGGTGGAATGTGCTCGGATAAGACCGTATAGGCTTGCTGATGAGGAGGCAGCTTCTTCATATTTTCAAAGGAAATGAAAAAGAAAACGGGGGTGAAGACAGGGATTCCTATACTTTTACCATAACGGAACACTCTGAGGGAACACTGACCACCAACAACTACCTACCTACTTTTTATTTTAGGGAACCCCATACCAAATTATTACAAATCAAAGAATAAACACGAAAACTCTTAGGTAAAAATGAAATTGTTCGGTAATAGTATGTCCGACAGTTGTGTCATAGGTACATTCAAGAGCACGTAGAGCTTGACACATTGTACTTTGTAACGTTCTTAATACAATGGCCTTAGAAGTCAGACTCGCACTAAAAGTGTAAAGCTTCATGTGCTCTTGACTGTACAACATGTGTGCGCATATCTGGGGTATAGCATCCAATCTAGAACTGAATTTGTGTTTGTTTAAGTGTAAGCTGAAAAAGTTAAAATCAAAAATAAATACTAAGCGGGACCCTAGCGACTTTCCTTCGAAACCTCTAGGCTGATGAGTTCTGTTTTTATGGTTTATCATTCAACTCGCAATTTGAACAACCACTGGGCAAGAGAATATCATTACGATAGACTATCGATAGAACATATTAATGCTTTTTCACTATTTCTTATTTGTATTAAATACCTACTTACAACCCTTGCGAACTTCTGTATTTTTAGTTCATAAGATCTTCAATCTTCATATCTCAATAGAATACAATATTTATTTGTGTTACATAAGTGTGATATCTCCAGCTCTGTCAATTGTATCCTACAATATATCTGATTGTTCATTTATTTTATACATTTAGTGTTAACAACAATATAGCAGTGATAGCCCGGACGGGTAAAGAGCCGGCCGAAAATCAGTGAGGCTCGGGTTCGATTCCTGGAGTGCGATTTTTGAATCTCACTGGTGATATCAAAATCACCGGTGACTAAAATTATCACCGATGACTTTTATGTCACCATTTTCCAAAAGCCGTATTTTTGAAAGTCACACGATGTTTACCAATATGCAGAAATTTTACAATGTCAGTCAGAGACAATCTTCCCGTTACGTTCCTTTTTACGCAGATGTTATAGTGTTGCCCTTGATATCGGTTTTTATTTTCTCATACTATATCTTAAAAAAGATTCATCAAATTGGTCAATCGTAAAACGTAACGTATCTGTCAGTGTCATGTAAACAAAAATTAAAGTTTTGAATTGAAAAATTCACTTAATTCACTAGAGAAGGACGAATAAAGAGAACATAACACAGATTTTACAATTTATAAGAAAAGGTATGTACATTTGTTAGTGGCATATGTTTTACAAGTATATTTAACTTAATAATTGTATTTACTAATAACTTGGATATTGTTTTATTTAATTGAGAGGTTTTTTATATTTCCAATAAATCGTCGCAATCACGAAATATCACAATCGAGCCCCGCTGCTAATTCTTCCGAAAAACATACTTTGGCACTTTTGGCAGATGTCACATACGTTAACTGTCAAAAACAATCACATGGTGATTTCAATTACGAGTGGGTAGGGGCACTTGTAAATCGATATCCTAGGTATGACAAATGTAAGTCACCGATGAGTTTCAAAAATACGAACTTTCGGAAATCACTCACATCGGTGAGAATTAGTCACTTGGTGAGATTCAAAAATCGACCCCCTGGCATGTACCAATGAGTTTTTCAAAAGTTACGTACATATTTATCACTAGCTCGACGGTGAAGGAAAACATCGTGAGGAAACCCGCAGGTCTCAGAATTAATTCTGAGACATGTGTAAATAGACCCCGTCCGGCGATGGGCTCACCACCTATCACGTTTAGGGGTCCAATGTATCTCGTGAAATGTGGGTATATCCAGTAATGGAATACCTCTGCCTACCCCCTCGGGGATAAAAGGCGTGAGATTATTTATTTTATTTTTTATTTTTATTTAGTGTTAACAAATGTAGGATAAAAGGGTATGTACGTACATACTCTTGTTGTGTGCAAGAAATAAATAAGTAAATAAATAAAAAAATCTTTCTTTATCGAAAAGTTTATTGCTGGTTTTTTGCGTTTTATTATTTTAAATTAATCAGCGACTCTACTGCGACTCTACTCTAATTTAATTTGATATTACGATTATACTGTAAAAAACATATCAATATATTAATCAGAAGTATAGTTCAATAATCAGTAAAGTCACGTTCCATACTTAACAAGCAAGGAGCGAGCAAAAGGCGCGCGGACATTGCGCGTTTATTGGACGAGTCAATAATGTACCGCTGTAGGACGGATGCCCGGACACGACGACATACTGCGTATAGTAATAAACGTTGTCAACGATAATGTTGGCTTGCGACCCGAGGGCTGATTACACTTTTGTTCGGCCACATAACTCACTTCTGTTCGGAGAGAGGTAGTTGTGTAGTTATTTAGTTACGATAAATTCCTATTATTCCGCCATACTCAACCACATAATCCTACTAATCCTACTACGATAAACGCTAAAGTGTGTATGTATGGATGTCTAGATGTATGGATGTTTTTGCCTGATCCGTGCACAGACAGACAAAAATTCAAAAAAATGTGTTTTGGTATCTATATCGATAACTATATTAAACACTACCGCTAAAATTTTCAGGAAATATTTTATGTACAGACGCGGCCCCGTTAGAGTTTTATTATAATTGTATAGATACATCAAAATAACACATAGGCTATATTTTATCCCCGTATTCTCACGGGATCGGAAACTACGCGGGTGAAACCGCGGGGCGCCGCTAGTTTATTATAACTAGCTGTTATCTGCGACTCTGTTAGTGTGAACTTTAGTTTCTCTTTGTCCCCTAGAAACTATTGGGGTTACTACAAAAATGTAAAATAGATGCTGACACGTTTTACAGTGTCTAACTGTGTGTATTGTGTAATATTCTGTAATAAAGTTTTATGCGTTTTTCTTTGATGAAAATAAACCTAATGTCCTGCTTCGCCATGTAAACTATGACCATAGTTTACGTGTTGGGGAAGGCCCACTATTTATTATTATAATAATACTACTGCATATGTTTGTAAGTGCTTTGGAGTAAAACCAAATGAGTAACACAAAGGACATTTTATTTCGGCACAGACTTTACATAAAAAATCCGTAAGAACATAAAGTTATCACTAATAGCATCACTCGTATTAGCAGTCCATGGTGGAAGGTGGACTGACGTGATGGGTTGTTTGCTATACATACCTTAAATTCAACCGTAAATTCAAAATTATAGTTTAAAACATAAATACCCCCAAGTACAAAAATAATTCATTCATCAACAACTACAATAAGGGATTGACCACAGAATTCTAACCTGAGCCAAAGAGAATTTTCATCAACAAAAATTGAACCGACTCCAGTTCCCAGCATAATCTACAAAGAGGTTTTTAAATAAAAAATATCCTCGCATTTTCGCCGTGGATTGTGTCCGTTCAAAACATTTCATTCACAGAGGATCACAGCGCTCTGGAGTGCCTAATCCTTCAAGAATCGTCACTATTGTCATTCGAACGGCACCTAGACAGGACATTAATCCTGCCTTTTCAAGACAAGAGATATCCATCAATTGTCAACATTGGACTGGCGGGCACATCCCTACTTCTCCCCTTGGGGCGCCCCCCTACCTACCCTACACACAGAGAGAAAATTGTCAAAGATTAAGTAATTTTAAAGCTTTTCGTCCTTGTAGGTAAGTATATAATTTTTTTACTGGTGAAACGTGGGTACTTCCAGAAATGGAATAGGTACCTCTATGTAAAATGAAAACTGAAATGCATTTTAAAGGTTTGTGATAATATTTTTAATTTTAAATGTCGATAGTGAAATAGCCTATTTCACAATAGGTAAATATGAAAAAATATGAGGAATGCGAATATACGAGAGAAGTGTGGCTTGAAAGAAGATGTAGAGACAAGGATAGAGAAGGGTGTGTTAAGCTGGCTTGGTCATTTAGAACGTATGGATGAAAGAAGAGTAACGAAAGAGATTTATGGTGCGAATGTTGAAGGATGCAAGGCAAGAGGATGCCCCAGACGGACGTTCACGTATCAAATTAGTGACGTCCTTCAAAAAGCTGGGGTCCGGAGTGCGAAGAATTAAAGAGCGTGCATGAAAAGGCTTAGGTACCTTTGGATGTGAAGGAACCGAGGGAAGTGTGCGAAGATCTTGCAAAGTGGCGATCCATCGTCTCTGCCTACCCCTGTGGGAAGTGAAGGCGTGAGTTGTATGTATGTGTGTGATAAAAAAATACTTCTGCAAGCTTCCGATAATACTCTTTGACGCGTCCGGAGCACATAGCTATGGGGGAGTGAGCTAGTGATTGTCAAAATTTGGCTTCACAGTACAAAGCGTTATTTACCGAGCGGGGGAGGTCTTTGTCTCGGCATTACACCACTCTACATAATATTGTGAAAGTTCTGACAATACACTGTTTGCTGGGACGTATTATGAGACGGCTTTTGAAGGAAAAATAGCGACTTTCCATCTGAGGTGTCGGAGATTAGTTTGGAAACTTTGGAGTTTTTAATGAAGGGGTTGGAAGTTCGTTCGTTCGTTTTCCGGCACTAGAGTTTGGCGATGCGCTTAAACGAATCTCGGTTTTGATTACAAAATGAAGCCTTAATCATACGACAGGAATTAGGATTAGGTAATTTTATAATTAACCCGTCATGTAAGGGAATGCGAACACAATAGGCTTATCTGTTGTCTTTAAACACAAAAAATTTTCAATGATATCTCTATTGACCATGACATTGATATGTTCTGTACTAGCACGTCTGTTGTTAAGGAATGTTTTAGCTAGACTAACGATAACTTGGTCAAAATATAGATCAATTAGTATAAGTGTGATTTTCGTATGTAGAGTGTTATTATTTTATTGTTATTTCTTTATTTTTCTAGCACTAACTGTTTTTTTTACTGGTCTGGTGTCTGATATATTTTTTAAATTAATGTAGTATCAATGAAATTTATGTATGGAAAATTTTTTTCAGTATCCTTATATTGTTATTCACAATATCCTTATATTTATCAATGTAATTAGTTTTGTAAGTCTTCCTTAAAATAAATAAATACAATAATAAATAAAAAAAAACACCTAGGGGCGCGGCGCATGGATTTCATGAAAGTAGCAGTTAGTAATAATAAACAGTAAAATTATTGTATTGGTTGCCACCGTTGAATAAAATATTGATGAAGCCTGCCTGTACAGATGGCAGCCGACTGAACAATGGAGAAACCAAATTATGCCAAAATTAATTGGCCGAAAACACGTTCCGAAATTCGAACACACGTTCGAAAAGCTCGAGTTCGAAATTCAAATGAGGCGGCACGCCCCACCCTCTGCTCCGCCCCGGCGCCATCTTGGATCTGGGTGGGGGTGAGCGGGGGGCTATTAAATTATTTCATTCCACATTGGGCCGCGGCTGCTATCGGATTAAAACAATTGCCTGCGAAACCGTAAATGGATAATGCTTTTAGAGGAGAAAATAATATAGTGGTTTATTTGATTTGTTCTTAAAATTGTAAAAAAATATTAAAAATCTAATAAAGCAGCTCTTTGTATCCAATCAATAAATTACAATCAGATAGTAAATATTATTACGTTCATCAGTACCTCTCAACTCAAAACTTTGAAACCTGAAGCTCTAAAAACATCATTTTAAGGCAAAGAGATTTAGGTAACTATAGAGCGGCAATGGAAATATTTTCAAAGAAAACTTGATCTCAAGCGTCAGTTCAGCAGTCGTTCATATCGTACCACACTAAACTTATTATTTACCTACCGTAATAAGTTTTGGATAACGATTTTGTTCGCTTTGGCTGCCCTATGCCCAGTACCTTTAAAAATCTTTGTTAAAATACTATATCTTTCTGAGACAGCCGAGTAAAAAGTTGACTCAAATCTTCTTAACCTAGATATAAACTAGTAAATATTTCTCAACCCAACCATAAAGCCTACATCTTTACACTATATGCTCAGCAAAATGTCAAAGCTAGCGACTTGGAACTTTCGAAAAACTCAGCGGCAAACTTCGCTTCGCAACTTACGCTAGCGAAACTTGCGGTGCCCTGCGAGGTGACGGTTTACAGTGGCGAAAATTTTGCGGTCCATTCGTCGTGTTGTAGCGAACATGGTTCGAACCGACAGGTACTCTACTTTTAGTTTGCAAGTTACTATAGATTTTATTAGTTCCACAGGTGAAACAAAAACCCGACTACGGAAATTTGTGTAACTTGTCAGGACAATAATTAAATAACGAAAAAATTTACACCTCCCATCACTCATCAATATTTGGGATGAGTAGTTTAGGCGCTATAGTAGAACATCACGTAAATACAAACACATACCTAAATTACTAAAAATATAATCCCTCCTTTTTGGTTTTGCCGTAGTTGGGCAATAAGACAGGTCTTGTCTTACCTCCCAGATAGAAAAGGCTTTTGCCCAGCATTAAACCAGCAGTGAACAGTTGTTTTCAAATAAAGGTACTTACTTTAATTTTGAAGGACATTGATATTAATTCTCTTTTATTAAGTAACTCTTTTAATCACAGAATATAAAAAGCTGAAATTAGTAGTAAGTACAATCTATTTTTTATTATAATATTCAATTCCATGTCAACCCGTCAAACCACGGTACGTCAGCACGACACAATAGAATTATCGTTGAGCCATTTCAGTTGCAAGTAGAGCAACTTTCCCCCCCTCTCAAGTATTCAGGTGCGAATCGAACACGATTTAGCCATCAGCTCGGCGTCGTCAGTCGCATCTCCACCCAGCCCACTGCGCCACACCGCGCCCCACCTCGTCCCACCTCGTCCCCACTTGTCTCCGATTGAAATTGAATCGCCGAGTTGCACTCCGCTTGAACTGTGTGCACGCAATTGGGCGGATGTGGCTTCCGTGAGAAGACAGTGCGGCGGAGTTGGCGATTCTGGATCTAGAATTCTAGAAAGTGACAATAGATCCCTCATCATACTGTTTTTTTTAATATAACGTATAAGGTACCTAGAGCCGAAGTTATACACGAGATTAATTGATAAATATAGTCATGTCAAATTCATTTTACAAAGTCTAGAAATCTACGCACATTTACATCGACATTTTCAGTGACTATAATTGAGTAATTTATATTAGTATAATGATATAATACGAAATTAGTAAAAAAAATATTAAGTAACAATGCCAAATGAATGTATTATACTTTACACCATATTTTTTTCCAGGCGGTATGTATACAACGCGTAACAGAAAAAGCGCAATTCCACATACACCCCAATTATTATATTAATATAAAAAATATGATGCAATCGAACTTTAGTTGTGTGTAATCAATTTTCTTAAATATCGATCAATAATAGCATGATTTCCATAGATAGCACCAAATTCAGCTATGCTAGGTAATTCATTTTTCGGAAAAATTTAACACATATTAAAAATAGCTGAAATCGATTACCTAAGTTAGTCGATACTGAACAAACTAATTTCAGGAATTGCGCTTATTCTGTTACATGTTGTATAGGTATTTAACATTTTATGTGCTCTATTTGGGCGGGCCTGTTGGCTTGGTTGGTTTTAAACATTGGGTTAACCTTAATCTTGGACGAATTCGTCTAAAACCTTAATAGGTTTACTACCCATAGTAGGTACGTACAGGTTCTGCCCGTTTGGGACGAAATGACCAAGCGTGAATAGTGTTCCACAATTTATAATACAAGAAACTACCTATTACTTTTTGTCACCAAATAAAAGTGATGGTTGACATATTAAAATTCCTTTTAATTTAGTTTGGTGCATCGCATCGCATCCGCCGGGGAGATTTGGTTTGCAAATTGAGTGGTATAAATGCGTAGCAGTCAGTTTACTATCAGTTTGTCGGCTGCTGACAGGCTATTTAATTTACATCTTAATATGTCTACTGACAATGTTTTGCAGTAGAAATGCATTTAGGTAGGTAATCATGCCAGTCAGACTGCAATATACGGTTCAAGAATAATATTTTATTTCACTTCTCATGCTTTAAAAGTACGGGAATATAGCCCTGCGTAGCAGGACTAAAGTGACCACTTTAGTCTCTAGGGAAAGAAAAGTAATTAGTTTTTTAATTTCTTTAATGAGATGTAGACAAACTCAAACAGCCAGTAAATATCTGTGGAGTGTGGACCATCTTCATTGGGAAAATGTTGAGAGTTTTAGTTCCAATAAGGTGGCTCCATGTGTTTTAAATTGTTAATCTGCAAAGAGATTTATATCTGTTTGTTAATCTGTGCCAGGTTTAGAAAATAAAACTGACCGCGAAAATTTCAAAATTTTTGTCTAGTGTAAATTTGTTCGGTTTTAATTAAACTTGTACTGAATTGAGTATTTTTCTCGCACTCAAAGTGAAAAGTGAAGTTTGCACCTCGAGACTAAACGCCAACTTAATATACCCTCGGTTTCATTGACTCAACCACCTCTGGTATATTATGGCTTCGTTTAGTCCCTCGATATAAAATATACTATTATTGGTCTTTTTTAAAATAAATATAATAAATATAAATAAATATTTCAAAAACTCATTGGCACTTAAGCCAGGGTTCGAACCCGAGCCTCACGCATCAGAAGCTGGCTCTTTAATCACAGGGCTATCACTGCTGCTTGTGAATAGGTACCTGAAATGTAGTTGCAAGTATGAATATAGATTGTATGTATATAGAGGTGTGCGTCGAGTGAATCGGGAACGGGCCGGGTGCACATCAATAATGCACGCAAGCGGACAAATCACTTAGCGAGCCCGATGTCTATCTATAGGTAATAAATCTCCATAGCAACTACTGCACAAAATTTTTGAGCTAGCCTTTATTTTTAGACCGACTTCAAAAAAGAAGAATGTTTTTCAATTCGACCGTTTTTTTTTGTTTGTGTTTCATCGTTTATGAACTGATTTTGATTATTCTTTTTTTGTTGGAAAGGAGATATCCCAAGGTTAGTACCATGATAAGAAAACCAGGATTTGATAATGGCATCCCAGAGAAATTGAAAGGAACCTTCGAAAATCGTAGTGGCGACTAGTGCTTCATTACATTTTTTATTTTTCTTCTCTTTTTGCTCGCTCTTTATTTTGCTAAATTATGCTATAGATAAGTAAAGTAAAAATTCATTTTTTTCTGTAGGTAAACAAAAATACATTTAGAAATGTCAATAGTCTAATAACAAGGCACTCTAAACGTGTATAATACTGTAGCAGTACAACTGAAAACCTTTAGGAAACTACATCGTTATGAAAAGGAAATAGATAGACCAAATGTATAGTTTAAGGGACATACGACAGGAAAATCAAAAAGAATGGCGCTAAAACAAAAGCGAGTCAACGCGTCCTTTTAAAATGGACATTCTTCATTAGAAAAGAGGATGGCGTCCAAGAATGTGAGATCCTTTCTTTCAAGTCGGCATCGCTGAGCGAAGTCTTAATGAAATACCTTTTTGATGAACCTTGCTGCGAACGTTTTTTTAAAGAGGAAAAATGCTTTTTGTTGTAGGTCAGGCAAGTGGGTATTTTTGAAATGTTTAAATCCAATAAGTGAGGCGGAAATCCCCGATATTTGGTTATTACACCAAATCTGGGTCATATGATTGACTAGATAGAGGAATGACTATTGTTCGAAAGTCAAGCTGATATATTCATTATACCTAGGTACCTACTTATTCCATTCAAAGAACATATTTATAAATCTACAATAATGATATTATTATGATATATCATTGAGAGTACATACTTTGTCTTACTCTGAAATGAAATGCTATAAATCTTTTTTATTTAGTTTAAAATATTTACAGATAAGTAAATAAAAACCGGTCAAGAGCAAGTCGGGCCTGCACAACGGCACTCTACCAAAGCACTGAGCAAACAATATACTAAGTCATAATAAAAAAAACACTTTATAGATACGTGATGTTATGTTTACGAGTACCTACGGGACCCTAAAGTAACCTTCCAAGAAGAACCATGTAGAAAAGAAGGTAGTATTGTACCCAAAGAGATTAAAATATAATATATAGGGGGACAAAGCGAGGAAAATTTGAAGCCGAAAAGTTATTCCAAATGGAATAAGTCTAGACATTTTCGACCGAATGACAGCTCGCGTTCATACCCACTGACATGACGCTTGAGCTTCAAACATGCTTCAAAGTTTTGTATGTAAATATAATAACAATGCCCCGTCTATGTCCTATTATATTTTAATCTCTTTGATTGTACCCTTTCTTATTCTTATGACAGTTATGACCTAAAATACCTAAAACATTGAATAGGTTTCAAAATCCGTCCATAAGACAAACAAAGCTAATCTGAAATTTAAAAACAACAAATCCTCTTAATTCTCACAAAGAATATTGTCAAATAGTGCTCCACTCAAACGACTACTAATATCCTATGAGCAAACGACAAACAACGCTCTACAATCTCAACTTAGCAGTCATACAATCGTGTTTGCTTTAACTGCGCAACTTATTGCAAGGGAATAAGGGATGGTATCGAATAGGGGTTCAGACTGGCAACAGAAGAAGATAACATTGTATTGGAGGAAACATGTTGACAACTTTTGGAGGGGCGTTTAGGCAAATAAAAAAGTAATATCGCTGTAGTGGCCACGTGCCGCGGTGCACGGCGCAGCGAAATTGAGATGGTGTCGCGATAATTGGCAATCAATTTGATTCTCTCGTTTTGACACCTCTGTGCTTTTTTAAAGTCGAATACTTTTCTTACATTAATTTAAAAAAATATAAATAAATAATCTCACTCTTTTTACAAGAATATTCGACCCTTAAACATGATAGGTGGTGAGCCCATCGCCAGACCGGGTCAGTTATACATGTCTCAGAATTAACTCTGATACCTGCAAATTAATTCTGGCTTAGCGAGTTGGCAATGGGCAGGTATAGCTCGTAGAGCGGACGTAAAATAGGGGGCAGAAAGGTTCTTAAGTGGAGACCACACAACAGCTAGCTATATAAAGTTACTCTGTGCCCCTTCAAATCCAATCCCTCCTGAAGACTCGCAACAAAATGTAACAATGATAATATCATTATGAGGCACCAACATTTTCCATTACTCGGAGCAAAAAGCAAAAACAATAATTGCTTTACGCGACGGCATTTTATTTTCCTTCTTCATGTTCCCGCAATATCCGCATTTGAAAACCGTCGCGCAATTATAAATATTTCAATTAAAACCAGACGGATTCCCGTCTATTTTTTAATTTTTGTGTGTTCACATTGTGATACTGTTTGATTGTCTTTGGGGACACTGGTTTAGCCACAGACGTAGAATCGCGCTTTACGGCTACATCCTATTTCTATGGGTTTAGCTTGGTTACTTACCTTTGTAGGAATTGAACTGTATGCTAATTTTCATACAAATCTGTTCAGCCATTTTTGAATCAACAAAACATACAATCTTTCACATTAATATTACAAGCTTTTCCCATTCATTCAACGTCCTCGTTCCGGATTGATAAAGGTTAGATACGTTTAATATGGCACTAGTAACAATTAAATTTTATTTAAAATTTAGAAATTTTTTAATTTTTTAATATTATAGAAAAATGTAAATAATAATTTATTGGAGCTGACTAAAATCTAAGTATTTGTAGTCTATTAAATTAGCCAATAGGACTCTATCCGATGTTGTATCCACTCGATTGTCCAGATTAATTAAATTAAGTCAACGGAGGTAGACGATTATGAACACTGTTCAAATGGAGGGGATGAACAATTTTCATTATTCGAGAGTTAACACTTATTATGGCCGGCTCTCGTAATAGTCGACTCCCGGCGGTTGGCGCTTAATTTATTCTTAACTACTACATTGTAAGATCAATTTAGTTATACATACATATTATAATAGCAATATTAATCAATAGGTATAATAATTATTATTATTTAGTGAAAGTTTGTCGATACGCCTCTAAACTTCCTCCATAGAAGATATTACCTCGAGTAATGGTTAAAAGATTTTGTAGGTAATAACAATATTTTCATCTCTCCGGGCGGAAAGCGTCAACTTTCGGCCGGCTGCTCTAAACGAAGTTGCCGCTTTTCACCTCCGTCGAGCTGAAAAAAAGTATACACACCTCGGGAAGTATAGTAAATATAGAATATACTATCTTATAACAAAATTATCGCTCACCGCTTCTAAATAGTTTAATTAGCAGTTTGACCAGTTTATTATTTGCTTCAAAACGGACTCGTCTAACAAAGAATAAGACAATTTATTAGTTTATGGCAACAAATTTTCACCTACGACGGAGCGAATATTTATAATAACGTACCCTCAAAAATTTTAAAAATCACTTCTTTCCATTCCTTCAAATCAAAATTAGCCGAGTATATTTTGGAATCGTCAACTCTGAATCAGTTTTAAAGTTCTTGCTTTGTAGCACTGTGTGTTTTATAATATACCTACCCACTAATGTAAAATTATTTGTAACGGCAAAAATTTCATGTACCTACTTAACAAAATTCCTGTTCTCATGTAAGTGACCGTAGGTTTTTAATGAGAATAAATCATTTTTAAACCCAATCGTTGATACGTTGTTCGAATCCACCATTATTATTAACACAAATTCAGTTTCCACAAAACAAGGTAATAACATATTACTGTAAGTTTGTAGCCCTACATCTCTTCCAATAAGGGCAGTAAACATCGATTACAAGAATGTAATTAGAATGGCTCGTGATGCCGCGAGGGTGTTTGTCATTCACACTGAGTTGTCACGTGTTTGCCCTTATCCTGAACCCTTATATTAGTTCCACGGCTCTTACTTACGTTAGAATGCAATAATATCCTCTACGATGCTCACTTCTACTAACCTAAGATTCAGTCCCATGATGGACGCCAAAACTGAAGTTGGCTCCAACCTTTTTATATTTCTTACAACAATATAATTAGGTAATTTTTGGGCAATCATTAGGCTTTGGAAAAAAATTTTCTGCGCTAATGAAAGCTGCTCTTTAGTTCTTATAATAATAAGATAGGCAATAATGTTACCCAGTGTTTTAAGAGGACCGTTTTTATGTTATGTTTTTTTTTAATTAAAATATGGAAATAAGGTCAGCTACAATATCTATAATATAATTAACTGCGCGTAACATTTTGGGCGCCAAAATTACATTACCAAAATTTTTTTTCACATAAACAATACACGAACGCGAACGTAGTGTCAAATAAAAAATTGCACGAAAATAAAAAACAAATAAATAAAGCAGACAAAAGTGGCGTTTAGTGGCGTCATGAGGGGTATGTAGAGCAAGTTTACAAAATATTTTTTTATTTTTTATGCGCTTCTTTACTAGATAACGTATATATTAGATGATTAGATTTTTTTTTAAAGTAAGCTAACTAACTAGACTAATTTTAATTTGACAGGACTAAATATCTCTCGTCTCTTTTCTTTTGTAGGAGAAAGAAAATGACAGGAGCAAACTAAAATAAGTTTAGTCGCTGTAAAGCAGAATCGAACCCAATAGCTAGATTATTTTACAAGCGATCTCAAAAACAAGTGCAGTGTAAAATGCAATGTAATTTGTTATCCGGCGCACTTTTGATGTCCCTCCGGCACGTGGCTACCAAATCTATTGACGCCTTTTTATTACATACAAACACTTATTGCATGGAGTGGCATTGTTGTTTAGATGTGTACTGAGGTGGTGTAGTATAGGGAATCATTTAATTTAGTACTGTTACAAATTTTTGTCCCTGACTTTTATCATTGATTGATTGATTTTTATCATACCAAAGTTATCGACATAGCTAAAAGAATTAGCAAGCTGAAGTGGCAGTTCACAGACAACCGTTGGGGTAAACGTGTTCTGGAGTGGAGACCGTGACTCGGCAAACGTAGTGTAGGACGACCTCCGGCCAGATGGGATGACAATCTGCGAAAGGATGCAGGTAGATGCTGGATGCGTCGAGCTGAAGCATATGTCTATGAGCTGTAGACAGGGCGCTATGGCGCTCATTAGGGGAGGCCTATGTCCAGCAGTGGACAAATGTAGGCTAATGATGATGATGATGATGTATCATTGATTTTAAAATTCCAATCCATGTTCCCTAATACCTATATTATCTTAAGTCTTATAATCTTGACGGACCTGTTAGCTCAGTTGGTAGTGACCCTGCCTTCTGCATCGTAGGCCTCGGGTTCGATCCCCGCTCGGGGCCAACATTTGTGTGCATGGACATGTCTGTTGGATTCGTGTCTGATCGTTTAATATTTATTGAGGTATGTTTATCACTTGTTTAGTACCCATAATACAGGCCCCGCCTAGTTAGTTACTAAATAACCGTGTGGCTAGTCTCTACATAATTATAATTAACGCATTAATTAAATGAGGCAGCCAATCGTTATTTTATTAACGGCTTTGAAAGAAGGGAAGTTAAGGAAGGAAAATGAATCTCACGGGTTTTAGTGAGATAGTTGTTACCGACCAGGCTTATAAAAAATATGTTCGATGCACTATTTTATTATAAATTTCATTAATTAAGTTAAAAAAATATATCGACGTGCTACTTTCAAACTTCCTCTTATGTACTCATTCCTAGTTGTATCCATTCAGCCACTCCCCACATCCATCTTAACATTCACATAATAATAATAATATAACATAATTCCAATAATTCATGTATAATTTTGAAATAAATACTATTGCGTTTGGAAATATATCGGTTAGTTATATGTAATTACTATCGACCCGACCCGGCTTCAAACCGGTGCAATGCTAATACTAAAACCTTCCTCTTGAATTACTCTATCTATTAAAAAAAACCGCATCAAAATCCGTTGCGTAGTTTTAAAGATTAAGCATACATAGGGACTGGACATAAGGGCATAGGGATATAGGGACAGAGAAAGCGACTTTGCTTTATACTATGTAGTGATGATATGATATGTGATAAATAAATAAATTCTCATCTCAGCTGCATGCAATCTCCTTTCAACAAAAATTACAAGTAATAAATTCAGTGTTTTTAGGGTTCCGTACCTCAAAAGGAAAAAACGGAACCCTTATAGGATCACTTTGTTGTCCGTCTGTCCGTCCGTCCGTCCGTCTGTCAAGACCCTTTTTCTCAGGAACGCGTGGAGGTATGAAGCTGAAATTTATATCAATTACTCAGGTCTACTGTCCCTTGAAGCTGTGAAAAAATCAAACTTCTAAGCCAACGCAATCAAAAGATACAGCCGTTTATGCCGCAAATTTTCGACACTTGCAAGGGAATCAAAACCTACAGGGTGCTTCCCGTGAACTCAGAATCTTGAAATTTGGTACGAAGCAACGTCTTATAGCATAGATAAAGGAAAAATTACGAAAACCATAAATTTGCAAGGTTGTACGGAACCCTCGGTGCGCGAGTCCGACTCGCACTTGGCCGGTTTTTTTTTTTGAATGAGTTACAATGCACTATAGTCATATACAAGGAAAGTCTATACAAAGAACTGTATTAGAACACGAAAGGTACAACACGCTGCCTGGCTTAATCTCACTTGTGGTGCGCTCCACGTCTCTTGAAAATGTGTCATCATGCTGAAAGGCACTATTTTCGTACACACCTGGCTCGGCAGGCATGAGCTTTCCTTAGAAATAATACAATACAATACAACAACTCTTTTTTGTACACCAAAAACAACACAATATGGATACCAACATTAACTAAAGTACAATGGGCGGTCTTATCGCCTTTAGCGATCTCTTCCAGACAACTTTAGGATGGATGAAACTGAGAGATTAGAACTAGGGTAGACGATACACTATATAATAACGAACAGACTCTTACATACTAATAATTAAAATGTTTAACAAAAAGACCGGCCAAGTGCGAGTCGGACTCGCGCACCGAGGGTTCCGTACAACCTTGCAAATTTATGGTTTTCGTAATTTTTCCTTTATCTATGCTATAAGACGTTGCTTCGTACCAAATTTCAAGATTCTGAGTTCACGGGAAGCACCCTGTAGGTTTTGATTCCCTTGCAAGTGTCGAAAATTTGCGGCATAAACGGCTGTATCTTTTGATTGCGTTGGCTTAGAAGTTTGATTTTTTCACAGCTTCAAGGGACAGTAGACCTGAGTAATTGATATAAATTTCAGCTTCATACCTCCACGCGTTCCTGAGAAAAAGGGTCTTGACAGACGGACGGACGGACGGACAACAAAGTGATCCTATAAGGGTTCCGTTTTTTCCTTTTGAGGTACGGAACCCTAAAAATGCAAACCGAATTTGGCGAATAGCACTAAAAAGACTATTATTTGCTTATTCAACATCCATTACATACTGTTACTAAGCCTATTAAGCTAATAGCGAGTGATTTGCTATGTCCGTTGAGGAGTTCCGTTCTCCACCTGAAGTTCTTTATCAGATTTTTACAAAACTTATAAGGGACCACCCCTGTACCTCACAAAAAACAGTTCAAATAAAAAAAATATATATCGGTTCAAATTTCACGGAAATATGGATTAACATAAAAAAACATACGTGACAAACTGAGAGCCTCACTCTTTTTTGAAGTCGCCTAATTATTGCTTGAAGACATTTTTTAATGTGATTTTATATAATAACGTCTCATTGCTGCTCCAGACTATTTAAAGAAATTTAATTTGTTTTTAAAGAACGGTGTTCTTAATTAGGAAGTCAATGGAATCACGTCATGGACTGCCACAAGTGCGAGTTAAAGTTGATTTTTGAAGACAATAAAATGAACATAACAACAATCGTATACTCTGGTATAGAGTACTAGCGGCTCGGACTCGCTTCGCTTAGGTTTTATCTGGAACTCTCTTATTTATCGAAATAGAAACTTAATTTGGGTTATATAATCCTTCCGTGAAAAAAATATCTAACTGACTGTGAAAACTCTATCAAAAGCCATTGAGAGGCTTAGGCTAGGGAGTTTGGATATACAGACAGACAGACGCAGATTATACAATATGTAACAGAAATATGCGCAATTTAGTTTGTTCAGTATCGACTACTTAAGCGATTTTAGCTATTTTTAATATGTGTAAATTTTTCCGAAAAATGAATTAGCATTACTGAATTTAGGGCCTATACTGTTATTGGTCTTTATTTAAGAATTTTTTTTAGACAAAACTAAAGTAGGAATGCAACTTTTTTTTTTATATTAGGTAATACACTAATTGGGGTGTATGAGGAATTGCGCTTATTACTATGAAGAGATTTATTCATTTCTAAAAAATTAAAAAACGAAGTAATCTGACAAGTTATGCTACCCGTGCAACGTCAGCCGGTATATCCGGGCGCGGCGAGAGATCCGGTTTATTTGCGCTTATATTGTGTGGACACAATACTTGAGGGGATCATGTCGCCGACTGTACCGACTCGAGAGCGTTTGACGGTATTTACTGTCTATGTACCTTGGGGTTAGTATTTCGATGCGAACATTCATATCTTAGTGGAGTTTCTTGCAGCGTCTTTTACTTTCCTAAGTACCTATATAGAAAACTGTTAGATTAGTATTTACAATTTGATGTGTTTTTTGCCCAACGTCATAGAGATTTTTAAGTATAATAGTAATAGCAGATAGCAACGCATAATCTATTATCTCGTAGAATTGTTACCAGATCGGTAAATGCGAAAGTAAGTGTGTTTGTCTGTTAATTTTTCACGTTTAAGTCACTGAACCAGTCTTGATGAGATTTGCCAAGGAGATAACCGTCTAGGCTGTTTCTCATTGAATAAATAGTGGTAGACAATAAAGAAACTTTAGTAATTTTATATAAGTACTAATGTATGATGTAGATATAATGGAGGATGAATGTATTAGCAAGCAGATGTTTAAGAACAAACTCAAAGCTATGTCATTGAATGTTTTATTGTAGATGTAAAATGAAAGAAATAGTTTAATGTTCTTAACTGTGGTTAAGGGTAGATTAGTGGTGTTTTTACCACTAATCTACCCTTAACCACAGTTAACCCTTCCGTGGTAGGTAACAATATATATATTTAGTGAGTGAAACCTTTGCCAACAAACTGTTATGCAGATTGGTGATAACTAATTATGATGTTATTTGTTGTACTCTGTGGAAGAAAATAAATAAATAAGAGATTTCAAAATATAAACTTGGCATGTGTAGTGTAACAGACTCGGTCCGGCGATGGGCCTACCTATCACGTTTAGGGGTCCAAAGAATATCGCGTGCAAAGTAGGTATATCCAGAAATGGAATACCTCTGCCCACCCCCTAGGGCATAAAAGGCGTGAGATTAATATTGTTATTATTATTAAACTTTATAAAGGCTAGGTAACTCAAAGGTCTTTATGAATTTATGGGTTCTTTTGACAAAACTCTTGAATGCGCTTTCAGATATAAAACATTCATAGGGAGGGGCCTCCCGCGTGTTTGCAATGGAGCTTACTCCACAGATGGGGGGTTCCCAAGCCGGGGAGGAAATCACATTGCCAAACACGGCGCCGACGGTTGTTTATAGTTTTAGCCGATTTTCTTTGTGATACTTACAGATTTTTTAGAGCAGTCTTTATGGAGATTGTCAACATTGTGTTGAATGTATTGCTGTTCTAAGACTGGCTAGGCTAACTGACAGGGATGTATATCCAGCAAAGGAGATACCTACTTATTAGAAAATTGTAAAAAGGTAGGTACGTATGAGTAATGGTAAAAAAAATACATTTTGTGTAGAAAAATGTATTTTTCTTACCAATTATCTTTCTTAATTTATTTCTGCAATCTAGGGAATTATTTCTTCGCTATATCTAACGATATTTAAAACCGACTACAATAATAAGTAATTAGTCTTAAAAGTGATTAATAAAGCTGCTCTACTTATTTTAGGTAGATACATAGCACTCTCAAAACGAATTAAATACAATAAAAATAGAAAAAAATTGTGTAGAAATTTTTTAAAAGATTAGGTATGTAAGTATTTTTTCTTGAATTTAATTAAAATTTAATTAAATTGAATTTAAATTTGGCGTTAAAATGGCGACTACAGAGTAGTAATTTAAGAAGTCCTACTAAAATTCAGACTCTTATTACCGCTAACTTAATGCACAGTTGTTTCCGTTTGTCGGAATTTCTAAATGCTTTACAATTCTAGCCCATTTTGAAAATTCCCTTTACAGTTAGGTATGTAGAGTCGATTTTGTACATGGGATGGAATGATTTTTCATCAACCTATTTAGCTATAGATTATAAAATTTATCAAGAGAGCTATAAACTTCAACAAACCTAGAGAATACCAAGATCGTGTTACACTCAAATACCTGCTAGGTATCTGATTGATCCTAATACAACGCGTAACAGAATAAGCGCAATTCCTCATACACCCCAATTAGTATATTAATATAAAAAAATATGATGCCTTCGTACTTTAGTTGTGTCTAATCAATTTTCTTAAAAAAAGAGCAATAATAGTACGATTTCTATAGGCACTAAAGTTAGCTATGCTAATTAATGTTTTGGAAAAATTTAACACATTAAAAATTGCTGAAATCGATTGAGTTGTCGATACTGAACCAAATAATTTCAGGAATTGCGCTTATGCTGTTACATAATATTTTATTTACAAGTGTTATCTTCCGTCGCTACCTAATTGTTTTGTTATTGCTCTATCTGCAAATGAAAACTAGGTCATGCTAATTGTAAAATCATACCATCCTTTTTTAACAGGATTCAAAAAAGTTATCAATTCGACTGTATGTTATTTTTTTTTATGTTTGTTACCTCAGAACTTTCGACTGGGTAAACCGATTTAGATGATTCTATTTTTATTTGAAAGCTGGCGTTTTCAGATTGGTCCCATTTAATTTCGTCCAGTCTGACAATGGCATCCATGATTAATCTGCAATAAGTATGTGCGCGACAAATGGATGAATAGCAACAAACGGAATCATATATCTGAGGAAAACAGCAGGTGCTAAACATATAATAGTAAAGACAGAACAAACCCTGGCCGACTTACTCAAGAATGCATGACTAGATCTAAGTTTTTTGTTTGCCTTTTGTTTATATTTTCTGAATTGCCCTTATTTCGATTATTTATGTTTCTTAAGCACTCCTAAATTACAAATCTGCAACCCTCAACACACATTCATACACAAAACACTCACACATACTCAACATTATATAAATCAAAGCTACCACACTCAACTTCTCATTACACTTAATCGGAAGTATCGGAAAATGTTTGTTTACAATAATTTCTCTGTACCCTATTTGAACTATACAAGCACAAGCAGCATCATCTGGTTATTTCTAAAATAAAATAAAAATGACAAACCTAATAAACATTCTTAATGATCTGGACTCTTTAAATACTGAATACTCCTTTTCCTGCTCACCAGAAAACTCAAAAAAATATATCCAAAACTCTCAAAACAACATAATAACTATGCACCTAAACGTACGTAGCATTAATAAAAATTTCGATGAATTGCTAGTTCTGCTGCAAAATATTAAAATCAATGTCGATGTTATTGTACTTACCGAGTGCTGGCTGAGCAAGTCTTACAAACTACCGTATATACATGGATATAATACACATAGTACAAAAAACCTAAAAAACCAAAATGACGGTGTAATAATGTACACAAAAGTTGGTCTAAAATGTAAAGTACATGAACCTGAATTTACAAATGGTAGCAGTCTTATATGTAAAATTGAAAACAAGCTTGTCATAATTGGAGTCTATAGATCCCCATCGAATACCACTAAGGAGCAGCTTGAAAAGTTTTTAGATAGCTTAAATAATGTATATGAGAGTCTATCTTCCTTCACAAATATTGCACTCTTAGGCGACATAAACATTGACATTAAAGCAGATAACAAAGACAGTAGCATGTTAGATTATCTATTATTAAATGCATCCCATGGCCTTCTCCCTACACACACTTTTAAAACAAGGTTAGATAGCTGTTTGGACCACTCCTTTTTAAAAACCAAATTAAAAAACACCACTCTAGTTCTTGAGTCTAGTATCACAGACCATAAACCCATACTGCTCAAGATAGAAAAGGTTAATTCTATTAAAAAGGTTAGTAAGCTCGTCACTCGTCTAGATCATAACGCAATAAAAACAGAATTAGAAAACACGGACTTTACCATGGTTATGAATAACACAGACGCAAAACTAGCAACAGATATATTTATTGAAATCATAAGAACCATTATTGACAAATACACAGTAACTATCATAACAACAAGGAAGTGTAGAAATATTAAACCATGGATAACGCCGGGATTACTCAAATGTATTAGAAATCGAGATAGACTACATCAAAAATCTAAGAAACAGCCTGAAAATCAAATTATTAAGACCACTTACACGCGCTACCGGAATTTTTGTACTAGATTACTCCGTAACCTAAAAAAAGCATATGAAAAGCAAGAGTTTACTAAAGCAGGAAAAAACCCGAAAAAGCTTTGGGACACTATAAAGAACATAACATTTACACAAAATCGACCCTCTGTCTCATCTGATTTACTAGATGTATGCGATAGTCCACAGTCATCACTAGAACACGTTAGTAACTTCTTTTCCAACATTGGCGAAAACCTTGCAAGTAATTTAATATCACAAAATCACCACCTATTTTCCTCGGGAAACTGGCATAGATCGGACGCAAGTGTTTCCCCACCTCCATGTAATTCCCTAACGCTGTTACCTGTAGATGAAGCAGAAATAGAGGCAATCATTCTGGATCTGCGACAGGATTGTGCTACTGGATGGGATGGCATTTCTTCAAATATATTGAGAGAGTGTCGTCACATATTGGTAGCACCTATAACACATATTTGTAATAGGTCCATCGAAACTGGCGTCTTCCCAGATGCCTTCAAACTTGCCATTGTCCATCCTATACACAAAGGGGGGAACAGAGGCTGTGTCAACAATTACCGTCCAATCTCGGTGCTTTCTGCTCTCTCAAAAATTTTGGAAAGAATCCTAAATAAAAGACTAAAATCCTTTTTAGATAAGCATAATCTTATCGCAGAAAATCAATATGGGTTTCGAACTGGTATATCCACGGAAGATGCTCTGATGGACCTGACCCAGACTGTAGCTAGAAATTTGGACGCAAGATCTAAATGTTTAGGCATATTTCTAGACCTATCAAAGGCATTTGACACAGTCTCTGTCCCCATCCTAATTCACAAATTAGAGTTGATGGGCATACGTGGGATACCACTTGAATTATTTAAAGACTACCTACAAGACAGAAAACAACAGGTAAAAATCGACTCCTGGTATAGTGGGGAAAAGCTAGTGTCATACGGAGTCCCCCAAGGTAGCATTCTGGGCCCAACACTCTTCCAAATTTATATTAACGAACTTTGCACTATAAAACAATCAAATTGCCAAGTATTTGCATACGCAGATGATACCGCAATTTTAGTTCAGGGAGATAGTTGGGAAATCGCAAAAATAAATGCTGAGGTTGCACTTGAACAAGTAATTAAATGGCTTACAACAAATCTTTTGACAATAAACCTAGATAAAACGAATTACGTTACTTTCTCTATTCGTACAAATATGCAACCTTCACAAGATTTTAAAATCAGAGCCCATACTTGTCAGATTTCACTGAATAGTTGTAACTGCTACGAATTAAAAAAAGCAAAAGTTATTAAATACCTTGGAGTGCAGATTGACGAGGGATTAAATTGGAATAAACAAAACAGTGCTATCTATTAAGATTGTTCGTCTTCTATATATCTTCAGACTGCTAAGAACTTCAGCCTCACCCGAAATTCTCCACATGACTTACCTTGCGTTGTGCCAATCCGTTCTCAACTACTGTATCTCCACCTGGGGTGGTACCTTTAAGACCCATTTGCTGAACTTGGAGCGAGTACAAAGAGCTGTGCTAAAAGTGTTGCTTAGAAAACCACGTAGATATCCGACCTCAAATTTGTACTCAGACTCAAAAGTACTTACGGTGAGACAGCTCTTTGTGCTTAAATGCATTTTAAGGAAGCACAGGGAAATACCCCCCCCAGACCCACATAGCCGAAGAAACAACCCAAAAACTGTTCGTCATAAAACTACCTTTGCACAACAACAGTTCTATGTTTTAAGTAATCATCTATACACAAAGTTGAACACTATTATTGGCCTATCACATCTCAGTAGACATGAACTAAAAATAAAAGTCTCAAATTGGTTATTAACTCAAAATTATGTTGCGACAGAGAATTTACTTACCTTTATCTCATAGCGGTGAACAAACCCATATCACACATTTCTTTCACTCTTTCATACACACACACATACCTACATCCTCCCGCCACACACACACCACTCTATATACATATACACACATACCCTCACACATACAACACGACAGTACCTACAACATCTACAAAACTATTATTACTTACCTACCTAGTTAACTTACCTAAATATCTCTTGTTTTGTTTTGCTCGTTAACTCAACCTAACTAATTATGTGCTTATAACTTGTGAGACACAGACTCACTGACTCCCAAGATACAGGTTTTTACCTAGTTTGGGAGACAGGGATCATAAAAATATATTGTAAAAGTAGTATTATTATTAGCACTAAGAGTATTGGCAAACATCCTTTTGTAATAAAGTTATTATTATTATTATTATTATTATAATAACTCAATATCACGCCAACCGATTTCGATTATTCTTTTTTTACCGACTTCAAAGAAAGAAGCGGTTCTCAATTCGACTGTATTTTTTTAGTATTATTCGTTGAAGTCGGTTTTTTACTCTTTAGAGTTATGTGTTAATGTTATCATTATTTAACTGCCCTCTCAATCTAAAGAAACCTCTCAACCAAGCTGCTGTAATTAATATAAGGTCAATTACAATTCAGTAATTTATTATAAATATTCGGTACACAATGCATTCCCCACTAATCCCCGTATTGAGCAGATCCCCAAATGACAGTTACCGCGCCCCCGGCTCTCATTTAAATCTTATTTGTAATTTTTAGTTTACAAAGTCAACAGTTTTAGTTTATGTGTTTAGCGAGGGTGTCCGACCCGAAAACTAAGAGTGTGGGAACTAGTGCAGAAGCTTTTGACATTCCAAAAATCGCAGTTTGCCATTGCTATTTTAAAATTACATTAGTGACCTGCCCCGGCTTCGCACGGGTGCAATGCTAATACTAAAACCTTTCTCTGGAATCACTCTATCTAATAAAAATCCGCATCAAAATCCGTTGTGTAGTTTTAAAGATTTAAGCATACATAGGGACCGACAGACAGCGGGAAGCGACTTTGTTTTATATTATGTATTAGTGATTCTACTAGCGACACTTCGCTTCGATTTATGTTTTTGGATTTTCTCTACCTCCTATTACGAGTATATGCATAATATTATAAACCTTTCTCTTGAATCACTCTGTCTATTGATGGAAACCGCATTAAATTCCCTAAGTTTAAAAGATCTAAAAGTAAAGATGGCGGAAAACGACTTTGTTTTATGATATGTAGAGATAGATACTGTAGATGTTAGGCTTGCATTAGTGATTGAGTCTCTACTTAGATGCTACTCGTATTGTAATCACGTGATCCACACTCGGATCCCCGGTAGCAAATATCTACCTCCTGGCGCCATTATCAGACCAGCTCGGTGGTACCATAATATCGCATTGTCACCGAACTTACAAAAGTATTTCAAATTTCAGCTCAATCGGTTGAAGATATCTGCTTCAAAATTGAGTTGCAATATTCCATCCGAACAAACACACATTGCAAGTTAAATAAAAGCTTTTAAAAATAATATAATTGTATTACCTATCTGTTTAGTCAACACCTGAAGTATTCCTATGATTCAGTGTTAGGTTATTAAAAATCGCAACATGAACATTACAGTCCGTCTTCAAGAAGCACAAGACACTCGTCGAAATTAACCAACAGGAAACTTATAATCTCCACGTTGAAAGGTGAACGATCACGTGAGAAGACCCTTGACAGTTTCCATACAAAATCCGGTAGTTGTTTCCGCTCAATCACACGCAATACACAATTTTCATGGTGCTTTACCGCAAACAATCCGGGCGTTTTATGAAATGGCCGGGTTGCGCTAAATTGGGGGTTTGGGCACTCGGGCGTTATCGAATTTGCCCCACCGGCAAAATATTTATTTCATTACT
Organism: Ethmia dodecea; assembly: GCA_963855545.1. Classification (NCBI taxonomy): domain Eukaryota; kingdom Metazoa; phylum Arthropoda; class Insecta; order Lepidoptera; family Depressariidae; genus Ethmia; species Ethmia dodecea. The sequence continues at coordinate 11,478,414 of OY979456.1, read as the reverse complement.
CCTATTCATAGGCTCTAATCTGTGTTGCAGTGAAATTATAAATGGTGCTTTGATTTTTTTTAATTTTTCGAGCTTGACTACTATTTATTATACAAAACTAGCGACCCGCCCCGGCTTCGCACGGGTGCAATGCTGAATTTTCTTTGCTATAAACCTTGCGGAGCCCGAGACCTTTCCAACGAATGCAAAACCATGGAAATCGGTTCGTCAGTTCTGGAGTTAAATCGTCAGGAAGAAAAAACCCGACTTATTTTTATATAGTAGATGAAAGTAGTTGCAGCAGGCTTTTTTTATGATAAAAAAGGGGGCAAACGAGCAGACGGGTCACCTGATGGTAAGTGACGTCCGTCGCCCATGGACACCTGCAACTCAAGAGTCACAACTGCGTTGCCGACCTTTGAGGTGGGAGTAGGGGGAGGCCGGGGGAGGGGGGATTGGGGCCTCCGGTTACCTCACTCACTCAACGAAACGCTATGCATTGCTTTACGCTGGTTTTCTGTGAGGCCGTGGTATCACTCCGGTCGAGCTGACCCAAGCGTGCCGAAGCATGGCTCTCCCACGGCCTAAGGCTTCTTCATTTCTAGCTAAACAATTCAATTATTCAACCTTTAGGCAACTTTAAAAATTCTGACAGGTGCCTAAGACCATCTATCTCAGAATCGATGGGTTAGCTTGCTAAAAACCCATAACTTAGCAATATTCTGATATGGTTGACATTAAGCGTAATTTTTTTCTTTTTAAGTAAGTACCTACTGATTATTTTAAGACTAAAGCTTTATAAGTATCTTGAATTGTAAAAAAAAGAAGATACTCTCAATTAACTGGGATACTTGGCATAAGATTTCAAACTGTCAAAGAAAATAGTGTATGTACTACATGCACCGATAGTAATTATAAGGAACAAAAAACCAAATGACTCGAATACACTAGGTATCCTCTGATCAATGACAATGATCATCCATCATCACAAAATTTTAATTGTAGCAAAGTGTGTAGTGGAGGTGGGCATGACTGCCTTATTTCAGCCTCACATTTAAAATAAACTTTAAAAAACTTATGGTTAATATTAAAACCCCCCGAAAACCCAACTTTAGCTGCCACAAAGACAGTATAGGAACAGATCATAGCTTACTTCGCGGGGCGTCGCAGTCGAGGGTTGGATTTTTTCGACCCCTGCGGCGACATTATCACCCAGCCCTCATCAAAACCGCCCCTGTCACACACAACATTGAGTCTCAAATCGTCTGACAACAATTTGTCAACGCTGCCTCTATGCGAGCGCCAAGCACCACTATTGTGAGGATAATGCCACCATCAAACGTAGCTCCATTGTCAATGGAGTGGTGGAAGCAAATAAAGCTTTGCTCAACAGTTTTAAAGCAGAGTTTCGTCTGTTTAAATTTGTGCATTGTAAAAGTGAATACGGGGTAAGTGAGATTCATTTAATTCATCTGGATTGTCACTGGGACTCTTAATTTTGATTCTAATTCGTGTGGGGTGTCTGTGGATAAGGATGGTTTAGCAGTTTGAGCTCCAATCATTAATTATAACAGGGTTAGAAAATAGTTACGCACTAAGTAGTTTTAAATGACATGACTTCAAAGTATTGACGGGCCTGTTGGCTCAGTTAGTGACCCTGCCTTCTGAGGCGAAAGTCGCCCGTTCGATTCCCGCTCGGAACCAACAGTTGTGTGCATGAACATGACTATTTGCTTCGTGTCAGGGTGTTTAATATTTATTTAAGTATATTTAGCAATTGATCTAAAAACCATGTGTGAATTGTGTCCACAATTTATTATTATTATATTTAAATAAATTATAGTCCAAATCAGCTTTTAATGGGTTCACTCAGAATCAGAGCAGTGATAGCCCGGACGGTTAAAGAGCCGGCCGAAAATCAGTGAGGCTCGGGTTCGAATCCTAGCATGTACCAATGAGTTTTTCAAAAACTTACGTACATATTTATCACTAGCTCGACGGTGAAGGAAAACATCGTGAGGAAACCCGCAGGTCTCAGAATTAATTGTGAGACATGTGTAAATAGACCCGGTCCGGCGATGGGCTCACCACCTATCACGCTTAGGGGTCCAATATATCTCGTGAAATGTGGGTATATCCAGTAATGGAATACCTCTGCCTACCCCCTCGGGGATAAAAATGGCGTGAGATTATATTATTTATATTATATTTTACTTAGAATCCTCGTAAGCTTTCCCTCAAATAAGTAAAGAAAAATGTGGTCTCTCAAATACGAGGTCTTATCTCGCTGTTCTAAAAAATTTGCTCACGCCTTAATCCCCCAGAATTCGGTAGCGATTTATAATAATATATCCCTGGATATGCCCACCTTTCATCAGTAAACTTATTTACATTACAGGCGATTATCCTATTGTAGGGCCGGGATAACTAGTACATACATATGCTTCATTATAATTCTGGCGGTTTTCTGACGTTGAAAGTAACAACTCTTTATTGTACACCAATAAAAATATGCAATAAGTGACACAATGATAAAAAAGTACAATGGGCGGTCTTATCGCTACAAGCTATTTCTTCCAGATAACCTTAGGCTGGATGTAACTGAGATAAATAGATAAAGGTAGGTGGTGCTAAAGTTAACAATAAATAGCTATGTACTTACTTAAGTTTTTTTTTAAACTCATTGGTACATGCCCTTTGTTTGCCCTTTGCAAGATTCGAACCCGAGCCTTACGTATGAGAAGTAGGCTCTTCTACCACACTTATCTTTATAATCATCACATTAGCATTGCTGTCAATTTTAATACTAGTACTATTTATTTAACTCCCTGGTCTCGCCATAATAAAAAGCAATTTTAATTTCATTTATTTGCTTATCACTAGTACTAATAATTTATATCTATGACATGTGACGCCCTGTGAGGCCACCGCAAAGCTTATGGAGAGAGTGGCTGTATGTTAATAATTATAAAATTACCAAATTTTATTTTTTTATTGTTATATACTGAGATAATCAATAATTTCTAAATAATATTATGCCAAAAATGAAAACTCAGGCACAACTTACTTTGTGTCTTAACCTAAGGACAGGAAATACAATATCAACGTTGACATTAATTATCGTTGTATTGACATGTGATTGACATTGTCAATTTGTTGATTTGTGTACCTAAGCAAAGGTATGCCTTCATTATGAGTTTGCACTTTTTTAGTTCGTCCACTTTTAATAAGCTGATTTTAATTATTATTTAAATGGCCAAAAAAAAAATTAGTACTCAAAATATGTGTCGGTACTCTATTACCTACTTCAGGGGGTTCAGAAAATGAAATGTTGTGTATTAACCTATGTGACCATGAATCACAGACACCTACTCCCACCTTAATGGTCGGCAACGCAGTTGTGACTCTTGAGTTGCAGGTGTCCATGGGCGACGCACGTCACTTACCATCAGGTGACCCGTCTGCTTGTTTGCCATAAAAAATCATAAAAAAAAAATGATTATTAATTGCGTCTTGGTTCCAATTGGAACCGGCGGTTCTTAACTAATTAATAAATATACCTAGCGCTACTGAGCAGTCGTTTAATAGATAAGTAAATGTTATCCATTTATAAGCATATTATTAAGATCTATTAATGTAAATATTGCCTGAAATAAAGAATTATTATTATTATTATTTTGTATTCTTATATTGTATCAATTCTAGTTTGGTTGAATAACCGGTCGTCAGTTATAATTATTCCTTCGACCCACACCCCGGCCGTTCCTTCGTCCACACCCCATGTTGATATGTAACTGACGTACATACTACATAGGCGTACATAAGGAAAGGATGAGGCCCTTCTCTTTGTGAATCTAATAAACATCCCTTCGGACTCACGGAAAACAATTTGAGGAGCTATATTCGATTTGTCTCCGACAATGGCTCAGTAATTTTAACGATGTTTATGAGAATCGTAAATAGTTGGTACGCTTTGAATAGTTTAGTGTGATTTGCAGAGAGCTATTACAGTGCTTACGTACGTAGATATAGATGTACTTTTACTTTGAGATGTAAGAGACTTTTGGAAGTGAGCCCGCCTCTCATAAGCCCCTAGTTCAAGACATGTGAAATAAGTTTTACAAAAACATACCATGATATTTTACTACACCGTCGAGCTTCTATTCATCATCATATTATAAATGCGAAAGTTTGTATGGATGGATGTGTGGATGTATGGATGGATGTTTGTTCCTCTTTCACGCAAAAACTACTGAATAGATTTTGATGAAACTTTACAGCTATATAGCTTATATCTACATCAGAATAACACATAGGCCCTTTTATCCCCGTATTCCCACGGGAACGGGAACTACGCGGGGCGCTGTTAGTACACATTGTAAATTGTGATAAGTTGATTCTGACATATGTTTAACAGTCCTCCAAACCTGTCATTGGTAGGAAAAGGGAACCCGAAAAATACTAAGGTGAAAACTGGTTATATCCAGAAATTCAGTAACTCGACCAACTCCATCTGGCAGGATAAGGCTTTGCTATATGTATTTTTAAACGCTAATTAAGTACAATAAAGTTTGAAAGTACGAGTTTGCGTGTAATTAGAAAACTATTTTGTCTATTTTGTATCAAAAAGCAATGCATATATTTATGTTGCAAGAAATTTAATATCAAGTCATAGAGTTTTTAAACTGTTTAAGTAAAGCTTGCAAAAGTAATTAAACATGCTAATAAAAAGAATTTTAAATGGCCTTTAATGGTTTTTCTGTACTGTAAGGTACTCTGGTTTTTATTATTATTTAGTTAATACACTAGCAGCTCTTGAGCTGATGCGTGTATATCACTGCACTTGTACTTAAACTATTCCAAAATTGATTATTTCTCACTATTTGAATACGGTTTTAAAACAGCGGGGATTTATTAAATTGTACTCTAAATTCAACATGCTGGAACCCTCGAGAACGCGATAAAAACATCTCCAGCAAACTCAATAAGAATCGCAACTCGCATGTGTTCGAGTGCCATCGGCCGCACTCTGCGCCGGCGCACCCGTCATAACACCGACATGCATACAATTGCATAATTGACGTGTACAATTATGAGGGCGCACAGCAGGGGTGGGTGTATTTCTATTTAAATCTATTTCAAGTAAAAAGAAACTTTATCTTGTCGTTTTAACAAAAAAAACATTTATTTTAATATTACAGGTAATATTGTCGATTTTATTAGTTTTCTCAAGATACGAATACTCCAATTCCAATTACTCGTATCGCGTACGAATAGTACAATTCTCAAAAAGTAACAAACAGAAACACAGACTGTCGTATTTATAGCTGTTTTGCGTGATTTCATAAGTCCCCTTCCCGTGGGAAAATTATAGCCCATGTTACTCCCAGTCAAGGTAAGCTTTTCATTGGTGAAAGAATTTTTAAAGTCAGTTCAGTAGGTAGGCATTATATAATATTATGTAGTTTCCGAGCCTATTGAATCCAAACAATCGAAAAATCTAATCTTTCCTCTTTATAATATTAGTGTAGACTGTAGATATTATCCCACTCCCTCATAAATCAGTTGATAGTGCCCAGTTTTAAGTCGTAGTTCGCAGGTTCAATTCCCGGACGAATATGTTTGCTTCGTGTCTAGGTTTTTATATTTTTACTAGCGATCCGCCCTCGGCTCGCTTCGGTTTATATGATATACCTTCCTCGTTTATCGCTCTTTCTATTAGTGAGAACCGCATCGAAATCCGTTACGTGATTAAAAAACAAAAGCGACTTATATTTATACCGTGTAAAGACAGATAATTATGTTGTTTAATAACGATAGACAGGCTTCCTAGTTTTGGGACTGAATAACCGTGTGTGAATTGTGTCCCACAGTTTGTTATGAACTAGTAGGCATCACTGTTAATGTGTTTAATCATTTTATAGATTACCGTGAAAAAAAATTTAATTTACACACAATTCGATATCTCTTTCGAATGCAGTCTTATTATTTGTCCTTGAACAATCATTCATTCGGCACCATATTTTGAATGACACAAAAATTATTTTGTCAAAACTAACCGAGCCGTAAGTTTACGAAGTCAATTGTGCATGTAATCTATATTCAACTATCTCAATAGAATAGGAAGTTATCAGCAACTGAATGTTAATACAAATATAATAAGTTTTTGCCCTCGGCTCTGTTCGTGAATTGTGGTTTGTAAATACAAAATAACTACGTCGTACTGATTTACAGACGAAAAAATAGAATGAAACTGTAAATAGTGGTGTGAAACTATCATTATCGTATATTTAGAATCGAAAACGAATATCTGGGGACAAGGCAGTGCCCCCGCCAAGTCGAGCAAAACGCGGCACGGCCGCCGTAGGTACTTACCTATCATCCTTTTCTCGAAGCAATTCACGCCATTTTCGACCTAACACTTTCTTTAAAAATTTTTAATAATGTAAACAATTTCTTTGGTATCTTTACATTGTTTTGTGTCTTAATAGGTTACTTAAACAGACATTACAGTTTTAGCGCACGTTTAGGTAGGTAATCCATAGATAATTACGAGACTTACATAGATATTATTTTGCTACGAAAAATGGCACACGGCCCCCTTACAACCGACTTCAAAAAAGAAGAGGTTCTGAAATCGACTGTATGTTTTTTGTACAATCAAACGCATAGCATGACGCACAAGTTTTTAGAAATGGAAATCCCTATGTAAAGTAAAGTACCTACTACTCAGTACCTACCCATTTTTTATTGCCTATAAGAGAATAGAAAATTGTGAATGTACCTACTCCTTTTTAAGCACATTGCGCGCACGCAGGAAATTTGGCAAACCTAGTTTTAAAGTAGTAGGAGTACCAGTGTATAAAGCTATTTTTTTTAATTACGGTCGAATTTTTATCACTGAGGGTCTCGTACAAATCAGGAGACACATCCAAAACACTAACAGAGTTTTGTTCTTGGCTGTACCACCGCGACCTCGTTTCCCTTGTCATCTAAAACAACGCACACAAATATAAGTCATGTGTGACTTTCTTTGATAACACTGAATAAACGGAAACAATTTCTCTATTATTTGTTATCTAAACATGAATAGTTATCTCAGATCTTATACCAACATGCAATGAAAGCGATTACTACATTGTAATAGAACAATAACAAAATTAGCAGAGTTCAAATAGAAATAATACTATGCAAATTACTTGTTCTGGATAAATGTTTACTTTGGTAGATATATTTAAAGAAGTTACATTGTAGAGGTAATGTATTTATCCATATTGCTATATCAGACAGATCAGCTATACCAAATGAATATTTCTATTTACATTTTAACTTGATCTGTCTGGTAAGACTCGTCTTGTTTCATTATATAACACAAACTTTTTCCCTGGACACTTTCTATGTGTCAATCCAGGCTATAAACTATCCGTGTGTCAAACTTTTACCTTAATTAGCCGTTTTTCATGATTGAGTAACAAACATAAAACCATTTCTTCGGATTTATAATAAGTACTAGTAGGTTACACCCATATCTTATTATTCATTCTTAATTATTGCAAACACACAACTACTCTCTTAGACTACTAGTACCACAAATTAGATGTGAATCGAAGAAAATGAACCTATAATGTTTGGGACTACACGATATAGTGCTAAATTGTAGTACTGCCTGTACCGTCTGGACATCGTCGCGGCCTACGTAACGTACTATCGAAAAAAGTTCTGCCATACCTAAGTGTCATTTTAGCGAGCAGCTATCTTTTCCCAACAAGTGGCGAGAAAGCCCTCACTTATAGTAACAATGACAATTACAATTAGTTGGTAGAGGACGACCTAGGCCAGATCGGCGATGTGTTGAAGAAAAGCCAGATAAAGAGTACCCGAAACCGACAAGCATGCATGAGTCGTTTGATGGATGTGGAGGTAACACGAGAGATATGCCAGGTTCGTTAGTCTATTATTATGATATTGTATCGGAATCTTCAACATGTAACCAATCTTACCAAATCAATTGTTACAATAACATTTGTGCCAAAACGGCCACACGTGCTGATTATCAGCTGTTTAAATATGTATTTATAAATATCTATAAACATACGGCTTATGTATCTCGGGAATAGTGTAGCTTTCAGCTTTCAGAATTTCCAGTGATTAACCTACTACAAATATACATACATAATTTTATTTACGTGTGTTATTATTAAGTTTCACATACATACATACATACATATGCTCACGCCTTTTTCCCGAAGGGGTAGGCAGAGACAACAGCCCGCCACCTGCTACGATCCTGGCATACCTCACGTGCCTCATCCACATCCATCAATCGGTTCATACAAGCTCGTCGGTTTCGGGTACTCTTTATCTGGCTTTTTTTCAATACATCGCCGATCTGATCGATGTAAGTAGTAAGTTTTATTATTGTAATTTTATTCATTTGTCTTTTAAGCTGTTATACTATAAATATCTATACTAATATTATAAAGAGGAAAGATTTATATGTTTGTATCTTTGTTACGAATAAACTCAAAAACTACTGGACCGGTTTAAAAAAATATTTTACCAATGAATAGCTAGAATAGGTATCCCTAAGTAACATAGGCTACATTTTATTCCCGTATTTCCACGGAAACCGCTCAGAACTGCTAGTAATTGGGTAGTTCTCATTATGAAGGAATAAAAGTGGACCTTTTTGGTTCCACACTTTTTTTTACTAGATTTAGTATACAAACTAGTCAGACATCAAGGATATGACTTAAATAAGCTAAAGTATTGCGGGTCAGACAAAATATTTGCAAATTTTCAAATTATGGCCGTTTTAAGATTTTTACATGACAGGCAAGTGAGACATGGCGCAGGAAAATGAAATCAATGGTTTAAAATGTTTAAAAATGCATAATAAGTTAATAGCATAGTACTTAACATATATGTTTTATCCTTGGATTGAAAACCAATATAAAATACTACTATGACAACATTAATTTACTACCAGGAAAATGAGGAGAACCAGGAAAGTGAAATTATCACACACAAATGTCCATATTTATTGTTTATTTAGAAACAAATTATCACAAAGAGTAAACAGTGAAGCACTAGCAATCATCAGTTTTTTAAACAAATCTTTGTATAATAAAAATTCACTCGAGAGCAAAGAATCTTGGCCACTTAAAGATACTTGAAAATCTTGGAAACTAATAGTACCAGCTAAATGAAATATTTTTTGTTTAATAGACACTTAAATACTCCTTAAATGAAGGTATTAAAACATCTAAGTAATAGTGAAGTTATGTCATAGAAAATCAAATTTGAAAAAGGGATACTTTCGAATATTTGGTACTGGCATTTGTTTTTGCTTTTGTTTCTAATCTGTGATTTAAGTGGGTATATAAACCATGTTTATAGTGTTCGATATTTATTATTCAAGCTGTAATCATGTCGCTTACACCTGAATAATGCACTAGAACTGTCACAATGCTCTATCAAAGGACTGTCGGTGTGCCACTATCAACAGCACAAAGAGTTCTCTGACGTTTTGAGGAAACTGGCTCTAACCTACGCAGACCAGGAACAGGTAGAACCAGGTGTCCCACAGCACGAGAAGATAGATACTTTGTGAACTCCGTGCTTCGTAATCGAAGAACTGAACTTACAAATAATGTTGACGCCTTGGAGGAAGTAACCCAAGGAAAGTAAGACGACCACTTGCTGAAGATAACTTTACACCACTCACCCTAAACTGGAGCATGGGTATCGTATTTTAAGACTAAGATATGCTTATAACCACTTAAATTGGAGTGTTGAAGATTGGTCAAAAGTTATGTTCTCCAACGCATCAAAATTTATGTGCTACAAGCATGATGGAGGACACAGAGTGTGTAGAAAACAAAGGGAACGATTCAAGCAAGCATGCATCCAGGAAAATGGGTCTGTACTTGATTGCTTCCGAGAGTCGCACAAAACTGGTGTTTAAAGAAAATGGCTCTTTAACTAGCGAAAGATATGTGGAAGAAATCCTCAATTAACACGTTGATCCATGTATGGTCAATTGGTGAGGATGCTATTTTTATGCAATACATGAAATTAAATGTACCTAGTGACTCAGAAATTTTATTACTTTCATTTAAGGGGTATTATATTGTCCATTTAACATAATTTATTTAATTAAGCTAGCATTCTTAGTTTTCGAAATTTGATTCATTGCTCTCGAGTGTTTAAAGCTTATGCAGTAGTTCTTGACTAATATTACTAGTTATTTCTTCCCGGCTCTTCTTTTTCTAAGGTGGCATTTTGGTTTCTGTGGAAAAGTCCTAAATAAGTTAATAATATTTAACCACACAAACTAGAAGACAATTGGAATCTAATATATTTGTTTCGTCCCTGTAACTAAGTAATACACAAATAAAACACTAACAACTACACGTATACGTACTTTAAATCCTTTAAAGTACCTAATTTTCATCTCTCAGGTACGTTATTACATACAGGAACAACAAATCTGAGCATTTTTATCATTTTCCTGCAGTGTTATCATTCTCCTGTCTAAGTGGATTCAGACAAGTGATATACAGGAAAGTGATAATTTTAAGGTATTTCATGAATTCTACAAAAATGCTGTCTTTGATTGCAATTTCAAGGCTTTTTATTATATTTACACTAGGTATAGTAGTTAAAACTATTAAAAATATTTAAAAAAATTAAATATCGATTACGTAAGTACTTACCATACGAGTGGGAACTTGTCTGACCCGAACACGTTTGCGCTATAAGAAATCTCCGTCCCGACTGGCTGATTATCTAATTGGCTGCGGATTGAGCGGCAATGGACACATTGAGGTAGGCACTTTGCATCGAAAGTCTGGCAACTTCCCTTATCGTTTAAATTGTTGGTGTTTTATCATGTTTTTTAGCTCACAGGAATGTGATACGAAATACTTGTCGCCTCTATTCTCTTATGGAAAAATTATTATAAAGAGGGAGTTACGTACATTTTTTTTATGTATTAGCAAAGTTATATTAATTCTTACTGTAATTTGTTGCTAATCTGTTTGATTATGTACATATTTTGCTTATTATTCCGGTAGAAAGCTTGAGTTTTGGAAAATCGCCCCACAGGAAAGTGACAAATTGGATCACATTTGGGCTTTCTTTTGCAAGAAATAAGTTTCTTACCGCTCTGAATTTCAGTGCCCAAATAGTAGACCATTAGTTAACTGTCTCAGATAAAAAATAAATCAGGAATATATAAAACTTTAGAAGCTACGAGCTGAGCCCACCAAAATTCCTTCACTGTAGAACTACCCAATTAATAAAGAGACTCAGAGATACCAACTCAAAAAACGTTACCTCTTCATAATGTTAAGGTTAGTATAGACTAGCGACCCGCCCCGGCTTCGCACGGGTGCAATGCTAACACTAAAACCTTCCTCTTGAATCACTCTATCTATTAAAAAAAAGACGTGTGGCACTCGGGGACTGCCGCGGTAAAGCTATTGCATAGCATTTTGTATCAACAAGACTGCCGAAAAGAAACGACGTTAGACAATGCACGGCCTTCAAGCCACACCTCCGTGCCCGTCGGAGTGGGGAGCGTAAGGCTTTTTTTCGTTACGGAATTTCTGGATTCGGTCCCCGCGCTCAAGGCCCTCGATAGAAGCTATGCAATAGCTTAGAAACGCATCAAAATCCGTTGCGTAGTTTTAAAGATTTAAGCATACAAAGGGACATAGGGATATAGGGACAGAGAAAGCGACTTTGTAGTGATTACACTAACGGATGTTGACTGAATGACAGAGGCGTGAAAAGTGCATGTCTCGGAAAATAAAACCAAATGACGATTTTACAAACAGTCACACCTCCTGTTTGAATAATAAGAGCCAAAAACACACACTCGAGATATTTCGAAATCCATGTCAACAAGATGTGCCTTCTACACATACAAATTATCATTGCATAACAAAAAGTGGTGTTGAGCAATCATAGGACAGTATTGAGCAATATGGTAATAAAGTTAAATTTATTTATTTAACTTCATGTACCAAGAAAATGTACGACATGGCGTATGCCTAAAGGCATTATCTAAATGTCAACCATCAGGCCAAGCAGAAATAATTTGGCGGAATGGACCGCAAATATTAAAAATTTTAATTACTAGATAATTAATAAAACATAACCTTACTGTAAATCCCAATACTTATTTATTATATTGATGAAATAAATTAATACCTACATACTATACATGGTGGATTTTTGAGACGGGTCAATCAGGGCAGGTACCTTAATCGTTATAGTTACAGGAAAACGTTCCTAGGAGACCATGCCTAACTTTTTAAGATATTATGAACTGCATTCACAGATTTTAGAGAAAATTTAAAGTTAGCGATAAAAATGCTAGAATACAAAAAAAAAAATTATGCCAATCGATCCTATTTGGTGTGGGTATCAAAAGACTCTATAGGTATAGGACTTAAATAGTTAAGGTATGAGTACTAGAAATGACAGAAATCGATAAAAACTTTTTTTATACATTTTGATGTTTCAGTAAAAAACGAAAATAAAATCGAAATCTATATATATAAAAGGAGAAGCTAAATCTAAAAATCAAGGCCCAGCCCAAACCGCTGAACATAGAAATATGAAATTTTGTATGTAGGTTACGTTTATAGTGTAGATGCTCGCTAAGAAAGGATTTTACGAAATTTAAACCCGAAGGGGGTGAAAGAGGGGGTTGAAGTTTGTATGGGATAGTGTGATTTCTGCGTGTATCAACTTTAAACTTGGCAAAAATACTCTTCAAAACAAACTAAGAGATATTAGTTCTAGGATTTTTCGAAAATCATCCTTCAAGGGGGTGAAAGTAGGGGTTGAAGTTTGTATGGAAAACCCTCATTGTTGGGTGTATCAATACGAAACTTTGTAAAAATACTCCTCAAAACAAACAACAAGACACCTATTTCTGGATTTTTCGAAAATCACCCCCTAAGGGGGTGAAACAGGGGATATGAGTTTGTATGGAGATGTGTTGTTTTTAAGTCTATCAATTTCAAACTTTACACAAATACTCTTAGAAATAGATTATGAGACACGTGTTTTTGGATTTTTCAAAAAATCATCCCCTAAAGGGGTGAAAGTAGGGTTTGAAGTTAGTATGGAGAAGTGTGTTTTTTTGTGTCTATCAACATAAAAACGCCAAAAAAATAACGTTTGTTGTATGGGAGCCCCTTAAATATTTATTTTATTCTGTTTTGTAGTATTTGTTATTATAGCGGCAACAGAAATACATAATCTGTGAAAATTTCAACTGTCTAACTATCACGGTTCATGAGATACAGCTTGGTGACAGATGGACAGACAGACGGACGGACAAGGGAGACTTAGTAATAGGATCCCGTTTTACCATTTGGGTATGGAACCCTAAAAACTGGTTAAAAAGAGAAATACGTACTACTCCCAATCGATAATACCTACCTAGAAACTTGAAATATGGTATATAAGTGTCTTATAATAATATGTCGTTCGCAAACGCTCTATAAAGGGATTTTTAGAAATTCCCACTGCAACACGAATTCGGTGCGGGCAACGCCGCTGGGCACAGGCTATTTGAAAAATAATAAGAACTTATCTTATGTTCTGCATAAAGATATATTTACTGTAAGTGCATCCCAAAATGTTTAAAAAACAAATGTCCACCCGTGCGAAGCCGGGGCGGGCCGCTAGTTATTCTTTATTTTGGCAATCATATTTCTTATTGTGATCAAAAGATTCTTTAAGTCCAACTGAAATTTAAATACAAACACTACGGTAAGTCACATTAAAAAAGCTAGAGTCATTATTTTGAGATCAGCCTTAATTTGAAACCTAAATCGGAGGAAACTTATACAATATGTAGTAACAAAATAAACGCAATTCCTGAAATTAGTTTGTTGAGTATCGACTATACTTAATCGATTTCAGCTATTATTAAATTGCGTTAAATTTTTCCGAAACATGAATTAGTAAATGAAGTTAGGGCTATTATATTGCTCTACCGTACCGTACTATTATTGCTTTATTTAAGAAATTTGGTTAGACAAAACTAAAGTACGAATGCATCATATTTTTTATATTGATATACTAATTGGGGTGTATGACGAATTGCGCTTATTCTGTGACGCGTTGTATAGACATGACAAGCCTCTATTCTGATAATACACCAGTAAAGATGACAAATAAAAAATCTGTGAAGTGCGAGTCGGACTCGCATTGGGTTCCATACGTTTCTTCTACAAAGTCCAAGTCAAAATTAATTTATTTTTGTAGGTATAAAATATTTTTGACGTGGGAGAGCCATGCTTCAGCACGCTTGGGCCGGCTCGACCGGAGTGATACCACGGCCTCACAGAAAACCAGCGTAAAGCAATGCATTGCGTTTCGTTGAGTGAGTGAGGTAACCGGAGGTCCCAATCCCCCCTCCCCCTTCCCTCCCCTCCCCTCCCACTACTCCCACCTCAAAGGTCGGCAACGCAGTTGTGACTCTTGAGTTGCAGGTGTCCATGGGCGCCGAACGTCACTTACCATCAGGTGATCCGTCTGCTCGTTTGCCCCCTTTTTATCATAAAAAAAATAAAATAATACCTACACTTAAAACGTCAATGGTCTAATAATACCTAAGGGACTCTAAGAAACTCTTCCATGGAGGTTAGCTGAATGTACACAGCAACCTATCTTCACCGACATTTGCCTTGTATCTTTTTGTTTAGTATCCTTCTTTAATTTTCAATTTTTCAGCACCCATCATATAGGTTACTAATATGAATATATTATAATCAGTAAGGTGACCCGTCTGCTCGTTTGCCCCCTTTTCTTATAGAAATAAATAAATAAATAATGAATTTACTTTATTCACAACTTTCTTTTTACATTTTTTTTTATAAAAAAAAGAAGGCGAACGAGCAGACGGGTCACCTGATGGTAAGTGACTACCGTCGCCCATGGACACCCGCAGCTGAAGAGTCACAAGTGCGTTGCCGGCCTTCATTCATACATTCCTGTAGAAAGTTATTTAGGAAGATTATTTTTATACGATGCAGTGCAGTGCTGCCCGATATAATGTGGCGAGTCTTTAGAATATTTATAGGCACTCGGAGTTATTTATTTCTCTTCATCATCAGTAACATTTTCCTTACTAGCCGCCCTGGACCCGGGCCTACTCGGTCTTAGGGAAAATCCGCTACTTGTAAATCTGGCTTTGTATTAGTAATAGGGTCTTGTTGGGAACCTCTTAAATACGGAACTCTAATAAAACAACTCCAGATTACAATGTAATACTTTTTACGACACCTTTACTCCAGATCTTCACTCAAGAGGTGTTTGTTTGTTTGTCTAAACACTACAATTTGTGTTTAGTTAGTTTTATTTTCGTTTTAGGTGTTTCGTTGCGAAATGAGATTTCAACGAGTTTACTTTTTATCTTGCTACGGAACTATTGCATCAACTAGACTTTACATTACCTATATCTTTACACTAATATTGTAAAGAGGAAAGATTTGTAATCTTGTATGTTTGTAACGAATAAACTCAAAAACTACTGGACCACTTTTAAAAATTCTTTCACCAATGGAAAACTACATTATCACTGAGTAACATATTATAGGCTATATGTATATTATTCCCGGGAATACGGGAATAGGAACTTTATAGAAAGTTAGTTATAACTATTTGAGTAAGTTAAGAATAGTTTGTTAAAAATAATACTAAAGTACCGTTCAGTTCTTCTAGTTATGAGCCCGAACCTACGTTTGTCTTATGATTCATAGTATACTCATTCGGTTGCCGAAGATACAGACCATGCCTAGTTTTTGGATCTCTTGTTAGCTCTAGGATAGACAATCTAGACTACATAACTTAAGTATCTTTAGAATTAAAATTTGCATGAGCAGTGATAGCCCAGTGGTTAAAGAGCCCGCGTCTCATTCGTGAGGTTTGGGGTCGAATCCTGCTAAAACCAATGAGTTTTTTAAAAACTATACATAAGTAGGTACATATTTATCATTAGCTCGGCGGTGAAGGGAAACACCGTGACAGGTCAAAGAATTAACTCTGAGACGCGTGTGATAGCACCCCCCTGGTCCAGCGATAGGCTCACCTATCACGTTTAGGGGTCCAAAGAATATACTGTTGAACGTGAGTATTTCTAGAAATATTTTTTTCTTAATTTAATTTTTTTTAGTATGTTAGTTCCATCTTTTTTTCTATTAAAAAAAACGTCTTGAATTTGGAACTTTAAACAAAATAATATCTTAAGTCCTTATAAAATCGACCACCCACCGCTCGGTAGACGTGTGACGAAATTCGCGTCGCGTTATCAAGCTGTGATAAGCCTGGGAGTAAGCTAGAGATTTTTCCGTCTGTCGCCTTGGCTGCTGACGGTACCGCACACGATGACACTGCGCTAGGAATGAAGAATAATAACATTGAAAAAACCGACTTCAACTTATATGGTTTTCTTATGGATACCAGTGTCAGAACTGGACCAAATTGAAATGTGAGCACACGGAAAGCACCAGCTTTTAAATAAAAAAATAATCATCGAAATCGGTTCACCCGCCGCGCCGCGCCGCCCAGTCGAAAGTTCTGAGGTAACAAACATTTAAAAAACATACAGTCTAATTGATAACCTCCTACCTACTCAGGAAATACCCACATTTCATCAGTACCTATTATCTTTGGACCCCTTAACGTGATAGGTGGTGAGCCCATCGCCGGACCGGGTCTGTAACATATGCCACAGAATTATTACTGGGACCTGCGGGTAATAAATTAATATGTTGGTATGTAAGTTTTTGAAAAACTCTTTGGTATATACATGCCAGGATTCGAACCCGAGACCGTCCGCTGGACTATCACCGCTCATTTGGTTATGAAGAATCCTAAATAGGTATAGTAGTTTAATATCTAGTTTATTTGTTACTCGTTCACACCTTAACCACTATACCTATTTAAAAATTTATTTCATCAATGGAAAGCTACATTATAGGCTATATTTTATCCCCGTATTCCCACGGGAACGGAACTACGCGCGTATAACCGCGGTGCACTTTTATTAGGTCTAACGTTGAAGGTACATTGGAGATACAATACTACGTCTTCGTTTTCTATTTATAGTCTCACACCTATTTCCAATTAGGGTAGGCAGAGGCAATATATCGCCACTTGCTTCGAACATGGAAGATATCTCAAACGAGTCATGCATGCTCGTCGGTTTTGGGTACTCTTTATCTGGCTTTTCTTCAATTAAATACATCCCGAATCTGGAGAATCTACACGTACATAATAGTACATTATGGTACAAGTGAGTAAAGTTGGTGATTACCGCTGAGGCGCCATTGAGACCCGAGCCGTAGGCGAGGGTCATAAGAGAGCCGAGGACGGTAATCATCAATACACACGTGTATCATACGACGTTTTTCAACACACTTGTGAATAAATAATACTAAAAAATCATTTTAAAATAATCATTCGCAATGGCGGGGAAAATTAATTGGTTTTCCAATTTTTTATTTATATAATTTGGAAAAGGCAAAAGGATCTAGGCCCATACAGCCTCGTTTTCCTATGCGCTCGCATCTTACAATGGCGATCGGCCATGGACTAAAAAAATTAGGTTTCTTTTTCTTTGGTTTGTCGTGGATAGCGTTTTAGCCACGTACAAAATGGGGTATTTAAAGTTTTTACAGAGAAAACCAAAGTTATATTTGAGTGAAAGTTTTGTTTATTAAACACGTACAAGTTGAAATGATCTATTTAAATACGAAGTTGCATGAAATGAGCAAGCCATATTTGTGTATTAATTTATTAGTACGATTGAATACGATCTTTTTTGTATCGAAACTTTTTTAAGAACAAAGCAACTCTAGCAACAAAATTGAAAAAAAAAATCTATAACTCACTAGTGAATAATAGCAAACAAAAAGTCTCAGTTTGATTATAGGTGTCATTATGTGCCTAATTGCAGTGAAATTAGAGCCACTTTATGAGCAAGTGTGTTGAAAACATTATTTATAACCTCAGTGAGGGTAGGGTGTTGTAAAGATTGTGAGTGATTTATTAAGTTCTCATGCTTCTGGGAGATAATAAAATGATGTTATTGTTAATAATATTTTATACAAAGTAAGTCTGTATACATAAAGTACGTTTATGACTTCTTAGCGATAAATGTTAAGAATTATTGTATGTGTTTGTTATGTGTGTTAGATAAAGGGCGGTTTTTCAACAGGCAGGCTTTCTGAGCCATAGGTTGCGGGTTCGATTCCCGCCCACATTCGTGTACATGAACCGGAATGAGTCTGAGTGTTTAAATGTATTTAAGTATGTTTTGAGTTTATCTATAGTATAGGATTTTCCTAAATAACCACGTGTGTTTTTCTACAACTTATTATGGCTACCCGCTTACCTCTCTACTTGAAAGTTTTTGAGCATAGACGGATGGACTTTTGCTCTTTCACGCATAAACGAATGAGCGGATTTTAATATACAGTAATGTGCTCTTATACGTACCTAAGAATTACGCATAGGCTACTTTTTATCCCAAATCGAGAGTAAAAATTACTCAATCATAATAGACGTATTACATGTCCATTTACCTCACATTAATGTTGTATAGGGTATTCTTCTTACTATATCTATATATACTCGTATATATAATGATAAACTGACTGACTGATTGGTGATGTATCACCGCACAGCCTAAACCGCTGGGTCTAGAGACTTCAAAAGTTGTATATAGTAGGCATCACCTAAGAAAGGATTTTGCTAAATTCAACCACTAAGGAGGTGAAATGAATGTGCGCGAGCGAAGCCGCGGGTTAAAGCTAGTTAAAGTTATATATTTGGTTATAAAAACCTAGTTACCTATGTGTGTTACAGTCGAAATTTACAATAGACAGATTATAAATGGCCGGCGCTGATGCTAAGTCGATTTTCTGCTACGACGACGGCCGACGGCTGCAAATATACAAGGCAGAGACATCTCTAGTCTCTTCTATAATCTTTTAATTGTAGGTATTGCTTTTCCCCGAGATTTCGGGTAAGAAAATTAGACCATGCTATTCCTAGAAAAGTAACATTGGTATTGTAGGAATACGTCATGTAGCAATGCCCTTTAAAAAGTAGAATCAGCAATTTTTCGTTCGACTAGCCAGTCGCCTACAAACGCCATAGCGTACACTCGCGTAGACACAGTTATCGTAATGTTCAATAAAGTACTTCTGAAGAAAATAGAGTATTATTTGTAAATAAATAGAGTCAATCCAAAATTACCCTAAAGTTATTATTATCGGACGGCCTTGAAAAGTAGTCCTGCATTCGATATAAAAGCTAAATCTCAATTCTTCAGCCAGTCTATAGCCGCCTCAGAACAATCGCTGAGCTCCCTGATGCCACCATCAAAACGTCGGTTGGGGCACTCCACGATGGTATGATGGAATGGCGTACTGCATTTGAAACCAGCAACTCGTCGGTAGAGATGGGCGACTGTTTACATTTAGCCAATTTTTATGGAGAGTCACGATGTATGGAACTCGGTTCTAAGCCTAAAAATCATTTGCTCGTCGCAGCGAAAATCACGGTGAGAAGAATCGACATGGCGAGACTCACTAAACAGTTTAGGGTGCCTTGTTATTACACTATTGACATTTCTAAGTGTACTATTTGTACCTACATAAAATATATGATTTTTATGATGCCCTACAGTCATTGGTGAATTTTTATCGGTCCAGTAGCTTTGGAGCCTACAAACAAACATGATTTAGCGTCTGTCTGTTTCTGATACGATAATTCTACTAAGCAGTAAAATAGATTTTGATAGGGTATTTTGACTTTAACTTTAAGAATATTTCCGAAAGGTTTTACAAAAAATAAAGAGTTTAGTCATTCGCTGGTTCAATATTCTTCTCCATTGAAAGACATGAATTGGAACAAATTTAGTTTTATTTTTCGTCCGCACTAGAACGTCACTTTTCTCCCAATAACAAATTTTTCGAAAATAGTAAATAAAAAAAACAAAAGTTTTTGACACGTTTTGTATCTTTGAAAGAGGAATTCGTAATTTAAAATATTGTGATTCAATTTAAATAAATAAATAGGCATTTCTTTTCTTCTTATTCCATTGAAGGGAATTCACCAGTACGTATACTTCAAAAATATAATTGAAAAACGTTTAGGATTTTGTGTTTTTAGTTGTCGAAATTAATAACATTGTATAAATCGTGATATTTTATATTTATACCTTAGAAATATAATTATTACACAAAATATACTACAAGTTTAAATACAATGGCGTCTTACTCCTTAAATATTAAGTAAGTAAGATGTACTTAAAACATAATAATATATTACAAGTTAAGAAAATAATATTTACAGCTTATTTTAATCACTTACCGTTTTAAACTACTTTGTACAGGAATGACTAGAACATTGCATAATATATTGTACTCTCAAAATTAAATTAATTATCTGTGGTCACTATAGCTGGATAGATTTAAAATGATGCCTTCATTGTTGCTCTAGCATAGTGGGTTTTATTGATATTTTAAAGTTAGAGAAGCGACGAAATAACGTTGGGCGCACTTTGAACACGTTTTAATTTGAATGCATTAACTATCCCGACTCTCAAATAATATTATAACTAATAGTAGCTCGCCCATAGCATCTCCCTAATGCACCGCAGTATATCAGCCATGTTTGGTTTTGGCAACATCTTTGATACTGCGCAGAGGCAAGGGGAGGAATCCTTGTCTGTCTGGAGTTCCAAGTTCATACAACCCGAATTTGTATGAGTCACGAGTGCATAGGCTTCTTCTGGGTGAGTTTGTCACATTGTTGACCTCATCTGTGTCCTCTAGGCAAAGAGATTAAATTATAATAGGGCATAGAGGGGGCATTGGGAATATTTTTTTTAAATTTGAATCCCAAGCGTCAGTCAGTTACAGTATGAACGCAAGCTGTCATTCGGTCGAATCATACTAGACTTTTGCATACTAGTAATAATTTTTTGATTCAGATTTTCCTCGCTTTGTCGTCTCTATGCCCTATTAAATTTTAATCATACTAGTCTAGATAGAGGTCAATTGCAAGCCCATTAATAACAAAAGAAAAAACTTCAAGAGTAGGGTTATAGCGTACAAAAGGACTCTCTTTGGCACAGATATTGCTCCGTTCAGTGCCGTAACTCTACCGCCTCTGTGTGTTGAGATATTTATTTATTTAACTTCATGTACCAAGAAAATACACACATAGCGAACTTAATGCCTAATCTACCAGTCAACCATAAGGCTAAACAGAAATAATTTGGAGGAATTTTTACCACGATGAAGTTTTTCCTCATCATAGGAAATGTATGAGATCGCTACATGCCAACAATTATTTCGAAAGTGCAAGCGTATGGGACTTCCGCTGTCTCTTGAAACAAAATTAATTTTTCTAAGTAATAAAATCGTTCGGTAAAGGCAAAGGCATTTTGGAAAATTATCTTAAATATTTACCTATGTTACAATTGCGGACGAAATACTTAATTTTATGTTTGGTATACTGATTCAAACTAAAATTATACATTGGTAATGTTTTCTGCACTTTGGTATAAGAAAATCTTAGCTAATTAATTTATAAGTAACTATGTACAGGTTTAATACTTTATTTAATACTGGTTAGGTAATAAAAATATTCCGTGAAATAACAAAAAAAAACATTTTTCTACAATGGAGGCCTTATTAATAAACTTTTTTAATAGAGTATGTAACGTTTGATTCTCAAAGGCCGGAAAGTATGGACGTGCCTTCTCAGGCCGCTAACTTTCGTGCTCTACAATATTATATTAAATATTTTTCTTTGACTCACGCACTAGAGCACGGCAACTTAACGTCACAGTGCAAAATCATTGTCCGACGGGACGCCTCAGAACGAATTGGAACCGGAAACGCACCCGTTTAGATACATTCACCTAGCCCAGTCGTCCGGCGGCCCGACGGTTTGGTGTAGCGGTGAAAATGCACTTCTCCTCGGCTCCGACATCGCCGGCGGCTCCTGCGACCCAATTATCGATTCGATTGAGAAGCCGTTCCGAGACCTCTTTCCACGGGACTCGGTTTCCGCCAGACGCGGCGGCAGAGGCACGGGGCGCAGCGTCGAAGGCGGCGGCCGCGGTAGCGTCAGCAGCGGCGTTGGCGGTAAATAACACGGCAAAGGTAGCAAAGGTGCATACGCTTCCCTCGCCAGCATCGCAACCACGGCATGAGCATGCTGCAGCGACGGCGCAGGCCTCTTGTACCTCTTTCGACGCCTCAAAAAGCTCCCATTATCAAACATATCCTCCGCCAAAGGGTCCAACGTCCAGTAGTTCCCCTTCCCCGGATTGCCGGGCTCCCGCGGAATTTTAATAAAACAGTCGTTAAGGCTCAAATTGTGTCTGATAGAGTTCTGCCACGCGGGGAACTTCTCGCGGTAGTACGGGAAACGGGTCATGATGAATTCACAGATGCCACTGAGGGTCAACTTCTTGTGCGGCGATTGCAGGATTGCCATCGTTATGAGTGCGATGTAAGAGTACGGCGGTTTGATCAGCTGCGACGAGGACTTTTGCTTGGGTTTCTTCGGGGAGGTCGGTTTGTCGCTGGGGCTGGAGGCGTCGTATCTGTCGGAGTCGCTGGACGGCGGTGGCGGGTCGGGAGTGTCTTCGTCGACGGATACGTAGGTGTCGTCTTGGGGGTAGTCTTCGCGGTCGTCGCGGAGGTAGTGCGGTAGGTAGAGCCGGGGTGGCGGACGCAGGTCGAGCGGTAGGTCGCCTTCGATGATCATGTCGCGGTATTGGGCGAGATCACAATCTTCCATGCTGTCGTCACATGTCAGAGATGCGAGTGGGCGCGTGGCGCGGCGCGGACTGTGCCGGGCTACGCTTGCGAGGCTCTGCCCCGACTGGCCCCGCCCCCTGGGGCTGTCTGCCCCACCGCCCCGGGCCGCGTTTACGTTCCAGTAAACACAACAATTGTCGTTATTATTACTGCGGGCCGGAGCTTTGTGCATGAATTTCAGGCCGTTGACTAATAATTATTAGACCGCTCTCATCGATTTAACTTGGTAGCGGTATTTATTTTGAGTTGGGCGAAATTACACTGTTCTTTGTTTTTCGTTGTGGTAGAGCGTCTATCTATAGTTACATCTTTGATTAGATACTCTCAGGCTCTCAGCTGGTGAAAGGTTAATGAACTTTTTTAATTATAATTTACTTCTCTTATCAGTAGTAGGTAGGTATCATCGGGAAGATCTTATTTTACAGTGGATTTAAGTTATACATTTATGAGAGTCTTGAATTCCTGATTAAGTTTTCCTAGAAATTTATTAGCTTTTACAATGAAAGTCTGTCACAGTGTAGGTACCTACATTTTAATAAATAAATACAGATACAAGTAAGTATTTATCCGTATCTACATAATAATATAATGTTTATTAAATTTAATGTAACACCGATATGCCAAAATAAACTTGACGAAATATCCTTATAACATCAAACGAAAAAAAATCCAGAGAAGATCCAACAAAGGAGCAAAAGAAACTGTTTACAGTGATATGTAAAAGGGATCCTTTAATCTCAACTTAAAGGACTTGGCGTACTATTGAAAAAAATCTCATAAAGCGAATTCTAGCACTCCATTCAGGTAGACGTCTTCAAATAAAACTCGCGTAAAAAATATTTCTGAAACGCGTCGACAATACGAGCGGGCTCTAGAAAACCCTCGTATATGTTTCCTAGCAAAACATTTACCCCTCGGGCGTTGAGGGAAAAGCTACACGTGCGAGGGGGACGCCACACGAGCCAGACAGGGACGGAGGATATTACCAACCAATAAGGAGGATGATTCCGATGGGCGGGGCTCCCAAAGCTAACATGTCAGGGCGTGGCAATAGATCCTATTATTGTCTGGCAAGGCAAATAATATTTTGCACAATGTACACACTGAGGTACAGGGGGGTTGAAGGGGGTTGCTAATTTATTCCCAACTTCGGTTAACGGTTGTTTTTCAGCTTTGCGAGCCTGTTATTTAAATTGGACGCCGGCAGTTATTTGTATGTAGCCGTTTGTAGGCATTGTTGCCTGTAATGAAGGAATTTTGAGTCTCTTGTTTGCAGAAACTGGAAATTTTCAGGCGATTGTATAGAATTTGTTGTTGGGAAAGTTGGACTTGTTGGGCATATGGATTGTTGGGATCCTACATGTTACGGTCCGTGGGATCGGTAGAGTAAACTGTAAATTTAAATACGAATATAATTTATCAGATTGTTGTGACAATATTGAATTGGGTGACTTTGAGAATAGGACGTCGACCTTTGTTGATTATCTGCTGAAAAAGGTCATAACTATTTTGTTGGCATCGAAATAAATTATGTAGATACAATAATAATGAAACAGTAGGTAGGTAGCCTAAATAAGAGAAAAAAAATAAAAGGTATTTAGTAATGCTCGACGGTGAAGGAAAACATCGTGAGGAAATCCGCAGGTCTCAGAATTAATTCTGAGACATGTGTAAACAGACCCGGTCCAGCGATGGGCTCACCACCTATCACGTTTAGGGGTCTGATATATCTCGTGAAATGTGGGTATATCCAGTAATGGAATACCTTTGCCTACCCCCTCGGGGACAAAAAAGGCGTGAGATTATAATTTAAATGAAAGGAATAAACTCAAAAACTACTGAACCGACTTTAAAAATTCTTTCACCAATGGAAAGCTACAATATCCTTGAGTAAAATACGCTATATTTTATTCCCGTATTCCCACGGGAACTACACGGGTGAAACCGCGCAGAACTAGTAGGTACTGTATTATAAAGAGGGCTTATAAGTATTATATAGAGGAGTACTATAATAAGTAGGCTCCGAAACTACTGACTGACTGATTAGATATAAAATTCTTTTACCAATGAAAAGCTTATTTTTCTGAGAATAATATTTGCTACAATTTTTTAACAGGAACGTGACTTATACAGGTGAAATCACTACATAGTATAAAACAAAGTCACTTTCTCATTCCCTATATCCCTATGTCCTTAAATCCCTATGTAACTTTGTATTTGGATTTTGATGCAGTTTTTTTAATGGATAGAGTTATTCAAGAGGAAGGTTTTAGATTTAGAATTGCACCCGTGCGAAGCCGGGGTGGGTTGCTAGTTATAAATATAGTGGGTTCGATTCTGCTTTACAGCGACTAAACTTATTTTAGTTTACTCCTGTCATTTTCTTTGTCCTAGAAAAGAAAAGAGACGAGAAATAATTAGTCCTGTCCAATTTAAATTAGTCCTGTCAACTAAGGCATCTCATAACGTGTTTAGGGCATAAGTAAAGAGGTCATGACTAAAATACAGCCTCTGACAGGACTAAATTCTATAAGTTATCTTCTATCCTTTTTCTTATTTTGAGGTAAAACTAAGACAGGACTTAACTAAAATAAGTTTAGTCGCTGTAAAGCAGAATCGAACCCAGTATCTATGTAGTGCTGTCAAAATTGTATGTCTCGCTGAGTGTCTCGGGGATAAAATTATACGTTACTCAGGGATATTGTAGCATTCCGTTGGAGAAATAATTTTAAAAATCGGTTAGTAAAGTTTTTGAGTTTATTCTTAACAGAAATACAAAACAAACATACAAAAATAGTAGTAGATATAAGTAGATTAACACAGCTTTAAAATAATATTATTTCAATTAGTATATTTGATGTACGAGACACTTAGGATGTACCTACACAACATTTACATTAATAACTTGCGTAACCTACTTAATTAAATAACCATATTATAACAAGTTAACATTTAAGAATTTATTGATAACTAAGTAGGTATTATTTGATAGTCTCTACCGTATGAGTTATTGAAAATCTCAACGTTTAGATCGCGGGTTCGTGTATAATAATTATCTACTTAAAAAAATATTGTATTGATAAGTTGATATGTGTGCGACAACTTTTATGTCGAAGAATTCCACCTGCTCGGGCATGTGAAAAGCGATTTTTCAAAGCACTACTCAAACAGACCATGGCCATCGGATCGGATGATCCGATGCTCCGTCACACCGGAGGGCTCAGCAAACTTTGTGAACACTCTCAAAGTGCTCTAGGAAACATTCCCTTTTCTTATAGTTTGGTTTTATAGGACTGTGACAGAAGACATTAAAATTTAGATTTTTTAATAAGTACCTACTTAATATAATGAAATAAATTAGCTGTGCCCGAGGGGGTCGGCAGAGGTATTCCATTCTTGTAGATACCTAGTCACTTTTCACCAGTATATTTTTGAACTCCTATCGTGACAGATGGTGAGCGCTGGTGTTACACATGCCTCGGAATTAATTCTGAAAACTGCGGGTTTCCTCACGATGTTTTTATTCACCGTCGAGCTAATGATAAATAATAATCTAGTTAATAAACTATACCTATTAAGTAGGTAGTCGGTGTTTGTGGCCGCACCACTGATCGACCGATATTAACATATTTTTTTTATATTTGGTAGGTATGAGAATAGGTAGTAAAGTATTTTTCACCATCATAGCTAAAATTTATTATTTGCCTGTACTTTTTAAAATATTGCCTAAGCACTACCACAGACAAGTAAAACTAGTCTGTGCTGTGGCATATACTTAGGTACTAGGTACTTACGTCCAAGTCTATGACTGTGGCCAAAAGAGCTCTTTGTTCAACGTAGGTTAGCAGAAAATCATAAGTAGAGAGTAACTTTTTATTTAAACGTCTTTGTCTGTGGCGCTAACTACCTACCTAAAGACACTAGACTAATCTTAATAATCTACCTAGTTTAGTAGGTAACTAGCTTTAACTACGAGTTGTTTAATTAACAGAATACCAAATTTAAACTATTGACTTTTCTAAGTTTTATTTGAACAGCCTTTCGAGAAAATGTCCACATTAACTCATCAAATAGAGCTGATAGTCTTCAAAAGGATAAATAGATTTTCTTGAATCGATCAAGTCACCTCACAAACAGAAAATAATTAGGTACCTACCTACTTCAATCAAAATCGTTTCAGGCTTTCAGCCGTTTGAGAGCTGTCACAGACAGACACACAGTTTTACCTTCACTTATAGCACACCATCTCTTTGTTTGGGGGGTTAAAATATGGAAGAGTGATAATAATATTACGGTATGACTCAGAAAATTATTGGTCAATATTATTTAATTTATAGTTATTATTTATCGCCATCTATGATCCTGATACGGAACTACATACACTCCACCCGACACTATTTCTGTTTTTGATGGTTCCGCGGTTACTGTGATACTTTATTGGGTTTTCTACAGATGGCGCAAAGAGCGTTTTAAATACACTTCATGGTGGGTAGATGGCAGTGACTTCGCTTTAATTAAATAGACTCCAACGAATGAGAGTGAGGAATAATCACTAAAGTCGCTTTCTCTGTCCCTATATCCCTATGTCCCTTTGTATGCTTAAATCTTTAAAACTACGCAACGGATTTTGATGCGGTTTTTTTTAATGGATAGAGTGATTCAAGAGGAAGGTTTTAGTGTTAGCATTGCACCCGTGCGAAGCCGGGGCGGGTCGCTTGTTAATAATATGAAGGAGTTCGATTCCAGGCCCATAACATTATAATATATTATCATTTCTGAAGAATTTTGATAAATACCCCAACAAGTATTGCGAAATGAGTGTGTAACGTAGCAATTAATTTATTTTATTCGTTTTAGGACGAAATTAGAAACTCTTCGAATAATTAGAGGAAAAAAAAAACATTACATACTGAGTAATAATAATAAAATAAGCAATAATAAAATCTCCGAAGGCGGCGATTGAGTCCTAACTATCAGGGTTCGCCACATTAAGTAGGTATATATATTTTTTTTATCATCCATCTTGGTCCACAGGGACCACAGGTGACTTCTTTTTAATGATTTGTTAGACGGCTTCCGCTAAATCGTTTGTCAGTGCATTAACTTTCAGCATTCGCGTTTTTCCGCGATCTCTTTGTTTCAACTAGTAAAAATTCTTGGTCAGACTTTTATTTAATAGCGAAAATGTTTAATCGGTTTTGTCATCGATAGCAACTTTTTTAATAGCAAATTTTCTCAATATCTTGTTTTTATAGTCGGTCGTATTTTGATTCGCATATTTTTTCTGACGTATTTATTTTTAGTAGCATAATTCCTAAATAGTAATTTTTAGTACCATAACTCCTAACAACAAGATAACTAAGATAAAAAAATTTTAAATAGGCGTAAAAGTTTATGTTCTGTACAGTGTTAATTTTTTTTCAAAAAAAAGGATTTGGTGAAGTTAGGTATTTTGGTCTTACCTTTATTATTGTTGATATCTCTGTTCGAAACCACAGCTCTGTAAGTAGGTCGATTGTTTACCTAATTACGGCACTTGGAAAAAATGCCAGTTTTATCACTTTTTTTTGTTTCAGATTTTCTTTGGACCAACATGGCGTCGAAACTACTTATTGATCCTACTTTCTTAGTCAGCTTTTTTTCACTGATATACCATTAAATAACCGCTTTCTATGCATAATATAATATGTATTTTTTAAAAAATCGTAAGCGTTGTTTCTGATTTTTTGGAATTTCGAAGAGTACCTATAATACCTATATACAAAGAAGTTAAATAAAACGTATAATTAGTAAAATAATGATTGACTGAGGAATTATTCAGGCCTTTTAATTGTTTTTATTCCACAAATAGGTCTAAATACCTAATTTCGACAAAATATTTTTATTGGAACTTTTTATCAAATCATTATCTCATGACGCCATGCATGAGATACTACTAACCTGCAAGTTTCGTCGGCTGAGGAATGAATGCGGGGGTTTGCATACAACGAATCTCTTTATTTGACAATATATAAATAGCACAGAAATAATTATATTTCACTCACTTTGACCGACCGACGTCTTTTGTAATAGTAAAAATAGGACATTTTGTTGTATATTATGTTTTATAAAGCATAATAACAAAAAGTAATTTTGATAAGTGTTCTTAATTAAGTCCTTAAAAAAAATATATTTTATTTTAAAAGATCTAGATTCATTATGATTTACTTATAAAAAAAACATTTTTGAAAGTAAAAAAAAACGATAAATGGGTGTCTATTCGGTAGCTATTGAGGTCCTTTGATCCATGATCCATGCGACACCCGTATAAAAGCCCGACCAAGAAATTTTACTAGTCAAAACAAAGAGATCGTGTTAAAATACTACCGATGACAAAACCGATTAAGCATTTTCGCTATTATATAAAAGTCCGACCAAAAAATTTTACTAGTTGAAACAAAGAGATCGTGTAAAAATACTGCCGATGACAAAACCGATTAAGCATTTTCGCTATTATATAAAAGTCCGACCAAGAATTTTTACTAGTTGAAACAAAGAGATCGCGGAAAAACGCGAATGCTGAAAGTTAATGCACGGAGAAACGATTTAGCGGAAGCCGTCTAACAAATCTTTTTAATGCCTGCCTATTTATTCTACACCAATAAATTCGATCCAAGAAGATTGAAATGACAGAAGCGCCGTAATCCTTTTTTTTGCATAGGGATAATAATAAATGTTATTGTACCTTAAAAAAATTAGGAATGCATACCTACCGCTTCGGCAGTAATCGGTAGGTAGTCACCACAGCTAAGCTTAGTAGGTACAGTGCAGTAGTAGCACTGAAAAAGGCGAGGCGATAGTGAAGGTTGTAACAATAATTTTCTTTAGAATATTATTGTAGGTTTGTAACACTTGTAACTAGGGTTGCCAACTCTCGAAAGGGGAACCAATCCGGGGAATTTAAAAAAAATAAAAATGTCTAACTATCATTAATTAAATTTTAAGTTTGTATTTACTTTGCTTTCGAGGAGCATCTTAGATACTAGATTGTCTATTTCACGTAGCATGGGTTCGGTTGCAGTTCACATATTTCCGTTCCACGCCTACTACTTTCGACTAATAAAAATATTTGATTTAAAAATAATTAGGTACCTACGATTTTATCATTGCAAAAATACAATATACAATACAAATACAGAGACAGGAATGGATAGAACAAGGGATTTCTGTCTTTCAATAATTTCGTAATGAAGCCAGGGTGCCAATTCTACTAAATGTCAACGGTTATAGTTGGATGACAATGACATTTCAATGGTGTTATTTGCTCTGAAAAGTGACAAATATCACCATTGACTGACCATTGACATGTCCTTGTCATCCAACTATAACCGTTGACATTTACCTAGTGGAATTGGCCCCCTCGATTTTCTTGTATCACACCATTCACACCACACATCTCAAGCAAAAGTTCAACAGTTTCACATTTTTAAAGTTTTATAAAATTTAAGTTTTGTAAACGTGTCGGTCGGCGGGGTTATACAACATGTAACAGAATAAGCGCAATTCCTGAAATTACTTTGTTCAGTATCGACTACTTATTCGATTTCAGCTATTTTAGTAAGAATGTGTTAATTTTTTCAAAAAAAATAAATTATTGTAGTTAACTGAATTTAGTGCTTTCTATGGAAATCGTGCTATTATTAATCGATATTTTAAGAAAATTGGTTACACACAACTAAAGTTCGATTGCATCATCATCCATTCTAAATATTGATTAACTAGATAGCTGCAAACCATCATTTAAGAAATTAAATATTTTACAGATGTATACCGTGCATGTGTAGTAAAGATTCGTTTTGTTTCGATAAACAAAACGAATCTTTTTGTGGGGTGTTGCCACATACTTTAAGCTCCAGTCTGACTGAAGTCTCAGGTCGAAGGGTACTACGTTCACAATATGAGCATTGTTTATATAAACCGCCTTCTCACACTTACATACATAAAAAAAATGCATACTATATGATCATACAAATCTATAATAAATTACCGGACGGATGACTTAAAATCTTTAGTAGGTAATAAAATATTTAAAAGAGCTATAAGAAGTGGTTGAGTGAAAAGTGCTTCTAATGCATAAATATTATCATTTCATTTTAATCTTAATTTTGACATAAATACAATCTTATATTATTAAATATATTTAAAGGAACTATACTTCATACATTATAAAATATTATGCAAAACCCAGTTTTAAATGATTTTATAAGAGGTACTTATTTTATAACGATGAATTAGATGTAAGCTATCAAATTCTTACTAATTATTTAATTTACTCCCAAAAAACGTGTAAGTGTGTAAGTTATACGTTTTTATATGTAGCAAACTCCGTAAACGCATCGCTTGTTTGACATTTCCCGGCACAGTCGGCGCGCGCATGCGTCTCGTGTTGACGTGTCAGTAGTCGTGTCGCTGTTTGACATTTATTTCGTAACATCGCGATTGTGCTTGTGGTTTTATTTTATTTTTCTCCGTAAAATCTGATACGTAAATTGTCGAGATGGAGAGAAGTGATCGGAAAGGGAATTCGCGTACGCATTCTCTAACTGTGGACCGCGATTCTTCGTTTATATTGCGAAAAATTATCATGGACTTTGTAGTTTTATTTTGCGGTAAGTTTAAAATTAAATATCTACCTACCCTAAATTATTTATGAATTTGATAGTTTTGTGATGTTTTGTATGATTCGTGTAATTTTAGGTAGGTACTTACTGTATATTAGCTAGTGTATAAGTACCTAATAAACACAGATAATTTAGCAATAATGATAACTAAGTAGGTCATAAACTTATAAAAAAAGTGGGGACTCAACCAGGTGTAAATCTATATAATAATATTAATAAATCTACATAAACTGAACATGCAAAACATAAAATCTATATCAACATTAATAATGATAAAAATCATTATTGTATTTCAAGATAATGTACCTATGTATAATATTCGTATATTGTAAATTGTATTTTCAATATTTAAATACCAAACTTTTAAAAGTAGGTATTTAAATATTGTGAATTGTACTGTCAATATTTAAATAGGTACTTATCTACTTTTAAAAGTTTGGTATTGTAGGTAATACATATTATGCTAGATAGATATTTAATAAAACAATATTAAACTTACTAATAGTAATGTTTAAAGTATAAATTTTGAGAAGACAGTTCGAAATATCATTTCAATCACATTATCAAAGTTTACACTTGTGCATTAACACATGAGGCCAATGTTGCACCCGTATCAAAGTTCTCAAGCGCACAGTGGGCCATTGATGCAGTTTCAAGTGTAGTCCATTCATCGCTGACCCTGTGTCCCGTTTCCCATTCACTACTTGGAAACATTTTATTGTTGGCGTGCAATGCAAGTTGTCTAATTGTCAGTAATGTATACCCGCTCCTTTTTTATTTGTCTTGTTAACCATCAAAACTGAGACAAAATAGGATTATCTCTTATCCGTGTCTGTCCGTAGACTGATGATTGTCTGGTAAAATTGACTTTATTTGGTTAAAATAAGACAAAGCGGTATAAATTTCTAAAAAACCATTATGACACTACCTATCAAATGTTGTTGTGAGTCACTACTCCACTCAGATTAATTGATTTAAATTTAAACATCATTATCAAGCCGCAACAGCCCATAGTCTTTCCTGATAAACGAGGAAATATGCACTACAATATTTATAATTATGCAATTATTTTTATGCACCCATATTCTATTATAATAATGTATATTGTCTTTGTAAATAAATTTATTAGAATCAAATCAGGTTAAATTATTAGATTCTGATATTACAAAATAAATATTCCTTTTTTTAAGTTTATATTCTATGAGATTCTATACCCATTACTCGTATTATTTATCAAATCATACTAATTTATTAAAGAAACATACAGTGAAAGAGATTTTAATTAATAATAATAATAATAAGTTTATTGGTATACAAAACTTACAATGAAAGTTGAGTTTTTGTGAGAACTATGGATAAGATTTCTGAAAAAATATTTGGATATTATGAATATTCTCAGGTTTTTGAGTGAAGCATATTATGTGGTGGTATGTCTTTACTTAAATTATCTCCATTTGACCGTGAGTTAATTAAAAATCAAACTAATTTATTATACAGTAAAGCTTAATAGTCATTGCTTTTTTTTTGCATATTTAATGTGATGACTTCCTATTATAGGCTCATCAATTAACGTAATAATAACCATGTTACTTTCACCTACTTAGGAAGTGTTTTAATTTTATCAATATGATAACCTTAATTTGTAATTCACTTAAACCCATTAGTTTTTTAGGGTTCCATACTCAAAGGGTAAAACGGGACCCTTACTAAGACTCCGCCGCAGCAGTAGGCTGTTACGATCACGCTGGCTAAGCAAAGTTGGGTGCGGTCAGTCAGTGAATGGGTGACCGCCTAGTGGCATTTATATCACGAGCGCTTCCGTGTTTCGGAAGGCATGTTAAATTTTTGGTCTCTGTTTTCGTTGTGTTTACGCACAATGGAAGTCGTTAAGCCATGTCTGATACCCTTGGGTGACTTGAAAAATTCTTACTGTTAAGTGGCCACTAGCTTAAGCCATCTCCCAATCCGCGGAGATTAAAGCCCATACTTCCTCATGTGTGAGGAAAGACCCTTACCTCAGCAGTGGGCTGTTACGGGTTGATGATGATGATGATAAGCACCATAATTGAATAAAAATATTAAGATTAAATCTGTGGTACAGTCAAGAGCAAGTCAAGCTTGACACTACCAGTTTCAGCTGAGCTCTGATTTGTACTGCACGCCGTAGAATACAGGGCCGGTTCAAAGTCCAAAGTATCAAGCTTAGCGTGCTCTTGACTGTACAGGCGCAGGAATCGCAGGATGTGAACAGCAGGCGCACCGAGCCAAACAAAGTGGCAGGTAATTGCGGCCATGTCAAAACATCCGACGTGAGCCCGACCTGTCAGATTAACCGTATCCGTTAAGTAGGCTGCTTGCCCGACAGGACGCCCTCGAGGCTGAGAATTAAAAAATGAACTGTCACTTTGAAATGCGACTTCAAAATTTGCGACCGCTTTGGTCAGGGCAATTACGATTTTGAGGATTTGAGAATTCAGTTTCCTGATTTTTACCGTAAGATACAAATAAGTTTCGAAGTCGTAGTTCTGAAATAAAACTGCTTGCACAATTAGAAGGGGAGAACATTATCTCACAACAATATTATAAAGAGAAAATGTTAGATTGTATTGAACAGGCTCTGAATGACTGTACCGATTTAAAAAAATATTTTACCAATTTATATCAGTCTACTATGAGAGTAACATGGCATAAGTGTCCTTCGGGAACGGAACTTACGCAGGTGAAAGCGGAACAGCTAGTATGAACCATAAAGCTGCATCTCTTTCTGAAATCCTCAAGGCGAATTTAGTTGCTTAGTTTAAAATCTGCTCCAAAAAAGAAAGAGTAAAGAGAGTAAAGGAATTCACAGGATATTTTTTTTTATTGATGAAAAAAAATCTTCAGGCTTTCGAACATGTTTAAAAAAATAATGTGTTGAGGAGTTTCTTGCCCCGCTTCTTCTTCTCCAACTATACATACCGAAGAGGTGGAGTCGCAATGACTTTCAATAAGACTTATAAGGCTCTACATTGAATAAAAACATTTGATTTGATTTGAATTCTAATAAATTGGCAATACCCTATATAGAAATGAATGACACATTGAAGGGCTGTAATAGTCAGCTTTACAATTATGCACATGGCTATGAACCCGACATAAGTATCTACTGAAGTGACGTTAAGTGGATGCGGCATTGCGTAGAGGCCTTGCCTTATCTTTATGACTCCAGCGTGATGCGTCCACGACAATGTCTCTTTAGTCGCGATGCCGCCCGTCACAGAATATCTGAGGTGCATCTGGAACAGAAAAGAATTTAATAACATAGAACTCTAAAGGGTAAAAAAAAACCGACTTCCACTCAATGGTTTTCTCATGGATGCCATTGTCCGAACCAGACGAAATTGGGGAAGCACACGTGAAGCACTAGCTTTCAAATAAAAAGAATCACAAAAGCGGTTCACCCAGTCGAAAGTTTTGAGGTACACAAAAACTAAAAAAAAAACATACAGTCGAATTGAGAACCTCCTGCTTTTTCGAAGTCGGTCGAAAATAATTATGCCTTTTATCCCTGAGGAGCTTGGCAGAAGTATTCCATTCCTGAAAATACCTAATTTTCACAAGTATTTATGTATTTTTGGAGCCCTAGATGTGACAGGTGGGGCGAGCCTGTCGCCGGACACATGCCTCAAAATCAATTCTGGGTCCTGCGGATTTCCTCACGACGTTTTCCTTCACCGTTTGTTCTTTGTTGAAAAGCTCATTGGTACAAGCCCTTAATATAATAAAACAGAATAAGTAGTTATTATTTTTACACGCTTTTATTTAACTTGCAATGTTTGTGTTAGTTTGGGTAAAATCTTTAGAATTTATACCACATTTTTGTACGTAAGTAACGTACGATTGAGCTTAAATTTGGCATACTACATTTCTGTGACAACAACACACACGACCTGATACCACCGAGCTGATCTGATGAAACCACGAGGTAGGTAGTTAGGGTAGTGGGTAGTTAGGTAGTTAGGGTAGTGGGTAGTTAGGTAGTTAGGGTAGTGGGTAGTTAGGTAGTTAGGGTAGTGGGTAGTTAGGTAGTTAGGGTAGTGGGTAGTTAGGTAGTTAGGGTAGTGGGTAGTTAGGTAGTTAGGGTAGTGGGTAGGTAGGGTAGATATCGGAACTCCTCAATGGCTACTCGTAAACCCCTTAAGTTACTAGGTTTTTAGTTTTTATAAACTTAAATTACCTACTTATTGAAATTGTCCTTTGAAGATCGAGGATTAAAGGCAATAATGCAATGATTATACTTGCATTAATGAAGTCAACGTGACAAGGAAACCGATTACCATGTCCATATTCAGTAGACTTCAAATGACACATATTTACGTGATATGTTGACAAACTATTAAACATACGATTGACCACCACCCGTTACTAATCTGGCACTACGTCGTACGTACACGTTGTTTAACGTACGTACGTGAAACTACGTCTACCTTTTTTTTTTTTTTGGTGACCAGGGAAAATGCATTACTGCATACGCACCCGACCCGGGGGGGCCGGGGGTTATGTGGGGCTCTGCAGCCTAGTGCTGCCATACCCACTAAAAACCCTGGTGTGTTCCTCCTCGCCGCTTCGGACCCAGCTATGGCACCTCGGTTGTGCATCCGCAGCTGGGTCACGGCCGCCCGCAACACCTTGCAGGGCCTCCTCGAGGGGGGGTCGAGCGAACCCCCCCCTATCTCCGCTTAAGGCGCCCCGGAACACCAGGGGCGCCTTCCAGCACGGGACCTCTTTACGCGGGTGACGGATCCCCCGATCGCGTCACCCACAGGTCCCCTCAGGGCGGTTGGTAGTAGGCGGCGTAGGCCCGCCTACCTCGCCCTAGTCGCCTGCGGCGGATAGGGAGCGCGTCGACATGGTCTTCCCGCTCCCGCTCCGCCGCCTCCCTCTGCAACATGACTTCGTCACAGAAGGAGACGACCGCCTGCCAGGCCTGCTCACTGCCGATCATGGCGTTGACCATGTTCGGCAGTGTCAGAACCTGCACGCCGATGGCCGCGGACAGGGCCGCGCGAGGGACCGCCCAAGCGGGGCACTCCTCGCGCGTGTGTCGTGCCGTGTCCTCGGCCATCCCACAATGGTGGCACGCCGTTGACGGCTCGCGGCCCACCACTTGGCACAGATACCTCCCGAAGCAACCATGCCCGGTCAGCATCTGCACCAAGCGGTAGGTCAGCGGGCCGTGCCTACGCCCCAGCCAGTCTTTGAGGACTGGCCGGACGGCGGCCACCAGATCCCCGGCTCCTCCGGGGACCTCCAACCGAGCCGTCCACTTCCGCAGGAGGACCTCCTCTCTCCAGCGAGCGACCTCCAGCGGATGGAGACGGCTCCCCTCTCGTGCTCGCCAATACACCGTCGCGAGTACCTCGGCCTCGAGGTCCCATGGCGGTGTTCCAGCGAGCACAAACTACGTCTACCTGCGCCAACTTCATTAATCCTACTATATTATAAACGCAAAAGTTGTTTGGATTCATGTCTGGATGTATGGATTTCTGGATGGATGTTTGTTCCTCTTTCACGCAAAAACTACCTAACGGATTTTGATGAAACTTTACAGTTATATGGCTTATACATCAGAATAACACATACGCTATATTTTATCCCTGTATTCCCACGGGAACGGGAACTACGCGAGTGAAACCGCAGGGCGCTAGTTAGCTATAGTTATCAAAAAAGTCAGACATGTTTTCCTTATCTTCCTTCTCTGCTCCATACACCTTTTGTATTTTTTGACGATTTATAATCACGTCAGCTAATCTTTGCCCGTTTTCAGTGTGGCGGCACCTTTAGTTCCCACGTTTGAGGGGGGCGTTATTGCCTGTATCAATATTTGTATTGTGTTATCATCTGGAGTATCCGTAGCACTTGATACCACACCTGCTACTAGAAGTCCTTCCGCCGTTTTTATAAGTGGGTGAAATGGGATATAGGTACTTTTTTTTTCTACAAAATCATAGGTATAATTTCGTATATTTTCCTAATCCAATTTAGCCACGGAAGGTCAAATAACAAGTACATAATATTATCTAATATAAATAAAATCCATGTTGAATTTATATTTTTTAGGGGGCCTTCCTTATACATGGTGTCCAAAAACTAGACCAGTAATTGAACTGTTCAAAATCTTAAGTTGAGCCACAAAAAGCTAATGAGAAAAGAATTAACTATACTGCATATACTTGCCTAAGCGTAGCTAGCGACTAATATTTAGTCAGTCAGTGGTTATACAGTCGTATACTCTAAAACGAAATCATTAAGACTGCTGCTTTCCTTACTTTCTATTAATAAAACAATTACCGGGAACATAATTTACGATTATGAACGTTCCTTAGTAGTTAAACAGCGCTGTACTCGTTCCATGTTTATGACGTTAATTTGGCTGTTTGTTATATGTTTATTAATTGTACCTATTTCTTTAAGGTATTTTGCTTTGTTAATCATTTATTTGCGTTTCTTGTTTTTCAACATCTTAGGAATATAAAATGATAAACTGACTGATTGGTGATATATCAACGCACAGCCTAAACCGCTGGGTCTAGAGACTTGAAATTTTGAACTTAGATAGCTTATACCTACAGTATAGGCATCTACTAAGAAAGGATTTTGTAAAGTTAAACCCCTAAGGGGGTGAAATAATCGTGCGCGAGCGAAGCCGCGGGTAAAAGCTAGTTTTTTATATACAAATAGTGAAAACACGAAAGATTGACATTTTTACCTTTAATTCCGTCAAGTAAGTTATTATTTTGGACACAACCAAAGTTCGAGTCACAACGATCTATTAGTTGTGACTCAAACAGTGTCTTATTTGCATTTTTCTTCAGAAGCTCTATTAATATAATATACTAGCTGTTTTGCGTGGTTTCACCAGCGTAGTTCCCGTTCCCGTGGGTATACAGAAATAAAATATAGAGTATGTTACTCAGGGATATTAGCTTTCCATTGGTGAAAGAATTTTGAAAACCGGTCCAGTAGTTTTGGAGTTTATTCGTTACAAACATACAAAAATACAAATCTTTCCTCTGTATAATATTAGTGTATACCTTAGATTTAACTATACGGATGCCTTATCCCCGCGTTTCACCCGTTCCCGTTCCCGTGGGAATACGGGGATAAAATATAGCCTATGTCTTATTCTGATGTATAAGTTATGTAACTGTAAAGTATCATCAAAATCCGTTTAGTAGTTTTTTCGTGAATGAGGAACAAACATCCATACATACAAACTTTCGCGTTTATAATATTAGTAGGATTATCAACATGTAAAACTAAGTAGTTTGTAAAGAATGCAGGTGTATAATTTCCCATACAAAATTATACACCTGCATCCTTATTCTTTCTCTCTCACACATACACACACACCCCCACCCCCTTACACCCTCTCACATGCACACACCCTATCCCCCCACACTATCTCTAATACACACACCCCAACTTTAAATTTTCTCTTTTTTATTACCTTTTAAGCAAAAACATTCTTTTTCAAACGATTATTGTGCCCTATAAAACGAACGGAAGTCATCGGTGTCTACAACACAGGTTTTCCTAGTGTAGGCACCGAGGCCCCTTTGTACCATTGTGACGTTTTAACTACTTATTCTTAGTTTTTCGATAACATCCTTGTACGTTTGTAAATAATAAATTCAAATTCATTTTCATTTTCAAAGAAGGAGGCTGTCGGGTAAAAACTGTATAAATTATATAATCGTATATTTCCGTATTCAAAAATAGGTAGGTAATTAGATACTAACCAACAATTCAAACGAAAACAAATTCAGTAGTGAGTCCCGTCTCATAAATTGTACTATTAACAACAGCTATAACGGTTAGTTGTATTCGGTTTGATACATTCCCCAACAGATTGGTCCCAATTGGTACCGGAGACGTTTAAACGATGACTTCCTGAAGCAGGACTTGTATACGGTTTCATGTCTAAAATCTAGACTTCATTGGAGTTACAGGAAACGAGATATCCTTATTGAATGCAGCTTTTGATTAGGAAATTTAGTATAACAATGTCCGAAGCTGATATGTTGATAAGTATTTAAATATACATAGATACCTATACATTCGGGCGTTGGTGGCATTTTTCACTAGAGCTTATATTTTAAACACAAACCATATAGGTAGTTACCTATAATATTGACGGGCTTGTTGGCTCAGTTGGTAGTAACCCTGCCTTCTGAGTCGGAGGTCGCGGGTTCGATCCCCGCTCGGGGCCAACATTTGTGTGCATGAACATGTCTGTTGGCTTCGTGTCTGGGTGTTCAGTATTTATTTAAGTATGTCTATCAGTTGTTCAGTACCCATAGTACAGGTTCTACCTAGTTTGGGACTGATAACCGTGTGTAAATTTGTGTCCCACAATTTATTTATTTAATTATAGTTTTAGGGGTTTCGTCGCGCATGTTGCGATAGGTAAGTAAGTAACAACTCTTTATTATACACCAATAAAAATATGCAACAAGTGCCACAATGATGAAAACTTTACCGCAGAGTCATTGAAAAAGTTATTGAAAATCTTAAACTAAGTAAGCTTTTAATTGATAAAACTCATTAGTACCGAAACGAACCCGGACTTAGTCATGAGAGGAGCGCTCTCTTCTAACAGATAGGTCGATTTATTTATTCATATAAGTATGTACTTAATAAAATTTAGGCTGTATGTACCTAATATTCAAAACTATAAATTGCTTTATTACAATCCGGTCAGAATGGGAACCTGTGATGTTTCTCTTCGTTAATATACTTTAGTGTACACAACAAACAATTAAACCCTTTTTGATAACACAAACCCTTTTTGCTAACATTACACTAAACATAACGTCTTAAAACTATAGTTAGTAAAAACTCGAGTAGATTAAAAACTGTTGTAATCAAAGATCAAATTACTCAAGAGTTTAAGAATCGATGATGTGGTTAATTGCTTGGTCTTAAGCACTAATGCTGGCGTACTTATCGTTCATATAAGTAGGAACTGTGATTCCGCACCTTACAATTTAATAGGCAACCGGACAGGACGACAGGACCGAATCCAGGAGACGCGAAATCTGAGAGGGCCCAAGAATTTGGCCTTTGTCGATATAGGGTTTAAGTTGAAAGTCGAAGACTGAACGTGAAAGTGATTCTTAAGTTCAAGGTATTGAGCCCAATAAATAGATTCACGTACTTAGGTACCCTCCTTTTAGAGCAGTCGGCTAAAAGATGTAGGACAGTTATTGCCACTGAGGATACTTAATTTATAGAGACAATTGTATGAGTTTTTTTCGTATAGTTTGTGTCCGAATGTGTTGCTCTCTTGTGCTGATATACAACGCGTAACAGAAAAAGCGCAATTCCTCATACACCCCAATAAATTCCTCATACACACAAATATTAATATAAAAAAAATATGATGCAATCGAAAACCAATTTTCTTAAATATCGTTTATTAATAGCACGATTTCCATAGAAAGCACTAAATTCAGCTACGATAATTATTTTTTTGAAAAATTTAACACATATTGAAAATAGCTGAAAACGAATAAGTAGTCGATACTGAACAAACTAATTTCAGGAATTGCGCTTATTTTGTTACATTTTGTATGTGCAACTGTGCATGTATGGTAGATAAATTTAAGCATTAAATATCTTTTAATGCGGAATACGCACAATAACATTTTCCAATTTATTTATTTATTTAGTCAGATAATTCAATATTTCATTTACCGACAATCAACGATTTGTAAGATAAAGACAACACAGTTAAAAAATACAATTCATTTTTTTTATTGAATCTAATTTCAATACGGTACCTACTTCATTTTACCTGAGTCTGGCCCCATCCTAGCCTGCTCAACGAGCTTCACGGCACATTACCGCATAATGCACCGAAGCAACACTTACCTGCTACCCGTTCATTGTTAACGCACTTCGCAGCTATTCCCAGCTCTAGATTGTGCTTAATTTGCTCCTGGAGGATGCTGCGAAACGATTGCGCCTATAGGAAATACCACCACTCATTATTTTAGAAGCTTAAAGATGGAAGATATGTGCGTGAAACTAGCTCGACGGTGAAGGAAAACATCGTGAGGAAACCAGCAGGTCTCAGAATTAATTCTGAGACATGTGTAAACAGACCCGGTCCGGCGATGGGCTCACCACCTGTCATGTTTAGGGGTCCATTATATCTCGTGAAATGTGGGTATATCCAGTAATGGAATACCTCTGCCTACCCCCTCGGGGATAAAAGGCGTGAGATTATATTATTTATTTATTATATTATTATGTGAGTGAATCGGTGTAATCACAAACTACACCGTAACTTGTGATGTAGTAGAAAAATACTTCAGGAATAACATCTGACGTATTTTATTTTTATTTTATTTTATTTAGGACAACAAACAATTACATAAAGAGCTTACTGTATAATCTTAATCTACGTATTATACGCTATGTAACCAGCCCCGTTGTCCCCAAATTGACACAAAATCAGAGTAATCACCAAAAAGATGAATGCGGCAGACGGCTCATCGAACAACGTTCATCGATATGTTTTTAGGATCGGGTATCAGAATAAAAGTATAATGTCCGATGTGTCGTCAGCCGAGAACTAAATATAAATAAGGATAAATCTACACAAACTTACACAAACGATGTATTGTATCAGAAAACTTCAAGCAAAATTAGTCTAATTCTAGTAGAAGTTTTTTACGGTATGATTGAGCAGATAATGCAAATAAGTTAATGCTAATGAAGTGATCATTGTATGATTTCATAATGCGCCACTAAGTCGTTCGTTCACCAGCGTTAGTGTTACATTGACATATATTTTTTAAAAACATTGTTAAAACTCATTGGTACATGCTAATAATTTTAACATAGAGGGTAAAACCATAACCCATCTTTTGGCTTCGCCGTAAGTATTTGGGTAAAAATTAAACTGTTATAAGTGTACAATTTATCAGTACTCTTAATCTTATTGAAGCTACAAACGTATTTGAACAAGTATTTTGTATAGATGTTTATTATTCTGCTTTGATACCTGCTAATCAATCACTCGCCGAATATATTTAAAGTTTATATGTACAAACAGAAATACTCTTTAGCGTATCCCATCAAAGAGAAGATTCAAGACCCATTAGTGACTGTAGCAGGTTGCTGATAAAGACGATATAAGCAAACAATAACATGCATATGTTTTACATTATCAAAACAGAAACTCAAAACAATAGAACAAATAGTATAGAAGATCAACCTACACATAATGTAATGCAATCATAGAAAAGGTAAAACCAAAATACTTCTCAGGAGCAATGACTTTAATAAATCATCTCCAGACGTTATCTCAACGTAATGAAATAAAAATCATTTGCGAGCCTCTCCCACATGAGAAATAATTAATGCTTCAAAAGATTTATAACTTCTTAATGCTACGCCCACGTGACTTGAACCTATCGCGATCACATCTTTCATTTACGACAGGTACCTTTGCAACAATACTTTAGAAAACACAAGTACCCAAACTCCAACCTTCACACAAAGGAATAAGGAAAGATACAGAATACAAAGTAGAAAATACATCAGTGTTGAAGAAAGTGAGGTCCTTTAAAGCTGCGCTTGCGCCGCCTCATGAAAGAAATATAGCTTTCGGTTGGAAGGATAAATGTATGAGCATTAATGCATCTTTACAATGCTTTGTTCCTGTCAAGATTGCAATGAATATGCTTTGTGATTTAGCTTAAATGATTAGTGAAATATTACTTTTGGTTTAGAGACCGACAAAGATGAGCTGTGTATTTAAGAAATCTAAAGAATATTGCAATTTTGCAGTTTATATGCCAATTTATAGAACAGGAAAAGGAATAAATAAAATTGCCGAAGACTGGATAAAATCAATTGAGAAAATTTAAATTTAAATGGATTTGTTGCGGCTATAAGTTGAAAATAATAAAATCTAAATATACTAAAGTTGATCCAGACATAACTAACCATAAGATGAATGCTGTTAAAATCGATGTAAACCTTCAGACTTCCCACGGAAAAAAAACAATATTTCAAAACTACCAAAAGTAATTCAATTGGAACACTAAAATAGGATCATGACGTTTTGCGGCACTATTATTGCAATTAATGTTTCCCATTCTGGCACGCCTCCGCGACTTGGATAGCGATACAAAACGGGGTGTACCACTTATTCATAGATACGGGTGCAATAGCATAGTACAAATAGTTTTCATACAGCGGTATAATTAGAAGACGATAAAGTTAACGCGATAAAATGTGTATTTTTGTAGCAAAACGTGCAATGACTTGGCATGGAGCCAAAAATAAAGGTTACGATAAGGTGACACTAATGGGACATGTATGTTGCTATAGGTTTTAAAAGTAAAACGAAGGTATTGCCGAGGAAAGAGCGAAGCGAAAAAATATTCTATTACAATTACTTCGTTAATCGATCAGTCAGTCAGATTTTTCGTTTATGTAACTTAGTACTGTACTAATATGCTGTCAATCGGTATTTAAACTACCTTTTTTCTAGACCACAACTATTTCATGGTCACCTATAGCTGCTTTAAGCCATTATTGAATAACAAACAAACAGGCTTTCGAACTTATGTAATGATATTTGTTAATCGTGACCGCGCCTCCGCCGCATTCGAGTGACTCATTATATGTTGCTTCATTGACCAATGTCAATGTCGCAGCTATTTTGACTTGTTTTTTTAATTAGATCATTGTTTGGTGCCGCAGGTGCATGTCAATGCACGATTTCCTGTTTTGGAATCTTTGATGTGCCGTCTTGTTTATTTAATACTGTCGTTGAAGGTTTCTTTACAATTTTTTGTCATTCCAGGCCCTTATATCTACTGACTGCTGAAGCGGGCCTCTTCGCCATGCATTTGCTACAGTTCAATGCCACTAGCGTATATAGGTCTCGAGTCTTTTCAAATATAGTCAGACCG
Organism: Ethmia dodecea; assembly: GCA_963855545.1. Lineage (NCBI taxonomy): Eukaryota > Metazoa > Arthropoda > Insecta > Lepidoptera > Depressariidae > Ethmia > Ethmia dodecea. Next base: position 11,433,927 of record OY979456.1, on the reverse strand, counting down.
ATGGTGCCCTGAGACCGATGACCAGTTCTCGCAGCATCTATTTAGTCTTACATATTTTAGGGGGTCAGGATTAAAGAAAATCTCGTTGTATCAATTACCTTATTTATTACTCATTCCACATCATGTAACTAATTAAGTAATTAACAGTAGTTTTAATTTACAAATCACGAAATCGTATTTCCACACAACAACTTATTCAGCGTGTTACCTCGTGGACGGTCGCGAACAGAATGCCCGAGCGCCTATTAGCAACGTCTTATATATTCTTATCCCCACTGTCCCCTCCCTTTATCAGTGCATGTTTTGCATAACCAATCACTGAGTGGGACCTATCGGTATCTAGTCTCAAGATTATTATGGATTAATAAGTATACCTATAATGGATTTATAAGTATACCTATAAGTATACCTTACAGCTCGGCCATCCTATTCGAAAGCAAGTCCCTTCGCTTTACATTATTTCAACGTAAAAATTAATACAAGGAAAAAATAAAATAAAAATCAATAATACACAAATCAATTCTAACCTATAATACAACAACAAAAAATATTTTATATTTTTTTTTCTAAATCAATTAGATACATAATACAAAGAATAGTGAATATAAGAGGTTTTTTTTTTTAAATAAATTCTGCTCAATGTAATTAAATTAAATATATATAATTATCATCTTTCTTTTCTTTCAGCAAACAAATCATTGTATCCTAAAATAATGGATTTAGAATGTATACAAATAACATTTTATAGAAAATGCAAGACCTGAAGTCAGTTCTTACCCTCGCTCACGTTATTAACAGTTTCATCATCACTACTTCCGAAATCTCTATGAAAGTTCAACCAGGGTTGAATCTTGTCTAATGCAACGACGGCTTCGTATTTGCGACAGTTTTTCTGAGTTAGTGGAGTATCCTGAATCACAAACCTATCGTTTGGAAGTATTTTTGATATTCGGTAAGGTCCCTGATATTTCACAACCAGTTTTTGGGACTTACCATCATGAGGAACTTGTCTTTGAACACGCACAAGATCACCTTCCTTATACTGAGTTGGAGGCTTCCGATGTTTGTTAAAATTGTTTGAGTCTTTATCTTGTTGCTCTTTTATTTTGTCCCCAGCCTCATTTCTCACTTCTTCTAGATCTTCACAGGGGGTCTTATTGACTGTGTCATTAATAACAGTGCTTAATATGCCTTCAGCTCTACTTGTAATGTTGAAACCAAAAAGAAGTTCTGAAGGGCTTTTTTGTGTCGTCTTGTGTTTACTAGTATTAATACCAACTTGGATGTCTGAAACGTGGTCGTCCCAAGACTTCTCATCACTGCCATGGGTAGATGTCGATAAGGCATCTAATATGGTTCTGTTAAAACGCTCAACTTGCCCATTGGCCCTAGGAGTGGCAACGGCGTTTTGGATATGTTTGATGCCATAAGCTTCCACAAAATCTTTAAAAACCTTACTTGTAAAGGTGGATCCTTTGTCGGTGATGATTCGTGTCGGTACACCGAAGTATTTAATATGCTCCTTGAACACCCGAACTGTTGTCATTGATTTTGTATCTTTCACTGCAGTTATGTTTATGTATTTTGTGAAACCGTCAATTAATACCAGTAAGTAGGTATTTTTCCTCTTACTCTTTACAAATGGTCCTAAGTGATCCGCATGCACGGTGTGAAACAGTATGCTAATTTTCTCGATGGGATGTAACTCACCTTCCTGCATCCCTCCAGGTCTTTTGTGATGCGCACATTCGAGGCATGATGAGACATATTTTTTTACAAAACGCCTCATTTTGGCAATCCAATAGTGTTGTTGAATTCGTTTCAGGGTCTTCTCAAAACCAAAGTGGCCAATGTCATCATGGTTTTTTTTTTAGGATTTGCTAACGCACTCCATTTGGTACTAGCCATTTAAGTTGATCACCAACGACACGATAAACTCGATTGTTTTTTAATTTGTAGTTTTGCTGAATATCAAGGACTTGACTGCTTTCTGGGTTGTTCAAGACATCTTTGATGTGTCTGACTTCATCATCAGCTGATTGGACTGTCACAATCCAATCTTGATCTGAATCTTGGATCGTCAGAACATCTAGTACGTGTGATTCATCGGTATCGGCAGAGATAGGATTTCGGCTAAGTGCGTCTACGTGCGACATACGACAACCTGGTCTGTATTCTATCGTACAGTCATATTCCTGGAACTGTACCCACCATCGCGCAATTCGTGGGATTAAATCCCGTTTTACAAGAGTTGACCTAAGCGCATTGCAGTCGGTAAGAATAGTAAACGGTATTCTTATAAGGTATACTCTGAAACGATTTAAGGAGGCTACCACAGCGAGTGTTTCAAGCTCATATGAATGCATTTTGCGTTCATCAACATTGGTCTTTCGGCTGAAGTAAGATACTGGCTGCCAATTGTTCTCTATATTGCATTGAAGAAGTATGCCCGCTAAACCATCCTTGCTGGCATCTGTGTGCAGTTGTGTGTTAGCTTTAGGATCATACAGTGCCAACAAAGGTCGTTCAATGAGTAGATTTTTAACCGTTTCAAATGCAAGTTCGTGGTCTTGACCCCATGTCCAGTTTGTGTCTTTTTTCAGTAGATTTGTTAAAGGTGCAGTAATAATAGCGTAGCCTCTGATGAACCGTCTGAAAAATCCTGACAGACCAAGGAACTGACGAAGTTCATGTATGTTGTGCGGCTTTGGGAACTTTGAGACAGCTTCAGTCTTTCTATTACCCGGACGTATACCATTAGCACTGACTTCAAAACCCAAAAAAATTATTGTGTCCATAAAAAAGTTGCATTTACTGACCTTTAATGTTAAACCACCTCGTCTTAATAACTGAAGAACTTCTTCCAGTCTATGCAGTCCCTCTTTGTAATTCTTTGACGGAATCAGTATATCGTCCATATATACTATGGCATACTTGATTTTGGCTTCCATCAATATTTTGTTGATTGTGCGTTGGAAAACTGATGGCGCGTTCACAAGTCCAAAGGGCATTCGGTTGTACTGGAACTGCCCATCTGGAGTGACAAAAGCAGTTTTGCATCGGGATTCCTCTGAAATCGGAATCTGATAGTACCCTGAAGCCAGGTCTAAAGATGTAAATAAAGAATTTCCTGCTAATTGGTCTAGTTGGTCTTCGACGCGTGGTAAAGGGTAATGATCTTTTTTTGTCTTTCTATTGAGCGCGCGATAGTCAACACAAAGCCGCTTCTCACCTGTCTTTTTCTGGACCAATACGATGGGGCTTGCGTAGGGTGATGACGATTCCTGAACAATTCCGCTGTCCGCCATTTCTTTCACCATGTCTCGAACTAATGATCGCTCAGCATGCGACATACGATAAGGTCGGTAAACGACAGGTTCTGCATCATCCAGTTCTATTACCATCTCTGTAACATTTGTCAGGCCAAGGTCTTTTATACTACTAGAAAAGCAATCACTATACTGGGATAGTAATCGTTGCAATCTTAAACGTTCGTCACGATCCAATAGTGAATTACAGTTGATTGTAGAATCTACCTCGGTTTCGTTGAAAGAAACAGCACAAGAATCTAGTATATTGGACATACCTGTATGATTACTCTCTGCAGCACGGGTAAGTAAAGACCCTTTTTCAATACAAATAGGTTCTGGCGATGCATTGTGTACCAGTAGAGCTCCGCGTCCGTTTTTAACTTCGTACTGCCCTGGAACGAGGTAGTATTCCTTCCCTTCAACTCCTCTAAGAGACCCTTTTACAAAAATATTGCAGTTTGTAGATATACTTGCGGTGACTGGCACGGCTCTCAAAATATTGGGGGGAATATTTATAGTATCCGTCGCATTTAAATGAATTTTGTCCTTTATCGTCTCCGAAATATAATTTCGTGTGGGGTCTTTGTTATTACGATATCGGGCTTCTCTGTAAATGAATGCCCTAAAAGCATCGGATGCTTGAGGACATGGTCCTCTACAACGTATATATTGTCAACCACCTCCATTATTCCCTGGACTTCAATTGTGGCTGTCACTTTACCCAGAGGATAAACTAGACTACCGCCAATGCCCCTAAGGGTCGGTAAGTCTCCTTGGTCAGACATCTGTAAGGCCAAAGTTCGAGCGGCACTAGTCCTAATCAGAGTGCACTGGCTACCCAGGTCTACGTGGCAGACCAAATTTGATTCATTGACTTTTACTTTAATGATATACTTATCATTTGAATTTTCACCAATGCTCAATTCCGCTACTTGCTTCTCTTTATTCTCCATAATCGAATTATTTTCAGTATTTGAACTAATCGCATTTCTTGTGCGACAGTACGTAGACAGATGTCCACGTCGGTCACAATTTGTGCACGTGACGATGGGTTTTTCACATTTGAACCTTGGATGACCAATTTCGTTGCAATTGTAACAACGAATATTATTATTTATTTGTCCGGAATTGGAGCCACCTTGTCTATAAGACGGTATTGAAGTTTTCCTTTCGTTTTTATATTTTGTTGACTCAAAATTTTCTCTACCATGACTAACCTTGACCGTCCTGAAGTACTGTAAAACCTGCTCTGGTTCTTTAAATTGGGCTGCCTGCGCACCAACTTTCACTGCTCTGTCCTCAACTCCATATAGTATGCAGTCAACTGCTTGTCTGCCCGTAATTTTACAGCGATTTAATAAATTTACTTTTTCATAGTAATAATGCTCTAAAGACTCACCAAATTTGACTTTTTTAGCTAACATGTCGGTCAGCATTTCGGCATAGTCCTCACGACAGGGGAAAGAATCGATCAATTTTCTTTTCCCTTCCGTCCAACTATTCAGTAGAGAAGGTAAGCCGTGATACCACGACTTAGCAACTCCACATAATTTAGGAAGTGCATAATGAACTATTTCTTTTTCTTCCCATCCATATATTGTTGCGCATTCCTCCACTTTGGTAAGCCATGTTAATACCGTTTGCTCTCTAGACATTGGATTAAACTCTGGAATTACATTGTTGTTAAATGTGAGCTTGGGTTTGTCTGAACTGCGGGTCTCACTTAAAATGGTAAGAAACTTGTTTAATATAGCGTTAGTAGAGTCCATACTATCAGCAACTTTACGTCTTTTGAATGTTAGTATTGGGGACCTGCTGCGTGATCCCGATCCTCTTCTCACTGTCCTCCTTCCGTGATGTTCTTCATCTGAACTGCTGTCCAGATGTCTTTCCTCACAACGTCGTTTTCGTGCCCTGGTAGTTCGGCCTTCCCTATGCTCTCTTTCCATGTTCCTTTCACTATACCTTCCATTATTTACCCCTTGTACCTCCCGTTCTATCCTTGAACAGGAGGCACGTTGTCCATCCTTTTCCTGACGGTTATAACCATAACCCTCTAACCCGGGTATTTCTTGATTGACCCTTCTCTGATACGGCAGTCCTTCCCCTGGACTCTTATCATTACCCTCACCTCGGGTTCTACCTTGACTACGCCCTCTACCATGGGCACCATCGTCACTTTCCATTTCAGGATTGTCTGAAACTTAAATTTGGTTAGCTTAGAATATGTTGGTTACGACTAGAATTATACTATAGTAAGTAATTTTAAATTAATCTGGTCGCATTCCGTAGAATTACATACTACAGTAATGAGTTTCATTTAATAATTAAAAAAAAATTGTTAAGTATAAATTTATTTTGAAAGAGAAAGAAAAAAAAAGAAAAAAAGAAAATTTTACTTACGTTTTTTTTGTTCCACTTATGGACGTGTTTTTTGAAAATATTTTATATTTTCAGTCGTCCCGCTTCTGACCTTTTAGGGGGTCAGGATTAAAGAAAATCTCGTTGTATCAATTACCTTATTTATTACTCATTCCACATCATGTAACTAATTAAGTAATTAACAGTAGTTTTAATTTACAAATCACGAAATCGTATTTCCACACAACAACTTATTCAGCGTGTTACCTCGTGGACGGTCGCGAACAGAATGCCCGAGCGCCTATTAGCAACGTCTTATATATTCTTATCCCCACTGTCCCCTCCCTTTATCAGTGCATGTTTTGTATAACCAATCACTGAGTGGGACCTATCGGTATCTAGTCTCAAGATTATTATGGATTAATAAGTATACCTATAATGGATTTATAAGTATACCTATAAGTATACCTTACACATAGGTACGAGTTTTCGTCGTCTCGCTTAGCCAGGTGTTCTTAAAAATAATGTAGTGTTATTATTATGACTACATTATCTATGAGCTAACGAATGCGAAAAAAATTGTGTGGACTCTGGTACTTCACAGCTATCTATTTGCTACTTTCTCTATTAAAATCCGAGGTTAAATCGAAAAATGATTAACGTCTGGATTATCCTTATTCTTTGTCAGAAAAGTTAATAAAGTAGATGCATAATAGCTGATGATTAGACTAAAATTCTTCTCAAAATCGATAGCTTTTACGATCGACAAGGAAATTTACATGATGGCTACTCTCCCTTATGCGCATACGCAAGAAACACTCTCTAATTTAATGGTGTCTTTTAACAACTGCCCATAAGCGGAGTATAGATCCGAGGAGAAGATTTACGATGGTTTTATTATGGTGTGAATGGAAATGTTGAATTAGACCTCGTATGCGATGTGATATTTATGGTGAGCTGTAATATAAATACGCCAGGAAAAGCAGACTTAAAACCCTTTCAGTAGTTTCTGTTTGAGCTTGTATTAATTGTTTTGTTAAAGCTTAAACTGAAACTCATTTGGTTCTTGTACTACTTGATTTAAGAGTTTTTAGAGAGCATGTCTTTATTGAGTCCGCCTCTCCTGCATTAAGACTCGGAACAGAAACCTGATAATGGCATGTACCTACCAATGATGATATATTATATAGAAATTTAGATCTTCATTCGTTAATGGATGTTCTTCATTAAAACTACGGATAGAGGTAGTTATTAGGGATTTCTCTTCAGAATATAATAGTACAAACAATAGCATGAGTAAATAAATCCTCAGGAGATAATTTAGATCTATTCAACATAAATTGAATAGAGCGCGTATAAAGTGCAGCTGTCAAAACAATAAGGAGTTGGTTTAAATGAACCTGAGGCGACGTGGGTAGCCACAATTACGTGAAAAGGGATTCAATTTAAATAATGATGTAAAGATACCTAATATCTATATATTACGTGGAATATTTAAAGATACCTAGTAGTAGATATAAAGGAAATCATTAAAGGAAACAAAGTCTTTCAACCGTAGGTACCTACTAGATGTCGTACCGATATTCTGAGATCTGCTTGCTCATCTGTGATTATTCCCATAGAATAGATGAACTGTTACAGGTTGATGAACACCTTAGATGATGAATTATTTGCAAGTTCAGTTGGATGAATAAAAATAGGCGCCGCGATAATTAACGTTAAAGATGATAAATGCATTGCAATAGACTTTGCAGTAATAGCCGCCTGCCGAGTCGCCGGCGCTGCAGTCGGAGCCCCGTTTGATTAATTGTTCTCAATTAATAGAGCAATTATCACTGGAAGTGCGAAGCTAGTAGTTTCTTATGGCTTTTCAATGGCTAGGTGCAATGATAGCATCTGCTTCGATCGATCTGAGTTCTCATAGATAAATAAACACTTGATTTTACACGTCAAAAGTCTGCTACTTATAATTGTAAGCAAAATAAAGACAGTTTTTTTGTTTATGGTAGTTACAAAGACTGTCTTATGGGTACCGGATAAAGTGATGAATCGCGATAAAACATAAAAAATGTTTTTGTTTTCTTTTTTAAACCGAGAATATGGTGAACTTAAAATGGAACGGCGGCTTATAGATGCAAGAAAGATATCTAAAGAAAGCAAGCCATCAATGATTGAGGCATTTGACTTAAATCCTCTAAACTGCCTCACGCGTGTCCAATTTACAAAGAAATTATGTGACAGCACGAGAGAAATGGTCAATTATAGTCCGAGTGGTGAGAGATGATAATCTGATAGTAAGGATTAGAAAGTTAAATCTGTCTCTAGCAATGAGGAGGATAAGCTAACAACAAGAACCGAAACAAATTTGACAGGACCATTAAAGAAACAGTTTTATCTCAGAAATTCAGCATGGTAATTGCTGCTAGCGTCATAGTAACCTTTGTACCGGGAATGGCTCGGAGGGATCATAGAAGAATCTGACGAATTTAATTACGGATTTATCTGTTTTTTTTTCTATTTGTGACAAGACCTGTGTTTTGATCAAGATCATTCTAATACAAATATTACTGACGAAGCCTGTTGTAGATATAACTTCGCTTTCTTTGTTGAACGAAGTCTGCCTGTAGATACTGCTATAGAGGTACTAGAATTGTAAATCCCTATTAATACTGAATGTTTATTTCTGGATATACCCACTTTTCACCACATATTTTTTGGATACGTGTAGCCCATCGCCCTAAACGTAAACGTAACGTGTAGCTCATCGCCGGACCGGGTCTGTTTACACGTTTGCCTACTTATTGTTAGCTTAATATCAGATATGCTTAATTCTTAAAAGTTATATCTCAACTGTTATAAATAACAGTTACACAAAGCATGTTTGCTCTGAGAAGTACCTACCAATACTTCAGAAACAACAATTTCTATTCATAGAAAAGTCATGTCGTTTGGTGCATTGTTATTTTAATTTATGCTAAAGTAATCGGTGGTACTCGTAGATGTGTTACTAGTTTTGTCGATACTTCATTTGCAAGTGCTTGGCGTTGCTTGTAGTGGTATGTCGCGATGTCAATCATTTCTTGGATAGTATTTGACACGTCGCTTCTCTGTCGTGTTTAAAATTTCAATGTTGGTTTACGAATTTAAATAGATTTTAAATGAGCAATTGGCCTGTTTGTTGAATTAAATTGATTAGCATACATTAAATATGTATTAAATTGTAATTGAATCTACGTATGTAGATTGTGTGTCTATGTATGTATTAAATTTGTATATTATTCTTTTTTACTAGAACGAAAATGGTTAGGTACCTGGTATATTGAATTATGTAGGTGCTTATTTTTCAAATCTTCTTGTAAATACAAAGCTTAATTTTTATTACTCTGTAATACTAGGAATACAGCATCTGAATAGTCAACTAAAAAACTACGTACTGACAAAATATCAAAGTATCACTGCAAATTCGCAATCTCATGCGATATCAATAAGAAAACTAAGCAAACAGCGTCTATTCAAAAACATGTAGGTACTTACTGATTTTAAACAGATTCAATAATTCTCGAGCTCCACTCCTACTCAGTACCCGACACATTGTTGTTGGATCATTATACCCCAAAACAAATGTTCCAGTGTCGACTTCCATCCTGGTCCCGGCAGGAGCGAGGTCATTGAGCGATCGGCTCCATTAAATGACCAGCTCGTGCCCTGTTACGTATCATTATGGGAATTAGAATGCATCAACATATATGGGACACGAATTGGTTGTTATCGAAGGTTAATGGTTCAAGTTAGCCAGTGAAAAGTCATTTTGATTTAAATTAAGAAGGGACGGTAGCAACTAAATTAAAAATGGATTAAGATGAAAGATTTAAGAAAGTTTAGTAAGTAATATATTAAACTAGCGACCCGCCCCGGCTTTGCACGGGTGCAATGCTAATTTTTCCTGAATTTTCTTTGCTATAAACCTCACGGAGCCCGAGACCTTTCCAACGAATTCAAAACCGTGGAAATCGGTTCGTTCGTTCTGAAGTTATAGCGCCAGGAAGGAAAACCCGACTTATTTTTATATATTAAATTGATGAACCATAACTTAATGTTATAGAATTATAGCGCCCCCCCCCCCCCCCGGGCTTCGCACGGGTGCAATGCTAACACTAAAACCTTCCTCTTGAATCACTCTATCCATTAAAAAAAAACACGGGTTGCACTCCGGGAGTGCCGGCAGAAGTGAAAACTTGTGCATTTTTGATTTATTGGAATAGTTAGGGAATAGCATTTAACCTCTTTTGACAACATCGTGATTAGCTTCTCTCTGCTTCTCTAGATATTTCTGCTAAATCTTATTTAACCAAAACACAAAGGAGAAGGGAATACGAACCTGTGACACGTGATGACATTGACATGTTTACTTAGCAACACCATTAATTTAATAGCAATTTATTCATTTTTATATTGATAATACACGATAATCCGAATTTTCCGCCTATAAGTTGTGGACTCAGATCGACTTATTGTTTACGCTCTTCAATTTGATGTGCGTTTCGTTTGAGTCTACCGTAGACACAGTTTTTGCAGCGTACGCCAGAATAGCTCGCAGATGGCAGTTTTCGATCAGCACACGTGACCTGACGCGAGTTTCATAGTTTTTACCCATCCCACAAAAGTGCTCAACGCCGCTAAAGAAGTTTTCACTTCAAAAACCGCATCATAATCCGTTGCGTAGTTTTAAAGATTTAAGCATACAAAGGCACCTATGTCCCTTTGTATGCTTAAATCTTTAAAACTATATAGGATTAAATATTAACTATAAATTTAAAACTATAGGCATATATGAACATAGGGATATAGGGACAGAGAAAGCAACTTTGTTTTATACTATGTAGTGATATGCAAGTTTGTATATTTGTTCTCTCGTCGAAGCTAGAGATGATCATTATGAAAATTTATATTAGGATTCTAGTAATGAACAAGTAACTGTAAACAGAATTCAATGTCCACAAATGGCTGTTAAAGCACTAGTACATATAATAGTATATTTTATATCGAGGGACTAAACGAAGCCAGAGTCATGAAACCGAGGGTATATTAAGTTGGCGTTTAGTCTCGAGGTGGAAACTGTACTTTTCACTTTGAGTGCGAGAAAAATTGTCAATTTAGTACAAATTTATTTAAAACCCAACAAAGAACAACGGCAACTTTGGTACCCACTGAAATAGACACCCACGGGGTACACACTATGCTTATTTTATTGACTCATAACAAGTCGAAATTTTCAATATTTTTAAATTAATCTAGCAGTTGAAAATATTGAGTCAAATAAAACAAAAATATCATAGAAACACGAATCGATCGATTGGGAAATCTATTAATATCAAAGAGATTAAAATATAATATAAGGCATAGAGGGGGTTATTTGAAGCCAAAAGTTATTCCAAGTGAAATAAGTCTAGTACAATTTCGACCGAATGACAGTTCGCGTTCATACTAACTGACATGACAAGGACATGAGGCTTGAGCTTCAAAGTGTTGTATGAAAATATTCGCAATGCCCCCTCTATGCTATTATATTTTAATGTCTTTGATTAATACAAAAACTTTTTTGTTGTTGTGGTAAAATTGAACGTCGTGTCATCACGTCAACCGTGTCATTCACTAGGGATGGCCCAGTGAAAAAATAAATTGATATTTATCGTATCGACATTTCTAAATACTATAGATAAAAATCGAGTGAAAAATATCGATTTTTCGTCAGTTTTTACATTATTATTTATACATATTCCCAAATTCGTAAAAAAGGACATATGGTATTTTTTGACAAAGGGTATTTTTTTATAAATGCTTGAGTCTAAACAAGTATTTAGTACTTAACATGAAATAAAACAGAATTGCGTTAAAAATATAATAAAATTGATACGAATTCGATACTGTAAAATAAATGTCGATATATCGCCATTAAAAATATCAACGATATATATAATATTGTGATAATTATGTATTTGAAAAAATATCGATATTTAAATATAGGTATCGATATTTTTTGCCCAAGCCATCATTAACTGCCACTATGTGGCATAGAGTAACTTATATGGCATGTGGTAGGCAGTGCTATTTTCTAACAAAGAGGTTGTAAGAAAATCATTTTCTTTCCTAGAGAAACTTTTTCTTTACACGTCTTTGGTACCTAAAATCTCATAATAACCTACAAAATACACGAATAACTTTTAAACCTCAACTTATAAAAATGTGGTATGATTACATATTATCTTAGTCTGTCCAAGAACTATCGATTTTACACGGTTTCGTCTTCCGTAGGCAGGTGTAAGTAGGGTACCCAAATCACATGGACTTTTGCCAATGTTATTTACACTCGACAAAAATTCAGAAATTTTCGCGGTCAGTTTTTTTCTTCTAAACCTGTCAGGCTGTCACAGATTAACAAAGAGATTTAAATCTAGGTAAACAATTTAAAACACATGGCGCCACCTTCTTCGCGGAAAAACCATGGAACTAAAACTCTTCACATTTTCGCAATGAAGATGGTCCACACTCTACAGATATTTACTGGCTGTTTGAGGTTGTCTTTTTCTCATTAAGGAAATTAAAAAAAAAATACTTTATACTCCCTAGGGACTAAAGTGGTCACTTTAGTCCCGCTTCGTAGGGCTATATTGGCGTACTTTTAGAGCATGAGAAGTGAACAATTCTATTACAAACTGAACCATACATATCGTAAAATATTTTAAAAACTTCTGTGTCGATAATAATATGGCGACACGTAATACTGGCTTGGAGGTTGGAAACAGCGCGTCCATTCATGCAGTAATGGTTGTTTTTATTTGAGCCACACGCACTATAAGCTACATGTAGATTGTAATGATTTACTAAACAAGTATAAGGTACTTGTACCCATACGTTACAGTCGTTCGAGAAACAAAATGTTTACAAATATTACCTACTGTTCGTTATTTTGTTTTACTTTAGTAGCTATTGTGTTTTTATCCTTTATTAATTTTATTATAGAAGTGTATTCGAATTCAAAAATTTGATCGTTGGTTTCGTGTCTGCATGTTTAGTACCCCTACTATAGATTCCGCATATAATTTCATACTTTAATATTCTTAATTACTTTCTGGTAATTTTGAAAATAACATTTTGGTACTATAGTTTTCCTTTGCTTTTGTTCGTAGATTCTACTATTTGCACAACTGTATTTTGGTGTCTTGTACTCTCGTGTGAAGAGCAACCTGACGTCAGTTTGTAAATACTCATTAGTATACGCTCCATACTTGTTTGTCTCTTGATCACCATCAAAATTCGTGTCAGCTACCTGTGTGGTATTAATGCCATTATGTAAGCAACCTTTACCATTACATTAATGAACGGAGTATACAAATTTTCGTTGGTTTGATTACACGATGCTTTTGGTTTTTTTGCGAGGTAATGGTATGGATAATTTACTTTTGAGATACCAAGAAAACCATCATTGTAACGGAATCGTAATATTCATAACAGAAATCATGAACCGACTAACTAGACTGTCTTACTAACTTATAAATTCGAAAGTTTTGTTCAATAGATGATGTTACTCAATCACTACATAAGAGCTGAACTAATTTTGAATTTTTGAAGACATTGGTTATGATTTAGGACTTAAGCTCATCGATCCATTCAGACTACATCTCATACGTACAATTATACTAGCTGGACATACGCCTCTTTCGCGCACCACTTCATACGATCCAAGGGCATATCCAACCTTCAAGTCAGGGCGGGGTCACATAGGCGAGGTCGAGTCAAGACAGGCTACAATTCGATTGCAATAATACATCTAAATTAAAAAGTCGTCACTTACTCGTACTATGCGAATCGTTCGCACATGTATTCGCTATCAAAGTATTTGTTCTTTTAAATTTACTCGTATTAATGACATTAAAAATAATCAGTGGTGGATCTAGCCAAGGACCGGCATGACCTGCCCTGGATCTGCGTTTGATACTATCCTGTCTCAGAATATCCTCGTAGCTTATTCAATGACACCCTTATTCCTTCTGACTACTCCGAAATTCCAATTTTATCCTGATTAAATATGTCCCCAGAGAGGTCTTAAATCCTCTGTAAAGTCTCGTATAACATAACAGTAACATTTAAAGATCGCTTCTTCGTTACGGTTCGAAGACATCCTTCCAACTAACCGGTCCATTGAACCGGCTCTTATTATTTTGCTCAAAGGTCATCGATCCATATCAGCAACACCTACGACTAAGTTGGATCATAACTTTAACATCACTGAGTTTTTAAATCTTAAGAGTCATCCAAAGACTTTCTATTGTAAAATATCTGGAAGATAAACGCATAGAACATGCGGTACGAATATTTGCTTAACACAGTTGGTATGTTCGAGGTAGTCTTAAATTTGCCTTATCACAGGTAGATATACGCGTAAATGACGCATGCTAGCCCCTCAACGGAAACGAAGTACTTTTGGGATAAGATAATTTTCTAAAATCAGGGCAATGTGTTTCCTTCCATCTTTCTTTCTATCAAACGAGCCGCATGCGTCAAGGAATTAGCTCCGTAAGTCCATAGCCACCCAGAGAAAGTTAATCAATTAATCGATGGGCTGTAAATTTTATGACTCCTACGTTTATGTTTCCATGCTAAGTTTACACAATTCTTTGAAGTCGGTTGGTTTCCTGTTTATTTCTAGTTGTATAAATCATGCTGCAATACAACTTAATGTTATCTTATTTAAACATTTTAATGGTCTCTTTCACTATATCGTTATTGACTTTGTACACCTGCGTTCTTGCGTGGCTCGGGAAATCAAATGAATCACTATCATCTCAGAGATTAAATTGTTGACATACCATTATTTCAATGTATTTAAATCTATGAATATTAAACAAGCCAGTTTGTTGTCTTCGCTTCTTATATTAAACTTAATATACGTATGTATATACTTATTAACATCATCCGAACGATAGTTTGTCTGTTTGTTGATTGTAACGTTGATGTTGTCCGTCTGCCTCGCCCCCTAATGAATTGATTATACACTTAGTCTATAATCCCATGAGGGTTATCATAGCCTTCTGTAAACTAGAAATTACATTGTCGAATGGTTCTCCTGTCATTGTCATGGTCAAATTGTGCACATATATTCATTCACCACGAAATCTCCCGAACTAAAACACTTATGAGCTTGAACTTTAGCTGATAGGTTTCCACCAATTACAGGATTTTAGGAGTTCCCACTGGAACGGGAAAGACACAGGCAATTGTTAAAACAGTGTTTGCTTTAACTGCTACTTGGTGTTTCATAATCTAGTTTCTGTACAGTTTCTCACACGCTACTCTATTATACATGCAAGTTGACACAAGTATATCGCGTGTAGATTACAAACCACGGTTTATAAGCTTACACGGTAATCTGAGATTACGTCTAGGCTCTATTATGCAACTGGCGGGTCAATGCCCTAATTTGTGGAGACCCCTGACCGCAGGTGCTGATGACTCATTGGCCTCACAGTGGTTTATGACTGCTGTTTAAGTTTACCATTAAGCTTATGTAACATCCTCTCCATACAGTTTAGACGGTCATTTCTTTTTATTTTCTTATTCTTTACTAGCTTTTGACAGCGACTTCTTCCCTGTACTGACACAGTTAAAAACACTATGTACCTGTATGTGTATATAACTAAAAGATTTTAAATTAGATCAGTAACAACACAGCTCTGATAACATCATCCGGTTTGGTGCATAATCTTGATAAAGTTCTCATAATGTCATAAAACAATGTTGTCAACCCTTGAATTTATTTTAGCCATATTCTGGGGTTTTCTGATTTGAGACATGAAATTCTTATTTAACCCTAACATATCCAAATTAATCAGTCTCTATTTCTGCGTCCAGCAACATACCTGCTGGGTGTTGAAAACAGAAATTAGAGTTTATACAACGCAGGCAGGCATCAACTATCTCAGAAAGTATAAATGCTGCAAACTCGAAATTTTACGAGTGGATTCCTTATATGGAGTAGGTATCGGATAAGATAGAACTTTTGGAAATAACAAGAGGATCGGGAAAAACGAGAGATTCAGGTCTGTGGGAAAAATGTTCTACACGGGCAACGCCACTGGGTGCCAGCTAGTTTATCAAACTGAATGTTCAAGGAGTCTTAGGTAGTGTAACAATTAGCTCTTATCGTCTTGTTTAATAATTCTTTAGATAGTGTTGAGGAAAATAAATATAGGAGTAGGTATTCTTGTTCCGCAAAACTGTATCTTCTAGGTATTCATATCAGCATTTAATATTCTCGTAAACAGTTAATAAACGATCTCTTTACTCTTTATTTTTTTTACAAGAATCATGATGGCTTTAACTAGTAGGCTACCAGGGTTGTAACTTAATTTTGCAGTAGCTTTTCCCGATTTCACTCGCGTGGGGGAATACCAGCCCATGTTACTACTCGGAGAAGGAAACTTACCATTGTTTAAGGAATAAAAAAAATTCTTCATTATTTTCGGAGCCAATTTATTACAAAAACACATAAAAATCTTTCATCTTTCTAATATTAGTGTAGAAAAGTATTTATTATCTTATTCTTTGTAGACACCTTGTAGATATCGAACATTATACTGTCATTAGGCTCGTTTTCCCAGATCATATAGCTTTAGCAATTTTGGGCGCGGTCAGTAAATAGATGACAGTATAGCGGTATTAAATCAGGAGCATATTTCGGGATTCGCGTTAAACCGTTGGTCCCAGTTTTTGCTGTGTTGACAATTAAAGTCGTAAAGCTATGAAAAATTCTTACAGATGGCTCCTAACCTAACAGCGTCATCTATTCCGTGGAGTCGCAGAGACTATAGCCCATACTAATAGTATAGATAAGATATGATACTATATATACTGAGACTAGTATATCTAAGATTCGACGAGTGTCTTAGTTTAGATACAACTTTATTAACTTTTCTTCTGCACGAATACTACCTCGTATGTGAAGAAAGAACCATAGCTCAGCAGTGGGTTTTTACTGTTGTCCGACCGAAACTAGTTTTCCGGCCGAAACCGAAACCGAAATCAAAATTCCCGTGGTCAAGTGAAAAATTCATTTTACCCATTATGCTGCATTAATTAGGACATGAAATGGAAACACAGTATATAAATGTTGGTGTAATCATTTATTTAATATAATATAAAAAAGTATTCACGCAAGACAATTCCCGAACAGGGCCGCCAGCGTCCGCAAAAGCTTTGCCGCGAAAAACAAAGTAAGGCAAGCGTGCACTACAATTGCCGCCGAAACTAGATTTTTGGCCGAAACTCGGCTGAAACCGAAACCGAACTTTCGGTCAGACACTAGTTTTTACGATGAGGTATAAAGTCCACCAGTACCAGATTAATTCTCAGCTTACAAACAAGCAATTAACCTGAAAGCAATGAACAGGATTACTGGAACAGCCCAATCCACTTTGTTTGTGGGAGTGGCAACCGCTGTGACTCGATAATGGTGTGGGCACAGTTTGTTATTGTTACCATGCTCAATAACAAAGGGAGAGGCCATTTTTAATAAAGTACTGGTGGCGTTGAGACTTGAATCTTTTAATAAAGAATGGATTTGAGGGTTTGTTTGTATATCATAAAAATATTGTTAAATTCTAATGGAGCTGAATTGATTTGAAGAGATTGTTTTAGAAATCACAATGTACTTGTCGCCCATTGTACTTTTTTTTTGTATCACTGTGTCACTTGTTGCATATTTTTATTGGTGTACAATAAAGAGTTGTACTTACTTACTTGTCGTCGACTTAACAACAGTTCTACCTGTCGCTATCAACTTAACAGGAATTCTAAAGCATATTTTGAATGCCATTTCTAATGTACCTATATCTGTGGCGGTACCTGGTGTTTTTTGTCTCTCCCTAGATGTGTTTGTTGAAGA
Source organism: Ethmia dodecea (assembly GCA_963855545.1). Taxonomy (NCBI): domain Eukaryota; kingdom Metazoa; phylum Arthropoda; class Insecta; order Lepidoptera; family Depressariidae; genus Ethmia; species Ethmia dodecea. The sequence goes on along the minus strand of OY979456.1, from coordinate 11,416,314 downwards.
AACAATCTGTGAAACAATAGTTAATTTTGTATCCCCAATGGGGTTAGTTCCGTCGCGCTGCACCAATTTAAATTCCACTTTGACGAGCCACGGATGATTTTAATCGTTTTACTTTTTTAAGGAACGTTAATTACGGGTGTGATTTATAAAGTCAATGTGTTCTTGTAATTTATATCGTGTCAGATTTTATGTTTCTTTTTACAGTCTACTTAAAACTTTCAACTAATTTAGGAACTACGTGTCTTAACGTCACTTGTGTTTAGTATACAATAACACCAATAAATGTTTCTTCTTGTTGCAGTTGGATTTCTAATCCTGGTGTTCTACCTGTGGGGGTCGCCGTACGAGCGAGGCTTCTTCTGCGATGATGAGTCTCTCAAGCATCCCTACAAAGATTCCACTGTCACCAATGTCATGTTGTACATCATCGGTATTTTCCTCCCAGCCATTTCGGTAAGTTTTCAGGATTCAGGTCGATTTAGTTTTAAAAACCATTCATATAATGGAAAAAGAGCAAGAGAGTGGTGATGATGAGTTTTATCGACCAATGTTTACGTGATTTATGTAGCTAAGGGACTTTTTGAACGATAAGTAAACAAAGAAAAAAGGGCAACATTTTGAGTAATAGACATTTTTCCTTTATAACCGATTCCAAAAAGGAGTACCTACCTAGATTCTCTAGTTTCTTTTTTTAAGACGATACCATCTTTATTTCTTCCTTACTAAGCCATGGACTTCTGATTGTGAACTGGAGAACCGAGATAGAGAAAACATTATTTTTTTCGAAGTCTGTTTTTATTTTCTTTAATTTTACGACTGTAGTAACTAATAATGATCCAATGAGGAAAGAGAATAAATTGTAATTTAGAAGATATGTTGCTGCCTCATTGCTAATTAAATCACGAAGATTTACGATCGTATTGGAATTTTGATGCTACAGTTTCTTGAACAAGTCAACGACCGGACCACAAACCGAAGGTGTGAAGTTACGTAAATATCGACGAAGAGCGATCGGTAAATATTAGCTTCGTTGCACATCCATAATCTGTTGGGTCGCTCATGGTGCTTGTACATGCACTCTTATCAGTCTTATTGGTTGTAGTTCACATTTTGTATATTTACTTATTAACACTTAAAAATACTTCAAATTTTACATGCAGCTATTTCAATATACTTACTTCTTTTTGAGTTATCTAGATTCTTTGGGTTATTCATAAGACTTTCTAAGTGGGCAACTATACCTATCTCCTGTAACCCACCCACGTACATTCCCAATTTCTGCTTCCTAAGATTCGGTGGTTAAGGCTTTGTATTAATATTCTCTTAATTTAAATTTTAAATACCTAGATAAAACTTACATAGATTAGGTACTAATATTTGAGCTCAAATAGTTTCATTCCAATATGTCTGGTAGTTTTTGAAAAAATCACAGGTATACAGTAAGGAGACCCACAGGACCTAGACTTGGTTCCGAGGGCTTATATTCCACAGCAATGTAGCATCAGGGTATACTAAAATCCACACCATCTTCAAAATGATTTTTTCACAGTTACTGTTAATAGGGTTAATATATATTATCAACTCCTAATCAGATTAGTTATAGCACCTGTAGCTGTACCTGTTGTATCCCGCTTATCGGTGGCACAATCAGTTGGGACCCTGCCTAATCGCCCCATAATATGATCAAAGATATCGCCGGGTACGAACACGTGCGTCAGCTTCCCACGACCACTTCGTTAATAAATCATGATTCAGTAATCGAAACTAGATTCGGTATCGATTCTTGATTGATGGATAATACAATTAAAACATTCCAATTTGTCAGTAGATAAAGATATTTTTTCCAATTATCTAAAAGTATTGTAAAATTAAAGCATTTTTTTCGAATTCGTTACGAATTGGTATCGCAACACGCTTCAAATTCAGCAACAAACCTTAAAAATTCTATTTTTTTTATCTCGGTATGGTTTCTAGATGTAACTAGACATAATCTAGTTTACCGCTACTCCATTACTACCTACTTTTACTTCCGACTAGACTTCAAGTCTTTTCCTATTACTAGCTTCCGGTGTAATATAACATTCTTACACACATCGATCAGTGGACGCCCTGAGTCAGAGATGATACTTACATCGATACTTTTTTATCGAAGTGTTCGCATACCTCAAACGCAAGCCGAAGACACATTTAATCGGATACGTTATTAAGATTCGGATGACTGGCGTTATTTGATCTTTTGTTGCCCTTTAAAGGTTTCATAGCTTCTACCTATTTTATTTTTTCTTTAGCTACTTTATTTCTACCAAAAAGTTGTTTTCTTATATTATTTTTTACAAACTACAACTCGCATTTTGTAAAATTAAAAGCTAATTCTTGTCGTCTTTAACATGAGATTTTATGATTAAGACAGCTATTGCTTTTGCAGTTTTACTTTAAAAGGACATCCTTATTGCATCTCGTTAACTGAGCTAATTGCATCCGTTGTTTTTATTGTTTAATTTTACTTTTATTTCTTTTTATCCAACTCTAATTCAAAACATCTTGTTTTTAATGTTTGCATATAATTTGGGCCATACAACAAGTATAAAATTGTTGCTCTATCTTTTGTAGGTAACTGTCATGTTACTGCCACACATGTCTAACCCGTTTCATGTTTTTATTTTACTTCAGTTTGTTTAGTTTCTTTGTTGTCTTTGATCTTTGTTACTAATTGTTTGTAATTAAATTAGAAACGAGCAAGTCTGAATCTCCTTAATGTGTACCATTAAACGGATCACACATGTTCACGCTTTCTTGGTTCTCATTTCCTATAGAAACTGTAATGTCACCACCATGTCGTTTGTAACAATCTTTTTAATTGCTCGCGTGTTTTCTTTTTATCGTTTCTAATTTTGTTGGTACAACTTTTATATCTTGATTATTCATTTAATTAGAGTCTATCAAAAATTGCATGTTATGATTTTCAGAAAATTGCTTATAATTCCTTTTACCGTGACCCATCGCGATTGATATTTCGCTTGCTAGATTTTTTTTATATAGGTATAATATTGTTGTCATTACACTAGAGACCCGCCCCGGCTTCGCACGGGTGCAATGCCAATACTAAACCCTTCCTCTTGAATCACTCTATCTATTAAAAAAAACCGCATCAAAATCCGTTGCGTAGTTTTAAAGATTTAAGCATACAAAGGGATATAAGGATATACGGACAGAGAAATCGACTTTGTTTTATACTATGTAGTGATGTGTCATATAAAACTAAACAATTTTACGTTCAATAAAGACATAACTAATTAAATTATCTCTTGTTAAAGTCTTGTCTTGTAAAAGTTACATGTCAATAGAGAAATAAGTCGAAAATTTTAGTGAATACGTTTTTTGCATTATTAGTTACACTACTTACATTATATTTACTTCAGTAATGCTATGCTATTCTTTTATTCGTTGTTAAAGTACCATTGTTAACTATGATTGTTTGATGTAAAATTATAATAATTACTCCACTTGGCTGATTACTTAATGCTATTTAAATCTTTAATTACACTACGTTTTTATCACTACCTTAGACATACGGTACCTAAATAAACACGACAAAAACGATATAAAGGAAGTTCGCAGGGGCATATACCCGGCTTACTTATATTGCCGACATCCGTCCTGGTTTCCCCGGATTTCCATATATTGAGACTTTTAAGTGCGTTGTTTTAACAACGCGTCACAGAATAAGCGAAACTCCTCATACACCCTACTTAGTAAATTAATATTTAAAAAATATGATGCATTCGTACTTTGGTTTTGTCTAATCAAATTACTTAAATAAAGAGAAATAATAGTACGGTTTCCATAGGTAGCCCTTATTAACTTAAATTTAACACATATTAAAAATAGCTGATTAAGTAGTCGATACTGAACAAACTAATTTCAGGAATTGCGCTAATTCTGTTACATTACATATTGTATACAGTTTGAATTGAAAAGCTTTTGAAAACATTTAGTTTTATTATGACAACTTTTTTTGCTGATTATCGCTGTTTTAATACTAGATATAGGAAGCCTAGGTTAACTGGTTTCTAATCGGAAGTAAGTAAAGGTGTCAATGCCACATTAATCTAAATATAGCTGGAAACGTGCCACCGTAGACATGCGGGTAATTGTGGCGTTTTCTCTTTCAATGCCTATAGTTTCCACTACAGTTGTTCAGTCTAAAAATAGAACCTTTCCTTTATAGCTCCAACATCACGCGATGACATCACCTTTATAAAGTTTTTGTGTGTGTATACTTACGTCAATTTATTTGCCTTCAGAACATATTAGATGTTTACTTTGACGGGTTGATTCAATTTTTGATCGATTACAATTCTCGCCGTAGGTCAAGTACGAAATGAATTTATAATACCTTGACTCCTCCATCTATTTACTCAATACTATTAAAACTTTATACACGTCTGATAACACATATATGTACTAGTGATGTAACGAATGTCATATTTTGGACATTCGCGGATGTGAATGCGAATGCGAATATTTGCTGCCAACATTCGCGAATGCGAATGCGAATATTCAATTTTTGTTTAAATTTGGCATTTTGTTTGTTAAATTCTTATGAAAATTTGATTGTTAAGCTTCATTGCCCAAAGTTAAATAAATTAATGATAAAGAGAAGACTGATAATGTAATTACGAGGTTAAGTTACTTTTCATTACATTTTTCATTTCTATCTTTTCAAATTCTAACGGGATTACTTTAAGTTTTTCTTTGTTACATCTTAGCGAAAAAGTCCATGGGCGTAGTGTTACTTAAGTAAGTGAAATACATATTCTAATAAGAATTTTCACACACTATGTACTGTTTTTTTCTCAGAATAAATAAAGTAAATAAAATAAAATAAATAAATTAAAAAACATAACAAATTTATGGATTTTGTTTTATTAACCAACTATTACATAAAAAAAATAGTTTTGATATTCGCAAAACATTCGCGGTAATTTTGCGAATGCGAATGCGAATGCGAATATTCAAAAATATGCGAATATCCGCGAATTCGAATGCGAACGCGAATATTCGTTACATCACTAATATGTACTACAGATGTTTAGACGAAGAAAAAAGTTCATTATCCTTTAGGATCTTACAGTATTGATTCGTTCTTAAAAGTTTCAAATCTATTACAGGCTGAGGTCTCCTTTTTAGCATGTTATCAAAAGCCCTCTACAGATCTTCAATGGCACAGGACCCAAGACAAATGTGACAATAGAAAGGTTTTATGAATACCTCATAATAAGATTTTCAAGCTTCTTACGACATTACCCTTCTTGTGGATATGTTAATCCCTTTTCTACAAATAGCTGCGTAATCTTAAGTTATGTGGCTACATTGGTAGCCAAAAAGCCGGTAAGCTTGTGCCGACGATGGAATTTCTTGACAAAGACATTAACTGCAGTAGTAAAGATAGCATTAACTTAACTTGTACAAAGAAACACCGCGGGTAAATGGGGTATATCGTCTGCGTGATTAATTCTTTGACAGTGGCGTAATGAAGGCAAATGTTGTTAGCAGCTACCATTTTACATTACATTGCATCTTGAATTGTAAATAAATAGTCTCAAGCCTTATTTCCCTGAGGGGGTAGGCAGAGGTATTCCATTTCAGGATATACCTACCCAATTTTCACCAGATATTTTTTGGACCCCCAAACGTGATAGGTGGTGAGCCCATCGCCGGACCGCGTCTCTTACACATGTCTCAGAATTCATTCTGGGACTGGGTCGAGCTAGTGATATATATGTACGTAAGTTTTTTGAAAAACTCATTGGTACATGCCAGGATTCAAACCCCAGCCTCACTGATTTTCATCATGTGAAGCAGACCCTTTAACCGTGCTCTTGCCATGTCGTGTTTTGAGCATTGCTTGAGCAATTTAAAAGGTAGTACATTGTGACGGTTCCCACTTTCTAGATATGATATTTTATGAGTAAAATTAATAACAATTTTAATTTAAATAATAGATTAGATTTAAAGAACAATTAGAAGCGAAACCTAGTCTTTAAAACAAGCCATCTAGTAGCAAGTAGCATTATTAAGAGAAGACAAGAATGAAAATATTGTGTGAGAAAGATATTACTAGGAAAGCGGTAGCGGGAAATAATGATATTGCTTTTTGCTTGACTTGGCGGGGGCACCTACCATGCCCCCAGATAAGCCGCGTCGGGCCCGAAAACATGTCCAAATATGGTCCAGAACCGATTGAAGAGGCTCTGATTGGCCACCGCCAGTGGCGTGACTAAGGCCGCGTCCGCTCTTCCGGGGGAATAAACGAGGAGAATTTTAGGCGTTATTAGAAGGACGGAAGGGTGAATGATGTGGAGTGATAGACAAGTAGTTAGGAAATTGAATGAAAGAAAGAGATAAAAAGACGCCGATTGGGGAGTTCGGGTTTTGGAGTCGTGCGAGTCACTATGCTAGTTTTTGGAGGGAATCGGGGGATTCGCAAGATGGCTGCCCACGCGCTTGCCGGTTTTGCTAGAGAAATTAGGGATTTACATGGTCTAGAATAGTAATATTATGTTCTATCGTGAAAAGTAATGCGTTTCAGTATTTCTGGAGTATGGTGAGGTCGATATTTGTGTGAGAATAGGGAATTAGCTTCGATTAGGTAGCGTCTAGCGTGACAGACTCGTGGGCCCCGAGGCGCCAGAGCTCTGGGAACGCGGGCGGAGTGCTGGAGTGGTTCTTGGTTTCTTTGTGTTTAGCTAGTTGATATCCATGGCCTTTCAAAGTGAGTGTTAGTGACGAGCGAGCTTCGGCTCCTGCGATGGAAATGGGCAGGTATGAATCTCATAGCCTGCAGAAGGTAAGTGGAGTGTTCTTATGGGTAGACGAAATTAGGTCATATTGAAGCTCAGGAATTTGTTAGGAAATATATCCTAGGGTCCACTCAACTTGTTGTATTGTCTGTGTTCTGTCGCCCTGCGAAATGTTTTGTCGTAATTTTATAAGTAATAAATAAATTAATGCGTACGTACGTATCTAGACTAAGATCTGACTGACACATAATGTTAAGGTGAAAATCTACTAAAATGTGATAGAGATTGGTTTGGATGTACTGGCTGTCGTATTGGTTCTATCACTAAACTAATCTGTTCAACAGAGAGGGTGAGTTGCGTGGTGGTGGCCAGGCTGTTTGGCTAAATTCTTACATAATTGCATGAGAGTGCGTAACTGCGTAAAATACAGCATAGCGAAGTCCTGGCCAATCAGTTTGCTCATTATTCACACACCCCCACTCAGGTTGAGTCATTATATCTACATAAAATCTGATCAAACGGACAGACAGCCTTATATGAGATGTTGATGTAGGTATGATAAGGCAGTAGGTATAAAATAAGGCAATTTAAATGGTCTAGGGCCTAGAGTATCATACTAAGTACATGTCTATGTGGATTCAGTCAAATAAACTAGGTTTCAATCCATGTTGACAGCCTCATCAAATTAATTAGGAATACTAAATTAAGCTATATGATTTATTTTATGGTACCTAGAAGATAAGTTACAAATAATCTGAGAAATTCTTAATTTCATGGCTCTTAGTCTGAATAGGTATCATATGAAAGACCCAATACCTACCAAAGGAATATCTAGGCTAGGAAATCTTTGATTCACAAAATTAGGCAGGGGTTCTTTATTTCATTATTTACAAGCTAGGAAAACCAAAGAGTCATAATACTCACCATTTATCATCAATTACATTCCAATAAGAAAATACTAGAACTTAAGGACACATGAGTACTGATATCTAGAGGGATATAAGTTGATAAATATATCTAGCTGAGTAACTACTTAGCTACAACAATATCTGAAATTCTATTGCTATTTATAGTATCAACCATTTATATGTGAATATTTTATGCTTTTATTCAGCAACAATAAACTACTGGCCGATTTGCTATATGGTAGTGCCGTTTCTACTGTATGGCTAGGTCTCTCTTTTAAAACGGTGGTAGAGGCAGCTAAATGCTACTGGCGAAGCCGGTTCCTCATATACCAATCAATATACCTACCATTTTATTATGGACAAACAACAAACTGACTGATAGTACAATGCTACGGTCTCCTCTTTAACTTCATGCTAGTGCTTTCATTGGTCTAGTGTGGTTGGCTTGGATTAATCATCTAAAACCATATTTTAAAAAATGATTATACGCTGTATGGTGACAACCTCTTATCGGAGAGTTTTATTGTTCCAACAACAAAACTAAGCTTGGTCGGTTCTCTTATTGGTCATCCCTGTCTCTGCACAGCAACGAGTCCAGTGGGTGGCTATGGCAATACTGTCGACTATCGGCTCCCCTGACTGTCATCCATACCATCGTCACACTCTATCTATATTTCTACTCCATGGTTGACTTTCTGGCTGAGTTTGATTCTAGACAGCTCCCCTAAATGCTTACTTCACTGAGTCTTGACGCCCTGCATCACAGCTTGATGAACCATCTGACGTTCTATCCTACGCTTGCGCATCGCGCCCTCATCACTGGTCCTTGTGGCCGAACAGTACCTGCTCAATGATGGAGTATGTTGCTATACAGCACTAAAATCATTATATATCATACAACTTATGTATTTGAATACATACCAAACAATCTAGACTATATGTCTGCTCAAATGCTCTTATGGAGTCTAAACAATTTTACTGATGCTTGCATTGCATGGTGGAGCGCTACCCCAGTCTTGGCTGAGGCGCACAGGATAGTACGGGGACTCTCTTTTGCTCCATTACAAGATCTGACTTGGTTTGGAGGGGAGAGTGTGGACACCGATCCACGGGGTACTGTCCCCCCCTTAAGGGGCCAATAATCATAATAGGATAGGGAGTAGGTAGCATATTATTATTTTTTATAATATTCATATATATATAAAATAAAATAAATTATTTATTTATTTATTTATTCAAACCATCTTCTTATTTCATCATTCATTTTCTTATTGGTTTCCTTCTATTTTGTTCTAGGTAAATCCAAAGGCATTAGGCTACTTCTAGTCTAGATACACAAATTATGAAGAATGTAAAATTCTATACTTATTTAATTCATTGTTTTATGTTCATAGATACTATGTTCTCAGTAGATGCTTCTAGGAATAAACTTTGTTCAATTTAATATTTATTTTTGGTTTTACTCAAAATCACCTCTATAGATACCTGCTACCTCTTAAAGAATTGGGTTACTACGATGTTACACAATGTTAGGGGTCCTACCAATTACTAGACGATCACATCATGGCTTATCATCAACTTTTCTATGCATACATTCATCTATCGGTTCTCCAATGGATTTGTATGTATGGTATGTTTAATTATGGAATGTGCATACATGGGTTCGATTCCCGTGTCGCTGATTTAATTCAGTCTTTATTTTTAAAGGCTTTAGGTTGTCGAAATGGGAAATGGTACAATTTGGTGCCGTGACCAGGATGAACCAAATGTAGGCTTTTTAGCCTACAATTTGTTGTTTGTGAAATGGATGGAGGTTTTCAAATGCAGGTTTCTATGGTGATAAGAGGAAAACTGTGTAATTGTATTAAATTCAGGTACTAATACTATTGTCTGTGCCTACCCCAATGGGAAATAAGTGTAAGGTTGTGTATGTATGTATGTACTAATACTATTGTATCTGCTTACCCCAATGGGAAATATGTGTGAGGTTATGTATGTATGTATGTACTAATACTATAGTCTCTGCCTACCCCAATGGGAAATAGGTGTGAGATTATGTGTGTATGTATGTACTAATACTATGCCATAGTGTTAGGAAACTTTAAAAACATTATTAGGTAAAATTCAATATATTTATAACTAAATAATTGTCTACTGTCTCTGCCTACCCCATCAAAGGGAGCTTGAGCATAGATTTATTGTTTGAATTTGTGTATCTAGATTGTATTGAGATTGGTGATAACTGGTGGGTGTGTTGATAAATAGGTTTAAAAAACAATTATGAGTGAAACTAGGTATATTATGTTTAATATTTAACTTCAGTTATAGACTAGGCTATGTATTGAAATTCTTATTATTTTAATATCACTATTTATTTATGAAAGAAAACTATAGGTACTTGTTTTGAAGTTGCTTTTATAATTTACATTAAATAGGAAGTGCTTCAATCTTCATTACAATTATGCTTCAATTCACTATGAAAATAAGCCCATAATGTAGGTGGTTTGAAATGTTTCATTCTTGCTATTTAGTAAGTAGGCCTCGTTGTATAGGCGTATATTCAATCTGAAAAAAATACAGAAGCAGCATAAGCACACACAGAAATAGCATAAATTTAGTGCAGGTTATATTTACACAGTGCAAATAGTGATCAAATTCCAGTGAAATTAATTAATTACACCACTGGAAGGCCCATGCTCGCAATATCATAGCGTTTTATTCAGAATTCTGCATAGTAGAGACATGGGGGCGTCAGTGAGATGTCAAATCATGGACACTCATGATGATACATAGTATTTAAGATGCAGCAGAATACATAATTCTTCGAAAGTAATGAAAGTTAGTGCGGCGAATGCTAGTGCAATATCTATAAGTAGATAATAATAGTGTAAGTTACCTTTGAATAATGTTGTTTTGGAAGGAGGTAGGATGGTTGGAGTAACCGGCCGCCATGGCTCACGTACAATGGTCCACTTCAGGACTAAGTGCGGAAACCAAACCCCCTAACATAGAACATAGAATGTTGTTGACGTTGTATTATATTTTGTCGTCCGTAGCATGTTGTCGCTAGTTGAGGTCATCTTTATTTATCTTGCTTGTAGATAGGATGGGGTTGCTCAATGAGAATTTCTTTTATATTGGCGGTCCTTTTTGATTTCGCCAAAGTCAAGTTTTCAGCAGTTTTCTTCACTTTATGGTTATGTAGTGCATTCACTTCACTCACTATATGACAAAGACAAGCTGTCAAAGCTAGTTGTTGTTGTTTTTATTATTCGCTCGAGAGAGCAGACAAGGGAACTAAGCCATACAGCCTTGTTTTTTATTTTGAATACATAGAGTTTTAAAGTGTAAAGGCCGGAGCCAGGTCTTATTTTTCCTTCTTTCCATCTCTTCAAAATCCATAAAGGCCGAAGCCAAGTCTTATTTTCTTTAATTCTTCATATTTGCAAAAACCGTAAAGGCTAAAGCCAAGTCTGCTTTATATCTTTGTAAGTTCCAAACCATTTGTCAATCGAATATTACCAAAAACGGGTACCATATTTCATATTTCTTTTTCAGTATTATGTATAAAATTGTAAAGTGCTATTATATGTCTTAGTATTCCTAAGAATATCTTGCAGGGCACGCGGGACGCTTTCTGAGTTTTCATAAACTTGTATAAGTTCTTAATTAGCAATAAGTAGCAATCTTTCTATAGAGAATGATGGGCAATCAAATATTATATGACACTGAAGTTTTGTATTTTGTTTAGATACGGCACATTTAGAAAGAAAAAAAACTGGATTGATTGATTGTTCATTCATGACTATGGATGCTAGTTCAAAACATTTTAGTATAGATCGAATGTATCGATCTGTGTGAAAGTGTGTACGGATCTTTGAGAGATGGGAATGAACCGAAAGAATGGTGAATGTGAATTTGACAGGAGGGAGAGTAGATAGGTTACGACTTACGTTACGATTTACGTTTTTGTTTGTGTACATAATGATTTCGATTATGACATATTTAGTTAGTTAATAGGCGCGAAATTATGTATGTATGTACCTACGTCCTACGTTAATAGTACAAAGTTGGATGTATCTGAGGTACAGTGGTCTTACACTTAGGGGGCGAGCTCTTTGTTGGTTTGTTGTTTTGTTTGTTTGTTTGTTTATATTGAATAGGCAGTGTGTGCAGTGTTCTGCTTTGTTCAATAGTGGACATCTTCCGGCTGATGATGATAAGTGTGGTTAATCGCACTGGTTAAACTAAGTTGTGAGGGGTCAGCCAGTGAATGGGTGACCGCCTAGTGGCATTATACCACAAACATCTTCGTGTTTTGGAAGGTATGTTGAACTGTTGTTGTTGGTCCCTAGCTTTCAGTGTACTCCTACTTCCTCATGTGGCTGTTATGGATTGATGATGAGGATTGAATATGCTCTGAAACTATTGAATTGATATAAAAATATTTCACCAATTTCCTCATGGGAACGGGGAATGCATGGGTGAAGCACTGTTAATCCTAACTAATATTTTAAATGTGAGGGTGAATTTGTTTGTTTTGTTGGTTTGTTTGTTATGCTCTCACACCAAAACTGCTAGACCGATTTTGGAGGTTCTTTCACCAGTGGAAGGTTGCACTGTTGTTGAGTATTGTGGGATATTTCACCATGTTCCCGCGGGAATGGGACTGCGCAGTTAGTAAGGTGCTCTATTTTGCATATAGGTATAGGCACAATATGAAATAGGTATAGGCAGGATTATCAAATAGTGACCTATAAGAAACCGATTGGATGATGATAGTGAACTAATTGGTCTTATGTAGGTTTGTGCATATAGTCCTCAATGTAGGGGGCGAGTAGTAGGGTTGTCACTTCACTAATAATGAAAATTTAAGTTATCAATTTAGATATAAGAACACAATTTTTGAAATCTTTGTATGTCTGTCAGGGTGGGTCAGTGTGCCTGTGTGTTACTGTGTCTGTCAATCCGTTCATCTGTCAATCTGTCTGTTTGTATGTCTGTTTTGGTCGGTGTGTCCGTCTACCTGTCGTCTGTCTGTTTGTGTGTGCGTATGTCAGTGTGTCACTGTGTCTGTCCGTCTGTCTCTGTGTGTCCGTCAATCTGCCTGGTTGTCTGTCCATTTGTCCGTCCGTCTGCCTGTCAATCCGTCCGTCCGTCTGTCTGGCTGTCCACCTCTCTATCTACATCTGGTTGGCTGTCCGTCCGTCTGTCCATGTAAAGGGGTTTTTAGAAAATTCCAGGGAATGTTAGTTATTAATGTTAGTAAATTTTATTTGTATTAGTTACCTGGCAGGACTAACCATTGTTTGCAAAGCCTACATTATGTTTATAAGTGTATAAACAATATCTGTTCAGGTGCTCTCTTCATCCACTGCTTTTATCCACTACAAAAAGCAGGACAGCTCTCACCAGTCGTGACTGACTGGTCGGTATGTAGGTGGCTGGAGTCATGAACCATCTGAATGCATACCTTTCCATGTAGTTTGGCTGGTGAGTCTGTCTTGTGGACAGAAGTATTCTGTGGATTCCGGTCTCAGCATACTCAATTACTCTACACGCGGCTGATAAATTTTCCCCACACTCTACAGGGACTTTCCCAAAAACCTATGCACTTTTACACTTCATGTTACATGTTAAAGGTACTGTGATGTGGAGAGAATCAGACAGAAGTCAAATTGATTTTGATGGCTTGGTGAAAACCTGTTCAACTCAGTCTGTTTCAGAATTTAGTAGCAACTGATTCTGAACAAAATGATGATTATAATGTTGTAATTTTTTAAAAGTGGTCAGTCAAGAGGGTTCTGCATTGACAATTAGGGTTCAAGTCTAGTTATTTGGGGGCGAGACATTTTTTTATTAAAATTGGAAGTGTAGTCATGTAGGTGTAATGAATCTTTGCTTTGCAAAGTAAACAATAGGAAGTTATTATTTACAGAATTTTAGGAATAGGTGTATGATTTGTTTGTTAAGTAAGTAGAAATTATAGAAAAAATATTTTAGGTATAAGATATGTGATAATTATTGTTCTGGGCATTTGAGAAATTCCCATAACACTAATTCTCAGGGGGCGATTGTGACGGTTCCCACTTTCTAGATATGATATTTTATGAGTAAAATTAATAACAATTTTAATTTAAATAATAGATTAGATTTAAAGAACAATTAGAAGCGAAACCTAGTCTTTAAAACAAGCCATCTAGTAGCAAGTAGCATTATTAAGAGAAGACAAGAATGAAAATATTGTGTGAGAAAGATATTACTAGGAAAGCGGTAGCGGGAAATAATGATATTGCTTTTTGCTTGACTTGGCGGGGGCACCTACCATGCCCCCAGATAAGCCGCGTCGGGCCCGAAAACATGTCCAAATATGGTCCAGAACCGATTGAAGAGGCTCTGATTGGCCACCGCCAGTGGCGTGACTAAGGCCGCGTCCGCTCTTCCGGGGGAATAAACGAGGAGAATTTTAGGCGTTATTAGAAGGACGGAAGGGTGAATGATGTGGAGTGATAGACAAGTAGTTAGGAAATTGAATGAAAGAAAGAGATAAAAAGACGCCGATTGGGGAGTTCGGGTTTTGGAGTCGTGCGAGTCACTATGCTAGTTTTTGGAGGGAATCGGGGGATTCGCAAGATGGCTGCCCACGCGCTTGCCGGTTTTGCTAGAGAAATTAGGGATTTACATGGTCTAGAATAGTAATATTATGTTCTATCGTGAAAAGTAATGCGTTTCAGTATTTCTGGAGTATGGTGAGGTCGATATTTGTGTGAGAATAGGGAATTAGCTTCGATTAGGTAGCGTCTAGCGTGACAGACTCGTGGGCCCCGAGGCGCCAGAGCTCTGGGAACGCGGGCGGAGTGCTGGAGTGGTTCTTGGTTTCTTTGTGTTTAGCTAGTTGATATCCATGGCCTTTCAAAGTGAGTGTTAGTGACGAGCGAGCTTCGGCTCCTGCGATGGAAATGGGCAGGTATGAATCTCATAGCCTGCAGAAGGTAAGTGGAGTGTTCTTATGGGTAGACGAAATTAGGTCATATTGAAGCTCAGGAATTTGTTAGGAAATATATCCTAGGGTCCACTCAACTTGTTGTATTGTCTGTGTTCTGTCGCCCTGCGAAATGTTTTGTCGTAATTTTATAAGTAATAAATAAATTAATGCGTACGTACGTATCTAGACTAAGATCTGACTGACACATAATGTTAAGGTGAAAATCTACTAAAATGTGATAGAGATTGGTTTGGATGTACTGGCTGTCGTATTGGTTCTATCACTAAACTAATCTGTTCAACAGAGAGGGTGAGTTGCGTGGTGGTGGCCAGGCTGTTTGGCTAAATTCTTACATAATTGCATGAGAGTGCGTAACTGCGTAAAATACAGCATAGCGAAGTCCTGGCCAATCAGTTTGCTCATTATTCACACACCCCCACTCAGGTTGAGTCATTATATCTACATAAAATCTGATCAAACGGACAGACAGCCTTATATGAGATGTTGATGTAGGTATGATAAGGCAGTAGGTATAAAATAAGGCAATTTAAATGGTCTAGGGCCTAGAGTATCATACTAAGTACATGTCTATGTGGATTCAGTCAAATAAACTAGGTTTCAATCCATGTTGACAGCCTCATCAAATTAATTAGGAATACTAAATTAAGCTATATGATTTATTTTATGGTACCTAGAAGATAAGTTACAAATAATCTGAGAAATTCTTAATTTCATGGCTCTTAGTCTGAATAGGTATCATATGAAAGACCCAATACCTACCAAAGGAATATCTAGGCTAGGAAATCTTTGATTCACAAAATTAGGCAGGGGTTCTTTATTTCATTATTTACAAGCTAGGAAAACCAAAGAGTCATAATACTCACCATTTATCATCAATTACATTCCAATAAGAAAATACTAGAACTTAAGGACACATGAGTACTGATATCTAGAGGGATATAAGTTGATAAATATATCTAGCTGAGTAACTACTTAGCTACAACAATATCTGAAATTCTATTGCTATTTATAGTATCAACCATTTATATGTGAATATTTTATGCTTTTATTCAGCAACAATAAACTACTGGCCGATTTGCTATATGGTAGTGCCGTTTCTACTGTATGGCTAGGTCTCTCTTTTAAAACGGTGGTAGAGGCAGCTAAATGCTACTGGCGAAGCCGGTTCCTCATATACCAATCAATATACCTACCATTTTATTATGGACAAACAACAAACTGACTGATAGTACAATGCTACGGTCTCCTCTTTAACTTCATGCTAGTGCTTTCATTGGTCTAGTGTGGTTGGCTTGGATTAATCATCTAAAACCATATTTTAAAAAATGATTATACGCTGTATGGTGACAACCTCTTATCGGAGAGTTTTATTGTTCCAACAACAAAACTAAGCTTGGTCGGTTCTCTTATTGGTCATCCCTGTCTCTGCACAGCAACGAGTCCAGTGGGTGGCTATGGCAATACTGTCGACTATCGGCTCCCCTGACTGTCATCCATACCATCGTCACACTCTATCTATATTTCTACTCCATGGTTGACTTTCTGGCTGAGTTTGATTCTAGACAGCTCCCCTAAATGCTTACTTCACTGAGTCTTGACGCCCTGCATCACAGCTTGATGAACCATCTGACGTTCTATCCTACGCTTGCGCATCGCGCCCTCATCACTGGTCCTTGTGGCCGAACAGTACCTGCTCAATGATGGAGTATGTTGCTATACAGCACTAAAATCATTATATATCATACAACTTATGTATTTGAATACATACCAAACAATCTAGACTATATGTCTGCTCAAATGCTCTTATGGAGTCTAAACAATTTTACTGATGCTTGCATTGCATGGTGGAGCGCTACCCCAGTCTTGGCTGAGGCGCACAGGATAGTACGGGGACTCTCTTTTGCTCCATTACAAGATCTGACTTGGTTTGGAGGGGAGAGTGTGGACACCGATCCACGGGGTACTGTCCCCCCCTTAAGGGGCCAATAATCATAATAGGATAGGGAGTAGGTAGCATATTATTATTTTTTATAATATTCATATATATATAAAATAAAATAAATTATTTATTTATTTATTTATTCAAACCATCTTCTTATTTCATCATTCATTTTCTTATTGGTTTCCTTCTATTTTGTTCTAGGTAAATCCAAAGGCATTAGGCTACTTCTAGTCTAGATACACAAATTATGAAGAATGTAAAATTCTATACTTATTTAATTCATTGTTTTATGTTCATAGATACTATGTTCTCAGTAGATGCTTCTAGGAATAAACTTTGTTCAATTTAATATTTATTTTTGGTTTTACTCAAAATCACCTCTATAGATACCTGCTACCTCTTAAAGAATTGGGTTACTACGATGTTACACAATGTTAGGGGTCCTACCAATTACTAGACGATCACATCATGGCTTATCATCAACTTTTCTATGCATACATTCATCTATCGGTTCTCCAATGGATTTGTATGTATGGTATGTTTAATTATGGAATGTGCATACATGGGTTCGATTCCCGTGTCGCTGATTTAATTCAGTCTTTATTTTTAAAGGCTTTAGGTTGTCGAAATGGGAAATGGTACAACATGAATCTTCAAGCATCCTGTCAGCCTAGCCAAAGTTGTACACGGTGAAATTGTTTAAAGCTACTAAGGATATTGAGAGCCTTCGACGAGCAAAGAAACGTCTCTTGTGACGCAATATTAACCCCAAACGTTTTTGCTTTAGCTTTTGTTTAACAATAACTATAATCTCTATTTTGCTGAGATTACTCTTTACTGTTTAAATTATTCATATCATATTTTTATTTGTGAAATGTATGTGTGTATATGTGTACTCCTATCTAAGCATAAATCGCTTAATTTTCCTCACACATCTTGCCAGTCAACGACCGTAAAATTGTAATCTTGACCATACCATCACGGATTAAGCGAAAATCCAAGTAACCACAGTTTAGTATATTTCCTTCTGTCGTTCCGCCCTCATTGTGATTTATGTTCATATGGAAGCGGTACTAATGCAATAGAACTAGAGATTAATGTTTCGATTACTAGAATTGACAACCGCTAAAATTGCGTATGATGTTTTGCACTAGATGATTAGTTGAATAACAATTATGTTTGGTGTGCGTTTCCTCGAGCGTAACAAGTATAACAACACATCACCGGGACCGGGAACTCATAACCATAATGTAGCACAAACTCTGTATTGTTGATTTCAAAGATGTAATATTGTTGCTGTGTTGTGGATCTTCTTGCACGGTAACAAACACGTAAATGTAAATGAGTTTCTGTATTTTTTAATAGAATTTACCTTAGCTTATTTAGTCCCAGCCTGTACTATGATTTCTAAAAACTGATGAACAGGCTTAAACAAATAGTAAACATCCAGACAGGAAGCCACCAGAGATGTTCATGCGCACAAATGTTGGTTCTTACAAATACATCGAGTGCAAAAATTCATTCACAAAAATCTCTGCAAAATACAGCAGATATTCTGCAAACAGTGATTGCATTGTCGCTTTAAAAGTCTACGCTTTGAAGATAACTTTGAAAATAATATATTTTTCTCATGTCGGTGTCACTTTTAGATGGAATATACGCACAGTTTTTGTTCTGCGATGCGCGCTGATGCATGCTCTGATAAACGAACTCATGAATCAAAGATGCGTTGCGTATTGTCTCAAATGATTGATGTGATTATTCATTGGAGTCAACGACTGTGCCGCCGTCGTTAATTGGTTTATTTAATTTTTGTGCTGACTAATTTCTTATCTTGTCAGAATTTTAAACTGTTTAATATTAATCTGGTATAAAACGTTGTCTTCGTCCAGTAACGTTATCAGATGTTTAATTAGAATAATTAAACGCTTGCCTAATGTACTCGTAATAATGTGGAAAGTAGGTACGTCTAACGATTAGTATCATTACGAACAAGGGGTTTTTAGTTAATGACTCTGATGATTACTTATTCTGTAAAGGAGTTTTTCAGATCTTTGCTAGCTGTCGTTTGATTGTTAAGTTTTACTTTATTGTGCAAATGCGAATCAACTCTGAAGGTGGAATACCCGACTATTACATTAAAAGTAATAAAGCGATCGTCACGTACTCGTATGAGTAATCAATCAGCGATAACCACAAATCCTGGCATCGTGTGTACTTCATATCTAATCAAGTTATAATATTTCCACGTATAATTTCAATTTTATATCATGATTCACTCATGATAATTTTCATCGCTTTCTTTCGTCATTTAACTTCAACTAGTCTTTTGGATACACTCACGTAAACTTCTTCTACGAAAAATTGGTTTGTTCTTCTCGGGACCATAACTGTCCTTACGCAGTTTCATGGTCAGCTATGGCATCATTGCGACATGATTGAGTAACAAGCAGCAAACTTTCGCATTTAAAACATTCGTTAAGCTAAATGTGTTTTCTTCAACACGCACTGACAATTATTAACATGCCAACTTTTACTAAGGTTGGCATGCAAATGTGGTTGAAAATTACGCACTGTGCATATTCTCAAAAACATAAGCATTTGCAGACTAAGTGAGCAATATGAATTACGTCTACAATTAGTTGCGTGCAGACTAGAATAATTATTCGCATGCAAATTGTGACGGAGAGATTGCATAAACATGTTCGTTCATTGATGCGGCGACCTGCGCCTGCGCTGCTCCAAATGGTTTTTGCTCCGAATACCGGGAGAGCAATGGACCAATGGGGAGGGGTCCAGATAAGAGATACGCTTTCTTTACGATACGGATACTAGAATTTATTGTCTTCCTGACCAGTCTGATTGTTTATAAACATGCAAATAGCGAACTAATGTTTTAGTTTATCATTGATTTACATTGAACGATACTGGGTATACTGATAGTGTTCCAGTGATGCGGCTGCTTTGTTTATTGCTTATCTTTTCTTTATTAAACTACTAAGATACATTAACCCGTTGATCTTGTTCTTCTTTATCTTGACTCGTTTTGTTTTTATCAAAATTTGTATCTGACATTTACCTATTGTTTTTTATCAAGTTCGTAAGTACAATAATGCCGTGTGAAATTTCTTAGGTAAACAATGTGATAGTTGCCAACCGCGTAAAGTTGAAAGGAATCTTGTTTGACCGTAGTTATCGAGTCATTTACACCTTCTAAGTTCTCATTGACACTTCGTGTCGTGTAAGCCATCCTTTCTCATTATAGTCCTTGTTATACAGCTAACTCAGTTTCTATTAAGTCATGGAATTTTCCTAAAATGCTTTTACCAATGTTTGCCGTTTACTATCTCAACTTTACTATCTTTCATAATTGTTCGTTGAGACAAATACTCCTACTCACGGCTTCTCCGCTAATAGGTAAATATCCTTATATAGTTAATACTGTGTCACAGTTACAATTTTGTATATTTGTTGATCTTGTATTATGATACTAATAATTGCATAGCTAATGACTAGATGAATTTAAAATGTAAATATGTTAACGTTGTATAGATTTGTTTCCTTTGGAGGACCAGGAAAACGAGTGTGACGGTCTTCACAGCCAATGCTAATTTCAACAAACTTTTTATGCTATCAATGAGATCAGCACCGAATATCTAGTGGGCAGCAATGCCGGTATCAAATGGGTGTAGTGATGCATCGCGCGTACGACCCGACCCTGCGCCATAATCAGCCGCGTCAAGGCCATACGATTTGCAACTGACATGTGTGACTGCAAATTTCTGTACTTAATGTATCTGACTGTACTTGAGTAGTCCACGTTTATTTAATAACGCGCGTTGACATTGACTTTTCTTGGATAAAACTTGTTATTCGACCTTACGGTCAATGTTTAGTAACATTTTTTGTTGATATTTCCTTAACGATTTATCATTATTCTAAATACTTTGTTCTTTCTTCAGTTACATATTTTGTTTATATGCATTTTGATTACCTATCAAGCAAAGAATAAAGATTACCTTGAACCGATGCTGCAGCATCACCTAAATTAACCATTTTTTCATATCGGTTGTTTTGACAATTAAGCTTTATAATAAATAAATAAAATAAATAATCTCACGCCTTTTATCTCCGATGGGGTAGGCAGAGGTACTCCTTCTGGAAATAACCACTTTTCACGAGAATATCCGACCCTTAAACGTGATAGGTCGTGAGCCCATCGCCGGAGCGGGTTTGTTACACATGCCACAGAATTAACTCTGAGACCTGCGGGTTTCCTCACGATGTTTTCCTTTACCGTCGAGCTAGTGATGAATATGTAAGTCAGTTTTTGAAAAACTTATTGGTACATGTCAGGATTTGAACCCGAGCCTCACTTATTATCATCATGAGAAGCGGGCTCTGTAACCGTAAGGCTATCACTGCTTTCTAACTGCTAAGCTTTTTTGTACCTACAATAAGGAGTTCTCATATTGTATGTTGTTCACAGATGGGCCTGACGGAATGGCTCCGGCTTCGGGACTACAAAGGAGGTCGGTCCCGCACGGTCCTAGGCAAGGAGGTCCCAGCGTGGCTGTGGGAGACCTACAAAGTGGTCGGTGTGTTCCTGTTCGGGTGCGCCTGCCAGCAGCTCACCACCGACATTGCCAAGTACACGGTGGGGAGGCTGAGGCCGCACTTTTTTACGGTGAGTGACCACTTTTAACTCTGGCTATGCCTAGGAAAATGATAATTGTAGCGACACCGCACGTGAAGTTATGCGGCAAATGTACGGCACGTAATTGTAAGATTAGAGATAAGTTAGATCTATAGATAAACCACATCTTTTCATAGTATATAAGCAGTTGTTACGTTTAAATAAATAAGACTAAATCCATCTGCAGTCTCATTTAATCATGTACCACCAGGCTTGGTACAATAATTATTTAGCTAAGAAAGAAATATTTATTTGTCCTATTAATTCTTCGAGTACAAAACTTTATGTAAATAGTTATATAGCGTGGACAAAAGGGTCTAAAGATCAGCATTGGCTGTGGACAGTCCACAGCCGCTGATATTCTGCCATAGCCCGTCATGTCGAGGGTAGAATACAAATAGGGTAGAAACAACTACTACATTTGAAGCAACAAATTGTCGCCTGGGGTATTTCCGGACGACTTCAAACCTTCAAGAAAAGAGCCTGCTTCCACTTCAAAAGCCGGCAACGCACTTGTGACTCCTGAGTTGCAGGTGTCCATGGGCGATGGTAGTCATTTACCATCAGGTGACCCCGTCTGCTCGTTTGCCTCCTGTTTTACGAAAAAAACACTAAAGATGAAGATTGAAGATAAATCAAAGTAAACTTTTCAATTGAAAATCGCTATTACTATGCTACAACTTACTAGCTACTCAAGAAGGCAATAGCTCTACCTACGTTACCAATGCAACTTAACCCTTAATTTCCTACCATTCACGGCGGATGCAAAATTATTAACAGCCGTACTTAATTCACCTTTTATTTCTCCATTATTCAACCGAATAGAGAAATCTTTACGTACATCGATTTGCGCACTCTATACGGCATACGGCTGACGTGAGAAACTTATTTTCATTGTTCCCTTGATAACGCGTCCGGCGCCGGCGCACGTGTGGGGATGCAGCTAGTGTTCGTTTCGCGTATGCAAATCGCTATTGGCTCGTCCGTTTAATTGTCGGAATAAAGTGTAGTTTTCTTGACTTTTAGTAAATAGCTCAAAAAGGCAATTAAACATGTGATTAAAGAGCCCGCTTCTTATTGGTAAGGCTCTGCTTCGAATCCTGGCGAGGGCATGTACAGTCAAGAGCACACGAAGCTTTACACTTGTAATGCGAGTATGACCTCTAAGGCGATTGTAATAACAATGTTACAAAGTCCAATGTGTCAAGCTCCACGTGCTCTTGACTGTACCAATGAGTTTTTCAAAAGTTACATTATGTATCACTATATAGTCCGGTGATGGGCTCAGTCTCTGTCTCACAATTTATTATTTATTATAATCTCTTAGCCGCCTCACACAACACCCATGGCGGAGATATGGTAGTCCCATCTTAAACAGGGACCACACAGGAAAATAACGAAAGCTGTGGTAGCAGCGCTATTAACATGCTGTGGTCTATATATCGCTACGGGCCATAGCACACACAAATAGTCAACACTATAAAGTATTCACCGAAAATAAATCAACATTCAGAGGTGCCAGAAATAATATGTGCTTTGGCAGCTATGCGTTTTACCGTCAACATCCTTATTGTGGAAAAGCAATTTTGTATTTTGCAATTAAATTAGTGCTAAGTATGTGAACTGCTGAGTATTATTCAGGTACGCAGAAAGCAACATGAAACGAGTTTTACAAAATTCTCAGCATATTTTTTGATGGAGTATGATGATCTTGGTACGATTATTTTTGGCAAAATCATGAACAGTTGACATGGTTTAGGTAGATGTATATTTTGTGTTGGGTCTGACTTTCCCGCACAGCATTATATCATATGACCATCCCTTTCTGATACTCAACAACAGAGTTCCTAGAGCAAGAAAGATTATTTGCAAGCGTCCCTCTTTGGCATCGGCGGACGTTTATAAGTAATCTTTTTCAGTTCTTTATATTTATCTTTAGGTACTTGTATTACATACACTACAAAAATATGTTGTCATTATTAATATTTTGCACAATGCTCTGTAAAGCAATCCTGCATGGCACTTAATTTGATTATGATTGACGTAGGCCCTTAATGGGATTGGTTTGTCCTCATTCACATACTCCTTGCGGTTCAACGATTTTATCTTCAATTTGCAAGATTTTCTTTTATCTTATATGCGAAAGACGATATAAGTGCTGTTGAATTGCTTTTTCGACTATAAGTACCTAGACATCCGAAATGGTAGCATAAACACCATTTAAGAAGTGCACTTCTAAATTCAAAATTCTTTCTAATACTCAACACGAATCACTAAGCTAGTAATTATCTGTAGATCCATTTAGCACATTCAAAACATTCGCTGCTCTAAGTATGTCAAGATCACTAACTATACTCACTAGACTTGTATACTCGCCTTACATTGGTAGGGTCTTGTAAACCAACCGGTCTATATTTAAGCGGACTTATCGTTTTAAGTGACGTTTTAGTGTCTGGGTGGTTCGTCCCTGTCCGAACACGTCTGACGGTGTACTTCGGAAAACACACGGGATTTGTTTACGGATGCGATCAGTTCAGTTTCGAGGCATGATTCTCAGTGATGTTGAAACTTCTTCAAGCTATGGCCTCATTGCCTTTACACATTGTTTAGTTAAGTTGGTCAGTAGAGGAACATTGCTTGCCCACAACGGGGTTTGGTATTCATATATCCGTTTATAGAAGCGATGTTCATCTACTGACCTATTTAACGAAACAGTGGTAAACCAGCCATATCTTCAAGAGATATTGGCTATTAGCACAATGATAAGAACATCTGAAGAAGATACGCAGAAGCAGAGCAAAGCCGAAAGATTCGATTATAATCTAAAAGTTGGTGTTAAGGTTTGCTTTTCATATGATGATATTTTAAAAGCAGAATAATGGTACTGAGCATCTATCATTATCGAAATATGAACTTATAGTCGCTTAAATATGTATTAGACTCTATAACTGAACAGCCGAGTCAAGTATCTGTGAGATACTAAACTGGGCCACTGCATAACATATCAAGTAAAGAGACCGGCACATCCGTACAATTTCATAGTAATTATATTAATATTGACAAAACCGCAGCTACTATATCAGTATCCAGTACCCATGTGTTTCCGAGTACAGCTTGTATAAATAATGCTCTACACGCTTCGCCGCCCGGCGTCTCGTAGTTTTGACTTGCTATACAGTAGCACTAACATACGGATCGCATTGCAGTTTTTTTGTTTGTGCTTTAGGTCGCTTTGTTTCTTTTGTCAGCTGCTCTCGTGTTTGTCTCGTGAGTGGTGTTTTCTTATTTTCACTTTATTTGACTACCTCAATTGTACGGAGAGCTTATTTAAAGCCAGACCAGAAATGGAACGGAATTTAACTGTGGCAGTATGTATTGAAGATTCACGGCCGAATACTCGAACGATCGTCAAATTTCAGTACGACTTAGGTGTAAATATCTGTCGTCGTCTGTAGGAACTATACTTAACTTTAAAGTTTTACTATAAATAATTCCTAACTAACCTTTGAGATTAAAACTTGAATGATGATGTTAACATATTATGGGGTCTATACTTATATCACATGTTCTTAAGAAGAATGCAAAAATGTCGGTTGTCATTTTAGCGTACCTAAATGCAAGACTAAATAAGCTCACAAAATAAAGGGTTGATACAAACAATGGCGAGTGTGGAACAATCCAACCGTTTCAGTTCGGTTGACTGGCGACACGTCCCTGCAGTAGGTAAGTACGTATATGCAAAAACAACTTCTACGTTCAAAGGTCAAATTGGCATTTCAAATACCCATCTCGAAATGGTTTCTTGCATGCACAGCTCAAATAATTTCTGATTCTTTGAAAATAATATTTTTAAGCCAGTGGATATGCTATAACTTCATATTATAAGATTCCTAGTAGATGCTAACACCTTTGCTGCTTTTCGCTAGATATCTTTACGCTACGCAATTTCAATGCTTGTCACAGTAATAGTGAATTTTACTGCATTACCGATGCCGTCTAAGTAAAATTAGTTATGTTAATTCCTTTTATTCCTGTTTTCTCAAGCATATGCTTTTTAATAAATGATGATCACGAAATACGAATATTGCATTCAGTTCTATTGTTACCTGGTTCTTTATTAAAATACTATTTTTATTCAACCTCGATTCCATCACGTTCTCATCATTGTCCTGTGGCATTCCATGCGTAAATAAGTAGCTGCCATATGGACTACCACTTGTATCTTACTGGGTATTGTTATAGTTTTTTGTCATTTCAAAATTATGTGTCACCATGTCACTAGTTATGTTTTTTAGAAAACTGCCAGCGTCATCTCCGATACTTTCATTCAGTTCAATGGGTTCACTCATGCGAGTTTTGGAAGCACTTTGAAGTGCATTTACGTGACATGCGATGTTTAAATTGTGTTGTGTCATTCCGCGTTGATCGGTATATTCTCCATTTGTATTCATGATTTGCCAAAATATCAGCATTTTGTAGAGATTAATATTATTATTGTTTACCTTCCAAGATTTTATTTTATTTGTGGTTTGTATAAACCTTCCCATCTTTGTTGCCTTGAAGCGAAGTAGGTATGTAAATCTTCTATAATGGTGAATAATGATGTAATATGATCCTTGCATCTTCTGTTTTTAAAACGGAATATTGGTCTGACTTTAATTGAAACATTATGTTAGTCTTGCCAACTCTCAAAATAATATGCTGTATTAGCTGATAACTAAAACTGGGCTTTGAAACCAAACATGTATGCCTTTTAGTTACGTCTGATGATTTAGTGTCTGCGATGAATCTTGCTTGTCTTAAATCCAAACTCATTTCAAAAGTGTCCACACTCATTAACATTGGCACACCATTTGTTGTCACTTTGTGGCCGGATACAGTCAGTTTTTGCTTATTTTACTCTTTTTGTTCATCAGGCGTTTTATTTTGACCATCTCTTTATTCTTTGACAAATGATGAGCAGTCTGCTTCGTCCCGTAAGTAATTTTGTATCTGTTTCAGTTTATTACGGGGATATTTTGGGACCGCCCGCTGTACAAATTGTAGGTGTTTGAAGATTTATCGCTCCCCTTATTTTGTTTATGGTAATATACTTGTTACACGCATTATGTTGCAAAGGTACTTAGTAATTTTAAGTTTTATCGTTATTTTTATTTAAGCTTCTGATTTTCCTGATTTTACAAAGTATAACTATTTGTATACTGACTTAGTTATAAAATATTTTGCATTTGCAATAATTGTTGCAGTGCATTGTTTGTTGCAGCATTTTATGTTTAAGTATAAAGTATTTTAAAATTTCACGTAATAACCATTTATTTATATCATTTTTACATATGTATGTATGTATAAAGTGGGTCTTTCCAGCTATAAAAATGATATAAATAAATGGTTATTACGTGAAATTTTAAAAAAATACTTTATAGTTACTTAAGTATAAAGTATTTTAAAATTTCACGTAATAACCATTTATTTATATCATTTTTATAGCTGGAAAGACCCACTTTATAGTGCTAATTAATACCCATGTTTTAAAGATGTCAAAGATAACCTTATGTTCTTGAACCAAGCTGATAAAATTGTTCATGATGTTCCCATTATTTTTATTAGTAGCATCATTATTAATCGGCAATGAGTCAAAAGTCACGTACGCTTGCCCGTACTTGATCTTGTTATGATTTACTTTGAAGATTTGATTTTTAAATATACATTTTTCTCTTTTGTATTATTGCTTCATTATTGATTCTGTATTAGAAAGTTAACTTGGAACAAATCTGTACCTATTCATCTTCGAGTACCTAAAGCATCTCTGCGTTGGGTGAATCCAGCTTTAAAGTATTATACTTAATATCTTATCGATATCTCATTGGCAATACAGGTTTAGATTTCTTCGACATCGTTTTTCAGGTGCATCATCCGCATCGTCTTCGCAGTCCATTGCTGGGCATAGCATTGTAACGAGGTACTCGTTATGGGACCTCCTTTATCCTTTTAAAGTCACGGTCCTAGGACGTTCTGTAGTACGGGCCTAAGACTCGCTGCTATTTTACTTTAATTACTGTATACTTTCTTATGTCCATCACTATGTTTTCTCCGTGTACAATGGGCCTGGTCACACGCAGGGGTCATTGGCTCCGAGATGTGATGGGATTTATTGCGCGCGCGCATTAGCGGCGACTCTCAAACGACCAATTACAACTATCTACACAGTGACGATTGAAACGACATCTCGATGTGGGCTGTGGCTCGAGTTACAAGCGAATGTGGTAATAATCATGTCTAAACTATATAATACGTGGAGGATTTGAAAGTTATTAAAAAAGTGGGTATATCCAGAAATGGAATACCTCTGCCTTTCCCCTAGAAGATATAAGGCGTGAGTTTTTTTTTCTTACTTATGAAACTGAACAACTTCATATTCAATTATTTTTAAACATACCTACAATTATAATACTAAAGTATGGGACACAATTTTAAATTCCCAAACTAGGCAGATCCTGTACTATAGATCATCATAACCCACTGATAAATATATTAAAACTAGCGGCCCGCCCCGGCTTCGCACGGGTGGACATTTATTTTTTCAACATTTTGGGATGCACAAACAAATTTCTCCTAGCAACCCATAGTAAATTATCAAAAAAAAAATAGACTTCGTATGGAGACTTTTAAAGAATATTTGTGCCAAGTTTCAAGTTGATAGATGCAAAAAACCCCTCTTCTCTATACCAACTTCAACCCCTAATTTCACCCTCTTAGGGAATGATTTTAAAATAATACAAAAATACGTTTCTCATCATTTATTTTTAAGAGTATTTGTGATAAGTTTCAAGTTGATATACGTAAAAAAACCACACGTTTCCATACAATCTCCAACCCCGTTTCACCCGTGAGTTTTGAAAAATCGAGATATACCTACTTGTCTTGTTGTTTGTTTTGAGGAGTATTTTTACAAAATTTCGAATTGATACATCCAAAAATGAAGGTATTCATGCAAACTTCAACCCCCAAGGGGATGAAACCCCTTTGAGGATGGTTTTTGATAAATCCTAGAACTAATATAGGTATCAAGTTTATTTTCAAGAATATTTGTAAAAAGTTTAAAGTTGATACACGCAGAAATCACACTATCCCATACAAACTTTATCCCCCTATTTCACCCCTTTAAGAGATGATTTTCAAAAAATCCAAAAACACGTGTCTTATTATTTATTTCTAAAAGTATTTGTGCCCAGTTTCAAGTTGATAAGACGTAAAAAACAACACGCTGCCATACAAACTCCAAACGCTACTTTCACCCCCTTAGGGGATGTTTTTTGAAAATTCCTAAAACACGGGTCTCATGATTTATTTTTAAGAGTATTTGTGCCAAGTTTGAAGTTGATAGACGTAAAAATCAAACACGTCTCCATACAAACTCCAACCCCCTGTTTCACCCCCTTAAGGGGTGATTTTCGAAAAATCCAGAAATACGTATCTTGTTATTTGTTTTGAGGAGTATTTTTACAAAGTTTCGAATCGATACACCCAAAAATGAAGGTTTTCCATACAAACTTCAACCCCCACTTTCACCCCCTTGGAGGAAGATTTTTGAAAAATCCTAGAACTAATATCTCATAGTTTGTTTTCAGAAGCATTTGTACCAAGTTTCAAGTTGATGGACGCAAAAAATAAACTTCTTCGTATCAACTTCAACCCCTACTTTCATACGTTTAGGGGATGATTTTCGAAAAATCCAAAAATATGTGTCTCATAATTTATTTCTAAGAGTATTTATGTAAAGTTTGAAGTTGATAGACGTAAAAAACAACACGTCTCCATACAAACTCCACTCCCCTGTTTCACCCCCTTAGGGGATGGTTTTTGAAAAATCCGGAAATATGTGTCTTGTTGTTTGTTTTGAGGAGTATTTTTACAAAGTTTCGAATTGATACACTTAAAAATGAAGGTTTTCCATACAAACTTCATCCCCTACTTTCACCCCCTTGGGGGATGATTTTCAAAAAATCCTAGAACTAATATTTCATAGTGTGTTTTGAAGAGTATTTGTGCCAAGTTTAAAGTTGATAAACGCAGAAATCACACTATCCCATACAAATTTCAACCCCCTCTTTCACCCCCTTAAGGGTTAAATTTCGTAAAATCCTTTCTTAGCGAGCATCTACACTATAAACGTAACCTACACACAAAATTTCATGTTTCTATGTTCAGCGGTTTGGGCTGGGCCTTGATTTTTAGATTTAGCTTCTCCTTTTATATATATAGATACATATAGAGTAGGTATAAACCCCTGGATACACAAGCAAAAATCATGTTTGCGCACACAAATGTTACCCCAGACGGGAATTGAACCTGCGACCTCTCACTTAGAAAGCAGGGTCATTTCAGTACCAACAGCTGAGTCAACAGGCCCGTCCAAAAAACCTTAATTAATAAACAATTACTCTTAAAATCAGGTGTGTTCCATAGGAGTAGGGAGATAACATTCCGATTTCCATTCACAACTTAGACCATACAATTTTGTCAGTCGTGTATATTGTAACTTGAGTGCGTAATTGAATCAAATTCAAAATGGACAAGCGAACGAGCACTCTTCTTTAAGTTAGTCCCGATTTCGAGAACCTTTATTGATAAAGGTCCAATAAGACTCACTTATTGAGTTTCCGTGTAGGCTTGTATTACACAGATACATTGAATTAATTTAGAATTTCAAAGTAGACTTTTGGTATTGCATTACCTTTATTTACGTCGTTGTTTTGACCCAAGAGTTGAATTTTCGGTATTGTAAACCAGTAGATTGAATTTATCCGTTCCCATGGGAAGTTTGCCTTAAATCTAAAAGCTACATAGATTTAAATTATTCGCTTGATAGGTCCAGCAATGAAGATTGTCCGTGGATAGATCAGTCAGTCAGTCAGTTCCTTCTTTTATATCAATATAATATTGAAGATAACTTTTAACCTTAAAAAGTTTCCCAGAAAGTCTGCAAATATTTGATAACGGAGGTCAAATGCGAGACTTGCTAATTGATGTATTGTCTAGGCAGTTTTTTGGTTGAATTCGTGTGAAAATGATAAGCTTAATAATAACATTGGAAAACTACTATACTGATATGAATTGCCTAGGTACATTGCTTTTTTGAATCATTGACTCCGAAGTCTCAAACCCAAATAGAAGAACTGGACCTCAAATATTCTTCGGTTTTCATTATTTCCTAGCACTTCGTTTTAAATACTTTGACTGCTTTGTTTATAAGTAGGTATGTTTAGATGTTTTCCTAGAAGTAATAGGTTCCACGGTAAGTGGTCACAGCGGTGTATTGGATGACTGTTTATGGGCTTTTTAATCCCCTGTTTATGTCCTCGTGATGCTTAAAGCGACAAAGTTAATTCTGGAACTACGCTGTCGTAAATTTTATGGTCCTCGTCTTAGAGTGGTTAATATAGTAATAGTTAATATGGTAATATATAAACTATTGGCCACCCGCAAGTTTTTCTGCTTTTTGTTTCTTGTGTTTTGTCATTAGGATTTAGCATGGTGATAAACCTGAGTCACAAGCTTAACCTAACCTCACTATCGAGCTTTTTGGCGGGAATCCGAAGAGGGACGTCATGCTTTTGGTATAATTTTCCTTTTGCTGTATATTTCGGGTTTTGACACATATTAGTGATAGTATAATATGTGGCAAGTGTCCGTGAAAGTGTGCAGTGATAGGAAATTCGATAAAATGCGAGGTATTGACACTCTTGGATTGCCTCAAGAAGTCACAACGAAGTCTTCAGTAAAAGTGCTATCATTTTACTGTTGATAAGCAAGGGAGGGATGTTGAAAGTGTTGAAGACACTGAATTTTTGTAAACTAAAGACTTGAAAACTAAATTACTTGACATTGGCAAAATGCTGGATGCGGTGCCAGTATATAAAAAAACCTTAACTGCCTCCCAATCCGCGGGCTCGCGTGCTATGTTATAGGTATTATGGCCCATACTTCTGTATGTATGAGGAAAAACCCTTAGCTCAGCAGTGGGCTGTTACAAATGTTTGCCCCAGCGGGGAGAAGGCAGGGTCACTACCAACTGAATCAACAGGCCCGTAATTTTTTTTTATTGATTGTTTGATTTGCTTCGTAATTATGATAAGTCTTATCTAAATCTGAACTCTTCAGATTTTTAGCTGTTTGTGGTGACAGGTTGTTTAGTCTGGCTGACTGAAGAGTAAATTATTTGCTTCTCAGACTGATAATTAAAAAGTTAATACCCACCCACATTTCATGTCATTTTAATATGCTACGGTTCTGTCGTATTTTGTGTTCTTCTAAACAAGTTACATCAACTATACGACTGTAGTCATTGACCTTATTCAGTGCGGTCACTCGTAAACCGTTTATTGTTACATTTTAAAGCAATTTCCTTTTACTAACGTCCACAGGTCATATTTCCAATTTTATGTTGTAACGGTTGTTATACATATGTCTTCCAAAGTAGGTTTGTTTATAAAATTTTTGGAACATTTTTATCGGCTTTTATTCTGTTTATGACACGCAGCGTAACGTTACGTCTTATTACATATAACATTTTCAAGAAGTGTTTTACTTGAAGTATTTTTTTATTACCAACAATATCTCTCGAGTCTCGGAGAATTCCCACATCATCAATATTATCAATAACACTTATCAAGTCAAAGATTCTATCAGAGTGTTCAATAAATCCTTTAACTCAATCATCGCCAACCACTCTCAATTTTAGCTGCCATCATCTGACAGTTATCGCTCACTCGTAAGTTGCTCAAACCAGTTAGTAGCTTAGCCACTGATATCAGTCTCGTTGGTACAGGTTAGATAATTTGCCTTGCAGTTTTTATCTTTTCAAGTATTTATGTTTTCATTAGCATATGGCTTATAATGAGATTTATTGCTTACTCGATTACTTGTTCGTTAAACTACTTTTGGTAGAAGTGATGGTTATAAAGTTATAATATCATTGATTGATGAGATGACATTGTTCTTTATATAATTAACTTTCAGGTTTATCAGAACCCTATTGTAGTGATTATATATTACCTAAGATTTTTTTAAATGCTATTTGTATTAAATCTACAATTACGATTTTTCGTAATCAGATACTTATATTACATCGAAAATTGCTACATTTTCTAAATAAAATGTACGACCGGAATACGATATCGATGACAGCAGAATACATTTCTGTTTAAACCGTGACAGCGTTCTTATTATTTCATCGAACATAATTTATTATGGTCCAGTGTTCCTTCCTTACAATACCATCAATTACACGCCAATATCCATTGTTAGTTCTTCTGTCTCTTTTCCTCCAATTCCAGTTTTGACAGTTGCCCCAGCTTAATGTTCCATTTTAATTAAAAGTTATGACGCATCACTGTTGCCCGGTGCCATACAAAATAATTCCTTGATTTGTTCACGTTTACCCCTCGGATCGATGTCCATTTTATCCGGATCTGTTATTTTATTAAGTTCCTTAGGGTCACATAGATCTTGCTTTTATGGTTGACCGTTGTTAACAATAAAGTCTATTGAATGAATACCAAGCCTGCTTCCGTCTCTTTCTGTCCTTTGTGCGCGAGTGTCACGGGATTAGTAGTCTAAAGGTAAAATTGTCTCTTTTTCTGCGTCGGTAAATTTTCAAATAGAAATGTAGATTGTCAGCGTTAAAAAAAGTATTGTTTGCGGGATGTACCTGTATTGCGATTACTTTTTTACAGACGGCAAAGAGCGGCTTTTTACCTGGTTGCACAAAAGCGAGTTAGTTTTTGTGACACAGCTTTGAAACTATCGAAAAAAAATCTAATTCTACTAAACCAAGTTTGTCCTTATTTGAGTTTTGCAATTAAATACCCCTTTTTTGTGGTAACATTTGGATGTTACAGTATTGTCTAAAAAATGCCTTTAAAATTACTTAAGTATCAGACTTTATGTAGTCTGTTATTTTATACTTCCATACAAAAAACTGAAGAACGTCTTTACAAAAACCTTGATATTCGATATCATTAAAGTGAAATAAGTGTAAAACAAAGCACCCTACAGCTGCATCGCTGTTGATTGAGTGATTGTGGATGCTGAGCCTTTATTAATCACAATTGGTCGTGATTATATAGCCCAATGGGAAAATGTCAGTCCGGAGAAGCTTCGATTAAATAAACACTCCAATATAAATAAAGAGATCGTTAAAAGTTTAAAGGTACATTTGTGGATACATTTGTCTGAATGAGAGAATAGTTTGTTTGAGTTGTGTACTCTTAGTAGTATGATTCTCAAAATATTTAAATCTTACAAAAACTAACCCTTATAAGACATCTCTCGTCTTATAAGACTCATAGATCTGATTATAATAGTCTTAAATAGAAAGCATTTAACTCTTAATATCTACTTAAAGAATGTAAAATACGTATTGTCGGTTTATTTCTCATACATCATATAAAGGCCTACATTCTCCTCAACAATTTCCCTACTGTACAATAGATAGTTTAATGAGCCTAGTAATCACTGCTGCCTTTCCAACCGTGTTAAGTGTCATTGGTTGACACTAAGACGTTAATTGTGTGTGACTAGTGACAAGATATTGTAATACAACACCGACACTGGGTACTGTAATGTATAATGCAAATAACGAGTAGATTAGATAGATAAGGGACAATGTAGCTGTGATTATATGCCGCAATTTTGAAAATGATATCAAATTAACCGTATGCATAGGATTTGGAAAAATTTCAAACTTCTTTGAATACACACTTTCATCTTCTATTAAACGCCCTAAGTAAGGGATTAATTTTCAATTACCTTGTCTTTACATTACGTCAGCAACTCTTTTCTTAAAAGTCATGCTTCTAAATCCACCGGTTTGGGTAGAGCATTTTATTCAGTGATTGTTAGAGTTTTATTTTACCTGAGAGTTTTTGTTTTATAAATGCTGGGATTACGAATATTTGTATTTTGTAAAATAACTTCTCAAAATCGTTCTAATAATAATTCTTTTTTTTTATGTCAGAATAATCACATATTTACAGACGTAGATCAAATGTGGTCGATGTGAACAAAACTATAGCTGACCATGAAACTTTAAACTCATAAAAAAACCTTAGGTCTCATAAGTGAGCAAAGGGAATTGCCAAAAGTGCCAAGAAAGCAAGAGTCAAGTAATTCACCGTGAAGTGATTACAAGTGTCACAAGAGCAAGAGCAAGCAGGACCACAAATGGTCGATGACAATTCTAACATTGACACAACACTAAGCGTCCCGCCAGCTGCAACTTGGCAAACAGTCCAACTTTCAACAACACGTTGACAGATTTATTTACCGTACAATTTGCTTAATGTCCCTTTATTCTAACTAGACCGCCCGCTACTTGCCAGCGTCGAATGAGGGCATGTACACACCACAGACGCAAAATAAAGTCACTACCGAAATGCATAAACCTGAATTACGATATCTAAGTTCCTGTAAGTTCCGAAATCATCAGCAAGCAGCTCGCCGGGCGAATGATACTTTATTTTCAAGCATTCCATTCCCAAAAAGCATTTAAATTTCAAAAGCTATACCTATTCAATATTTGTATTTCATCATCAATAATGTAGGTTGTATGAGATCATGTTATTGTGCAAAAAACTACTCCCACATCCTTAACCTTATAGTTATCAAGTATATTAAAAGAAATGGTACATTTAGATTGCGGATTGCGCAAACGGCGAGCTGACGGCGTTTTCTCTCGACTCACTTTGTTTTCCATTCAGGCACGTTTCTACTAAATTTATTGTTATGTAAATAGCGATAGTGTGAACATGTGGTAACTAAAAATATGTAGTTTCCGTTATCACGAGCAGGACGGTAAAATAACGTTCTTGTTTTCAATACCTAAGATATGCAGCTTGTTATATCTTTGGATAAACCTTTGTACGGCCTTCATTCGCGTAGACTGCCAATATTTTTATGACTAAGACCTTTCTGTAACCTTTATATTTTGCAGATACGTTTGTGTGGCAAGTTGCTTTCACTTTTGGCCAGCTTTATCTTTTTGGATTTAGAATAGGCTTTTGACAAAGAAAATGCAAAAATTTACCAGATCATCAGTTTCAACTTTCCACCGCTTCTGATACACTTAGTCTTGAAGAAAAGCAGATAACACAAACCATAATTATATCTGATTAGGTTTCATTAGTATTATCATGATTTTTCTTCATGTCTCAATTAACTGTAATGTCCGGTCAAATCAGTCCATCATCAATCAATTCCGTGTGTCACGCAGTCCATTGTCTTTACTTGCGTCAGAGCTAGCACGGAAGGCTCTCTCACTTCCTTTACTTCCCATTGTAAGATCATTTCTATAAAGTCTTAAACAATATTGTACGTGCGTAGACCTTCGTAGTATTTTTTTTCCAAATCTTGAAATTAAGACACTAAAATTAGTAATAAAATAAAGTTAACCAATAGCATTTTAAAGTCATCATGAAGCTCAACTTTTTATGCCATAGATGCTACTTCGAAGTCGACAAAATATCAACTGCTAATTTTGGTTGTCGTTGCAATGTTTATATTAGATTTAAAATTTCATAAGCCGTATAGGTAAAATATTTCAGTTCATTTTATTATATCTCAGAATACTGTATTCAGGATCCTGCTGTTGTTACTACTTTCTACTTTTGCTATGCCGGTCCCATATTACACAGAAGTGGCGTGTTATGTAACCTTTCTATATGCAGCTAAATCAAGGTACATATTGATAATGGTAAGTACACACTCGAGAATTGAATTGCAAATCTGTTTAATTGACCATAACTGATGTAGTGTTGTCTCACTTAACTCAAGTGTCTTCACCAATCACAATTAGCCAATGTCATGTCAAACAAATTATTATTATACCTGAAAGAGCCGAGGTGGAATGCTCCTCCGTCGTGAAGAGGGAAGATCTTCTGCCAGGCGAGGTGATCGTGCCTGGGGACCGCGGTCCAACGATTGATGTTGGACAGTTGTATTTATACAAACTCATTAGAAAACTTCGATAGCGTGGTTTAGAACTCGGCCGTCTATTGGCGCGTTCTATGTAGTGTCGCTACATACCTTTATGCTACCTAAAAACTTGACCACGTCCTATCTTTTTCATTTATATATTACATTATATAACTATGTTTCAAAATTCCTTTACAAGAAAATAAATCAAATTTCAAATCACGTAGAAGTCAGTAGTTACTCGTTATTGAAAACTTCCTGGAATCGAATACCGTTTATTAGAACAATAGGGAATAAGCTTCTGGAATTTATAAAAGGTCAAGATATTAATTACGCAATTAAGCTTTGAATTTTGGGTAGCATACAAGATCTATAGAAATAACTGAATCAGAATTGTATAAATATAAGTCGAATTATATTTGCAATAGCATCTACGTAGGTAGAATCCATCTCATCGGTTTCTGTAATTGCGTCTATGTTCCCACAGGCAAGTCAGGAACCAGTTTCAGAGCTGTCTACCTCAATGCGGCTTAAGGCAACACGTTGCAGAATTACGGGCCGAATCATAAATGCCACAATATTTTCACAGTCCGCTGCGCCCGTCCGCAAATGAGTTTCGCTTGGGTTTTTATCTTTTTGCTCTGCTCGTGGTTGTGGTAATTTGCTTGAGTCTATCTTTTTAATAAATAAATTGAGAGTGAATTATGAATCAATTAGTAGGGTAACAAATTTAGTTTTTCTTTTAATACTCGTACAGTAATCGTTAATATCTCTAGTGGAAAAACAGTGTTGTACATACAAATTTGTTTTATTGATACTTCTTCACTTTATCGGATTCCCATAGTTTTGGCCTCAACACATTTGCGTTTTCCTTATGAGTTTCCTGCTTATCAAGGAATGTGATCTAACTTATATTACCTACTATAGTATGGATAATTCTATAGCCTTTATTTCCTAGTACTTGTAAATGTACGCCCTGTCGGTTGGCAAAGCTAATTTTATTGGACACAATAGGCCCCGCGTCATGTTCGTAGCCTGCATTAATCTTTTCCTTTTGATAGGTTAAGCTTCATCAAATCTGTCCTTTACGTCTCCAGTTATTAAGGATGATTATTCCGCAACACTGACCCTGCGTTATCTCTTGTAAATTTCATCACAGTCCGGCACGCGTTCAATAATATCTGATAGAATCTGAACAACATTCAAGCTATCTAACGTCTAGGATTTTCTACGGTGAACCTAGGAGAATCAATTTATGGTGGCTTCGTGGAATTTAAGATGTCTCGAAATGATTCGGTCTAGAACGAGATTTAAAACGGTGATACGGTGGCTATCAGCACATCTTTTAGTTGTAAAAGCGAAAAGTGTAAGAACAAATATAGGATTTGTAACATTAAGGTAGATTGAGATGAAGTTGAAGACCTGTGATTTGCTTTTTCAATTAAATTCTACGTCAAAACTAAACATGTAGTGTCAATAAATATTATATAATCGCCCATAAATCATTCAAATCTATCACGTAGATACCTAGTACTTAACATTAACTCAACATATAATAGCCATGCAATTACGGGTAATGTTATTGATAGTCAAATATCTAATCGTTATATGTTCTAAATACACATCCACACTAATTTATAATTAATTTACAAAATGCGGAGGTGACTCTGTCTCTCTGTTAAGTATTTCACTATTTGACGGCTCCGCTGAACCAATCCTGATTAAATTTGACAGGGAGATAGCTTGCATTTTTTCGTTGCGTTCAAGGTAAGGCATAAGGCTTCATAATTTAAACAATCATCACAACAATACGCATCTTTTCTTAAGTCGCAAAAGAAAGAAAAAAAATTTTGTTTGAAAAACCAGATTTGTCAAATTACATAGTTTATGGGTATACCGATGAAAAGTACTTTTTAAAACCATACTTTTCAACTGACTTCAAAAAGGAGGAGGTTCTCAATTCGACTGTTTTTTTTTTATATTTGTTACCTCAGAACTTTTGACTAGGTGAACCAATTTGGATTATTCTTTTTTTATATGAAAGCTGGTGCTTCCCGTGTGGTGCTGCATCCCGCTGTGTGCATTTTAATTTGGTCCAGCAGACGTATTCACAGACTCGATACCGTTTCCGTTCGATTCGCGTCGAATCTATCGACATCGGAAACGAATCTATCGAGATAGGCTGATGTTGGTATCGAAAACTAATGGCACATATTATTATGACAGTTGGTGTCACATATTACATTAGTTTTCGATACCAACATCAGCCCATCTCGATAGATTCGTTTCCGATGTCGATAGATTCGACTCGAATCGAACGGAAACGGTATCGAGTCTCTGTGAATACGTCTGCAGTTCTTTCTGTTTAACTCTATAAAGTTCTATGTAATAGCAACATTCATAAACAATGCGGTTTAAATTATCTGCAACATCTCTGAGTAAATATTTAAAGGCGAAAAACTCGCTGTCCTTCTTTTACTTTGTTTTTATTTAAAACAAAGCCTCTTATCTTTCTGATCGACGTCCTTACCGATAAATGGTCGATCATTACTGTTCGTTTCTTGTTTATATTCAATCCTCGTCCGTGCGAGTCGTGAGCAGTGTCCAATAAACAATGCCAGTGTTGAATTTTAATTTATTTTTTCCGATTACTGACAGCGTTTTGCTTCAAAGCAATGTGGGTGTCTTGGACCCAACACAAACTCGACTTCTGACTTTTGTAACCCATTTATTTTATAATGTTTGTTACTCAATCATGCCTTGGACAAAGCTATTGGAGGTACTAGTAACTTTGTAGATACATGAATTGAATAGATCGACGGTGAAGTGCGTAAAATTATGTTTTTAATATATCTCGTAATAATTCAGCATAGAATTTTGGAATTTGTAATAAAAATTCTTCCTTCACTTGCCAAATTTTATATCTCTATTTTATATCACCGGAAAATTTTTGCGAATCTGACTTTCTGCGAAACGCGAATGGTCAGATAAGCAGAATGTCAGAATTCCGACATTTAGCGAATCCGTCATTTTGCGTATCTGACATTTTGCGATGGTTCCATTTTAAAGATCAGTCAGTGAGTGAAGCTTTCAGTGTAAAGGTAGTTTTCCTAGTATTGGAATTTCATTTCAACTTAAGCCATTTCTAAGGAGAATTCTTTTAGCCATCAACAGCCAGACCGACAACAAACAAAATGATACTACAACAGTTCCGTTTTTCCAATATGAGCTATGTAACCGTAAAAAACAGTACAAACTGTGGTAATAACACGTGACCACCAGAAAAGAAACAACTCCAAATAATAACTGGCAATTTTTCACGTAAATTGCAACCGCAACTTCGATACCGTAATTTATTCACCGGCAACCTGACAAGTGGATAATGATAAAATTGTCAGCGGCAGTATCTGCGGAAAGCGAAAGTGTGATCGGGCTACCTCGCATAAACTATCGATAATGTTGGACATTACCATTTTCACAACTCCATCGGCTGTACTGGGGAATATTTGCATGAGACGTGCGAAGGCATTAATGCTGTGCATAAAAAACATAGAACTCTAAAGAGTAAAAAAACTGAATTCAACTTATATGGTTTTCTCATGGATGCCATTGTCAGAACTATACCACATTAAAATGGGATCACACAGGACAACCAGCTTACAAATAAAAAAAGAATCATCAAAATCGGTTCACCCAGTCGAAAGTTCTGAGGTAACAAACATAAAAAAAACATACAGTCGAATTGATAATCTCTTCCTTTTTTTGAAGTCGGTTGAAAACAAGGTCTCTACTTGAAGGACTTGAATAAATAACGCCCAGGAGAAAAACAATTCAAGGACATTCAAGTACTAATTACATAACCGAGGGCTACTGCACTAGATAGAAATTAAAGTTGTAACATAATTTTAAGTCCTGTAAGCTACTGTAAAAAAAAGGATTTATGCAAATGTAGAAACGAGGAATAGTAAAGGTTAGACGGGCCAATGTTATCTCAGTTATGAGGTCGATCCCCCGGGGCCAACATTTGTTTTAGGGAATATATTTGTAGGTTTGGTGTTTAGGTGTCCATTTGTACAATAGAAGAAGGTTACGGGTATACAACTACCCGTAATGTAGGCTCTACTTAGTTTAGGACTAAGCTTAGTTCCAGTTTAGTCTAATATAGCAATTTTTTTTAATGGCTCCCATGTCTGACAAGGACCAATTCGTGAAATGCCTTGTTAGTAAAAGTATTAATTCTTTTAATAAAAAAATATTTCATAAAATTCCTCATTTGACAAAGGGATAATACCTTTAAATAGATTTTTCCTAACATGTCTAAATTTTTGAAGACTTTCTTTATTATCAAACTTTTCAATACTCTTTGACGAGGCTCACGCCCCCAGCGTCGATCGGCGAACAGCCTCCCATAATCACTGAATTACTCAGCTTTAGTATGCGAAACTCGAAAAATAAATACTTTACCTGATAATACCTTTAAATAGATTTTTCCTAACATGTCTAAATTTTTGAAGACTTTCTTTATTATCAAACTTTTCAATACTCTTTGACGAGGCTCACGCCCCCAGCGTCGATCGGCGAACAGCCTCCCATAATCACTGAATTACTCAGCTTTAGTATGCGAAACTCGAAAAATAAATACTTTACCTGTTTATGAGTGCAACAGATCGTTAAGACCAGCAATTTCGTGAACCAGCCTCGATTGAGGTACGATTAAAAGCAAAAAAGGAACATTTTGAGGCTGTTCCACAGTTACGCGATTATTTACCGTAAAGGGATGCTATGATTTTAAAGGCAATGAGTTAGCTATACTCTAAAACTATCTTCGACATTATAATAGATGAAACTGTGTGGCGGATTACTTTTCTCAACGCACAGCTGAAACCGTTGGGTCTAGAAGCGTGAAATTTTGCACAAAGGTTTCTTAAATGACGTAAGTGAGCACTAAGAAAGATTTTTTGTAATTCCCTCTTGGACAGGACTAAATAGGCCACGCCGCTGGGATCCGGCAGTTACACTCTAATCTATTCATACTATTCATAATGTAGATAATCCACGTTTGCTTCAATTTGCCTGTGATTTCGGTAACTCGGAAAGCTTAAATGTAAGTACCTAATTTAAAAATTATATGTACACTTTACACCTTATTCAGGGCCTTATGTATTAAGTTTCTGGAAGTTTCACCAGTTTTGTCGTCACCCAACACAGTGGCATTTAAAAAAATCAAACTTTTATTCAAATTTTACTGAATTTCAATTGCGCTTTTCTGTGTAAACTCCTTAAAATAATTATCAGCTATTCAGCCCACAGCTCCAATATAACCAGTTGTCGAAGGGCGCCACCACATGATTGGATGATTGACGTGGCAATATCAAGCAAAAAATATGCTATCGAGTATAATAGCAAATAACATGTTATCGGCATTGTAAACAAAATTTTAATTTCTAATTAACACAACCCGTTGATCTTCTAAACCGGGCAAACTTGTAAAACCTGATTGTTGTATTAATTTAAAGATTTGTGATCATGGTCACTTGTTATCCTCAATAACTGGACATTTAGTGGTAATTTTTAAAGATGCCGCGAATAGTGAATTGGCCGAATACCGAATACCGAATATTCGGCAACGCTGTCGGCCGAAGCGCCGAATATTCGGCGCGAAGTACATGCTTGGTGGGGGCGCGTTAGCTGGAATAAGACAAGTCACAACCTGTTTTTCTCGTTGCGTTCGTGCGGCAGGCGACGGCCGACGACGGCGCGTTTGTATTTGTTTAAATTGCGAGTAAATCTAGCGGTTATTTTCTGAGGCTGGTAACGTTTACGATGAAAAGCGCAATCGTTTGCTCCCAAAAAATGCTGAAAAGCTCGTTTTTATCCATCACAACTTACCACTGATTAATTTTAACTACTAAAATGTTGTAATTTGGAAATAAATACATAATTTTGAGTAAAATAACGTGTCATTTTTTACATGATTTGCTAATACCGAATAGCAAAAAAGTGCCCGAATAGGCCGAATACCGAATAGTTGCCGAATATTCGTGGCATCTCTAGTAATTTTGAATAATTTGACATTTTGACGATGTTTTTATCCGACTCCAGGAGAACGAGGGCAATGTTCAAAGACATTTAAAGAAAAAGTTTCTCTCTCCTAGGAAAGGGAATGATGTTCTTACAACCTCTTTGGTAATGTTTTTTGGGTGCATGTATATAAATAAAAACTCTCGTCTCTAATCCCTGAGGGGTAGACAGAGGTATTCCATTTCTGGAAATACCCACGTTTCACCAGTATACATATTGTTTGGACCCCTAAACGTGATAGGTGGTGTATGTACTTTATTTAATGTTGGTATCCATATTGTGTTGTTTTTGGTGTACAATAAATAGTTATTGTATTGTATGTAGTTTATCTGATCTGATAGTGAAGCGTAGGTAATAGAACACCTCTATGGCTACTCGTAATAGTTAATTGAAGATTTGATCTGTTTCGACAAATGCCAGCCAGACGTACAAAAGCGTATTTCTTAGTTTCATAAAATATAATTATTTTATTGAAAACGAAAGAGCAAAAACCGATAACCATTCCTGTTTCCAACCGCACTTTTTAAACGAGAGCCCGAAGCTAACCGGCCGTCAGTCAAACATTTCAGTTTGAGCTCCAAATTAATCGTCTGACGATTTACGGCGTCGCGAACCAGTTTAATATTGTTATGGATAATTGGACCCTCTTATGGT
Source organism: Ethmia dodecea (assembly GCA_963855545.1). Taxonomy (NCBI): domain Eukaryota; kingdom Metazoa; phylum Arthropoda; class Insecta; order Lepidoptera; family Depressariidae; genus Ethmia; species Ethmia dodecea. The sequence goes on along the minus strand of OY979456.1, from coordinate 11,373,251 downwards.
CATCCATCATGGTTTTGTGCTTTTGCATATTATTAAAAACCACTGGTGTTGTTTCCATAAAGAGAGTTTTACATATTTATGGTCTTGATAAGTGTTCCATTGATTTTATGGGCCTTCCAAGATTTTAATTGTATGTACACCCCGGCCGTTATAACTTGACCACTCTGAAGTTGCGCAAATGGCTGCGCAGTAACATTTTTTAGCGACCATTTGGCGGTAGGAGGGGGTTTGCGCAGGCGAAGCCTATGTTCAGAGAAGCCAAGTTAAAACGGCCGTAGTATACTGTAGCCATAAGAATTATGAATAAAATCTACTTACTATAAACGAAATATGCGCATAAAATAGGACTTAAAAAATGAACTTTTTAAATTTTTACCGTTATTGTGAGTATTTTGTAAAATTTCTTACACACAAACCTTGTCCAGACCATTACGAACACAAATTGTGAGGTTAGTTATGAATTTAGGTAGCTTCAACTATCATTAATTCTTTATCATTGTTACAGGTGTGCAAGCCTGATATCGATTGCACGCTTCCAGCGAACAAATGGCGGTATATAGAGCAGTTCAGCTGCAACAACTCTGACCCAAAGCTGCTGAAAGAGATGCGGCTTTCCTTCCCCAGTGGGCACTCCTCCTTCTCAGCGTACTCCATGATATATTTTGCTGTGAGTATACGCTACTGAATGATTTGCCTTATGGTAGCGTAAATACTAATCAAAGCAGCTCTCCTGAAAAAGTCCCATTGAACCTGCTGCTTACTGCCTTACAAACAATACTATCTCAAGGTTGGTGTCAGACAGATGGATGGTTGTAAAAACTGCAAGAACCATTTTACATCGGATGGTGATATTCATAACTACTGATCCTGATGTGATGACGACTGGAAGATGGTAGTATAGATAGGCTGTCTTCTTAACTATCCCATGGTCTTTAGCTTCCTTACTGTCAAGTCCTAACGTTCAAGTTAGTTAGCTACACAATGGATGAACCCGTAACAACTTCCAAAACTCGGTGTTAATGAATGTCATATTATTATTTGGCGGTTGCTGTGTCCATCATCAATGACGCTAGTGTGATTAAAATGATCCTGAAGACATGAATTGAAACACACGCGATCATATTAGAACTGTCTCGTACTAAAGAAAAATCTGTTAAAGAAGACCCGGAACTGAGTATGTATATAAGCCGTTTGATGGATGTGAATGAAGTGCGAGACTTGTTTGTCGGGTTTGTAGTAAGTGGCGACTATTTCCCAAGTATGTTACATGTCGGTGAATTTGTGTCTTAGCTAACATAAATCAAGGGAGAGGCAAAGAGTTTTCTTCCTGTACTGATGCGATGGCATCGAAGTCAGGAGTCTAGTGACGTCACAAAAACAGCAGCAAACGTAACAGATTCACAATTTAATATAGTTCTAATGGACTTCCTGCAGATGTACCTGCAGAAGCGGTTCACGTGGCGAGGCTCGAAGCTGCTGAAGCACGGTATCCAGTTCGTGCTTATCATGTTCGCCTGGTACACGGTCATGACTCGCGTCTCCGACTACAAGCACCACTGGAGTGACGTGCTGGCTGGTTTCAGCATTGGGATGCTCTACGCTATTGTTATTGTAAGTTGTTAAATCACACTATACTAGCAGATTATGAGCAGAAATGCTGAGCGAAATGAGTTTTACAAAAACTTTGTAAAAATGGTTATTTCCAAAAATGAAACGGCTCTACCAAAACCCCTGGAGATAAGGCGTGAGAGAATTTAATATACATATAGATATCCCTAGGTTTTGCTCCATAAAACATTAGTACCAAATTATCTCATACGCAAATTCGTCACAGATGCGAAGTCGGACCCATTCGTAAGTGGTCCCTATCGTATACACTCCCATTCGCAATGGTCCCAGGTCTCAATACTAATAATTAATGAGTGCTGATACTCTAAACCTGTTTACATCCTTCATCATGATCAACCTGTATCAACCTACTGATGAACTATGGGTCTTTCCTTCCAAGTATTGGCCATCATCTCCCACGCTAGCACACTGCGGATTGGAAGATGGTGTTAGGCCAGTGGCCACCTAACAGCCACAATTTTTCAAGCGACCCAAGGGTGTCTGACATAGCTTATCGACTCCCATTGTGCCAAAGAAAAATGACATTGTTGTATGTCACACGTTGCTATAACTGTGATCTATTTATCTAATTTGTTAATTTTTTTAAATGTATATTTACGCAGATAGTTAACCGACCTGTACGTTCACGTTTTTGGTTTGCAATCTAGAACCTTGCCTTTAGCTTTTAATCTGTTAATATAATTTACTGATAACAATCAGTTAACAAACTGATGTGTACGTCGTTGAAATAAATAAACGTCCTTAACAAAGTCATTTCCCCTTCCAGTTCACGTTCGTCTCGGACCTGCGCAAGACGTCGCGAACGAGGCACTCGAACGACGCAGAGTTGCACGTGACCAACGGGAACTCTCGGCCCGGGACCGGCTGGAACGTCTGACAGACCTCCCCCGGCTCCCAGACCCTCAGCGATGAGGATCCCTGACCGGAACCCCCCGGGCACATATCCTGGATATCCCATGAGTACGAGTAAAGGTTTTTTATGAACTTGTGTGAAGGACGCAGTGGCGGATCCAGGGACGAGGTTAGTCCTCGAGTATTTCAAGAACAAACCGGTTTTCAGGGGGCTTGAGCCAGGGAAAATAAGAACACATACTAATTTAAATGAACTAGCGAGGTAAGAGGCAGAACTAGAGGTTCTCATTGAAGATACAGCAATTTTCTTTACTTATGTGAACGATAATTCTGGTTGAACCCGTTTAAAAGGATTCTAGAGTAATTTTGAGAAGCAAATTATTTTCTCATTGGAACATTCAAGGTTGATGTGCGGCCTTGAGTATTGCTGTTGACTCTTGTGTGGATTTATTCATAAAGTCCTAAGGTTATTTAAGTATGCAGTGTTAAATAGGCTGTAAATTTATGCAATTCACATCCTAGTACTGATTTTATTTATGGAGTGGATCAAGTTTTATTAAAATCGCTATAATACCTGCTGTTTAGTTAATTTACGTCTTGTAGATGTGCTTATTACACTCTTTCTCGCGATTTTGGTGGTGATATATGAAAGTCGATTCATTTCGTGTATAAAGTCCGTACGACATGGATGTGGAATCAATGAAATTTTACCCAGTATAAGTATGTGCAACAAAACTAAGGTTGGTGTTTAGAAATGGAAAAGGATGTTTTGCATGAAATATAAAAAGTTAGAACGATTTTGCTATTTTGGTCGATTTTTAAGAGAAAGTTTACATTTTAAATTATAAATGCACAATACTTTTTGTAGTATTAGGTACTAGACCTTAAAGCTGCGAACATTACATTATAATAATAAGAATATTATTTAAAGCACCCTTTAATGTACTATTTTATAAAGGCGGCTGGAATTGCAGATTCCGTATTTTTTATTGAATATCGACAACATCTCTTAGATATATTGGTAAATAGCATCTTAAGGCAATCTATAGTCTCATAGAAGAGCCTATATCAAACAATGAGCTATGTCTAAAGGCAATTGTGATGATTATGGTATTCAATTTGTCATCAATTCTTCACCTTTTGCTTTAAATTATGATAGTTGTTGTAATGATTGTCAGGAGGTTAGCATTAAATATATAGATAAAGTAAACATAGTACAATTTGAATCTTGCTAACACGCAGCTTTTATTCATATTCGTATTTTTTTACATTTCGTAAATTTTCAAGTCATTTCTAAAGGACTGATTTAACTTTTACATTTTAACTTTGTATGTACGTCGATTAGATATAAATACAATCTATTATTTATGGCCAATCGACGTACTTAATATATTTTTTATTTGTTTAGCTTTACTACTTAAATGCAATTTTTACTTTTCTTTAACGTTTAGTCTTCTTTATTTAATACATGTTTATTTATTTATGTCCTTTGCACTTTGAAAAGTACAATTTATATTAAGGCCCTTTTATTTACAGCTCATTACTTGTCTTATACATTTACATTTTTTATACAAAAAAAGAAACATCGCCGCTCATTTATTTATTCATTAGAAATAGCGTTCTCGCCCTCTGTAAGAGTCCGAGATGTATTTTATTCTGTGATATAGAGTGGTAAAAATATTACAGCTGCAGTATAGTTTTTTCTTTTAAAAATATAGTTAAAATAAATATATTTAGGTTATTTTTAATATACGGTATATAGGTGCTAGTTAAGGAATTGCGTTTCTATATTATGTACATACAATTTTATCACGTTTGACAGACTGTAAAAAAAATGTGTAAAAAATTTGTTAAGTGTAAAAAACTAAATGATGATTCGTGAAAACGTAAGGTTATTAGCGTAAACTTGAACTGCCTTTTAGATTATAGTTACGGCAGGTACTACATATATTATATTTATATTATATAATGGTTAAAAACTGTTAAAGCATAATAATAAATAGTTCTAAATTTTGTGTTTCGTTTTTATTACCGCCTTTTATGCTTATGAACTGTTAATAAACGCGAAAGCTTGTGTAAGTAGGTATGGATGTTTGTTCCTCTTCCACGCAAAAACTACGGAACGGATTTTGATGAAACTTTACAGTTATATTGCTTATACATCAGAATAACACATAGGGTATATGTTATCCCCGTATTCTCACGGGAACAGGAACTACCATAGCGTATCATATAATGAACATGTTCTTCATGAATTACACCCCTTATCTTTCTCTTCTTTTCTTACACCCCTTAATTTTACGTGATTTAGAGAGGACAGCATCGCTCGCCCTTTTACATGATTGCACCAAAACGAGGATAATGTTTTGTTTGTTAAGTAGATTTTAATAATTGTTAGATTTGTATTTAAAAAACTCGTTCCTGGCATGTAGTACATGCCAGGATTCGAACCCGAGCCTCGCGAATGAGTAGCGGGCTCTTTAACCTCTGGACTATCACCGCTCTATTTTTAAATTTGTCTTGACGGTTTGTCTTAGTGTTACTGGGTACGTCCCAAATAAACAATATGGCGGACGTAAACTTTTTTTTAAATGTTTTTTGGGACACAATTCACATACGGTTATTTCGGCCCAAACTAGGCAGAGCCTGTAAACAACTGATAAACATACTTAACTAAATATTAAACGACCAGACACGAAGCTAACAGACATGTTTAGGTATGTACACAAATGTTGGCCCCGAGCGGGAATCGAACCCGCGACCTCCGACTCCGAAGACTCACTACTAGGGTTCATTCCCGGGAATTCTCGAGCCGAGAATTCCCGGGAAATCGCTGGTCTTTGTTCCCGGGAAATCAAGCTCGAGAAAAGTCGAGAACTCGAGAAATCATGTACCCATATAGAAATTAAATCGTCGTTTGTTGTGTTGGGTGTTTGATCTTGCTGCAAGCGCTCTGATTTCGTTTTTACACGTGTTTCGACTTTAGCCAAGTATAGTTTACGTAGTGAGTGTTTCACAGATTACGTGATAAATTGAAACCAAACAGGTAAGTCTTTTCATTTTTATTGACATATCAAGGCTTTATTATTCATATTATTTTTGTCAATAATATAATTTATAATATGATCTTAAATTTTGCTAGGTAGGTACGAGTAAGTACCTATCTGTCCTTATTATTATTTTTTAGTCAAACTTTAATACATATATTTTTTTTGTTTTATAGAAGCTGTTTTTGTTTACAAGTTTTAAGTAGATTTTTTTCTAAATAACCTGCCAAAAATGGAGCTGTGACTGTAATTTAATTATAAGTTAAGATATTAACGTTTTCTTTCACGTAGATTTTTTGTTAACTTTAATATAAGCTACTTTTGTTTATAAGTTCTAAATAACCAGCCAAAAATTGTGCTGTCATTATGGTTATGAGTGAATAATAATATTTCTGTATTTAAAAAAAAACTTATTTAGCTTATTCATAAGATTAATGTTTTTAAATATAATCAATAAAAATTTTATAATTAAATTGATACTTTTATTTGAGAGGAAAACCAATGAATTTGTTGACGTCATTGGAACCAAATAACATGAGAAAACGTAAGTAAATGTAAATTTCTCGACAACCCGAGAAGCCCCGAGAAATTAGCCTCGAGAATTCTCGAGACCCGAGAAATTGAAAAGCTCGAGAAATCATGAACCCTACTCACTACCAATTACTGAGACAATAAGCCCGTCATACTTATATTATATTATATGTAATATAAGTTTAACATAATGCTTTCAGTGGAATAGATTTTATACCCAACTAGCGACCCGCCCCGGCTTCGCACGGGTGCAATGCTGAATTTTCTTTGCTATAAACCATCCCTGGACCCACTCGAACCAACACAAAAAGTTTCATCGAAATCGGTCCGGCCGTTCTCGAGTTAAATCGTCAGGAAGGAAAACCCGACTTATTTTTATATAGTAGATAAATGTGATTATTGACACAATAACAAAAGAGCATACTACTTTCAGCAAAATTGGGTCAGTACGGCCGGAGTCCAGCCTGTTAAAATACATTTAATGGAACAGCAACAATGAAACAACAAAAAACAACAGTCACGATGAAAGCAACAGAATTAAAAAAAACTGATTCACATTTTTTTTAACTATACTTAACGTCCCTACTAAAACTTAAAATTTTAAGCAACTATTCTTCCAAATGTGTCAGGCGGAAGCTTCGATAGTACAATAATTTAATCTCTCACCTATTTCCCAGGCAGAGATGAATGTAGTGCCACCTATCCACGAAACTAATGATTACAGGTTCAAGACAAACCGCACTAATGTTTTATTTTAGTAGTTCGGGGAACTAAGCACAGATGGCGCTGTATTCAATTATTTTATGCTTAATCGAGCATTAGTTGAACTTTCCCTTATATAACCTCAGGCCATGAAACTAAACACGGTACGTCCTGACACAAAGGCAGTTGTGTAATAATGTTGTTGTAAATAAAAAATTATTTAGTATAAATTTCTATAATTTGGTCATAGGTAGCATTTTTTTTTTCTTAGCAAAGGTGACTAATCTATCTACCCACCTCAATGACTAAATGTTTATCATTATCTTTATCATTCAACAGTGGGGCGAGCGCTTGTACGGGCTTTGTTTTAAAAAAGATAAATTTTTATCATGAACATTTGTAAGTGAAAAATGGCTGTGGACAGAATAATATGGAAAATCGTGTTCGATTTCGTCATATTGGCATGTGGTAAGTAAACAATATAATCCTACTAATATTATGTACCTACCCATATGCGAAAGTTTGTGAGGATGGATGTAGGTATGGATGGATATGTTTGTTGCTCTTTCTTGCAAAAACTAGTGAACGGATTTTGATGAAACTTTTACAGTGATATACCTAGTTTATACATCAGAATAACACATTGACTACCTACTCTTAATCCCTGACCGCAAATAGCTGTAATTATTATAACTGTATTAATATTTATATGACACTACCACTAGCTTAATATTATATTTCTACCTCTGTCTTTAGTTTTAAGTTGTAAGGGAACTCAAAAATAAAGGAAGAGTTTCGTCTTCAAGCAATGCTAGAATTAGGCCAAATTATTATTTTTTTGCTTAATAGCTAGGCAGGTAGGTACTTGCGGTAGTAAGTAATTACTCTTTACTATTTGTTTATAGGTACGTCACAACTCACAAAAATACTGTTTTTGAAAAGGTAGACCGGTACCTTAATTATAAATAGGTATGACAATGTAGTTTAATAGTAGTACCTAAGTAGGTAGGTACCGTGTGAAAAAACATATGAAATGAATTTTCATACATCCTGTCTGCTACTCGCCATCACCTAGCCAGTAGCCTGCTACTTATGAAATCTATGAAATCGCAATTCATAAATTGTACTACACCCATTTTTCATATTTCATTTAAAGTCCTACCTATCTATCAAAATTAAATGTGATTTTTCATGAGAAGTAATTAAATGGGCAGCAATTATAAAATTTGGTTAGCCACAAAAAATCAGCATTTAAATCTTTTGGTCGGCATACAAAGATTTTGTTCGCAAATAAAAAAATCTGGCAGCAATCCTTGCTCGGCAAATAATTTTGATAATGGTCAAAAATTAAATCAGAAATATGCAGCTTACAATAACATGGGTTTGCATAATAAACATTCAGTCCGCAAAATAGTTACTTGGTCCGCAAAATAACTACTTGGTCAGCAAGATTTCATGATTGAACAGCAGAGAAAACATGTCGTAAAAAATATACTCCCACTCCCACTCCACTCCACTCCCACTGGCAGTCCCACCCCCACCCCCTCTCCAACTCCCACTCCCACTCCAACTCCCAGTCCCACTCCCACTATCACTACCACTGCCATTGCCACTACCAGTTCCACTGCCACTACCACCACCACCACAACCACCACCCCCACCACTGCCACTACCACTACCACCACCACTACTACTTGTAATCGTAATAATAATCATAATCATAAAAGTTGCATAATCCAAAGTCCTTCCTAATCTTTGTAAGGAATGCGCCCATTTTGCGCATGACAAGTTTGCTGAGATTATTTTTGCTACTTTTATATGCAGCTAAAAAAAAAATTTTGGCTTCCCCTCTGAGTGCTTACCAAAATTTTATTAAACAGTAGCAGGTAATTGCAGCTCAAAAATAATTACAGCCATCCAGAATTACATAAATTGCTGATTGGTTTTGTAATGTTTGCTGGCCATGAGTTGCTGACCAATTAGCTATTTCTGCTTACAGATTATATTTTTCTACTTACAAAAATACGAATACTCTGCTAACCATTTAAATAACACCCATTTTTCATATAGGTACTTAAGTAAAAAATCATTGCTCATTTTTTAAGTAATGTCATTAAATGAAAATGATTAAAAGTAACAAACATACCCTTCTATAGTTATATTATAATACCTACCTACAATATAATTCATGCAAATATGAGTGATACGGAATGATGTTAGGTATTCTGAGTCATATTATTACCTACAGCTCTGAACAGGTCAATTGAGGACATTCACCGGCCTCTGTCTACTTTATCTCGCATCTTTTGGAGTTCATTTTCTACACTAATAATTAAGAAGAGGAGAGATTTCAATGTTTGTCTGTGGTTCCGAAACTACTGGACCGATTTTACACATTCTTTCACCAATGGAAATCAAGTAAAACTACCTAATTTTTTTAGAGTAACTTGAGCTATACAAACTTGGGTGAAATCGGTAGGAAGGTACATCATTACGCTGGATCGCGGCCCCGAGTGGTTTTGCGGCCTTTTATAGGACGTACCGCATAAATGTTGCAATAATAAGAATTCTATCTCACTCTCCCCAAGGTGTTTTGGCACTATAAAAAGTAGGATAGTTGCAGAATGTAATGCCTATTCAAATCGGTCGGTTATCCTAATTAGTGATGTTACGAATATTCGCATTCGCATTCGCTTATGCGAATCATTCGCATGATTTTTTATATTCGCATCGACATTCGCATTCGCATTAAACGATGCGAATGTTTTGCGAATGCGAATGTGTGCAGGTCGAATCGTGTCTCGCCCGCCACCGGCCCGACCGCCGCGCGTCTCTTGGCGCGACCAATGGGAAGCGTTCATTCTCGCTGATTGTTTGTGATTGCTTTATAAGTTTAGTCTGTTTTGTTTTGGTTGTCATTCAGTCATTTATTGCAATAGTTACGTAACAATATAAGATAAGATTTTTTTGGAGATTGTTTTGCAGTTTTTATGATGGCACCGGGAAAGAAAAGTGAAATTTGGAAATTTTTTACGCCTATTAATCGAGACCACGCAAAATGCAATGTTTGTGAAAAAAGTTACTCCACAATTGGGCGTACTACCTCGGCGTTGCGCACACATTTAAAGACCGTACATTCTAACGAATACGAAATGTTAATCAAGACTGAAGCGGAGGTCCAGGCTTCAAAACAGGCAACACTACAAGAAACTCCACTAAAAGAGGTTAGTAAACAATTATCTATTGAAGAAACTATAATGAAAAAGAAACAATGGGACTCCAAGCATCCGTTATCGCAAAAAATCGACTTCCGAATTAGCGAAATGATAGCATTACAAGACTTGCCATTTAATTTTGTCGAAGGCGTTGGGTTTCGAAGATTGATGCAGTTAGTCGCTCCCCAATATACTCTGAAAGGTCGTAATTTTTTTACTGAGCATACCTGTCAAGTTTTGTACGGTAAAGTTGCTGATAAAATCAAAGCTCTGTTAGCAGATTTCAAATATATATCATTCACGACTGATATATGGTCAGAGCCAAGTGCAAACGTATCACTTCTCAGCCTAACCTGTCACGGCATAACGGCCCACTTCAATCGTGTAAATATTGTTTTATAATGCGAGGAATTTGAAGGCCGACATACTGGTGAAGCTATTACAAACAAATTTGAATCAATGCTTAGTGAATGGAATATAAGTAAGGATCAAGTACATTGCATGGTGAGAGATGAGGGCTCAAATATGAAGCGTGCTATGAAATTGGCCGGATTTAATGATGTAGACTGTACAGCTCATAAGCTTCAGACAAATTTAAGGAATGGGTTAAATTCTCAAGAGTTTCTGGTGGACATGATTCAGAAATGTAAGAAGATCGCCACTCATTTCAATCATTCGACTATCGCTCAAGGCCAATTAGCCAAAATCCAACAGCGACTGAACCCAGATCAAAATACACTGACTGTTATTGGAGATTGTGCAACGAGATGGAATAGCACGTTTTACATGCTCGAAAGGTGTTTAAAACTCAAAGATGCTTTGTGCCTTTATGCTAACGATAATAATATTGCTAACATGACACCTGAAGAATGGAAATCTATGGAGTATTGCGTAAACATTCTTAAGCCGTTTGAAGAAGCTACACGCAATTTGAGCAGCTCACACACTTTAATTTCATCAGTGATTCCGATTATTTACACTTTGAAAAAAAGCCTTGATGATACACGGCTACCTAATGAGGGCGACGCTGTTGATAACATTATAATCAGCTTTATTGACGTTATTAAAAGCGAAATAAATAAGAAGTTTTGTGATTTGGAGAATGATTCCTTGTTCACAATGTCAACTTTTCTGGACCCAAGATACAAGCATAAATTTTTTAGTGATATCGTGAAAGATAAAGTCAACACCGATATTGTTGAATTGGCTGGAAGTCTGGCGAACCGGGATGCTGGTAATGACCACCCTTCAGCTTCAGATGCTAAAAGGTCGAGAAGTTTAGCAAGCAACATTGGTGAGCCTTCGACAAGTTCTGCTAAAAGTCTTTTATGCAATCTGGCAGGCATTCTAGATTCCTCAGATGAAAGCGAGGGCGCCGAAGAATCCCAATCTGCTGAAGACACTAAAACCTTTGAAATTAAGACTCAGTTGAAGGCTTATCTAAAGGAAAAACGAGCTTCTCTCGATGAAAACCCTCTGGACTGGTGGAAAACTAAATTAAAATACGATCAATTGACAGATTTGGCACGCAAATATCTAAGTGCTCCACCAGCCAGCGTTCCGAGCGAGCAATTGTTCAGTGCAGCCGGCCTTATATACGAGCCCCATAGAAGTCGCCTCATGGGCGAAAAGGCGGCAAAGTTGCTGTTTCTGAAGTATAATATGCCTCTATTGACCTTTGACTATTAATAATACTAGTATAACATTATAATTATTGTATAAAACACTGATTTATTGACCTAATATGTTTTTCTTACTCCTATTGTAAATTACGAGATCGTAACTTGCACTAAATCCCAGAGTTTGTGACAAAAATTGCGATGTAAACTGCGTTTTCATCAAAATTACTTTTACAATTTGTAATAATAAACTGATCACTTGAAAAGATTAAAGTGTTTTAATGATACTCCTAAACATTCGCATTCGCATTCGCATTCGCACATTCGCATTCCCAACATTCGCATTCGCATTCGCATTCGCGAATGTGAAAAATATGACATTCGTAACATCACTAATCCTAATCCATGCGCCAGCTAGTGTTGCCGACTTAGCTACTTTATAGCTAGATCTAGCTATTTTTGGGTGTCAGGCAGCTACAACTTACAAAATCTTGTAGCAAAATTTTTAGCCACTTTATCTAGCTACTTTCACTCTTTTACAAGATGAGAGTACTTTCGAGAGTTTCTAGTAGGGTATCGGCCCTTAAATTGTATTTAAACGTGGCTGGCTTATCTATTTTATTACTAATACCTGGATAAATGAAGGGGATAAACAGATTTCTTCGTTTAAAACTTATACTGCGTTCTGCCTTGTCTTATTTATAAATTTAAAATTATTGCTCGCTGTTTTAATAAGCTGAAAATTGATTTACCTATGAAAAAGTACACGTACTCTACTTACTTCAAATATTTTAAAGTTTTAGCTACTTCTAGCTACTTTTTGTGTCAACAAATCGGGCTATCTGGGTACTTTTCGCAAGATGTCTAGCTACAGAGGGTAATGGTAGCAGTTGGCAGCACTGCAGCCGCCAGCTGCCAGAAATAAATCGTCCATTTTGCCAGCCGCGCTGTCAACGGACACACGTTCACAAACTTGCGCAAAAAATATCGAACAGATCCCACTATAAGAGTAAGTATTTCTTGTTTACGATTACTTAATACTATTGTGATTGTTTTGGAGTGATCATAGTTGTTTGATTCACTTAATTTTAAATTTATTTTTTGGGATTAAATTACTTTTCACACCATATGCTCGACAAAGCCGGATTATATACCTATCATATAAACTTCACCGAAAGCAACACATTATATCCCTTGGCTTTAGCCGGGTTATAATGTTGTATAATGGAGGAGCAGTGATAGCCCGGACAGTTAAAGAGCCGGTCGAAAATCAGTGAGGCTCGGGTTCGAATCCTGGCATGTACCAATGAGTTTTTCAAAAACTTACGTACATATTTATCACTAGCTCGACGGTGAACGAAAACATCGTGAGGAAACCCGCAGATCTCAGAATTAATTCTGAGACGTGTGTAAATAGACCCGGTCCGGCGCGGGCGATGGGCTCACCACCTATCACGTTTAGGGGTCCAATGCATCTCGTGAAATGTGGGTATATCCAGTAATGGAATACCTCTGCCTACCGCCTCGGGGATGAAAGGCATGAGATTATTATTATTATATTTTTAAACTAGCGGGTGCCCAGCGGCGTTGCCCGCGCGGATTCCCTTTATTCCCGTTCCCGTGGGAATTGCCGAAAATCCCTTCATAGTGGTTGCCTACGACATATTAACCTACATACCTACCATATTTCAAATAGCGGGTGCCCAGCGGCGTTTTCCCGCTTGGATTTAGTTTATTCCCGTTCCCGTGAGAATTTCCAAAAATCCCTTCATACCAATTTCCTATGACATATCAGACACCTTCATACCATTTTTCAAGTTTCTAGGTGTTATCGTTTCGGAGTAGTACGTATTTCTCTTTTTAACCAGTTTTTATATTTTCCCGTGCTAATGAGATATTTTCCTGGAATAAAAAGTACCCTAGATGTTGACCCGGGTACTCAGTTATCTCCATACCAAATTTCATCAAAATCCGTTCAGTAGTTTTTGAGTGATGCGTGCACAACCAGACAGACAGACAGACAGACAGACAGACAGACAGACAGACAAAAATTCCAAAAACTGGTGTTTCGGTATCTATATCGATAACTATATACACTACCGTTAAAATTTTCAAAAAATATTTAATGTACAGACACGGCCCCGTTAGAGTTTTATTATATGTATAGATGTATAGATGTTGTATGGAATTTTATTATAACTCTAGGTCAATAACGTAATTTTCACTTTTCATAATCCTTATTGCTATGACGATAAAGTCTAATTTCGTTAAGCAAAATGTGGTGCACCCGCCTGCGGTAACGGTCGTGGCCAACTCGATTTTCGAAAACCGAAGCCGCGACCAACTAGATTCGCACGATCTTCATTTGTTAAATCAAGTAGGTCACGCCGGCAGAAACAAGTTGCTGTATCCTACGAATGCTGTATCCATTTTATAGCTTTAAAAAAGAATATCGAAAATGTCGAGTGATGAAAGTACTTTGACTCCAGAGTCTATTAAACTAGATGCCATAGGCATTGTCAATAATCTACTACCATGCAATTGCATTTTATTGTCTCGCATAAGGTGAGAAAAGTAGAGTATATAACTCGGGAATAAAACTGTTTTTGTCTTGGGCGCTTAAATCCCTCACTAAACTCAGGACTCAGGACTCGCTGCGCTCGGGAGTAAAGCTGGGAGCCCTTCGTTACGTTCAGGATTCAATGTCGCGCCCGTGACATAAAACAGTGCGTTATTCCCTTGGTGTATAATACTTACGTACTATTAATACTTTCTAGTTTTATTTGGGGGCCGCCAACCAACCCCATAAATTTGTGGTAATTGGGTTACGGCCGGGTGGCCTCGGCACTCACTCACTGAATGAAATACTCGTAGGTTTGCTTTTGGTCCTATTATTAATGTAAATAAAGTTTCGTTTTGTGCAAGATTTTTTTATTTTTAGGGTTGGTTTGAATGCTATGGTTAGTTTTTACGGATTTATAGCTATAATGTGGCCGCAAACTAACACATGGTAACAAAACGAAACTGGTTCGCGGCCGTCTGAAAATTGTATGAAAATTAGATGGCCGATATCGGACTATTAAAAATAGAGGTGTCAGTTTACGGCCATTTGTTTTACACAGACTATTTAGCTCAAGTTTAGATAGAAATAATAATAAAGAAATAATCTCACGCCTTTTATCCCCGTGGGGGTAGGCAGAGGTATTCCATTTCTGGAAATACCCAATTTTGACGAGAATATTTGACCCCTAAACGTGTGAAACGTTTAAAAAAAAGTTTAGATATTTTTTGTTATTACAGATGCCCAACAAAAAAAAAACTGTGGCTTACACTCCAGGATCCCTACAGCAGGCATTAAAGGAAATTCGCGAAGGCAAAATCCCAATCCGGGTAGCATCTCGGAAATTTGGGATTCCGAGATGTACACTTCAAGATCGATTAAGTGGTAGAAGGACTGACAAACTAAAAAAACAGGGCCCCGACCCAGTGCTGGGAGAAGAAGGTGAAAAAAAAGTTGTAGAGTGGCTTATAAATATAGCGAAATGTGGATTTCCATTCAAAAAACAAGAACTGCTAAATACTATTCAAGAAATTATTAAAGATTTAGAAATTCCGAATCCTTTTACGGATGATCGTCCAGGTCAGACCTGGTACCTTAAATTTTTGAAAAGACACCCTGAAATATCATTTAGATATGCAGAGGGCAACAAAGCTGGCCCGAAGGTGACTGAAGAATCTATTCGACTGTGGTTCCGTGAACTGGAATTATTTTTAGCGCAAGAGGGACACTCGGACGTACTTAAAGAACCCAAAAGAATATTCAATGGCGATGAAAGCGTATTTTCACTTTGTCCAAATACAGGAGAAGTTCTTGGACCCAAAGGTTATCGCAATTTGTACCAATTTAAAGCTGGCAACGAAAAAGATAACCTGACAGTGCTAGCGACATTTAACGCTAGTGGTGAGATGTGCCCTCCACTGGTAGTTTTCCCATACACAACACCACCAGAAAGTGTAACCGACAGCATGCCACATAAATGGAGTCTTGGAAGAAGTGAATCAGGTTGGATAAATAGAGATATATTCTTCGAATACATTACTAATGCTTTCAATAATTGGATCATAGAAAATGAAATCAAAAAGCCCATTCTATTACTAGTCGATGGACATAAGTCGCATAATATGTCTATATCTCTGAGCTCTGTCTGTGAAGAGCTTGGTATTATTTTATATGCTCTTCCCCCGAACGCTACGCACATGCTGCAGCCTGCCGATGTCAGCGTGTTTGCTCCATTAAAAGCCGAATGGAAGTGTCACGTCAGACTGTTCCTTGCAAAGCCAGAAAATTTTAACAAAACTGTAACAAAAACAAATTTTTGTCTTCTGTTTAAAGACATAATCGAAAATCCACAACTGAAAATAAATATCGTTGATGGATTTAGGCGATGTGGTCTTTTCCCGTATGATCCAAACGCAGTCGACTACACGAAATGTGTCCAAAACAAATTGGAACAATTTAGTCGACCGACTGGTTCGCGTGTGACCGCGGGAATAACTAATGGAGACCTCATCGCTGCCCGCAAAGTGATATGTCATTTGAGACCGGTCCTAAAACAAAAGAAGATTGACACAACATTTATCCTTAAGGAAATCAAAAAGCTGAGGTCAGAACCCAGAGGACCTCAAGATATTACCGGATCCGAGAACAATACAAACTCAAATCTCGACGTGACGAGCGTGGGAGCGCTGGACAAGAACAACCTTTTGCCAAATGTCTTGGCTCATACATCTGCGAATTCCAATCTCGCCCCGCCGCATGTTTCCGAATTTTCCATTGAGTTTGAATTTTCCGATGTTACCTCTGCAAATCTGCCCTGTCACGCGAATCTCGTTTAATCGAGCTTCGCCTAGCAAGTGTAAATTGTATTTATACGTATCTGTACCAAGACTTCAAAAGTAAAGCTAGCGCTGACGCCGGGATTCTTTGACTGTTTTTCTTCTTCGACACTTATTAGAATAAGCTACTAAGTCCCTTTGCCTTTTTCTTCTCTTGTTTTTTTTCTTACTGTTCTTCTCTCCCTCGCTAGGTTCACAATAATCACAGTTTTTGACAGTAGGAGAAACATACTTTTGGTTCTTTATAATTATGTGGAAACGTGTTATTAGCATATTATTATTATGTTTAACCATAGTGATTGATTAACCTACAATTATTGTTTTTCTGTATGTTTTCCAAAAAGTAAATAAATAAATGTTCGATGATAATCATCAGGCAAAACAATTTTATTGTTTAAATATCTTTATTAGTTACTGAGACACTGGCGTTGGCAAACGCGTTCAACTTGTTTTTTCATGAACTCAGTCATGCCTACTTCTGTTATCTTGAGTTAGAATAGATGCGTGTGCCCAGTGGGACCATGAAAATGAGCGCTGCCCTTACAAATAACTTGTTCTAGAAAAAGAAATATTTACTGAATATATTTAAAATACAAGTAATAAGATCTCTAATAAACAAAATATGTATTTTTTTGTTTGAAAATATTAATTTAAAAAATAAGTTTTGATAAGCTAAAGCTCTAATTTATCAAAATCAGAAACTGAGAGCAAACGTTCGAACTATTTTATTGATCCACACAAATTAGGTATACGCAGTTTTTCAAAAAAAGGATTTATGAGTTATTGATCCACTTAACAATAATTCTTGCTTTTTAGTTTAATTTAACTTATTCTTCTATAACTTTCCTCAACAGAAATATTTCTTACATTATATCCAGCGGCATTGTTAAAGACTATTGTTTTGTTTCAGTACTAACTTCAGATTCTTTAAAATCCTTACAAATACATTTTATTTTCAAATGTGTAAATAAGTATGTCCTATCTATAATAGTTGTAAAGAGAAATTGGATCTTATTTTGTGAAAGTCAGTTATATTCTTTATAGTCGCATGCATATTCTTTATTTATTTATTTATTATACGGTACACCAACAGCCCTACATATAAAAACATTTAACAGAAAACACTTAATATATCTAATACTATTATATGTGTACCAATTATAGGCGTACACATCTTTGGCACAAAATAGGGACGACAGCGTAATAATAATAATAAAACTAGACAATCTTCAATAAAACTAAAAACTATAAAAATAAAAACTAATAAAACTAAACATATCTTCATTAAAAATTAAAAACTCAAAACTAATAAAACAAAACTGCAGCTTCTACATTATTTCTGAGAAATGTGTTCCAGGACCTCATGTCTTAACATATTTTGCGAGTCATGAAAGATGTCCAGATCGGGTATTTTTGTATTGATTTCATTATATTCCGAGCAGATTCTAGCTATTGGGTGATGCAAACCGAGATTGGTTCTGCAGCGAGGTACACTGAAAGTTTTGGTAATTGGGTGTCTATGATATTGATAGGGAATGGTGAGACTAATTTTTTCTAGAAGGGGAGTACATTTGATTTTGCCATGTAGAAGTTTGTGTAAAAATAATAAATCAAACAAGAAACGGCGATTTCGCAAAGAGGTCATTTGGAAGAAATGTAACCTCTTTATAGTCGCATGCACTATTGAGTAGGTATTACTTTTTGTTCTGATTTTATTCTTCATGCCAAACAATACAATAGAATTGCACCTTTTCTTGTCGAGATTTTTTTTAGAATTATTGAACTTTCTTGATTTTTATAAATATTAGGATCTTTAGCTTATCAAAGCCTATTTTGAAAATTTACCGTTTGTACATAAATACAATATTAAAATTTGGTTTTAGAGATTTTAAAATAAAAATTTACTTATTAATTATTAATTAATTATTATTTTCTTGCATTATATTTTTAATACTTACTTAAATCTGTATTCTCTAATTGTAATTTCTAAAACAAAAAATATTTTAAAGTACCTACTGTTAATGTTTGAATATAGGTAGTCTCCCTGAACATTCTTCTATTAAATGATAGTAAAAACTCAAAGCTAGTAACGGTTTGTTTTTTACTTAACCATCCAAATTTATGAATAAATTTTCATTAAATAAATAAATAATAAATGTTTAATAAATTAGACGGATCTCGTTTATTTTTCGTTGAACATACACAAAGCCTTCTATAATTGCGTGATTGTGATTACGCACAAATCTTCTAACTCAATTTATGATGTGTGCGCTTGGCCGGTTTGTATATGAAACAGTGGCTAAGCCTAAGTCTTTTATCTCAATTTAAAAATTAAATACATCAAATTAAAAAATATTCTTAACGCTTATTAAAACCCTTCTCAATAAAAATCTAGTCTCCAAACACGTTAATACAAATGATACAGACATATTAAGTAAAAAAACTGAAGTCGATTATCTCAAAACTATGTTTTTAAGTTAGACGAGCTTTGCGTGACATGGCAGAAATATTACCGACCTCGCTCCGTCGCATATTCATGATCCTGTCCCACTGATTCTTGTTATTGCTGCTGATGTCAACGATCCGATCGTGCCTCTGAGAGTGTTCCGAATCATGGCTTGTCGTATTTAGTTACCTACATCTGGTTTTAGCGGTCTTGATCGGGGAACAGTGGTTTTACTGGACGATATTGTGGTCATTCCGTTCCAAACTAATATACCTAAGAACCAAAACCTAAGCCCCAAATCTAGTTCCTAATGAAATCTCCACATCTTCAAAACCGGACTTGAATAACGTCCCTCTATGCACGGAACAGATACACCAAATCCAGATTACA
This sequence comes from Ethmia dodecea, assembly GCA_963855545.1. Taxonomy (NCBI): domain Eukaryota; kingdom Metazoa; phylum Arthropoda; class Insecta; order Lepidoptera; family Depressariidae; genus Ethmia; species Ethmia dodecea. Next base: position 11,353,924 of record OY979456.1, on the reverse strand, counting down.
TATGAACCTGGAAGTATGGATACTGGCACCGAACTAGTTCTACATACCTATTAGAAGAAAAGAACAACTGGGATCTGAAAATCGTGACCCCCGACTGCAAGTCAATTTGCCATCGTGTACCGTTAGTACCTACCTTAAAAAATTTATCGGGGGACCAAAATGAGATTCGTCATTTGGCTTCAATTGCGAGCAACCAGAAGGAAGGTCTTTTTTATCACTGGATAATGTTACAGTCATTCCAACTATATCAGAACATTCAGATTCTCCTAACGTTCTGTCAAAGACAGCATCATCTTCCACAATTACATCCGTATACGCTAAAACAAAATTTCAATAGATCCAAACACAGTATTAGGGTAACATCTGTTTATACCCCAACCTCTAGAAAACTAAACGTATCCAAAGCTCCATCGGCGATTTCAAGGAAAAAATGGCGAGAGTTTCATCTGCTAAAAGAAAAAGCTAAACAAGAAAAGAATGACGAGAAAGAAAAAGCTAAAGTAGCTAAAAAGCAAGCCGTAAAGCGTAAGCAAGAGGAAGCAAAAAAAAAAAGAAATACACAAAGCCAAGAAACTTAAAAAAGGAACACTTTTAAAGAGTAGAGGGTTAGCACCAAAACAAAATTGTTTTCAATGCTCAAATATTTTAAACAGTGACACTGAGGACGATGAAAACAAAAATGTTGGCTTTGATTTTTGTTCTAAATGGTTTCATTTCAAGTGCACGGATTTTAAAGGATTGACTTATGATGATGTTAAATGCACATGTGCATTATTGATGAGGAATAGTTTTGTATTGTTATAAGTCTTATAACTCTTAGTTTAAGTTGATTATTTTGATCTCGTACCAAATAGGTAATTAATGTTAATGTTTTTAACGTTACTTTTCGTTTTTTGTTCAAGTTATATTAAGAAAAAAATTACAAGTTAACCAAATTTAATTTGTTGCAATATAAATTGATTAAAAAATATTATATTGTAGTGTTTTGTTTCAGTATATGTAGAGATAAAGTGTTTAACAAAGAGAGAACAGTAACTGCAGTATAGATCAATGAAAGTGTATGTTAAAAGGTATGGAAGAAAAATAAATGCATTAGATATTAAGAATTTCGAGTAAGGAAAGAAAGGAAGGAAAATAAAGTAGAGGAAGGAAAGATGAACGGACAGAGGGAAGAATTGTTGCAGAAATTAAAGACGAAGTTGAGTTTGGAGGATGGTGCTGTTGAAATAAGAGATGTTAGAATAGTGTAAGCTTAGGTTAGGTTAGAGCACAAAAAAGGGACTAATATTGAAAAGAAACGTGTTTTTAAGAGTGAAGGCATTCGAGTGACAAACGCGATAACGCTATATGCCTAATGATGTGGAAATTTATGATAGGACCAGGCATATGTATGGTGAAGTGTACGAAAAACGTAAAAAAAGTATGCAATACTCGTAAGTCAATATTGTATGTAAAACTGGCGGCCGCGAACTGACTCTAGGGTGGACGCAAACTGAAAAAATTGGCCGTCAACCGGCATTTTGACTAAGTTTGAGGTAATTATTTATTTAAAAAAGGAAAAGCTCCCATATATCTTAATACTTATTTCGAAGAATAACTTGATTACATCTGCTACGCCCACAGAAACAATATGGACATATCATACTAATTTCAAGGAGCAAAGTTTGGAAGGCGACTAAAAGGCCGCCAACCGGCACAATTACCTTTATGCTCACGCCTTTTATCTATATTTTTGAAGGTAAACTCAAATCCTCTAGCGACGTCCCTATATTTTTTTGAACATCCTGTGCAGTGCAGCGAACCGATGAACAGGGCCATTTTTTACTAGTAGGTATACTGAAAACTAGGTTTACGAATCGTCAAACATCATAAAGAGATTATGAGAAAGATCATGAGTTTGGCTTGTTATAATTTTGTTTACATTTGAACACTTTTTCAGTCTTTTCATGGATTAAACTAAACACCCAAATGATGGTGTTGTTAGACAGTTCAGAAATGAGACCAATTACTTGCAACATCTTGATAAATAACGTCAAAGCATGATTTCTCTATACTTCACAGTTCATAGTACCTCCTGTCTGGTTTAATGTTTAAACCACGACGAACAATTACTGATGGCAGGAATGCAATTGATCTTTGATGCGATTAATCGTCACGATTTTCATCAGATCGATCGCACAGACGAATCGTACCGTATATGGGGCCCTTTAGATATGACGCCATCTTCGGTACATACCTTCCTAGAGTCTTCTACAACGATCCGACGAATCGCCCTGCCTATAGTAGGTCTTCACTCTTATCTCTGTGTCCACCTTATGAGTAGACTTCAAATATACATTATTATTTGTTTTTATATAAAAAACAGTAAAGAGTAGTGATAGCCCGAACGGTGAAAGAGCCGGCCGAAAATCAGTGATGCTCGGGTTCGAATCCTGGCATGTACCAATGAGTTTATCAAAAACTTACGTACATATTTATCACTAGCTCGACGGTGAAGGAAAACGTCGTGAGGAAACCCGCAGGTCTCAGAATTAATTCTGAGACATGTGTAAACCGACCTGGAGTGCGATTTTTGAATCTCACTGGTGATATCAAAATCACCGGTGACTAAAATTATCACCGATGACTTTTATGTCACCATTTTCCAAAAGCCGTATTTTTGAAAGTCACACGATGTTTACCAACATGCAGAAATTTTACAATGTCAGTCAGAGACAATCTTCCCGTTACGTTCCTTTTTACGCAGATGTAATAGTGTTGCCCTTGATATCGGTTTTTATTTTCTCATACTATAACTTAAAAAAGATTCATCAAATTGGTCGATCGTAAAACGTAACGTATCTGTCAGTGTCATGTAAACGAAAATTAAAGTTTTGAATTGAAAAATTCACTTATTTCACTAGAAAAGGACGAATAAAGAGAACATAACACAGATTTTACAATTTATAAGAAAAGGTATGTACATTTGTTAGTGGCATATGTTTTACAAGTATATTTAACTTAATAATTGTATTTACTAATAACTTGGATATTGTTTTATTTAATTGAGAGGTTTTTTATATTTTCAATAAATCGTCGCAATCACGAAATATCACAATCCAGCCCCGCTGCTAATTCTTCCGAAAAACATACTTTGGCACTTTTGGCAGATGTCACATACGTTAACTGTCAAAAACAGTCACATGGTGATTTCAATTACGAGTGGGTAGGGGCACTCGTAATTCGATATCATAGGTATGACAAATGTAAGTCACCGATGAGTTTCAAAAATACGAACTTTCGGAAATCACTCACATCGGTGAGAATTAGTCACTTGGTGAGATTCAAAAATCGACCCCCAGGAGTGCGATTTTTGAATTTCACTGGTGATATCAAAATCACCGGTGACTAAAATTATCACCGATGACTTTTATGTCACCATTTTCTAAAAGCCGTATTTTTGAAAGTCACACGCTGTTTTCAATAAATCGTCGCAATCACAAAATATCACAATCGAGCCCCGCTGCTAATTCTTCCAAAAAAACATACTTTGGCACTTTCGGCAGATGTCACATACGTCAACTGTCGAAAACAATCGCATGGTGATTTCAATTACGAGTGGGTGGGGGCACTCGTAAATCGATATCATAGGTATGACAAATGTAAGTCACCGATGAGTTTCAAAAATACGAACTTTCGGAAATCACTCACATCGGTGAGAATTAGTCACTTGGTGAGATTCAAAAATCGACCCCCTGGTCCGGCGATGGGCTCACCACCTATCACGTTTAGGGGTCCAATATATCTCGTGAAATGTGGGTATATCTAGTAATAGAATACCTCTGCCTACCCCCTCGGGAATAAAAGGCGTGAGATTATTATTTATTTATATATATAAAAAGGGGGCAAACGAGCAGACGGGTTGAATAAATAATAAATTCAACCAACCATGCTTACGCTGCGATTACCAGTACGTTCCGCTCCAGCCTTGAATTTCTCAATAATCGATCGTGATACTTTTTAACTAGCTTCAAAAAATGAAGTTTATCAATTCGACTGCAGGCCCGTGTGGTCCCCATTTGGTCTCAATTCTGAAATTGTCATCCATGAGAAGACTATATAAGTTGAAGTCGTTTTTTTTACTCTTTAGAGTTCTACCTATGTTATCTCCTGTTATAGGGCAGTACAAATTGAAGTGCCCTAAACTTAAGAAAACTATCCATCTAGCTAGAACCTTTCAGCGTTCAGTTTGCCAGATGCCACTTTAACTTTCGGATGCGATAGACTAATCCTGTAACTTTGATTCGTCCTTTTGATGACGTCATCCTAGCAGCTCCACAAACTTCTCTTGTATCCTCGAAAATTCTGCGACTGGCATTTCGTCAGTTTTTGACAAATTTATATTTAATGAAAAATGAATCCAACCAAACACACCGCTTTGTAGGTAGTTCAAGTGACCTTGAACAATAGGAGCAATGTTCGCCTACAACAAAAAGTAATGGCAGCTAAAGATTCAATGCCGCTTTTTTGCTGGTATTCGTATAGGAAATGAGTAATTTTGCAAGACTAAACTGCGATATTTTGCAGGAAAGCCAATCATAAATCACAAGCGGTCCACTTTTATTGCAACTACAATTCACCCTATTTATGCTGACAGTTGACAGTTAATACAGGTAGAAGTGTGTAAGTATAAATACCATTGATATTCTGAGAAATAAAGGATACCTACCTATAACAAAACGTAATCATTACTTTATCAATACACCAGGGATTACAACTACATATTGAAAAGATAACTCTTGTTAAGCGGTATAGATAAACTGTTTAGGTAATAACTCTTTTATAAGGGAAACTTCCTGTAAATAAACTTCAATTTACAGATTCATTGCCAAAAGCGACGTCACGTACTCATAGAACACGCGAATCGGCAAAAACACAAACTTCATAAATACTTACTTATACTTGAAGCGTGATTTATTATGAGTTGTGGAATTGTGCGGAGGCGAATGGCTTTTCTTTGGCCACTAGGAAAAGGATCGACCTTTTGAATCACGGAATAAATAGTGAATCGCAGTATCATATTATCCCTCTCGACTCTGGTCGATACCATGGAGAATATTGGCCATTTTCGTAGAACGAAGCTTCGGAGTACAGTAGGTCACTATTAACGTAGTTGGTCGCCAATGGCTTCCAACTGTGGACTGCATATTACCGTAGTTCAGAACTAGTTCATTGGAACGTATTAAGCTAAGATGCCCTCGTCGCATCTATTGAACTCAATTACTAGGGTGTGAAGACCCCATATACTTGAGTACCGGTATGAATTCCTCTAGCGTATAGTAGGAGGTGACGAGCTGTAACTGAAGCCTAAAATGGTCATTCGGGTTGCTATTTTGATATTGGAGATTACTGATGCCACTCTTGATTTGGTCAAACACGCAGACTGACACATAAAGGTAGTTTATGTCAAACTCCAAAAGAGAGACGTCTTTGCGATTATTATCACAATTTAAAAAATGCATTATTTGGTACTAACTAACTTTTCCCTAAGTCTTTGTTTGCTTTAGGAAATTAAAAGTGTTCTATGTCCTTTCTTAAGATAAATGATAGTCGCAATTTAACGCAGAAAGAAAGAAAGACAACAGAGAGTTTCGCATTTAGAATATTAATAGGGATGTGCGTGCATTGTTTATCGACGTTTCTACAAGTTAGACAATCGTAGACTGTTTTAGTTGCTGTCTTAACCAGAATCAGTATTCCTTCTATAATCATGCTTGAATGTTTCAGTCGGGTTTCCGCTACTGGCCCTGATGCTCTGGGCGGAACCTTACCATCGCGGGTACTTCAATGATGACCTGTCCCTACGGCTGCCATACAAACAGCAGACCATCTCCGAAGGCCTGCTAGCTGGCATCGGATTCGGTCTTAATATTATAACGGTAACTATAATACTTCATATTTTGAAATGGACATAAACAGCATACTTATATACAGTACGGCCGTTTTAACTTGGCAGCTCTGAAGTTGCGCAAAATGGCTGCGCAATAAGATTTTTAGCGACATTTGGCGGTATGATGCGGTTTGCGAGGGCATAGCTTAGAACAAATTACTCCTGGGGCGGAGCCTATCTTCAGAGCAGTTAAAACGGCTGTACTGTACTTCACGCTGTTCACACTATATTAATACAAAATGGCAGATCTCTGATGATACCACATGTCCCGACACATTGGCCCTATCATACTCAATATCACACACATTCAATTAGGTCTACCATGTTGGGGGCATTCCTTGGGACCGCGGGGTCTGGAGGCGAGGCATTTTATCGAAGAGCTGTCAGTGATGGGCAAGGCTTTAGGTGACCAGAGGGTTGCCAGTTCTCTCTGGCAAAGTATAAGCGGAGCTATCCGAGCACTATTCCAGATGGTTCCTCTACGGAGGACATTTTTATCTGAAAACTAGCTGACTCGATAGATGTTTTGGTGTCTTAACTATATACCTACCATTACGCTAACTGTCAAACGGAATTGTCTTGAATTAAAAGAATTCCTGAAAATAAACTCTTTTTTTCACATATTTTCAGATAGTAATAACGGAAATAGCACGCGACAAACGGGGGAAAGGAATCGGGGAGAAGTTCCTCTCGGGCTCTTTGGTATCAGGGTGGATCTGGGAGAGCTACGTCACGATAGGGGTCTTCACTTTCGGCGCCGCCTGCCAGCAGGTCACCGTCAACCTCGCCAAGTACGTCATCGGAAGACTGAGGCCCCACTTCTTCGATGTAAGTGGCTTTTGAAGGAAGAAAACAATTGCCAAGCTAAAATCTTGAAAAAAAGGCCTTCAATAAGTGGATTACTAGCATGTACATTGAGTACAACTTTTTGGGATTGGATTTGGAATACTCAAAGCTTATTTCACGTACGATATCTTGGTATATAACTTAGAAGAATTTACCAAATGAAGATGATTGAAGAGATTCTTTTTTGTAAATAATTCCAAAAGGTGTTGTAACTACCTATTGGAGTTGCCCCTAAAGTACAAGTTATCAATTTTCTTGAAAACAGGCTATTTGTGTTGCTATACAAATTGTGGATTATAAGTTTTTGCTTACCTTGGTATTGTTGTTTAGGTTTTTAATAATATTTTCAGGTATGCCAACCAGTGCCGACTGCCTCAGCGTTGAACGCGCTGAGCTACATCCAAGAGTATTCGTGTGCGGGAATCGACGACTCTCGCATCAAAGACATGAGACTGTCCTTCCCCAGTGCACATTCCAGTTTCGCCATGTACTCTGCGGTGTTCTTCATTGTAAGTGCCTCTTAACTCACTTCTCGAATATTCATCATCATCAGCATATTATTGCATCTTGCTGTATATGCCTTTATATGGGGAGCAGATACTAGTTAATATAAATAGGTGGTAACCGTTATTGTCAGGCCGTTAAGTTTCAACCACTGCTCCATTTATAAATTTGGTTAGGGTTCTATATGACTGGTTTTTATGTTTCCAACTTCGCACCTGTTTCCTTCAGATACTTCAGATCCCATGGTTCTATAAAATCCATAGTCAACGCAAAACATTCTTTGATGGCGAGTGCACAAAGCCGGTAGACAAGAGATTTGTCTACCTTCAACTGTCACTTATGTCTCTAAAATGACGTCATCCGCTCGTAACCGGTAACAAGATAAGATTTCAATCGCGTGCGACATACTGTCTACCACAGAACACTTTTACTTCTAGGGGAGAAACTATCTACCGCCTTCGTGTTACCGGTGCAGGTTACTTTCAAGTACTGTGTTAGTCTTCAGCCGTCATAACTAAATTCTGTCTTCCTTTTTCGCCTAAATCCCTTTGACAGACTGATAGACCATCTACTGGCTCATATAACATATGCCATATCAATAATCTATTGTAACCTCTTTCCAGTTTTATGTGCAAGTGAAGGGCAAATGGCGCGGTTCAAAGCTGCTCAGGCACGCTGTGCAGTACGCGGTCCTGATTGGCGCGTGGTACGTTGGTCTGTCGCGGGTCGTCGACCACATGCACCATTGGAGCGACGTCGCTGTGGGATTCCTCGTCGGCGCTCTTTACGGAGTCCTAGTGGTGAGTGATGCTGGCCGTAGTGGCCCTACGTCATTGGGTTTTGGTGATATGTTGTACACAGAGCTATTTCGCGGCATCGAGTGGCGTCGACGACCGATGTTCTGATCGGATTCTTCATCGTGGACCTAGACATCCTAGTGAATATTACTGTACTGACTGGCATATATTAGATGCATTTACCTTATGTTCTTGATCATGTGCATCGCGAAAAGTGTCTCTGAGCTTATAAAGTCACGATCGAATTATAATAGGAAGACGTTACCACGTCTTCTTACCTCTACGTCAATTTCGTTGAACCGCTATCGACTAATCTGGTATGGAAAAGTCTTGCTTTTTGAGGAAGGATGCAGTCTACCTACTTTTAATTCCGTACTGAGGGAAGTCGCAGGCAAGTGCTAGTTTTTTTTAATTTGTATGATTTCTTTTCTTCCAGTTCGTATACGTCCTGAAACCGAAGAAGTACGGATCGTCGTGGCGTGAACCAGGCCCACCGCAGAATATGCTGCCACGACCCGCGCTTGCGCGATGACTGCACTGAAGTATAATGTACAAACAAGAAGAGCAACTGCAAAGAGACGGAACAAACGTGACTGGGAGTTTATTAGAATAGTAGTGAGTGACATCATCACCCGTACGAATTTCGAACACAAATTAATTATAGGAGCAGCAAAATGCCTTTATCGGATTAAATTCTAAACAACTGTAATTCAGTTTTCTAGAGTGTACCTAGGACGGGATTTAAGAAGATAGAAAGGAAGGGATTGAAGAAGATTGAACTAAAAAGTATTTAATAAATGCAACTAAATACTTTTTATTGCTACTCAGAACTGAAACGCTCCACTCCGCTTTATTGGCCTTATACGAGCGTCATGCAATGCAAACTTCTCTAAAATCTGTAGGTAATAATCTTTTAAAACAATCAGACCGCAGTTACTATTCAATTAGTAGGTACATTATACATGTTAAAATACCTGTGAACAGTTTACTTGTAATTTATTTAATTTGACCAAAGTAACTTTTTTTCTTGGCCTTATAAGGAACTATAAAAGTAAGTAAAGATAAGATATGAAAGGAGGTTGCCCAAGTATGGATGACTTAATAAAAATATCCCATTACAGGGCAAACAGAGCTCAGTCAACTTTAAAACAAATTTCAAACAAATAAAAATTTTTCACTCAGTTGTCAGTCTTTCACACTGTTGTGCATTGGGTTTTAGAATACAACTTCCTTCTTTTGATCTATATAATCTTCTAGTAAAATTGCTGTGATATACGAAAGGACGGAAGAAGACGAAGTTATAGGAGTTCCGTTTTTTGGCATTTGACTATAGACCCATAAAAAGTCCTAAAATCATGGTAGGTACTGATTATATGGTAATCCATTATAATTAATAGATAGACGCCGATCCCAAATACTGGGAAATAGACAGGAGATTAACGATGACGAATGATTTATTGACACAAGAATTCCTACAGCCATTTTTGGGCAAGCTCCTTTATTTGAATGTCAGCGAGATTCAATTGAGAACACGAGCCGTCAAACATTGTTATCGGTCAACAGCCGGCCTGTGTCGCCGATAACGTGTTAACAATGATGTAATTATGTGTCCAACAAACCCATTGCAATTCTAATTTTAGTATTGACTCAAAAGGCGAAGTGTCATTGTAGAACGTAATTAACTATGAGATTAATTAAAGAATTATGTAAAAAACATTTTTGTGTACTGATTTACCTATTGTTTTTTTGATGAAGGTCGATACGGAATTCGGAATAATCGCATACCATTACATAACTACATAAAAACAACATACAGTTGAATTGAGAACCTCCTCCTTTTTTGAAGTCGGTTGAAAATAGTTCGAGGACGGCTGGAAACTTTATGGCTGTGTCGCGTCGCAGTACTTAACTAAGTACAGGTGTGAGCGGGGGTGGGAAGCTGCGCAAAAGCTCTCACACTGTAGGTACAATCAGTAAAAGTTCACACCTAAATGCAAAGATATTATATACGTAGATATGATACTAGAGCACGGAAAATGAGGCCGACAAATGTAGTTAATTAACCACATTTTATTTAGTCGCATTGTATTTTAAGTCGTATTTCAAGCGCAACTCTTAACAGATAGCTCTCTTTTTCTTTATTATTCGTTCCGTATCATCTTTCCCTGTCATTGTTGTATCCTATAAATAAGCTAAGAAGTAAGTATATACATGTTGTAGCACACTCGTAGGGGATCAATTTTCAAACGCAAGCAGTATGAATATAACTCATCCTTACTTTAATATCTTTGCCTAAATGTCATTTTAGCGAGCAGCTATATTTTCCCACCCCGTGGCAATAAAGCCCTCTCATAAAGTAACAATGATAATTACAGAAAGTGTTTTTTTCATGTTTATGACCATTTAGTGTCGGTGAATGGATCGGAATGAAAAAAAATACGGTGTTACTGGCTTCTGATTGTTTAACTCTAATTAGGGTCGAAGCAATAAATGTATCAGGCTTAGCGTTTGTCTATGGTACCATTGGTACCTACCTAAGACACAAGATTCTTCTAAAATTTTGCAGACAAAATAGGCCTTTTTATCTATTTCTTGCGTTGGTGAATAGGTTGTAAACAAAGAGATTAAAATATAAAAGGACATAGAGGGGGCATTGGGAATATTTTCATACAAAACTTTGAAGCCTATTTGAAGCTCAAGCGTCATGTCAGTTAGTATGAACGCGAGCTGTCATTCGGTCGAAATTGTACTAGACTTATTCCACTTGGAATAACTTTTGGCTTCAAATTTTCCTCGCTTGGTCCCCTCTATGCCCTATTATATTTTAATCTCTTTGGTTGTAAACAAATAGGTAAAGATAAAACTGTTATTAGGAACATATCACCATCTACAAGTAATGATGAAATAATTAATGTTGTTTTCTTGTTAAATAAGCTATCGACCCAGTTACTACACGTCTATGATATGCCCATGATGTGGTACCTAATCTATAATTAAGTCAACACTTACACGTTATTCAATTCAATTCAAATAATTTATTTCAGATCATCCTACTTATCCTAATAATATAAACGCGAAGTTTATATGTACTTATAGATGTTTGTTCCTCTTTCACGCAAAAACTACTGAACGGATTTTGATGAAACTTTACAGTTATATGGCTTATACATCAGAAACACATAGGCTATATTTTATACCCGTATTCCCACGGGAACGGGAACGACGCGGGTAAAACCGCGGAGCGCTGCTAGTAAATCCATAAATATTATTAAACTGGTCTCTGATATTAGTAACAGAATACTTAGCCTAGTGTTAGTGAATATCATTTTATTATTATCTTTAATAATAATAATAAATTTACTACATAAACTTAGTCTAATTACACTGCCCCGGGGAGTCCCACCTGTTATTGTAGTCCTTAACCTCTCAGACCATGAATCACAGACACAATAGATTTTTAATTGTGTCTCGGTTCCAATTGCAACCGGCGGTTCTTAACTGATTAAGTGTGTTTAAATGTTTTAGTGTATGTCTTGTTGTTTACCCAAATAACTAAATATTAAAATGTGATGAAATAAAGCCAGCATCTTGAACACGATTGAAAATTTTACATAATTAACCTTCCAATTTCAGTCCGCAATCACAAAGACGATAACCGTTAAGTACAGGCTGTTTTAAAAGATTTATCGTTGTTGAGTTACTTTATTTACATAGCATACCAACTGCACCAGACGAAGGGAAAAGTTTTTACCTGACTGCCTATGAAGGAGTGCAAATTTTTTTTAGTGTACGTATAACTATCTGAGTCTATTTCTACGGAGCCTATAACTCATTGGCAAGCATCGGCCCAAGCTGATAATTTTTTTATGGTGAAAGAGCAAAAAATCAAGAAAACTTATCGTCTTGAAGCACCTTGGACGTAAGATTATTCCACGAGGTTGCGTTTGCCCTTGTCATTATCACAATAATTTCATAATCATAACATTCGTAAGACAATTAAATGACCAACATGGCGACAAAATATCCAAGCGATAAAAGTCATTCAAAGTCCTTACATTTTAGTGTTATCGTATTTGATTTTGTTTTGTCCATGAGAGGTAATAAAAATATCCTATATTTCCAAGCCAAAAGATAATCGATCTTAAACGTTATGGTTGATCCGGTAAGAGATAAAAATAAAATAAAATAAATAATCTTACTCATTTTTTCTCCGAGGCAGAGGTATTGCATTTCTAGAAATACTCACGTGTCACCATATAATGTATATTCTGTGGTGAGCCCATCGCCGGAAACGGTTAGATATACTTTTATAGAAAACTAGCGACCTGCCCCGGCTTCGCACGGTTGCAATGCTAACACTAAAACCTTCCTCTTGAATCACTCTATTTATTAAAAAAAAAACCGCATCAAAATCCGTTGCGTAGTTTTAAAGATTTAAGCATACAAAGGGACATAGGGATATAGGGACAGAGAAAGCGACTTTGTTTTATACTATGTAGTGATTAAACAAAGTCGGGGGCGCTCGCTTGTCTTTAATGATTTTTTAATCCAGTCATGCCCATCTGTTGTTTTTGTCAATAAACGTAAGTATGATTAGGGTTGCCACTCTTCCTGTATTTTGCGTGTCAAATATCAAAATATATTCTCATATTTTTTACTTTTTGTTTCAGTTTATGAAGTTTATCTTGGAAATTACTCAACATTTTTTGTTTTAAACAAAACGATGTCAAAGTCAAAAATAATTTATTTTCTGTAGGTACAAAAAGTACACTTAGAAAGGTCAATCAAAGTCTATAACGAGGCACTCTAAACTCGTCCATGAAGATTGGCTAAATGTAAACAACAGTCAATCTCCACTGACAAGTTGCTGGTTCCAAATGAAGTACCCGAAAAGAACCAGCAAAGAAACTCAAGATGGATAATCCGGGTAAGGTGTAATTGAAACCGTATTGATCCAGAATGTGTCCTAAATGTGATGTCATGATAATATCATACAAGCAAGCGTGTGACGTCACTAGAAGTTGTAACAAGTTTGTATGAATACAACTGTGCAACATCAATCGTTGGACCGCGCTTCTCAGGTACGATCACCTAGCCTGGCGGAAGACCTCCGCTCCTAAAGAATTTAATTAGAAAATAACTATGACGGAAGCTAGACATTGATTCATATTTACTATTATTTATTCCCTAGTCAGTTATTACTTTCACCCATGGAAGAATGACGAAGGCAAACGCGTAGAATTATTTGCAATAAATCTCTCGTCAGTGCCATATATGTCAAAGTCAAAAGTTTTTATTAAATGTAGGGGCCACAGAGTACATTATTATATATGGGGCTTATAAGTCCTCTTATTGAAAGCCATTGCGACTCCACCGCTTCGGTATGTATGCCATGCCTCAATGTTTATAAGCAACTGTCAACCCTAGCTGTGATAAGCGGGCGGCGCGTGCGCACGCATACTTAAAGCGGTGTAGGGAACCCACCAGTGTTGCCAACTTAGCTACTTTATAGCTAGATCTAGCTATTTTTGGGTATCAGGCAGCTACAATTTACAAAATCTTGTAGCTAAATTTTTTAGCTACTTTTTCTAGCTTTTTTTACTCTTTTACAAGATGTGAGTACTTTCGAGACTTTATAGTAGGGTATTGGTCCTTATATTGTACCTAAACGTGGCTGGCTTATGTATTTTATTACTAATACCTGGATAAATGAAGGGGATAAACATATTTCTTCGTTAAAAACTTATATTGCGTTCTGCTTTGTCTTATTTTATAAATTTAAAATTATTTCTCGCTGTTTTAATAAACTGAAAATTGATTTATCTATGAAAAAATACACGTAATCTGCTTATTTTACCTAGTTTAAAGTGTTAGCTACTTCTAGCTACTTTTTTGTGTCAACAAATCGGGCAATCTGGCTACTTTTCGCAAGATGTCTAGCTACAAGGTAAGGGTAGCAGTTGGCAACACTGGAACCCACAGCCACAGTGCCCGAAGCGCTGCCAGCCAAAATGTTTAACACATCCTCCAACAACGTTTTACGGAAAGTCGTCATCGAAGGACTATTGATATGAGGACGTAAGTTTAAATTTTAAATGAAATCATCATTCAGACGTATTTTTTTTTATACAAACAATCTCATAGCAGTGATAGCCTTACGGTTATGGAGTTATGGAGCCTGCTTCACATGATAATAATCAGTGAGGCTCGGGTTCGAATGCTGGCATGTGTGTACTAATGAGATTTTCAAAACTTACTAGATACATATTTATCACTAGCTCGACGGTGAAGGAAAACATCGTAAGGAAACCCGCAGGTACCAGTATTAATTCTGAGACTTGTGTAAAAGACCCGGTCATACGTCATTTCGTAATGAGCTCACCACCTATCACGTTTAGGGGTCCAAAGAATATCTCGTGAAAAGTGGGTATATCTAGAAATTTAATACCTCTGCCTAACGAGGGGGTAGAGGTATTCCATTTCAGGAAATAAATTTATTTCTGAAGGTAAAAAAAATACACTTAGAAACGACAATAGTCTAATGAAAAGGGACTCTCTCTAAACTCGTCCATGGAGGTTGGCTGAATGTACGAGTAAATAGCTGTCTATCTCAGCGATGAGTTTCTGGTTTCAAAAATCCAGTCCCCAACAAGAACTAGTAACAAAATCCAACTCTTCTTAACGTCATGTACTACTAATAATAGAGTCAAGTCAGTTATTCCCAAATTAAATTGCGGGGTCTCACCACCTATCACGAAAAACCACATCAAAATACGTCGGTGGTTTAAAAGATCTAAGACCTCATTTTATACTGTAAATATGAATCAGTAGTCAGTGTAGTAGTATGAATCATCATCATCAACCCGTAACAGCCCTGTGCTAAGGGTCTTTCCTCACATACAAGGAAGTATGGGCAATCATCTCCCAAGCGAGCTCACCGCAGAAATTGTTTTACTCTAGTATTTAGACTTGATCCCGATGGTGGCTTACGCACGGTTGGAAGTCGTTAAGCCACTTCAGATACCCTTTGGTGGTTTGAAAAATTCTGATAGGCCAGCCTACCACCATCTCCGAACCGGTGATAGGCTCGCATTGGAGATTGTGGCCCATATTAATAAGACCCTTAGCTCAGCGGTAATAGGCTGTTAGGGGTTGGTGATGATGACTTGTTTTACACGCACTCGATAACATGTTCTGTTTCTTTCAGTTCTCATATGTGTGGTGGTGACGGAGAGATTCTTTGAGCCGTTCCAACGCAGCTTCTTCTGCGGTGACACTACTCTGATGTACCCATATATGCCGGATACCGTCACAGTACCAACGCTTAGAGCAGTGGGTCTGTTCCTGAATATGGTCGCTGTACGTATTACTTTCTACTTCCATGTTATTTTTTTGCGAATCGCGGCGGTTGTAAAAATTTCTCGGAGCACGTACCCCGTCAGGCAATAGAGCTACTCATAAATAAGTAATTATAGTGCAAGAAAACTAAAAATGCAAGCTTTTTTATATATGGCATGCGTCATAAAAATCAAATGAGCCCAAATTTGAGGAGTTTACAAGTAGCCATTGAGGAGTTGCGATGTCCACCTCCTGGCTACATCATTAGATCAGATAGGTGGTACCACAATATTGCATTGCCGAACTTACAAATTTATGACAAATTTCAGCTCAATTGGTTGAAGATATTTGCTTCAAAATTTAATTGCAAGATTCTATCCGAACCAACCTAGATTGCAAGGTAAATAAAAGCTTGTAAAATTACCTTGTTTTGCTTGCGATTTAGGTGAACATTACGAAATTACTTGGTAGTTAAAGCTAAAAATGGCTTTTTATATCAGAAGTACAATTTATATTAGGACTTAACCAATATTATCATAGCAATAAAAAACTTTACAGTTTTTAATATGCGAGTGGGTTGTCCTGCGCAAAGAACGGAGCCATGTAAGGTATCTGGGCGTGCGCATCGCGGCGTGGATCGTCGGATTCTACTGCGTGTTTGCCTCCTTCGGTCTCGGTCTGTGCTTCAGCGAGATCGCCACCAATACTGCGAAAATCGTCGCTGGCAGGCTTCGCCCCTGCTTTTTTGATGTAAGTCTTTTCAAACCATCAAACGTTTTTTATTTTGAAACGCATTTTAAAAATCACACGTGCATTATCAGGAGGACGGGGTCGATCTAAATCTCAGCTTTTAGGAACACTAATAGTCTAATAACATGGGACTCTAAACTCGACCGTGGAGGTTGGCTGAATGTAGCAGCAGTATTATCTCCTCTGACGAAATGCTGGTTTTAAATTGACCCCGAGAAGAACCACAAGGGCAGAAGAGTCACAGGAACAAGCACAAGGGCAGTTCTTTTTAATGTCGTGTCTTACTAATTAATTAGACTAGACTGCTATAATTTAGCTATGTTGACAACAATTTGAAATTCTGCACCAACGTGATCTACGACACCGTGTACTTCTGCACCTGCGGACATAAAGACACACGTACGGGACACACCTTGTACTTTCATTTCTTACCATGATAAAGTGTGTGAATGGCTAAATCACTATGTAGCATAAACATAATGAAAGATTTCATTCATGAATCTGCTTCTTCTGGTCGAGCTCGTTAGATACCTACTACATTAACCGCATCCGTGACTTCTGGGCTACACAAAAGTCAACAGTAAGCCCATTGAAAATACCAAAACCTTTATACGTGCCCAATGTAGTAAACCTGATTTATTTTCCAGGTGTGCAAGCCCTCGGTAGACTGCGAGGCTCCGCAATGGCAGAACCGCTACATCCAACCCCAAGAGTTCAGTTGCACCGGCAATCTCACCGAAGAGTTTGATAACGTGAGGATGTCTTTCGTCAGCGGTCACTCCTCCTGGGCCGCTTACACCATGGTCTACTTGGCAGTGAGTGAACCTTCATCCTCCTGCTCATTTGAGTCGACGAAATAAAGTCTATATTGTTTTGAAAGATATGAAGAAAATGCGATTATCGGTCACATGTCGTAAAGGAACCAAATAATCAAGAAACAAGGATTTCGCCACAAGCCTTGCGCCAATCATCTTCGGGAACTTTGTTGTTGATTGTTAACTCGTCATCGAAGGATGTGACATGGTTTAACCACTTCCATTGTGCAAACACAACGAAAACCTGGACCAACGGTTTAACGTGCCTTACGAAATATGCTTTTTAAGCAGTCACACTATTATTGTAAATCTATATATCTTATTTGTAAGTATTGTTTCCTTTTCCTCGACTCAGTTCTTCTCATGTGTTCCAGCTGTACCTAGAGAGCCGAGTAAGGTGGCAAGGCACACGCATGGTGCGTCACGGGCTACAGTTTGTAGTCCTGATGCTCAGTCTGTTCACTGCACTCAGCCGCGTGTCCGACTACCGCCACCACTGGAGCGACGTGGTGGCTGGGTACTTCCTGGGAGCGTTGATCGCTGTACTCATGGTGGGTGTACTTAATATAGTTATCGATTTAGATATCAAAACAACACATTTTTGACATTTTTTCGGTCTGTCTGTCTGGGCAGGCATCACTCAAAAACCATTAATAATAGTTGTATTTTTATAGTGGACGTTTGGCACCGAAATAGTGAAGAAAAGGAAGGACAATGAAGTGGAACCAATGCAAGAAATTCCCTTCACCGTAGCCAAACCAGTATCTACCTAGCATATTCTATTAATTTAGAAGCGCAATTCTTGTATGTATTTATATGTCAAGTATCTCGGAAACGGCTCTAACGATTTTGATGAAATTTTGTTAACAGATAGGTACAGTTTTGCATTTGAAGTTCCACTGCATAGTTGTTTTTTCTGTTAAAAAGCAATTTTACAATAAAAATATATATTTTTTAATTACACTGCCACTGACCGGCAGATGTCGTTCGAGTCAGAAATGTTAGAACTTAGAACGAGCGAAGCTCGGTCTCCAAGGTACTAAACTAATTAATAAGTAAATAGACTACATATTTATCTCAAAGTTGAATTTGTAAGTAGGTAAGTGGAAGTACAACGATTAATTAAGTTAGTTACAAAGATGAGCTAGTCGGAGAAACACATTGTATCAACGTGTTTAGTAAGAAGCTTTCGAAAAAATAAGTTATTTATTTTGGCGGAATCATTGTTCTATAACGATGGAAAAACATAACCAAAAATTTGAAGTTGAAGCACTTTGAAGTTACATATTTATTATGGCAAATATTATTACTATAATATTTATTTATAATATATAAAGCTCGTAATATATATAAAGCTCGACTACCACTCACTGACTCACTCACTCACTGATTGACATAATTGTTCTCCCAGAAGGAGTCGTTTTGGATACAAGTCATATATGAGAAAAGTGTTCAAGATGGCGGAGTGACCTAGGGAAAATTCCGACTTTTCAAAAAAACAAAATGGCGGCCAGACTTGCCTATCCTATCTCTTTTGTTTTCCGGCCGATTCGGTTCTAGTTTTTGGCAGCTATAGTATTGCTTAGATGATTAACAAATATTTCTAAAAAAAATTGAAAAACAAAATGGCGGCCCCGTAATAGTGTATCAAAATTTGAGTGTTTTAAGACCCCACTTGACCCGAATTAGAAGCATGGTTGCCGATATCCTGCAGTTACAAATGGCACGTCATCTTTTTAGGCACACCCCGTAGTTTACCAGAAAAATCCGAAAAACTGAAAATCCTAGATGGCCGCCCTGTGATTGGCTCCCAAAGAAAAAGATGAATTTTACCAGATTTTGAATGTTGATTTTCGGCAAGATGGCGACACCTGAGCGAGTTGGCTTGTATGGCGGGGTTAGAGGTTTTATTATGGAGTGTTGCCATGTTTAACAATTTTCCCGAAGTTTGGGGTAGTTTTTTACTTTTAATGCAAAAAGTCAAAACTCGAAATTTTACCATTTTGCAAAAACGAGTAACAGTCAACGGTACATTTTATCCCTCCCTATGACATTTTGTAGGTTTTTTTATTTTTGCCTGGCAACACTGAAAGTTATGGCTGATTGAATTTTTAGGGTAGACCTCGAAAGACCCGAATTGATCTCCCAGATGCCAATATGCTACAGAGACGTGATTGATGTCATTGCATAGGACATATCCTGTAGTTTACCAGAAAAATCCGAAAAACTGGAAAAACAAGATGGCCGCTCCGGTATTCTCACTTTACTGAAAAAAATGGGTTTTTATAATGTTTATCGGTATTTTTAGGCAAGTTGGCAACACTTTGGAAAGTTGAGTTGTATGGAGCGATTGTGGGTCTCAGTAAGCAGTGTTGCCATGAAAAGAAATATTTTACAAAATTTTATCATTTTTTGACTTGTACTAAAAAAAGACTAAAAACAAAATGGGCGTCCAAAATGAGACTTTATTTTTCTGTCAAAATACGACCCCACAGAGACACGCGTGGCCGCTTGCGGCCTCGCGCACCGCGCGACATCTAGTTATTACTATAAACATTGACAGAAATGCTGTAAGCGCCTGGAAATAAATTAAGAGCACTTATACTACTCAGTGTAGTTTCTGATGTGCAACGTTAAGTGTGATATTCCTGTAAATAACAATAAAATTAACCGATGACCCAACTAGGGTAGGTAAATTACCTTATGATAGGTAATACATTACATTATGAGTGTCACAATTATTATAATTATGTATTATTAGAACAATATTTATTAACACTAAGTTAAGTTTTTTTTACTAATATATAAGGATCTATAATCTGAACTAAATTATTTGAATTGAATAACATTTACCTCTGATTTCGAAACTAGTTGATATTGTGTTAAACTACTTAGTTGATATAATCCAATTGTAACCAGGTAGATGATAATTGTAGACATTTCTTACGAGGAATCGCTGACTTCGATAGCGGAGGAGGGGGGGGGGGTGCATTTAATTCGGGGAATGTGGGAAGGGAGACAGAGAGAGAGTGGAGGAAACATCTTTAAAATATGGAAATAATAAATGTATTTCCAAACTACTCCTTTTGTTAATATTAATAACAATATTGCATACCTACAATGTGAATACTAGCAGCGCCCCGCGGTTTCACCCGCGTAGTTCCCGTTCCCGTGGGAATACGGGGATAAAATATAGCCTGCGAGTTATTCTCCCGTGTCTGCTCGTTTGCCCCCATTTTTCTTATAGAAAACATGTAGGGCATGCAGAATACATCTGATGCCGACGATTAATCTGAAAGTTATGCTATTTAATCTCTGAATATGAACGCTTCCCTTCCTACTACTTCCTAACCTAATTTTGCAAAAAGGTTATAATTGGGCTAGTCTGGGGTCAAGAGCGAGCCCATCATTAATAAAAAATAAAAATGAATCTCACGCCTTTTATCCCCGAGGGGGTAGGCAGAGGTATTCCATTAGTGGTTATACCCACTTTTCACGAGATATATTAGTCCCCTAAACGTGATAGGCGATGAGCCCATCACCTATCCCTTTTGAGGGTTACAAACACAATACAATCCGGCGCGAGCGCACTCGACGAGCGGACGCGTGAGTGCTTTGTTTTTGACTACCTAACAATTACGTAATCTAAAATGGTGCAGTGTAAAGGATGCAAGTTGTTTCTATCATTGAACAAGGATGACATTGTGAGGTGCAAGGGCCCCTGTGAGGGAGTCTTTCACAAAAAGTGTATAAAAAAGATGAAACAATTTGTGCAGTCAGGCTTGTGCCAAAATTGTGATACCAACGAGTGTGCTACTCAGGCCAAGAGTCCAATTCAAGCTGAGACCCAAACGCCGAAAATCAACGTCAAGGCCTCGGAAGCCTCTGTAGAAGAGTTACTCCAGGAAATGAACAAGAAGTTAGCAGTAATATATTAGATGGAAAAGCAGCTACAAGATATCTCCGAAGCGGTAGATTTTTATGCCGAACAATATCAAGTACTCTCTGAATTCAAGGCAAGTGCTGAGAAAAAAATACTAGCTTTGGAAAATAAGAATATATATTTGGATAAATGCAACAAGGCACTTGAAGAAAGAGTTCATGATCTTGAAGAGAAAGGCCTAGAAAAAAATCTAGAAATTGTGGGTCTTGAGAAGCAAGAAAAAGAAAATTTATATACAGTAGTTACAAAAATTGCACAAAAATTGAACGTGAACCAAAATGAAATTGAATGTGTAAAGAGGGTAGGAAGAGAGAGAAACGCGGACGAAAGCAAGAGCCAGATAGTTGTTGTTGCGTTAAAGAGTAAGAGCGCACGAGACCATTGGCTATCATCGCGAAAAACTGTGATCTCAAACGATAATATCTATAATAATGGAAATGGCAAACGTATCTACATCAACGAGAATCTCACAAAATATAAACGACAGTTATTATGGACTGCAAAAAAAAGACTTGGATATTCTTGTAAATACATATGGATCCAAAATTCAAACGTCCTTGTGAGGAAAACCAGCGACGACAGTAAAATCCATAAAATTAAATGCGAGAACGACATTGATAAACTGCAGCCGGTGCCCACTAACTAAGCACAAACACAGTGCGCGTACACATTACACGAAATTGAAGCTTGCCACCAAAATTCGATGACACCAATAGCATAAACTTTATAAACAGTATAGATACACATTATGAAAGATACAACGATATTATATCATGGGAGGACAGCATTAATAACGTTGACAAGCAATTACATATTTTGCACTTAAATATCCGTTCCTTGAGAAAACACTATAATGAACTACTGGTAATTTTGCAACATAATAAATACCACATACTTATATTATCAGAAGTAAATATTAAACAATCGGAGATGGAATTATATACAATAGAAGGATACAACGCATGGAGCAACACAAGAGAAAAACAAAAAGGCGGAGGAATCATAATATATACAAAGGATTGTTTGAACATAGAAGTCGAAAAGATACAGAGCAGAGCTACAGAATTATCCCAAATACAAATCAGCTTAAACAACACTAATCTACACATATTAGCTGCCTACAGACCACCATCCAAAAATAGACTACTGTTTATAGACGAACTAACTACGATTATAAAGAAAATACCTGCATCTACTGACCTCATCATAATCGGCGATATGAATATTGACGTGTATGAAAATAAATTGAATCAAACAATAACGCGATACAAAACCATGATGTGTGAACACGGCCTACAACTTGCAATACCATGCGCGGAGGTTACGCGGGAACAGATTGTTGACGGCCAGTATCAGCGGTCCTGCATTGACCACATATGGGTGCGAGCGAGACAGACCACAGGTTACTCCTCGGCTATTAATGAATCTCGTTTATCGGATCACCATATGATTGGAATTTCGCTACGAGTGACAAAAAATAATGACACTGAATTGGATAGCACAAATAAGCGTATCATTATTAGTGATAAGTTAGTTATTGAAAAGTTTAAAAGTGTTGATTGGTCGGCGTTGTTGTTATTTAGTTGTCCTTCACTTTTGTATAAAAAGATATGTGAGATTTTTAGCGGAATTTATTCAGAGTGTAAAATTGAAGTAACAATTAGACAAAAAAGGGTAACACAACCATGGGTAGATAAACGTCTTTATAATATGATATTGCATCGCGATAAGCTATTTAGGACATGGAAATCCTGCCCTAACAATATGTGCTATCGTCTCGAATATACCCGGTTTAGAAATAAGGTTAATAAATTAATATTCAATGCCAAAAATAGATATAGACAACAAGAAATTAAAAATTGTAACGGTGATATGAGAAAAATATGGAGTAAAATCAATTGTTGGATAGGACGAACTAAGAGTAATTTAGATAAATTTATTGTAAAGTATTTAGGTAAACGAAATAGCCTTCAAGAGGTTTGCTCAAAATTCTCACGTACATTTACAAATGAAATTTTAGATATCAAACACAGTTGTCATACAAAGTTTTTGGATAGAAATAAGTATGTTAAGCCTTCTATTATGTCATTTAGATACAAATGTGTAAGTAGCACTATAGTTGAAAAGTATATAGACAACCTTAGTAGCGATAAGTCACCTGGAATTGATAATATCAGAGTACGGGATATTAAACACTTAAAAAAGGAGATAAGCCCAGTGCTCTCATTGTTTGTGAATCTTTGCTTAACCCAAGGTATTTATCCAAATATCCTTAAAAAGTCTATTATCCGCCCTATATTTAAGCAAGGGAGCTATTACGATTATGCTAATTATAGGCCTATAGCTTTATTGTCTGTAATAAATAAACTGGTAGAAAAAGTAATAGTAAAACAAATCACTGATTTCCTGGAAAACAATAATATTTTATCTAGCGCGCAGCATGGCTTTAGGCCGGGGCGCAGTACCTCCACAGCGTTGACAGAATTTGCGGACGAAGTTAATAACTGCCTCGACAGTGGTAAGCAGGTTGTGTGCATTTTTATAGATTATAAAAAAGCTTTTGATACTTTGGATCACGATATCCTGCTTCAATCGATGGACGAGTGTGGTATACGCGGTCCGACAAATAATTGGTTTCGCAACTATTTACAAAATAGGACGATCCGCACAGTTGTCAACGGTGTGGAGGGCACAGAGTGTGACGTGGTGTTGGGCGTCCCTACCGGTTCCGTGTTTGGGCCAATCGGCTATATTATGCACGTAAATAGCGTGCCTAATGTAGTCGAGTACTGCCGAGTGTTTATGTATGCTGATGATATGTGTCTCCTGTACTCCTCTAAGGATATTAGTGAAATAAGAAAGTTTTTACAGTTAGATTTAAATAGTATCACAAAGTGGGCACATGATAATGGAATAATTATAAATCAAAATAAAACAAAATGCATACACATACACTCGCCTCATAATAGATCAGCCGCGAGGTTAAACCTAAGCGATGTAAGGATCATGAGTCATTCGTACGATTGCCTACACGGGGACGGTACAGCCGGTGGCTGCCGTTGCGACTACCTGAGATTTGTTGACTCTTTTAAATACTTGGGTTTACATGTTGATCGCAAATTTAATTGGAAGGTACATGTCGGTGAGGTATGTGCCAAACTAAGAATACTGCTAGGACGGTTCTATCATCTCAAATCGGTTATTAACAAAAAAACTTTACGAATGATTTATTTCGCATTGGTAGATTCTTCACTTAGTTACGGCTTAAGTTGTTATGGTCGAACCTTTGACACATACCTCAAAGATATAAAAAGTCTACAAATTAGATTCTTGAAATATTTAGTAAACAATAAAACTAAAATGAATTGTAATCGAGATTATAACAAGCTATTTTCTAAATGTAAGATTCTTCCTGTTAAAGCCAAAGCCCAGTACTTAATAATTGTTGAGAACTATCTTAATGAACACTTCAGAAACATTGTTATTAATAGATACAACGCTAGGCGGGTTAGATTTAAAAAATATTTGCTTCCTAAAGTTAAAAACTACTACGGGCAAAGAACGAATCAGTTCCTACTCCCAAAGTTGTTCAATGAAAAAGATATTTTAAGACAAGAGACACAAATGAGTAAGGGTACTTTAAAGCAAAAATTAAAAACGGTGCTATCTGAAAATACTGTATAAGTAAGTATGTGACAACCCTGTATTGAAGACCAATAAAAATATGCAATAAGTGACACAGTTATTTAAAAGAAGTACAATGGGCGGTCTTATCAATTTAAGCGGTAATGTATTAGGTAGGTATTCTAATAAGATAAAAGTTATGTATTAGCAATAAGTGTTTATTGATAAAACAGAGTGCAAGCTTGCCAACAAACTGCTATGCAGTTTGGCGAGTACTTACAAGTTAAAACATGTAATGCTTATTGTAAATAAATAAATAAATAAATATTATAAAAAAAAAAAAAAACATTATTATTATTAAGAACTTAATATCACCATTAAAACCATCTAGATGTGATGATGAAATAAATAATAAAACGTGATGAAATAAAGCCAGCATCTGGAACACGTTTAGACACAAATAACCTCCTATTTTAGTCCGCAATCACTAAGACGATAACTGCAAATACAGGCTGTTTACAAGATTTATTGTAATTGAGATTTAACATAGCACAAACTTCAGAGCTTTCGACTGGGTGAACCGATTTTGATGATTCTTTTTTATTTGATAGATTGCTGCTTCCCGTGTGGTCCAATTTGGCACAGTTTTCACAATGGCATCCATGAGAATCCATTATAAGTTTTTAGAGTTCTATGTTATTTCTGTATTAAATATTTAAATCTACGAGACAGGTAGATAAATGGACTGTGACATCCAATCTAAAGAACGAGAATAGGCGGGAAGGTTTGACAGATTTTGTAGTGGGACGTAATGGAACATTTAAGAGCCATTTACACGAGGGAAATCCAGTAAGACAATCCACTAAGACTGCATACAAAAAAAACTTGAGGACAGTGGAATGGATTGTCCTCAAGTTTTTTTTGTATGCAGTCTTAGTGGATTGTCTTACTGGATTGCCCTCGTGTAAATGGCTCATTACACAAGGCCAATGGCCGAGACAATCCACTGAGCCAATCCATTTAGTCAATCCAAACTGCCATCATCAAAGGCTAGAGGACAATCCAATGCAGTGGACTGTCTCTATTTACTCGACTCGAGGCCATTATTGGATTGGCTTTGGAATGGCCTTGTGTAAATGGCCCATAACGGTAGATTCGTCTAAATTTCCAAAGTGAAATTGCAGTAGTCAATGTCAGGATTAAATAAGTGTCACGGAAGGAAGGAGCTGTTTTCCGGGACTCGGACTTAGGGCGAGACGAGGAACAGAATGGGGGGTTTTTAGTCAGTGCAAGCCTGACATAACCTGGTTATCGTCCGCGCTACCACCAGGTATGCATAAGGCATTTTCCCCGCATGCAAAAGAAAAAAAGGATTAAATACGTAGGATGGACGTTTTCGGATTACCTCAAGAAGCCGCTTTAATCTTCAGTAAAAGTGCATATTGGAGGAGCGGAGGTGAAATGCTCCTCCATCGTGATAAGGGAAGATCTTCCTTTAGGCGAGGTGATCGTGCCTAGGGACCGCGGTCCAACGGTTGATGTTGGACAGTTGTATTTATACAAACTCATTAAAAAACTCCAATAGCACGGTTTAGAACTCGGCCGTCTATTGGTGCGTTCTATGTAGCTACATGCACTATCTTGTTACTGTCGATTACCAAGTGACAATTTAATACATTTAAAAAAAAAATGTCAGGCCATGTTTTTGCCCAACTGGACATCTAGGAGGATAGTGTTTTAATTATTTCTCGGTCAAAAAATCGCCTGTATCGTGATAAATTTTATTAAATTACAAATTATTATTTAATACCTAACAGCTACTGACGTCAGCCGAGGAAGAGCATGGCAAGGCCGTGGAGAAGGCTTATCGCTTGCTGGGAACGATATCTCATTAACCTTATTATGAATATTAATATAAATCCCGAATGTTAGAATTCCCCGGAAGACGAGCGACTTTTTCTTGGCTAGTATCTAGTTTATTGTGCTATGTAGCGTAACAAAAACGCAAAATTTGTCGCTTCCATCCCGTTCCGCGCAAATGTAGCTTGACCCTTATTATGTACTAGCGACCCGCCCCGGCTTCGCACAGGTGCAATGCTAATACTAAATCCTTCCTCTTGAATCACTCTATCTATTAAAAAAAATGCATTAAAATCCGTTGCGTATAGTTTTAAATATTTAAGTATACATAGGGACATAGGGATACAGGGACAGAGAAAGCGACTTTGTTTTATACTATGTAGTGAGTGATTATGACACAAATGATATGATAACTATTGACGTCACAGAAGAGGAACTGCATGGCAGGGGCGTGGTGGAGGCGTGTCGCCGCATGCTGCGCGTACCAATGATATTTTATGTAAATTAAGTACTAAGTAAGTTATCTTAAGTTACTTGTGCTCAAAATATGGTAAGTAAAGTTATAAAAATGGGAAAATTGGGTTTGGATTAGGACGAATTTCAATTCTAAATTTAAATAATGTAATAACAACATTTTTAGATATAATGATGATAAATAAATAAATAAATATCTACATAAATATCTAAATATCTACAAATTTGAGTTCTAATAGATTTATTACCTACATTACTCTATTTTCGGAGACGTGTTCTGCATAGATAGCTTTTGTTAGACGACTAGTGTCTACTTATAATGATCGTGTAGTATTGTCTCTGTATCTACTCGTTATCGGACCTCCTTTCTTCCTAATTTTATCAACTTTTTGCCCTTTTTTTGAATTTGAAATTAGAATTAAATCTTTCTCTTCGTCAGTACTTAAATAAAAATTAAAACGTCACACATTTTCTGCCATTTATATAGTAGAATGTGTAAGAGTGTGATGAGTGTGTACATGTCTACCTATAAAATGTCATTGTCGCGTAGATAGTTTATCGTTATTCATGTTAAATGTTTGGAACTCGAAATAATTACTAATTAGGACATATCTATACTAATATTGTAACGAGGAAAGATTTGTATTTTTGTATGTTTGTTACGAATAAACTCAAAAACTACTGGATCGATTTTAAAAATTCTTTCACTAATGGAAAGCTAGAAGATCCCTGAGTAACAGGCCTATGCCCTATATTTTATTCCCGTATTCGATCGGGAACTATATAAAAAATACTTAATTACGTGACGAATAAAATTAAGAACCTCCTGTTTTTTAAATCGGTTAAAAATGAGACCCATTGCTGAATGAAGTAAAAATTAAACATAGAATTTGGACAATACAATACTTATTGGGGGGTGTGGGGGTGTTACGAGTTGATGTTTGTCTATCAATGCTAAACGGCTAGATTCCACAACAAATACCTCTACATTTTTAATACATGCTAACTTTAAGTTTATTTATAATGAAACAGAGGTCTACTTTGAGAAGAAGAGAATTCCTGCGACCTGCGGGTTTCCACAAGATATTTTTCATATCTCATACTCGGAAAGTAGTGTATGTTTGATCTGAGTACCGGGTCGGAAGCGATGATTCCCACCACAGAGAGATTCAGGGCTGTGATTCCCGCCCTCGGTCGGGAAAGACTCATAGTAATTGCTTCCGGCCTTAGGGCGGGAATAAATTAAAAAAAATTAGTACTATATTTGGCAAAGACGTTTAAAGAAAAAGTTTCTCTAGGAAAGAGAATGACTTTCTTCCAACCTCTTTGGGTACTTAGTAGGGATACGAAACTTTTTACATCAATTAGAATAAGAAAAAAAGGTGCGGCCTTGTGAGGTGTAGGTATAAACAACAGAAAATAGTACGCGTACCGCCCCGCGCGCGGGGCGGTACGCGTTCCATATTTAAAATTAAAAAAAGATTAATATTTTGGTAAGCTGTTACGAAATTCAAAATCTTGTTTTTCATCGACACTAATAAGCACAGAACACTATTACTCGGCTAAAAGTAGGTACATATTATTATAAAGAGGAAGGATTTGTTTATTATTTTTGTAATGTTATTTAGGTTAGGTACTCTATGATGTAGTATTCAAAGACGTTTAAAAGAAAAAGTTTCTCTTTCTTTCAACCTATTTGGTTGTATTGTTGACAATTTTGTTTTTTTTTGTAGGTGTTATTGCGTTTTTGCATGTTTCAATTTTTGTAAAATAGTTTTTTTTTTGTTTACTTTCCTTGAATTCGAAATGAAAAGTAGAGTGTTTAACGCGGGTAGAAGTGATCAATTCCTACTCAGAATATATCCGCCCTCGCTACGCTCGGGCGTCTAAATACCTCGTATGGGAATTGATTCCTTCCAACCCTTGTATAACAATCTACTATGCCGTCACCGTCGATTTAGTGATAAAAATATTTATTTATTTATTTATTTATTGGAGCTCAACAGCAACATAAAACCTTTAACTTATAAATTTAAATAAGAAATACAGCCATTTACAGAGCTTCACTCATTATATAAAACTAGTGATAGGTACAGGGTATGCTCTAACTAAAAAACAAAAATAATACAGTAAAAAGCTTTACAAAATAACAATGTTATGATTGTTATGATGCAACTCATATGTGTTTGTGTGTATATGTGTGGGGGTGTGGGAGTGTGAGGGTGTGTGTGGTGGTGGTGGGGGGGTTATTTTAGAAATATGATGTACGTGCACTTAACCCTACGCCTATAAGCTTGGGATCAGTATTTTTACTGTTAAGTGCAGGCGATTAACAATTAACGTGTTAAATTATCTTCATTAAGGAGAAGTTTACAGATACTTTTTCTATAAGTAGCTTTCGTATTAGCAAATACATCAACTTCATAAAACTTTGTATTGTGAAGACGAAGCAAACGTGGGATAACAGAATTCTGAGCGTAATTGCTATATGCAAAGGGAATATGAAACAGCGACTTGTTCATGTGTCTTGTTCGCTTTGCAGGAACTCGGAAACATATGTCTTTCATTATACCTGGGCTATTTATATTATGATTAATTATATCATGAAACAACAACATATCAAGGATTAATCGCCTCTTGTCCAGTTGCAGGAGGCGATGAAACTCACAGCCTTGGTCATAACCCTTAAAAAATCTTTTAGTTTTAAAATTTAAGTACCTTATAAATGCTTTTTGTATTCTTTCAATAAGATTTTTGTGTATAATATATTGAGGTGACCATATACTGCTAGCAAATTCAAGTACGCTGCGAACATAAGCATAGTATACTATTTTAATGCAATGAATATCAGTAAAAGGGGCACATACTCTCATTAAGAAACCAAGATTTTTATAAGCTTTATTGGAAATGAAATCATAGTGTACATTAAATGTTAACTTCTCGTCAAGCATTACACCTAAGTCTCTAATATGCGGTACTCTTTGAATAACTTTGTCATTAATCCTGTATTCATACATAATTTTCTTATTACTTCTTCCAAATGTGATGAGTGCGCATTTACTAATATTCACTCCAATTCTATTAACCTTATAATACTGAGATAAACAGACAAGGTCATACTGTATTTTGTGACAGTCAGATATATTATTGACTTTAAGAAATACTTTTTTGTCATCAGCATACATGAGAAATCTGCTATACTTAAAACAGTTATATATGTCATATAGATATACATTGTATAATAATGGTCCCAGTAACGATCCCTGCGGGACACCGGAGGGGATAGTGATAAAATTTGATCTATAATAATAATAATATATAATATAATCTCACGCCTTTCATCCCCGAGGGGGTAGGCAGAGGTATTCCATTACTGGATATACCCACATTTCACGAGATACATTGAACCCCTAAACGTGATAGGTGGTGAGCCCATCGCCGGACCGGGTCTATTTACACATGTCTCAGAATTAATTCTGAGACCTGCGGGTTTCCTCACGATGTTTTCCTTCACCGTCGAGCTAGTGATAAATATGTACGTAAGTTTTGAAAAACTCATTGGTACATGCCAGGATTCGAACCCGAGCCTCACTGATTTTCGGCCGGCTCTTTAACCGTCCGGGCTATCACTGCTCTAATTTGATCTATATCCTCCCAAAACCACTGCTTGACGTCTATTTGTCACATACGAGCTCACCCACCTAAAAAGATCACCTTGAATCCCAATACTATATAATTTTCGCAACAGGATGATGTGATCCACACGATCGAAAGCTTTTTCAAAGTCTGTGTAGATCACATCAACCTGAGCACCCTTATCCATATTACGTAGGACATAGTCAGTAAACTCAGCAAGATTTGATGTAGTCGAACGGTGTTTAAGAAAACCATGTTGTTCATCTGGTACACTTTTAGAAATTAAAGGATAAATCGATTCGTATATTATCTTTTCAAATAATTTTGCAAACACATTTAAAATTGAAATGCCGCGATAGTTGTCAATCCTGTTTTTATTACCTTTTTTATGCAAAGGAACAATATGAGCATCTTTCCAAGTTTTGGGAAAGACACCTTCTCTTATTGACCGATTAAAAATTATAGTCAAGGGGATACTCAACTGTTCACTACATCTGACAACAAAATAAGGCGGTATGCGATCACTTCCAGAACCCTTACTCTCATCAAGTGTTTTTAAATGCTTAAGGACTTGATCTCTGTTAATATTTATAGTATTAACATAATCATTATGATTACTTTGAGGAGGTGTTATATTATCACTGCCCGAACAAGAACGAGCAGCAGTGTCAAAGACACTAAAGAAAAATTTATTGAAACCCTCACATATATCATGACCTCCATTCAACTCTTCATTATTTAATTTCATGGTTTTTGGATAATTTGTGGCATTTCTTTTTGATTTCACAAACTTCCAAAGATTTTTTGGATTTTGTTTAATCTGTTCTTGGGCATTATCTAAGAATTTGTTGTAGCATTCTTCTTGCACCCGCTTTTGACGTTTTCGCAGAAGGCTGAACTCATCGTAATCTAAAGGGTTTTTGAAACGCTTAAACCTGGCGTGTGCTCTGCATTTTTCTTTAATAATTTTTATTAATGCTCTGGAGTACCATACAGGATAGTTATTATGGTTATTATTAGTTGCAGTTATAGGTACATATTTATCAATAAGATCAAAAATAATTTTATAAAATTTATCGACAGCACAATCCAATGATTCAGTGTTTAGTTCTGACTTCCAGTCTATGTCACCTAAAGCCCTTTGAATCGATACATATTCACCTTTGCGAAATCTGTAGTGAAGGGACTCATTAGCGGGAAGTGGACTGAACGATAGTTCTACGGCATGCATTACAATTGAAGGGTGGTATGAGTCCTCATGCATTAGTGGTACAGCTCTAGCCAATGTTATGTCGAATGTTGTGAAAATAAGGTCTAATGTGTTGCCTGATGAATTTTCAATTGAGTTACGTTGCTCAAAACCAAGTAGGTATAAGTTTTCAACGAAGTCACGCGCGATGTCCTGAAGTTCCACTGAGCCATGCCTCAAATATGATACTCCAGATGTACTCCATTTTAAGAGTGGCAGATTAAAGTCACCAGCCAATAGGAGATGGTCTCCAGGTTTAATCTTAGCAACATTACTAACTGATTGGTTGACCATCCTAATTGAGATAACTTGTTTTGTTCCACCAGGAATATAACACGCACAGACATGCAAGTCTTTATTAGATGCAATGGCAGATTTCGGAATAGTTATCCATAAGCATTCTACATTATTTGGCCACCACTCTCGACAGCCACTTGATCGAAGGAGACTTTTAACTAGTATCATAGTACCACCTCCGCTACCTTTAGAAGACGTGTCCTTATTACGATCATAGCGATAGATATCGTAATCCGAGTTACATAATTCAGCGTCAAATATCCCATCATGAAGCCATGTCTCAGTAATTATAATTATATCATATTTATCCAAATGTATATTACGTGAAAAATCGTGAGTCTTCGTTCTGAGCCCTCTCACATTTTGATAGTAAATACTTAGATTAGTCATGCATGTATTTTATTAAGTAATTTTGAAAGATTGAATTTTTATGTAAGTATTTTGTGGAGGGCTGAGAACGCAGACTCACGTAGTTATTGTTGATATTATTCATAGTTGATACAATATTATATGGGAGACATAACCATATATGTGAAGTAGTAAAATGATACTGAAACGTTATTTTATAAATTGATAAAGTTCGTAAATGATTGATCAACAAAATCGTATTATTATCGTTGTATCCTCTACCATTAATGTGTGAATTACTGTACTTTTCTGATGTAACCTTTTCCATTGATTTATGGTGCAGCCATGAGCATATATCATATAATAGACTCGTATGTATTTTGTAAAATATTAATTCTTTTAAGGCAAAATTTTGTGTACTCAGTAGGGGTGTGTGCGGGATGTATGATGTATTAAGTGTAAATAAAGTGTATAGTGTGTATGGTTTGTTTGTATGTGTGTGCTGAGTTGCATGCTCGGAATAAACATTTCCGTTAAAAATTGAAACTTTTTTTTTTATAAATATAACTTTTACCTCTAAACTATTCGAAAAAAATAAGGAGAAACTTTGCACTAGATAATTTTTTGTAAGTCTAAAAAACTATTGATTTGCAAGTGGTTATCAGTGTCTATTTTGCGACAGTAGATGGTACAATTGCGTACCCAGGCATATTTATAGCCAGCTGCATCACATTTTTCTTTACACAATTTGAATAATTTCTTGTTCTTTTGAGTCAGATGCTCATTGACATAAATCTGCCTGGGCTCCCCTAAAATGCCTATGTCGCTAGACTTAACTCCACGGCATTTTCTTATAGCAGAGATGACGGCGCCCTTGAGGTCCCGATTGCGGAGTCGCGCAATGATGACGCGTGGGCGGCCCGCAGCCGCCGCTTCTCCCTGCGCCGACCGCACGCGGTGCGCGAACTCGACATCGTATTCCGCCAGTCGTACCCCGACATGCTCAAATATTTGCCGTACAATAGCCATCGGCGATTCATTTTTAGTCTCGGGTACTCCCACTATCTCGATGTTGTTAAGTCTTGACCACTGTTGTTGTTTGTCGAGTTCTTGTTGTATTTCCAGTGTATTATTTAGGCATAAACTCAACTTGTCTTCAAGATCAGCTATACGTTTAGTTTTGTCGTCCACATCAGATAATTTCTCCTTGTGGTCGCCTAATTCCGTCAATACTTTCTCTTCGAAGCTTAAGAAACGTTTAGATTGGTTTTCAATGTCTAGTACCTTTTGCTTATATTCGCAAAAATCCTTCGAGATTAATTCCACAGTGGAAGTCAAGGTAGTTATCTTTTCAGTCATATCGTTATTCAATGTTGTGAAATTATCCCTTATTTCCTTGCGTATTTCTAGACTAAGCAATGCGATGATCTCCTGCACAAATTTAGGCTGATCCACAGACTCGAACTCCAAGTTCTTAACAGCGGCAACGGTGTTGGTTGGCGTATTCGTAGTGGGTGTCGCAGGAGTGCAGGTAGCCAATGGTGTTGGTGTTGTTAGCACTGCCAAGCTATCGCGCACAGGTGTATTCAAGTTATCTCCTTTTCTAGTATTTTTACAGGTCAGACACTTAGTCAGTACACGCCCATGAGTTTTGAGATCATTATAGTCACTCTCATTAATACCAAGGCATTGGTAATGGTAAATACTTTTGCAATTAGTGCACTCCAACATATCGAGTGCCGCTGCACTCATGAATTTTTTACAGCCGTCGCATTTCAGAGTCATTCTGTTTGTAAATTATATCCGTTGATATTGCGTGTGCACAGAAAGTCGATGTAAACAAGTAAAATTAAGTTGAGGTTGACGGGTAGATAATAATGATGTTGCGGTGGCAGTCTTGGGTATAGCACATCAAACTCGCGAGAAGAACGTCATAAGCGCCATGCAGGACACATGAGTAAAGAAACGGAACAGAGACAAAGCTTCATACAACCGCGCTGTCGTAGGTACACTACTACAAGCATGCAATGCTTGTGTGCGTTTCTACTAGCGCTGCGTCACATACGCGCCGCAACTGGATAAAACCGGCTCGGTCAGTAGAAATGCCGAGGGCCGCGCAATGGTTGCCGTATTTGTTTCGCGCTCCTGCTTAGTGAGAAATGGTTATTTTAAATTGTTTATGGTAGAATAAAGTATTAAACTAAAAAGTCA
This sequence comes from Ethmia dodecea, assembly GCA_963855545.1. Lineage (NCBI taxonomy): Eukaryota > Metazoa > Arthropoda > Insecta > Lepidoptera > Depressariidae > Ethmia > Ethmia dodecea. Next base: position 11,319,303 of record OY979456.1, on the reverse strand, counting down.
AGAAAGTGTAAATAATTAGATTCGGAGGTGTAAAATGGTTACCTACTGTACAGTTTGCATGAATGTCTTGAAAATCACATATGTGACGAAATAAAATTGTTTGTTAATAGACCTGAACAACCTATAAATATGGGCAAAGATTCTTTAATTACTCATTACAAAGAACTCGACGTAAACATTGTAAATATTGGTACCTAATGATATTCTGAATCGAGTGTAAGATTGTAAAAATATTATGCCATGTGGAAGCGTCCTTAATGATTATTTGAAAAAACTTTATATCCATTAGATTTAGAATTCATCATTAGATTAAAAGATTTAATAATTTATTAAAAATAAAAAGTTATAAAAAAATATTTAGAGTAGGTAATTTGTAAATAATCTAATGTACAAATAAAAGTCTAATAAACGTTTTGTTTATTTTATTCTCCTTTGCCAACCCTACTAAAATAGGTAAGAATTTTGCACGCTCCTTAGAAGCTTTGTCTCTGTTCCGTTTCTTTACTCATGTGATGCAGGACGCGTCGCTTACGCGTTTAGTTCAAAACAGTTGCAATAAAGAGTTAGTTATTAGAGGTTTTTTAGGATTTTTGAGATAAACAGTACTAAATTATCCACAAACACTTCAATTTATAAGTCAATCCAGTGTTCACAGCACAAAGATCACACAGCACCAAAGTTTACAGCAATTTTGATTGATTTTACTAGGAAAAAACAAATTTCATTACGAGACAGTCGGCAAAGCGTGTACAGTACGGCCGTTTTAACTTGGCAGCTCTGAAGTTGCGCAAATGTCTGCGCAATAACATATTTTAGCGACCATTTGGCGGTACGAACGAGGTTTGCGCAGGCGAAGCCTATGTTCAGAGAAGCCAATGTAAAAATGGCCCTACTGTACCTATCGCGATTGCGCTCCGGAATGTTCGAAATATGTCCGGAATGTCCGAAATATGTAGCTGTACGTAAGTTTTTGAGAAACTCGTTGGTATATGCCAGGATTCGAACCTCACGGTTGAGAAGCGGGATCTTTAACCATTAGACTATTACTCTTTAAAACATCGCACTTCCAAATCCGTCAAAATACAGAAGATAGTATAAATTTGAAAATATAAACCTACGTTCTCTCACAGATACAAGAAAAAATTTCCCTTCTGCTCATGCAGTCAAATACTATTAAGTATTTAGTATTAAAGGAAATCAGTGAGGCTAGGGTTCGAATCCTGGCATGTACCAATGAGCTCTTTGAAAACTTCGTAGTTACCTACATATTTATCACTGGCTCGACGGTGAAGGAAAACATCGTGAGGAAACCCGGAGGTCTCAGAATTAATTCTGAGACATGGTAAATAGACCCGGTCCGGCGATGGGCTCACCACCTATCACGTTAGGGTCCAATGAAATGTGGGTAGGTATATCCAGTAATGGAATACCTCTGCCTACCCCCTCGGGGATAAAAGGCGTGAGATTATTTATTTTTTATTTTTATTTATAAAGGAAATGTAATTCAGTTCACTTTAGTTCTATGATTTAGTTCTTACCAATTCGCCATTACACTGTTTTATCTAGCTCTTCACTAGATACTGTAAATAAACCACTACAGTTGTAGAAGATTGTAGATGATTGAAAAGATAATTTTAATATGTTACAATCTATTACTTGATCTAGAAATGTAAACGCTCTTTATTATAACTGCGAAATTAGCTCTGGTTGTCTGTTGACCTTTTTTAACATGACAAATCTTCATGAAATTTGGTAGGTCGACTGTTTACGTCAAAGACAATTTTCAGCTTTTATTCCGTCCTCGGAACTAGATCTTATTTTTTCGATGTACTTATCAGTATACTCAAAGAGTTTCGAGCTAACACCATTTATAGGTTAGACGCAGTAGGAATGAAATGAAGTAATATATATTTTTTTTAAATTATAAAAGAAATTGAGTAACCGTGGCTTTAACGAGCAACGGACTTGGGTACTAAGTAAAAATAAGTTTTTCAAAATCTTACTTAAATAAGTAGGTAACTACTTAGTTTATTAATAAGGTAAAATTTTTTTTGATGAAGAATGGGTAAGAAGGAAGAGAAGAGAGAGAGAAAACTTTTTATGTCCAAAGTAACTACGTACTTCACGACGATCCTTGAAGTACGGCTGTTTTAACGTGTCAGCTCTGAAGTTGCGCAAATGGCTGCCCAATGACATTATTTAGCGACCATCGGGCAGTACGAGGGGGCTTGCGCAGGCGAAGCCTATGTTCAGAGAAGCCAAGTTAAAACGGCCGTACCTGTAAGTACAGTCAAGAGCACGCATCCGGCCCTATATTCTATGGCGCGCAGTATAAATCAGAGCTCAGCAGCATAAACTGGTAGTTTAAAGCTTGACTTGCTCTTGACTGTACTTTTGTCAAGAATAGCCCACGAGGTTGCGTTTGCCGATGTCATATAATAATAACTTCAATCATAACACTGGTGACACAATAACGACCAACAGGGCGATATAATGTCAAAGCGATAAGTGTCATTCAAAGTCCTTAGTCTTTGGTGTCATCGTACTCGATTTTATTTTGTATTGTCGATGAGAGTTAATAAAAATACCTATTTCCAAGCTATAAGATAACCGGTCTTAAAACTTTATTATGATTAATCCGGTTGCTGATAATTATTGTGAAAATTAAACAAAGTCGGGGCCGATAGCTAGTCTTTAATAAATTTTGACCCAGTCATTCTCATCTCTTGTTTTGACAATCGGGCGTATGGTTAGGGTTGCCACTCTCTCAGTACTTTGGGTCGAAGATGCGTGAAGTTTAATTCTATAGTTGTGATACGAATCACGTATGCTACGAGTATGTAAGTAAAATAGTTTATTACATGTAACAGCCTTACAAACAAGCTAAGGTGTCATTAATCCGTAGTGATCTAGATTGTGTCCAGTTTAAAAGATTAAAGAGAAAGAAACTAGAGACTGTTTCATAATACTTATAAGTTTCTTTCAGTTGGTTAGTTTCACCCATGGAAATAGGAAATCCTACTGTAAGCTTTACAACGCGTTACAGAATAAGTGCATTTCCTCATACACCCCAATTTATAAAAAAATATGATGCATTCGTACTTTAGTTTTGTCTAACCGAAGTTCTTAAATAAAAAGCAATACCTACCTAATTTCCATAGGTAGCCCTAAATTCGCTTATGCTAATTCATTTTTCGTTAACACATATCAAAAATAGCTGAAATTGTTTAAATAGTCCATACTGAAAAAACTAATTTTAGGATTTGGGCTTATTCTGTTACTATAGAGATATGTTACTGATGTGAAAGAGAGTCATCTATGTAATACGCGTTCAATCACTTGCAATAAATTTCTCGCTGTGCCACACCCATTTATAGGCAAGCGTCTGTCAACCCTAGCTGTGATAAGCGGCGACGCGTGCGCACGCGTACTTAAGGCGGCGTAAGGAACCCACCGCCACAGTGCCCGAAACGCTGCCCGCCAAAATGTCCATCGAACCTGTCAACAACGTTTTACGGAAGGTCGTCATCGAAATACTCCTGATATGTGGACGTAAGTTTTCATTTAAGTTAATACTTTAATAACAAAGGACTTTAAACTCGTCCATGGAAGTTGGCTGAATGTAAACAGCAGCTTATCTCCACTGACGAGTTGCTGGTTCCAAATGCAGTACCCCAAGAAGAACCAGCAACAAACTCAAGATTTCCTTAACGTCATGTCGTATAGGTAGGTACTAATAATTATAATTAACTAGCGACCCGCCCCGACTTCGCACGGGTGCAATGCTTATACTAAAACCTTCCTCTTGAATCACTCTACCTATTAAAAAAAACCGCATCAAAATCCGTTTAAGCATACATAGGGATATAGGGACAGAGAAGGCGACTTTGTTTTATACCTACTATGTAGTGATAGTGAAGCTTCACATTATCAAGTCCCATAATATGTATGTAAATTTGCCCTGTATTAGATTACATACATCTAAAATAATAAAACAATATTAAAAAAAGTTACGCAGTTTTCTAAAAATGATGACGTCACAAAGTCCGTACTCAGTAGGTACATTTCCATAGTAACACAGATCATAGAAAGTAAGTCATTTAACTAGGCACGAAAATACTATTGTGTGTCGCATAGCCGATGTCGATAACTGCCCCTTTTTGTTATTTCGGAATCTTACGTATCTACTTCGCACATTTACTTCTGTGCAAATGTGTGTAAATATGTATATGTATGGTACAAAAAGTTATACCTACATCTACGTGTATAAAAATATACTTACGTAACTACCTACCAACATAATATACAAGAAGAATGAAAAGATTTTTTCATATCTCATACTCGGAAAGTAGTGTATGTTTGATCTGAGTACCGGGTCGGAAGCGATGATTCCCACCACAGAGAGATTCAGGGCTGTGATTCCCGCCCTCGGTCGGGAAAGACTCATAGTAATTGCTTCCGGTCTTAGGGCGGGAATAAATAAAAAAAAAATAGTACTAAATTTGGCAATGGCGTTTAAAGAAAAAGTTTCTCTAGGAAAGAGAATGACTTTCTTCCAACCTCTTTGGGTACTTAGTAGGGATACGAAACTTTTTACATCAATTAGAATAAGAAAAAAAAGGTGCGGCCTTGTGAGTGTAGGTATAAACAACAGAAAATAGCCCGCGCGCGGGGCGGTACGCGTTCCATATTTAAAATTAAAAAAACCGGCCAAGTGCGAGTCGGACTCGCGCACCGAGGGTTCCGTACAACCTTGCAAATTTATGGTTTTCGTAATTTTTCCTTTATCTTGCTATAAGACGTTGCTTCGTACCAAATTTCAAGATTCTGAGTTCACGGGAAGCACCCTGTAGGTTTTGATTCCCTTGCAAGTGTCGAAAATTTGCGGCATAAACGGCTGTATCTTTTGATTGCGTTGGCTTAGAAGTTTGATTTTTTCACAGCTTCAAGGGACAGTAGACCTGAGTAATTGATATAAATTTCAGCTTCATACCTCCACGCGTTCCTGAGAAAAAGGGTCTTGACAGACGGACGGACAGACGGACAACAAAGTGATCCTATAAGGGTTCCGTTTTTTCCTTTTGAGGTACGGAACCCTAAAAAACAGTAATAATTTGGTAAGCTGTTCCGAAATTCAAAATCTTGTTTTTCATCGACACTGATTAAGCACAGAACACTATTACTCGGCTAAAAGTATTATAAAGAGGCGCCCCTTTTCACAAGTACCGTTTTCAGCCGGGCCGGCGGGCGGCGAAGTATATGGCCATGTACGTTCGCGTTCATACGTACCGGCGGGCAACCGGGTGATCGGCCATACATTTCGCCGCCGGACCGGATTGCCGGACCGGCGGAAACCGGTACGTGTGAAAAGGGGCGAAGGATTTGTATATTATTTTTGTAATGTTATTTAGGTTAGGTACTCTATGATGTAGTATTCAAAGACGTTTAAAAGAAAAAGTTTCTCTTTCTTCCAACCTCTTTGGTTGTATTGTTGACAATTTTGTTTTTTTTGTAGGTATTAATGCGTTTTTGCATGTTTGAATTTTTGTAAAATTGTGATTTTTTTTGTTTACTTTCCTTGAATTCGAAATGAAAAGTAGAGTGTTTAACGCGGGTGGAAGTTATCAATTCCTACTCGGAGTATATCCGCCCTCGCTGCGCTCGGGCGTCTAAATACCTCGTATGGGAATTGATTCCTTCCGACCCTTGTATAACAATCTACTATTTTAGCAAAGGTTGCAAATATACAATGAGCACGGTTAATGTATGTAAGTACCTTAATCCATTGTTAACTTTAGTGCACCACCTACCTTCATCTGTTTATCTCAGTTACATCCATCCTAAGGTTGTCTGGAAGAAATCGCTTAAAACGATAAGACCGCCCATTGTACTTTTTTGTATCATTATGTCACTTGTTGCATATGTTTTATTGGTGTACAATAAAGAGTTGTTACTTACTTACTTACTTACTAAGAAGGGATTTTTGGAAACTTTACGAAAACGTAAAAAAACTAATTTAACATTACCTAGTATACAATGTAACATACGGACCAATAAATATTAAAACTCAATAAATGTAGAATGTATAGGTTACTTATGTCAAATTGAGTTGATTGAGTCGATGCGAGTATTCGTGTTAAAATGATAATGCCTGGTATCTATTTGTGTTATGCGAAATATGTTTCGGATACTAAAAATTCTATCATATAGAGAGGGTCGACCTTCATCACACTTTGATTACAAGCTCGGGGTCGCGTATGTTTATTCTATTATGTGATTTTGTGGACTTGAAAGAATTCAGTCATGATTTAGCTTAACTATTCGTGAAAATTGTAAATAACTCATTGTATGTTACACTACTAAAAACTCAACTCAAGAATAGGAAAATATTATGATAGTTTATTACTTAGCACTAACAATAGTTTAGTTTATTACAGTACCTACCCACATGTGATCTGAGGCTTTCTTATTTACTTTCCGAGGTGTGTATACTTTTTTTCTTCTCGACGGAGGCGGAAAGCGGCAACTTCATTTAGCGCAGTGGGCCGAATATTGCCACTTTCCGCCCGGAGAGATGAAAAGGATATTTGAATTGATGAAATGAAGATTTTTAAAATTTTCTTTCTCATCGTTTTTCATATATTATGAGGAAAGACACTTAGTTCAGTCAGTAGTAGGCTGTTACGGGTTGATGATTGTTTGCTAGCATTAGATAAACTGTCCTATTTCTTTCAGTCGTCATATGTGTGGTGGTGACGGAGAGATTCTTTGAGCCGTTCCAACGCGGCTTCTTCTGCGGTGACACTTCTCTGATGTACCCATTTATGCCGGATACCGTCACAGTACCAACGTTCAGAGCAGTGGGACTCACCCTGAATATGGTCGCTGTACGTATTACTTTCTCTTTTTAACTTAGTGTTATAAGAATGCCTGCGGTGAGGTTTAATTGCAGCTAAACCAAGTACACTAAGTATATAGCTACACAATTTACAAATCACTGATACAGTGTCAGTACAAATATTAAAATTTTACCTTCCAATAAAATTTGTATTATGTTTCCTCAGACGTCCGAAGTCCATTATGAGAGTACATCGTTTTCATACCGCTTCTTGCCGCTAGATGTCGTTGGTTTCCTGTCACGTGACCCGCTCTTAAGCGCCCCCTAGCGAACAATACTAGAAACATTCGTTCTCGCTGATTGTGCAAGCCACCATTTTGTCCTCATTGTTCGGCTCATAATGAAAGAGGTATTTATTTAAGTACACCAGGAAGACCTCGCCTGGATGTCGGACGTCTGAGGAAACATAATACAAATTTTATTGGAAGGTAAAATTTTAATGTTATGTGTTCCGTTTGACGTCCGAAGTCCATTATGAGAGATGTGTTTGTTATCTTCTGGTGGCTTGTATGAAATGGAAATAAACGCAACAATGTGATTAAGTAATGGAAAGCTTTATTGCTGTTATTATCTGAAGATTTTAATTAAAGATAGGTAATTAGCTTAATATTTCAAATTAAATACTCATCAGTATTGATAGCAACATATGTTATTAATTAACTATATAGGAACAGAAAAGTATTTAGATAAGGATTTTTCTGAAATTTCACTATCTGTCATTCTAATTTGCTTATGATAAAATTTTCTAAAGGTGGATTCATGCTGCCAGTTGGCTTTGGCAAGAATTTCATTTATGGGATAGTTTTCTATCCAGTTCAGCGATGATACTGCTGACCTACAGCTGCCAGGGGACGCGTGTATACCAGCATCCATGAACAAGCTTTTAACCCAACCGCCAATCACTGTCGGCTTGGCAGGCCGAATAGGAGATTTCGTTGTAATAAATAGATTTGTAATAGACCCTCTAACGTCTTTAGTTAATTTTTCTATAGTTCTAACCATAAAACGGGATCAGTGTTTCGGTCAGGAGAAGCCAGTAATGTCCAACTTGATTGTTTGTACGAAGATGAATCTGTCTTGGACCCAAACATAGGAAATAATGTAATTGAATCGACGTTATCGATAAAATGATCCGAATCGCAATGTAGCAGTGACAAATCATGTACCCTACGCCCAGATGTTAACAACAAAATCGTAGCAGTTCGTCTTGAAATGTCATATAAAGTATTATTTGGACAAGTATTTTTTAAATGATTGATAACGATTCTTGCATCCCATATGGGGACTTTTAGAGGTACAGGTTTAGCTAAGGAAATTGCTTTAAGAATATGTTTTACAATTAGACTACTTGAAATTTTTACATTTGAGACAGTTTCACAAACAGATGCTATTGTTGACTTGTGAACCAGTATAGAACGATATGCTAGCTTGCTGGATAGATATAAATGTGCTAAATACCTAGCTACTAGTGAAGGTTTTGGGAAATGCGATGTAACATTATTTTGCCGACACCAGATTGACCATTTAGTCCAAATTGGGGCGTAAGTTTTTAAGGTCGAAGGTCTCCAGCACGATGAGAGGAGCTTCTTTTCTTCGGCAGACCAGGTCTCCGTTAACGCGTCCCACCCGAAATGAGCCATGCTTCCATCTGCAGGTTGTGAATGTGAGCAGGAGGACGGCCGGTCGCAGTGTCTACCAGAGTTGCCCGCAGGTTCCGGATCTTCATTGGTCGAGTTAGCGATCGGTACTTCACATCGGGGCGCCAAAATGGCTTCTTCCACTTCGGGGTTACCATTATAAAGTGGCCCGATGCCGTGTTCAGGTGATGTAGTACTCGCGGGATTAGTCCCGGCGGAGGAAACACCCAGGCAAGGTCGTATTGCCAATATTTGCTAAACGCGTCGTGATAGCAGGCGTTCGAGTCTGACAAGTCGAGTGTAGCATAGTTCGGTACGACGTGCGCTGTTTTTGAGGCGAACAAATCGATGTTTGGCGTTCCCCATTTTCTGAAGATTTTTGATGTTGCCTCGTCTTTTAGATGCCACTCGGAGCCGGCGCTATTGCGCGAGAGGTTGTCGGCTTCCGTATTGTACACTCCTGGGAGGTGGTGAGGGATGAGTACAATATTGAGGCTGTCCGCCAGAGCCAGTAGATCCTTGGTCAACTTCAATAGGATTGAGGATTTCGTTCCGCCCTCTTTCTTGATGTATGAGACCACTGTCTTGCTGTCGCTCTGTAGAATCACCTTCGAGTTGGCGAGCGTTGCAGCTTCCTTCGACATGGCGGCAATCACTGCATACATTTCTTTGGAATTGCAGTGTTAATTTTCCTGCAGACTGCTCCAGGTTCCTTGAATCTTCTTGTTGTTTACTAGGGCTCCCCAACGCACGTCCGAAGCATCTGTGACTATGTAGTTCGTTGGTAACATTTTTGTATGTATTGGAGACTTTTGGCTGAGGTTTTCTAGCCACTATTCGAGTTCGGCTCTTACTTCGTCTGGATATAAAGTTATCTTGCGCGGTGTCCTGCGGAGCAGATTGCTGTTGCGCTGTAGAGAACGGCAATGTAACCTTCCCCGGAGGGTGATGAAGGTCGCAAAGTTGAGTAGCCCTAAGAGGCGTTGCGCCTGCTTGAGGGTCCAACTGCCGGCAGCGAGACGAGTCAACAGGAACTGGCGTATTTTGCTGATCTTGTCCGGGGTCAGAGACTTTGTGTTCGATAGTGTGTCCCACATGATACCCAGATATTCGATCGATTTCGTTGGAATAGTGATGGATTTCTCGAAATTTACGCACCAACCGAGATTGGTCAGGAAGCCTACTGCCGTCTGTACTTGGGAACGCAGTAATTTTGGATTCTGATGAACGATGCAGTAATCGTCCAGGAATACTACTAGACGGATTCCTCTGGCACGTAACACCTCGGCGGTCCAATTTGTGATTGATGCAAACATCCTCGGCGCTGTAGCTAAGCCGAACGGCAAACAAGTCATTTGAAGAAGACGGCCGTCGTAACTGATACGCAGGAATCGTCGATGACGACGTTTGATCGGTATATGATAGTATGCTTGGCTGATATCTAGTTTGGCCATCCAATCTCCTGGCCGAAGGTACTGCGGCATGTGATGATGATGGAAAAGGTGAAAATGTTTTGGTTCCATGAATTGATTCAAGGCTTTTAAATTGAATATTACTCGATTCTTTCCGTTGTTTTTCGTTACTAAAAACAACGGGGAAATGAAAGATGGAGTGGGTGGTGCAGGCTCTAGCACATGATTTCGAATCATTATTTGAATTTCTGATGTCATTTCTGGTGATACTGGAGTCTGAAATCGTGTCATTACATCTAAAGTTGGCAAAATTAAAGGCGGTGTCTGGTTGAACGGAATTCGAGCGCCAGTAATCATTTTTAAAATAGCCTTGGGTGGATTGAAACGAGCCCAGACTTTTTGATAGTGCCTCAGGCAACCGCCAGAAAACCTTACTGAGTCATTTATGCTTTCTTTTCGGTTTACGTGCTTCTTTATTGTGTCGTCCCCCTTTTTTCTTATCAACAAAGTTCTCATTATTTCTTCGGAAACCGGGATAGTATTTCTCGTTCTGCTTCGGTTTGGGTGGTCGAGAATGAAATGCCTTCTCTTGGAATGACGTCGAAGGTTCAGGAGACTTTGTACGAGTAGGACGGGACTTGTTATTTAGTTTTTCTAATTTTTCTATGCCTCCTATCTTTTGTAAATATGCCGCTAAAGGTTGAGGACTAAATACATATTCTGAGGAAGGTGGGATTTTCTCAATATCTTCGCGTAAATATTTATCCTTCAAAGGTTTTAAAAGTGTTCGACGACGTAGCTCCAAAACTTCAGCTCGTTTGCCGCAAATGATTTGAAGAATATCATGGGAAACTGTTTTATAGTTGGAGTCTTTACCAAACAATTCGTTCAATTTACAATAAAGAGAATCAGGGGTTAATTGTACTTCAGTATTAGCAGACCAATCAATAAGTCCTTGTAAAGCAGAATTCACGGCTTCGTTTTGTCCTAAAAATGCGTTTGACAATGCCGCAAAACTACGCTCCATTTGAAACCATCGTATGGGAGCAAAGGGGTCCTCAAGGCGACGTAATTCTTCATTTACTTTTAATTCGGTAAAGGCCGGGGATGCTACATATTTCTTTTGGATGTCAGTGTATCGAACAGCATTCCAATCGGGAGATTCAAATCTTTGGAAACTGGAAATTTTTGTGACCCTGTCAGGAATAGCTTGAGCAACAGTCGGTTCTTTGATTGAGACACTAAGTTCGGCAATCTTATCGATTTTTAGTGAGGGTGGATGCAAAAAAAAATATCATTTACCACGTTGGAGGTAGGTTCAGTAGTTGAAATATGCGTCGGGGGACCCAAGGTAGTCGATGCCGTATTTGGTTTTGTATTTGCAATGGCAGTTGCGGCATAAGTAGCGCATAACATATTATTAACTTGACTCACCAATTGTTGAGACAATAACTCAAACCTCCGTTCCAAGTCGGACTCTCGCGAAGCGGAGCGGCGCCGATTAGTGCGCGACGGCGCGGGCGGCGCCGATGCCGACGACGACGAGTCGCCGCCGTTGCCGCTGCTGCAGCTGGCTTTCGACGAACTCGAAGATTTCGAACGTGATCTCTTCCTCGATGTTGGTAACGCGGGTATATTTTCATCCATTATGCACTGATTTTAATGTTCACGTAACGGAAAACCACAATTATATTAATTTCACTAGATTTCACTACTAGAAAATGAATTTTCTACTTCAATCTCGAAAATTTAATCTAACGGCAATTGCACGGTTTGAAAAACGACGCAACAATGAGGACAAAATGGTGGCTTGCACAATTAGCGAGAACGAATGTTTCTAGTATTGTTCGCTAGGGGGCGCTTAAGAGCGGGTCACGTGACAGGAAACCAACGACATCTAGCGGCAAGAAGCGGTATGAAAACGATGTACTCTCATAATGGACTTCGGACGTCAAACGGAACACATAATACACAATCCGTAAACTTGCACTCGAATCGCTTCGGAGAGTTAGGAATGCTGTCGCTTTGTAAAACAACTGTCTACAAGGGCACGAAGAACACATCGGTTGATATAAACGAGAGCAGTCGATGAAACTTTGCAGGATTGTAGTATAGTATGAGACAATACTTGAAAAAAAAATCCAAAAAAAAAACCTAACCGAAGTTAGGATTTTATAATAAAAAAAAATTTTTTTTTTGGTCGATAATTTGATAATTTCTGAAAATAATATAGCGAGACGGTTTTTATTTTGGATTTTCCTATTGTAAGTCCACAGTCAGTTCCAGTTAAATAAATGTGCTGAGCAATTTTCCCGTGCAAGGTACATATACGTCTGAGTTTTGTTGTTTCTACCAGGAGATTTTTTTGGATATTTCGCATATAGCTTTCTTAAAACACATGAATATTGCTGGCGAAGAAAATTTTGACTGAGCATTTTTCCCAACAAAGATATCAAATAAATAAGTATTTCAGTAAAAATACCTAACTTCGGACAGGTTTTTTTTTTGGATTTTTTTATTCAAGTATTGTCTCATACTATACTACAATCCTGCAAAGTTTCATCGACTGAGGAATTAATGTTGGGGTCTTCATACAAAAATCCGCTTCATTGCCTGGACTATTTTGAAGTCTTTTAAAAAAGAATCTTTGAAATCGGTTGGCGTGATATTGGGTTATTTGTCCATTTGTCGCGCACATACCTACTTAATGCAAATTTATAACTTACCTACATATGGTTTTCTCATAGAAGCCATAATCAGACTTGGACCAAATTAAAATGAGACCACACGGGAAGCACCAGCATTCAAATAAAAAAGGAATCATCAAAGTCGGTTCATCCAGTCGAAAGTTCTGAGGTAACAAACATAAAAAACTACCAATAAGTATTGAGAACTTCCTCCTTTTTTTTTGAAGTCGGTTAACCCACTTAATGTGACTGCTTTTATAGTAACATAAAAATACCTAGTATTTCTTGCGTTGTAGGTGAACATTATGAAACCACTTGATAGTTGGAATAAAATAGATTTTTCGATCAGAAGTACCTGTTAGTAGTTTAACCTTAGTAGTTAAACCTTATAGTTTAACCTGTCTTAATACAATATTTAAATTTCCCAGTTCCTGGTATGCGAGTGGGTGCTTCTGCGCAAAGAACGCAGCGATGTGAGGTGTCTGGGCGTGCGCATCGCGGCGTGGATCGTCAGTTTCTACTGCGTGCTCGCCTCCTTCTGTCTCGGTCTGTGCTTCAGCGAGCTCGCCACCAATACTTCTAAAATTGTCGCTGGCAGGCTTCGCCCCTGCTTTTTTGATGTAAGTCTTCTAGAAGCGTCAACCATCAATGGTACTGTCTAATGGTACCACGGCAAAGGAATGAGATTAACAGGGGGAAGAGGACGATCAAAATCTCACAAAATTGCACCAAAAGTACAAAAATCCCCAAACTCACCTCATGTAATATTTTTTTTTTACCTTTCTTTACTAAACAAAAAAAAACTTGAGAGGTGTCAAGGGACACCCGGATGGAACGAAGTTCAATCATCATCATCATTGTCATCATTATCATCATCTCATCATCATTATTAGATTTATCATGGAGCTTTCAACTACAGCAAAAAATGTCGGTCGTTAGAACTTTTGGTCTTAATTTTTTCCGTCTAGCCCCTTTTTGAACTACGTTCCAAAAATCCGCATTAGATTACGATTTCGCAGAAGTTTTCCGAAGTAGGAATTATATGAATGCTAATAACCTTTTTGATAGCAATATTTACAAAAGCTGGTGAAAACAAGGAAGTGACAAACACTTATTGATGATGATTGATGATAGATGCTAAGAAATTATTTATAGTAAATGCGATAACATGATCACTGTTTGAATGGAAAATAATCACTAGTGCAATAAATTAGTGTTATCTGTCTGTATACGAAGAACATGACGTTAAATTAGACGATAGAAGAGGTCATTGCAGTTACAGTGACGACGCGAGATTACGGTACATTTTTAAGCAAAATTTACGGAAAGTGGGTGGAACATCTTCTTAACTCGATCATGGAGGTTGGCTGAATGTAAACAGCAGCCTATCTTAACTTAAGAATTACTGGTTTAAAATGCACACCGAGAAAAACCACCAAAAAACTCAAGGGCAGCACTTTTCTTTCTAGATCTTTCTGCACCACTGTATTGTATTGATAAATATTACATACTTATGTAATCTGAAACCTATTTCACATTGGGGTAGGCAGAGACAATAGACGGCCACTTGCTACGAACCTGGCAGATTTACGTGCTTCATGCTCGTTAGTTTTTTTAGCCGATCTTGTCGATGTACGCCTAGGTCGTTCTCTACCGACTCGCTCATTCACAACACCTTTGTATATTTTTTCAGGTGTGCAAGCCCTCGGTAGACTGCGAGGCCCCGCAATGGCAGAACCGCTACATCCACCCCCATGAGTTCCATTGCACCAGCGATCTCACTGATGAGTTCAATAACGTGAGGATGTCTTTCGTTAGCGGTCACTCCTCCTGGTCCGCCTACACCATGGTCTACTTGGCGGTGAGTGCACTCCATCATCCTTCGAAATAGGATCGGTACAGTATGTGGTGCAGTGGTTTAGGATAGAAATAAAATCGTGTATCAGGAAATCGATACAAATAACATAAAATCAATTAAATCTCGACTATGGAGACCTATATCATTCGGATTTGAGTAATATGAATCGAATGACACCTCATTTATCAATATCGGATGAGTTAGTGTAATGTACAATACATTTTCTTTTCCCTTTGTCGTAGTCTTCACCAATTAACAAAAAAAACCGTCTTCAAAAAGGAAACTAAAAAAGTTAAAAAGCACTAGTCGTCACTACGATTTTTGGAGGTTCCCCACGATTTCTCTGGGATGCCAACATCAGATCTTTTGTTTCCTTATCATGGTACCACGGTAGGGATATCACCTTTCCAACAAAAAATTTGAGAGATTCGAGGATAGATCGTAGTAGGTATTCACTTGATTTTATGGTTGAAAATGAGGCCGGGGTCAAATCCGGATGAGGGACTAATGAGTTTTGAACAACTTACACGACGTACTAAAATATTTAAAACAATAATCTTGATCTGTAGACGCCAGAATTGGCGAGGCATGTAAGATGTGATACTTCCAGAAATTGAATAAACCCAATCCGGGAAAAGGCATTCGTGTAGGAACTAGGAACATACCTACTTGTATATGAATTTTTACACGCTTTATATTACTCGTATGTAAACAATTGGAAGTCGATAACCTTTTTACCGTCAAATTCGGTATCATCGAGCTGATCCGACGATGGAGACAGAGGGGATTGATGTTGGAACTATTCAATGGCTACTTGTAAACTGCTCGAGTTTAAGTGTCATCATCATACATATAGACTTCTTTAAAAAATAAACTTCTTCGTCCATTTTCTTTGTGCATTGTTTCCTTGATAAGATTCCTTCTCATGTGTTCCAGCTGTACCTAGAGAGCCGAGTAAGGTGGCAAGGCACACGCATGTTCCGCCACGGGCTGCAGTTCTTAGTTCTGATGCTCAGTTTGTTCACTGCACTCACTCGCGTGTCCGACTACCGCCACCACTGGAGCGATGCAGTTGCTGGGTACTTCCTGGGAGCGTTGATCGCCGTGCTCATGGTAGGTGTACTTAAGACCACGACAGGTGGCTGGAGCGACGTAGTTCCACCGTACAATAAAACTACTTTATGATTGGCAGACGCGGAGCGAAAACTTGTTTTACCACCTAATAGGATGAGTTTTAGTCAGAAAACTGAACTCGTCTTCTTTGGGCACAGTGATAATAATCATAATCATTTGATGAGGGGCCTGTTGGCTCAGTTGGTAGTGACCCTGCCTTCTGAGTCGGAAGTCGCGGGTGAGATCCCCATCGGGGCCAATATTTTTATATGTTTAAAATTTATTTATGTACCTATGTTTATCAGTTGTTCCTATAGTAAAGGCTCTGCCTAGTTTTTGACTGAATGACAATGTGCGAATTGTCTCCCACAATTTATTATTATTTAAATACCTACGAACAAAAAAACAGCTATGATTAATCTTACTTACCTGATAAAACTATTTGTTGAGATAGAATCTTTGACCTGAAAAATTATAAGGTATCTAGAGCCGAAGTTATACACGAAATTAATTGTTAAATATAGTCATGTTTAATGCAATTTACAAAATCTAGAAAACTACGCACAGTACTACGCGCAGCTGGCGGTTGTAGGTAGATTGCGCATAAATGGAAGCTACGAGCCTGTTTCTTTATAAAATACTATTTCAAATATTTCAGTGTGTATTCTTGACTACAATTGAGTAATGTATATTAGTATAAGCAAGAAAACATTTTTATGAGAAAAAAAAATCTGAGTAACATTGCCAAATGAATTTTGGCACTTGCCTATTGCACTTACCTCTCAGACCATATTTTTTTCGAGACGGTACAAAAAGTCACCCTGTATAACACGTCTTCTCCTCAAGGATTTTGGCAGATTTATTCTTTCAGATCCCTAAGCGTGAAAGGTACCCCATATCATCTGACCACATGCCTTAGTGCCATAACACATGCATAATGTAGTAGAGAAACACTGATAATCCTACTAATAATATAAATGCGAAAGGATGGATGTATGGATGGATGTTTGTTCCTCTTTCACGCAAAAACTACTGGACGGATTCTGATGAAACTTTACAGTTATATAGCTTAATACATCAGAATAACACATAGGCTACATTTTATCCCCGTATTTCCACGAGAACGGGAAATACGCGGGTGAAACCGCGGGGCGCTGCTAGTAACATATAAACCGAAGCCCTTTAGGCGGAGTACGTCATTTTAGGGCGGGTCGCTAGTAATTTATAATTAAGATAGAATAAGGAGGTCCTGAAAAAGCACTTTAAAAAAACCTAACTAAAAAAATAGACCCGGTCCGGCGATGGGCTCACCACCTATCACGTTTAGGGGTCCAATATATCTCGTGAAATGTGGGTATATCCAGTAATGGAATACCTCTGCCTACCCCCTCGGGGATAAAAGGCGTGAGATTATATTATTATTATTATTATATCTAAAAAAATTACCTAATGGTCTAAATGGTTTAATAACTATGTCCATATTTTAACATTCAATTAGTGTTCACGTGGTTGTATTTTTACAGTGGACATTTGGCACCGACATAGTGAAGAAAAGGAAGGATAGTGAAGTGGAAGCAGTGCAAGAAATTCCCTTCACCATAACCAAACCAGTCTCTACGTAGCATATAATTAATAAATAGATTAATAGTTAAGTTTCAAAGATGACCTAGTTGGAGAAACACATTGTATCAACGTGTTTAGTATAGAAATTATTTATGATATGGAAAATAAAAGTTATCTAGAAAGTTCCTTGACAGAAATGCTGTAAGCGCCTGTAAATAAATTACGAGCTAGTTTTATTCCTTACAATGTTAATACGATATTCCTATAAAATTTCTTTCAAATAATGAAGTAATAAATGTTTCCAGAGTGTTTCAAAATATTACTTTCGATATTATTAATAACAATATGACATACAATCTATACTAATATGTATTAAAAAGAGGAAAGATTTATGGCGCAAATGTGTGGCCACTGATAAACTGCGAGCAGGCAATGAAACGCCGGAATGAAATTGTCAATCAGAATGGAAATGGAATGGAATGTATATTAAGAAAAATAAACAATATATATGCACAAAAAATGGTTCTTAACTAGTGGTCTTAATAGCTAGGAAAATAGGCATCGTCCAATAGCGACGATGGGTGATACGGGGCTGAAGGCCGTGAGGCGGGGAAGCAGAGTGTTCCATCGCGCGGTCGGTTTCACGTAAATATAGCGGGCAGAAATCCGCGCCCGCATTTGCCGGTATATATAAGTTACTCTATGATTTGCCGCGCCGGCCGTCGAGGAGACAGCACGTCGGTTGCCGCGCCGCCGGTTCCTCGATCGACGTGAAGACAGAATTTCTAAAGAGTTTCATGATTATGGCGCGGTACGCCGCCACAGGACTCCCCCTCAAGCGAAGCGTACCGGCAGTTTCACGGCGCGCCCGCGCCTCGTTGTCTTGTGCTGAAGAGCCGGGACCGGATTTGCAGTGACAGTGCTCGTTCCAGGTGTTTGCAGTGGTGTCCTCGTTACAGTGTTGGTAGGTAGGTCAGTGAACTCTTCGTCTATAGTGTAGGCGGGCTTCAGTCGGTCGATAGATATAGTTGTTTGTCTATTGGGCAGCTGTACGGTGAATATCTTGTTGTTGCGCTTCACGACTGGGTAGGGGCCTTCGTAGGGTGGCTGAAGTGGCTTTTTCACAGCGTCGATGCGTATAAACACATGTTTACACGTTTGCAGGTCTTGATGAACGAAGATAGGACGGTTGTTCGCGTGCCAGGTGGTCGGTTGCGATGGTTTCAGCGCGTTTATAGTGTTACGCAGCTGTGACACGTATGTATAGTCCGGGTCATGTTCGTGTTGCGTTTCGCTGAAAAAATCCCCAGGTAGTCGTAGGTTGCGGCCGTATGTTAGCTCGGCGGCGCTAACATGTGTGTCGGTGCGTAGTGCGGCTCGAAGTCCCATCATTACTGTAGGTAATTCTTCGATCTACGTGGTGCGTCCGTAGAGTCGACTTTTGAGTGCAGCTTTCAGTGTCCGGTGCCAGCGTTCGACGATACCGTTTGCTTGCGGATGGTACGGTGTTGTGCGAGTTTTGTCGATGCCTAATATTTTGAGTAGGCCGGTGAACAGCTGACTCTCGAATTGACGTCCTTGGTCGCTAGTTATAGTTGTAGGGCAGCCGAAACGAGTAATCCAATGCTCGTACATCGTTTTCGCCACGCTCTCAGCTGTTATTTCGTCGGTAGGTATAGCTTCGGGCTTGGGTCCCACGGTCCGTAAAATCGCGGATGCACGCAGACCAGCTCGCACGACGCACCGTGGGACCGTCCGTGATAGCACAGAACGTCTGTGGCGGTGCGCCCGTATCCATCGTGAGTCGGTAACTTCAAAGGTGCGCTCTTCTCTCTCTTTCTTTCGCTTTGCATTATGACAACATAAAAACATCTACACACACCGACACGCACCGTTGGACCGGCCCTGCCTGTGGTGCGTCGCCGTCCGTGCTCGTCGGCTGAGTGTAGCTGATCCGTAGAATAGCGGACCGTGGGACCCCAGCTGACGATCGATAATAGTGATTAGGTATCGATGTCCTTGCGGTGAAGTAGGTAGCGGTCCAACTATGTCGACGTGTATGTGCTGGAAGCGGTCGGTAGGTGGAAATTATGATAGTTCGCTCGATGTGTGACGATGTACTTTGCATTTCTGGCACTGTACGCACTGTTTCGCCCATTGTCCGACGTCTTTATTCATCGTCGGCCAAAAGTACTTTTGTGCGATGAGCTTGCGCGTAGTGCGTGTGCCGGGGTGCGAAATGTTGTGTACGGCTTCGAATGCGGCTCTGCGGTAGTCTTGCGGTAGGTATGGACGGATGTGCGGTGTAGAAGTTTCGCAGTAGAGCACGATGTCGGTGTTAGGTAGAGTGATCTTTTTTAGTGCGAGATTACTCTGCTGCGCTAGTTGAAGTGTCGCGCTGTCGGCTTCTTGTGCTTGTGCGATTTCTTCGTAATTTAGTGGTGAAGGGCAGGTGATGGTTTCGACTCGGCTGAGTGCGTCGGCGACTACGTTGTGTTGTCCACTGATGTGTCGAATGTCGGAAGTAAACTCACTGATGAATAACAGCTGAAGGGCTCGGCGTGGCAGCTCAGTTGGTGATGGGGCCTTTTGAAGCACGTAGGTCAGCGGCTTGTGATCAGTGTAGATAATGAGTTCACGTCCCTCGAACATTTTCCTGAAGTGTTTCACTGCCATATAAATAGCTAGCAGTTCGCGGTCGAAGGTGCTGTACCGCTGCTGCGTGTCAGTGAATTTCTTGGAGAAATATCCGAGTGGTTGCCATTTGTCGTTGCTGTATTGTTGTAGTACGGCGCCTGCAGCCTTGTCTGAAGCGTCGCTAAATATTGCCAGCGGTCCGTCGTGGGATGGGTGGGCGAGTAAAGTAGCGTTTTTGATGCTAGTTTTACACGCTTCGAATGCTAGTGTAGCTTCATCGTTCCAGTCTATCGGCGTCTTGTCTTTTTTCTTTACGTTGTGTAGGTAGTTAGTGAGCGGTGCTTGTGTGGATGCGGCATTAGGTATATTTTCTCGGTAGAAGTTGAGCATACCGAGAAAACGTCGTAGCTCGTCGATGTTTGTTGGCTTCGGGTATGACGTGATGGCAGCAATCTTGTTTCTGGCGGCTGGATACCTTCTGCAGATACGCGGTAGCCCAGAAATTTGACTTCTGGTTGGCCAAAGATGCATTTCGACGGGTTGATGGTAATGCCGTGTTCTTCCAGACGGTGTAGGACCGCGTGTATGTGTTCACGGTGCTCTTTTTCAGATGTTGAGGCGATGAGGAGGTCGTCGACGAATGGGAAGACGAAATCCAGTCCTCGTAGAACTTCGTGGACGAACCTTTGAAATGTTTGTCCCGCGTTTCTGAGTCCGGGACACATGCGTGGGAATTCGAAGAGACCAAATGGTGTTATTATGGCCGTCTTCTCGATGTCCTCTTCTCTAATGGGCAGTTGTTGGTATGCGCGGTTGAGGTCGAGTGTTGAGAATATTTTGCAGCCGTTGAGATGGTAGGTGAAGTCTTTGATGCGAGGAATGGGGTAGCGATCGGGTTTGGTGATGGCGTTGAGACGTCTGTAGTCCCCACAAGCTCGTAGATCACCATTTTTCTTGGGCACGACATGTAGTGGCGAAGCCCAAGGGCTCTTACTTGGTCTGCATAGTCCTTGTTGCATCATGTTTTCGAACTCTTTCTTTACTATGTCGTAGCGGTGAGGTGGTATCGGTCGTGCTCGGCAGTGTACTGGTGGGCCGGTTGTTTCGATGAAATGCTCGACGGAGTGCTTAGGGTTGATCTGCATGGCTGTGAGACGAGTGGTTCCCGGGTATTTTGCGAGTATTTGATGGTAGGACTCTTCTAAGTCGATACTGCGAATAGTGGGCGTGGTCGTAGCTCGTACAGTGGCGTTCGCTGTGAGGCTGGTTTTACCGTCGATGAGTCGTCGATTCTTCATGTCCACAATCAGATGGTGATGATTGAGGAAGTCTGCACCGAGGATTGGTTTGTTGACGTCAGCAACGATAAACTTCCATTTGAATGGACGGCGTAGTTTGAAGTCGAGCTCGAGGGTTTTTTCGCCATAATATGTTGGAATGATGGTGTTATTCGCGGCATAGAGTTGGAATGGCAGCGGCTGTGTTGGTGCTCTTTTTTTCCTCGGTAAGACGGATATATTTGCTCCCGTGTCTACCAAGAAAGTTAAGTTCGTTTTTCTGTCGGTAACGAACAGGCGGTAGGATTGGTCTTCAACGCTGAATTCCGCCGCGGCCAGCGTCTTCTTTAGTTTTCCGACTGCTCTATGCCCTTGTACGTATACGGAGGTGTACATTTCCGCGCTTGCGAACCGAAGCGTCGGTGGTAGTAGCAGTACGGCGATGAATGAGTGCGCGTAGTAGGCGTAGACGGCGATGCGTTGCGTGAGTGTGCGTGCGAGCGAGATGAACTGCGTCGACGGGGATGGCAGTGGTCACACGGCGTTCTGGATACGTGCGTTCTTGCTTTTAGTTCGGCGACCTCTGTAGATAATTTTCTTATTTCAGCGACGAGATTTTGCGCGTCGTATTGCGTTGCAAATTGTGAAGATGCAGCTGGAGTGGTAGCGACAGCGGCGATTTGAGGCTGTGCTTGTTCCGAGAGCTTGTCGGCGAGCTGTGCGAGGTCGTCGAGTGCGGTTTTGGTGGTGAAGGTCTCGCTGAACGCTATAATGGATCTGGCGTGTGGTGGCAGTAGGTTGGTCCACATCATGCGAAGAGTTGTGTCTGGAACTTTGTCGCGAGCCAAATTCTTCATCCGGCGAAGGAGTTGGGACGGTTTCTGGTCACCTAGCTCAATCTCGGAGAGTAGTTTCTGCAGCTGGCGGTTGTCTGATTCCTCGTACGCTGTGATGAGTCGTTCTTTGAGTGCGTTGTACTGGTCGGTAGCTGGTGGGTTGAACAGCAGGTCGGAGATGACTTCCACGTCGAGTTTGTCCAGTTGTGCGATTACCATTTGGGAAAGCTGCGCCTGGCTTCTTTTGAGATCGTGGGTCGCTGATTCAAAGCTTATGAACCATAAGCGGGGTTTGTCCCTCCAGAACGGTGGTATCCTCAAGGAGAGGGATATTCCGGCGATTTCAGGTGGCGGCTGCTTGGGATTGCTCATGTTGTGAAGGTGCTGGTTGCTCCTCCGGGGTCACCAATATGGCGCAAATGTGTGGCCACTGATAAACTGCGAGCAGGCAATGAAACGCCGGAATGAAATTGTCAATCAGAATGGAAATGGAATGGAATGTATATTAAGAAAAATAAACAATATATATGCACAAAAAATGGTTCTTAACTAGTGGTCTTAATAGCTAGGAAAATAGGCATCGTCCAATAGCGACGATGGGTGATACGGGGCTGAAGGCCGTGAGGCGGGGAAGCAGAGTGTTCCATCGCGCGGTCGGTTTCACGTAAATATAGCGGGCAGAAACAGTGTTGCCAACTTAGCTACTTTATAGCTAGATCTAGCTATTTTTGGGAATCAGGCAGCTACAATTTACAAAATCTTGTAGCTAAATTTTTTAGCTACTTTTTCTAGCTAATTTTACTCTTTTACAAGATGTGAGTACTTTCGAGACTTTATAGTAGGGTATCGGTCCTTAAAATTTACCTAAACGTGACTGGCTTATGTATTTTATTACTAATACCTGGATAAATGAAGGGGATAAACATATTTCTTCGTTTAAAACTTATATTGCGTTCTGCTTTGTCTTATTTTATAAATTTAAAATTATTGCTCGCTGTTTTAATAAACTGAAAATTGATTTACCTATGAAAAAATACACGTAATCTGCTTACTTTACCTAGTTTTAAGTGTTAGCTACTTCTGGCTACTTTTTTGTGTCAACAAATCGGGCAATCTGGCTACTTTTCGCAAGATGTATAGCTACAAGGTAAGGGTAGCAGTTGGCAACACTGGGCAGAAATCCGCGCCCGCATTTGCCGCGCCGGCCGTCGAGGAGACAGCACGTCGGTTGCCGCGCCGCCGGTTCCTCGATCGACGTGAAGAAAGAATATCTAAAGAGTTTCATGATTATGGCGCGGTACGCCGCCACAGATTTGTATGTTTTATCTTTGTTTCGAATAAACTCAGAAAATACTAGACCGATTTTAAAAATTCTTTCACATATGGAAAGCTAAAATATCCTTGAGTAACATAGGCTATATTATTCCCGTATTCCCACGGGAACGGGAACTAGGCGGGTGAAACGCTAGTTATCTAAAAGTTCCTCGACAGAAATGCGCTTACACGACTGTAAATAAATTACGCGCAAGTTTAATTCTTTACAATGTTATGTACGATATTCCTATAGAATGTCTTTCAAATACTGAAATGTTAGAGCCTAACATCCGATCCAGACTATGACCAGTTTTTGTAGCGACATCTATTGATCATACATAGAACACGGTATACATACACGGCAAGCGGATGATGTCACAAGTTCCTCACCGCGCTACTGAAGTTTTCAAAATAGTTTGAATAACTAGTATAACTGTCCAAGTTCAATAGTTCAAACGCAGTCCACAGGTATGTACGATCGACTTGAAGAACTTGCCGTTTCACGCTCGATGACCGAGCATTCTACCTCCGCTCCTCCACAATTTCATTGGAAAATCAATAATAATATGGTGGAAGCTGGATATTGTTTCATATTTTTTAATTAGCAAATAAGCATTTTAATTTTTAATAGCTAAGCTAATATACATGGACATTTTAAGTATTTAAAGGGTAGATTAAATAATGATCAAGAAACGATTTTTTGCATTGATTTTTATTTCTCATACGCTACCTTACTAGATAACATCGATTTTTACAAGAAATAAAAAACTAATACAATAAAAAAACTAACATGCTGTACATAAACTAAGTACCTACACGCACACTACACCCAATCAAAAATTGCACAAAAATATCAAAATAAATTATTAAATTATTATTAAACAAACTTATTTACAGTTTGGCGCAAATATTGTTTGTAAAATCCTTAAAAATATGGTAATAAACGTTTTTATTATTATTATTGAATAAAAAAAGCCGACAAAAGTAGCTTTTTAATGCGGTAGTGAGGGTTTATGTAGAGCTTGTTTACAATTTTTTTTAAAAGAACAATATAAAGAACTAACTTTTATTTCTCTTTATAAGTTAATTATATTTCACATACATATTTGTACCTACCCTTAAAATATTTAACTTTATTTAAAATGACCTTATATGCAACTGTCAACCGAAGCTGTGATAAGCGGGGCGTGCGCATGCATACTTATGGCGGTGTATGGAACCCACAGCCACAGTGCAGCAGTGCCTCAAGCGCTGCCATCCAAAATGTCCAAAAAACCAGCCAGTAAAGTTTTACGGAAAGTCGTCATCGAAATACTCCTGATATGTGGATGTAAGTTTTCATTTAATACTGTAGGTAAAAATCATTAAAAAACGTCTTCGTAGGTATTTATTCTTATTGAGAAAAATAAAAAGGAAAATTTTATTTTTTGTTTTATTGTTTGTATTTAGTCTCAGCAACTTCTAAATCGTTTTAAAAAAATCTTTCACCAATGGAAAGCTTAGTTCTCTGGGAGGGGCATGAGCTATAATTTGCCCACGGGAACGGAACTCGAAACCGTGAGGAACCGGTAGTTAAGAATAATATTGAAGAAGAGCTGTGAATAATCTGAACATGGAATTGGACAACACATGTCACGAAATCGTATTATTAATATTTTGTGAAGGTTTTTTTAGAATTTAGTAGAACCCAAAACATTTTATTTACCTACTTATGATTCGACTGTCATTATACGAGTACTAGTATTGTATTTAAAATTCTATGCGTACAAGTAAATAGTACGAAATCGCGGGTTACAAACTAGTTATAATGTAATATGTTCTGTAATGAATGTTTATATCAGGTTAAATACATACAACCAGGGGGAACAGACTACTTCATGATCATTTATACCTACTCTATACTAATATTATAAAAAGGCAAGATTTGTATTCTTGTAGTTATACAATACAATACAATAACTCTTTATTGTACACCAAAAACAACACAATATGGATACCAACATTAACTAAAGTACAAGGGGCGGTCTTATCGCTGTTAGCGATCTCTTCCAGACAACCTTAGGATGGATGAAACTGAGAGATTAGAACTAGGGTAGACGGTGCACTATATATTATTGAACATACTCTTACATACTATTACATACATAAATAAATATATAAATTATATATATTAAATAAAATAAACAAGAATAGAAAATACTTTTACACATACTTGAGGATAATAATAGATAATAATTATAACAAATAAAACAGAAAATTAATTCACATCAATGCTTGCAAGATAGTGAGCCTTCAGTTGTGTTTGTTACGAATAAACTACTGAACCGATTTTAAATATGGAAAGCTAGGAGATCCCTGAGTAACATAGGCTATATTTTATTCCCGTATTGCCACGAGAACGGGAATTACGCTGGTGAAACCGCGCAGAACAGTCAGTTATGATCTAAAACCTTCATTTCAAGTACGAGTAAAGTTGTACCTACGTGTAGTATATGATTTGATGGGACTAATAAATGATGATTGAGGAAACTATAAACCAGTTTGAAGGCCCTGTTTACTCTGAGTTGGTATTGACCCTGACTTCTAAGTCGGAGATCGCGGATTAGATTCCAACTTGGGGCCAACATTTGTGTGCATGGACATGTCTGTTGGAACGTTTTGTCTCTGCAACGTTTGTAGCGATAACATTCTGTCGTTAGAACGTTCTGTCGCTGGAACGTTTTGTCACTGGAACGTTTTGTCACTGCAACGTTTTGTCACTGCAACGTTTTGTCACTGCAACGTTTGTTGCTGGAACGTGCTGTCGTTGAAAAGTTTGTTGATGTTTTGTTTGTCGCAATAATGTGGTAAACTGATCTGTTTCTTTCAGTAAGCATATGCGTGGAAGCAATGGAGCAATTATTGAAGCCGTTCCAACGCGGCTTCTTCTGTGGTGACACCTCTCTGATGTACCCATTTATGCCAGATACCGTCACAGTACCAACGTTCAGAGCAGTGGGACTCATCCTGAATATGGTCGCTGTACGTATTACTTTCTCTTTCTAACTTAGTGTTATAAGAATTAGTGTTATATTATAAGGTGTTTTTTTATGATAAAAAAGGGGGCAAACGAGCAGACGGGCCACCTGATGGAAAGTGACGTCCGTCGCCCATGGACACCTGCAACTCAAGAGTCACAACTGCGTTGCCAACCTTTGAGGTGGGAGAAGGGGGAGGGAAGGGGAAGGGGAGGGGGGATTGGGGCCTCCGGTTACCTCACTCACTCAACGAAACGCAATGCATTGCTTTACGCTGGTTTTCTGTGGTATCACTCCGGTCGAGCCGGCCCAAGCGTACCGAAGCATGGCTCTCCCAAGTTTAGTTGCACTTCATTCCAACAAAGTATGTCGTTATTGTAAAATTAAGAAGATGTCTCCGACTACATGAGATCGTTGTCATTAGAAGCTTTTACCCCAGTATATCATTATAATATTTAAACATCGATAGAAAACGGCGAAGGGGTCACCATTTATCACATTTATGGGTCCAAAGAATACACCAGCGAATCTTGGGTAATTCCAGAAATGGAATACCTCTGCCTGCACCTTTTTATTATTAATAGTAGGTAAGCGGCGTTGCCCGCTCGGGTCCAGTTCATTCCCGTTCCTCGAATTTTTTAAACTCCCTTTACAACGGTTGCCTACGTCATATAAGATACCTAAATACCATATTTCAAGTTTCTAGCTGTGTTTCGTTTCGGAGTAGTAGGTACCACAGAATAAGTAATCGTATTTGTCTTTCTAACCAGTTTTTATATTTTCCCGTGGGAATGATATACAATTTCTTGTAGTAAAAAGTACCCTAAATGTTGACTTAGTTACTCAGTTATCCTTACACCAAATTTTATCAAAATGCGTGAAATATTTTTTCGTGGTGCAATCACAGACACCAAAATATCGTAACCTTAAAGGCAAAACCAACTAACTGCAGTGAACATAGTTTCGAGTAAATGAGTTTTTAATATTTGATGAGAAGATTATATACCTAAATAGTGCATTTTGACTTTGTGTGTTTTTTTTATATTACGCAATCTAATCAGCTATTGTATAGTGTAATAAAAAATGATAAAAAATATAAGAATCCCAAAAAAAAATTGGGAAATCTATCGCGGGGGGGTCACTTAGTTGGTTTTACCTGAATTATGTAAAATAGAACATATTTCTGAAAGGAAGCCCTGTACGCTTCTGAGTCGAATATTAACGTTTTAATTAAGAAAAAATAGATTATTTACAAAAACAGCAATACAAATATAGCAAAGGAAGCAGCCAAAATAAAAATTTAAAAAAAATTAAAGTTGGTTTTGCCTGAATAAAATTAAGACTGGTGTGCGGTTATCTACAGGTGCCGAATCTATTAGGGCTTCATTTTCTTTATTTTTGTATGTAGAGCTAAAGTTTGCGTACCTCTACATACCCCTATCTTCCTAACATTATAAAATCTATAAAATATAATGTTTTTAGTAAAATTCACACATTTTTACAAAAAAAAGATAGACAAAACAGTCCTCTAGAGCGTAATAATGAAAGTATTAAAAGGGGGTTCTGAATGGAGTGTCGGTAGTGGCTGACCTAGGCCTACATGATCTTCGGAACTTCGATATACTGAAGACAGCTAGATACTGGCTTATATACTGAAGACAGCTAGATACTGGCTTGAATGAGTCACTTGGTGGAGTACATCTTTTGGGTAAGCGCAAAACATGTACAGGTTCATAGCAGGCAACGTTCTATTATCTCAACCTACCCTGTGACCTGAAGAAGGTTTTATATTAATTAAAATATCAGAGGATCACATTATAAACGTTAATTATCAAATCAATTAAAAGTACTTAACTATAAAAATCAACATGTCGTGAAGTTTTCTTGTTTTTTGACCTAATCAAGATGATGTGTTCAGCCAGACTCTTCCAATTTTTTAATTCATCATATTTGAATTGATTGACATGGTCATTGTTTTGGGTAAATTTCTTGGAGCCTGTTTTGTTAACTCAATTATATTCGGGACCCCTCCCTATCTCGGTAGCAAAAAAGAAAGACCTAGTGAATCTTTGCAAGAAAGGAGTAATACCCGATGAATACCACGGTTGGTTTGAGACTTTGCCGACTGATACAAATTTCAATAGTGTTGATGTTATGTAACAGCTTCTTCAGACTCTGTAGATGTGGAGTCCGGCGAAGAATCTTAATGTTGATTTTTATAATTAAGTACTTTTAATTGATTTGATAATTAACGTTTATAATGTGATCCTCTGATATTTTAATTGATATAAAACCTTCTTCAGGTCACAGGGTAGGTTGAGATAATAGAACGTTGCCTGCTATGAACCTGTACATGTTTTGCGCTTCACCCAAAAGATGTACTCCACCAAGTGACTCATTCAAGCCAGTATCTAGCTGTCTTCAGTATATCGAAGTTCCGAAGATCATGTAGGCCTAGGTCAGCCACTACCGACACTCCATTCAGAACCCCCTTTTAATACTTTCATTATTACGCTCTAGAGGACTGTTTTGTCTATCTTTTTTTTGCAAAAATGTGTGAATTTTACTAAAAACATTATATTTTACAGATTTTATAATGTTAGGAAGATAGGGGAATGTAGAGGTACGCAAACTCTAGCTCTACATACAAAAATAAAGAAAATGAAGCCCTAATAGATTCGGCACCTGTAGATAACCGCACACCAGTCTTAATTTTATTCAGGCAAAACCAACTATAAAAATTATTTTATTTTTATTTTGGCTGCTTCCTTTGCTATATTTGTATTGCTGTTTTTGTAAATAATCTATTTTTTCTTAATTAAAACGTTAATATTCGACTCAGAAGCGTACAGGGCTTCCTTTCAGAAATATGTTCTATTTTACATAATTCAGGTAAAACCAACTAAGTGACCCCCCCGCGATAGATTTCCCAATTTTTTTTTGGGATCTTTATATTTTTTATAATTTTTATTACACTATACAATAGCTGATTAGATTGTGCAATATAAAAACAACTCAAAAAGACAAAAGTGCGCGATGCACGCACTAACGTGTGAGCGAAAAAAACTATTAAACGCGGATAGTTGGTTTTAGCTGCAGCAATTATCAAAACTGCAAAACTGCGGGACCTACAGTAAAAAGCAACTAAAGTGAGGATAAATTGTTTTACCAGTATACAAATTCAAAACATACATGTTTATGTCATCAGTTAAAAACAAATAAAGTTATTTAGTCTGTATTGCATCTATAGATAAAGTCTCTTTACTGGTAAACGTTCGGGGAAACAATAGTTTAAAGTAACGTTAGTTGCTTTTTCTTGTAGAAATTCTGAATATGTTTGCATTTAGTTTAGCTGGTTTTTCACCTAGCTAACTTTGAAACTAAGCGGGATAGCGGATAACCGGTTTTACTAGTAGATAGAGCTCAAAAAGACGAATCGATTGGTATATTTAACTCATTTTTGAGAAAAGTGTCGGTTAGTTGGTTTTGCCTTTAAGGGTACGATATCAAAAAATAGTTTTTCGATATCAAAATCTATAGGTAACTATTTACACTACTGCAAAATGTTTCAAGTTTTGTTACAGTTTTATTATATGGATAGATTTAAACTTCACAAGTAACAGGTCTTGATATGTGAGTGGGTGATCCTGCGCAAAGAACGCAGCGATGTGAGGTGTCTGGGCGTGCGCATACCTTCGTGGATCATTGGCTTCTACTGTGTACTCTCCTCCTTTGGACTCGGTCTGTGCTTCAGCGAGATCGCAGCCAATATTACCGAATTTGTTGCTGGCAGGCTTCGCCCCTTCTTTTTTGAGGTAAGTCTTCTAAAATCGTCATTCTTTACTTACCTGAGTCGCATAAAGGGGGGGAGGGGGGGCTATCTATCACGTTTTCCAAAAGCGTACATATTTATAACCAGTTCGAAGGTGAAGGAAATCATCGTGAGGAAACCCGCAGGTCTCATAATTAATTCTGAGGCATGTGTGACCCGGTCCAGCGCTCACCACCTATTACTATTACGTTAAGTGGTCAAAAAATTATACTGTTGAAATGTGGGTATTACCTAAAATGGGATGCTTCTGCCTACTCCCTCGGGAAAAAAGGCGTGAGATGATATATACATCTCTGCTATTAATGATTGATGAAACAATTTTAATTCAGACGTCTACTCTTTAAATTATGAAATAATCTTACCCACAAATTGAAAAAAAAGGAGTCCATCTTAATTATAAAGTTAATTATGGTTGCAATTCAACTGTAAACAGTGACTATTGATATTATTACAACTTTACTAATCCATACTTCGACTTTCGATGACATAAAACTTGATATCGTGAGAGACACGTGATAAACAATCAACCGATGCCGCTACTTTTGAGATGAAGCTACCAATCGATGCACAGTTTTCGATTGGTTATACGTTCGATTAGGTAGGTACTTGTTTTACTAAAGTGAATGAGAAACGTGGAAACAAAAGATACTACTGAATCTATTCAAGTAGTTTTTTTCTGTGTGATCGTTCCGTCATAAGCCTCGTCAGTGTCCTTTTGGATAGACTGAGGTCAAAGTAAACCCATGGATAATAATAATAAACTATAATACGTGGCCAAGGTACTAAATTGAATTTCTTCTCCAGGTGTGCAAGCCCTCGGTAGACTGCGAAGCTCCGCAATGGCAGAACCGCTACATCCAACCCTAAGAGTTCCATTGCACTGGCAATCTCACTGAAGAGTTCAATAACATGAGGATGTCCTTCGTCAGCGGTCACTCCTCCTGGTCCGCCTACACCATGGTCTACTTGGCGGTGAGTGTATTCCATCATCCTCTTACTATTGTCGAGTTATTTGGGGTCAACGAAATCTATTGTGTTCATCATCAACCCGTAACAGCCCACAGCTGAGCTAAGGGTCTTTCCTCACACATGAGGAAGTATGGGCTATAATCTCCCACGCGAGCCCACCGCGGATTGAGAGACGGTGTTAAGCTAGTGGCCACTTACCTAACAGTCAGAATTTTTCAAGCTACCCAAGGGTATCTGACATGGCTTAACGACTTCCATTGTGCGTAAACAGAACGAAAACCGGGACCAACAATTGAACGTGCCTACCGAAGCACTATTGTGTATGTTACGGATAATCTACTTGGCGATGAGTGCACTCTATCATGCTACCACTCGGAAAGAAGAACGTCATTAGGAAACCTGTAGGCGTCAGAATTGGCAAGGCATGGGTGATGTTATACTTCTAAATATCGAATAATCGAATGCAAACCCCTTCCGGAAAAATGCACGAGTGTTCATTATGTATTTTTACAAGTTCTATGTTAGCTTCTTCTTGGAAATTGAATATAACCTTTTAACCTTCTTTGGTATCATTGAGTTGATCCGACGATGGAGCCAGGAGGAGCTCAATTGAGTTTGAGCTCTTATGGTTTGTTTCATCGAGTGGACTACATACAAAAGCGTGAAGGTTTTAAGCTCAGTAATCTTTTATTTGTCTTTTTCTGTGTCCATTGTTTTGTTTCTTTTCCTTGGTTAAAATAGGTTCTCATGTGTTCCAGCTGTACCTAGAGAGCCGAGTGACGTGGCAAGGCAAACGCATGTTGCGTCATATGCTGCAGTTCACAGTTCTGATGCTCAGTCTGTTCACTGCACTCACTCGCGTCTCCGACTACCGCCACCACTGGAGCGACGTGGTGGCTGGGTACTTCCTGGGAGCGTTGATCGCCGTGATCATGGTAGGTGTACTCAAGATCATGGCAGGTCGCTGGTGTGACGTGGTTCCGTGTTACCGTGCAACAAAAACGCCAAAAAAACCTGGTTGGCTGTATTCTTGATAGAAGCGTAAGTGGATACGTCTATGCATAAGTGGATATTGGTTATTAATATTTCAAACTGAGTTTATTAAGTATAGGTCGATGACTTTTCCTTGTCTTAAGTAAGACTATTTCTAGAAATTTCCCGAGAATCTAAAAAAAAAGTTTCTTAACGTGTAGATAGTAACTCATCACTACCTAAAACGTGATTTCGCTTATTAAGAAATATTTAGTCAGAGAACCGAACTGAGCTTTAAATCGGGACTCAGTGATAACCATAATCATTAAAATAACAACGAAAAAAACAGCTCTCATTAATCTTACAACTTATCTGATAAAAAATTTTGTTGAGATATGTACGATGAGCCTTTGACCTGAGAGAATTTATGTATTTTAAATTAACATGCTATTTGTATAAACATCATCATTCATCTTCATCATCAGTTACAAGCGGGTTATCAATATCGAGTTCACGTCATGGTATTTCAAGAATTCAAGAACAACGTGATCTCAACTAATCCACTTGGGTGTGTATGAAGTCCCGTTCCCGTGGGAAAATTATAGTCCGTGTTACTCCCAGAAAAGTAACCTTTACATTGGTAAAATAATTATCAAAATCAGTCCAGTAGTTTTTGAGTTTATTCGTTACAAACATACAATACAAATATTTCTTGCTATCGTTAGTGTAGATGTAGAAATGTACAGATAAGTATGCAGTTAACAACTTTAGAGTTATGACATAATAAACGCAAAAACTAAAATTAATTTGTTCGGAACAGAAGTGGAATCGGTTCAAACTCATTTCGAGGATTTAAACCAGGAATTCTCAAAGTGGTCGATTTTCCTTTCAGTGCATATTCATACATACATATGCTCAAGCCTTTTTCCCGAAGGGGTAGGCAGAGACGATAGCCGGCCACCTGCTACGATCCTGGCATAACTCTGGCGCCTCATCCACATCCATCAATCGTAGTAGTAAGTACGATATTAAAATAAAGTTTTTTCAAAGTACAACACGAAAGTACTCCAAACCGACGAGCATGTGTTCATACATGCTCGTCGGTTTGGAGTACTTTCGTGTTGTACTTTGAAAAAACTTTATTTTAATATCGTACTTATTATGTCCATTTATTTCGCTAAATTTTGATACGAAAATGATGTCAAGTTTACTCACTTAACTAACCGCCAAATTTTTAAATTGGTAAGTATTTCTTAGCAATAGGAAAACCCGTAGAGTTACGATTTTAATTTTTTTTTAAATGTTATTTGGCTATGGTATTAATCTAAGGTATCAGTTCAAGAGATATCTTGCCCAAACTAGTTTTTTGAATGCCTGGTATAAATCATTCTCTACCAATCTGTTATATATACAATAGTTCTTGTAGTAACGAAATTGCCAAGCCTCATATTTTTACTAAGGTGTATAGTTTGTTTACATGAGATCGTCTTGGCAACATTAAAAGAAAGAAAGAAAAGTAGGTACGTATTTATTAAGCACTTATTCAAATTACACTAAATATTACAAAATGACTAAAATCTAAGAAGAACAGGCATTAAAAGGCACCACTCAGCATAATGTCGTGGCTCGACGCGAGTATAGCGCAGAGCCATGACGCTTGGTATTCTGTGGACGCCCGGGGAGCATATAATATCATAAAATGTTTTTGGTGGGATAACTATTACTACATAATTAGTATTCATAATATTTGTATTTTTACAGTGGACATTTGGCACCGACATAGTGAAGAAAAGGAAGGACAATGAAGAGGAACCAGTGCAAGAAATTCCCTTCACCATACCCAAACCAGTCTCTGCATAGCTTATTATTATTAATATATAAATACACTAAAAGTTAAATTTGTAAGTAGGTACAACGATTAATTAAGTTACAAAGATGAGCTAGTCAGAAAAACACATTGTATCAACGTGTTTATTATGAAGCTTTCAAAGAAGTAACTTATTTGTTATTTGGGAAATAAAAGTTGTATTACTTTAACGACATAATGCTATAAACGCCTGTAAATAAATTAGGAGCAATTATACTAATAATAATACTTATATATAATAATATAATAATAATAATAATATATACAATGTTTAGTACGATATTCTTATAAAATGTAATTTATTATATAATTATTTAATAAAAGTAAACTAAAAGTAAAATTAGGAGTAAAACTAAAACTACGAACTAAACTAAACTACAGGAGATGTAAAAAATGAGGCCCCCGTGGCAAGGTGCCCATAACGCAGGCGGCATTCCCGCGCTGGATGGCAATACTTATCCTTTGCGTGAGAAAGTCGCCTGCTCGGGGGTCGCCTGATGCTTCCCTGAGTCGTCTGCTGAGCTCCTTGAAGAGCCCGTGCGCGCCAGGACCCCACGGACCAAGTGTCTCGACGCCGAATGCAATAAAATCGTATTCGGCACCGAGGCACCTGTACTTGCCCACCTTATGGCGTTCGCGAACCTCCGCCGCCGCACCGGCCCGCTTAGTGGTCGCCGGAAGATAGGTCGACGCCAGTGTGTCGGCGCATGTGGCGTCCCACACAAGCGCTCGGCCCATCCTCCAGGGTATCAATGACATACCGTCAGGCCGCTTGCCATCATCCCGCAAAATCTGGGGCTCCAGTACTGCAGGGACGTTGGTACTGACGAGCGCCCTTCGGAGGATGTCATTGAGCGCAGCGTGACGGGAAAGGCGGCCAGCACCATAAGGGCAGACGAGTCCGTGATGACCAAGACGATCCGCACCAGCTCCACAAGAAGCACAGCAGTGATCAACGCACACCTCAGCCCCCAGCCGGAGACCAACAGCTATACGAAGACTGCAAGGTTCAATAAAGGTTCTCGTGTTTGGTGATGGATAGGCTGCTAGCCAGTGACCGGATTCTGGTCTGGACACTGCCAACAGCCTGGCACGGTCACTGCCAGAAGAGTTATTAATTA
This sequence comes from Ethmia dodecea, assembly GCA_963855545.1. Lineage (NCBI taxonomy): Eukaryota > Metazoa > Arthropoda > Insecta > Lepidoptera > Depressariidae > Ethmia > Ethmia dodecea. The sequence goes on along the minus strand of OY979456.1, from coordinate 11,284,293 downwards.
AGGAGTCAAGGGTGGCGTGTGATGCAATGTCATCCCAGGCCCTTTGGTTTTTAGGGGTGGGAGGTAAATTTGGACTCGGTCCGGATAACCAGGCATTCGTAGCTTCAACCAAGCACGCGATCTCGCAGTTTGTTGCCACGGGGGCTTTTAGAATTTTTCCTACTAGATCTTTCGTGCTGTGAATTGAAGATAGGAAGGCCGGTAAAGCCACACAAGAAATTTTGCGGATACCCAGGCCACCGTATCTAATAGGTAACGAAGCTTGGGTCCATGCCTGCTCGCTGAGATTTATATTAACAATAGACTCAATTTGGGATTTTATACAATTGTCAATGGGTATCGAATGATTTGGAAATTTCCATACCGGGCAACAGCGAAGCAGGTAGGTTAATTTAGGGACAAAAAGGCAAAATTTTAAAATAAACAAGGCCGAATGACTAGTAATTTTGAGTAGGCGGTCCGAAAATTCGTTAAATTTAGAAACTGAAACATTTAGAATGGGTGAAATAGCCTCATCGAAGATTGGTGACCCTAGAAGACACAGACTGTTTTTGTACTGAATTTTAAAATTTGGGGCAACAATGTTGAAATTTTGAATGATTTCCGAGATCTTAGAAGTATGCACTTTGTCAGATATATATAGTTCGCATTTATTGAAATTTAATTCTAACCCTATGGACTTGAATTTATTTATAATCAGAGACAGATCCGAAAGAACAGTCTGTGAATTCCCTCCTAAAGTACCGTCGTCGAGATACCAGACATTAAATTTAGAATTTAGAGAATGAATGATCGAATTTATAGCCAAACTAAAGATGGCTGGACCGAGGGGATCACCCTGCTGACATCCCACAGCCGAAAGGATCTCATGATTTTTGTGCACTAATTTTGATGGACAGTGATAACATTGGAGTAGAAAGTTGTAGATTTCAGGGACATGTAATTTAATTTCGTTCAGCAGGGTATCCCGATTCACCGAATTAAACGCGTTTTTAACATCTAACTTCACGAGCACCTCGCACAGGTCACTTTGTACGAAGGTGCGGGCGGCATGAACCGCTGCCTCACAGCCCCCGCGGGTGCCGAAGCCGACCTGTACGGGTTCAAAAAGGGACTGCAATTTGGAACGGGTGAGCCGGACGCATACCTTTGCAGCCAAGCGCCTCAAAGTAGAGCCTACGGCTATTGGACGCACTCCTCCGTCCTTCTTTGATAGGGCTATGAGGTTGGCCCCATAGATAACAGGCGTCACGTCTTGGCATACATCTCCTGCGAGCATAATGTTTATTAGACTGGTGAGCGCTGACAAAAGATGTCCACCAGCAATCCCTACGCCGTGACTGGTGAGGTCTTTGAGGTGCTGCGGAGAGATTCCGTCCAAACCGGACGCCGACCCCTTCTGGAAAGAGGCGAGAGCAGTGGCCACGTCTCTTTCCGTAGCCTGAATGCATTCTGAGGGAACAGTAGGAGGGTCAACGAAAAGTGGTGAAGAAGGGCCTGGGGGATGTTTTGATTGTAAAGTGGCAAGGGTCTCCGGTGTGTCAGGTGCAATTGTGTCACTAGAAAAAAGGAGCCGTGAAGCACCTTTGAGGTCACCTTCGTGAACTTTTTCCTCGACCTTCTTTAAAATATCATATCCCCTCCGAGGTCGAGAAGGGGTTAAAAATGATGTTACTGCGGTGGCGGTTCTTGTGTTGGCCTTAATCTTTTGTGTAAGTGAAATAGTGTTGTCGCCGAGGACATGTAGAGTCTTGTATGTGAAAGTGAGTAAGTCCTGCCAAGATCGTAAATCATTATTTTTAGTACATTTTCCAACAGCGGTGGCTAAGGCTTCGGCTACCAAGGACCTAGCACCACGTGGTATGCGCTTGACGACCGGTGTGGAATGTTTGAGAAGGCTGAGGATATTGTGGAGTGGTGTTGAAACATTTGGTGTGCTTGCAGTCGGCGGTGTGTTACATGAACCGTGTTGTGTAAGAGGTGTAAGGGGGCTGAGGTTTTGGATACCTGATGTGGATGAAAAAGGTAGTACACGAACCTGGTGTACGCGTGCTTGATGGATATGTAAACCTTTGGAGGAAGCGAAGCTTTTTAGGCACACTTCACAATGGTGCATTTGAGTTTACATCGGCGACATCAGGGAAGCATCACGAAACTTTAATAACTAAATACCTAGCAACTTAAAGAATACTGAACACAAATTTATATAGGAATATGTATAACTTAATAGTAAAAATAGATTCTAGAAAGGTGACACTTTAAAAGTCTTATTCGATGAAAGATGACAGGAATCGGCAGAATGATGTTGAGGCGCTAGGGCGCAGGCGTGTGAGCTGGCGTTGCAGAAAAGGATTGGTCGGAGCGTAACGTTGTCTTGGATACGAGGATTGTCAGGAATTGTTTGATAACATTAGGAATGACAGGAAATTCCAAAAGCGGGTTTATCTTTGAGCCTCAGCCCTGGCCGTGGGCATACGTGGACCGCGTAGTCCACATTCACTAGGGAGACGCCAATGGTGTACTATACAGGAAGCACATTTTATGATTGAATGGCCACTAAATTAATTAGAAAACATTAAATTAGTAAATTGAAAAGTAAATGACAACCGCACCTCTTTTTTTTTTTTTTTTTCTTATAAAATGTATTTCAAATATGGAAATGTAAATGGATCCAGTGTACTTATTTCAAAACTAAATGATGATAGTTCAAAAGTTGAAATTTTAACAGATGCTGTATTTCTGTTGCCGCTAGTATATCTGAATAAAATAAATATTTAAGGGACCGCCTATGCAACAAACGTGATTTTATTGCCGGCTTTATAGATAGTGGAACGGAACCCTTCGTGCACGAGTCCGACTCTCACTTGTCTGTTTTTTTAATATCTCCTGTTATCGGTAAACTAGACTGCACACGTTGTTGTCTTTTGAAGAAAATTAAGCTCAATCACTAAGGTTTTTTTTAATTGTATCTAATTGTTGTGATTTTACGAAATCGTAAAATTCTCATCATTTGGCAATATAATGGTGCTAAATATCATTAAAAACATTAAGGACGGATTCTATCTAGCTAGAAACATGATCTTTTACACAAACATTCTTAAAATGACGTGCCTAAGAAATAAAGATATACTCGTAAGATCATTCCACGAGTTTGCGTTTGCCCGTGGCATAATCATAATACATAGTTTCATAATCATAACATTTGTGACACAATGACGACAAACAGGGCGACATAATGTCAAAGCGATAAGTGTCAATCAAAGTTTTTAGTCTTTCGTGTTAGTTCGTGTATTTGATTTTGTGTTGTTTGTGTTGTTGGTAGTTCATAAAAATAATTATTTCCAAATAAGACAACGGACTTGATTAATCCGGTTAGAGATTAATTCGTGAAAATGAAACAACGTCGAGGGTGGTCGAGGCCAGTAGCTAGTTTTTCAAATAAATTTTAATACAGTCATGCCCATCTGTTGGTTTTGTCCATAAGTATGGTTAGGGTTGTCACTTTTCCTGTACTTTGGGTCAAAGGTAAATAAATATTTTCTTAATTTTTATTTCTGTTTATTTTTCTGGGAAATAAACCAACATGATCTGTATATTGTACCAGTATTTTTATAATTTAAATGATTTTGTAGCGACATCTATCGATCATACATAGGGCATGGCACAGATATGGCAAGCGCTTGATGTCACAAGTTCTATATAGCGCTATCGAAGTTCTCACAAACAACTGTCCAATTTTAATCGTTGAAACGCGTTTCCCAGGTGGAGGAGCATGCCACAACCGCTCCTCCACAATTTAATTAAAATCCAATATGGCGGAAGCTAGATATACCTAAAGCTATCCAGCGTGGCAATGTTTTTTCATAATTTATGGTTATGTTTCCGCATATCACTTTCACCCACGGAGCTATCAAATCTTATTCTCAGCTACTACATGTCACTGATGTGACAAAAATTGATTTTAAATGGCTCAGACTGGAACAAAATATTGAACTAGATATTGTTTCATAATTTATGGTTATGTTTCCGCATATCACTTTCACCCATGGAGCTATCAAATCTTATTCTCAGCTACTACAAGTCACTGATGTGACAAAAATTGATATATTTGTTAATCCGCGAAAGTTTGTATGGATGGATGTATGGATGTTTGTTCCTCTTTCAAGCAAAAACTGCTGAACGGATTTTGATGAAACTTTACAGTTATATAGCTTATACATCAGAATAACACATAGACTATATTTTATCTCCGTATTCCTACGGGAACGGAAACTACGCGGGTGAAACCGCAAGGCGCTGCTAGTTGATATAATAAATTAGTTGTCAGTGCCATGCGTCCATGTATATAAGCAACTGTGAACCCTATCTGTGATAAGCGGCGGCGCGTGCGCACGCATACTTAAGGCGGTGTAGAAAACCCACAGCCACAGTGCCCGAAGCGCTGCCAGCTAAAATGTCCAACAAACCCGACAGCAACGTTTTACGGAAAGTCATCATCGAAGGACTCTTGATATGTGGACGTAAGTTTTCATTTAATTCTGTAGTCGTTATAAGAAATATGTATGCTATTGATTTTAATACATACATACATACATCCAGCTCACGCCTTCTTCCCACAGGGGTAGGCAGAGACGATGGATCGCCACTTTGCCCGATCTTCGCACACTTCCCTCGCTTCCTTCACATTCATAAGCCTTTTCATACACGCTCTTTTATTCTTCGCACTCTTGACCCCTTTAATAAGGTAGATAAAATAGATAAAGTACATAATAAATATAGTGAAGTATAGAATTTAGGTATGACATTGTAAATTTATAATTGCGGTGCCCTTGCAGGGTTCTTGTTCTTATGAATAATTATTTAAGACCTTCTTTTGTACAACAAGAAAGCAATAAATATTATTATTATTATTATAGTTAAAAAATACACTTAGAAACATCATGATGATGAGCTCCGACCGTATTCGGCCATGGCGACCACTTCGACTCTTAGTCTATTAATCGGAAGCGGTCAGATGCGCAGGATATTTTAAGGTGCACAAACGTTCGCGCAAGCGCAAGTGCACGCACTCGTCTTCCCCCTCCTCGATTCAGTGGAACGGAAAACCGCTACGACTGGAGGACAGGTCAGATGATGTGTCTGGCCGATGGTAACTATATGCCCTCTACCATCGCCCTAGGCCATCCACCTTACCTTGCTGAATCGCCGAGTCTGCCAAGCCCTTTTACATATCTGCGGTGGGTTGCCTTTCTCGCCGAATCAGACTTCATGCGCTTTGCGGGACGGATCCGCATAAAAACTTGTCCACCGAAATATAAACATCAATAGTCTAATAACAAGGGACTCTTAACTCGTCCATGGAGGAGCATTCTGTCTCCACCGACGAGTTGCTGGTTCCAAATGCAGTACCCCGAGAAGAACCAGCAACAAACTCAAGCTTAATAATAATTATCAGTACCTAATAGCCTGATGTGGCGTCAATTACGTTATATATACGCATATAATTATGTAACGAAGTAGATATACGATTCTAGATACATAACCGGTTGAGGATGCGAGTTTTCATTTTGAATATTTTTAAGTTTTTTTTTTAGTATCGAGTAGACCACCAAAACATTTTTATTTTATCTGTGTGGTAGTCAATGATGCTAAATCTAAAATCATTGCTGGTAGTATAATCGGTAAAACGGTATATCCATAGACCTCTATGCCCATCTTATAGATACCTAAACTGACTGATTGATTGGTGATGTATCAACGCACACCCTAAACCGCTGGGTCTAAAGACTTGAAATTTTGCACATAGATAGCTTATACGGTGTAGGCATCAGGCACAGTAGGATTTTGCAAAATTCAACCCCTAAGGCGGTGAAATAAACATGCGCGAGCGAAGCCGCAGGTAAAAACTAGTATCTAAAAAGACCCTTAGCTCAGCAGTAGTGCTGTTACGGGTTGGTGATGATGACTTGCACTAGACAACCTATTCTGTTTCTTTCAGTCGTCATATGTATGATGGTGACGGAGAAATGCTTGCAGCCATACCAACGCGGCTTCTTCTGCGGTGACACAACTCTGATGTACCCATATATACCGGAGACCGTCACAGTACCAATGCTCAAATCAGTGGGAATCTCCCTGAACATCGTAGCTGTACGTATTACTTTTTACTTCTGACGTGTTAGGAACGGCGGGTATAAAAATGACAGTGGTGGAGGTGAATGGAGGTTTAATCCATAACGACTTGGACATACGGTCAATAACTGCATGAAAAGAATAAATACGCGCGCGGCTATCGGAGCCCCCGTTCTTCGGTCTTTTCATGCAATTATTGACCGTATGTGCAAGTCGTTATTGCTTTTAATTAAATTGTTAGGTAAGGGGTAGGTAATATACGATGCGATAGGTAAGGGGATTGATATTTTCTTGCAAGATTGCGTTTCGCACCCTACAGACCTACTATCTGTTCGAATATCCGACAGCGTCAAAAGGGGTTACCATTCGTTTGAGATTTAAATTGGGACCCAATATGGCACTGTCCGCGCATAGAGAATAGTTATAAACAACTTATTGTTCGGTTTAGAAATCGCGCGGTCAATGAAAAATAAATGCACGTGATTCTTATTACACCCCCCCCCTCCCTCCTTGTGATATTTCGTGGTTTTTTTTTCCGAACCCCTTCCCCCCTTTCGAAACTCACCTGATTAATGGACGACCCCTAAGATAATTGTTACTAAAACGACCGCGTTCAATAACCATTCAGTGTGACCTAACCCTTACTTATTTTACTAGAACATGATTATGATTCTTATTATCAGTAATATTCTAGTATTTATTTTTAGACAAGGAAAATCTTGTGATTCGCGTATAGTAGAACAATATTCTTTATTTTCCTGTTCAAGAATAATAAAGTAGAATAAACTTAAGGCCAACTATACCTGCCTGCCGTAAACGTCAATGAGTCGTTAGTCAAATGCCACTGTTTGTTAGAATAATGAGAAGATTTTGCAATACCTGAGATTAATGATAGCAAAAATATGAGTTACGTGTCACTTAATGTACATAACATACATACATAGATAATGCTCACTCCATAATGCCACAGGGGTAGGCAGAGAGGATGGATCGCCACTTTGCTCGATCTCTGCATACTTCTTTCGCTTCCTTCACATCCATAAGCCTTTTATTCTTCGCACTCCGAACCCCAGCTTTTTGAAGGACGTCACTAATTTGAACGTCCTTCTGGGGCGTCCCATTCCTTGCATCCTTCAAAATTCGCACCATAATTCTCTTTCGTTACTCTTCTTTCATCATCAATCAACATCAATTAATGTCAGTGATTTAAAAGCAGAGCTCCTTTTTAGGTCAGAATTAGGTAACTTTTGAAATAAAAAGAAAATATTGTAATAAAAACGCGACATTGCCTCAAGACGTTTATTTTGACAGTTCTTTATTCAAAAGAAAACATTTTCGATTCATGCTCATTTTCTACAACTTTTATTAGGACCTTACATCCTTTATCCTATCTTATTTCAATATTTAAACTTCACAGTTCCTGGTGTGCGAGTGGGTGCTCCTGCGCAAAGAACGCAGCGATGTGAGGTGTCTGGGCGTGCGCATCGCGGCGTGGATCGTCGGATTCTACTGTGTGTTTGCCTCCTTCGGCCTCGGTCTGTGCTTCAGTGAAATCGCGACCAACACTTCCAAAATCGTCGCTGGCAGGCTTCGCCCCTGCTTCTTTGATGTGAGTTCTAAAATGGTCAAGTATTAATTAATTAGGCGAGGCGTTTAGTGGGGGGAGGGGGTCGAGCCGAATCTCACCAAGTCTCACCGGAACTTTACTAGACAAAAGATTCGAATTTCGTCATCGAGTGCCTACTGATTTTTGGCTGACGCTACACGATCCTTAATTAGGATTTCGCTGATGTTTTCCATGAGTAGGAATATTCAGGAAGCTAATAACCCCGTCGATAGCAATATTCACAAAAGAATAGTGGTTAAAACAGGGGTTCCCAAAGTGGGCGATAACGCCCCCTTGTGGGCGCTGCAGGTCTAAAAGGGGGCGGTGAGACCCAGAAAAAATGGGGCATTGTGTAGAAACTTGGGGGGTGATTTGTAATTTCATTTAGCTAGGAGGCCTCTTAGACACCAACTGTCAAAAGTGGCCACTTAAGGCAAAAATCCAAAGTTTGGTTACTTCTTCGGTAGTAAAATACACAATATACATCTCAAAAAATAGCAAATGCCTGTCTCTAGTATCCTTAAAGGGATTTTTTTTCAAAGATGTCTTGTATTCACCAAGATTATTATAAATCATCGGTGTCGCTAGTGGACGCCAGCGCTTATCAGGGCGCACTCTTCATTTGAAGTTATACTGGTTTTTAAGTAGGTGAAAAAATGGGGGCGCTAAAAATAATTTATTCTCAAAGTGGGCAGTAGACAAAATAAGTTTGGGAACCCCTGGGTTAAAACAAGGAAATGACAAGCACTTATTAATCGAGATAGTTAGAACTAAAATATTTATAGTTAATGCGATAACATAATCACTGTTTGTATGGAAAATATGCACTAGTGCAATAAATCAGTATCATTTGTCAGTTGATTATTGGAAAAATATAGGGTTGAATTAGATGATACAAGAGGTCAGTACAAGTGATGACAAAATGACGAAAGGTGGAACATATATTTGATGGATGACCATTGATTACGGCTCGTGACAAAATGACACATATAAAAATATACATAGAATCGTCAATAGTCTAATAACAAGGAGTCTGTAACAAAGGGGTATACATAATCTCTCGCCAATTTCTCATTGGGGTGGGCAGACACAGTAGACCGCGCCTTCTTACACATCCATCAAATATGTCATGCTTTTTCCTGCCGCTTTTCTGCCGATGTACCTAAATAGGCCTAATAGGCCGATTCACAACACCCTTGGATATTTATCTTGTAAAGCGATTGAATAATTTTGATACTAATAATAAATTGAATAGGTACGTGCCCATGGTAAAAATGGATTTATATTCCAGGTGTGCAAACCTTCGGTCGACTGCGAGGCTCCGCAGTGGCAGAACCGCTACATCCAACCCCAAGAGTTCAATTGCACCAGCGATCTCACCGAAGAGTTCAACAATGTGAGGATGTCTTTCGTCAGCGGTCACTCCTCCTGGTCCGCCTACACCATGATCTACTTAGCAGTGAGTGTACCGCCATCCTCCTGCTTTTGTCACCTTATTTGGGGTCAATGAAGTCTATTGCATATGTTACGACTAAAACCCATAGTACGACTGCACCTAATTTTAGCTGGATAGGTTTAGGTTAGGTTAGATTTAATAAAACAAGTGGTTATTAGTTTTAACCGGCTAAAACTAGGCGCAGCTGCACTTCGGACTTAAGCCGTAACATACTCGTATACACCTAATGCAAGTGGTTTTAAAAAAAAATGCCTTTATCGGGCATTCTATTCATGAGAACAAGAAACAAACAACAAAAAATGATTAGGACCGGCCGCTTGCCTGTTGCCAACTGCCAACCCCTCCTTGCGAATTTTGTTGTTGGCGGTTACGTTCAGGTGTCAGAAAAATGTATCGAGGAAGGTTTTTCCAGGAATGGAAAATCTCTGACATTTCTGTCGAATTCGATGGTGTCATCGGGAAAGTCCCTAGCATTATTTTTTTTGATAACTCGCCACCATTCTGATAAGACCGAATGTGACTCATAGTCGCTTTACACGACACAACGAGTGATAGACTTGTATTGGCTTCACTTGTTACTAACAACTCAAGTAACTATGACTATTTAAAACATTTTTGGAAACCGAATTTATTATTTTAATCGTCAAATTAGGTATTACCAAGCTGATCTGACGATAGAGCTGAGAGGTGGATAATAGAACTCAATTGCTACTTGTTATCTCCTCTAGTTTGAGCTCATTTGATTGATTAGTCACCAGTGTCATACATACAAATGAGTGAAGATTTTTGTTGACTAAGTTTTATTGATATTTTCTGTGTGCATTGTTTTGTTTCCTGTGTACACCTAGCGGTACTAACTAAAGTGCCATAGACGGCAAAAGTTCTAAACCGCGCTATCTAAGTTTTCTCATGAGTTTGTTTAAATACAACTGTCCAACATCAACCGTTGGACCGCGGTTCACAGGCACGATCACCTGGCTTGGCTGAAGATCTTCCCTTTTAACGATGGGGGAGCATTCCACTCCTCTATACCTTTTCCTGGGCTTAAATTTCTTCTCATGTGTTCCAGCTGTACCTAGAGAGCCGAGTGACGTGGCAAGGCACACGCATGTTCCGCCACGGGCTGCAGTTCTTAGTTCTGATGCTCAGTCTGTTCACTGCACTCACTCGCGTCTCCGACTACCGCCACCACTGGAGCGATGCAGTTGCTGGGTACTTCCTGGGAGCTTTGATCGCTGTAATAATGGTAGGTAGTAGGCAATCCACCACTGTGCAATTCTCACAACACTTTTTGACTCGCACAACCGATCTGTTACAAATTGTCGCCTGCGGTATTTCCGGACCGATACGTCCTTCAAACCATCAGTAAACTTGCTAGTAAAGTTGCTAATGAAAAATAATAATCAATGTTACAAATAGTTTTGTGTTAATTGTTTGATGCAGTTAATTTAAAAGGACGATGTAATCGTATAGATAACTCAGCCTTTTCGATCCGGTTGATGATGTGACGATGAAGGAAAAAATCGTGAGGAAAAAGATCCCCTAATTTGGTACCTACTAAGACATGTGGTCAGACAATATGGGATCCCAAAGTGTCACAGTTAGGAATCCGAATGAAGGAATCGACTGCATCGCTTTATGTATTTTCTGAACATAGTTAAATCTGAGTACTGAATACAGCTATAGGTGCTATAATACAAATTATGCATAACTTTACCTAATTGTTTAGTCATTATCTTTCTGTTAATTCATAATAGTTGTATTTCTTACAGTGGACATTTGGCACCGACATAGTAAAGACAAGGGAGGTAAATGAAGTGGAACCAACGCAAGACATTCCTTTCACCACAGCCAAACCAGCCTCTACATAGCATATAATTAATAAATAGACTAGGTATATCAAAGTTGAATTTGTAAGTAAGTACTGCGATAATTTAAGTTACAAAGATGAGCTAGTCGGATAAACACATTGTATCAACGTGTTTAGTATAGAAGCTTTCAAAGAAATAACTTATTTATGACATGGAAAATAAAAGCTTTATTACTCTAATAGTTTCTTGAAAGAATGCTGTAAACGCCTATAGATAAATAAAGAGCAATTATACTATTAATTGTAATTGCTTACGTACAACGTTAATTACGATATTTCGATAACATTTCTTTCAAATATTGAAATAAAGTATCCAGTGTATTTCAAAACGATTACTTTTGTTAATATTAATTACAATATATTTATTATTCTTTTAAAATAGTCTACCTATGTGCTTTTCTTTTTAATGTACAAAATTCATTCATATTATTTAATTAAATATAAAATTTATAAATACAAGAAATCACCTATTAAGTTAAGGGGTCCAAATAAAATGTACTGGTGAAACGCGGATATTTAATGAAATGTAAGACCTCTGCCTACCCCTTCGGGGATAAAAGGCGTGAGTTTTTTATTAAATACAATATTATGTAATTTATACTTCTGCGCGGTAAATCCCCTCCTTTTTTAAATTACTATTATTGTTATACTAGAAAAGCACTCGTTGATGTCTTTTGAAGGAAATTAACCTCTCTCAGAATTCCTGTACTTAGACCAAGGTTTCTTTTTATTTACGTCTTTCATTTTCCATAATCGGAAAATTATCTTCCATTAATACGGTCTGACTTTAATAAAAAATATATAAATTACATATTAAGGAAGGATTCGTACCTACGATGTGTAAATCTCATACCAGGGGTAAATCTGACAAAGTTTAAAGCATTTTGCGAATTTATATCTGACCTGTTTACCTACTTCCCAACCTCGACATAATTTTTTATGAGTATTAAATTAGGATTTCACTACTAAAAACAAGCAGTTTTAAAATATCATGTATCTATACTGATATTATAAAGAGGAAATATTTGTAGTTTGTATGTTTGTTACGAATAAACTCAAAAACTACTAGACCGATTTAAAAAATTCTTTCACTGTTGCAAAGCTAGAAGATCCCTGAGTAACATCCGTATTTCCATGGGAACGGAAACTAAGCGGATGAAACCGCGCAGAACCGTTAGTTATGTATAAGTATCAAAGAAACTGACTGGCTGAATCTTCTGTAATCATGAAACCGCTGGGTTTGGGAAGGGATTTTTGGAAATTCCCATGGAACCGGGAATAAACAGGATCCGCGCGGGCAACGTCGCAATAACCTATAAATATTCCTAAAATAACTAAACAAGTCAAACAAGTATTTGAGTAAGTAATAAGTATGTACAATAGTCAAGTACTTGTAACAGATCATGTAAGGTCACAGCACACCTTACTATTGGGCGCATCACTATTTCGCACGACCGTCCTATCTTGACCCTTACATCTACAATAATGGTGGAGATTAGCCAACAATAGAGATGTTACCTCGCGATGCGAAGGTCAAGTAATAATGGACGAGTTTACTTTCTCCAGTGGACGAACTCGCTCGGAATGCCCCAACGTGCCGACTGGGGGCCAATTCTACTAAATGACAGCGGTGATAGTTGTATGACTGTGGTCACTCAATGGTGATATTATGTCAAATTTTGACACTTTTCGTATTCTGTTAACTGTCAGTTTTCACAATCATTCAACTATCATTGTTGACCACTTTTGGTATTCTACTATTCCTACCATGGAATGGCGCTGTCCAGTGATTGCTTTTTTCCCCTTATTTTAAGGCATTGGCAATTTAGCCATCAGCCCTAAACACGACACGAAATTCAGATTTTAGCTCTGCTTCAGAGTCTATGCACAAAAATACACAAGTTTCTTCAAAACTTATCGAAATGTCACATGTACCATAAATAAAATCAATCATCTAAAGATTTTAGTGCCGAAAACCCGAAAAAAAACTAATGACACGCATGGTAGTAATAGTTATATATGGTAGGCAACACCTAACGTAGTCCATAGTCATTCCATTGTTATGCCACTATGATTTTAGTGGAATACAAATTAGATGTCATAGTTGCCAGTTGCAGCATAATGGAATGATAGTTCGATGACAATGGCTGACATTTAGTGGAATTGGCCCCCTGGCCTGCCGCGTCTACCGGGGCTTGCGCAAACACTATGGCATGTACAGACACCCTAATAGGTATAATACCGTAGCTAGGTCATTTACCCCGGATAATCTTTTCAATCGAACTATCAATCATTTTGAATTTTATTCATTACGTGATATGACTGAAGCCTTATTATGTCTTCCATGATTTGAATTACCAGTCAAGACAAGCACCGTGCGGTTCCAATGCGCACCAGAACAATTAAAAATCAATTGTGTTTCATTTTCTTGGCATAAGAGGAGTTTAAAAATCGAAGCAGTCTAAATGCCACGCCTCTAAGCTTCCTCTAAGAGATTTTTCTCTCGTAGTTTTCCTCACTTAAAAGTAAAATCTCTTTACTAACTAACCTAACCAAACATCGAAGGGTCGACCGGTACATAACCTACAAATTAATCTACACTATCTACACTAATATTATAAAGAGAAAAGATTTATATTTTTGTATGTTTGTAACGCATAATGATTTTAAAAATTCTTTCACCGATGGAAAGCTGCAACGTCCCTGAGTAACATTTATTTTATTCCCGTATTCCCCAAAGGAACGAGAACTAAGCGGATGAAACCTCGCAGAACCGCTAGTCCATAAATAAATAGGTACATAAAATCTCTTTGCTTACAGTGACAGCAATTAAATGGCGTCCTATGGCGGGAAAAATTTCGAGATAACCTCTTAGCTGTTGCAGTAATAGACATAAATATCGTTTAGCGAATGTAAGAATGTTAATGCTTTTTGAAAATGGAAAACCTAATTAAATACCAGAAGTAAGTATAAAAACTTCTGAATCCTGAACTATATACAGCCCTCCCGGATGCTTCATGCCATCATCCACAAAAGCCGCTTCAGCGCCCAAAGGAGGTTCTTTGTCGAGTCGACGCGAGGCCGTTCGTAAACAATCGCGGGCAGTTCTCGCCCGGCCCCCGCGATCGCCGCCCGTCCGCGCCACGACCTTATAAATGACCTACCGTTACACCTGACAGGTGCGCTAGCTTGTGCCACAAAATTCCAAATTAAAAAAAGCGACAAGATTCGTTCGTTCGATATTTGAATTTATAAAAGTACCGTTTGTTTTCTTTGCCGTTATCCGCGTGTGCTGTGTATTGTGTTGTGAGATCGGATCGCTGGAATTGTACGGCGGATTGTGTAGACGTTTACACGTGGAAAGTATAGAATAAGGCCCTAATTTTGTATAACTGCGCAAAAGTACTGCTACGTATGTCAACACGTAACGTTACGTTTCGAAACAACTTTCGGGATCGAAACTTTTATGTCATGACACTCATGACTGGAACTGTAGTCTAGGCAATAAAGGTAGTGGACCCCAACATTAATTCCTCAGTCGATGAAACTTTGCAGGATTGTAGTATAGTATGAGACAATACTTGCATAAAAAAATCCAAAAAAAAAAACCTAACCGAAGTTAGGTTTTTACACTAAAAAAAAATTTTTTTTTTGTTTAATAATTTGATAATTTCTGAAAATAATGTAGCGAGACGCTTTTTATCTTGGATTTTCCTATTGTAAGTCCACAGCGACTATTAAATGACATTCCAGTTAAAAAAATGGACTGAGCAGTTTTCCCGTGCAAGGTACATGTACGTCTGAGTTTTGTGGTTTCTACCAGGAGATTTTTTTGGATATTTCGCATATAGTTTTCTTAACACACATGAATATTGCTGGCGAACAAAATTTTGACTGAGCATTTTTCCCAACAAAGATATCAAATAAATAAGTATTTCAGTAAAAATACCTAACTTCGGTTAGGTTTTTTTTTTGGATTTTTTTATGCAAGTATTGTCTCATACTATACTACAATCCTGCAAAGTTTCATCGACTGAGGAATTAATGTTGGGGTCTTCATACAAAAATCCGCTTCATTGCCTGGACTACTGGTCATTTTATGAATGAAAAAGTTACGACATCATATTTTTTTATAACTACAACCGGTCTACAGGCTTATTTTTGGCTTTAAGATGTCCATTGACGATATTCTGCAGTGACTGACCCGACAAAGACTTTTTATAATTGTTTCTTCGGGTCTAAAAAGGTCGTTTCGGGTGAATCATAATAGAATTCTATTTCGATTCATATTCGAAATTTTCACCAAATACGAATCTGCTAATGAATTGAATTGTCAGTAAATCACTAAATTATAGGACCATTTTACGAAATTAGGAGGAATTGCTTAGGATTTGCTGGGAATTCAGAAGAGGAGAATTGCTCAGAGGAATTGCTCAAAGTGGCCATTTTAGACCACCTTATCTTCATTTGCCCGCATACCTTGTAATAAGTCACCTCACTTTAACATAAGTACCTACCTTACTTGGCACAATCCTTTTTATTTAGTTTCATACGAACGACCTCTAGTTACTAACTTACGTCTGGGTTACTAACTTACCTACCTAGCTGCACACAGCTAGGTACTTATTCAACATATAGGTAGTAAGGGCAAAGGGGGTGACCAAAGATCATTAATCTCTGTAAGGGTGACAGACGGGTCTGACGCAAATTGTAGAAACTAGACTGAAAAGGCTAATATTTTATAATTTTCAGTCGCTTGAGATGGGTTCTAGTAAAACGATTTTTTCCCAACTAAAATGTCAATTCAAATATTTTCCTTTATATTTCGTAATTCAAAAAAACATGTTCTTAAAGCAAAGAGTTCACAACATCCTCCCGCCACGGAGTTGCGCACGCTCAGCGCAAGACAAAATATAACTAACAAATGATCAAAACAAACACATAAGTCACATAACATATTAACATTTGACACAAGTATTTACAAAATTAACCTATCCGGAGGCAGCTTAACTTGTCGACCAGAACTGCATGTGGTTATACTAGAGGAGGCGACCCTGTCCAATCCCGGTATGTCTTCGTTGGGTATGGACAGTTCCACAGACTGACCGCTCATAAAGTCTACTTACTTTTGCAATAGAATCAGTTTTATTAATGAGACTACATATCCAAGTATAGTGTCTCTTTTCACATACCATACATTCCGGATACTTCCTGCAAACTTTAGCGATATGACCTTTTCTTAAACAAATCAAACAAGCTCGATGTTTTTTCAAATACTCCTTGCGCTCATCTAAAGTCATTTTCATGGCCATAGTGCATTCTGAACTTGCATGAAAACCTTTTTCGCACCAAATACAAGTTTGCATTACTTCATTATTCTTGTTATCGTTTATGGAAGTAGCATTCATAGAAGTAGCCAAACACGATGCAGTCGGAGTACTCTGTGCGCCTAGACAGGTAGTGTCAAAGTGCGCTACGCGTATTCTCTCCTCCGACTCAACTTCAAATTTGAGAAATTCCAACAGCTGCGACAGCGGATTTTCTTTTTTATCAGTACGAAAGTTCGATCTATTCCAAGCTCTCAGCGTTTCATCGGGTAAAGCTGACTCTACCAAGGGATACAATAATGCAGCATACCGATTTTCCGTTAGGCCGAGAGACTCCAGCGCCAAAATCTGTGTCATTAGTTTGTCATACAAAGATCTCATTGATAGTTTTGACACAGATTTAGAGATGACTAATTGAAGTAATTCTCTTACATAATAATCTATAATCGAATCCTCTCTGGCAAACCTTTGGCGTAGCTGAGTGATGGCTTTCTCATAATTTTCGCCACAGGGAGGAAAACTTCCAATGAATTCTCTTGCTGGTGAACCCTTTTCCATCGCTTGTAGCAAAAAACGCATTTTATCATTATCACCCAATTCGAGCGCCTCATGAATTTTACGAAATTGCACCCAGAAGCCGATCCAATTTTTGATATGCCCGTCAAATGTCGGTAATTCAAATGATGGTAGCTTTAAGTATTTACGCGACTCTGACTGCTTCGACTCGCTCGGGTACTGATGGGGCATCGTCGTCAAAATCTTTCACTATGGCTGCTATTTTTGACGCGTCAGACTTCGACGGATTTAACATAGACAGTGCGTCTTGCCGCAAAATATACCACCTTCTATCATACGCATCCACGCTGTCGATTTCGGCCTCCATTGCCGTCTCGTCCCGCTCCTCCATATCCAGCCACAGTGCTAAAACTTTGTTGTTAACTTCCTTCAGCTCTTCATGATGTCCGGTCAGCTTGTCTAATAAAGCGGACACCATGTTCTTAGTTCCGGCCGCCTCGTTACCTCGGTCGCCACAAATTGTAGAAACTAGACTGAAAAGGCTAATATTTTATAATTTTCAGTCGCTTGAGATGGGTTCTAGTAAAACGATTTTTTCCTAACTAAAATGTCAATTCATATATTTTCCTTTATATTTCGTAATTCAAAAAAACATGTTCTTAAAGCAAAGAGTTCGCAACACAGACTGTGCACTTCGCAATATGAGCACTCGACGCAAAATGTGCATTTCGCAGTTGGTGCACTTCTCACAAGGGGCACTTCTCATAACGTGCACTTCGCAAAATGAGCACTTCGTAAAATGAGCACTTCGCAAAATGTGCACTTTGCAAAATGAGCACTTCGCAAAATGTGCACTTCGTAGAATGTGCACTTCCCAAAATGCGCACTTTTATAGGGTATGAGCCAATGTCCCTAAATGAAAACGATATGATTTGTATTTAAAATAAAAAAAAATATTAGTGCTAATTTTGCGAAGTGCACATTATGAGAAGCACCCCTTGTGAGAAGTGCACCAACTGCGAAATGCACATTTTGCGTCGAGTGCTCATTTTGCAAAGTGCACATTCTGCGTCAGACCCTGACAGACGACAGGCGTCAAAGCGAATTTACCGTAGCAACGCACGAGAAGCTCGTACGTAGACCCAGTCGTCCGCTGACAGCGCGGCGTAATCAAAAGCGCAGTCAAAAGTCGCTGCGACTTGCGTAATATGGGATACGTCCAAGGTTCACAACTTAGGGGTTTCCCCTCAAATTTAGGGGGTAAATAAGTGAGTTGGAATTTTTTAGGGGCGTTATATTTTTAGGGCTTTTTTACTTCGTCATATTTGATTGGTGAACTAGCGGCTTAGCGACATCTGCTATACTTTCCTCGTTTTTAAAAATGCGGAGTTGAATGAAAAACACCTGTAGTGTTTATACCTACCATAAAGATACGACGAAATATTACAACTGTGGTGACTGACCGATAAAGTAATGAGTAGAAAAACTAAATAAAGTCAAAAGCACCTACACATAATAGATAATATATGTTGCTTCTAGTGGACATTCACCTTACCAAGAGATGGGAAGTCTCTCTTACTAGTAACCACAATATTGGGTAAGCCACATATAAGATGGCTTCATTAAGGCAGTTTATACACGAAATTCTTGACTGCGTCATAGTAATTTTTAGGTACGACTGTGTCTACTGGTTGGTAGCCTCAGATCAAATAAAAAGTAAAGATAGAGCGCTGCGAAGGATAAGATAAACTGAAGCCAGAAAAACTACTCCACGTTCTGTGCATTTACGCTCACAGACACATTTCCCGATGACATAATTTAATTTTTTTCATACGTATTGCTTCAATTGACGAACTAGTTCTAATAATGATTGGTGTGGGTTAAGTAGGTAGGTAGTTGGCTTGTAAATTTGTGCGTGCGAGCGTAAATGCACAGAGCGTGGAGTAGTTTTTCCAGTCCGGGGCAGTGGTCCAACTGATCTGTCCAACTAGTTGGACCATAGGTCTTTACTAGGGGCAGTTGTCCAACTTTAAAAATAGTTGGACCACAGCACCTTTTGAGAGTTCCGTGGTCCAATCTGGCTTCAGTTTATCCTTCGCAGCGCTCCATCTTTACTTTTTATTTGATCTGAGTTGGTAGCTTGGTACTTGCGAAAATAATCACTGCGACGTGCATTGTAGTGTGGTTTGTTTTAATCGTGGTCAAGAATGTAGCAATTTCATTTTAGAAACTATGTACCTACCTATGAAGTTATAGAAATGTTGAACCACAGTCACATGAATATGCTAATCGAAGACCACAATTCACATGTAACATAGACGTCGCCGATGTGAAATGATAAATGGAGCCTAAAATTAAGATACCGATTTGTTTATTCATTTGACAGTAAGTGAAAAAGTGGCTCCTAATTTTAATAAATCTTTTTTGTAATTTGTAACATCTTATTAGTTGAGAAAAATTTGGTTCCTCTCCATACTTTGATTTATACGTAATGATACGGCTTTAAAAATTGTATCTTGTAAAATTCCTGAGCTTTTGAGAATTCCTAAGGATTCAATGATATGTTTCGGTGACATTTTAAAGTGGCAAAGGGACGTCGGTGAAATAAAAAAGAAGTTAAAACTCGTAGTGTGAAAACTCTACAGACGTAAAAAGAACAAATATAAAATTGGAATCAGAAAATTCTTTATTTGACCATTATTACGCGGCCAGTGCTTGCTCTACATACGCAATGAGCTCTACATAAGAAAATATGTACTTCAAAATGAAGCCGATCACTATTCAGGTTACACATAGACAATAGATAGACCAGCAGATCATATATTATATTTGTATTTTGACTGAGGTTTACGAACTAAAATTTATTTACGAGTCAAACGTTCTTAAGGCAATCGCCTCTCATATATTTGAAACATTTGTCCTATGATAATTTAAGCTAGGACAGACCGTGAATTTATAAGCAATTCGACAAAGGTAACATTCTTTAAAATGTAAACTGCCAGTAGGTATTATGTCGTCGTTACGAATAGATTAAAATATTTTGGAAATGTCACGGTCGCAGAACTAGTTAGATACTACCTACATTGAGGTCGCCCTAACAATACAACGTAAAAATTCGTAATGCTATATAAGTCCAAAATACTACGGATCCCAAAGATATTAAAGTAAGGATGACTTATATTCATACTGCGCGCGTTTGAATATTTATCCGCTACGAGTGGCTACAACATGTACATACTTACTTATTAGCGTATTAATAGGAAACAACAAAGACGGCGAAAGATGATACGGAACGAATAATAAAGAAAGAGACAGCTATTTGTCAAGAGTTGCACTTGAAATACGACTAGGTAAAAAGTGCAAATATTGCGACTAAATAAAATTTGGTCAACTACCTACATTTGTCGGCCTCATTTTCCGCGCTTTGGTAACATATCTATCTATGTCTTTTTATATACTTATAATATCATTAGAGGATCCTAAACCAGTGGATTTCTAGATAAGTGAACGCTACAGAATAGAATGACAAGCGTTTGAGTTGACTGAGCTGTAGAAAATTCACACAACAACAATTTAAGTTACAGACTGTTTGTTTTCCTAAATAAATAAAAAAAAAAAAGTTTATTGACTAGCCCCTAAGCCAAGTGTCAAACGAAGATTTCATTCGCTTAGTAGCATTCGCATAATTGTTATACCAACCAACTATTAAGACCTGCGTGCACTGGCACTACTCTAGTCATTGGACTATACTTCTTTGGAGTGTTGCGTCAATTTTACTTGGTAAAGCTGCGCGTGACAAGACTACACACAAGCATACATTTGCCATTATATTCGACGAACTAATGTATACGTTTTACACATCAAAGTGTATGTAAAATTAATGTAGTGGCTGAAATATATCTTTTATTTACACGAAATAGAAAAGTTCGATAGTCACTTATTTTGAAGGTCTGTTATTCTTCGATTTGCTCTAATGACTAAAGTCCCTGTAATATTAAATGTGATATAAAGATATATATTTTTTACTCAATATAGCTCGAAGCAAGACTTTGAAACTTAGAAATACTACACCATCGGTATATAAACGCTCTATAACAACAAGTATAATAAACACCTGTTCAAAGAGTAGACCAAATATACTCGTACCATTGTTTCAATCTTAAGAACAAAAGTGTTTAAACATATTTTAGCTATATGGGAGCTAATAATTCCAACGCCCTTTAGAAGATTTAACATCGGTATGTTTGTAAATAAGAAATGAATAGGAAGACCATCTACTGTTATTATATCTGCTTCTCGTGACTTCATTTGACCAGCGAAAGCCGTTAAGACGTGTCAAAGAAAAAAACTAACAAATAGCCACTTGCAGGGTATTTGACGGCATCGAAATTAAATCATTCATTAAAATATTATCACAAAATACCTCTGAAAATCTATTATATATTTCTTTTTTAAAAGTAAATTTTATTGTTGACAGATCGTTAGGCAATCAAATACCCTATCGTTAACAAAACATATTGCGCTCGGGTAGGTCGAAGCTTAGCAGTTGAATATGTATGATGAATCGCGAAGTAAAATTACCCCAGCAAATATGTCTATAATCAAATCATATTTGTTTTTATATAATATAGAAAAAATATTGCATCTATTTACTTACTTTAATATTTTTTAATTATTTATCAACCTTCAATGTTTTTTAGTTTACATGCATGCTTGTCATTTGAATTTCACTCTTAGGTAATATTATAATTACGTAGGTTTATTATTAGATTTTTGTTACATACATCTATAAAATTTCGTTATAGACTGATGACTTTCAGAAATAAATTATACGTGTATATAACGTGGCATGAAATCTACATATTATAGGCGTAACTTTTCACTTCGTGCCATGCACATATAAAAATTTTCACGTGTCAAGTTACGTGGGTATTTGGTATAAAGCAATAGTCTGGTAGAAAATTGTCCTTCATAATTACACACTTCTTTGAATTCTACACATTATTGTTCTGTTCCTAAGTAAGGTAACCGTGAAATGTAGATTTACGTAGTAGCTATATGTATACAATAGTAACTGTTTACTGAGAGAAAACAAAGAAGACATATTCAAACAGATATTGAAGCCATACAGGGCGTCCGAGACAAACGAATTCTCAAAAAAAAAATGAATTGGGTTGGTTTTCTAATTTTGAATTGGGTTTTGGTCAATCAGCTCGGCCGTATCAGCGATAACGTTAAATAATAACACCAGATTAACATCTCTAATGTGATTGTGTATCGGCAAAACGAGGCGAAACGAGACGAGGTGAGACAAGAATTAAAATCGCGCCAGCCTATTTCCCTTTTATCTGTTTATAATCTTAGCCAAGCCATTGCGAGAATAGTTTTTCAGTGCTCTACATTGTGTTCAACATTTACTCGTATATACTAAAAATATCATAAATTTGTTTTTCAGTTGCAGATTTTAATAAACACTACCAGTATGTAACCAGCAATGCGGTTCAATAATATACGACGATTTTTTTGATAATTCTTCTTTCGTCTCGCCGGTGAACTAATATTTAGGCAATTAATTATTAAGGAAAGACGACATTTCGTACCAATTTCTATTTCGGCACCCGTAATTTCGGTGCGATTTAAAGACGTTTCAAGACTTTCAAGTCAAAAGGCGTAATAAAAACCGGCCAAGTTCGAGTCGGACTCGCGCACGAAGGGTTCACAACCATTATCTATAAAAACACCAAACACGTTTGTTGTATGGGAGCCCCCCGTAAATATTTATTTTATTTTGTATTTCGTATTTGTTGTTATAGCGGCAGAATTTGGTGTTTAGATATCCAAGTCACCTTCGCCTTTAGTGCAGCAGTGTGGGCAAACAGCATGCCGCTGCCAGCTTGTGACATGCGCTTGCGCACGCCCCGCAATCGCACTTCAATTGAGATTGTTCACGGTTAACTTGGATGGAATTTACCTATATGTTATAATAATATGGTGCGCATTCATAATTATATTAAAACTTTAGTACCTATCTATTTAACATCACTTGATATGCACATAATTCTATTAGCCTCTTGAAGGTTCTTGCATCCTTTGTAAACTCCATTTAAATTTGAAAGTGACAGTATTTGAAATTAAGACCAAATTAATTTTAAATAAAATTACTAAGGTAAAGTAAGATTTGATAAAGGAATAACGTGTTGAGGAGTTTTTTGAACCATTTTCATTTCAACCATATATACCTACTTACTGAAGCAGTGAAGTTAAAATTACCTTCAATAAGTGGACTTATGTGTCCCTACTTTTAATAAAAACATTTTGACTTTGACTTGAAACGATTCTGAAGCACAGAACTCCGCTGAGAGTCAAAAAATGATGCTTCTAATGAAGATGTCCCTCCGAACTGTACTTGAGAGGAATTCGGTGCATGAGTTACGTTCTTAAAATAAAAGATACTTTCTGTTATCTTATAAATTTCTAAAATTAGTTTATACCAGGTTTGTATTTGCTCAAAATGTTCACTCTCATTCAAAGACATTAAAATATAATAGGACATAGAGGGGGCATTGGGAATATTTTCATAAAAAACTTTGAAGCATGTTTGAAGCTATAATCGTCATGTCAGTTAGTATGAACGTGAGCTGTCATTCGGTCGAAATTGTACTAGACATAATCAACTTGGAATAACTTTTGGCTTCAAATTTTCCTCGCTTTGTCGCCTCTATGCCCTAATATATTTTAATCTCTTTGCTCTCATTTAATATCTAGGCACCTTGGATCGGTTAAGCAAGCTCTGTCAAATTTCAAGTTTCGGACATTTCGTGATGAGTGAGTCAGTGATATTTTTCTTTCATGTATATGTCACTCTATCACAAAAATCGAAGGAATTTCCCAAAAAGGTTGGAAGAAAATCATTATCTGAGAGAGAAACTTTTTGTTTTGGAATTTCCATTTCTTATTTTTTTTCCAACGGACACTGACCTTTGTTTTCACTCATCCCTCTAACCAAAGAGATTAAAATATAATAAGGCATAGAGGGGACAAAGCGAGCAAAATTTGAGGTCAAAAGTTATTCCAAGTGGAAAAAGTCTAGTACAATTTCGACCGAATGACAGCTCGCGTTCATACTAACTGACATGACAAGGACATGACGCTTAGGCTTCAAAGTTTTGTATGAAAATATTCCCAATGCCCCCTCTATGTCCTATTATATTTTAATCTCTTTGCCTCCCTCTAACATACAAGAACGTGTAGTATTGCATTCACCTGCTCGTTTCCCAGGCTCGCTAGTATCTCACTTCATTGAGTAATCCGAAGTAAAAGTAGTCTGCGATTAGCCCTGCGCCCACGCCGGCCCACGCTGCCCATATAACGCCTGTAGAACATTGACCAACTGGCCAAAATGATCACCTACGATCACAAAACAGATGGTAACATCTAGAAAGAAATCAACGGTGTAGGTTTTTACCAAAGAGATTTAAATATAATAGGGCATATTTTAATCTCTTTGGTTTTTACAGAAATTCAATATCCGATAAAGTTAGGGTGCGTTTCCACTGGGCAACTTCTGTTGCATAAATATTGCTTTGGTCGTTGGATTTTCCTATATATTCTCCGTTAATTCCACGGAAAATGTAGCGATACATCGGAATGCATGCTGGTTCAACCAAATTCATTTTTAGATATAGACAAAATATACCTTCGAATACTGCACTAAATAATAGACGACTATTTCAAAGTATTAAATTATTCTAGGTGCCAGAGACCATATTTGTACGATGTTTAATTTTACCTTACATTTGAATCAGCATAGAGTACTCCAAAAGGTTGAGAAAATATACCTACCATGCAGTTTGGTGTGTCACAAAGCTACTCGGGCACTTAATTGCCATATTTTAAGCAGAGGTAACGCATCTACTTCATCAGTTATATACAACTAGTGATCCGCCCCGGTTTTGCATGGGCGCAATTTGTTTACATAAACCTTCAGAAAGGAATTTTATAAATAAATATTAGTGCAAACCCTATCAAAATCCGTTGCGAGAAACCGACAGAGGCACATAGCGACTTTATTTTATACAATTTAGACAAATAAGTACAATCGTCGAGAAAAGCGGTCACTCCCGCGCCGTATCGTTCCTGGTGCAGAGGCTGGCCACCGAAATCGAGTGAGGCACCTTTTGCACCGGAAACGATTAGGGGCGGGTTATATATTTCATTAAGTAAAATTTTGTTTTTATTGATGTAGTGATTTCTAATTTGTAATAATTCAATCATTATCAGAAACAAAAACAATGCACAGATAGGTACTTTAAATAATTAATTTAGAGATTTCTTTGGTTGTAACAGTGTGTAGGGTCCTTTGCTTATGTTGTCACAAATGCCATTTCCAAAGTCTTGACATCATAGCTTTTATAGAGTCTATTATCATGTAGATTATATTCTTTACTTCGATGTCTCTGATGATTTTGGTTTTACAGTTTTTTTATGAGTCATGATACTGTTAATAACCTTTTATGTCAATTCAAACTTGTTAGGACCTAAATTTCAAAAGTATGATGTCATGGGCTATGCTGGTTTCCGGGTGGATAAATAAAATAAATAGACATTTATCATTATCCAATCAACGCTATCAACTTGGCGTATTATTGTTGTTTAAATTGCAAACAATTTCGCTAGTTATTATAAAATTACGTCTTGTGTTACTGAGGTATAATCATTATTATGATTATACCTCAGCAACGTGTACTTAAAATGGAACAGAATTAGTGGCAGCGAAGTATTTAAGGAATTCCCAAGATTGTATTAGCGGATGACGCTTAAACCACTGGACAGATTTAGATGGGGTTTCCACATTTCGAAAGCTCAGAACAGTACTCGATAAACCAAAATATAATTAGTTTTACATAAAGCTGTACGCAGACAATCATGCAGTTACTCGCAATAAAAAAACTCTATGTGCACCAAAAAAATAAAACATAATAGCATTTAAAAGCTATCAGCAGATTCTGGTATGGACATTGCACATAGCGTTTACTTGTACGAAAGACTTTAGGACGACGGAGTCGGGAGGCGCTAATTAGCGCCTTTTGCAAGCTTCATTTTCATTAAACATAATATAATTTCCCTAAATGTCAATGTTTATACACTACCAATTTACTCTTCGCCTATAACCAGCTTAACATATGATTTGACTACCTCCCAGCTGCAGTTGTGTACAAGGAACCGAAGTGTAATAGATAACTAGCCACACGTAACGTAACGCGAATAAATAGCAATACGAGAACGAACTACGCCGCGGAACAGATGAATACTCCCGGGCTATCATTATATCGGCACGTTCCAATAGTCGCCGCTGTCTTTAACGTGCGCCGCAATTCATATACTTGTAATAGATAAATACTATTGTTAAACAACATGCAATAAAAACCGAAGTATTAGCACCACCAGTGCGCAAAAACCCTACTTATCCTACTAATATTATAAATGCGAAAGTTTGTATAGATGGATATATGAATATATGTATGGGTGTTTGTTCCTCTTTCACGCAAAAACTACTGAACGGATTTTGATGAAACTTTAAAATTATATACCTTATACATCAGAATAACACGGGCTCAATTTTATCCCTGTATTTTTTTTTTTACCTGTATTCTCACGGGAACGGGAACTACGCTGATGAAACCGCGAGGCGCATATGGCAATATAAATGTCAGGAAATTGGGCGTGTTGTTTCAATCGTGATCGTACAATCTTAATCAACCGTTTCGAGTGCGTATAGTCTTTTAATTTTATTTTGCGATGCTGATTCAAATAAGTAGGTAAGCTAAAAGGTTTTCAAGGGTCTGTGGCAATAAGTATGACTAGTATGAGGCATAATCTCTATACTTTTTTACGATACTTTTCACCTGTAAACATAGAAAATAATATTGTGTTCTTTGTATATAAATTTACTACTGTCTCCTGAAAGTATTTAGCTCTACATACAAACATTCCTACATCGGAACAACATCACCATCTTTGTGCTACTAACGGGAAATAACACAATGAACCGAACGTCACAAACTTGTAGACTGAAGTCTGTTAGTGTTTATTTCAACAGTTTCTTAGCCATGTTCGTAGCAAGTAGCTGTTAGTCTCTGCTTATCCCAATGAAAGCTTCTTAAGTTTCTTAAAAAGGAAAACATCGTAAGAATTGATTCTAAGGCATGTTGTAACAAGCACCCGGTCTGCCGATAGGCTCACCACCTGTCACGTTTAGGGTCCAAAAATTATATTGGTGGTGAGTATTTCCAGGAATTAAATACCTCTGCCTACCCCCTCTGGGACAAAGGCATGAGCATTTTTATTTTAGTTATATTGTATACCATAATATGGTAGACTGTAGAGAGTCCTAGTTTATATTTATTTTAAGAACTTTCGTATGTACCCTACAGCCATGCAATAAATATTTTTGAATTTTGAATTTAGCCCGCTTCAGCTCCTAAATTGCGCTAGTGCCGCCCCCGGCATCGCATGCATCTAGCACGCACTGCTTTGTTAATACAGCGGCGCGGGAATAGAGAACATTACTAAATTAACGGTTGTGCTATAATATTGGCACGATTCTGTTCCCCCTCGCATATCACTTACAAATTATACACTCAATGGATTTCGTTTTACAGAGCATTATAAAGCATCATAAATAGGAGATACCATTTACACATAAAGTTCACGCCATTGTCCCACAGGGGTAAGCAGAGACGATGGAAGGCCACTCTGCTCGATCTGTGTATACTTCTTTCGCTTCCTTCGCATCCACAAGCCTTTTCATGCACGCTCTTTTATTTTTCGCACTCCGGACCCCAGCTTTTTGAAGGACGTAACTTTTTTATAATTAATTAAATAAACAAATAAATGGACACTAACTACTGATACGTTTAGGGGTTCAATATATCTCGTGAAATGTGGGTATATCCAGTAATGGAATACCTCTGCCTACCCCCTCGGGGATAAAAGGCGTGTTTTTTTTTTAAGTACTGATAATCGTAATTAGATATACCCAGAGTCGAAATCAACGGATATGGCATGGCTCTCGTTAACAAAGAAATATAGGTAAATGTGCATGTACAATCAAGAGCACGTAGACCATGACACATTGCACTTTGCAACGTTCTTATTACAATCGTCTTAGAGGTCAAACTCGCACTACAAGTGTGAATCTTCTGCTCTTGTGCGACTGCTACAATGTACGCCGTATCTCCGAATAAATCAGCCGAGGTATTCCATTTATGAAAATACAAACTTTTCAATAGTGTATTTTTCGGACCTTACAGAGCCCAAAGGTGCTTTTAACATACTGAATAAACACACAACCTTAAGCCCCTCTTCTCCCTCCCGTCTAGATCCACTAGTGGGTCCATTCAGGCTAATTCATCGAGTATAATTATTAATGACTTATTTCCAGAGACCCAAGCGTGTCTTTCGCTGATCAGTGATTTAACTGACGTTCATTATGACTGCAATCACCTCTCACTTTGTCTTAATAATCACTGTGATTATAGAGATTCCGGCAGATTGTGCTTAGATAAATGACGACGATAGAACAGGCATTTTTAAATACGTATTACTGTTTGATTGCCACTCATTTTGCAAATAGTTGACTGCCAGTACTAATGCCTCACCCTCTTTTAAAGTAAAATTAATACGCCCTTGTCCCCGAGGGGGTTGGCAGAGATATTCCATTCCTCAAAATACCACTTCGGGCGCACAAAAGTGTCTCGAAGACGTAAAACTATACGTCATAAAATCTATTTTTTATTAATAAAATAAAAAGAAAGAGCAAAAATAGGTGTTTCTACTGATATGACAGTTAGAATTGAACATAGTGAGATTTCATTATATTATCCATAGTAAATTTTATAATGAATTAATCCTCGCAATTTAATTTTTATTTACATAACAATTTTAATCCATGCAGGAATTTTACGTTTTTTAATAAATATGATTTCAATAACATAGTTACATTGTATAAAATGTGGAATATATTTGTATTTTTACATTGCAGCGGGGTTCATGAGTGAACTGTATATTATTTTACCTACCATCTGTAAAACTACATGGAGCAATAAATGATATGACTATATACTCGTATACCTACTACTCGGCGAACGTAAGGTATATACAATTTTTACCTCCAGCTATTGATCTAGGTATATTTTGTCGGCTATGTTTAACATGTGGTCACTAAAAGGCCCCTCTTTGGGTTGTCTCGATCAATATCGTTGCGTGTAATCCGAACGAATTCACAATGCGGTAAAACCCAAATCAAAAGAGTCTTTAAGTGGTAGCAGAGCGGTTAGGTGCTAAAAATAGTTTATTACCTACATTTTTAGACCAGTTTCTTTGACAAAATGAATCGGATTCGTGCAAAAATAGACAAGCCATTTAGTTGTTTATAGTTAATTTTCGTTCATCATCCACCCGTAACAACCCACCGCTGAGCTAAGTCTCTTTACTCACGTATGATGAAGTATGGGCTATAATCTCCCCCGTGTGCCCACCGCTGATTAGGAGATGGTGTTAAGCTAGTGGCCACTTAACATTCTGAAATTTTCAAATTACCCAAGTGTATCTGACATGGCATAACGACTTCCATGGCATAATGAATTCCAAAACCGGGACCATCAATTTAAAGTGCCTTCTGAGACACGGAAGCATAATTTTCGTTGCAGCTCCTTTATATATTAGACACGATTCGAAACATAAACCTGACTAACCAAATCAGTGATATATTAAACACATGACACCGCGAATAACGGCAATCCAAAATCAATAAACTGACAATAATGACACAAACGAATCTTGTTCCTCGTATCAATCATAAATTATCAAAAAATTCCTTAACCATTTTCGCAGGAGGCAAAAGTGAAGTGCAATGCAAAGTGACTAGTCAGCAGCCAAGAGTGCAGTGACCCGTGAATTATGACTTAACCATGTACCGACCGAACTTCTATGAGAGCACGTGCTTTCGGTGCAACGAGATTGTATATCAGGTGGATAGAGTCGGGCCGCTGAAGGATTTCACATTCTTTCATAGCGGCTGCTTCAAGTGCGCAGTATGTGGGACCAAGCTTACATTGAAGGTGAGACCAATTGTTTTGTTTTTAAATACGCTATATCACTATCACTCCTATAAAACAAAGTCGCTTTCTCTGTCCCTATATCCCTATGTCCCTTTGTATGCTTAAATCTTTAAAACTACGCAACGGATTTTGATGCGGTTTTTTTTTAATAGATAGAGTGATTCAAGAGGAAGGTTTTAGTGTTAGCATTGCACCCGTGCGAAGCCGGGGCGGGTCGCTAGTGCCTTATATATCTCCAAGAGATTAGACGGATGTACTTCCTAGAAATAGACACTTTTCACCAGTTTTTTGGACCCCGAAACGTAATAGGTTGGGACCATCGCCGGTGCAAATAAAAGTTATATCTGTTCTATATGTTCATATATTAAGCATATAATAAAAGTTGTATCTGTGCACGTAGGTATCACGCAAAAACTACTAACGAATGTTCTTTAAATTTGGTGTGGTGGTAAGTACTTGGGTCAACGCAAATTATACTTTTTACTTTGAAAAATTATAATAATACAAATTCCATGCTAATGAGGTAGGTATAATTTAGAGCCCATATTAGAAATAGAGTTGATTCTGAGGCAAGTGTAACGAACAGCACGCGGTCCTGCCATTGGCCAAAGAGATTTATATGCCCTATTATATTTTAATCTCTTTGCCATTGGCACACCTGGTGCGAAAAATTTATAATAATAATAGTATAATCTCACGCCTCTTATCCCCGAGGGGGTAGGCAGAGGTATTCCATTACTGGATATACCCACATTTCACGAGATATATTGGACCCCTAAACGTGATAGGTGGTGAGCCCATCGCCGGACCGGGTCTGTTTACACATGTCTCAGAAAAATGCGAAAAATTTGCTGGTGTAAAGTGGATACTTCCAGGAATTTAATACTGACTGATAATAAAGCAACTATACATATTTATATTTTAACTAGCTGTTCCGCCCGATTTCACTTGCGTAAGTCCCGTTTTCGTGAGAAAATTATAGCCCATGTTCCTCCCTAAAAGTAACCCTTTCCATTGGTGAAAGATTTTTTAAAATCGGTTCAGTAGTTTCGGAGCCTATTCAATACAAACAATCAAATCTTTCCTCTTTATAATATTAGTATAAAAATAAACACTGAAGATTTTAAATTAATGATCACTACATACTTCTTATGCGTATCCTTGCAGACTGTACAGGACGCACATGTCAAACGAACAGAGTTAATCATTTAATCATCTAGTATAATTATCATCTTAGTCTCGAAACTCGCTAAAAGCCGTAAAAAGCCGCGATAAGCCGCGAGGCCGCTCAAATGTCAGCCCGCTGGGAAGGTCGCGATGATGTGCCAAGGTCGGCCAGAATTGTTATCTGGCTCGCTCTAGGAAGTAACAACTAAGTAATAAATTGTAATATAATAATGTAGAAGACAAAACATTCGGTTATTTGGTCCCAAAATCAAAGTACGCCTGTACGATCGGCAAATGTTACGCCTAGAAGACTTCAAAAGAACCTGTTGCGTAATTTTTTTTAATTTCCCACTCATTATTTCCGTTTTCTTATTTTTTTTTATTTATTATTCCTTTTACAAATCATCATAATACAATTTTAAATTACACTCGCCACTTACAGTGCAGTTTGTCTTCGAGAATAATTATAAATTAAATAAAAAAGGTATAACATAAAAAAATAAAGCATAAAATCTAAAACAACAATATTTTACATTTGAATCACCCATATACTCGTATTCTGTTTTGCCGATTGTTTGTGTATTGTAAGTTCAGTCAGTTGCTATCATTGCATCGGTACGAAATAGATATATAAAAATAAAGTACTTTTTTGTAAGTGTCATAGTCATTAAAAACTGTTACCACGGGATGCTTAACGCTATTGGTCTCTATACTGATGTAGGAAAAGATACTTGATACTTGAGATGACAGGCGGAACGCAGATTTCTATACTTTGATTCATCATCATCATCCCGTAACAGCCCATGGCTGAGCTAAGAGTATTTCTTCAAACATGAGGAAATATGAGCCATAGTCTCCCACGCGAGCCCACCGCCGATTGGGAGATGGTTTACGGCAAGTGGCCACCTAGTTGTCAGAATTTTTAAGGCCACCAAAGAGTATCTGACATGGCTTAACGGCTTTTCATTGCGCATAAACACTGCTAAGACCACCAACGGTTTAACGTGCCTTCCAAAACACGGATGCGGCCGTAATATAATGCGATTAGGACCCATTGACAGACGCACCGCGCCCAACTTTGCTTAACCAGTGTGATCGTTACAAACACACTGTAGCTATACGCAGCTGCAAGTGCCTCTGTTAACTAGATGAAAAATGAGGGAACCCGCAGAATTTATAATATTACTGAGCATTAGGTTCTGAATATTATAAATAATTTTAAACAAAAAAAACGACTTTAAACCGGAAACTAAAAAAGTAAAAAAACACTTAGGTTCCCTTCGATTTTTCTGGGATGCCACCTTCAGATCCTGGTTTCCTTATCATGGTACCACCCTTGGCATATCTCCTTTCCAACAAAAACATAATAATCAAAATCGGTTCATAAACGACGAAGTTATCCGAGAACACACATAAAAAAAGGTTGTAAAAAAGAGTTCGAATTGAGAAACCTATTTTTTTAAGTCGGTTAAAAACAAACGTTTTCTTCCCGAGTACACAAGGCTTACGAGATCAATTTAAAAGCCCCAGTGAAATTTATTTCAAGACCAATGACTCAGTGTTTATGTATAGAAACTGGTGGCATCCTTCGCCATATCGGCTTTCGATCAAGTAGTCGCCGATCGATTACCGTGAAACACATACTAAGTACACTCCTTATCCGCTTTTATACGAAGCAGTACCTGAATATCCAATGGCAGCACTTTCTTTATTGGATGGCTAATAATAATTCAGAATAAGCTCATGTAAATAAGAAGAGCCTACTTTGGAGGCTGTGAAAGTATGTTCTTAAAAGCCTATCGTTTATAATGAAATATGTTTATAGGAATTCTATATAATAACGAATTACATACTTTTCCGTTACCATATACCTACACTAATACGTGCTAATACACTTTACACTAATACTGTAAGGAGGAAAGATCTGTTTTTGTATGTTTGTTTGTAGGCTCCGAAACTACTGCACCGGTTTAAAAAAATGTTTCACCAATGGAATCCTTACTATGTATTCTGAGAGTAAAATGAGCTATAATTTTCTGAAGAAAACGAAACTTATGTGGGTGAAATCAGGAATACCTTTATTTTTATAGTCCATAGTGTTATGGTGTTCTATTAGATACTTTAAACGAGCAATTCTTGTATGTATGTTTTCGGAAAGATGATACAGATTTCATATTATTAAAGTCTTGTTCTTTTAACAATATTCTTCGAGGCCCTGCCTTCTGAGTCGGAGGTCGCGGGTTCGATTCCCGCTCGGGGAGAACATTTGTGTGCATGAACATGTCTGTTGGCTTCGTGTCTGGTCCTTTAATATTTATTTAAGTATGTTTATCAGTTGTTTAGTACACATAGTACAGGCCCTGCCTAGTTTGGGACTAAATAACCGTGTGTGACTTGTGTATCACAATTTATTTATTGTATTTATATTTTTTATTTAGCAATGATTTACGACAAACTTTGATTTTATTACTGGCGTTTTACGGAAAATTCTTGAAGTAAATAAATAAACGCTCAACCATTAAAGCTCAATATTTACCTGCTAACGGGTTAATAAATGATTAACACAATATAAACACAGGTGATTCATAATTGTAACAGATCAGATGTTCGCGTAGTATGACTCACCGGTGTTTTTAGTTTTACTCCAAATCATTCGCCAGTGTGTCATCGTTAACTGCACAGTGTGTTAATGAAGCCAAATAACAGTATTCTGTAGATTTACTGATAATAAAATCATTAAAAACTTATAAAAGTTATATAAAAGAATGCCTGCTAAAGAATGGAAATTCATTGATGCTAAGTAATAAAGTTAAATAACACGTTGAATGAACAAATGCACTGAATGAATGAATAAACTTTTTCTGCGTTTGAAACGTAACAGTTTTTTAAGCCGTAAAACGTAAGCTAGCTAGACATGGCCTGCAGTTTCCTGGGCACTGTTCCTCTTTAGGACATTTTTATCTGTAAATATTGTAAAACAATGTACATTTTCTTTGTGAATAAATGTAATAATTCGACCAGCTTAGTCTAAGAAGTAAAAAACTTTAGTGAAAGCGTTAGTAAATTTTTTGGGCAATTTCAAACATTAAGATTTAAATAATCACAGTGGTAGCCCTTTTTTGTTTTGTTTGGAAGGGGGTCACCCTAATGCTTAAAACCATGAACCAATGGTTGTTCCAAAAACATCGGAAATAATCCCGCAAACAAATCATATTTGTGTGTGTGTGACACTGCATTTGAATCATAGTTTCGCCCAAATTTTATCGACCTGACTATAAATAATTGTATATTAATATAGAAACACAATATCATTGTCACGAATTAACTGAGCATATCACAGCGACATTATTTTGTTACATCTTTTGTTACTCTGCCAGTATAATGTGGACTCCCCAAACCCCATACTGATTTACAATTTCAAATGAAAAAATTCCATTTGATAGACCAAAATATACTGGTGATGGCTGCTATTGTATTTGATCGTATTGAATGATGATTTCATGATTCAAGTGACGATAATTGCATCAATGCAGTGTAATTGAACGGTTTGAATCGACAAGTCGGAGAAAACAATATTTGATTGCGTTCGAATTTATTTCTAAACATGAAAAGAAAAACTTAAAAAAAAATTTTTTTTGATTGTTTTTTTGTCGTTTTTTTAACTTTAAAAAAGGAAGAGGTTCTCAATTCGACTGTGTTTTATTTTGTATACTGTATGTTACGCGATTATTCAGCCAATTATGAATCC
The DNA here is from genome assembly GCA_963855545.1 of Ethmia dodecea. NCBI lineage: Eukaryota > Metazoa > Arthropoda > Insecta > Lepidoptera > Depressariidae > Ethmia > Ethmia dodecea. Next base: position 11,249,350 of record OY979456.1, on the reverse strand, counting down.
TATTCAAATTTCATCAAAATCTGTAGATTGATTTTTAAAAATCAACAAAAGTAAAAAAAATATTTTTTTTTCATATTCGTTATAGTCTGTTTTTTACTCGGTAGAGTTCTTTGTTATTCCGTAGTCTAGTTTAAGTACCTATTTACTTCCCTTCCCATCACTAAACCCAATAATATATTACAGACGTACTACAACAACCAGCACTGGACCGAAGATAAGGAGGTGTACTGCTCCAGCCACGTGCCCAAGATTGGTCCGGGCCACCTGGACAACTCGTCCGTTGGCATCCGCAGCGCGCTCAACGTGCCGCGGACGAACAATTATGTCAACGATCAGATCCGCGGCCTCGCAAGGAACTCGCTCGAGAATGAATGTGAGTACTCTTATCAGCGGATGTTGCTCAACGCGTCACAGAATAAGCGCAATTCTTCATACACCCCAATTAGTATATTAATATAAAAATAATTATGCATTCATTCTTTAGTTTTGTCGAATCAAATTTCTTCAATAAAATAAAAATAAATAATCTAACCTTGTATCCCCGAGGGGGTAGGTTTCTTAAATAAAGAGCAAAAATAAATAAATTCAGTTATGCTAATTCAAATGTTCAAAATAGCTGAAGTCGATACTGAACATACTAATTTCAGAAATTGCGCTTATTCTATTACATAATGTATATTATTTAGGTAGGTACTTGAATTGGATAGTTGCAGTGGCGGACTAAGGCGGAAAAACTGAATGAGGCCCCCCCCGGTCTTAGAACTTTTGGAGTTGGACGGGCCTCTAGTTTTGTGTTCCTTTAATCGTATTTGTATCTATGGTGCCTCCAACCAGCACTTAACTGCCTTTTATCCTTGTTTAGGATTTGATGAAGGGTTTTCGCTAAATTTGGAGGCCCCACAGGACCAGAGGCCCGGGGCGGACCGCCCCTACCTTAGTCTGCTAGTGGAAAAATCATTAATTGATGCATCTGTCATGTAATATGTACTGTAACAATTATGAAATTAAAAAAAAGTTACTTTTAATCAACTGCCAAACTAGATATGGGTCATTTCATTTTATATGTCGCGCCTGCTACTCTTTAATTACTCAATTTTTTTAAGTATATCTCACTGCAGTGGTTTACTTTTATTGAATGCATGCTTGTAACACGAGAAACTGATTCTATTATATTTCCATCTATTACATATACTATACATACCTACCTACCCATAAAAATGCTACAAATCAAAGATTATCTCAAAATATCTACTAAAAAATAATGTTCAAAACTTGTTAAAATACCTCAGTCTATCTAGTTTCAACCGAAGTAAGAGAACTATCTTAGACGAAATTATTAGCTTCACATAAAGCTTTTAAAAGCAAACTTAAACTTCTATTAATATTCAAAAGCCACTACAATGATAAACAAATAATATGTAATCTAGAAAATAGGTTGCTACGCCCTGACATGGGTTTTTGCATACCTACGAACACTAGACTTTAAGTTAATTTTATGTATGGTATTACATTCTGCAATCAATAGACAAAATACAAGCCTTTTCTCACCAGTTGTATGAATAGAGTTTTATGTAAGTAACTTAAAACTACGGGGTTAATTGGAATACTTACAAAAGGTATTTTTAACCAGCGACGAAAAACAGGGGTGTTCTAAGTTTCACGTGTGTTTCTGTCTATTGGTGTATCTGTATGTCTGTCGCTCGTAGCTTACAAACCGAGGGCTGAACCGGTTTTGATTTAGTTTTTATTGTTTGAAAGGTGACTTAATCGAGAGAGTTCCTAGCTATGGTTTAAGAATATCCATTCAGCCGTTTGTGTTTATATATATTTTTAGTGTCGGGGGTTTTAAATAAATAAATAATTTCACGCCTTTACCCACATTTCACGAGATACATTGGACCCCTAAACGTGATAGGTGGTGAACCCATCGCCGGACCGGGTCTATTTACACATGTCTCAGAATTAATTCAGAGACCTACGGGTTTCCTCATGTTGTTTTCCTTCACCGTCGAGCTAGTGATAAATACCTATGTACGTAAGTTTTTGAAAAACTAATTGGTACATGCCAGGATTCGAACCCGAGCCTCACTGATTTTCGGCCGGCTCTTTAACCGGAAAGGCTATCACTGCTCTTTTATATTTTTTTAATTTAATGTTATATCTAAGTAAAACTTCTTTATAGAAAATTAACGGTATCTATATAAGTATTACAAGTCCGTTATTCAACAACAAAAATAGTGGAAATAAACGAGCACGAGACAAGGAACGTAAATAAACCGCAAACCTGCAAGAATCCAGTCGGACTTCCGAAGAAGGCTCGGTCACGAAAGCTCTCGAACTTCGGCAACCTTCGGCACACTTCGGCAACCTTCGACTTTCTTCTACGAGTGCGAAGGGAGCGTGTGCTAGTGAAAGGGACGGGAGAACTTGTTGCAAAACAACCGGCCGCATTCCAGCGGAGGCAGCCCAGTGACCTAAAGTTCCACTGGACCTCTTGGGTCTAAGGTTTATTGAGGCAAATTTTGCGGGGGACATCTTTGCTTCGTTTGGTTTTCGTCCCCTTCAAATGTATGTCAAACTTTTCCTTGACTGCGCCAGAAAGATGTTTGTTTTCAATGTATACGTTTTCGAGTCGATTTTATGCGTAGCTTAAAAGATTTTATTTAATGAGGTGTCGTTCAATTTCGTCTTCATCTCAGTCATGGACTACATTCTTATCCGACTGTACAAGTAAAGGTATCATTTAACACGCAGCCAGGTGTTAAATTAGTGTACTTGTAACATTCATCAGAGAATCATCGGAGAATCAGTACGCCGGTCATTTCTCCAGGCTGATGGCTGCTGGAGCCGACACGTGTTGGACTGGAGACCGCGCTTAGGCAAACGGAATGTAGGTCGCCCTGCACCACGATGGGCCGACGACCTAAAGAAGGTGGCTTTCGGTGGATGGATGTGGACTACCCAAGACCGGAATGGGTGGCGCTCCTGTGGAGGCTTTTGTCCAGCAGTGGTCAGCAATTAGCTGAAATGATGAACATTTGGCCGGATGGGATGACGATCTGCGAAAGGCTGCAGGCAGATGCTGGATGCGTCGAGCCGAAGACAGGGCGCTATGGCGCTCATTAGGGGAGGCCTATGTCCAGCAGTGGACTAATATAGGCTGATGATGATGATGATGATGAACATTTATCATCATCATCTCGTAACATGCCACTGTTGACGTGACACATGAGGAATTAATTGCCGTAATCGCGGAATGGGAGATGGTTTATGGCTTTAAAAAGAAATCATTTAGTGTCGACACGAAAACGTAACCATCTTATAATATTATTGAAGTCTACTGCGAGATAGACATCCCATATACCTAGTCACAAGAGACTGCGTAATATATAGGAAAATTACAAAATCCATCGTACATTCCGTGTCTTCTTAAAGATTATATGAAAGACCTCCAATCAGAACGAATGGATTGCGCATCGATGACATAACAACTTTATCTTCGCCGATCGGCAATTATGATTTATTTTATACTCAATGACTATAATTCTTTATAAAATACTAGAGACCCGCTCCGGCTTCGCACGGGTGCAATGCTATCACTAAAACCTTCCTCTTGAATCACTCTATCTATTAAAAAATTCAAAATTCAAAATCGTTTATTTTCTATTGGTATTAAAATATACACTTAGAAACGTCAATATTTTATAATAACAAGGCACTCTAAACTCGTCCATGAAGATTGGCTAAATGCAAACAGCAGCCCATCTCCACCGACGAGCTGCTGGTTCCGAATGCAGTACCCCGATAAGAGCCAGCAAGAAACTCAAGGGCAGCTCTTTTTAATCTCATGTCTTACTAATAAAAAAAACGCATCAAAATCCGTTGCGTAGTTTTAAAGATTTAAGCATACAAAGGGACACAGGGATATAGGGACAGAGAAAGCGCCTTTGTTTTATACTATGTTTGTTTTAGACTATAATTCTTTATGAAATATACTTCATCATCTTAGTAAGCTGGAATCACAAAGGAACTAATTACATGTCTAATGTACCGTGTCACGAATTATTTAATTCAAGCACATTATTCCTTAGACATGGTGCTAGAAAATCATTTTCACATAGCCTCTATACCTACAACTGTCGAAGCCAACAATCATGCACTTAGTACATTCTTCCTTACGTTATCCCGTCAAGTAACGGCATGCAGACACCTTAGTCGCTGGTGACTGATACCAAATTGGTTGCTAAAGTAACTCGGTCAAGAAATTTTGCGTGAATTTTGGTGACGATCTTGATGAAACTTGGCGGCAAGAGAGTTTACACCTTGAGTAAAAACAGGCTACTTTTAATAGGCTATAACGCTTAAGGGTCCAATATATCTCGTGAAATGTGGGTATATCCAATAATGGAATACCTCTGCCTACCCCTTCGGGGATAAAAGGCGTGGGTTTTTTTTTTTATATTATAGTGTCCTGCCTAGTCAAATGAGTTAAATGTTATGTCAAAACGAAACGAAAATGTATTGAAATAGCAAGGTGTGACGTCATAGTTTCTAGTACTCAATTGCTTGACTTTTATTGTTTTATCATTTTAAAATTTAATGTAATTTGTAAAGTGAAAATCGAAACACGACTAGAGCTGTTTTTAGATAATCTTTTTAATGAATGACTACTCGGAATTTATTTCAACTACCCTATTCCTTAAAACACATAATTATGTGGTTTTAGAAGTCATGCAACAGCTACTAATGCAAGAACCTACAAGACATATGCTGTGATAAGTTGAGCAACGAAATGGCGTCTTCCGTGCGTTTATCATTAAAATCAAGTATTTCTCAAGTGAAAATATAAAAAGTGGTTATGAGAGGTTAGCGTGCGACTTTTGCGCAAGAGTCGACGGGAACAGCGCGCATGCGTGTATGCTGTTTAGCTCTTTTACGTAATGGTCGCGAGAGTTGAGCTAAGCAGAGCGGTTGTAAGTAATCATTCTATATTTGGTTTTATCAATTTTGAACTTAGATTCTCGGCTACTATTTACTACAAAAAAACGCCATCTTTTTCAAACGACTTTTTAACGTCCCGGGAATGTAAAAAGTTGACTACATCACATCCCAGATCTAACACATCTCTGTGCAAAATAGAAGGTCGATCCGTTGCCTCTATAGAGGAGCGGAGGTGGAATGTTCCTCCATTGTGAAAAGGGAAGATCTTCCGCCAGGCGAGGTGATCGTGCCTGGGGACCGCGGTCCAACGGTTGATGTTGGACAGTTGTATTTATACAAACTCATTAGAAAACTCCGATAGCGCGGTTTAGAACTCGGCCGTCTATTGGCGCGTTCTATGTAGTGTCGCTACACCTCCTTGCAACGTGAAGAACATAAATAAATCAAGGTGGCTTCAGGTGAAAGGGCTGGCAGGTACCTACGCTTTCAAAGGATCAATCTATCCAGATAGGGAATGCGGCCAGTCTTCTGGACACTGTCTTACAAGATTCCTCTTTGGAGGACATTATTTAATCTGTAAATAATAATAATAATTCATTTATTTGCCAACAAAATACAGCAGAACAATGTGCTATTGACGAATTGTCGCTTGAAAGCTCAAGTTTTTATTACCCCGACCCCAATTAGAGTTAAACAATCAGAAGCCAGCAGTAGGTAACTTCTTTTCATTCCGATCTATTTATCTCTACACTAAATGGTCATAAACATGAAAGAAACACTTTAAAAAAAACTCACGCGTTTCATCCCTGAGGGGGTAGGCAGAGGTATTCCATTGCTGGATATACCCACATTTCACGAGATACCTTGGACCCCTAAACGTGATAGGTGGTGAGCCCATCGCCGGACCGGGTCTATTTACACATGTCTCAGAATTTATTCTGAGACCTGCGGGTTTCCTCACGATGTTTTCCTTCACCGTCGAGCTAGTGATAAATATGTAGGTACGTAAGTTTTTGAAAAACTCATTAACACTTTTTTCTAACTGTCATTGTTACTATAAGAGAGGGCTTTGTCGCCACGGGGTGGGAAAACATATTATGTTGCAAAAATGACACTTAAGTGTATCAGGCAGAACTTTTACTGGTAGTACAAGAGAGTGTTACAGGGTAAGAGCAAAGGGATAGTCAGCGACCTCTGCACTAGGCACGGAGCCTTTATCGCAGAGAACAATTTTTGGCTATTCTGTCCAATTACATAATCAGGCACTTGGATCAATTGCAACATGCTCTACTCCCATTGTAAATAAATGTATATTTTCTTTGTAAATACCTATATATTATTTAAATCTCAATAAAACACGTTTTCAGAGATTAAGACCCAAAATGCTAAGGACTTTCTTTGGTTTATTCACGGAATAAGGCTTACTCCACGTAGGACAAAAAGCTAGTAGACAAAAAGTATCTTATATCACGAGTATGTATTAAGTATGCGCCTGCGCTGACGGGACCATATTTAGCGACAAATACCGCAAACTGAGGCGCCTGCGATTTCGCAAGTCTCGTTATGGCCCTATTTGGCCCATTATATGTGTAACACTCCCACTTTGCCATTAGGCACACTCGACTTGAGTAACACGGCTCTGGAGTGGGAGTATCACGATTCTGGCACTGGCTAGGGATTGATTTGAAACTAGATTTTGCGGTGACTTCGTCCACCTTTTGGGATCAAAACTAGCATGTCCTTTCTCAATATGAATGGGTCGGGGAAAAAAAGACACTGTTACTGGCTTGTAATTGTTTAACTGTAATTAGATTCGGGGTAGTAAAAACTTGGGCTTTCAAGAGACAATTCTTCCATATGTATTAGGAAGATTTATTATTATTATTATTTACAGATAAAAAATATCCTCAAAAAAGGAATCATGTAGGACAGTGTCCAGAAAACTGGCCGCATTCCCTATCGGGATAGCTAGACATACAAACTTCTTGAGCTAGACTGATCCTTTGAATACATATTATGTCGTTTCGCAATCCGGCTGGTTAAGAGAGACAAAAAGTTTCACCTACTTTAATGCGGTTCGTTTACGCAGCGGAATAGTGTGTAACTTATGGATATCAGTAGGGTCATTGGCACCATTCCAGATGGACCATGGTCTCTGTTTCAATGGATTTTCAACTCTATAACGTTCCTACGAAGTATCACATCTATTCAGCTGTGTTGGTTCAAATATTCTCATAATAAGGTTCTAATGCGTCGGTACGGTCAGTTAAATTTAAGCATGAAAGGTCGTTGGATAACCATAACTTGTCATTATAACAGAATAACGTTATGCATTAGTATTAGGTATCATAGACTTAAAGCCCTCTGTAAAAATGGTAATATTGTTCAAAGATTAATACCTAAAGGCTTAAAGAAAAATGTCTTCATTTTATGTGTTCCGTATTCGATGGTTAATGGTTCGATCACATAAGTCCAACATCACAGTGAAATTCTACTCTAATCACAGTGAAGTACTAGCAGCGCTCCGCGGTTTCACCCGCGTAGTTCCCGTTCCCGTGGGAATAGGGGGATAAAATATAGCCTATGTGTTATTCTGATGTATAAGCTATATAATTGTAAAGTTTTATCAAAATCCGTTCAGTAGTTTTTGCCTGAAAGAGGAACAAACATCCATTCATACATCCATTCATACAAACTTTCGCGTTTATAATATTAGTAGGATGAAACCCAACTAAAGCAGAAGTGCACATTTTTTCAGCCATTTTTGAGGCGTTGATACTGTGTCTGGTTTTATACTCATTTTATACAGCTACTATAGTCTATTTCACATAGGAACGGTTCGGTGACAGTTCACATTATTACGTTTTACGCTTACTACTTAATAATAAAAATATTAGGATTAAAAATAATTATCATCATTGCAAAAATACAGTAATTTTAATTAGTCGAAAGTAGTAAGCGTAACACGGGAAAATGTGAACTGTCACCGAACCCATCCTATGTGAAATAGACTATAGTGGATAGTGGGTGTCCAATGGCATTGAACACGTGGTTGGAATTCCAAAAATCCCTTCTTAGTACATTCAACTTCATTTTTTTGTCTCAGTATAATTTTTTTAAATTTAATTATTTATCTTAGTTCACAAAGTACAATATCCGTTAGGTAATTTCTAAATTCTATATAACAGGCCTTGTCTGCCTTGAGCATAATATTATGCTAATAAACCGCTTAATTAATTGCAAATGAACTGAGACCGCAATGTGAGAAGTGCTTTATTGTAAATCGTGATTAAAGCCGGATAAACAAAGCTTATAATCAAAACGTGATGTCAGTTATAAATATAATCATATTGGGATCTATGCGATCATAAAATTTAATAGGTACTTAACACATGTTCCCATTCTAATTTAAATCAATACATATAAATATCTCTACATAGCATAAAAAAGTTGCTTTCCGCGTCGGTCAGTCTGCATAGAAGGTTTGCCTCAAAGAAAGAAATAGTTTTTTAAGCTATTGCATAGCTTCTATCGAGGGCCTTGAGCGCGCGGCGGAGCGAGCGAGCGAATCCAGAAATTCCGTAACGAAAAAAACCTCACGCTCCCCACTCCGACGGGCACGGAGGTCCGAGTCCGAGTCCGAGTCCGAGTCCGAGTCCGAGTCCGAATCCGAGTCCGACTCCGACTCCGAGTCCGAGTCTGAGTCCGAGTCCGAGTCCGAGTCCGAGTCCGTTCCCAGTCCCAGTCCGAGTCCGAGTCCGAGTCCGGGTCCCGGTCTCAGTCCCACTCCCACTCTGACTCCCACTCCCACCCCACCCCCAACCCCACTTCCACCCCCACTCCCACGCCCACTCCAACTCCCACTCCCACCCTACACCCACCCCCACTCCCACTCACAAACCCCCTAACACTCCCACACCCACCCTCACTACAACCACCACCACTCCCACTACCACTACCACCACTACGAATACTCTTCTAACCATTTAAATAACACCCGTGTGGCTTGAAGGCCGTGCATTGTCTAACGTCGTTTCTTTTCGGCAGTCTTGTTGATACAAAATGCTATGCAATAGCTTTACCGCGGCAGTCCCCGAGTGCCACACGTCTTTTTTTTTTATTAATGATGGGCTTGCTCTTGACCCCAGACTAGCCCGAGAGCAAATATGAGGCCCACGATGGGACGAGCTTGCCCAGAAGATGCCTGTTCACTCGATCCTTAAATTCTTGTGGGTTATATGAACTCGGAAATACAGATGCTGGCTGGTAGTTCCACTCCTTGGCGGTGCGCATAATAAAATAATTATAAAAGCGCTTCGTACGTATAGATGGGATATGATATGTTGAGATAATCTTTTTGATTAAAGTTTCCAACTACCCTCTTCTGATAGGTGACCACTAGCCTAACCCCTTCACCCAATCCGCTGTGTACTTCCTCAAATCACGGCATCTATGTCTTAAAGCTGTTAAGGGTTGATGATGATATAATATTCAGCTAAGCTGTTAAACTAGTTATGGCACGTAGTAATAGAAACATCTTAACAAGCTACTTAAATGAATGAAAGGGTTATTGCTTATGGATATTGTGAATTAATTCACAGAACCGGTATTGTTATGATCACCGCTTTCCCGATTAATAAAGCGATGTTACCGGTTTTAATAAACTATGAATATTTATCGCATCTATTCGTAGGGACATGGAATTTTATTAGCTAAATTCTGCATTCGTAAACATCCCAAGTGGCAAACGAAATTGCATTCGTTTAGTTGGCATTAGCTGTAATACTAACTACAGTGAATATTGTTTAGAGTGTTGCGTCAACACAAAGACACTTGGATGGATAAACCATATTCAACACCAACTGTAAATATTTTAAGTCCTATTAAGACAAAAAAGAAAAATTATTATTGTTATATTGGGTTCGATTCTGCATTACAGAGACTAAACTTATTTTAGTTTATTCCTGTTTTTATTTTACCTCAAAAAAAGAAAAGGGATAGAAGATAGCCTATCGAATTTAGTCCTGTCAGAGGCTGTATTTTAGTCGTGACTTATTTACTTATGTACTAAACACGTTATGAAATGCCTTAGTTGACAGGACTAATTTTAATTTGACAGGACTAAATATCATTCGTCTCTTTTCTTCTCTATGAGAAAGAAAATGACAGGACTAAACTAAAATAAGTTTAGGCGCTGTAATGCAGAATCGAACCCAGTGTCTGTATAGCTAGGCTAATCTTTTGATTGAGTTAACTGCCAGCCCTTTAGTCACATGAAGCCTTGAAAGCACTCAAGTACAGCTTATACTGCTCTACCTGCCATGCGTTATTATCTTCTTCTACTAGGAGCATAAGTCCAGCTGTGGACTGTATGACTGTAACAGTCTGATGATTTTAATAGAAGTTTAATTGAGTTAATCGCAGTTGGGTTCTATTTAGCAGTCTGTGCCACAGTAACGGAAAATTGAATAATGATGCAGCGATTAGTGTCCACTCGTACGCACCCGCGTGGATCGAGCCCGCTCGGTCAATAGTAACATGTATTTGTTACTAGCTTTTGTTCGCGACTTTTTTCGTTTTCCACAATAGAAAGTAGTTCACGGCTTTCTTCAAGATGCAAGTTATCTCCCAATATATTTCATTGGGATCTAAAAATTAAACAAAAAATCATTTATTTTCAGTAGGTACAATAACAGAATTTTAAAGAGTAAAAAACTGACTTCAACGAATTATACAAAAAAATCAAAGAACCTCTTCCTTTTTTGAAGTGGCGTGATATTGAGTTATTCGTCCATTTGTCGCGTGCATACTTATTGCAAATTTAAGACTTATATGGTTTTCACATGGATGCCATTGTCAGAACTGGACTAAATTAAAATGTGACCACACGGGAACCACGAAAATCCGTTGAGTAGTTTTAAAGATCTAACGCAGACGGGAAGCGACTTTGTTGGTGGTGTAGTAAATCGATTTAGTTAAGTCATGCAAATGTATCAAACAGGAACACATATAGAGCTCGCATTTATAATATTAGAGCAGTGATAGCTCTGTGAAGGTCTCTCGATTAAAGAGCCCGGCTGAGGTTCGGGTTCGAATCCCGCAAGTACCGATTAGTTTTTCAAAAACATACGTACATAGTTATATCACTAGCTCCACGGCGCTGGGAAGAAAAACATCGAGAGGAAGCCCTCACTTAGAACTAGCGCCATCTAGTGGTGATTCTGTTTTAAATAATAAACAAATCACTCGCTTTAATCACCTTCATAAGAAAGTCGTGAAGAGGTAATGTGCAGTGAACATACACCTTTAGAAGCACACTTTGTGAATCCATTAAAAAGACATCAACGGCCTTTTAGTCGAAATACTGCATAGTTTTCGTATCAAATTATTCGCTCTAATACTGGTGCATAGAATTGATGCCAGTGCTTTATACTGCGAGCAGCACCGTGGTTCGGAAGGAACGTAAAACCGCCAACGGTTTCGTTATTTTCACTCACAATGGAAAATGAAAAATTTTTTCACATTCCCCGTGGCTTAAGAAGTTCTGACAGTATTGGCCACTAACCTAACACAATACTTTACTAACGCCCCTCTGAACCCCATGGTCACACATAGTCTTCCTCAACCCCTATCAATAAGACACACCAACAGACAAGAATTGGTAGCGACCAGCCCTCGCTTCCCTTCGGTTAGGTTCATACATTATTATGTATCTTTTAAGGATGACTTACGTAGGCAATGTGAACTTAATTAAATTACATACCTCTCAAATCAAGAATCTTAGACACAATTGTTTTTCAATTGTTACGGTGCGCATTGGAACCGCGCGGTGCTTGACAAAAGTTTAAGTAAAATTTCGATGACTAGGCTGCAAAAGATTCACAGAATAAGCGCAATTCCTCATACACCCCAATTAGTATATTAATATAAAAAAATATGATACCTTCGTACTTTAGATGTGTCTAACCAATTTTCTTAAAAAAAAACCTTTAGTAGTACAATTTCCATACGTAGTAGTACTAAATTCAGCTATGCTAATTCATTTTACGGAAAAATTTAACACATATTAAAAATAGCTGAAAACGATTAAGTAGTCGATACTGAACAAACTATAATTTCAGGAATTGCGCTTATTCTGTTACGCGTTATATATTTGTCTCGTTAGACGCCTTTCATCCATTCGCTCGATATGTCCAAACCACCTATACCTATATATTTTTCCCGCAGTGTCCCCAACGCGAGCGACGAATGGCGGCAGCGTACACGCGTCCCCTGCGCGGGAGTTGTCCCGCGACACGCCCGACTACCAGTACGGCAGGTTCGACGCCAGCGCACTGCATATCGCACACGCACTCAAGCAGACCGAGCTGCAAAAGGCATACCACCGCCCCAAGGAGAAACCTATAGACTGCTACCTGGTAAGTCACTGTATAACTTACCTATTCTGTGGAAAATGAAAATGTATTTAATTTCTGAAGGTAATTGAGAATTACACTTATAAAAGTCAATAGTCTAAAGGCACACTAAACTCGTCCATAAAGATTGGCTAAATGTAAGCAGCAGCACATCTCCACCGACGAGTTGCTGGTTCCAAATGCAGTAGAGGAACCAACAAGAAACTCAAGGGCAGCTCTTTTTAATCTCATGTCTTAATAGTACCTAAATAATATGTATTAGATAAGTACAGTCAAGAGCAAGTCAAGCTTTACACTACCAGTTTAAGCTGAGCTCTGATTTATACTGCCGGTCATAGAATGCAGGGCCATGTCAATGTCCATAGTGTCAAGCTTAACGTGCTCCTGACTGTACTACCTGTGTGCGAAAATATTGCACCTTCGGGATCTAACTGCTAGATCTATAAAACAGTACGGGTACTCTAACTTTTGAAATTCCCATGGGAACGGGAAAAACACGAGCGAGGCCTTAGCACGTGATGTGGGAAGTCTGCACTATGCAAATGATGTAAAAAAAAAGGTCACAACAATAGTTTACACTGGCAAATTGAACCAAAACCAAATCATATACTACTGGTGCGTTGGTTTGGTGCAACCAACAGCAGCAGGTAATCTTGTATAGTAATATTTTTTTGCATTTGGTGGGAGATTTTTATTTTATTTTTGATAGGAAAACAAACAGCTGTCTTAACGAATTAATATATATTCACATGCTGGTAACAAACGGGTTACATAAATATTTTATAGAGTACCTATATATTGGCAAAGAACAACATCCAAGAAACAAAAATACAAGTGATTTAAAAGAAAAAGAAACTAATAATAATTTATTAAACACAAAAAAAATTATACAGTGCCATTCATGTGGCAGCTGACTGTTAAGTCATCAACTTCTTTGGTCATAGATTTCGCTGTCATATGGATTTTCGTTAATTACGCCGGACGCGGTGCGCGGGCGCAGCTGGAGAGTATCGGCAGATCTAACTCGCATTCCTGGCCCGTGGACTAGAACCGATCGCGTGTGTGCCAGGAATTTGTTGTGTGGTATAAGTTGTTGAGATAAGCGGAATATGGAGTCGTATCTTCGTAGCAGCAGAACAGACTTCAGAATAGACTTTTCGAAGCGTGACTATCTGTGAACGTGAAGAGTACAGATGACAAGACTAGCGTAGTCTTGGTATCGTTATAGGCACGCATGGAACACTTTATGAATATTACATTACGGCCTCTTAACTTGGCTGATCTGAACTTAGTCTCCTCCCCAAAGCTGCATCAAATCGCCAAATGGTCAAGGCCATTTGCGCAACTTCGGAGCTGCCAAATTATAACGGCCGTACTGTACTTATCAGTAAATGTATCCAAAACGAAAGAAAATGTGCCACAAAATAACAATGTCTTTATGTACTTATTAGACAACTTGACTGTTTTATTACTCTCGTAAATCACTTCATAACTTATGCATTTAAAAAGGGGCATCGGTGACGTCATTCATCGTTAAAAATCTCCTAAACCTAAACCCCTGGTGGTATAGGAGAATACCACCACTTTTCATTGGAGTAATAATATTAAATTTACGCCCATCATACCTATGAGGTACCGAGGGTCGAAAACTCGAACTTTGACACAAATAAGGAACAAGGAAGTTTTGTCATATTAGATTTTATCAATGAAATACGTTCATTAGTAAACAAATCAGATTTTATCTACGTAACTTGTGATGAAACTAACTTATAAAAAACACATTAACTTATTCGAATAATCCAGTCTTAGTTATAAATTAATATGAAATGAATAAATTAATCATCTCACGCCTTTTATGGGGGCCGAGGGGGTAGGCAGAGGTATTCCATTTCTGGATATATACCCACTTTTCACGAGATATTTTTTGGACCCTAAACGTGATAAGTGGTGAGCCCATCGCCGGACCGGGTCTGTTACACATGTCTCAAAATTAATTATGGGACCTGCGAGTTTCCTCACGATGTTTTCCTTCACCGTCGAGATAGTGATAAATATGTAGGTAGGTAAATCTTGAAAAATTCATTGGTACATGCCAGGATTCGAACCCGAGCCTTACTGATTATCATCATGTGAAGCAGGCTCTTTAATCGTAAGGCTACCACTGATATGATATAATGAATTTACATAATATTTAAACTAATGAACTACCTAATGAGTAAAATCGCTCGAGCCTGTGAATAACACACAGAAATAACTTTCTTGAATCGGGAGCCATCGCTGATGGCGGCGAGAAATTGGCGAAGCTGGCGGATTCAGAGATGATCCGTAAACAGATAAATGTAATAATCAGGCATTCACCCACCGAGACCGAAGGTAGTTCCTTAGATCGCTTTAACTTAACTTTAGTGGTGTTACAAGGACAATTCATGAACATCATCAGCCTATATTTGTCAACTGCTGGACATAGGCCTCCCCTAATGAGCGCCATAGCGCCGTCTTCAGCTCGACGCATCACTTACCAGTTCCGAAATACCATCCAAAATAGCCGGTGTAAGATAACTATAGATGAGTTAGTATCCTTACAATATTACAAATGCGAAAGTAACTCTGTCTGTTTGTTACGCAATCACGCCTAAACTACTGAACCGATTCCAAAAATTCTTTCAGAGAGAATTCTTTCCCTGAGTAACATAGACTATATTTTATTCCCGTATTTTATATTATTTTATTTTATTTTGATGGGAAAACAAATAAATTCACATGCTTAACTAAAAGCCAATTAAATGATTACGAATATGGTAACAAACAGGTTACTGTATAATGTCAAATATGCTAAAACATCCAGGAAACAAAAATAAAAACGGGAATTTCCCAAGGAAACGGGAAGAGCTAGTCTTACTAATGTTACCTGATTTATTTAGATAGTCTAAGAAATGTAGATGCCCAATACCAGTGAGGATTATTTTATTGTGTACCCTAGTACATTATTGACAGAACATTACTATTATATGAGTAGCCAAACACAATTGAGTCAACCCTAAGCGGTCTTGTTGGAAGGTTTCCTCGTTGTGTAATGTAACGTCATTGTCTATTTTGGCCTGATGAGTGCCGTAACAGCCCTAAATATTGCTAAAAACTGTGGTTTCGTCTTTCGTCATTATTACGACTGGTTGATTATTACTCTATGACAAACTTAATTGGTTGTGATTACGTTATGAGAAGAAAATCACCAGCCGCCACAGCTTTGCGGTTTATCGAGCGGGTTGCGGTTATAAAGTTGACATGGCGGATATATGCTCATACAGTTAGACGTGTTTTATGATGGAATCGAAAAATTTTATAAATATTTACAAAATATTAAAATGTAAAGGATATAACGTTGTAGTGATGTGATACTTCTTACTTAATTTCAAGCCATCATCTAGTCTCCTTCCTCCTCTAGCCTGTCCACTTTGTTCACGGATTTTAAATTTCCTTCTCGACATGTTCCAATTTTCATTTGTTTTTCCTTATTCCCTCGTTTTTCGTTATATAAGTTACTCTATGATTCCCAGTGAAAAGTTCAACAGAGCTATATGCACACATTATGTTAGTACACATATAGGTACACATAATAGCTACGTCTCCTAGGCTCTTGGCCTTTCTGTTTTTTAAAGTTTCTGGGTCCCGAGCGCTTCTGGTTTTTAGTAGGTGACTGTCACTTCTGTCTTACCTAATACTAATAGTAATTATGCTTTTAATCCATCAATTATTGCTCCAGTCTGTTATAATTTTTGTAATTCTGATTCTTATTTATCAGTTATCGCTTATTCAATCACTGGCTCGATAGATCCGGGGTTCTGCCTAGACGGAAGCACAATGTGTGTTGAATAATACATATCATGCCCCAGTATGTGTTCAGTTGAGCAGCAAGCCAATCTAGGCGTTTCCTTTGGCACTACGATTGGTGAAAACCGGAGCTAGAACTGAAAGTAAAGCAAGCATATGACTGTATTACTGGGACTTTAGTAAATATTATGTGAAACGAATGATAGTTCAATCTTACGCTGGGCCTCCAATTTCCGGCGCGATTAGATTCATACCGGCCAGTATTGCAACCGTATTGAACGCCTCCTTTTTTTTAATTGTGGGAATTCACACACGGTTATTTAGTCCCAAATCAGGCAAGGCCTGTATTATGGGTAATAAACAACTGATATGTTTATCAGTTACACTTAGATAAATATTAAACGACCTGACACGAAGTCAACAGACATGTCACACAAATGTTGGCCCCGAGCGGGGATCGAACCCGCGACCTCCGGCTCAGAAGGCCAGGTCACCAACTGAGCTAACAGGCCCTTTACGGTGGTATCGTACGTTATTGATTAAAAAAATTGGTATTTCCACGAACATCACTTCACTACATAGTATAAAATAAAGTCGCTTTCTCTGTCCCTATATCCCTATGTCCCTTTGTATGCTTAAATCTTTAAATCTACGCAACAGATTTTGATGCGGTTTTTTTAATAGATAGAGTGATTCAAGAGGAAGGTTTTTGTGTTAGCATAGCACCCGTGCGAAGCCGGGGCGGGTCGCTAGTAATATAATAAGGTATTGACTCTATTTGTTTGCGAAGGTGGAAGACTGTAAATTCAGATTCATAACAAAGTATACGTTACTGAGTATCAATGCAAGTTGCGTGCACGCGTGCACGAAACGTCGCATTGCAGTGGATAATGCGGACCAGCGCAAGAGTGCATAATACTCGCAGACACAGCCTTGCCCCGGCCTTGCGCCTGCGCATAGGGTTGAAATACGATACATTTAAGTACCTAAGGTTTCACACTTACGTTATAAAAACGAAATATACAAGATTTTTATCTACAAACATGAAAGGAAAGATAGACCAACGACAAAAAAAATTGTTCGTGGTACACCGAGGTGAACTGACGAGGTGTACAGTCAAGAACACGCTAAGCTTGACACTTTGGACTTTGACCCGTATTCTATGGCGCGCAGTATAAACCAGAGCTCAGCTTAAACTGGTAGTGCCAAGCTTGACTTGCTCTTGACTGTACCACGACCAACATCTCCACTTTTTTAAATAAATTTGGCATTATGACTTTTATTTTATTCCAAAATTGCTATGAAGGTTACCTAGGGGAAAAGATCACGCGATGATCTGTCTTGTTCAACAATGTATAAGATTATCTTTCTTTTATACATTTTCTATACCAACTTTACTAGTTTAATTAGTCCTAATCTACTTTATAATATGTGTTTTCTGTCGTATCGTTTAAAAACTTTATAAAAATATTTACTCGTATATATTTTGTTTATAATCTTCATAATAACAGGCTTATAGACGTCAATTGGTTATTACCCTGATATTGTATTAATTTGGGGACAACGGGATTATAAAGTACCTATGCTCTTTATGTACTATTTGTTGTCCTAAATAAACAAATTCAGAGGACCCGGGGACCTCCCATATGTATGGGGTCAGACTTACGAAATTATAAACAACAATTCATATTTACACACCCTATTCATTAGGTACTCGAATCTCACACCGCATTCCCCTTTCACTTTCTCACAGTCGCGAAACTATTTTGTATAAATTGTCCTTATAATATACAAAAATTCTTTTGTTCATTCTTATGTGTGAGAAGAGACTGGATTAACAACTAGTTCAACCGCATACGTTTGGAACTAAGAACCGCAAAGTTCCGCGCGTATTTCGGGCCAAAACGCCAAACGGCGATGCAACTGCAAAGCGACTATAGCTGCCATCCATGGCAAAATGGCTGGTGTACACACTGTTTCGTTAAGTTGGTCATTAGATGAACATTGCTTGCCCACTATGAGGTTTGGTATTCATATATCCGTTTACAGAAGCGATGTTCATCTATTGACCAACTTAACTAAAGTGTGTACACCAGCCATAAGAATACCCGACGTGTAACAAGTTTCTGTTCCTTTAGAAGTAGCATCGCGGTTTTGAGTTCACTTCACACTATGCCAATTAATAAAGTTATTCATTCACATCTTTTACACGAAAACGCCAATCCCACACTGTAAAATTAGATTTCTCTGCGTAGGTATTATATATTCATTTATACATTTTTTACGCCTTTTATCCCCGAGGGGGTAGGCAGAGGTATTCCATTTCTGGATATACCGACATTCTATGAACTCCTAAACGTGATAGGTGGTGAGCCCATCGCCGGACAAGCAAAGATATGGTACAAATTCAAAATTAGTTTTTTAAATTGTACTGAAATAAGTATAAAAGGGCGCCAAAGCATGACTCGAAGGTGGGCCGGGGGCCCTGAACAAGCCTATTCATTTCTCTTTCGCTCCACATTATCGACGAGATCCTCAGAGCGAGATAACTGTATGTTATTGCAGTACGGAAGTTGGCACTATCTTTAGGAAGTGGTAACAATGGGAGACAGATGTTGTATAACCCCATCGTTTTAGCAATTACTATGGCTTTGATCTTATCATCATCACTCATACAACAAAGCATTCACTTTCATGTATAAAGAACTTGACGTTTAAAGTATAACTAGACAATACAAAAAAACTCACGCTTTTTATCCCCGAAGGGATAGGAAGGGGTATTCCATTTCTGGAAATACCCACGTTTTACCAGTATATACTTTAGACCCCTAACCGTTATACGTGGTGAGTCTATTATTAAAGCAAAATACCACCCACTCATTGATAAAATCACGAAATCTCAGAAAGTCTACATGCTTCAAACTTTAAAGTTGGCCGGTTTATTTCTCATAGGGAGTATCATCACAACATCTCATACATAGTGGGCCATTTACACGAGGGCAATCCAGTAATGGCTTCGTGTAAATGGAGAGTCCACTACAATGGATTGTCCTCAAGTTTTTTTTTGTATGGGCTTAGTGGATTGTCTTACTGGATTGCCCTCGTGTAAATGGCCCATAATTAAAGTTCACATGGACGCGGTCGTGGCGACAGCTAATCTACACCTACTAATATTATAAAGAGGAAAGATTGGCATGTTTGTATCTGTGATACGAATAAAGTCAAAAACTACTGGACCGATTTAAAAAATATTTCACCAATAGAAAGCTAAACCCGCTGGGTCTGAAAGCATGAAATTTTGCAGAACATACATACATACATTTGCTCACGCCTTTTTCCCGAAGGGGTAGGCAGAGACAACAGCCCGCCACCTGCTACGATCCTGGCATACCTCACGTGCCTCATCCACATTCATCAATCGGTTCATACAAGCTCGTCGGTTTCGGGTACTCTTTATCTAGCTTTTTTTTCAATACATCGCCGATCTGATCGATGTAAGCCTAGGTCGCCCTCTGCCGACTCGGCCACTCACAATCCCCTTATATATTTGTCTCGTTAGACGCCTTTCATCCATCCGCTCGACATGTCCAAACCACCTGAGCATTCCTTTCTCAATCTTAGTCACTACATCCTCTTTCAAGCTACAACGCTCTCGGATTACACTATTCCTCATTCTATCAATCAATTTATTTATTTATTTACAATGTATAACACTCCGAAATGTTCCATAAATGAAGTGAGCACTAAGAATGGATTTTTTGAAATTCCTACGGGAACAAATGGAACCGCGAGGACAACACTGCGCTCCCTCTAAGTCATTTATAACTGAAGCAATGAGCATCCATTAGCTGTACATTAAAAAATAAATTAAAGAGCACCTAGCAAACAATGCTGACCTGATGACCTTACGAATGAAGTACTTCTCACGGGGGTACTTCTTAAATATACCGCAATGTTATTCAATACGGGTTTTGGGTTGAGATAAACTCGTCAAGTTCAAGTGAAAAGATTGTGTGGTAGTTGGTCACACGGATCATAAATTGTTCCTAATAATGTTATGTGTAAATGTTTCTGAGAAACACCGGCCATAAAAAACTGTGGATCATAATTTTGATAGCTGTGTGTTGAAAGTCCGCCTCTTAGGCATCAGACCTGGATTCCGGATCAGCCTACACTAACTATTTTGATATTCTCATTTGACAACTATAGTCACAACGTCAACACATACACAAATAATTAAAACATTTAAAAGTCTATACGTGCCTTCACCAGGATTCGAACCCAAACCTCAAGCGTGACTCGCGTGTAGCGTTGCCACTCGTCCGGATAAAGCCGGACATAGTTATGCTTTTTTATTGCGTTGTCCGGCCAAAATAAACGGTGTCCGGCTTTTGTTGGGCTATTGACATTTCGTAAATGAGTACATACAATTTTGACTGATGACTTTATTTGACTGATTAATAATAAAGTAGGTAAGTAGGTACTTAGACTGATTTAGCATTAGATTTCATTTATATTTAATTAGAATTTAACAAGATTTTTGGTAGTAATAAAAAAAGCTTGATTTTAGCAATTTTGCTGTCGTAAATTAATACTGAGACACAAAATCCTCAATAATGTAGGGTGTCCGGCCTTTCTACCCAAATGTCCGGCCTTTCTACCCGGCAACCCTACTCGCGTGAGAGGCGAACTCACTGCAACAGGGGGCCAATTCCACTAAATGTAAACGGTTACAGTTAGATGACAATGACATGTCAATGGTCAGTCAATGGTGTTATTTTGGCACTTTTCAGAGCAAATAACACCATTGACATGTCATTGTCATCCAACTATAACCGTTGACATTTAGTGGAATTGGCCCCCAGGGCTGTCACTGCTCTACTCTGCGCTCTACTTTGTGTATAAACCAAACGATGTCAACTCAGGGAAGTGCAAACCCGGGTTTATCATAAATCATTTCAATCGGTAGTCCAAACAATAGCCTTCATAAACTTTCCACACAGCCGGTATATTAAAAGCACAAGATAATATATACTTTATTAGCACTCAACATTGTATAAAATTGCACTGGCCAAGATTGTAATACGTTTTGCTATAAAATACTAATGCATCTTATTTCTATAACTATTCTATGAATGCTATTAAACTTCCATGGATTTTTTAGTTATAAGCATTATTGGATTTACAATTTTCTTCAATATATACGGTGTTTTCAGAAATCCAGATGATACGACGCAACACGAACTAATGTCGAACGAACGTTTAATCAAATATAATTTGCTACGATTAGTATGTTAAAAACCTCGAAAGAACTTAAATTTACAGGATAGATAACCCAAAATTCATAATTAGACCATCTTCTCCTATTACAGAATCACAGAATCTGTCGCTACGTGACTCCGTGGAAGTTTATTGATGACTTTGTTTATACCTTCTCGTGACACGGACTATAGTTCTTCTTCCGGCCACAAAGGTACTAGGATTCCCAACTTACAGATATACAGTACACTGTGTGCAATGTGAATGCACCACACTCCGTGGGAATAGCGGTCGGTATACCGTTTATGTGGCTCGCATCGTCGGCGCTCGAGCATAAATCATCGGGATCTTGATTTATAAGTCCGCGGGGGAATGTTTGCGTAAATAGTTTTATGCAAACATTAGTTATGCTACAGCAGTACTTGTTCTATGGCCCTGGGAGAAAAGCTCTCTAATGCGTAAAGCCTGCGTTTAATTCCTACTGGTCTTTTCTAAAAGCTTGCAGATTTGTCATTTACGAGTAGACGGTCAGCGGCATAAATAAAATTTGAGATGTACCGCATGTGCGCAGACACCAAATTTACTTCTTTAATGCTTAATGTAGCGATATCCTTGTTATGTTCTTCAATTCAGATCACGTCGGGGTCACCAATGTTATGTTCTTCAATCGTTACGTTGAGTTATGTAAGACCATGGGTTATATTATAGAGTTCCTATCGTAACCCACGGTATACAGTTCACACTATAGAAGGAATATTGTTCATCACAGGGGTTGGAAATGCAAAGTCAAAACTGAGATTAATTGTATATTAAAATCACAATTAATTCTAGGATAAGTACATATGGTACGCGCGGCGCGAGACGACTGGCGAGTCGCCGGTCGGTCCGCTAGCGCATTGCTTAAAACTACGTGTCAGCAAAACGTGTGTCCCTACATCCTAACTAGCTTAATACCTGTTTAAACAAGAAGGCTGAACAATACAAACATAATGAGAAGTGCTTTTTTTAGAATCTCTGTCAATCTTCTCCGGGAGTGTGTATATTATTATTATCTGAAAAGTTCTGACATAAATCATACAATACAACAACTCTTTATTGTACACCAAAAATAACACAATATGGATACCAACATTAACTTAAGTACAATGGGCGATCTTATCGCTTTTAGCGATCTCTTTCAGACAACCTTAGGATGAATGAAACTGAGAGATCATTTTACCTGAAATGTATTAACATACGACAACAACATACGATCAATTTACATATTCGATTTGTAGTAAGCAGATTATCGTTGTATATTTCTTTTGTCAACTTGGTAGGCAATGTTGCAAATTACCTGATTATAACATGTATCCCACGCCGTCCCACACTAGCTGTTGTAGGCACGTATTCGTAATAACATGGAGTATTAGCTTTTACGATTAAAGCCCTATTCATACTAGGTATCCAAACTGAAACTGAGGAAATTTTGATAGTTTCCTATGTCTAAATCATGCATTTCTTTTCACAAGTTATAAAAATATATCCAAAATTGTGTTGACAATTTTCCAATCTTCACATATGCAACAGTTATCTATAGAGGTCTGAAAAAATTACACATACAATACAATTTAGTCTTTATGACATCAACTTAAAGACGCTAACACATCCATCTCATCCATTACAGTACTTAAAAGATGCGCTGCATACGAATTCCTAACAAATTACAGTGATGTTATCTATCACCCCTCCTACATTGGCAACTACCTCAGGAACCGTTTCAATAACAGACAGAGGTCTCTCTCGATATATTGACGTGGGGCTGTAATCAATGAATCAATGATTATACGTAAAATTAAGCTAAACAAATAACAATGTAGGTACCTACGTAGTATATAAGTACCTGGTGTCAAGTCCTTACCTACTTCTATTATTATCTTATGTAGGAACTAGAATGGCTCATTCGCACAGATAAACCCTGTGAGGTTTTCGTGTTGTGGTCATTTAGTTTTAAGAGCAAATTGTATTTATGTTGAAATAAATAAGAGGCCTGTAATAAAAAAAAATAACCTTTATAAAATTTTCAAAGTTTATTTAAAAGATATTTACCTATACTCTATATATATAATACTTAAAATAGTAACTAGGTGGTGTCTGTTCATAGGAAAATATTATATTAATATTTAAGACAACTCAATATGGATTAAAGAAGCCAAAACGGCAGCGACGCCTATCACTTCATAATTACTTCTCCTGATTGGCTCCCGATGACGTGATATACTTGAAACTGCAGTTTCGCTAAATGTCGTTCCTTTGGCAGCTGAATATTGTACACTAGATTTAATTTAGGTCAATTTGACCTCTACTGCCTTAGAAATAGATGAAGCGCGTTTAAAGTTCATATTATATCTTATGCCAGTATTAATAGAAGCAGTCTGGCTAGGCCTTAAAGCCGAAACCAAGGTTCATCAGACCCTGTGATGTAGCCGAACAGCTCAGTGGGTTAAGTAAACACGTAGGCTTGGATAAATTACTTTATTATCTAGTCCCGCCAATATACAATTATTAAAGGTCTAGCATCCATAGATTGATGACGTACAAAATAACTTTGTTACATAACTAGATAAGTATATATCGTTTGAGACCATAACAAAGTCTTAACTAACCTTTAAGAATCTACACAAACTTACTTCAAAGGATAGCAATCTTTCTAAATTTTATGATAGTCACTATAAGGCCAGTCCCAATGAGTACTAATGCTGGTGACCGTATATAGGTAGTATGTAATGTACCACATCGCTGTACCGGTCTACAAATCACTCAGAACCAATAATTCTGTAGCCTGAAGATAAAATAAAAATAATACATAATCTCACGTCTTTGATCCCCGAGGGGGTAGGCAGAGGTATTCCATTTCTGGAAATACTCACTTTTCATGAGAATATTCGACCCCTAGGCGTTGATAGGTGGTGAGCCGATCGCTGACACATGCCTCAGAATTCAACTCGAACCTGCGCGTTTTCTCGCGATGTTTTCCTTCACCGTAGAGCTAGTGATGAATATGTTCATAAGTTTTAAAAAACTCATTGGTGCGTGCCAGGATTTGAAACCGAGTCTCATTGATTATCATCATGAGAAACGGGATCTTTAACCGTAAGGCTCTTTTTGACTAAGGATATTGTTGTGCTTACGATAAACATACCTATACCTACTCAGTCTGTAACTTTGAGTCTCCCGCGCGAGTCCATGCCTGGTCGAATATCCTATAAAATCCGACAGCTAGGTAGCCATATAGGCCGGCCATCTCCCAGTCACAATGCATGTAATATAACAGCTTGTCCTAAGCACTCACCGTGGTAAACTCACGCTCTACCGTACCGCCAACGGTCCGTCTCGGCTGGCTGACGTTTCCTATAACATTAGTAATTAATAGGAGACTTGTACATGTACGCATTGTGACTATGCATTATTTAAGAGCTTGCTTCATTAATTAAACAAAAATTAAAACAGTTAAGTATATAGTTAGAGAGGCTAAAACTTTTATCAAGGATATTTCAGCGTTTCTCATCGAGGCAACCTGTGACCCTGGCAGCTATTTTTGCCAAAGAATAAGTTTAGCAATACAAAGAGGAAACTCTGCCAGCTTATTGGGAACCCTGCCTCGGTGTGATGCGTCTTTTGTTTATGCGATTATTAGTATGTATAATTTTATTCCAATAAATATAAATGCATAATATGCTTATTTCGTTTATATGTAGGGAGTTTATTACATGTGAAATTTAATCATTTATTTATTTATTTAATTAGGCAAAGGTTAAATTAGTTATTTACGGGATGACGAGTGTATTTAAAAGGAACAGCTATATTTATAATATCGAGAAGGTTTGTGCACTCGATTTGTAATTTAGAAGCTTGTGGAGGAACAAGAGGTCGGAAATTATACCTACGTCGATTAGGTACGTAAAGTTATCTCGGGGATAAAAGCTGTGATATTTTTTTATATATATTTTTAACTGGTATAACACTTGATTCTACGTAGTTTTGCAATAAAGGAAAACAGCACTACATTACTCAAGCCATATCCTCGTTTAGACACGGTTTTTGCTCTTAAATTCTTAATGCGTGTCACTTCCCGCGAGTAAGCACGAAGCCGGTCGTTGGAACTGATGACGTCACACTCAAACTGACGTCACCGTGTAACTGGACTCCACTGAGGCTGAGTCGAACGGGTGAGATAAGACGTGTCAACGTAATGTCACGTATACACTAGGCGATAAATGTCGCCTGCAACATCACATAACTGCGCCATATCCTAAAGTTGTCTGGAATAAACCATGTAGGTACTTTTTTGAATTATTGTGTTACTTATTATTATATATTATTTTTATTTATGTACGCGCATAAAATACTTCAGCAACATCCTTCGTTAAATACATATATCAATTAGGTGCTTACATCAAATGTATCATCAAAATGCGTCGTCAGATAAAATCAAATACGTCGTCAGGTAGCAAGTCCACCCCACGCTCGCCCTCTCCAAAAGTTCACACACGTCCTTTATTTTTGTTGGTGTTCATACAATAAAGAGTTTTTGCTTACTCTACTTTTCCAAGCTATGTGGTATTGCCAATGTCGTACAATGTTTGGCGACATTTTAGCGCCTTGAAAAGGAACCGGCAGCTTAAACCTAAATAAAAACTTTATACTTGTACTTTTCTAATTTTAAACTCATTAACTTTAACATAAATCTATAAAGTAGTCCTCTCTTCTACTATTGCTGTGCCCTAGACAGGGTCCATAAATTGATCTCACTTAGTTAAGACCACCTATGTAAACTTATGGGATGCAATAAACGATTGAGTATTGAGTATTAAATGTCATTAATTTAAACAATCTCAAAATTTAAAATTCAAAAAATTCATTTATTTCAGTAGGTATACAAAATACACTTTGAAACTCATTGGTTACTAGGTATTATATATTCCCCGAGTAAGTCCCGTTCACCATGTTACTCCCAGAAAAGCAAAGAGATTAAAATATAATATAAGGCATAGAGGGGACAAAGCGAGAAAATTTAAAGTCAAAAGTTATTCCAAGTGGAATAAGTCTAGTACAATTTCGACCGAATGACAGCTCGCGTTCATACTAACTGACATAACAAGGACATGACGCTTAGGCTTCAAAGTTTTGTATGAAAATATTCCCAATGTTCCCTCTATGCCCTATTATATTTAAATCTCTTTGCAGAAAAGTAAGCTTTCAATTACCGAAAGAATATTCAAAATCGCGTCAGTAGTTTTCGAGCATATTCATTACAACTAAACGTAAAACAAAACAAATACTCCTGATTATAACATTATTGTTAGTGTAGATATCTGAGGTAGATATTATATCAGGCTTCTAGTCTTATCCACCACGAAGTTATAGAAGGTCGAAAATGGTCTGAATTGCCGTGCCGTGCCCCCAGATAAATAAAATGAAAATAAAATACAGTAAAAATTCTTTATTATCTGACAAAACAGTCCATTTTACAACACCGCCGCACGCATACGGACCGGAGACGGACTGAGTATGTATTACATGTGCCCATACCCTTATGAAAACAAACAAAGACAGTTACAAACTAGAGTTTACCCAGATTCGCAAATGGTTGTGTTCAAAACCGTTCGTAAACCGGAAATTCCGATGTCATTATTAACGGCTACAATACTGTACACTTTTATTTGATGTATTTAATTTTATAAAATGTAATGAAACAATGAAAGTCGTTATGATACATCAAACGGCCCATACAAGTAATTTTTAGTTATAGTTCACGCTTCAAAATAGAATGAAAAATATATGACTGACATAAGTTTTAGAGAAGTTGCTAGGATACGATTAAAATGCGAGCGATTATAGATTAGTTTTGTATCAGCTATTACGAGTATTATAATTATTTTTTTGTAGAAACTCAAAAAAAATCGTTTGACAAATAGAAGAGAGATTCCCACCTCAAAGGCTTGTACTTGTACGTACTTGTGACTCCCGAGTTGCAGGGTATCCATGGGCGGGCGGTAGTCACTTACCATCAGGTGACCCGTCTGCTCATTTGCCCCCTACAATATAATAAAAAAAAATTGGGTAGACAAAACTAAAGTACAAATGCATTATATTTTTTTAATAGTAATTGGGGTACTTATATGAGGAATTGCGCTTATTCTGTGATGCGTTGTATCCACTAAAATCGGCTTTAAGTAGGTACCTACCTGTGTCTAACTTCATAGAGTTGGTTTGATACTTAATTTAAATTTTATTACGTTCCGTTCCATCACTTCAATCCCATTAGCGCTTAGAGGTCAATTTCACAGTACCTCATTAGTATCTTCGCGTCGTCGGATGAAAAATCGTATTTATCACTTACGAATGATAGTTGAGTGAACACGTCCGCAAACATTTTTTTTCCAATCACAAGCAGAGATGATGTAGACAGCCTACTGCGTTCGTTGACTCGACATCTAGAGAAAGTTGTTAATTAAGAACGCGGGT
This sequence comes from Ethmia dodecea, assembly GCA_963855545.1. Classification (NCBI taxonomy): domain Eukaryota; kingdom Metazoa; phylum Arthropoda; class Insecta; order Lepidoptera; family Depressariidae; genus Ethmia; species Ethmia dodecea. Next base: position 11,221,400 of record OY979456.1, on the reverse strand, counting down.
GATTGGCGCTGGATTGTGTAACCGAACGCAACAGACCAACCATGTGGCTGAACAGGAAAATACCTTTGCCAAGGAAAGTGGGGAGGCGACAAAAAACCTTGTCTTATTGCAACTGCGGTCACTCTTCGCAATTGTTTTGTTGCAGTGCAATCGTAATCAACGATATTTTATGTAATACTGTGTGCTATGGAGCGAACTGTGCTGCGCAATGAAAGACTTGGAGATACATCAATATCAGCTGAGGCATCGAGGTGGTCATGTCTGAAAGAATGATCTTCTAGCAGAGGCAGAATTCTGGAAAGAAGACCGCTTAGCGCCGAAGGACCAACGATCTGAGGGAGACAGTCGTTTGATGCGGAAGCGAAAGACCAGAAGTTAAGATATGACACCAGAGAACATCCTCTAGGTTGCAGGTTGCAGTGGCTGATATTGAAGTCACTAAATACACTTCTTGGCATAGGTCAGTCACTGCAACATTAATCAATGTGACTGTTGTGCCGTCCCACAGTATATGGACGACCTACTATCCTGCTCGGCCTACTCTGGCTAACATAAGCACCCTTAAAATGTTGTCTACTGTTTTGTCTCGGTCTTTCTAGACAAATGCGCAAGAGAAGCGACAAAACTATTGACGAGGCTAGTGTAGCTACGAAAGAGAAAGAAGAAGAAATGACCTTTCACAACTAGTTCAAAATCATGCAGTGATAGCCCGGACGGTTATAGAGCCGGCCGAAAATCAGTGAGGCTCGGGTTCGAATCCTGGCATGTACCAATGAGTTTTTCAAAACTTACGTACAGTCAACAAAGTTGTTAGTGTTACATTTCCAAAAATTAAGATTCACTTTTCTATTAAAGCCTTAAATGTATTTATAGTATTTTTTGCTAAATTATAGGGATCAAAGATACCTTTCGAAATAAACATTAATCAATAAGATTTATTTATGACTTCCCCAGAAAAATGAATTCTTAGTTACTGGCCATGTAACCCTAACAACTTTGTTGACTGTACATATTTATCACTAGCTCGACGGTGAAGGAAAACATCGTGAGGAAACCCGCAGGTCTCAGAATTAATTCTGAGACATGTGTAAAAAGACCCGGTCCGGCGATGGGCTCACCACCTATTACGTTTAGGGGTCCAATATATCTCGTGAAATGTGGGTATATCCAGTAATGGAATACCTCTGCCTACCCCCTCGGGGATAAAAGGCGTGAGATTATATTATTATTATTATATTATTATTGTATTATTATTATATTATATTATTATATTCAAAATCATCGGCTACTACGAACGAAAAACATCATGTGTGCACGTATGAGAAATAATGATCCGAGAAAATTATTCAGGCATTTGTTTTATAAACACGATCAGTAGTAAAGATAAAACAAGGTCTGGAATAAACGTGGCAATCATTGGAAAAACGGTACCAATTGTGCAATTCCAAGATCGCATAAATATCAAGCCACGACTTGAATTCCTTTCTAGCCTAGTCCTGTTCGCCAAATAAAGTGTGATGGATGGCGCAAACTAACCACACAGAGACGTAATCGAGGGATTACAATCACAATTATTTCCGCTTTTCGGCTCGCTGAAAGATTTCGCCTTTGCCCCTAATTTGCACAATAAGAAACTCTAGGTATTTTTACGTTTCGATACTTTTTTATCTAGGTGTTGTCCAGAAAAAGACTTTAGCAGTAACACAGCCTAATTAATTTGATGATGACGGTATCCTGTATATCGATCTATATAAAGGTGGCGACAAACGTGCTAAGCAAAAATGGTCTTTAGGTAGGTAACTACAGACATTCTGGGAAACTGACATATTGGGAAGCGGTCTTTATGTACCTAAAGGTTAAATTGTGGGACATAATTTACACACAGTTATTTAGTCCCAAATCAGGTAGAGCCTACAATGGGTACTAAACAACTGATAAACAAACGTCATAAATATTAAACACCCAGACATGAAGCCAACAGTCACACAAATGTTGTAGATACACACAAATGTTGGCCCCGATCGAGAATCAAATCCTTAAAATTGATATAGTTAATTTATGTGTTTTAAGCAGCAAAGGGGACTGTTTTAAGTACGTTTTAAAGGCAAAAGGTCTATGACCATATTATGACGAGTGAGTATGTCAACCAATTAAAATACAGAATGTTGCTCTAAATGCTGCTCTGTTATGACTAGTGCAATGAGTTGCACTGCAATGAGAATAAATTTTATTGGTTTTCTTAACAGCCAGTGTAACATTACTAAACTAGTAAGAACAACCTGTCTTCGGTTTATACTCGTAGTAATAACCGACCAAGTAATGAATTCAATCCGAAGTATCATCATTAATTGACGCTATTAAACGTTAATCGAAAAAACGGGATCTTTCAACTTCTAATGCTTTGATGGAAGATAAATATAAGTAATATATAAACTAAATAGTATGAAAGTTATGAAAAAATTACTGACTGTCTGTTATTTAGCCAAATGAGCCTATAAACAACGTGATACTATGTATAAACAACGAAACCTAAAATTATATTCATGCACAGAAATACTTATAGGATTTCCAACCAACATTTATGTTATTAGCAAGCCTAGTGTGTGAGTTTCTTTAACAACAGACTATATAACTTTGTTACTTACTCATTTATGTACAGGTACAGTCAACAAACTAGTTATCTGTTCAAGGTCAGTAAGTACTAATCTACTATATAAAAATAAGTCGGGTTTTCCTTCCTGACGATTTAACTCCAGAACTGAACAACCGATTTCATTGGTTTTGCATTCGTTGGAAAGGTCTAGGGCTCCGCAAGGTTTATAGCAAAGAAAATTCAGCATTGCACCCGTGCGAAGCCGGGGCGGGACGCTAGTCTACTATATAAAAATAAGTCGGGTTTTCCTTCCTGACGATTTAACTCGAGAACGGCCGGACCGATTTTGATGAAACTTTTTGTGTGGGTTCGAGTGGGTCCAGGGATGGTTTATAGCAAAGAAAATTCAGCATTGCACCCGTGCGAAGCCGGGGCGGGTCGCTAGTACTTAATATAAATGAATGTTTCTTACACTTTTTCAAAATTGCCAAACGGATTTTGACGAAACTTGCCATAGCAAAGCTTATAAATCTGAATTACACATAGGGTGCTTTTTATCACGGAAAGTGGACGGAGTTACGGGCAACAGCTAGTATAATAATAAATTAATGTTAATTCTACAAGGTATTTTTATACCATACAATTTAACAAAAAATATTCGTACCTTAACAATCACGATACGACTTCAAGAGATAACTTTGTTGTTGTGTGTCTTATTCCTTTACAATAAATCTTATTTCAGTGCAAGTGTGATCTCATGATCTGTTGAGTTTGTTGCTGGTTCTTCTCGATTTTGGATCAAGTAACTCTGCTGTTTACATTCAGTCAACCTCCATGGACGAGTTTAGAGTGCCTTGTAACTATTGACGTTACTTAGTGTAATTTTTACTTTACCTTTAGAAATAAATGAATTTTGATTTCAATAATAATTTGGTAGTATTTAATTTGGCCCTGTTTCAGTCCGTGCATAAAAATGCACATGTTTTTTTTCTGAGCTGTCTCGATTTTTAGGATCAACCCACTTTGTTCACCAATCGTGACTATTCGGGACCCACATCACAGTTGTCTAGAATATATTAGATCGAAGAAATGCCCTGTTTTTGACTACATAATTTTTAACCTACAGAAATAAATGATTTGATTTGTCATCCACTGTAATTCGAGCGTCCAAAAGCAGGCCACCAGAGTCGCCCGCGCAATCGGTATATAGATCGGCAATTAACTCTCTTAATAGTTAGTTCGTTCGGTGGGTTTTCTTGAGAAGAATTCCGCTTGGAAAAACTGCGCAGGCGGCCAGCGTGGCGGGTGGAAAGCGTAAAATGGTATTAATCACGCTAATGTGTTCAGTCAATGTTATTGATCATCTTCATTGCGGTGATGGCAGATCTTTGATAAGCAAAATTAAAACTTTCAATACAATATTAGTATTAGGTACCTACCATAGATCCACGGGCGTAGCAATAGCTTGATGATTGTAGCTATACCTACATGAGCAACCTCGCACAACGGTAAACTAGTTTGAGCATACGAAGGAAGCAAAAGCACAAATAGAATATATCAATTGGAAATTTCTACAACAAAGCACGGAAAATGTGAAATATTCGTCGGAAATTAACGTTTTCCCGTAAACTAAGAGAAGGGGTCCAGACCCTCTAAACCCGTCTTATCTTATTTGGATAAAGCAAGCGCCTCGCATAATTGTATACGCGCGATCAAACATTAGTCTCTTTTGTAATTGAATCTTAAGTTTCATTCATAATCTTCATTTCGAAGGCCATTTCTGTCTTTACCTCGCCTTTACTTACAGAGAAGAAGAACCTTTAATTTAAATTTTATGGGTACTTACAGAGATAACTAGTGATTTATTACGTTCATAATCGCCATAGATGTTTAAAAATACTACGCCCTCAAGTACATAAATCTCGTTGAAAATCGCGAAAGAACTTGACGGTTTACCAAAGCGAGGCACACTCTGGAATTTGACGCCCCTAGGCCGCGGCCTATACGGTCTATTGACAAATCCAGGGCTGGCTGTATCGCTTGTCACGTTTAGGTTTCCATAGAATAGACTGCTGAAAAGTGGGTACATCCAGATATATAATAGGTGCCAGAGCCTCCACAGATCAGGAATATGTATCCATTGTTTCTATTTTTTCCTGTTACATATACCTACCGCCTGATTTTTTTACCGTCTGCAAAAAATATGGTGCGATAGGTAAGTTTAAAAGATTCATTTGGCATTGTTACATAAAAAAATAGTTTTTTACAAATCTCGTATTATAATATTATACTAACTAGCGACCCGCCCCGGCTTCGCACGGGTGCAATTCTAACAATGAAACCTTCCTCTTTGAATCACTCTGTCTATTAAAAAAAACCGCATCAAAATCAGTTGCGTAGTTTTAAAGATTTAAGCATAAGTACATAGGGATATAGGGACAGAGAAAGCGACTTTGTTTTATACTATGTAGTGATATACATTACTCAATTGTAGTCAATATTTATTACACACTGAAATATTTGAAATAGTATTTTAAAAAAAAACGGGCTCGTAGCTTCCATTCATACGTAATCTACCTACAACCGCCAGCTGCTACCAGTGTTGGCATTAATCGATTAATTTCTTTAATCAATTAATCAATCGATTGAAATATTAATCGATTAAATTAATCACGATTAACTTTAATCGCGATTAACACAGTATAAATTAATCTATTGCAATGATTAATTTATGTAATCGTCAATCTTAATTTGATTAATGTTTGACGATTACTTAAACTGTATTAAAGACTAGCGGTTTTGCGCGGTTTTAACCGCGTGATTTCCATTCCCGTGTGAATACGGGGATAAGATATAGCCTATGTTACTCAGGAGTATTGTAACTTTAAATTGGTGAAAGAATTTTTAAAATCAATAGTCTTTTTTAAAATTCGTTACAAAAAAAAATACAAAAAACACAAAAATACCTTCAAAAGTACAAGAGTACTAAATTACAAAAGCACAGAAGCACAAAAATATTTAAAAAATACAAAAATATATACAAAAATACTACAAATATATACTAATACTAAAACGCAAGAACGCAAAAATACAAAACAATAATGCAAATACACTTTACACTTAACTATCTTTAGGATACAGAAACAGTAATGAGTAACACTGGAAGGTTTTCCTTTAGTAGTAACAAGAAAAAGGCGAGAACTAATCTAGATTAAAAATTGACGATTAGATTAAATGAATCGTTAATCATGATTAACGATTGAAAATACTAATCGTTAATCAATAATCGCGATTAACCTTTTAATCGTTAATTTTAATCGTTAATCGGATTAACTTTTTGCCAACACTGGCTGCTACATAGCAGTGTGCGTACTTCTATAGACTTTGTAAATTGCATTTAACATGACTAGGTATATTAATCTCGTGTATAACTTCGGTTCTAAATACCTTAGGTATACTTACGTAATTCTTTTTCCAGACGGTAAGAAAAATCATCTAGTATATGTGTCATAGGCCATAGCCATAAAAGCCGACCTTTGATATTAATAATAGTTATAATTAAAAGTGAGTGGAGCAATCCTTTTGTTCGTAAACTTGACCTCTGCGCGTTCACAGGTCAACGAATCTCATTAGGTAGCATTATAAATCACAACGGACCGTGTTTTTGCTGCACTATTGTTCTTGTAGTTTTTCCACGCTCAAAACTAGGATTTAATTTGAATAATGTGTTAATTGGTGACCAACCAACAAAATTGGTATTTTGGCTACAACTTTGTTCCCAAAATAATTGTTGGTACCAACTTTAACTACGTACCCATATGTATAAAAAAGTTTATTTGCCCTACCTCCGTTCAATCAATTCAGCGTGAAATGTCTATACAGACATACCTAAGTATAATAATTAAAAAGATGATAATATACCTACACATACAGTTGAATTAGTGACCACAATATGATTGTTGCCATCGCTCTACTGTAAAAACCTTTACTAATGCGGGCTAAAGTCACAGTCAAATGCTAGTTTACAGATAAAAAATCAGTTCTGATAACATTCTACTTTTATAATCTTTTGAGGCGCTTATTTATCAATGTTACCACAACATTCTAGATAATTGTGTTTGCTTTAAAAAGTTTGTTAAATCCTATTTCAATTAATTGATACACTTGCTTAGTAACAATTATTCATTTACCATTCACTATTTCGTTAATGATCCACCAACTATTACCAAGAGCACTGGAGTACCGCAGATAAGATAAAACAAAAACAAACAAAGATAAATAGTTCTTTCATCATACAAAAACATTATTTACAATAATTTAAAAGTCACATTCACATTCTGAATACACCGAATTTACTATCCCTGAACGGTGCGTTCAAGGCCGCAGCAAAACTAAGTCCTAATACTTTTCTCGTGTCTTTAGGAGCCAATATACCGTCATCCCATAACCGTGCTGTGCTGTAGTAAGGCACGCCTTCCTTTTCAAATTGCGTTTCTAATGGTCGTCTTACTTTCGCATCGTCTTCTTCAGTCCATTGCTTGCCTTTTCTCTCCGCATTTTGTTTTGTCACTAAAGACAAGACGGTAGCTGCTTGAGGACCTCCCATCACAGATATCCTAGCGTTCGGCCACATGTAGAGAAAACTGGGTGAATAAGCCCGACCGCACATGCCATAGTTACCAGCGCCAAAACTGCCCCCAACTATGACTGTGATCTTTGGCCCTTTGAAACAACTGACAGCTGTCACCATTTTAGCACCGTTCTTAGCAATACCACCCGCTTCCGCGTCTTTTCCAACCATAAAACCAGTTATGTTCTGTAGGAATAACAGGGGAATTTTTCTAGCTGCACAGAGTTGTATAAAATGTGATCCCTTCAACGCAGCCTCCGATTGCAACACTCCATTGTTACCAATGATACCGACTGCATGACCGTAAAGACTCGCAAAACCACAGACTAAGGTATCGCCGTACAGTTGTTTGAACTCGTGAAACCTACTCCCGTCCACTATCCTGGCAATAACTTCACGAATATCAAAAGGTCTTTGGATGTTAGCGCCAACGATTCCGTGCAGATCTTCAATGTCATACAAAGGCTCGTCAACTTTCGGTGAATATATCCTTGCTCTCTGTTCATTATTCCAATTTAAATTAGCAACTACGTTTCTAGCTAAATTGAGCGCGTGTTCGTCGTTTTGAGCGTAATGATCCGTGACACCAGATTGGCGACAGTGCAAATCTGCCCCACCGAGTTCTTCTGCAGTAACAGATTCACCGGTAGCCGCTTTTACCAAAGGAGGGCCAGCTAAGAAAATTGTGCCTTGATTCTTTATTATTATACTCTCATCTGACATGCTAGGAATGTAAGCGCCGCCAGCAGTGCAGGATCCCATAACGACAGATATCTGTGGCAGACCTTCAGAAGACAAGTTTGCCTGGTTGTAAAAGATTCTTCCGAAATGTTCCCTGTCAGGAAACACATCCGCTTGGTCCGGGAGATGAGCACCGCCGGAGTCAACTAAATAAATGCACGGAAGTCGGCATTCTTTAGCAATAGCTTGAGCGCGTAAATGTTTCTTCACGGTCATAGGAAAGTAAGTGCCTCCCTTAACAGTAGCGTCGTTGGCTACTATCATGCAATCTCGGCCGTGAACTTTGCCGATAGCTGTTACGATGCCGGCGCTCGGGACCTGCCCCTTGTACATGTCAATGGCGGCTAAGGTGCTCAGTTCCAAAACGTCACTGCCTTCGTCCACCAACCGGTTAATCCTGTCTCTCACGAGCAGTTTCCCTCTTGCCGTGTGCCTCTCCACTGCTTCATCCGAACCTCCCTTTATTGCGTCACCGGTTTTCTGACGAAGTTCCTCGACTAGCTCATCCATTTTAGTCTTGTTCTCTTGATAGTACGGGTCGCTCTTGGTCGGTTCAGAGCCCACGATAGCGGCATGACTATTAAAACGACATTGGGCGTTCAACCGCCGTATTCCTTTAACTAGTTTAAGCATTTTCGTATTAGTACGTGTATAAATAACACATAAAAACACGACCGGTCGGCGAGCCGCGGCCTCGCTACTGACAGCGCATACCGTTATCAGTTATACATTTGGAATCGTATTAAACAAATTCTTGAGCGAGTCGTTGATAAAAACATGCATAATAGTTGATAACGCTGCCTAATTGTCACGACTGCTACAGAATGCTGATGTCATATTGCGTTCGAAATTATAATGGGGATCTATTCCGAGCACATAACGCTTTGCATAACGTCACGAAATATAAACGACAGTAACGCATTGAGTACACGCTTCTTAACTTTAATACCCACCTTGAATGGATATTCAATCATTCTGACGTGACATGGCCTACTTAAATTGCCAATGAGGTCCATGTAGGTATCGAGTACGCAGCATAAACTCAATGAACCTTGAACAGTATTACTGGTTTTGTTTTGATGATTACTTAACTGTTTTTAAAACTTGGCACTTTCATCTTTAAACTTTTACCGTTAGTGATTAGATCTAAAGTACCTCGTGTGTTTTATATTAGAATCTACGTACGTAGTAGCAGAAAAAATATAATTACATTTTCAAGCAACCCGCTTATTCTATTGCTCAAGGCATCCTACTTTGGAACCTAATCAGAATTGGCTGCGCAGACGCAGGTGAACGACACGGCCGTTTCACTTTCCACGGCGACCCGGCCGCGAGGTGGCGACACTTTCTTTCGTACAGGTGTTCAAACTGATCGTTTGATTGCTCGTTACTTTTATTTAACGTTCAAAAGATAACTTCCTTAAACGAGACATGAATGCCATAACATGAATGAAAATCACAATCATTGTGGTTAAGCTGCGGTGATTTAATGAAAGCAAAAAAGTCTCCCATCACAGACTCACTCTTCCGGAAGTTTCTACGGTATTGATGAATGTTTGAAAAGTGGTAAGCAATATTGACATCGTGAAAAAAAAGTTGTCAATAATAATCCACAATACCGAATGTGGCACAGACTCGAAAAATTATGAATGACTGGCAACAAATGCGGACGCTGGCGTGTAATAGAAGCCTAACATGTTACAGACAGGCTGTTCAGAATTATTTAATATCAATTTTGTAATTCGCAACTTTAATGAGATATAGCATTTCACACTCCAGATAGCAAATTACCCGCGAAAAACGTTTCGACATACGAAAGGCGAAACATTTTGTGACACAGACCGTAGAGTAATAAAGAAATAAAAAATTGCAAATTGTTGTAAGTTTTGTCATTACGCCTACGTCACAAATCTAATCAAGTATTAGCAAACTCGATTCGGTGATTGTTTAGTTAATATTCAGAATACGTAACTATCAAGAGACCAATTAAATTGTTAGCAATGGATTTTCAAAAGCCAATGTAACGGTTTGTATTTGCTTGTTTCTTTGCAAATAAATTGAACATTGTCACAAATAATTCACAGGTAAAAGGGATAAATCCAGCGGATGATAAAATCATTTAAGACATAGATTACTTATAAGTAACTAAGTACCTATGGTTATAGATTGAATCTAATTTTCTTAAATTTTACCTACACACGTCGAACATAATGTCAATAAATTTTAGCTAAAAAGATTTTGGAGGAGTTTTCTATAGTTAATACTATTTAATATTATGAGTATGGGTTGTCTTTCTTTCAAGCAGCTACGAAACAACGGATCGCTATATTTTTTGCATAGAGTTATCTTAATGCACAATTATTTAAAGGTAAACATCACATGCAAAATAACTATCATAACTAAATGTTAATAAACTTTACCTCCTTGTCCTCAGGATCGAGATGAACAGACAAAGCTTGAGATGAAACATCGACAGGAAGAAGACGATTTGTACAGAAAATTCTCCAAACATCGAGAGGAAGAGAACAGGAGAATACGAGACGAAATACAGGTAGAAACGATATGTGCCAAAATAAATTAAGTAGGTTCATAAGTAAAAACCTAAGAGACGATGAACAGGTATTCCTGTATAAGTACAAGATGTTGAAATCGCGCTCAGAATCATTATGTGAAGACGGTATACTGTTCTATTTTTACTATGACCAACGAATTACTTTGATTACACAGAGGTTGCACACCAAAAAAAGTAAAACTGCAGTTAAACAACTCAAAACAAATGTATTTCAGTAACGCTACAATTACCAAGAATGTCTCAATTAAAAATGTAATTTGAACTCACTAATTATTTTAACAAGATTAAACTTTTTAATGTGCATTATTTTCAAATAGACAGTAGCGGCCTTGTTCTACTCAAAAAATTATGTTGTAAAGAATAAATAGAGCGATTGGGAAACCTTAGCCAAAAAGGCAAAAACTATTTCACACATAATCAAACAGATAGTCTTAGGTCAGAGTTGAACTAAACACAAGAGAAAGACATCGTCTATACCATAATTAGCAATATCCCAATCCTAGCCAAAAGAGGCGAGTCATATTTAAAAGAAAAGATTTTTCAGGACGAATGGGAGCGCGAACTAGAGAGGCTCACAAACAGATTCCAGCAAGAGATGCAGGTGAAGAAACGGCGGCCGGACTCGGAGATAGGGGCCCTAACTTTGAGGCACCAGCAGGAGAGAGCTGACCTGGAGAAGAACATGACCCTCCGCCGCGACAAGAAGAAGGAAAGCTTAACAAGGAAGATGTTGGAGCACGAAAGGTAGAAACAAATACAGTTCTACAATATAATGCAACGCATGTTATTGCTTGTAGGCTAAAAAGTAATTATTGTTCATGAAAACTAAATACCTAATCAATCTTTTGCATGAGCAGTAAAATCAAATGAGCCCAAACTCAACGGATTGAGGAGTTGCGATATACACCTACTGGTTTCATCATCAGATCAGCTCAGTCGTACCATAATATTACATTGTCACAAAAGTTACATAAATATGCCAAATTTCAGCTCAATCGGTTGAAAATATCTGCTTTAAAATTGAATTGCAAGATTCCACCCAAACAAACACACATAGCAATTTAAATAAAAGCTTGAAACATGTCAGAAACTTGTATCGTATGCCAGAGAAAACAACAATGTTTATGTAATTAATTAAACATCTGTAGGTTACCAGAATTTGCAAATGTAGGTAGGTACTCGTATCTAGCCTCAAATTAGATTTTGAACTATGTAGGTAAGTATTAGATAATATTCCAACGTGTTGATCAATTGCGTCAGTAATCAAATCACTTTGGACGAGTTTAAAAGGTGTTACGAACCACGATGAGATATTTAAATCAATTCAGATTCTTAAAATTTGTCGGGTTTTACCAAGCTGTTACTTTGATATTATTCGATCAATATGCTTCGATGACACAAATCAGAAGCTCACAATAACCATAAAATCAATATGGATGTAGGCACCATACTCATTTTGATTATGTTAATGTAATTTAGTGGAATGCGAGATTAGTAACATCCTCAGAAATTAGGCACAATAAGGCACGTAATAATAAATCCTTGAAAATATTTAGTACATTACAAAAGTTGAAATTGAAATAAAAAAGAATGCAGTGTTAATAAAAAAACTACGAATAAAAGGATATCTTTGTTCGCGAGTTGGCTATTTTTAATACTTTTATTATTTTAGTTTTCCAATAACCTTATAAAATCATTGAACAATTCTCGTTTTCACCTTCAGGGCAGCGACGGCAGCGCTAGTGGAGAAACAGAGTCACGAAATGATGGAACTGATCCAGGAGAGACGGTCGGAATATATGGCAGCGTCTTCTTTGTACGTCGACGGTGAGGAGGCGCCACCGTACCCTGCGCGTGCGCCGCCTCCCCAACCGCCGCTCATCTCCAAGTTCCACATATACACCGACCCCATAGAGTTTGCTGAAGTCGACAAAATTGCTATTTCGGTGAGTACAAATCAAAAAGCTTCTGCAAATCAATCGATAAGTGTTACCTAACCTAACTGCAGAGTCAGAGTGGCCATTTTTATACCTATCTTATCATCGAAAATCTCATTGAACCTGAAACATTTAAGGCTGATTCATGTTACAACGGGACGGGCCCCGTCCGGGGCCAAACATCCTACAATACGCCTCGACATTTTATACGCTTCATACAAAAATATTTGACCGGGCGGGCGTGCCCGGTCAAATATTTTTGTATGAAGCGTGACGGGGCACGTTGTAACATGAATCAGCCTTACTCGTATTAAGGAGTAATTAAGGAGTAAGGAGTAATTAAGGAGTATACACTAAAAAATACTTAAGCTGGATAGCGAACATTGAGCGACTAACCCTTTCACAAACGTAAGATGTAAAAGACTTTTACTAACTTTTTTATATTGTTCAATTGTTTACTATTTTAACAAATTTTACGTTAACAGGTGGCACAAGAAGACCAAAAGACCTTCACGGATTTGGTCAGACAACTGGTCGGCAGGTGTGCGACGGACGTGGAGAAGGCGCGGACCATATTTCGTTGGATCACGGTGAAGAACCTTAACAACATACAGTTCGACGACAACTTGAGGGGGGATTCCCCGCTCGGCTTGCTGAGAGGCATCAAGCACGGCACAGAAAGTTACCATGTTCTCTTCAAGAGATTGTGCAGGCAAGTTTGATTTACCTAATTAAGTAGGTACGCGCACTTTTTGACATAGGGTTGTGTCCTACCTAGTCAAATCAGTTACTTTTTACGATCTGTCAAAACGAAATTTTACTATGGAAAATGTACTGAAATAGCAAACCGTGACGTCATAGTTTGTAGTACACAATTGCAGCTCTTTTTTTGATTGTTTTATAATTTTTAAATTTGCTATAATTGTAAATTGAAAATCGAAATACATATTTTGAGGTGTTTTGGGATAATCTTTTTAATGTACGACTACTCGCAATTTATTTCGATGCTGTCAACTACCCAATTCTATATATAGTAGGTATGTGTCATAAAGGATCACATATGAAATGAGAGCTTTTGTTTGATAGCGCGGTTTAGAACTTTGCCGTCTATTGGCTCTTTAGTTAGTTCTATGTAGTGTCGCTAGGTGTCGCTAAATGCTCAACAAATTGATCTTCGATTTGTCTTTCTTAGGTCAACCCTGCAATAAGATAATGATCGGTTTCCTCAACAGCTACGCCGGTCTCCACTGCGTGGTGATCAAAGGGTACAGCAAGTCCGCGGGATACCAGCCAGGAGTGCGTTTCGAAGACAACCGCTTCAGGAATTCGTGGAACGCGGTGTACGTCGCCGGCGCTTGGCGATTCGTGCAGTGCAATTGGGGGGCCAGGCATTTGGTCAACGCTAAGGACGCGCCCAAGCCCGGCAATAGGGGGAAGAGTGATAGCTTAAGGTGGATATCATGTTTTTATATTTGCTTCTCTACTACATATCGGGCTACGGGAAAAAATCTAGAGTATATGTATGTATGTCAAAGAGATTATGTGGCATTATGATGAGCTGTGGCCCTTTCGGCATAAAAGTTTTTATTTCTTACTGTATTTTCCGTTTTTTTTTGTCTGTCAGTCAGTGCCGAAAAAAACTTTCTTTCTTTCTTATTAGTTTTGGAATCAGTTGATACCTTCGACGATCAATAAAAGTAATTGAAGGTCTAGACTACTTCACTACATAGTATAAAACAAAGTCGATTTCTCTGTCCCTATATCCCTATGTACTTATGCTTAAATCTTTAAAACTACGCGACGGATTTTGATGCGTTTTTTTTTAATAGATAGAGTGATTCAAGAGGAAGGTTTTAGTATTAGCATTGCACCCGTGCAAAGCCGGGGCGGGTCTCTAGTAAAACATATAATGCACAACATCAAAAATAAAATGCGTTGGGTAAAATACCTCCCTTCTTAAGAGAACAACACTGCAGGTACGAGTACGACGACCACTACTTCCTGACTGACCCTCGGGAGTTCATCTACGAGTTCTTCCCGCTGCAGGCGGACTGGCAGCTGCTGAAGACTCCCATCACACTTCACGACTTCGAGGAGTTGCCTTTCGTGCGCTCGCTCTTCTTCAGATACGGTCTCTACTTCAGCGACCCAAACACCAAAGCCGTCATGTATACTGACTCCACTGGTGAGTAAAGTTTGTTAGTGGCATAATGAGATTGTTGGTGGCATAATAAGTTTGTTGGTGGCATAATAAGTTTGTTGGTGGCATAATAAGTTTGTTGGTGGCATAATGTTTGTTGGTGGCATAATAAGTTTGTTGGTGGCACAGTAAGTGTGTGGCATAATAACATTGAATCGAATTTGATGATCTGAATCTTCAAAGAACTTGTGATTGTTTACATTTTATTTTGTGAGCTAAGACTGCAGAACTGCCTGCATTAACAAGATGCTAACGAAACTTCCTTACTCTATTTTTCCAGGCGCTTATAATGGTATCAAGTTTTAAAAACTAGGAATCAGTGACTATACTTCTTTGAGATGTTTCATCAATTTTACTTGGTCGCACTTTAATGTAGGTATGTAAATACCTAGCAACAGTCGATCAACATCGCTTGAGTTATATCACATATATTTACCATTATATTTTAATAGCATAATGATTTTACAGATACATATTATCTTGTACAGTTACGATTAAGACTGTAAATAATCAAATCTCTTTCTGCGCAGGTGCGGCGACTATGCGCATAGCCATGCCAGCACACATGCAGAGCTCTCTCATATTCCACTACAACCTCAAGTTCTACGACACGGAGGGCGACGGCTTCGACGGCGTCAGTCTCAAGAGATTCGTTATGCAAGTGAGTACATTAGCATCATCAAACCAAAATCCAAAGAGCGGCCATTCTTGTCAGTATTGCTGTAAATCAGACTTCTGTCCTGCTGTAGCTACCAGTATTTTCGGTGCCTTCACGCTGTATACACTGGGTAGGCAGGCATAATAGACTACCACATGCTATGATCCTGCCATACCTCTCGCGCTTCATCTAAATCTCAGTGGTACACTTGTTGAAATACTAACAACATTCTTTACTAACTCGCCAGCAACTAAAAACCAAACTTCTATTTCAGTCTGTCGTGGGCAACGTGGTTTCTTTCCGAGTGCACGCGCCTTGCAGCGGAGCATTCCTTTTAGACATTTTCGCTAACGCAGTGACGCCAAGAGAATACCTAACTGGGGAACCGATGAAGTTCAAAAGCGTGTGCAAATTCAAGATATGCTGTGCCGAGCTCCAGACTGTAATGGTGCCGCTTCCGGACTGCGCCAGCGGCGAATGGGGACCAACCAAAGCTACAAGGCTATTTGGCCTTGTACCTATCACTCACCAGGTAATATTGCATTATCAGCCAGGTCCATGAAATCAAAATCTAGACCGATCCGTTTCATTTTAGTGGTACAAAAATCATTTGTAATTAATAATCCTATTGAATTTATGTAGGGTCTCTTACAGCCAGGTTGGATTTAAAATGTTTTTAATACAGCCTGTATTATGGGTAAGAAATGTCAACACTAAGACTAGACACGAAACCAACAAATATGTTCATACACATAAATGTTGCCCTGGAGCGGGGATCTCGTGACCTCCGACTTAGAAAGCGGTGTCACTACCATCTGAGTACCTAAACAGGCCCGTCAATTTGAAAAGTATTTAAATTGAGCGAATAACCTATCTAAATATTTCGCTAGGTGCTTGTGAAGACCTCTAATTTGCTTCCTGATGTCTAAATTCTTTGCTCATTATTATTATTATAGCTGTAGGTCTCCCTAAATTAAGTAAATAAATAATAAATAAATAAATATAAAATAACAGTCCATACTACGTGGTCAATCGTCTATAAACATTAAACAGCCATCTCTCACACTCCTATTTTTTTCTCGCACAGGAGGCTTTAGTATTCGCGGGTCGCGAGTTGGAAATTCAGTTCCGCATGTCGCGACCCCTAGCCGACTTCATGGCCACACTGCACAAGAACGGCGTCGATGAGAAGCGGCTCTCCAAATACGTCCAGCAAAACGTATCTGACGACATCGTCTCCTTCTACATCACTTTCCCTGAAGAAGGTACGTGTTAAACTGAGTTTAAAATAAAAAATTTCGTTTCACACGCGTAGTTCCCGTTCCCGTGGGAATGCGGGGATAAAATATAGCCTATGTTACTCAGGGATATTCTAGCTTTACATTGGTGAAAGAATTTTTAAAATCGGTCCAGTAGTTTTTGGGTTTATTCGTTACAAAAATACAAATCTTTCCTCTTTATTATATTACTAGCGGTTCTGTGCGGTTTCACAAGCGTAGTTCCCGTTCCCGTGGGAATACGGGAATAGAATATAGCCTATGTTACTCAGGGATATTCTAAATTTCCATTGGTGAAATTTTGAAAATTGGTATAGTAGTTTTTGAGTTTATATCGTAACAAACACACAAATCTTTCCTCTTTATAATGTTAGCAAAGACGTTTAAAGAAGTTTGGAAAGAGAATGATTTTCTTCCAACCTCTTTGAATGTTAGTGTAGATGTAGACCAGTATCAACTAGATTAAAAACTATGTTGACATAATTACAGGTCAGTACGGGTTGGACATCTACACACGGGAGCGAGGCGGGCCCACCGCCATCCACCAGAACGGATCCACCGAGAAAGAGAAGCATCTCCTCACGCACTGCTGCAAATACCTCATCAACAGCAGCAAGAGGAACTGAGACAACCTTATGAATTTTTCTGTGTGAGTGAGTGAGACGGCAGTTGTTACAGGCGAAATAATTTGCTCTTAGTTTTGTTATTTCTAATGATAGATTTGAGTATTAAACCAAATTAATTTATTTGTAAGCGACATTTCGGTCGAACTTATTTGTTCTAATTTTGGTGCGTATGGCGTTTCCTTCCGGTTGATTTAATACTCAAAAGTTATCTGATGACTACTATAGTAGCATACGGCAGTATGTATATCCGTCACTATTTTCAAATATGTAGTATGACCTAATACAGTTTACAGTCAGTACCATGTCTAGGTAGGTAGGTACCTATGTTGCGCTATATCGCTATAGTACCGCCGTTATCATCTGAGTCATCAGTCTGTCTCGCTCGCACTCAATACGCTTACGGCGTGCGTCACAGGAGGAAGGGGCGCAGCATTACTGACCCAAGATGGTAACCGCCATACTAGTGGTCAAGCTATAGTTCGGCGCTATAAATTTTTAATGGTAGCACACATTCAGTAAGTCTTCAAAAAATGTTTATTCGAGCCCAATTATATGCCGTCTTCCGTCGAAAGGTGAATAACATCCCAACTCAGTAATTGTTACTGCTAATCAGGATTAATGAAGTTGGGAAGTCACCATTGAGTTACGAGTGTGGTTGTGGAGAATTGTGGTTGTATTTTTACGAATTAATGATTTTTAAATAGTTTTATTTACTTTTATAAAAATATACCCAAATGTAGATAATATATTAAAGTCTAATATAATGTAGTTAGGTTTAATGAAATCCGTAAATTGAAATAAAAGATTTATTATGAAATTATGATATTTTTATACAATTCTATGTCAATTTGTAATAAAATTATTGGACATTTAAATGTAAAAAATAATAATAGAAGGGTTGTGCTGAAGCAATCTGATTGCTTTAATATTATTTTTATAAATTTTATACAATAAACTCTAGATATACGTAAAAACGATAATCGGTCTAGATAATGTATATTTGCCAGTCAATATAACAGTTACATTCACAGAAACCATTCCATGACTAATATTTCTTTATAATACATCCAGTGTTCGTATAAAATAGCAGTCATCTAAGACAACTTTACGCTTACTCACAATTGATCATGATAAATTGCTCTATTTTGTTACATTCCACTCCCACGCACACGATAAAATATAGCAATTTGTTAACTATATTAACTTTAGAGTACGACTAAGAGAAACGTATTTTTTTAATTTATACTGTATTTTTATTAAATAAACACGGCAATATGTAAATTTTATAAAATATATGGCATGTTACTTTTCTAAATGCATTTGTTTTAATTATTCCTAATCAGATCTAGTTAAGTCTTAAGAATTAAGCACCAGATAAGTGGGACGGCATAGTTCTCCTTAATTTACACCTTATAGATAGAAATCTCACAAAAAATCACAACAAAATCTAAGAAAAATTGAGCATTAACAAAAGGAATGCTTATTTTATTAAATGTTAATAATATTTTGTATAATCATTATTAAAAACTTAGGTGGGTATTGAATAATGGCTCAAAAAAAGTGTCTAAGAAAGTACTTTAATAGCGGTCACAAAAAATGCGTGTCTGTCCGTCCGCGTGCGTTGTAAGTTCAGTAGAAACTATTTGTCTTGGCCGCTCCGAACATAGTCTCCGCCTGCGCCAACCAAAATGGTCGCAAAAAAATTATTGCACAGCCATTTGCGCAACTTCAGAGCGGCCAAGATAAAACGGACATACTTTACATACAGGGACTGCAACAGGACACCGTCTACTCAGTACGCCGAACAGAGTAACACAATTTTTCACTTTCATAAAAATGTGCACACGCCCTTATCCCCGAGGAGTTCGGCGGAAGTATTCCATTCCTGGATATACCTTCTTTAAAATGAAATTAAATAATCTCACGCCTTTTATCCCCGAGGGGGTAGGCAGATGTATTCCATTACTGGATATACCCACATTTCACGAGATATATTGGACCCTAAACGTGATAGGTGGTGAGCCCATCGCCGGAGCGGTTCTATTTACACATGTCTCAGAATTAATTCTGAGACCTGCGGGTTTCCTCACGATATTTTCCTTCACCGTCGAGCTAGTAATAAATACACCTACCTACTTAAATATATACCTACGTTTAACCAGTATTTTTTTCAGACCCCGACACGTGAGCTATAATATGTCACATTTTTTATGCAAGTGAAACTTTAAGTAAAAGGATGAGTGGATTTCAAGGCGTGACCAATAAAATTGCTAAGGTAAAAATGCGATTACATGGCTTACTTTACCGGAAGTAATATCATAATAGTAGTAGGATAAGAATAATGAAAATAAGAATACACACGTCCCTACCGCGAGCGACAGATGTAGATTGGCATTTCGCCGCCATATAAAAGCTCCTTACGTTACTGACATTTATCATTTTATACCCGACTGCGGCGAAGGCAAATACATACATAAGAGCTATTGTAAACCCCGTCTTGGGACTGAATGAGTTACTTTCAACCCTATGGTAATAATGTACTATTAACACGCCATGTATATGTTTGTATGTACACCGTAGTAAAATACTCAGCCGGTTTTGATGAATGAGGTGTCAATCGATTAGATACTATGGTCTGCGTGACATAGACTACATTGTCCGTAGTCGGGTTTTAGTTTCACCTATTTACCACTTGTTGGTATTAACTCTGTTCGTCGAAAGGGAGACGAACCGCGCATTCGATGTGCTCTACTACAATGGAAAATAAGAAAATAATCGTCACACGCATAGGAAAAATTAGATACGTACCCAAAACTGGGCGGTATAAGAATAAAGATCGTAAGGGGGCGTCCATTATTTACGTGAGGCCTTTAGAGAGTATCCTTCTGAATCTCACCAAATCTCACGTGGGTGAGAGGGGGTCTATTTTTATCTCTGCATTTGAATAACTAATTTAAATTTAAACGATTACTTAAGCATTTATTTTTTGAATTAGTCCAACGCAATCCAGCACAGATTAACGTATTTACACTAAATATACGAATTTTGAAAAATCTTACGTGAGATTAGGGGCGGGAAGGGCTCAAGGCAAATCTCACGACAACTCACCAAGGAAGGTCTAAATATCGCCAAAATCACCTTACGTAATTAATGGACAGTTAAGTCAAACTGGATTCTTCATCCAGTATTTGCTATACTAATGCTTTCGTTGCGTTCAACGTAGCTCTCTGCTCCACGCCTCTGATGAGCGTTCCGAGTAGCCCCTCCATTTCGTTGGCTGTTTCCCGCAGTTGCGTGTTGTCGAAGCAAGAGTCTGAAATAAAAAAATAAAAAAGTAGCTAAGGTAGTTCCTAGAAATATAAATTTTTCACGGAAAATAAACATGCATTGAGTAACTGTATTTTTTTATTTTGCACTCACGGAACAATATTTACTTCCAAGAGATAAATTAAAGATTAAAATATCAATATTGTTTGCTTTATTGCAACTTTTCCGCGGTCTGCTTTTAATGTCATGTACATTGGCTTATTGAACAAACCCAACTAATTTACAAATCTACTTGTATTTGAATCTAATTGTATGTAAAGAGAACGATTTCAGTTGGCTTTGATTGTTCTGCGGCTGGATAAAGGGAAACATAAACTCTTACCATCCATTGTGAAGTTATTGGTCAATATCTGCTGTAGCCTGTCAAGCACTGTGTCAAGGTCTGCATTCAGCTCCTTCATTTTATCATTGCTCGTCTCCACAGACCGGATGTCTTCTGCGAAGCGCTGCTCAGTCATGGAAATCGACTGGGATGTGCTGTCCGCTTTAGATTTAACGTTTGATTGACGACCACGTTTGTCTGGGGCTAGTGATTCTGTGTCTGTAATATTATGAATATTAAAGTATACAGCTTGTTTTAGGAAACATCCTAAAATAATTTTAAAAACCAAAACCCGACTGCCTAAAAAGCTGGAAACAAGACCTATTAGAGAAGTAGGAAGTCAAGACCATGTGCTGCACAATCTTACAACAATCTCATGCAGTCGGCGGCAATAAGTCTTTGTTGTTGAATTAAGAAGAAGCCTAAACACGATTTTTAAATACCTATCCAATGATACCCCACTTAACATATTTCTTCGATTTTCTTATTTTTCTTTTTCACAATTTGGCGCCAAAAATCCGCCATTTAGTTTTATTATAAATTTGATATACCTCACTCTCACTGTAAATACGAATCTAATGACACCTCTCAAGCTAAAATCCATTGAGCCGTTCAGACTGCAGAGCGTGCCAAACAATTATACATACATACTCTCGAAAAACATAACCCTCCTTCTGGCGCACTCGGGTAAAAATAGGAATCTCTCGTTCCAAAGATATTTTAAGTGTACTAGTACTAGTACACTTAAAATACTACCGTTTTTACTACGTAGTACTTCCGTTTTTGCGGAGAAATAGGTAGGCCGAATAATTTTTTTCCCGCGACCTCGTCCGTAAACTGGGATAAAAAATAGCTTATGTGACTTCCTAGCTCTCCTACTTTCTCTGTATAAAAATATATGTCGATCTGTTGCTCAGTTGTGTGATAAAAGGACAAACACACAATCACTTTCGCATTTATAGTATTTAGTAGGATTTTAAAAAGTCATACTACCAATTTGTCCTGGTCACGGCACCACATTGTAAATGGTGTTCAATATGATACATTTTTGGCATAATGCATAATAAAATCCGTTCCTTTTTTGTGGTCAATATTACATAATCATTTAAAGTATTCATTTAAACACAAAGTCGTCACTTTAAACCAACAAGACAGTAATGTTTAAAAAATAAAAAACTCACCATTATGCCAATGGCTTATATCATTCATAGATACTGTAGATATACTGTCAGACGTAGCATGCACCACTACGGGCCTCAGAGCATCTCCTGAGACAGTCATCAAGTTCTGACTCTCCACTTGTTTTGATGTCACTGAGAAATTGCCAGAGTCTAAACTGAGTACCCTTGGCTGGTTTTTCATGTTGTCTGTGACTTTTGACTGCTTTTCTTCTACCGGTATTGGACTGAAGAGGTCAAAAGCTTGGGGTCGGTCTCCTTTGTCAGGTTTAACATCTACTGGCATTGTTTGTGGGATTGCAGCTAAATTTTCCTTTAAAAAAAGAAAACATGTTTTCATACTGGTTTAGCTATGAGCAAGATGCTTTAAAATTAGAATTGAGTAATGTAACTGGCCACAATAAAATTACTCTGCCTTTTTGTTGTTGCTGTTGTTAGGATATTATGGCCCATACTTCCTCATGTGTGATGATGGAATTGAAATTATATTTTGCGAATAATATTCTAAGTACATATTAGAAAATCTACTTGATTACACTCTGTAATTTGAGACTTGCCAATAATAGAAAGTAATATATTGCCATAGTAATTTACCTTTACTATATTGAGCCTTTGAATATGTGTCGATATTTGGTTATAGTGTGCATCCAGCTTTGATTTCAAACCATCATCATCTATCGCCATATTTTTTACCTCAGTCACTAACTCTTTTATTTCCCTGAAATAGTTAAATCAATTATATTATGATATTTCGTTTTTCATTTTACAGTTACAACAAATTTGTAAATAATAAAACAATAAAAAAGTAAAGCTATTTGTAAAATTGTAAATTTTGTCAGGTGATAAAAAGTAACTCATTTGACTTTTTACTCTACTAACTACCCTATTCTGTCAACAGTATCAACCAAAGACTTAGTCGACAACGTTAACCAACCAAACAGAAAAGAGTTCACGTTGTTATTTCTAACCCTGAATTCGGCGGAATCATCAAGCTCGTGATGGAAGCCAACATCTTAAAAATTTAATTTAAGAGTAAAGCCTTACTTAGTTTGCATTTCCAGCTGTGTTATGACGTCATCCAACACAGAAGCAGGATTTTTTGTGCTATGACCAGACGCTTTCCCCACAGTAGAAGTAAAGATAGCGGGCTTCCCATCCTTCTTCCTCCAGTCTGCTACCTGATTTTCCTTGTCCGCTGACTTCTTAGAGGACTTCTTAGCAGTTTTTTTCTTTTTAGTTTTAGTGCAGAAAAAGAAACGCCTCAAACTGTTTACAAAACTTAAACACTGGGATGGATGTGTCTGAAAATGAATAAGCCAAGTAAGATATACGGAGTCAGGAAAGTACTGACAATTAAAGGTATTTCCTTCATTTACACATTTCATAACTTGTGGGCTCAGTTGGTAGCGACTGGGTACTGAGTCCATAGGTTTGATGCTCGCCCGGTGCCAAAAATTTGTGTGGACTTGTTGAATTGAATTAAATTGAATGACTTGTCTGTCGATTTCGTGCTAAGGTCTTCATATGTATTTAATTGAAACTATTTATATATATACATACATACATACCTCTGCCTACCCCCTCGCTGATAAAAGGCCTGAGATTATTTTTATTTATTTGTAAGGTCACTCACTATCTGTCGTCAAGTCAAAAAATAGAATTATAACCAAATGACAAGAGTAAAAAAGATATTTTACCTCTCCATCAATAATTTCGTGAACCACATGGGTCTTTTTGTGCCCGCTAACAGACATCAGATCCTTGTCATACAAGTAACATTTCTCACAGAAATATACTCCATTACACTTTGAGCATTTGAATTTTAAGACCTGAAATATAACATTACTTTTGTTTCATTAAAACATTTCCTACAGAGGTGGACGTCGCATTTTATGACTACAATTATTTTTTAAGATTGTTACCTAAGAACTTTCGACTGGTTGAACCGATTTTGAAGATTCTTTTGGTATTTAAGCTGGTGCTTACCACATGGTCCCATTTGTGGTACAATTTGGTCCACTTATGACAATGGCATCCATGAGAAAACCATATAAGTTGATGTCGGATTTTTACTCTTTAGAGTTCTACATTATTTATTCGAAGTCGGTTGAAAATACCTCAGCATCAGGTGTTTGAAATACCAATTATAAAATTCATTTTTTTATTAATGATGGGCTTACTCTTGACCCTAGACTTGCCCGAGAGCAAAGACGGGGCCTACGATGGGACGAGCTTGCCCAGAAGATGCCTGTTCACTCGATCTTTAAAGGCTTGTGGGTTGTATGAACTCGGAAATACAGACGCCGGCAGGTAGTTCCACTCCTTAGCGGTGCGTAAAAATCTAATTACTCTTACAAGTATTTCAAATACAGCCCAACCATAGGTACAATGGCATATGGAATGAGCTGTCACATAGTAGTAAATACCTGTATGAGCGGCTGCGAGCAGGCAGCGCAGGTTGAGCTTGCGTTGGCGCTGTTCCTGCTGGCCAGCAGCCGCTGAGCGCCGGCCAGCCAGCGAGCGCTGGCGCAGTACTGCGCGCCCCACTGCGACACGCAGCGCGCACTTACACCCAGCATGCCGGCACTCTGCAATTACGACATTTTTTTATACATTTCTCTGTATGGACAGGGCAAGAATATGCTGTAAAGCAAGGGTGGCAAACATAGACACAAATGCAGACCAAGAGAAGAATGTGGAGCAGGAATTGCAGGTCAAATTAGTCAATGGAAACAAATACATGCTACAAACAAGTTTTTAGGGAAAATTGTTATAAAGGTAATTTAAGTTTTTTGATTGATACAGGTGCTGATATAGTAAAATAGACTTTTTTCTATTGCCTATATCAACTTCTTTTTTAAACATTATCGCAAAACACTCTTAAAAATGTATTTCGATTTTTATTTGTAAAGTCGGTTTACGAACGTTATTTTAGATGATAACGTCATAAGAAACATAGATGAAAAATTGCATTCTGGAGTGGAAGAGAGGTAGATGCGTCAGAAGCCGAACGCTTAGGCCGATCATGCCTCTCTATCGCTTCTTCCGCGCTCTCGCTTGCACGCTCAGATCAGGCGATACGTGACAAATTTTCGTGCGTGCAGCCAGCGTTCATCGATTTATAAGACACGAAAAGTATACGAAAATTATGACCTCATAGGTACTCAGTACATTTTCCATAATAAATTATCATTTCGACAGATCATAAAGTATGTTATGGTATCTCCTCTTGCAGCCAGTCGCAATAATATGTCTATGTTTCCTTCCTCCTTAAGCCTCAGGCTATTAGGGCCTAACACTACCGCAAACAAAAATTTATTTCCATGATACATACCTTGTCAAAGCAAGCATCAACATCCGCTTGCAACTGCACCTGGTCAATCTGGCAGCCGAGTAGTTGTGGCAGAGCCGCGACGTGAGTCAGCAACGCAGCCAATCGTCGCGGAGACACGCAGCCATTATGGTCAGCACAGCAGTTAGCCAGAGCTGACCATTTGTCAGCTGCTGATTCCTCACTCAGCACTATTAGGAGTGTTTTAGCCGCTAAAACTCTCACTGGTGCCGTTCTGTCCCTTTAAAAATAGAAAAGAACATTGTGATACAAACTTATGGACATGTAGCTGATTTTATAAGACACCTTAAAAACTACACAATATGGTTTATAAGACACAAAATGTGTCTTGTTTATTTCAGTTACCATTTAAAATCCAAAAAGTACATTCTATTTATTTATTTTAATATCTTTGAAAAACTTACAGCTACATTAATTAAAATGTAATAGAAAAGATATGTTTATCTAAAAGCCATTTACTAAGTTTTCGCATGAAGATCTTCCTAGCGCTAACTTACGTAATTTTTGGAAAATAAATAAAAAAATTGTGCAAATGCTACTAGTTTTGGATGTGTGTTGATCAGCCAGTTCCCTTCTTTTATAGATGTTATAATATAATTGAAAGACTACTAATTTAAAATATTGTAATAGGCAATTCATTGTCAACTCACTTATCATACACATTGAGCAACAAATTGATCATCAGATCTACTGCTAAGTCTACGTCCCCTGTGAAAAGTCCCTCCTTCTCAGCTGCAAAGTAAATGTCTGCAAGGACGGCTTCCAACTCAGCCGTGTCTAACGACAAGCTGCTCTCTGAGAGGCTGAGCTGGTGACGTGCAAACACTCCAGACGCGATTCGGAGGGGAGGCACTGTAAATTAATTTAGCGCACAATATATACACAGTTATTAAGTCCCAAATTAGGCTGTACTATCTCTCCTGGACTACTGATGAACACACTTGGATGCATTAAAACAAAAATAAAGGAGACCAGCAGATGTTCATACACACAAATGTTGGGCCCAGGTGGGAATCAGATCCAGCTCTGTATTGGAAGGCTGCGTAATTTAATATAAACATCTCACTCTACAATTACATATTAAACTAGCAGCACCCCACGGTTTTAACCACGTAGTTCCCATTTCCGTTCCCGCGTAGTTCCTGTTCCCGCAAAGTTAAAGTTCCCGTTCCACTGGGAATATCGGAATAAAAAGTATCCTATGTCCGTCACCTGGATCTAAGCTACCTCCCCACCAACTTTCAGCCAAATCGGTTCAGCCGTTGTTGAGTTATGCACTTAACAACACATTATGCGATTCATTTTTATATTATGGATTACTATTACAGCATAAGTTACGCGAGGGGAGATCAGCGAAGTAAATACCAGATACGTTTCGACCCATGACAACAGCTATACTTCCTCTACTTATGCTAAGATAATACATACATATGATCAGTGTGTCATCTTTCTCAGAGAAACTCACCTCTTAGTTGTCTTTGTAGAGCAAATACCTTGAACGCAATGCGGTAAGCACTGTACTTGACCCCATTGTACTCTTCGAGCGACTCCATAATTTTCTGAAACTCCGGGTGATCATATTGCTGCCTGCCAGTTGTTTCGCTGAAAACATAAAGTTCTAGCAAGTAGGTACTGGTTAATGCTACGCTCACTTTTAGAAAGTTGCAACTACTTACTCGATATAGCAAGGGTATCCGGCTTCATTTTCAACTTTTTTCCAATTCTGCGTAGTCATTGTGCATGAATTTAAATCATTTTTATTAAAATAATAAGTAGCAAGTTGTGAGCTGAAAGTAAATTGTAATTCCTTTGTAAATTCTCTAAAATAACCGCCGTAAAATATTCAAAAATGATATTCACAGATTATTTATATTGTCAAATAATGTCGTTTTTTTGCGCCCACTTTTGTCGAAGAGGCTAGGATCAAAGATCATACTCCCTCGACTTAGTCTTTCTAGGCCGTTAAACCAAGTCTCCACACCACACTTTTACATTATAATCTTCGTTACATGGCTCTCTTTGGCTCGGCTTCAGAGTCCATGCACAAAAATGTCTAAAAAGCTAATTTTTCCTTTTTTTATGGACTGTACAATGATAACTTTTACTGACGACTTCATTGTGACTTCTTGAAGCAATCTAAAAATGTCCATCCCACGCATTATATCGAATTTGACATCACTTTTACGGCCACTTGCCACATAGTATAATCTAAAATACTATGAGTCAAAACCCAAAATATACAGCAAAATGAATCCTAGGTTTACTCTGTTTTGTACCCGATGTGTAATTATATCTAATACTCTCAAAATTTTTGTTGCGAGCTGCTATTAAATATGCGATGAAATTATTGTAAATCTTTTATTCATTCCTTAAGTTCGCCATACACGGGAACGATCGGTCTTTACGATCCGTCGCAACAGATAGATCGTAACGACGGATCGTCAGTGTATGTGAAGATCGTTAACGATTTACTTCATCGCAAGCGATATCGCAGATCGCAACACAGGATCGCAACAAATCGACTGTGTGTGGGCACTCGACGATCAACGATTCGATTTTTTCGTGTTGCCAGACTGTGGGCAATTTTACCACCTTTTATTTAATTTGCAATGTATGTATATAACTATGTAAGTTCAGGTGGAAACTTCCAACTCAATTTTGAAGAAGATATTTTAAACTGATGTATGTAAGTCCGGCCGGTTACAATGCAATATTATGGTACCACCAAGCTAGGAGGTGGATATCACAACTTCTTAATGACTAGACAAAGATAACCAATTGAGCTGTTTTTTTTTGGTTTGGATGTCAATGCGTGGTTAGCCATGTGATGTCATTTTAAATCCAACACGGTGAAACATCCAAGGTGACGAGTTATTTTTAATACACTCTTACAAGATGGGTAATAAATGAAAGGGCCGAACTATACTATACGTGACATGGAACTTCTGCTTCTTAATTTTTTTGTAAATAGAGGTATATAAGAGGGATTATTAACCAAAATATCAAAGCGCGGAACGCAATAATTTCTGAGATATAATTTTTTGAAATTACAATTAACTAACCTCAAAACTGTACAACTTAAACGCGTTAAAAAGAAACTACAATGCACCCATCACTACATTACTAGATTACTCTCCATTCCTTATAATTACACACAAAACACTTAAAAATACACTAACACTATACACTATACACTACTTACAAACAGATATACTCTCACACATAATTACTTACACACAATCATTCACTAAAATAATATTAAAGAAAAAAAATGTCAAACTGATACATAGGTAGACTAATATTATATTTATCCTATTTTAATATAATATAATCTACCCATTAGCATACCTACTTTCATTGTTATTAATATTTGGTTATTGAGATTGACTATACAATTACCTATCACCTATCCATGTTTAGCCCTAGTATAATAATTTATTGTGTAACTGTTTTTTAACCCAAATAAAAGAAAATAAAAATAAAATAGGAACGTTTTACCTGAAAATAAAACGTTTATTAAACATACTTACCTTATTCGAAGCCTAATTAAAATGAGAGTAGCATACTTGTTTTCGCTTTCCTGTCACACATACGTCACTTCCGTCCACTATAGCTGTCCCTTTCTCACGATCCCCTCCGAAATTCCTTACCTCCCCTCCCACTACCCAGGCAGTTGAGCTTCGTGAGCGGAAATTTTTGTCATTGGATCTCGTTTGAAGAAATCGCCAGGCAGAATTTAAAATATTAGGCTTCGAATAAGGTAAGTATGTTTAATAAACGTTTTATTTTCAGGTAAAACGTTCCTATTAAACGGTACTGTACCGTTATTCGAAGCCTAATTAAAATGAGAGACGTGTTTGTTATCGCCTGGTGGTAGTGGAGGTAAATAAATAAAGCCAATGTGATATAAAGCTAAATTCTATGTTTTGGCAAAATGTATGTAAGTATCCGTCTCATATACGAGTACGTTTAGCAACGCCAAATAAATAAAACAATGATTATGAGACAACCAAAAAATTTGTTTTATTACTTCTCTCCTTACTTTTTAATTTCAATATTTTTAATCTTTATAATAATAGTTCATTCAATTATATGTGTATATAAATTATAAGGTGGGTACTTAGCACCTGCCCACAAAACTTAACAAATATTCTAAATACAATGATTTTATAATAAGCTGAATGAACTAGCTATATAAGAAATCTTTAATACAATTACTACACCGGTACAAATCGAGAGCTAATAGATGATGAGTTGCGTATAGTCTTGGCAATCGCACGACAGTAATACTTTTTCAAAGTATTTGCACATTTCCAGTTTCCTCTACTCAGGATTTCATCCAACGGATAGTTTTCGATCCACGCCTTGGATGCCACAGCAGATCTAAAACTGCCGGGCGTCGCTTGGATGCCGGCTTCTTGAAGCAGCTTTTTAACCCAACCACCTATGATCGTGCGTGTGGCTGGTTTCGGGTCACCAGAGGTAGAAACAAATAAGTGATCTGACCTAGCTAAAATCATCCTATCCTGAGAGAGTTTTATTAAGTGGCTAATCCAATGCACCGGATCGAGAGACTTGTTATCTCTGTTAGATAATAATTTCCAACCTGACTGTTGATGATGTGCATTATCAGTTTTTGAACCGAATTCTGGCCATAGGGTAATACTGTCCTCAGAGGTAACGTAGTGTTCTGGAGATATTCTAAGCAATGTCAGGTCGTGGATTCTCCGACCTGATGAAAGTAAAAGAATCGCCGCAGTACATTTTGACGCTTCATATAAGCTATTTGGCTCTGGATTTTTGTTACTAAGGTAATTGGCAAGGTTGTCGACGTCCCATATTGGAGGTTTCTGAGGTTTAGGTCTTGCTAGCGCTATTGATTTTAATACTTGTTTCACAAGCGCATGTGAGCTCAATCGGTTTTCACTATTCGTGTCGCAAAAAGTTGACACCACGGATTTATGTACGAGACTTGTACTTAATGAAAGCTTTTCTTTTTGATGGAGATCGGCTAGAAATTGCGCTAGGTTAGCACCGCTTGGATGATATATGTCAATGCTCTTTTCCGTAGTCCAAGATATCCATCGCTGCCACGCCGGTTTATATGTTTTTAATGTCGATTCCCGCCAGCTTGCATTTAGCAAGGATTTTTGCTCGTCACTCCAGTCAGCTAAAAACGGGCCCCAGCATGGCACTTCCATACTTCTAGCGTCATTTCTGATGCTTGCGCAGGGGGTAGTCCCGTCGAGACGTCTATCAGGACATGTTGGGTGTCCCTGATCGTAAACGGTGGTGCTACAGCCCGGTTCTTCAGGTCGGGTCTCCAGTACACTTTGTCCCACCTTGGTACTACAAACAGAAATATTCCGCGAGCCGTATTCATGTGCGACAGGACTCGGGGAATTAAGTAAGGAGGAGGAAATATCCAAGCTAGTGTGAATTTCCATGTCATGCTGAGGGCGTCGTAGTGGCTGGCATGTGCGTCCCTCCTGTCGAGCGAGCAATAGTTGTCCACCACGTGAGCAGCCCTGGACGCGAACAGGTCGATTTCCGGACATCCCCATTTTGCAAAGATTATGTCGGTCACATTTGGTAGTAAGTGCCACTCCGGCATCCTCTTCCCGCGCGACAGATGATCGGCATGGGTGTTGTAATTTCCAGGGATATGATAAATGCGTAGATGAATATCCCATTCGTCCAGTAGTTGAAAAATTTCGGTAGCTCTCCGTGTCAGCTCTGGTGACTTCGTTCCTCCTTCGTTTCGAAGGTACGCAACTACTGTTCGATTGTCGCATTGAACTAGGAGCGACTTGGAGCTCAGGAGCTGACACCGATCTTGTAAGACTCTGAGGATGGCGATCATCTCCTTGTGATTGCAGTGCAGATGTTGTTCATTTTGCGACCATGTTCCCGTCAGACTCTCGTTGTCTAATTTGGCGCCCCAGCCTTTGTTGCTCGCATCCGTCGTTAAGTAATGCGACGGAAGGGGAATTTGAATGCATGACGTGCGTCTGCAATTGGTCAGCCACCACTTTAGCTCTAGAGTGGCGCTCATGGTAAGAGGCAAGGCTTTGTCCGTTGTCGACTTCAACAGTACATTTGCCTGGGCTTGCAGGGCTCTGTAGTTCAGCCGACCCCTCGGAATGACGAAGCTGGCAAAGTTCATCAACCCGATTATTCTTTGCAGGTCTACCAGTCTGGCATTCTTTTTGTGAAGCAAAATTGGAATTTGTTCCTCCAATTTGTGTACCAATCTCTCGGGCAGATACTTTCTGTTTTGCCATGAATCCCAAATGACGCCTAGAAACTCTAAAGATTTTTGTGGGATGAACACAGACTTCTCCATGTTTATCCTCCATCCTAAGAAAAGTAGTAGATCTCTCGCAAAGACAGTCTGTTTTTCCAACTCTATTCGGCTTTGGTTTACAAGATAAAAGTCGTCTAAGTACAGGAGTATCCGGGAGCCTTTGCTTCTCAGTATCTCTGCCACCCAGTTTGTTAATGATGCGAAAGTTTTCGGGGCAGAACTGAGGCCGAAGGGCAGGCAAACCATCTCGAGCAGAGTTTTGCCGTATACTAGGCGTAAGAAGCACCTGTGCTTTTGAGCGACTGGCACGTGAAAGTAGGCCTGATGAAGGTCGATTTTTGTCATCCAGTCCCGATGTTGTATAAAGTCTGGAACTTTGTGGACATTCACCAGCCTGAACCTGTCCGTATGTACAAATTTGTTCAGGTTCTTTAGGTTGAAAATGGGCCTGAACGTGCCGTCGCCTTTTGGCCGTAAAAACATCGTGGACACAAAGCTGGGAGAGTGTTGAGCTACACGCAGCACTCCCTGCGTTTTCAGGGTGTTGATAATTTTTGTCATGTCCAACGTTTGCCGTGTTACGTTGCTCCGATAGTCCGGTAGACATAACGGCGGTCTCGTTTTGAATGGTATTATGGCGAGAATGTAGGGCGGTGCCCCGAGCTGTTCCCAGCGATGACTGTACTGATATAACTGACCGGCCCGAAATGAGTCAATACTTTCGGCGACCCTGCGTTTTCCTATCCCGGTGGGATGTGGGAGAACGCGGTCGGGCGCTCTTTCGGACATATTCGTCACGAGGCTTCGTGTTCTTACCAGTCCCTTTTCCTCGAAATGATTTGTTGAAAAAGATCCGTTTTGACTGGGGGTCGTTTTTGCCTTGAAAATTTGGTCTGGTGTTTTTCTTGTTGGTCATAGCTTGCGCTGATGAACCAGGTTGGGGATCGCTCTGCGGTGCAGAGTAATTGCGATCTTTTGTTTTAGACCAGAACACTTTCTGCATGCCATCTGCCTTCTCCAAAACAGCGCTAAATTTATCAGTGTCGAATAGGGTAGAGCATGAAGGCGGAACCTTGCGGAGAATATTTTTGTGGTACGGATCCTTGACGGATGCCAGAATAGTCTCCCTTCGATGTTGAACTATTTCGGCTCTGTGCCCGCATACTAATTGAAAAGTATCACTGGAAATTTTGTTGTAATCACTCTTTGAAAATATATCGTTAATTTTCATATGTATATTATTGTAGTTTAATTCCTCCGTGTGTTGCGCCACTTGTGCCCATGACAAAAACTGCCTAAATTCGTTTTGTAAAGTGTCTCTCTGCTTTAAGAGGGCGTAGGTTAAACCTGCAAAAGCTTTTTCCATATTGCAAGAGAACTTTGAATTGTCATACTGTTGCAGCTCTTCATTAGGCTCGAGATTCACAAACCCAGGTGAGTGTAAGTATTGCTTTTGAACGTCAGCATAGCGTACACTTTTCCACTCTTCTTCACCGAATCGCTGCAGTTCTCTCAAGTTATTCAAAAACTCCTGCGACGCTCTAGGGACAGCTGGTTCTTTAAGTTTGGTACTTACAGGTAAGCTGAATGGTGTTTCAGTGACGGATTGGTTAGTAGTTGCCTGTAAACCGGGTTGTCTCACAGGTACTTCCTCGTTCGGGCTCTCGGGGTCGTACAAAATACCACTAATGTTTGGGTCAATATAGTTGTCCTCTGACTCCGGGATTCTAACACTGCTGGAACTAAATGGTCTTGAAATCTGATTTCTTAAATCCTAAATTTCGTGAAAAAGTTTGTCAAACTTACTG
Source organism: Ethmia dodecea (assembly GCA_963855545.1). Taxonomy (NCBI): domain Eukaryota; kingdom Metazoa; phylum Arthropoda; class Insecta; order Lepidoptera; family Depressariidae; genus Ethmia; species Ethmia dodecea. The sequence continues at coordinate 11,187,872 of OY979456.1, read as the reverse complement.
TTTTTACGCTTCTTTCGACGTCTCTTATTGGCCACTGCCGACGAGCTAGACGAGCTAGATGCGCTCGATGAGCTAGATGATGACGAAGAACTACTGCTCGACCTTGAACGTGGCACTTTTCTCTTCCTCCTTTTATTCTCATTCTCCAATGTAGAACATTGCTCCCCGCTTGTGGACGGTTGGGCACTATCCATTTTACGCTAAAACGAACGGAAACACCGTTAAAGTTACACAATTTCAAATAACGATTGTTTTCCCTCAAGTAAGAACGGTCGTTATTTCAAATTAGCGAGCATAAAATCGCTTAGCAAACAATCAATATGTTTAACGGATAGAAAGTATTAAAATTTAATAATAACGACAACCGTTTCAACACTTTTCAAATAAAAGATAATTTTACTTACCGGAAAACACAATATACTTTTTAGTTTCTTACCGTACTAGTTTGCTTGGTCAGTGACTAGTTTTATAATTTATGTATATATAATATAATATTGCACGTAATTTGTGAAGACAGTTAATATTCTATTGTCAGTCAAGCAGGGCTTCTGCTGACGACCGTTCACTTCGGAAAACACGATGCCAATGACAAAAATTTCCGCTCACGAAGCTCAACTGCCTGGGTAGTGGGAGGGGAGGTAAGGAATTTCGGAGGGGATCGTGAGAAAGGGACAGCTATAGTGGACGGAAGTGACGTATGTGTGACAGGAAAGCGAAAACAAGTATGCTACTCTCATTTTAATTAGGCTTCGAATAACGGTACAGTACCGTTTAATAAGACATATTATGTCAAACGTCAATGCGTTTCGTTTAGTATATTGTAAATGTCAAATTAGAGTGCAGTCTGATAAAGTATTATCGATGTAATTTTATTGTACTAGATAAATTAAATTTAGTTTCTTCATTTATTTCACGTTATTGCCCATATTTTACAGATTCAAAGACCTTTCCGCCCTTCTTTAAAAAAAACTAAAATTGCCCATGGCTTGGGTAATTGCCCACGGTCTGGCAACACGACAGATCGCTTGCGACCGATCGTACAGACGGATCTCACAGACGGATCGTTCCGTGTATGGGCGTCAATTTTGTTGCGACGGATCGTACAGACGGATCTCACAGACGGATCGTTCCGTGTATGTGGCCCTTTAGTGTTGATTGTTGAGAACTGGCCGGATTATCTTAGTCCTGTAACAGAATTTTCAACTACAAGCACTTTAAGACGGAAAGTTAGAGCCACACACAAGAAAAATATATATTTAATTTTCTGTTCAGTTTCTGTAAGTAGGTACTCAGTAAAAATAATTACATGTTTATATTTATCTTGTTTATCTTAGTTTATATTTGAAGTTCAAAAGATCTTGCCAAAACATTGAAAAGACAAACTTGTTTATTTAATGTTTTCTTTATATTTTATTTTATCATTAAAATCTCGAAGTATTTATTCTAGTTCCAAAAAGTTTTCTGCAGAAGTTGCACTGTTGACACTCATGCGTAGAACGGAACTCACAGGAACACATTCAGTAGGTTTTCTTTTGTCAAAACGAAAATGTCAATACCAAGAACCAATCAAAATTGAGATATTTTTGTTTATATCCAATATTAACCAATCAAAGGTCGCCATACGAATTGAAGTTTTACTGCCATTTTCTCTTGGTAAAAGAGACGCCATTTTGCAAGCGTCACTTGGCGGCGTGTCGAGTTTCCGCGTTTTTACAACAAATACGGTGAAGCAATATTTATCATTGTTTTGTTTTTGTGTAATATGTCGTATCAGTCTAGTGTAGCGCAGGACTCTTTAGCTGCGGCTCAATTAGAAATGGCCGGTAACCCCAACGCTTTAGCATTACGTCGGCCATTCGACCCGGTGGCTCATGACTTGGAAGCTAGTTTTCGCTTGACACGTTTCGCCGACCTAAAAGGAAGAAGCTGCAAAGTTCCACAGGATGTACTGGGTAAACTTGTTGAGTCGTTGCAGCAAGATTACTCCCAGCAGGATGACCAGTTCATGCATGTGGCGATACCGCGCATCGGCATCGGTTTGGACTGCTCGGTGACGCCGCTGAGGCACGGCGGACTTTGTTTGGTGCAAACTACTGACTTTTTCTATCCACTTGTTGACGATCCCTACATGATGGGGAAGATTGCCTGTGCTAATGTGTTGAGCGACCTGTACGCGATGGGCGTGACGGAATGTGACAATATGCTCATGCTGCTCGGCGTCTCCACTAAAATGACCGAGAAGGAACGTGATGTCGTAATCCCTCTTATCATGAGAGGATTCAAGGATTCCGCCCTGGAGGCTGGAACATCTGTTACAGGAGGCCAGACCGTTATCAACCCTTGGTGCACCATCGGAGGGGTTGCTACTACCATCTGCCAGCCCAATGAATATATTGTACCAGATAATGCGGTCATGGGTGATGTGTTGGTGCTGACAAAACCTCTAGGCACCCAGGTGGCTGTTAACGCTCACCAGTGGCTCGACCAGCCAGAGCGCTGGAACCGCATCAAGTTGGTGGTTTCCGAAGAAGATGTACGCAAAGCATATCACCGTGCAATGGATTCTATGAGCAGACTCAACCGCATTGCTGCCCGTCTCATGCATAAGTACAACGCTCATGGTTCTACCGATGTGACTGGCTTTGGTTTACTTGGACATGCGCAGAACTTAGCATCGCACCAAAAGAATGAAGTATCATTTGTCATCCACAACTTGCCAGTGATTGCCAAAATGGCGGCCGTGGCCAAGGCCTGTGGAAACATGTTCCAATTGTTACAAGGCCATGCTCCTGAGACTTCTGGTGGACTGCTGATTTGCTTGCCCCGTGAACAAGCTGCTGCTTACTGCAAGGACATTGAAAAGCAAGAGGGCTACCAGGCCTGGATCATTGGAATTGTGGAAAAGGGCAACCGCACTGCTCGCATCATTGACAAACCACGAGTCATTGAAGTGCCCGCTAAAGATTAAACCCCAATTATTTCAGACATTTCAAATGAAAATTTTAATATTTTAAGTAAGGATAATAAATTGTTTTAAACAAAGCTAACTTTGACTTTGCAGTATAAATTTAAAATTATTTTTTACTTACTGATTTCTGCTGAGTTGTGAGATACAAACAAGCAAGACAAGTTTTTATAGTAAAATCAGTGTAAGAAAGCTTTTAAACTTAATCTAGTAACTTGATGTTTATAATAAGTTAAGATACACTATTAAAATAAGAGAACAATTCCATTAGGTACCCAATACAACCTAACAATTGTTTGCAGCAATTGCAGCTTGTTTTAAGGATTTTTTTCTGCAAATTGTGAGATAAGTATAATAAAATTATTAGAATAAAGTTATTTTTCAGTCAATCTGTTGTTTTATTTTTGTACAATCACCTGCTTCTATATTTATGATGTACAGTTGGTAACTACCAGCTGCATGCAAGGAAAGGTTACAGGCTCAAAGACAAAAATATTTGTAATTTTCAATACAATTTTTGTATAACCATACTTGACAAGACTTCTAGTATTATAAATAGTACTAGTGTAAATGAAAAAAAAACATTACATGCTTAAATATTTATTTATGTAGTAGGGGAACAAATAGGTGGATAACATAAGGCCTTGTAATTTATTGTAAATGTTAGTTGATCTAAATCTCTTCACAATTTTGAGTGCAAGTTGTTTGAACAAGTACCAATTTTATTTGCACACTGATGCTAAACATTCTAGTAGAGAATTCAAAATAGCTAACACAAGCCCAAATTAATACTGCCCAAAATAAATAAATTATTAGTATTTGTAACATCTCAGTGCCAAATATATTATGATCAGCAAAGAACTACACACACATTACAACCATTAATTTTAGGATTAAAAACTATGATCTTGATCAATAAATATACATTTAAATTTAAAATGAAAACTACATCATCTGGAGTGCATATTATAGAGATTCGAAGATCAAAGAGTGAATATCATTAATCAGAGATTTATTGCATTAAAAAACTTAATATTTAATTAACATACGGAATGAATATAATTCATACTTTAATTTCAATCACAACTGAAACGTAACTACTCCCTAGTTACTAATAGACCATGTTATTCTTCCATTTCATTAGTTTAGTTTTATTCGATGCTGCCTTCTATTAAGCTAAATAATATTAGATTTGCCAAAGAAATATTTATAGAATATTTTAGAAGTTCAATGGACATTTAATTAATTACATTTACTAAAGTACCTATTAAAAATTCATGCATATCTCTAATCACGCTTTGAATTATTGCAATCTGTATAGTATAGAATACTAACAGTTTCCCTTTCATAACTTTTACATTGGATTCTAAGGAATGGCACTTTTATTGATATTTTGTTATTCCAAAAATATATAGAACCATAACTTTGGGGAATTAATTTACATATATTTTGACGATAAATGGTGTATAAATGTAAATACAAAAATGCCATACACTCTGTAAAGTCCGTAACCTGACCACACAACTAACTGAAAATGATGAATGGTTTCAGTTGAGTGATAAGTTCAGACAAGGCCTCTTGCGTGGTCGGGTCTCATCACCATTCTGTTCAATATGGGCCTGATCACGTTTTTTCGGAGAATTGTTGTTCTGTAAATAAAATACATTTTATCCAATTTCATAACATTTATTACTTGGTACCTACCTACTAATAAACTTCCACAAAAAACATTAATTTTAATAAAAAAATTAATTTAACCCCATTATCATAATTACCTTTTTCTCCCATTGCTGATGGAGGTATCTTAGAAGAATATTCGTCTTTTCGGTTACAATAACTGGAATTGAAAGATGATGGAAAATGTTAAAATGAGTGAGATAATATGAGGATTATAGAACATTTTGAAGCTACTGTATAAATAACTAGTTGTTCTGTGCGGTTTTACCGGCATAGTTCCCATTCTTGTGGGAATAAAGTCATAAAATATAGCCTATGTTACTTCCTGATAATGTATCTTTCCATTAGTGTAAGAATTTTTTAAATTGGTAAAAAGTTTTTGAGTTTATTTGTTACAAACATACAAAAATATAAAAAATTCTTCTTTTTAATATTAGTGTAGATATTGTTTACTGTAGAGAAATACATATATAAAGGAGTTCCTTTAGATAGTTATCTAATAGGAATTAGATCAAGTTTTTAGGTTCTCATTGAGTAATTTTCTTATAGCATTTGTCATAACCTCAAATAGACTGTATAGTTCAGAATAAGAACACCGGAAATCAGACTTGACCTGAATATCATATTGAGGTGTACAATAATCACAAACTCAAGGTAAAAAAAGCAAACTCACTTTGTTCCGAAGGTATATCCTTAGTCGGTAAATATATCGATGGCCTCTTCGAGCAATTTCTAATGCCATGGTCGGTATTGAACAGCGTGAAGTTATGCTCATCGTAAGATGGTAGGTCCTTCAGAAATTCCATCACTGACTGTAAGAAAATAAACAAATTACACCAAATCTGACGAAACGCATTCATCAAGGACCCAGTGGCATGGTGCGTAATACAGTCACTTTTATAAAAAACATGAGCTTACATAGGTTCCTACCATTTTTGGTTAAAGTGATATGATCCTGGTGCTTTTTTACACAAACCACAATTTACTAAAACATACAGTAAAGGCTAAATAATCAAAAATAAAGATCTCAACGATCGCCCAACACAGCGCAACCAGATGAGAATGACATGACAACTGAAGGCAATGTTACCACAAAGATTCTACCATTTTATTTAAAGTTTAGTTCCATCAACTTACTACCTAAAAAAAACTATCAAAAATATGAAAAATGAAATTGAGCAATCGACTGCTAATCATCTCAGATCAAATAAAAAGTAAAGATTGAGCGCTCCGAAGGATAAACTGAAGACAGAAAAACTAGGTACTCCACAGACACATTTCCCGATTACATAATTTAATTTTTTTCGTACAGTCGAGAGCACGTGAAGCTTGACACATTGGAATTTGTACCGTTCTTATTACAATGGCCTTAGAGGTCAGACTCGCACTACAAGTGTAAAGCTTCATGTGCTCTTGACTGTACGTATTGATTGCTTGTCGGTTGAGGAGTTTGCTTGTAAAGTGCGTGCGAGCGTAAATGCACAGAGCGTGGAGTAGTTTTTATGGCTTCAGTTTATCCTTCGCAGCGCTCCATCTTTACTTTTTATTTGATCTGAGCTAATCATACCTTTTGTTAGGAAAGTGTGCCGAACTAGTTTCTAAAAAAAAACTGGCATAATAAAAAAAACATTCAAGCCTCTTGAAAATGGTGGGCGGGAATTTTGAATTATGAACAAACTTTTTTCTGAAGTTCGGTAACGGTAATTTACAGTGTGCAAGTGTTGTTTGTAGGTATCTATATTTAGGTACTATAAAAGATTTCACTCGCGAAATGTACAGGTTAGTAAACTCAAATTTTAATAAAACCTACAATCCCAGTGGACGGCAAAATGCTTTATCAGATATCAAAAGATTAATAACATCTCGCGATACCGACGCTCAGAATAAAGCTTGTGGCTACTTGATAGAAGTGATAAGCAGATATGGCAAATCTTCAAACGAAGGGGTCCGAGTAGTGGAGTATTTATTGGACAATGACATTACTGTATTCCTTTGTGAAGCGACATCTAATTTGGACTTTACATTATTCAGGTGATGTACCTTCATACTTATTAATCTTATTATATTTTTGAGAACCGTTAAATTAATTTATCAAAATGCACATTTGTAGTCTTCACTATAAAATATGCGGTAGATATGAGCAGTTTCAACTTTGCCCTGAGCGTAGATAGGTATGTGAGGCGAGACTAGGTAGGTATATGTACAATTAATTAATATAGAAATTATGTACAAAACTGACCATACAATCTACTTACCAATAAAGTCGCAGGAGTTCATTATATATTTACATTGCGCAAAAAAATGTTTGCCTTTCTAAAATGCCACCCAAAATTAGTGTGTCCATTTACAACAGTTTTTGCATGAGATATCGTCCAGAATAAAAGGAGGTAGCCTGTATGAAGAGATTCGTTGCATAGGGAAAATTAGAAGACCTTGTAAAAATCTAATGAAGCAGGCAATTTTCAAATAGTCAACGGGCCCTGCTTTAGTTAGGTATCTTTTCATGTCCGACGTACAGATCAATATTGACGTGTGTTCGGTTGCTATGGCGCGAGCGTCGGTTCTTCGCGGACGAACACGCGGCGCACGCGATGACGGCGGTGCTGCGCGCGCTTGCGCACTACGCCGGCAGCAGTTCGCACGCCGCCATCGACGCCTGCCTGCACTTTCTGTGCGATTTGCTCAATGGGTAAGCAATCCAAGCAGCAAAATGTGGTCTAGTAATCGTCCTGGAACCATCATTTTATTAGCCTAGGATTATAACGGAATAGTAAGCAAATAACCACGGAAAATATCGAGATATAGTAGACATGTAGAACACCACTTTGACCAATTACGACTAGTTGGACCACGTAAAACTGTTAACTCCCCGCGAAGCTAGTATTGGAACCGAACACGACCATAACGTATCTACGCAGTGAAAAACAAATGAGTGGTATTGACATTTGCGCTCTACTTGTCGCGATCAAGTAACATTTATGAAGTATACATATAAAGAAGTATTTGTGGCAGCGCATTACTCATAATCGTGAAACCAGAGGCGTTAATCTTCCTTCTTCCTGGCCGACCGCCCGTTTCTTCGATTGACACGAAGAAACAACGCTAAAGATAGACTTCCGTGGGTTGCGGCCGATCGCAGCCGCGCGCGATCGGCCGCATGCGACAGACGCGCGCGGATAATACAACAAGTCAATGTATGAAAATGACAGAAGTCGGCCGCATGCGTCTGTCGCAGACTTCGGAAATGGAACCATACATTTTCATACGTTGACCTGCATTGTCGCATCAGCCACGCGCGTCTGTCGCCTACCTTTAGGTACGCCTTCTGGTTTCACGATTATGAAAACCGCTCTTTTCAGAGCCACTCCATGGTTTTACGTTATTAGGTAGTGCTGACACGTAGTTCTTAAAAATTAGTATGACAGCAGAGAACGTCAACTAAGCAAATAAAACTTTCGTTTGGGACTTCGCTAGGGTCGCTGATTGTGCTCACAGGAAATTCAACAGATTCAAATAATAAAGATTCCTAGAATTAGCGAGCTTGGATTCTTTGTGTAGACATCGCCTAAGCTATAGGTTTTTCTAGGAGGGCAGTCCCTGATCGAAAACGAATTGAATAAATTCCCAATTAATGAAAAGTGAGTTTGTTCGTCCCTTCTTTAAGTCGTAATTTTCCCTATTCATTTCCATGTTTAAAAATCGAATCCTATAGGAACCTAATCCTTTTTGCTGTGACCTTAAATTCTTGCTTGCAGGATAATCACATATCAAACGACACCCCCTTTATCCCACCAAAGCGCTTACAGCGCCGAACAGCTACTGGCCTGTCTAAACGCCCTAGCTCCTCAAATCACCTCCAACCCTAACACGATTCTATCCAGCGCTTTAGTGCTGCACGCTCTTGTCTCTTACCAACCAGATAATCTTGCCATTAAAAGCAATACAGCCACAGTACTAACAGGAGTCTTGAATCAATGGTTTTCTTTGCTCCTGGGCACTCTGAACCATTCGATGCTGGTGGGAGATGGAGTTTCTGGAATGTTCTTAGTTGTGACCTGCCAACTCGGAATGGATGTTTTGAGGTTCGTATTGCTTGTTGTTTCCATTAAGTAAGGTTTAGTTAGTAATTGTTGAACTAAGAAAGCTTGAAAAGGAGTGTGCTAAGGTTGGATGCGACGAAAATAGAAGAAACAAAGTCAAAAGTTTTTATTAAACCTTATCCTGATATTAAATCGCCTTATATTTAAGAGTGTTAGCCTTTGCCGCTGCATAATACTTAATCTATGTGAGTGAAATCGACCTAAGCTGTTTTTATTTATCAACTATCCTAGTTAAAAAAGAATGAGTGGAAATCGCAGGCTTAGTCAATAAGACCACAGTAGAGCAGAGCTATAGTCTATATCCATTCTACAGCCCCTTGAAATTCAAATAATTTATATTACATATTTGTAGATAAAACAAAGTTACACTTAGAAATGTAAATAATCTCTCATCCATGAAGATTGGCTGAATGTAAACAGGAACCTATCTTCAGATTGCGAGGAAGGCATTTACCCTGAAATCTCCAGTTCGTAGGCAATATTTAGCGAAAATTTAAAGTACCTAACACCGGACGATCTAATTAAATTTACACTTTTCTTTCGTCCAGACTAATAAAACTGTTACACCACGGTAAACAGAAAGCTGATTTCATTGAGGCAATCTTGACTGACGATCAGGAGATCAGTACACTCAAGCAATGTGCGTTGGAAATGAGAAACACAAGTCAACGAGTTATGTCCGAGCTCGTTGTGTTCTCAAAGGTATGGAAATGAACTTGATTGAATAATCTGGTTTTGTTTATTAGTTTGAGCGTGGCTGTGAAGAATGTATTTATATGATTCTATAAATACATTATACAATATGTAACAGAAAAAATAGTTTTGTTCAGTATCGACTACTCAATCGATTTCACCTATTTTTACGCCTACCTATGGAAACCGTAGGTACTATTATTGTTCTTCATTTAACATATTTGGTTATACAAAACTAAAGTAGGAACGAATACATCATATTTTTTATATTAATATATTAATATGGGTGTATGAGGGATTGCGGTTATTCTGACACGTTGTATAGCGGACTGCTCTCCGTTAGTTGTATACCAATGACTTTTTAAAAAAACTTACGTAGGTACGAGTATTTATCACTAGTTCGACGGTGATGAAAAACATTGTAAGGCATTCCGCAGGTTGGTTCTGAGGAATGTGTAAAAGCACCCCAGTCCACACACACAACCAGAATTTGTTGTTTGTATTGAACTGCCGACCGGGTATTAGGTGTGAGCACGTTTATTTCATTTGTATTCTCTAAAATTGACTTTAATAATGGATAGGGTCCTTATGCTTTATCAGTACCTATGTAGCGACCCGACCCGGCTTCGCACGGGTGCAATGCTAACACTAAAACCTTCCTCTTGAATCACTCTATCTATTAAAAAAAACGCATCAAAATCCGTTGGGTAGTTTTAAAGATTTAAGCATACAAAGGGATATAGGGACAGAGTAAGCGACTTTGTTTTATACTATGTAGTGATATAGTGATTATAAATTATGAAATAATGCGACTCAGTTGACGACAGAATACATCGAAGTAGGTACCTATATATTCTATCATTAAATGTTAATTGCTTTTATTAAAAAATAACTGCTGTTATTTCTAGGATAATCAAAATCAAATCTCAACAGAGGAATATGAAGTTTTCTTAAAATTTTTACTAAATTTTCTTACCGAGAATGAGAGGTCGGAAATGCTTCCCGATTTCTGCGACATTTTGTTTTCAAAAGGCTATCTGACGATGCTGCCACAAGTCCAAATATTGAGGTAAGTTAGAAAAACCGGGAAAGTGCGAGTCGGACTGGCCCACTGAGGGTTCCGTACAAATTTGTAGGTACAGCTATACCTCGATGATTTATTACGTACTTTATATAAAAACTATTTTTTTTATGATTTAACAAGTGATTTAGTTACAAATTACAAATGTATAGTTTCAGATTTTTCCCTGTATCTACTTGTAGTACCTATAAGATGATATGACTTGTCCAATTTCATAGTTCTTCAACTGGAAGTACCCTAAAAATTTCGATTCCTTTGATAGTGTCGAAATATACGTTTTTTTTGCATAAACGGTCGTATCTTCCAAGTATGTATTTGTATGTATTAACAAATCTAGGAAGACGAATTTAACATACTTGAAACTTTTGATAGTTCTAGGTCAACGGGAAGTACCCTAAAAGTTTTGATTCCATTGAGAGAGTTTGTTGAGTGGCGAAATGCGTTTTTTGCGGCATATGTAAAGAAATCTTGGAAGTCGAATTTAACGTACTTGCATGTGTATCTAATTTGGATGACCATATACAATCATTAAAATTTGGTATCATAGAGCTGTGGGTCTAAAATGGCCACTTTGAGCAATTCCTCTGAGCAATTCTCCTTTTCTGAATTCCCAGCAAATCCTAAGGAATTCCTCTAAATTTCGTAAAATGGTCCCTTATTTTAGTGATTCACTGACAATTCAATTCATTAGCAGATTCGTATTTGGTGAAAATTTCGAATATGAATCGAAATAGAATCCTATTATGATTCACCCGAAACGGCCTTTTTAGACCCCCTGATCTTATGATTTAGCCAGGAGGTATAGAAACTCCTAAATTACTCACAAACCGCTCGAGTTTGGCCTCCCTTAATTTCTTTTGTCGAGGGTCATACATACAGAAGCGTGTACCTATTTTAGTTTCTAAAACTAAAATTTATTAACTTCCAGAAAAGAAGCTACGGTCCGCAAAATGAGCACTTTAGTTCTAGGAGAGATGCTTAAAGTGTTAGCTGAGAAATATCTCAACGTTAATCATGAAAAGAATAATGGAACGTGCGCCAGAGATATTCATGTAAATCATAGACAAATTAAAAATATACATTCTTTATTCATCGACGACTCGTAACAGGTCACAGCTGAGTCTTTCCTCACAAAAATATGTTCAAAACTTAAAAAAAAAAGTTTTGAACATATATGTTTAAAACAATACTTTGCAAAATGGCGTTTTACAAACAAAATAACTATATAAATGCCAATAATGCTTGGAACAGATTTCCTCCAGCACAGCGAAAAATAACCAAATGATGTAAGCCATTTAGTAGAAAGAATTTATTAAAAAAATGTGTTGAGGAGTTTTTTGTCCCGCTTCTTCTCCTCAACCATATACGCTGAAACGATGGAGTTGAAATGACTTTCAATAAGTAGACTTATAAGTCCACACTTACCTAATTTTATTAAAAACATTTTGATTCTCTCAGCTGAGCAAAACGCCATTTTTTTGTTTAAAAGTAATAACTTAACTAACTTTAATGATTGTCGGTCAAACGGCATCGGAGCATCATTCAACATTGATCGATTTAATATTTTTTCAGATGGGCCTAGTAGAGTTGCAATGCGGGATAGAAAAGCCTCAAAGCATTGGATTGCAGTTACAGAAAAACCAACCTTACAGTCTTCTAATTTACATCTACTTTTATTGCCAGTCATCAGAGAAGTATTTATACAATATGTAACAGAATAAGCGAAATTCCTGAAATTAGTTTGTTCAGTACCTATCGACTGTACTTAATCGATTTCAATAATATCTTTTTAATTTTTCCAAAAAATTGATTCGCTGAATTTAGGGTTACCTAAGGAAACCGTACTAATATTTCTCTTTGATTAAGAAACTTGGTTAGACAAAACTAAAGTACGAAGGCATCATAATTTTTTTATATTAATTTACTTATTGGGGATGTATGAGGAATTGCGCTTATTTGGTTATGCGTTGTATAAACTCTTATCGTCTGTAGTCCTATTATATAAGATTTTTTTTTATATCCGAGAACTTCAAATAGTATTTGGTTACCTACCAATTAATTTTCAATTTTACGTTTACGATTTAGTTTGTTATCTAGGATTCGAATCCTGGCATGTACCAATGAGTTTTTCAAAAACTTACGTACATATTTATCACTAGCTCGACGGTGAAGGAAAACATCGTGAGGAAACCCGCAGGTCTCAGAATTAGTTCTGAGACATGTGTAAACAGACCCGGTCCGGCGATGGGCTCACCACCTATCACGTTTAGGCGTCCAATATATCTCGTGAAATGTACTGTACTCTACAGTAATGGAGTACCTCTGCCTACCCCCTCGGGGATGATAGGCGTGAGATTATATTATTATTATTATTATTATTTGTTATCTAAAATGGCGCTGTCCGCGCATATAGAATAGAAGTCAACATTTATTTATTTTTATGAATGTCATCTACACTTATATTATAAAGAGGAAAAATTTGTATTTTTGAATGTTTGTTACGAATAAACTCAAGAAATACTAAACCGATTTTAAAAATTCTTTCACCAATGTAAAGCTACATTATCATTGAGTAACATAGGCTATATTTCATTCCCGTATTCCCACGGGAACGGGAACTACGCTGGTGAAAAAGCGCAGAACCGCTAGTTTCTAAAAAAAGCGGCGTCAAATTAGATATCCCGAAATAAAACTTATGGGCCATTTACACGAGGGAAATCCACTAAGATAATCCACTAATGGCTTCGTGTAAATGGAGAGTCCACTGCAATGGATTGTCCTCAAGTTTTTTTTTGTATGGGCTTAGTGGAATGCCCTCGTGTAAATGGCCCATTAGGATGTTGCCTGTTGTATATTTTTTAAATTTATTTTATTTTATTTGTTTTTTTTCAGCCCAGAGGAGGCAATGGGACCTCTACTTCCATACTTAGTGGATCATATTCTGAGGCTGCCTCGGTCTTTTGTGCCTCCAGCGTACATCATCAAAGCCCTCTGGCTTGTTTTTGCTGTACAGTATTTACGTTTATACAAGATTCTCATTTTTTTGTTTTCTTATTTATTTATCGATTTGCGATAACAACAGCTATTTTAAAATTAGCTGGCTATTACATTATTCCTTTTGTTGGATCCAGTAAGATCAATCCACAGAGCAACCGGACATCGTTTCACCCACCAATCCAGTAACTGACTGACTGACTAGAATAAAGACTCAGTTACGGTAGAGTCTTCTGGAAGATTCGTTAAGTCGTTGGTTGCGATTTTCGTTGAGTTTCTCTTAAAGGAAGTCGTTAAGCCATGTTAGATAAATGGGCTGGCTTACTGGCTAACATCCTGACGCCATCTTCCACTCCACAGTGGGCTCGCATGGGAGATTGGATTGGGTTGCTACGCGTTGATGGTGATTCGATCTTTGCACTGCAATACTGGAATAATGTGAATAGGGTATTCAATCCAGCTATTTCTTGACTGGCCCTAAGACTCAGTTGTGACTTTGATAGTGCGTCGTAAATCGCAAGTTCTATCCCCGACAGGGACCACCTTTGGTCCAGAGTTTGAATCCCACCTCGCCGGTTGTTTTTGTTTGTTTGTTCGACTGTATTTATGATACAGAAGAAACAAATAAAATATCTATCCGTTTATCTATATCACAGATGGCAACAATATCCAACGGATCTCTGGAGTCTCTAAACGAAAGAGTGTATTTGGAGAAAGCTACGGACAAGCTAGTAGCGATGCTTTGTCCGGAACCCTCTGTATTCTACACTCACAACCCCGCGATCCTGCTATGGGCTTTCACGTCCCAGCGGATCCCTGAAATTGTCAGATTACACGTTGTAAGTGAACAAGGTCCTTTAAAATATTTATGAATTTTTTTTCAAATGTTTTTTTTTCACAATAAGGAAAAAATTCTGAAAATTATTTAAATCTTCATATACAATATGTAACAGAATAAACTCTATTCCTGAAATTAGTTTGTTCAGATAAACAATAATAATTATAAAACACACATAATATTTACAAACTAAACTAAACTAAAGATAAAAAATGACCTCCAGCGTACCATGTTGAGGTAAGGCACCTAAGGTTTGTTTAGTATCGATTATCAATTTCAGGTATTTTTATTATGTGTAAAATTTCCTCGAAAAAATTATTTGCATATCTGAATTTAAGGCTACCTATTGAAAAAGTGCTAATATTTAAGAAATTTGGTTAGACAAAACTAACGTACGACTAGATATATTTTTTTATATTAATATACTAATTGGTGTACGATAAATTGCGCTTATTCTGTGACGCGTTGTATACTTTAAACTTGATATTATTAACTAATGGAAAAGGTATAGCTTCAAAACATTCAACCTTTTAAGATTAAAAACATGCTAGACTAAACAATCGAATGTTAATTGTACCCCACAAATAAAAAAAAACTAGCTATCCCAATGGCTCACAATCGAAGACTCATTGCCCGAGGACCTGACAACCGAACCAGTGGTCTGGGAGCTGTTACTCAGCATTCTGACTCAGAGCAGAAGCGAGGTGGTCATACACAACTGTATGGAAGCACTACACGTATGTCTGGAGGTAGCTAAGGATGAGGACCGACAGGACTTCGCCTCGTGTATATGGGAGAGGCTGCCAGCTGTTCTATCGAAGGCTTTGATTGACTACGACTGTGAGATAGGTGAGAGCTTTGATTTGTAATAATACTAGCGACCCGCCCCGGCTTCGCGCGGGTGCAATGCTAATACTGAAACCTTCCTCTTGAATCACTCTATCTATTAAAAAAACCGCATTAAAATCCGTTGCGTAGTTTTAAAGATTTAAGCATACATAGGGATATAGGGACAGAGAAAGCGACTTTGTTTTATACTATGTAGTGATTATACAGAAGTAGTAAAATAGTTTTTTTAAGGTTTATTATGTAGGGGCTAATCTGGAAATATGAAACCAATATTTATGAAAATCTTAGATTTTGTGCTTTCGTTGATGTCTTTTATATGAGCCTATCATGCACTTTAAATAAATTTATTATCTACACATCTACATCTAAAATTTATAAAGAGGAGGGATTTGTATTTTTGTATGTTTGTAACGAATAAACTCAAAACTACTGGACCTATTTTAAAAATTCTTTCACAAATGGCAAACTATATTATCAGGGAGTAACATAAACGTTCAGTCTTTAGGTAGCTTGTAGGTAGGTACCTACCTACTAATTTTACTGTAAACGATACAATGCGTAGCGGAAAATATGAAAATCCTTAGTCTTGCATTTCCGGGAAATAAGTCCATTGTAATTTTCTTTTAAATTGTAGTCTGAAATCACAGTTTTAGTTTAAAACAACCCGTTCCTAACACGATGTATTTTATTTTATCCTTGTGTTCCCACGGGAACGGAAACTACGCGGGTGAAACCCTGAGGTGCCGCTAGTATTTAAATAAAACTACTATTTATGTAAGTTCACTGTAAAATTGAAGTTTGAAAAAAGGCTTACAAAAGACATCAACGCGATCAATCGTGTTATTTGAAGTATCTTCAGATATTGTTTCAGAATGACAAGTGGAAATCACCTTATAATACTTAGATATATTTCTTGCGTGTATACATTTTGTTATATAAGTAGAATTCATATTTTGCAATTCATATTATAGAGTAGGTATTCATCGCCAAAACTGTTATTTCAGACAAAAATATCTGCTACCTACTAGATTTAGCTACGACGCTATTGCCTATAGAAGTAGACCAAAACGTCTGCCTGAAGATAGCTGTCCTCATTACGACGATATTCTCAAAGAGCCGAGAATATTCCACGGAGTCTATGGAGTCGAGATACCATTTCGATTACGTTTCTTTGAAGCTCAGTTTGTATCTGTTGGGGCTGTCGAAGAATCAAAATGATAATAGAGGTATGTATCTTACTGAAATCTGATTAATTTCAAATAAGTATCTGGTATATTGTATGCTGCTTTCTCACGCCTTATATCCCCGACGGGGTAGGCAGAGGTATTCCATTTCTGGATACACCCACTTTTCAACAGATATTCTTTGGACCCCTAAACGTGATAGGTGGTGAGCCCATCGCCGGACTGGGTCTGTTACACATGCCTCAGAATTAATTCTAGGACCTTCGGGTTTCATTACGATGTTTTCCTTCACCGCCAAGATAGTGATAAATAGTATATGCTCCTTTTACCAGTGTAATTCATTTGTTCTTGAGAGCATCCCCGGTTATATACTTCCCGAGGTGTGTACACTTTTTTCTTTTCGACGGAGGTGGAAAGCGGCAACTTTGCTTAGCGCAGCGAGCGGGCCGAAATTTGCCGCTTTCCGCTCGGAGAAATGAAAAAATGTTTGTGGGTATTTTTATAATACCCACAAATATTTGGTAGTGACCCTGCCTTCTGAGTCTGAGGTCGCGGGTTCGATCCCCGCTCTGGGCCAACATTTGTGTGTATGAACATGTCTGTTGGCGTCGTGTCTGGGTGTTAAATATTTATTTAAGTATGTCTATCAGTTGTTTAGTACCCATAGGCTCTGCCTAGTTTGGGACTGAATAACCATGTGTAAATTGTGTCCCACAATTTATTTATAAGAAAATGACTCAGTGTTGCTGACGTACATTAACCGCGCGGGATTCCTCTCGAGCGTCCTGTCGGCCAGCGCATGCGCAGACGGCCGCGTCGCGTGCGCAGCGCTACAGCTCCTATCCTACGTGGTGCATTACTTCAACAAGAATAACTACCGGGTATTATGCTTATTACTTTAATGCCATTGTGATTATAGGTCCAGACGTATAATGCTTCGGCTATGGCTCTCAAAGGTAATCAGAAAGTGTAATTTTGTGCATTGAGTGTTCGTGTCATAGAATTGAATTGGAAGGCAACGAAGAGACGACATGTTTTTTTTCCAGAAACGTTGTTATACTCTTTTCGGTGAATACCCATTAAATACATGAAACCATTTTTTTTTAAATTACGTTTTAAAGTATTTCCATTACATAAAAACTGAACTGGTACTATTTTCCGAACTTTTGAATTTATTCCAGACTACTGAGATACGACTACTAGCAAATGGTTACAATAACTCCAAAAAAGAAACACGGCACTGTTAATTTATAGCAAAAACAACGATACGTGCGTACGTGCGTACGTGCGTAGACGACGTATTTTTTATTTCTCACTGAAGTAAACTATGTTCGATGACAGCTTCTGTCAACTTTGAACCCGAGTAGGAAGCCCGGGGACTCAGGGCTTTGAAACGTGAACATGGCGCAAAAAAAGGGGAATACAAACAGATGATTATGATAATTGCTGTGAATGATGTTTTAATCAAGACGACGCATTGAACATTTTTGGGATCTATTTTTTTCTGAGTAATTGCAAAACATTGGGAACTTATATTTAATTACTTGATTTTTCGTGTCGCACACTTAAATATGAAATTTTAAAAGATAGTTTTGATTTTAAACTGGTTTTGACGCATACGACCTAGTTTTTGTATGCAATCAGCATATATCTACTAGCTAAGACTAAATAGCCTTTCGGTTACCATTTAACGTTTACTTCAATTTCAATTAGTTCAATTTGACGTCTACTATTTAAATATGGACCTAAAATTCATCCGCGCACAGATATTAGAGGCCAACAGCAATTTTTGTTGTTTTTTTTTATAGAAAAATATTATAATTTTTCACAGAAATAATATATTTTCTTTGACAAACAAAATTTTAGACTATAAATTAAAAACCACTTCCAAAGCATCACATCGAGGCAGCATACCCATACAACTGTCAGCATTGCCCCTTTGAACAGCTATGCAGGCAGACTCTTTGACAAAACTAGCTGCCTGCTCTTGGATCTTGTGTCGCCTCGATGAGACGAGCTTTGACAGAGGGCTTTTGTTTTATTATTTTCGGTGAATTGAAATCCAGTAAAGAAACTTACATGGCAGGGCTGTAATCCTCTTACCACTAAACCATTATAAAATTGCTTATTTGATGTTCAGCCAGAATCAATCCTCGAAATAAAAACGCACTTGATAATAAAGTCGCTACGTCGAGACAGCTCGAGTGAGCGCGGCGCATCGCTCCTTCAACTGGTGTATATGGTTTTAAACTCTGGGTGCAATACACCGCTCGTCTTGTCTTCTGACATTGGTCTGCAACCCTCTGCCACGCAGCAGTGTAACGCGCTACGGGCACTTATGTTCCGCATACAGTTGATGTTGTGTTGTAGGGTGAGTTGTGTTGTTTTTTTTTATTTGGTTCACAAAGTGATGCAAGTCCATGCGAAGTTCAATAAAGTAATCATATGGCGCGGTACGCCGCCACAGACAATTTTCATCCTTCTGGATGTTAACACAACGTACAATTAACGAAGACAAATGACGAATTTATTATTTATAAATCATTTTAAGGATTCGGAATCTTAAGGGTGACTACATTACTAAGGCTCGCGTGCTGTTTGTCCGTCCGTCTGTCACGGTGCAGTAGGTATCTTTTCAACCGTAATAAGTAAAAATACTCGAAAATAAAAAGTAATAATTAAAGGGGGTGAAGAAATATGTTTTTTTAATATATGGTGGTACGGAACCGATCTTGGGCGAGCTGGACTAGCAGTTGGTCGTTTTAAAATTATTGTGGTATTTAGTGTGGATAATGCAGTAGCTTGCAGTATGGATAACATGCAAGTACGTAGGTACTATTATTATCTTATCCTCCGGCCTATTTGCTGTGATTTAAGTAGTTAAATCACAGAAAATAGGCCGGAGGATAAGATGATAATGCTAACTAGAAGATTATATTCTGCTTTTCTTTATTGGATGTATATGTATGACTATATACCCACTATAACAATAGCAACTTGACAAACTACTCGAGAGCGATGATTAATTATAATAGATATTATGACCCTAAAATCGAGGCAGCACCAACAGTGTCCTGCGCGTGTTTGCGGATCGGCGGGACTCGCCACTGCTGCGCAGGTGGATGCAGCTCCACACCGATTTTAATTAATAATATAAATATAAATGTTTTAAATACTAACACTAGCACGTAAGTTATTGTTACTAACCCATTATGGACTATGTCTGAAATAAATTATTATTATTATTAAAATTCTCCACAGGAATCTAAGAACCAATCATTAGCTGGCTGGAAAACACTAAGTTCCATTTTCAAACACGCAGTAGTGTCGAAAAACGACACTAAATTGGTAGAAACACTCACTTCTCAGCCGTGGACACATACTCTCATACAATTCCAGCTGACTCAGACTTTAACGGAAGAATTCCTTACTTTCACCCAAAATTGGCTGACGCTTCTCAAAATAACGATAAATAAATACCAAGAAGAGAAGAAAAGTCAAATGTCCAAGCAGAGTTTGGTGGTGAAGACTCTGATTGCATTGAGTAAGAACTTGGGAGAAGACGAATTTAAAGAAGAGAAAAATAAGATTTTAATTATTGTTAGCGAGATTTTAGATCTTGCCAATGTAAAATTGACTTAATTTTTAGAATAAACACTTTCATTTTAAATGCAAATATTACAAAAAGATTTTCTGATTCATCCACTGTTTTACCCACTATTAGGTAATTAAAAGTACAACAGAAATCTCAATTTAAAAGTAAAATGCGTTTTTTTTTTCATTCCATACAATGATTATGGCGGATTCATAAATGACGATTAATTAGCTTTCTATTTTATCGATTGCCCAAAATATTCCGGAACCACTTTCAAAGCAGTACTTTCCAAAGGACGAGAGAAATTATAGTAGCACGGCCCATATGCGCACACGCCGCTTGCAGTGAATAGAAATGAGTATGGAAAGCAAACAATAGATATTAATTTATTTATCAATGCAGTATCGATCGAAACTTTTCACATTTGTATGCGAGAACGAATTTAAATGGCATTTTGTCATTTTAATAAGACAGCAATACATCGCTATAGAAACTTGGGAATTGCAACAAGTTTAACTAAGCATTTGTTGTTGTTCAAATTGCTTACTGGTTCGTCTTAATACAAGTTGTGTATGACTATAATTGATTGCATATTCAGTCCAAAAGCTTTAGGTATTAACGTGACTTTGTTTTCATATAAACTAGGGCCCCGCTCCGGGTTTGTACGGGGCCAATGTTATCTATACATATAATAAAACTCTAACGGGGCCGTGTCTGTACATGAAATATTTTTTGAAAATTTTAACGGTAGTGTATATGGTTATCGACATAGATACCGAAACACCAATTTTTGGAATTTTTGTCTGTCTGTCTGTCTGTCTGTCTGTCTGGTTGTGCACGCATCACTCAAAAACTACTGGACGGATTTTGATGAAACTTGGTATGGAGATAACTGAGTACCCGGGTCAACATCTAGGGCACTTTTTATTCCAGGAAAATATCTCATTCCCACGGGAAAATATAAAAACTGGTTAAAAAGAGAAATACGTACTACTCCGAAACGATAACACCTAGAAACTTGAAAAATGGTATGAAGGTGTCTGAAATGTCATAGGAAATTGGTATGAAGGGATTTTTGGAAATTCCCACGGGAACGGGAATAAACTGGATGCGCTCGATGAACGTCACTATGGGCACCCGCTATTTGAAATTTGAAATATGGTATATGTAGGCGTATTATATGTAGTAGGCAACGACTATTAAGGGATTTTTTGGAAATTCCCACGGGAACGGGAATAAACTGGATCCACGCAGGCAAAACCGCTGGTCACCAGCTATTTCAAATATGGTATGTAGGTGTCTTATAATAACGTCGTAGGCAACCGCTATAAAGGGATTTTCGAAATTCCCACGGGAACTGGTATGTACCTACTGGATTGAGGAATGATTAGATTTGTTGTTTGTTTGTATTGAAAAGGTCGGTTTTACCGATTAAAACATTCCTTTGCCAGTGGAAAGCGT
This sequence comes from Ethmia dodecea, assembly GCA_963855545.1. NCBI lineage: Eukaryota > Metazoa > Arthropoda > Insecta > Lepidoptera > Depressariidae > Ethmia > Ethmia dodecea. Next base: position 11,166,435 of record OY979456.1, on the reverse strand, counting down.
ATTTTTCTGGGAGTAACATGGGCTATAATTTTCCCACGGGAACAGGCCTAAATCACGAATCCGATTTTAAAAATTCTTTCATCAATGGAAAGCTACATTATCAGGGAGTAACAAAGGCTATATTTTATTGCCGTATTTCCACGGGAACGGGAACTACGCGGGTGAAACCGCGGGGCACAGCTAGTGGTTACATATAATCGAAAATTCCGAAATTTGAATCAAAATCCGTTGTTACTTTTACATTATTTAGGTATTGTATATAGAATTACAGAAAACTTTCTGATATATCTATACTAATATTATAAAGCTGAAGAGTTTGTTTGTTTGTTTGTTTGTTTGTTTGAACGCGCTAATCTCCGAACTACTGGTTCGAATTGAATAATTCTTTTTGTGTTGGATAGTCCAGTTATCGAGGAAGGCTATAGGCTATATAACATCACACTACGACCAATAGGAGCAAAGATATAGTGGTAAATGTGTAAAAAACGGGAGAAATTATTTCATCTTACGGGAACTACGCGGGTGAAACCGCGCAGAACCGCTAGTGGAATATAAATCTTTATTTGGATATTAAAAAATTCTATCCAAGTACATAAATTGATAATAAAAAAAAATATCATTTTATTTTAAGACATTCGCAACTTTTTTTTAAAATATGAAACAGAATAACCGAAATTCCTGAAATTCGTTTAAAAAGTTTCGACTACTTAATCTATTTCAGCTATTTTACGCGTTGCGCGTAAGTACCCATGTGTGCAAATTTATGCATTTTTTTTAAGATTTAAAAACACGAAAGGACAGTTACTACAATATTCCAAAAACGACCATTGTTATTCTTTATCTTAAAAAAGATGTCGAAATTTTTTTTCTATTAATTTAGTTTTGCGTCTTCTCTTTAGGAAACTATTTCTACTATAACATAATTACTTATAAGTATTCTTTTTTCCATAAATATACAAGACTAGCCCATGCCCTAGACTAGACATGCCCAGCGGCGTTGCCCGCGCGGATTCCGTTTATTCCCGTTCCCGTGGGAATTTCCGAAAATCCCTTGATAGTGGTTGCCTACGACATATTTAAGACACCTACATACCATATTTCAAATAGCGGGTGCCCAGCGGCGTTTTTCCGCTTGGATTTAGTTTATTCCCGTTCCCGTGAGAAATTCCGAAAATCCCTTCATAGTGGTTGCCTACGACATACTTAAGACACCTACATACCATATTTCAAATAGCGGGTGCCCAGCGGCGTTTTCCCGCTTGAATTTAGTTTATTCCCGTTCCCGTGGGAATTTACAAAAATCCCTTCAAACCAATTTCCTATGACATATCAGACACCTTCATACCATTTTTCAAGTTTCTAGGTGTTATCTTTTCGGAGTAGTACGTATTTCTCTTTTTAACCAGTTTTTTTATTTTCCCGTGGGAATGAGATATTTTCCTGGAATAAAAAGTGCCCTAGATGTTGACCCGGGTACTCAGTTATCTCCATACCAAATTTCATCAAAATCCGTCCAGTAGTTTTTGAGTGATGCGTGCACAACCAGACAGACAGACAGACAGACAGACAGACAAAAAATAGGTTCTTTAAAATAACTTTGCATTTTAGAATTTCCGCCTTTATATTCGATAGGTTTCTTCCGGACTGCAACTAGATACGTAATAACTGGGCTGATTTGTTTAAAAGGTGGCAGTTATTCCAAAAATTAGGCCAACGGAAATGTCGTCTAAAGCGTATTAAGTTGTAAGAGCGTAATTGGCTTGTTGAAAGTGGTTCCGCCTCTGTAATGGCCATGTTTGATACCGAGTAGGTAGTCGATGGACAGATGGGAAAGCGGTCCCGATCGGGGACGGGAACGAGACAAATGTTCTAATAGAATTTGGTGACACAAGCCGGCCGGTCCAGTGATGAGCTTAACTTCACGCTCGGGGATAAGTACTATGATAACGATAGCGACTAAACACTTTTTATTTTAGTAGCCAATACAAATATAGAGAATAGAGCGGTGAAAAAGTGAGCACTGACCGAAACGTAGTGCTGCTCGGGAATGTATTTTTTTTAGATATTACCTGAGTTCAGTCTTAAAAGTAAAAGGCCGCTTCCTCCTATGTTTTTTTAACCCTATTATTGAAGTAAGTATTATAGAAAATATATACCTAGGTAATATAATATTTATTTAAGTATGTTTATCAGTTGTTTAGTTCCCATAGTACAGGATCTGCCTAGTTTGTGAATAAATAACCGTGTGGGAAGTGTCCCACGTTAAAAAAACTTAAAAATAAAATTTCACAATTTGTAAAAATCAAAAGAGCAATCCACAACTCAAGCAAACTTACTGTCAGTGAATTTTAATGAATTGTGTCCCACAATTTATTATTTATTATTATATTCTACAAGTGATTTTGTAATTTCGGTTAAGTGCGCCTCATGGACACTCAACCTTTTCCACAATGTTCTTCAGGAGACTGTTAATTTGCCCAATCTGCTTAACAACACCTAACATGCAAACGCCTACCAGCCTACCACCTGATTTTCGGTGGTGACCATTCCTCCCCTGACAGCCGCCAGTGGTAGCGACCAGTCTACCGCACGCCACTGCGCAGACACCACTTTCCACCGCGACTCTTGCGCACGCATCGACTTACAAATTCATACTAGTGATCTCTATTATAATATTTTATCGATATTTTGACTGTGTTGTGAGAGTGATGTCAAGTGTATAAGTCAGTGGCTGACATGTTTTTACGGACTTTTGGTGGCGCGATGGCGAATGGTGAGCGATTAATTTTATTGATCATTATTTATTATGATCGTTATAACATGGTGTTTATATAAATTAACTTTTTCTGTGACTGCGAAAGCATTGAGAGCATAAAATAAGTATTGATTTGTTTTATCTAAAAAATTAATGAAACAATAAATTGTAAACTAAAGTTTACTTTTTCATCAACATATGATGAACCTACTTTTATTTAGTTCAGTCTTGTTATATTTTAGGCGTTGTGTTGATGAATAAACGACTTAATTATGTATTTATAAAGTTTTGAAAAACATCGTGAGGAAACCCTTGGTTTTGAGACATGTAGCACCCCGGTCCAGCGATGAGCTGACCTGTTTCGTTTAGGGATAAAAAATAGACTAGTAAAAGTGGGCATTGCCAGGAATGGAATACCTCCGACCCCCTCTGGGTTAAGGCGTGAACGTATTTTTATTTGATAGGCCTGTTGGCTCAGTTGGTAGTGACCCTGCCTTTTGAGGTCGCGGGTTCGATCCCCGCTCGAGGCCAACATTTGTGTGCACACATGTCTGTTGGCTTCGTGTCTGGGTGTTTAATATTTATCAAGTATGTCTATCAGTTGTTTAGTACCTATAGTACAGGCTATGCCTAGTTTGGGACTGAACAACCGTGTGTAAATTGTGTCCCATAATTTATTGTTAATATTATGTATTCCTCATTCAATAAAGAAAAATCCTTAACATGTAAGAAGACGCCATGTACGATGCAGCAATTAGTAGTGCCTCTATTACTTAAACCAAAGCCATAAATATCTACACATGCATCTATAAATAAATTAATCACATCTATAGTTCGGTACAGTGATTTCCATAAACCAGTTACAGAAACGGAACAAAAACCCCAACAGGATATGCCTCGTATAATTTAATGTAGAACCCCGTTAGTGGTTAGTAGTGCGTTCAGATACTTTGCGCCATAACTGCAGCCTCTTCGAGACGTTTATCGAGAAAACTGGGTTTTTGAGGTTAGGCTTCGTGACAGTAGTCTTCCAGAATGTTCCTACTTGCACTTGCTAGTTGTGTCTCCTTCTTTTCCATGAAACCATTATAAATTATACCAGTTACAAGTCTGCCGGTTCGATTGTGGGTCAGGGCATTTAAATACCCGAAAACCAGTTTCTAAGTGTAATTTTTTAATTACCTACAGAAAATAAAAACATTTTAATTTTTCACCAGTCCAACCAACAAGTCCAGCGATGGGGTCAGCCTCATCTGTAAGGGGTCCTAAAATGTATTGATGTAAAGTGGTAATTTCTAGAAATTAGACTATTTTTTTTACGGTACATAAACTACCTATTGTTTAAATTGAGTAGGAACTTTGCACTTTTAGTTAAAAATAGAAAGCAAAACGTGATCGATTTTCTAGTTTCACTTCTATTATTCTGTGGACAGTACAAAGATAAATTTTTACTGGCTCGTTTACTAAAAGAAAAAATTGACTAAACAACTTAAAAAGGGTCTACCTAAATATAATTTTAGAATCCTTGCAAAATACTTTTGTAAGGTGTTGCCAAAATAGTGTCAAAATAGATTTCTTTCTTTTTTACAAAAAAAATACACGTGGGCAGACATGGGATAGACATAATTTAAAATAAAATAAAAAGTAAGTTTTATTCTTAGAACAGTACCTACCTAAATAACTCCATAAAGGAATTTGTTAGAGTATACACCCACTCTGTGTTCATACACGAAACTATATTAGGTACGACTACATATAAATAAGACAATTAAAACTCATTTTTTATGATATTATATTAACAACATATTCACAATAATTATATCAAAAAATTATCGAAATCTGAGACAGTGTGTTATGCCAATTAAAGGTATAGGTATACAACATTCTTGATAAACCTTAAAAAATGATAATAATTAAACAATTACACGAACGAAACTAAACAATAAAACGTAATAAAAAAAAAACTAAACAAAGAGACAACTTAATTTAATATTAATATTAACTATACTTTACTTCGAAAACACTACACAGCACAACGAAAAACCCGTCTTGAAGTCGACGGCATATTTTTGAATGTTAATGTTTGATTAATACACTACACTAGATATACCTACTAGTACAGTGAATAGAGACCAAATAAGGGGGGTTACCTTACAAACGGTCCGGTAGTTCTAAATTTTTTACATGTTGTCTAGGATGGTTGTTAAGTGTTTAAAATGCAAAATGCACAATTCCCCCCCCCCTCCGCGCCCGCCGCCATCTTGAAAAAACTGAAAAAAATCGGCACTTTTTTTAGATTTTCACTTATATCTTTGTTTCGGTGCATTTTAGCTACAAAACAGTTCTATTCAATGTTGTAGAGAATGAAATTCCCTATAATATACTTGTTAAATTTTGTTTGTAGGGCAGATAGTTCACGAGATATGATATTTTAAAAAATATAAAAAATACGCATTTTCCGGAAATTTTTCAAACTTATCAAATAAACAATATGCTGTTGTTTTCATTTTAATGCTTACTGACCCCTCCGTAAGGTTGGTTAAAAAAGTATACATCCATTTTGTAGGTAATTAAATTCCCTACAATTTTTATTCTTATATAGTTATCTTATATGTTTTTTTCAAATAGGCTAAAATTGAATTACAGCGTTCTAAAGTTAGAAGTTTGAAAAATTTCCGGAAAATGCGTATTTTTTTATCTTTTTTAAAATATCATATCTCGTGAACTATCTGCCCTACAAACAAAATTTAACACGTATATTATAGGGAATTTCATTTTCTACAACATTTAATAGAACTGTTTTGTAGCTAAAATGCACCGAAACAAAGATATAAGTGAAAATCTAAAAAAAGTGCCGATTTTTTTCGGTTTCTTCAAGATGGCGGCGGGCGCGGAGGGGGGGGGGGAATTGTGCATTTTGCATTTTAAACACTTAACAACCATCCTAGACAACATGTAAAAAATTTAGAACTACCGGACCGTTTGTAAGGTATCAGCTCTCTATTCACTGGGTTATACGCTTAGAAAGCCCGTAAGTGTTTTTTTAAATAGCACCCTGCCATAACAGTATATCTCGAACAAGCAGGAAGGCATATCGCGTAACTTCTCAGTAAAGCAGAAACAAGTAATTATAAATAGGTTACATGACACGGGGAGCAGTTAGTTCCGTTCAGTTATACGAAAATGGATCAATGACATAAGATTGGTTCGCAACAGTTTCATTTTGCATTTCAATCTTACGTATTATGCACTTATGTGCTACTCACATAATGTAACAGCCCACTCCTGAGCTAGGGTATTTCCTCACATAGGGTATGGGTATCTCCCTAGGGTATCCTGGGTCATAATGCCCCATGCGAGCCCACGGCGTATTAGGCTAGTGGTCACCTTACTGTGATACTCCTTACTATATTTTATACTAAATATATACTAAACTATATATTATTCAAGGAATATGTTGTACTAGCGACCCGCCCCGGCTTCGCACGGGTGCAATGCTGATACATATAAAGCGGTCGCCGTGACCGAAATCGGTCGGACCGAATCATCATCTCTTGAATCACTCTATCTATTAAAAAAACGGCATCAAAATCCGTTGCGTTGTTTTAAAGATCTAGGCATACATGGACAAACAGACAACGGGAAGCGACTTTGTTTTACACTATGTAGAGATGATGTTTATGTGTATATAATAGTATAATAAAAAAAAACGTTCACGTGAAGGACGTTCACGGATCAAATAAGTGACGTCCTTCAAAAAGCTGGGGTCCGGAGTGCGAAGAATAAATTAAAGAGCGTGCATGAAAAGGCTTATGGATGTGAAGGAAGCGAAAGAAGTATGCAGAGATGGAGCAAAGTGACGATCCATCGTCTCTGCCTACCCCTGTGGGACAATGGCGTGAGCATTATGTATGTATGTATATAAATAAAACCATGAATATTTGGTTCATAAATTTTGAGTAGGTACCTATATGATATTAAGTAGATGTAGGTATATTTTATTATTATTCTATTATACACTACTTATACAGTCTTTTCAACCCAGGCAAAGTTGTAGCGAAATATCATACAAAGAGTCAGATCTTTTACTATAGGTAATCGGTGATGACCCCACTTTAACGCTCGTTATTTTTCCATCTATTGCAAAGTAATGATTATTATAAAACAAAGTTACTCATTAAAAAAGAAAACGGTTGTTTTATTTGCAAAACTACTTTTTCGTCATACATATTTTTTTATGTGTTAATATAACCTGTTAAGCTACACATTTCGTCTGTATTTCATAAATTATGATATTTAAGTGCTTTTTAATATGAAATAGACAGCATTCGGTCAAAAGTAATAGGAATTTTGTCGTTTTAGAACTAATTTTAATTTTGGAAAATTTTTTTTTAATGATTAGGCTATAAATTTATTTAATTTAAATAGCAATATTTCTGCGGTGTTTATTAGCTTGTGTCTCAAATGACGATTCTTTAGGGTTAACTTCCATGCGAAAGTGTAGAAAATATACCAATCATATTATTTTAATAGGTATAGTTATGACAAAACTACAGGAGAGCTAACGTCCTGCGGTTCTCAACTGCTTCCATAGTTATTACACATACTAGCTTTCTAATTATATAGGAGTGACATCGAGGCTTCCGGAATGTTGAATAGAGCATTAGAGCATTTATTTTTCAGAAAATGTATACATATACTACCTAATATACTAGGTGACAAATTTAACGATCGATAGAGATACCGTAAAAAAAATCAAAGTTTTGATGGTTTTATTAAAAGGTAGGTACTACATATTTAATTATTTTTCTTTTTCAATTTTTATTTTTCAATTTGTATTGGTTCGATGAGCCTAAAGAAATTAAAATAAGTTTTTCTAACTATTAATTAAAGAAGTTTCTATTGAAAAGTGTATAAAAGCATAAATTATATTTGGTATGTAAGTACGTAAAGGCGGACCGCTTCATCTTTGAATGTTTGAATCAGACGTGTGTGATTAATGTTGAAACATTTATATACTTAACGATGTTATAATATATAATATATCTTAGTATCATGCAATGCTAAACGCTCGGTGAAGATAAGATAATTTACGACCATAATTACTTTTGATCTATCGTGTCGTTGACTTGACTAATAACATTATTTCCTAATTTCTTTAAATAACACAATATTATATAACAACAATAGGTGGTTTAATAGTGTACTCTGAAATCTAAAATGTAGGAGTGTAAAAGAATTCAGCTCAGCGTGTTTTGCTATTTTTTTACGAAACGTTCTAGTATTAGTTAAAAAAAAACTCACGCCTTTTATCCCCGAGGGTACTCCCTCGGGGATAAAAGGCGGCAGAGGTATTCCATTTCTGGATATACCCACTTTTCACGAGATATTCTTTGGACCCCTAAACGTGATAGGTGGTGAGCCCATCGCCGGACCGGGTCTGTTACACATACCTCAGAATTCATTCTGGGACCTGCAGGTTTCCTCACGATGTTTTCCTTCACCGTCGAGCAGTGATGAATATGTACGTAAGTTTTTGAAAAACTCATTGGTACATGCTAGGTTCAAACCCGAGCTTCACTTATTATCATCATGTTATTAATAATAGTTATTCATTTATTTTTTATATAACAGTAACAATGTGTGTAAATATTGCATAACAGGACTTTTCAATAACAATATCAATAATTCTTGTTTCAATTTCTGACTTATTGTCAGAGAGTAAGATTAAAACATTTTTCAAGGGCGCAGTTACTTCGCACCAGGCGCATAAAAGACTAGTTTCGGTACTGGTGCAATATTACCTATAGATACCTTTAATCGATTCATGGGCCACTAATGTGTGATGTCATAATGTATCTAGTTTTAACTACGTACGTTCTAAAAGAAAAGTGATGTACCGTCTCGTATCTCACCATCGTATTTAGATGCTAATCACACTAAATGACCAAAGCGTTCCTTTTTGGCCACTAATTAACTTTCTCTGAAGGAAAAGTGTAGGGCTAAGTTAAGACATGTTTTGTAATGAGAATTACGTTTATTTTGTAATCAACGAAGTGGTAGCGATACTTTCTTCATCGAACCTTAAGTATTCCAGGGGGCTTATGGAGAGTAACATGGGCAAATTTTCACACAGAAATTAGAAACACATGCTTCGTGAAATAGACTATAGTTGTGTATAAACACAATGAAAATAATGTTCCTTCCTAGCACATAAGACCTTAGTGAATGAAAATAACAGTCATTTTCTGAAAGCCCAAGTAACAAACCAAAAAGTGATTCTTAACCAGTAGTAGGTATAATTTAATGGTATCTTAGCATTTCACATTAATTGTGAGATAACTGATAATGCAAGCAGAAGTGATAGTGTATTCGCATAGATACATCACGTCAATCAAGTTAAGATAGCTTCAATGGACGTCTGTGCAAGATTTCTCTCATTCCTAAAACTGTCAGAGGCGATTTCACTTGAAATTCAGACCGTATTATTTACTGGAGGAGTAAGTAAAAGTTTTAATCTGAGTTACCTAGGTACATATAAATTATGAATAACGACATAATTTAGATAAGTCAAGTAGGTATAGTTTTTGCGAGTGTAAGTAGATACTTATTTATTTATTTATTTTTATTTTGGGGAGCTTACAGCTACGTTTACAAATTAATAGTCCTTGTGGACAAGTACATGCTAATTAAAAGCTTCCACATATAAATATCAAAACTTATTAATAAAAGATAATAGCAAAAAAGTAGTACTTATCATTAAGCAAGATATTGTAATAAGTTTACTTATAATGAATAAAGTTATGTTTTCGACTCAAGGTCAGGAACCAAAACCGTTTTTGCCCTACGTGTACTTCCGGAAAATAGATCGAATTTACTGTCCTCATTCAATCTATTACATAATTTTAAGCATCTAGGTATAAAGCTGTTTTTTCTAAAATTAGAGTGACTAAGAGGGATAACAAATAGGGCATGTTTACGAAGTGTTCGCACTGGAGTTTTCAACACAATTTTGCCGAGGAGCTCTGGACTATCCACTTTATTTTTTATATTGGCCAAGTATCCGCTAAACCATATAAATTAACTAGATGTCGCGCGGTGCGCGAGGCCGCAAGCGGCCACGCGTGTCTCTGTGGGGTCGTATTTTGACAGAAAAATAAAGTCTAATTTTGGGCACCCATCTTGTTTTAGCCATTTTTTAGTACAAGTCAAAAAATAATAAAATTTTGTTAAATATTACTTTTCATGGCAACACTGTTTACTAAGACCCACAATCGCTCCATAAAAGCCAACTTTCCAAAGTGTTGCCAACTGTCTAAAAAATGCCGATTAAGATTAAGAAAATTGAAATTTTTCAGTAAAACAAAAATAACGGGGCGGCCATCTTGTTTTTTCAATTTTTCGGGATTTTCTAGTAAGCTACAGGATATACCCTATGCGATGACACCAAACACATCCCTGTAGCATATCGGCATCTGGGAGATCAATTCGGGTCTTTTGAGGTCTACCCTAAAAATTAAATCAACCATAACTTTCAGTGTTGCCAGGCAAAAATAAAAAATCCTACATAAGGTCGTAAGGAGAAATAAAATGTTTCACTGACTGTCACTTGTTTTTGCAAAATGGTAAAATTTAGAGTTTTGACATATTGCATTAAAAGTAAAAAAATACGCCAAATTCCGGGAATATTCTTAAACATGGCAACACTACGTAATGAGACCTCTAACCCCGCCATACAAGCCAATTCGCTCAGGTGTCGCCATCTTGCCGAAAATCGACATTCAAAATCTGGTAAAATTCATCTTTTTCTTTGGGAGCCAATTACAGGGCGGCCATCTTGGTTTTTCAGATTTTCGGGATTTTCTGGTAAAGTACAGGATATACCTTATGCGATGACACCAAACACATCCCTGTAGCATATCGGCATCTGGGAGATCAATTCGGGTCTTTTGAGGTCTACCCTAAAAATTAAATCAACCATAACTTTCAGTTTTGCCAAGCGAAAATCAAAAAACCTACAAAAGGTCATAGGGAGAGATAAAATGTTTCACTGACTGTCACTTGTTTTTGCAAAATGGTAAAATTTCGAGTTTTGACATTTTGCGTTAAAAGTAAAAAAATACGCCAACTTCCGGAAAAAATCTTAAACACGGCAACACTACGTAGCATGACCTAAAACCCCGCTATACAGACCAACTCGCTCACGTGTTGCCATCTTGCCGAAAATCGACAATCAAAATCTGGTAAAATCCATCCCTTTATTTGAGAGCAAATCACCGGTCGGCCATCTTGGTTTTTCAGATTTTCGGGATTTTCTGGTAAACTGCAGGATATGCCCTATGCGATGACACCAAACACATCCCTTTAGCATATTGGTGTCTGGGAGATCAATTCGGGTCAAGTGGGGTCTAAAACCACTCCAACTTTGAAACACTACTACGCGGCCGCCATTTTGTTTTTTCAACTTTTTAAATAATATTCGTTAATCATATAAGCAATACTACAGATGCCAAAAATTTGAACCGGATCGGCCTGAAAACTAAAGAGATACGATGGGCAGGCTTGGCCGCCATTTTGTTTTTTTGAAAAGTCGGAATTTTCCCGGGGTCATTCCGCCATCTTGCACACTTTTCTCATGTATGACTTGACTCCAAAACGACTCCTTCTGGGAGAACAATTATGTCAGTGAGTCAGTGAGTGAGTGAGTGAGTGAGTGGTAGTCTAGCTTTATATATTATAAATAGTTAAATAACAATATATTGTCACGCCTTATTGTTACACGCTATTTCTTATCTGGAAGTATCTTTTCATCTGTGTATTTTTCGGACCGGGATAGGTACTTTTACACCTCCATACAATTCCGAGGCCAATGGGTTTCGTCGCTAGGTTTTCCTTCACTATAAATATAGAGATCAATATGCATATACGAAAGTTTTTGAAAAAGTTATTGGTACACGAACTCGAGCATCATGTTAATGTGTGGTATCAGCAATAAGTATGTTTTGTTGTACCTTTCAGGATACCTGAGTGATAAAAAAATTACTGTCCTACTTAACATATAGTTTTCGGGGGGGCTTGAGCCCCTTAGCCTGCCCTCAGCTGCGTCAAGCCTCTCCTTAATCAAAATCCTGGATCTCTAATACATATTATCTGCAACAAAGTTCAAATGACTATGCAACACCGAATCTTCAAAACAAAAGAAAGTGATCATGACCATCGACGCCAAATATTTGGTAGCCAACGCACGTCGCCATGGAAAGTGGTGACGCTTTGGGATGCGGCGAAGGTCATGGGCAGTGAATGGCAATGAATGAACAAACGCTGGGTGAATGAATTATGAAATGGAACGTAGTGAATGGTCGTCTGAAGACTCAGACGTTGTAGAGCCCTGAAAGCCATAGTTGAAGTAGGAGAATCTGGATATACTCGTATGTATGCCTTAGTGCTTCCATACATACCAGAACTTTGGAGCACATGGTTTAAACTCTATCTCCACTAATATTATAATTACGAAGTTAGTCGTATCTGTTTTATTTCACTAACATTCACACATCATGCTCACAAATAAACTTTAGCACACATACCCTCGATCTACACTCAAACATTTCTTTTTAATTAGTTTTTAATAATTTAGATATTGATACTTACCAAAAACTGTTACTTAACTTAGTCTATGTTTAACTGACTCTGGAAGAGCGAAGTCTCCTAAAAAAGTTATTAAAAGGAGCACTTCAACAACATGTACCATATACCTACCATATGAAGTTCAGATGAAGTAATAGATTTTTTTTTGTTTGTCTGATACATTTTCACCGCTAAACTGGTGGACCGATCTTGATGAAATTTGGCAATAGCTATGATTTCTAAACCACGGAATAAGGAAATATTGAAGCAAAACGACACCTAGGTACTTCATATTAGTATTCTGCTCCGCGCGACACTTGCCAGCCGACCAAACAATGAGTAATCCACAACAATGGCCCTAGCTCCCAGCCACTCATCACTGTTTTTATTGACATTGAAAGTGATTTGATCGTAAATTGTAGTGACAGTCTCACGATGAACCGGTTAATTGTAAGTCTGTAGGGTCATTGTTCGAACATCTTACAAGGGTAACTAAAAGTGTGAAGTCTTTTATTTACACCGTATTTATCGGCATTCTACTTTTTATTAAAAGTATAAGACTGACTGACAGAGTAGTGGATATATGGACTAGAAGAATAAAATTTTGCAAACGAGTTCCATAAGAGAATTAAAATTGATATTTTATTTATTAATTTACCTATAGCTATGTATGTATTCTTATCAAAAAAATTATCTCAGATACTATCCATTCGACTACAATCTTAACAAAACGGAAAACCATAATTAAACATAATCTAAGAAACAAAAACAAACTAAACTTAAGACCACCAAGAACAAATTATGGTAAAAAGAATATACTATTTGAGAGTGCGCAGATATTTAATAACTTACCAGACGAAATCAAAGACTGTGAAAATTTGTATTCATTTAAAAAAAAACTTAAATCCCATGTTCTATATAACGTAAAATAAAATAGTTTACTGTGTAAATTAGATATTTAGATAGATATTTATGTTTCAACTAATATTTGTAAATGTTAACTTGTGCCAGGGAACCAAGTTCATTTTAAATAATATGTGTTACTTAATCTCAAGTAAGTGAACTGTACTATTTTAGTTCTTTTGAGAAATAAAGTTCTTTAAACCTGAATAGTTTTTGAGTTTATTCGGTACAAAAATAATTTTATAATTTTCTCTTTTTAATATTAATGTAGATGAAAACCAAAGTTCGATATTAGGCGCGATCTCGTTCTTTTACTCATGTTGTAAAATAAGAATAATACTTTATTTAAATAATCTTCTTTCTTGTGTAATATACGAGTTTTTTTTCATGTAGTAAAGAAAAGATTGGCCTTCGTAGTGTACCTACTACAAAATAGAGCACAGTATTCAGAATACACATTTTATCCACATGAATGTATAAAACTTAATGTGATATAAATATGGCAATTGACCGTAATTAATTTATATATGTATGTTTATAACCTCAACTGAAATGTACAGTCAAATATGACACGGAAGATAAGTTACGTGGTTGTTATTTGGAACGCAAGTTTACGATATGTGTTTGATTAAGAAACTCTTTTAATTCTTACGTCGGGGTTCGTAACATAACGTAATTCACGTTTACGAAAAACATTCACACGTATTTAGATCTAGAACAATACGACACTTACCTACATAAATGAAGTTTTAATGAGACTCAATATTACACTGCTAGGTGGTGCTAGTTAGAAATGAGGTGTAAAATAAATATGAAGTCGGTTAAAAATATAAGAAATTATTTGGTGCCCTCTCAGATCCTGTTTATTCCTGTTCCCGTGGTAATTTTCAAAAATATATTGTTAGTGCTCACTTCCGTCATTTAAGGTGAGGTCTTTGTGCAAAATTTCATGTTTCTAGACTCAGTGGTTTCGGCTGTGCGTTAAGCCATCAGTCAGTCAGTCATTTAGTTTCTTCTTTTATAATAGACAGAAGAAGAAGATATATACTCTCGCCTTTTAGATGAGGGGGTAATCAGGTATGCTTTTTATTTCCAGTGTGGTTTTAGTAATCCTTAACGAGACAGTTAGCTATAAAAAAAGTCGTTGCTCCGACCAGAAATCGAACTTGGGACTCAAACTTCATGTTTTCATGCTTTTCATGTGCCAATAAGGATTTTAGTGGTATGTACATAGTATCTAAACTTCTACATTCATATTATAAAGAGGAAAGATTTGTATACCATGTTTGTAACGATTTAAAAACTACTGGACCGACTTTTTTTACACCAATGGCAAGCTAAACTATCAGGGAGTAATATAGGCATTATTGTATCCAATTATTCGGGGTATTTACGGGAACGAGAAATACGCGTACGTATATATCTATAGTACTTCTTTACAAATATATTTAAATTTTTATTATAATTATATTCGGAAAATTCTTTTACTGTTGTTACACAACTATATACCTACGTTATTTCAGGAGTGGCATGTGCTACTTTTAAATACTGATGCGGATGAAACAGGCAACAACACACAACAAGCAACAGGCTTATATACTTATTATATTAAAACTAATAAAGCAGGTCCCAGAATTAATTCTGAGACATGTGTAAAAGACCCGGAGTGCGATTTTTGAATCTCACTGGTGATATCAAAATCACCGGTGACTAAAACTATCACCGATGACTTTTATGTCACCATTTTCCAAAAACCGTATTTTTGAAAGTCACACGCTGTTTTCAATAAATCGTCGCAATCACAAAATATCACAATCGAGCCCCGCTGCTAATTCTTCCGAAAAACATACTTTGGCACTTTTGGCAGATCTCACATACGTCAACTGACAAAAACAATCGCATGATGATTTCAATTACGAGTGGGTAGGGGCACTCGTAAATCGATATCATAGGTATGACAAATGTAAGTCACCGATGAGTTTCAAAAATACGAACTTTCGGAAATCACTCACATCGGTGAGAATTAGTCACTTGGTGAGATTCAAAAATCGACCCCCTGGTCCGGCGATGGGCTCACCACCTATCACGTTTAGGGGTCCAAAGAATATATATTATATTCAGAAATGGAATACCTTTGCCTACCCCCTCGGGGGTAAAAGGCGTGAGATTATTAATTATTAATTTATATTATAACTATAAAAATATATTATCTTTTTTCGTTTTCTTAAAAATACACTTATATTATAGAGAGTAAAGATTTGCATTTTTTTATGTTTGTAATAGTTAGGGAGGCGAATAGGGGAATTTTCGGTAATACTCGAGCGTGGCAGTTTAAGGTATGAGAGATACCTTAGACCTAATAGAACAACCTTGTAAAGTATTTAGCTCTATATGTAGTGACGCGCGCCTAGGATAGACGATCAGATTAGTAAAAAAAAATCGATAGTCTGAAATACTCAAGCGCGTCAGATTAAGATATTGGGGGTTGATTTTAGTGTTTTAAGACTAAATTTAACTAATCTGACGATAAGTCCTTGACGCCGCCAAGTTATAGGGTCGCGAACTTGTAAAAAAAAACGTTAATCCGGCATTCTCGAGCGCGATTTTTTTATTTTTTATTTTGAAGAATATAATCTAAAACTTACTAAAAATACAAAATCTGCCGGTTTCCGCATGACCGGAAGTGTGGAGGAGCCATTTCGTCTTCCGAAAAACGCGTTGCGGCATATAAGTCGAGAATAAAATATACATTGATTTACAATATTTACAGTCGCGAATGATACATTTTACACAAAAAAAGTTTAAATAAACAAAAAAGGTAATTTTATTTTACACAAAAAATGTCTCTACATTTTTGTCCAAAGTTAAAACTTTTTGACATGAAGCATCATAAAAACTCAAACTCCCGGTTTTTTGAGTATATCTCGAAAACTGAGGTTTTTAAAATAAATTGATATGAAATAAAATATATAATAATAATAATAATATAATCTCACGCCTTTTTTATCCCCGAAGGGGTAGGCAGAGGTATTCCATTACTGGATATACCCACATTTCACGAGATATATTGGACCCCTAAACGTGATAGGTGGTGAGCCTATCGCCGGACCGGGTCTGTTTACACATGTCTCAGAATTAATTCTGAGACCTGCGGGTTTCCTCACGATGTTTTCCTTCACCGTCGAGCTAGTGATAAATATGTACGTAAGTTTTTGAAAAACTCATTGGTACATGCCAGGATTCGAACCCGAGCCTCACTGATTTCCGGCTCTTTAACCGTCCGGGCTATCACTGCTTGTCGTGTATGAAATAACGATGATTAAATTATTGAACTGTTATTATATCTCAATTTTTTTTTCTAAAGCTTCTCGAAAATTCACGTGGACTCGGAAAAAGTTACGCGTATCTGTGTACAAAAGTATTATTAACATGTACAGTTCCATGTATGTATATTATTCAATAGCCTGTTGATCCTCAAATTGTTTTTTGGACGTACCGTAACTCGTAAGCAAAACGAAGTGAAGAATTGAAGCAAAAAAGAGGAATTTGCCATACATATAATACAGACTGAGCGCTTCGCGGAAATATGCCGTCCTACCAGTATTTTTCCTTTATTTCGCAACATTGATGGTGGGGAAAAAAGCGGTAGAAGGGAATTTTCGGTACACCTTAATATATATATAATTCCCCGTTTTATCAAGGAGAAAGAAAGGAAAAAAATAAACCAAAAATCCTTTTCGGTCAGATTAAGAGAACCCACCAACATTTTAGTCAGATTAAGAAAATATGCTTTCAGGATACCGAGATAAACCTCCCCCAAGAAAATCTGACGCGCTCGAGTATTGCAAAAGAACTATTTTTTTTTACATTCATCGTAACTTATCGTCACGCCCAAATCGTCAGTTTTTTTAAAGGGAGCTTCCTTGGGGCCTACTTAACACCCCTTCCGAAAATCTGACGCGCTCGAGTAATTTTTTTTTTTTGCATTCTTGACTACTTTTTATGCCTACCCCCACCACGGAAACCGGCAGATTAGTATACCGTTGTTATCAGAGGCACTTGGGGCATACGTAGTATGAATATCTGACGCGCTCGAGAATGCCCAAGTAACAGTTTTTTTTTACATTTTTGAAAAACCGTACACGCCAAACCCACCGCTAAAATGGTTTTTACCATACGAGCTTTTCTTTTCGAAATTATTTTTTCTTTCGATTTTGATAGGTCTCGACGGCGCCGTTGAATTACGCCATTTAGCTACCTCGCCTCCCTAACTATAACGAATAAACTCAAAAACTACAGGACCGATTTAAAAACTTCTTTTAATAATGGAAAGATTCAATATCCCCGAGTAACATAGGCTATATTTTATTCCCGTATTCCCACGGGAACGGGAATTACGCGGGTTAAACTGCACAGAACCGCTAGTAAATCATATCGCTGATAAGATCATAAGAACCGAGAGCTTATCTACTAGATTTATACATGGATTTTACAATTCCCAAATTAATTCACTTGCTACACGCGAGTGATTTTACTTTCTTAGACGATGCTAAGTTCGCCACAACATCATTGTTTTTAGTTTAGTGTGAATCGTTAATCAGTCTACTGTTTCAGTTATCTAATAATCTACACTAATATTATAAAGAGGAAAGATTTGTATTTTTGTATTGACTTTTCAAATGAGCATGTGGAGTTTACCTTTAAGAAGTAAAAAAAATATGATGAATTCGTACTTACTTCACATGTGCCTAACCAATTTTTTTTAATGATGATGATAATCTCACGCTTTTCATCCCCGAGGGGGTAGGCAGAGGTTTTCCATTACTGGATATACCCACATTTCACGAGATACATTGGACCCCTAAACGTGATAGGTGGTGAGCTCATCGCCGGACCGGGTCTATTTACACATGTCTCAGAACTAATTCTGAGACCTTTTTTTTAATAAAGATCAATAATAGTGCAGTTTCCATAGGTAGCACTAAATTCAGCTATGATAATTCATTTTTCAGAAAATTTTACACATTAAAAATTGCTGCAATGAAATCGATTAAGTAGTCGATACTGAACAAACTAATTTCAGGAATTGCGCTTATTCTGTTACATATTGTTATATTCTATCATCACACACTAGAAAGTATTGGTAACATTAATAAAAAAAATCATCTTGTTATGTCAACAACTCTTGTCATACAGTTCGCGAAGTCGCGGGCACTCGCTAGATCAATTTGTGTTTTCTTGGTCAGGTCAGCCATAAAAATGTATCCGTAAGTCGTTTCCAATTACTTGATGAAATCTGTACAAATTAATTAATTACATTGACAGGTGTTATATTTTCGTGTTATAAATGGCATACAATTTGAACCAGTGGCATCTTCCGGATACATAATCGTAATAAAACTGGTTTGCGACGTCTGCGCATAAAAAGTAACTCAGTGGGTGAGCTGGGGTAACTAGGGCGTTAAGCTCTCTACTGTACTACCCATTTGATTACGCTTTAGTGGTATAGTTATAAGGTTTCTATTCGAGTAATTGTTCACTGCATATGGCACGGTGAGTGCGCTTAAGAAACATCAAATAAGTAACAAACATATGCAAATTCATGCAAGATTTCAATGTCATTGTTGATCTTTTGATCTTGAGATTGGAGGCTTTATCGCATAGATAATGGTGAAATTTCCCTTTCTTTTCAAACATTAATTCGATATGAGTTTGCAAATGAATCCGTTAGTTCTGTTGTTAATCTTATAATAGCATCACTAAAGGCCCACACCCACCGAGGCGGAAAAGGCAGGTCAGGTCATGTACTAATGAGTTTTAGGTGAAAGAAAATACCATGAAGAGACCTTCATCATTGTAAACTACGTGTAGGTATACCATCACCAGGCCTAGGTACCTAATAGTAGGTACCTGGGTCTGGTGATGGTCTCATAACCGGTCACGTCGAAGGAAATTTAATATTTCTAGAAATTGAATTACTCTGCCACTTTCCGGAGATAAAGCACGTTTATTTATATCATCATTCGACGGGCCTGCTGGGTCAGTGAGTGACGCCGCTTTCTGAGTTGGAGGTCGCGGGTTCGTATCTGTAGACTTCGGGTGTTTTATTTATAAAAGTGTGATTTATCAGTTGGTTAGTATTCATACACTCCAACTAGTTTGTTTACTAAATAGGCGTGAAAATTATGTCCAACTATTTATTATTAATTCAACTGCAATTGCAGAGATAGTCCAAAAGTGTACATTAGCCTGGTGTTAACGACTTCCCAGCCAGCAAACAAAACAACGCATAAAGTTCAGAATACTCTGCACAATAGCGGCAATCTAGTTTGCCGGAACTGATTGGTGGAAAATGTCACGATCGCTTCCCATAAAATTAATACGTATAGCGAGTTTCTAGTCCAACCGATTCACTTGGCGCACCAAAATTGAAAGTGAAATTTACCGCTTAAACTTCTTATGGTATCGCAAATTATGGGTGGCCGTTGTGAAATCAACTTGACTAATGGGATATGGGAGACAAGTAAAAACCCGACTACGAAGTAAGCTACTAATGTTAAGCAGCGAATAAGTATGTTATATTTTGAATAGCCTTTAACGTATGCCATATTGAGTCTTATGTTAGAATCTTATTAGAATAAAAACGTTTTTTACAAATCTATACCATAACAACATCGAAGTATCTGTCTGTGATTTCAAAATAATACTGAGAACAAAGGAAAACTGCTAGAAAGCAATTTCAAGTAAATGGTATTTAAAAAAAATTGTGTGTCTGTAAAGTAGGTTTACGGACAATAATTTTAGGTGATAACGTCATAAGAAAACATTGATGAAAAATTGCATACCTACTGGAGTGGAAGAGCGATAGATGCGTCACAAACCGAACGCTTAGGCCGATCGTGCCTCTCTATCGCTTGTTCCGCGCTCTCGCTTGCACGCTCGACTCAAGCGGAACGTGACACTTTATCTACACATATATTACTTCACTATATTACTTCATTCGTATTTTGTAAAGGTGGCTGATGACTTTCCGAAATAAATCAACATAGATGTTTACTCATGAATACAAAACGAATGACACCAATGATGTTAAATACCAAGATGGCGTATAGTCATACGACGCTGGTTTAAATAATTGTTCCGCTACGAGTGACTACGACATGTACATACTTACCTCTTAGCGTATTTATAGGATACATCAATGACGGCGAAAGATGATACGGAACGAATGATATAGAAAGAGACAGTATCTGTCAAGAGTTGCGTTTGAAATATGTCAACGCAACATAGACTAGGTGAAAAATGCAAACAGTAGGGATATTAAATAAAACAAGCTATTCGCTTACAATCACCAACTATAATCTTTGGCCTTTTGTAGGTAACTTCTTTCCGCCTGTACTATGCTGACCCATTTATGTCACATAAGCTCGTCACTTGGAAATCTGGATAACATTAAAACATAAATAGTGGCTGCTAGTTATAATACTTACATAATATGATACGATTATATTCGTATTAAAAGTAAAATTATTAAAAATTGTTATAACCAAAAAATGTGTACAAAAAAAACTTGAGAGGTGTCAAGGGACACCCGGATTGAACGAAGTTCGGTCATCATCATCATCTCATCTCATCATCAGCATCATCATCATCTCATCATCAGCATCATCATCACCATCTCATAATCATCATCTCATCATCAACACCATCACCTCATCATCATCTCACCTTCATCATCTCATCATCCTCATCACCATCATCATCATCTCATCATCATCTCATCATCATCTCATCATAATCATCTCAAAATCATTTCGTCGTCACCATCTCATCTCATCACAATCAGCCATCATCATCATCTCATCATCAGCATCATCTCATCATCATGCATGATCATCTCATCATCATCATCACCATTATATCATCATCTCACCACCTTCATCATCTCATCATCCTCATCACCATCATCATCATCTCATCATAATCATCTCAAAATCATCTCGTCGTCACCATCTCATCTCATCACAATCATCCATCATCATCATCTCATCATCATCATTTCATCAACACCATCATCTCATCAACACCATCATCTCATCATCACAATCATCATCATCTCATCATCACAATCATCATCACTCATTATCATCATCATCAACGAAGTTCCATCCGGGTATCACTAGCTTGCTTTCTGAGAGAGAGAGAGAGAGAGAGAGAGAGAGAGAGAGAGACGAGCACGCCGCACGGCTTACAACTATAGCAAAATGTGTCGTTACAAAAAGTGTCGTTACAACTTTTGGGCTTAATTTTTTCGCAACGCGCGATAAGGAACTTCTTTCCCAAAACTCGGTCTGTTTTACACATGTCTCAGAACTAATTCTGGGACCTGCGGGTTTCCTTACGATGTTTTCCTTCACTGTCGAGTTAGTGATAAATATTATGTATGTAAGTTTTCAAAAACTTATTGGTACATACCAAGATTCGAACCCGAGCCTCACTTATTTTCATCATGTAAAAGCTGATTAATGTTACACCGGGCCGTGCCCCGTCCGGGGCACGGCCCGGTTTCAATTTCAATTATATTTATTCCACAAACTATAAACTTTGTGTAGGAAATTAGTCACAATAATACATAATATACAATTATAAAAACCTTAAGTAAATAAAATTAATTACATGTCAAGAAATTCATTTACATCATATGTATAAACATTTTTATAACAAACATGAATCAGCCTTAAAGCAGGCTCTTTAACCGTAAGGCTATAACTAAGTACATGATGTTGTAAATTGTGCCTACGACTTCGCTTCTGATTGAATAATCTATGCATGGCGTACGTGCTTGCTATCTGGCCTTATCGCACTGCAGTTGCCGTCCGTATTCGCTATCCCTTTTCAACCATAATTTCAATTATTTAATATTATGATGTAATTTTGATAAAATATTAAAATATGTCGACATTTTTATGTACTTACGCGTGGTATGTAAGTTGTAACTCCTTGGTCCTTTTTTATTTTTATACCATAGTTTTTGCATTTTCGCAGTACACAATGTGGCATTTTGAGTATATCGCGAGTAGTTATGATAGGCACTTCGGCACGCGCTTACTCATTCGCTGCTATAACGCGACTAAACAGTATTGCGTTAATTAGCAACATTTATCGGCCTCAGTTATCGCGCTCTAGTACGAAATCTACCTCTTTTTATATTTAACATCATTGAATGACACCTCATTTGCAGAAGTCAGGTCAGTAGTTTAAGCTGTAAGAGCTAACAATGCTACAAAGAAAGCTTTGTAAGATTAATGGCTTTTTCGTAGACGTGAAATAAATGACTGTCGTCAACCGTGTAACTCTTAGATGCGAATTCATCAACACTATACATACTTAATATATGCAGTAGGTACTAGCGGCCTGGTACGTGCTTTGCAACGTGTAAATGTGATAAATGAAGAACCACCCGACAGATTTTAAGCAAACTTCACATATAAACCATCTGCTAAATAGTCCGAATAAAGCCTAAAAATTTGGTTTGGATAGGTGAGCCCGTTCTTGAGTTATAAAATAACAACGAAAAGTGGCATTGATTTTTATATATACCTATAGATTATTATGTTAAACACCTAATTATTGTAAGTATTGCAAGTTACCTACTTAGGAGTGACATAGTTTTTGGCACTTGATTATTGTTTAGTGTTGGGGAACTCGGTCCAATGTTGGCTTCATTTAGAAATATGAAATGTGCAGGTACTGAGGAATGTAACTGAAATTAGTCCTAGTTTTGATAACTGAAATTATACGTATAAGAGTTACAGAGAAAATATATCTGTTGTGAAGCTATCAATTTTCGAACAGTGAATAATAATTATAACTTAAAACTAAAAATCCGTAAACGAAGAAAATAGGTAGGTACCTATAATAAACAGCTTCCCGTGAAGTATTAATTCTTATTTTCGATTGTAAATGGGAATTTATGAATCCGTTTTTAATATAACAAAAACATGATCTGCCTCCATCATTCAGCACGCTGATAAAATTAAAACAGGTCGGTGCACTCTCTCAAAATAATCGAAAACTACTTTTATTTTCATGATAATAGAGTGTATTTTAATTGTAAGTTTGTGTAGCAGTTTTAGTATGCAATGCGATGCTCTCTCGGGCGAGATAGGAGCATAAAAATGTGGCTCGTTGTTTTCTCGAAGTGAATAGCTGGAGTGAAACGTGCCACGGTCGGCGGAGCGCACGAACACTAGCAACACAGCTGGGGCTGAACTCTGAAGCTGATTCACTTAGCTTGGCTAAGACTGCCAAGTGCGTTATAGGTATAGATATTTTTCTACTTAACAAAACTCTAGCCCGCCCTAGCTCCC
Organism: Ethmia dodecea; assembly: GCA_963855545.1. NCBI lineage: Eukaryota > Metazoa > Arthropoda > Insecta > Lepidoptera > Depressariidae > Ethmia > Ethmia dodecea. Next base: position 11,142,783 of record OY979456.1, on the reverse strand, counting down.
AGCCCTTCATCAATGAAATTGAAAGCGATTTGATCTTAAATTGAAATAACGGTATGAACCGGTACTCATAAACACCAACCCAAATTCTGCGGATCAGTTTCCCTCTGTTAAAAAAGTAAGTAGGTAAGTAAGTAACAATAATCTCTCACGCCTTTTTTATCCCCGAGGGGGTAGGCAGAGGTATTCCATTACTGGATATACCCACATTTCACGAGATATATTGGACCCCTAAACGTGATAGGTGGTGACTGGTGAGCCCATCGCCGCACCGGGTCTATTTACACATGTCTCAGAATTAATTCTGAGACCTGCGGGTTTCCTCACGATGTTTTCCTTCACCGTCGAGCTAATGATAAATATTTACGTAAGTTTTTGAAAAACTCATTGGTACATGCCAGGATTCGAACTTCGAAATTCGAAAAAGTGAGGCTCTGATTTTCGGCCGGCTCTTTAACCGTCCGGGCTATCACTGCTCTTCTGTTGTAAGTAACAACTTTTTAATATACACCAATATGCAATAAGTGACACAATGATTTTAAAAAGGACAATGGGCGGTCCTGTTGCTTTAAGCGAATGTTTCCAGACAACCATAGGATGGATTAAACTGAGTTAATCAGATGAAAAAAGTTTCCTTATAAATTTGTATGCGCATACCGTCCACATTAATCAAGTTTAAACAAATGGCTATCACAGACAGACAGGAGCACCACAAGGGGTTAGGCAGAGGTATCTCATTCCTGGATTCACCCACTTTTAGCTTGTATATTTTTTGTTCCCCAAAACGTGAGGTGAGCCTATCGCCGGACAAATTCCAGACAATCAATCCTGGAATGCAGGTTTCCTTATGTTTTCCTTCATTGGTGAGCTAGTGATAAATATGTACCTACGTAAGTTTTTTATAAACTCATTGGTACATGCCCGCATCAGGATTCGAACCTGAGTCTCATGCATGAAAAGCTATCGAAACAGAGCTATCACTGCAAATTTTTGACCATATTGCACAAACTCACGCTATAGCGGGTATACCCGTAATAGTACGGGTCATCAAATCGAATTTAAAATTTTGCTTGGACTGAAAAACCACACGTCATTCATTGAAGTAACTGTATTGTTACAAAGTGATTGTATTACAATTGTAATTAGTATTGGAACACGCAATAACATCGCAAGAGATCATTCCCCCCTTACGTGCTTACTTTTCTCTTTTCTACTCTTGTGAGGTTACTAACATGACATGTTGCTTATTTTCCATTATATTATCATACTTAAGTACCTAAACCACCCACAGGAGGAAGATAAATGTCGGATTTATTCAAATTAATCCGGAGGCTTAGCTTTATTATGCGCCCGCGCACATATTATTATCTTTATAATTTGTGCGTATTGCATTAAACATCTACCGTCCGGATAAGCCTTTACAGTCCCTTTCAATCAACTTTTATATCTATTATTTAGCTATTATTCACTGTACTCACTGCTTCTCTCTCGCGTGTACTACAGTAATAATAAAAATATAATGAAATCTGAGCAAAGAACATATAGGTATCATCGGTAAAGTGCTGTTCTGCGCTGCCTTCCGAGAGCATTTATAAGTTATTTAAAACAAAAAGGTTCTGCGAGAGAATTTGCGTTATGAAATGAAGGTTATTTTAAGAAAACTTGTCTACATTTCTCAGTACAAAATGTTCAACAAAGAAAATGACCTCCCATATCATTCACGCCTGTCTTCAACCCATTGTTTTGCTGCGTAAGTATACTTGCTTCTGAAATTAGGCTACTTGCTTACAAGCGGACCAATCATGTTGTTTGCCGACTTATTCTTTGTTTTCTTGCACAATGCAAATTTTCGTGGCCGGAAGTGTAAGTCAAGTGGACGAAATTTTGCTGTCGTAAGAAAATTGGTTTATTTCGTCCAGTTTACTAAAATTTCTTTTTGTATAATAAAAAATGTTTTCTTTTCACATTTTTTAGAAAATAAGGACATGCCATATTGTGCATGCGTAAAGTTATTCAATAAGAGTACTTTTTTAAATTACATCTACATCATCGTACAGACTAATGCCAAATTAATGTGAAAATACGAGTAGCAGTAACAGGAACTAATCAATACAGTCAAGAGCATATGAAGCTTTACACTTGTAGTGCGAGTCTGACCTCTGAGGCGATTGTAATAAGAACGTTACAAAGACCGATGTGTCAAGCTCCACGTGCTCTTGACTGTACATATAACAACTGATGAGACTTATGGAGATGTTTCCAATAGTAGGTACTACCTGAAGCCAGCTGTTAGCTCTCATCATGTCCTATGGATTAGCAGTTACTATCTAAAACAATCTTTGAATATCCTACACCGTCAAATGGCATTTGATTACCATTTATCGTTTAATTTGACGTTTGCTATCTGTATGGCTCCGGCAGTAGAGATCAACAGTTATTTTGGTTTTATGATTTTCGATTATTGCTAAATAATATAAATAAATAAAAATAAATAAATTGTGGGGCACAATTTACACACGGTTATTCAGTCCCAAACTAGGCAGAGCCTGTAGGTACTATGGGTACTAAACAACTGATAAACATACTTCAATAAATATAAAACACCCAGACACGAAGCCAACAGACATGTTCATGCACACAAATGTTGGCCCCGAGCGGGGATCGAACCCACGACCTCTGGCTCAGAAGGCAAGGTCACTACCAACTGAGCCAACAGGCCCGTCGAAGGCCGGCCAGTATAAAAGATGGTATTTCTTTTATGAAGAGGTGAAGCTAAATGAAGCGGTACGAACATGTATGAACCGATTGATGGATGTGGATGAGGCGCGAAGGGTGTGCCAGGATCGAAGCAGGTGGCGGGCTATTGTCTCTGCCTACTCCTTTAGGAAAAAGGCGTAAGCGTATGTACGAAGCGGTGTCAAATTAGATATCCCGTATTGAAACTTAGGTGGTAAGGCTGCAGCTACCTACCGATGACGGGATCTACGAATCTCTAACTACTTGTCAATCACGGAAGCTTATTCGCATTGTGCGTGGGCGCGCTCGTAACGGCGCGTGCGCAGACTATCCCTATTGTTCAAATTTGTATAATACACGGGAAACTGAGTAGGTAATAAGAAATGCTTAGGTAAAATAACATAATTCTATGGTTTGATAAAAATAAAACCTCATGAGAAACTGTTGTAATAGTACATACCCAGGTGACAAGTTCTACTTGTGAAAACTCACAGAAATAAGTATTTTTTATGAACAAGCTAGATAGAATTTTGATAGGCTCCGAAACTAAACGACCGACTATAAAAATTCTTTTACCAATATAAAAATTACTTTTCTGGGAGTAACATGAGGTACAATTTTGAACGCGGGTGAAATCGCTCGGAACAGCTAGTATGTTCTAAACTCGAAAGTGACTCTGTATATGTGTTTTGTTTGTTACCTTTTAACGGCTAAGCCAGTGGTCCGGTCTTGATGAAATTTAGCAGGATGATAGTTTATTAGGATTACAAGACATAGGCTAATTTTATCGTGGAAAAACTCACTGAGGGGACTTGAAAAGCTAAAGTTCACTAGGCCGGAATCGCGGAGAACTGCTAGTTATAAATATAAATAGGTGGTTCTCACATAAGTACCTAATAATAAATAAATATAAGTATTTCAAATTACCAGTGCATTGTTATTATAAACCCGCTGGTTAGATAATAAAAAAAATAAGGTAGGCCTTATTTGGGTCACCCACCTTAGATAAACAGACATTTTCAAAATTACCTAAAAACTAAAAAGTAACAAGAATGATGTAAGACCAATTTAATCATAATCAGAGACCCATAAACATTATAGCGTGAAATTGCAATAGGGTGTTGCAAAATGTACTTAATGGAAAACATAACTAGACTGTAATTCGTTCAGCAAGATTATGCAATTGTAAGCAGTTATGATATTAGCAAGGGGACGTAGTCGTCATTATTATAGCTTTCCCCATCATTTATGGCTGATATGACATAAAAGATGTGCCAAAAAACACTTAATATAACACCTGAGTAGCTTATAATACGCTTAATGTTATCATACATTAAATAAAATTGCTTTATAAATGTTTGTGATGTACCTACCTACCTTATCAAATTATTTTACGAGGTGTGAAAACTACATAACATAGGCCTATGGGTGTTAATACAGCTTTTCCGGGAAAATAAAGCACTACCCACGAAGCTGAAAAATTTAACAAATTGAAAATCTTAAAGAAGTCTGATTTCCATACAATATGACCAGCTGATAAATTGGTCGCTGTTTTCGTGATACTTATTAATTTTTCGTTTTACTAAGTTGTTTATTTTGATTTTCACTAAATTATTTTTGACAATATTTATAAGTACAAATAAAATTTAATGTCGTGAATGACTGTTCTATCAAAACACAGCCTCAACAGCTTAGCACCTAGGAAAGTAATTTAAAATGGAGCTACATAGCTTTTAGGACGTAGTCAAACACTTAGAAAGGGGTTTACGTAATCCCACCAGGAACGGGACTGTTACTTTTGCTCCCCACACAAAAAGTGCCTGTTTAGCTTTTATTTACTTTTTGAGTGCAGTAAAATGCGTTCACTCACCTAAATAGAATTGATTACATTTGTTATGGAAGAGCACACTTCTCTAACACAGACCTAATTGAGTTTAAAAGAGGGCTGGTCCTCTGACACCAACCTAATTAAGATTAAAAGATCTCAACAAATTGTTAAATCTAATATTCTGATTTTTTTAATAAATTTAATTCTTTTGTATTTTACTTCCATTATGCTGTGACTATAATAAGAATGACTGAACACAGCAAAAACATTTCAAACCAGAAAACCTTTTCTATACGGGCCATCGTTTCTATTAGCCCTTTGACACGTACTTTTTTACCACAACATTTTCTAATGCTGAACATTTGTAGGCGAAATCCATAAAGTTACGCTATAGAAAGTAATAGCGTTTACCGTGCTATGGTTTTGTCACTTATCCAGTTAGTACCGAGCCGGACTTATAGGGTATAATGACTGACCACCGTAGAATGATGCCGTAATTCAATTGCGACCGTATTTCCATATACATAAAGTATATCACGTAGGTAGTCATGCAGCTGAATGTGAAGCACGTACGGACATGCAACCCGTCGAAAGTGACACCATGCACGCGTCCATAACATTACGCTTTTCTTCGGAGTTTTCCACGGCCTCTAGAAATGGAATTGTTACGTGTAGGGCTATACGTTTTGGGCTCAATGTGTTCTTGCACAATTAACTGCGAAAATGTTTTATACAATCGGTTAAACATTATCGTGTTGTGACACAAGTGGCCATAATACCGGCTCTGCTTAGTTTGGGACTGTTCCACGATTCATTAGTTAGATAAGTATTATAAATCAATAATTATACTCTTTTTTCTATGTACCTATGTAGTTTGAAAATAATATATACTACATGCTCACGCTTTTACCGCCCAGGGGTACAGTTCAAGTGTTCCATTCCTGAATATACTATCTACTTTAAACCCGTATATTTTTGGATCCCTAAACGTGACAGGTAGCTACCTACGGCTATCGCTGCTCTATCTTTTTGGGGTAATTATTACCGCTACAAATTTTATATTTGTCTCTAGTATAAGTCTATTTCTCGAGTATATATCCATAATAACATATAAAGAGAAAGATGTAGAACTAACATTATTTTAGCTAAACCGCTTACAAACCGGTAAGCCACTACCTTATTAACGCGGTATGCTTTCACGAGCCCTTAAAGTAGTTAAATGTAATTACCTTGTAATTAAAAATATTATTTCTCGGAACCTGCCGTCAATAAGTCTTTAGAGCGATGGGAAAATTAAATATCTTCTTAAATTCGCGGTCAATAGAGATTTCCGCTCCACAAACTGGATTCTTTGAGAGCATAAACATTATAAGTAATAAGTAAATTTACTTTTTTATAGGTACAGTAGGAATGGAGTGCAGGTAGGATGTGTCGTGAAAGGTCGCCAACATGTTTCGCAATGCGAGTCTTCAGTCGCTTGTCTGTAAGCGCTCTTATTCTATTGGAAATGTAGGAATGCGGTTACCAAAGAGGTTGGAAGAAAATCATTCTTTTAGAGAAACTTTTTCTTTAAATGTCTTTGGCGGCTACAGTGTACAATATTGTCGACCGACGCGACTGGGTAGGATTTTAGCCATAGATTTACATTTGTCCAGTCGCGAGTCCAGCCCGCTGTGTGGCCGCAACTTCATTAAAGTTAATACTAATTGAGCCAACCGGCCAGTCTTTCCAAATCCAATTTAATCTACAGGCCGCTTTATAAGACTCCATCATCGAAAGTGTTACTTTCCCACCGAGATCGTAGTAATGACATCTAATTTACTCTATTTGCGACTGAGGTAGAGGTACTTTTTGTATGTCTATCTATGGAGCCCGTTATAATACAACATTAAATTCATAATTATGTGGACAATGAGGATAGAAAGTTGTATTCTTTTGCAATGATAGCCGAATGACAGACCATTGGTTTTGGACAAAATTACTGAATTATTGATGGATGTCTTCAAGATAAATTTCCTAACATACTTCCAACTGAACGTAGTGACCAGCAGTTCAAATTGTAGATAGGTAACTACGAACGTTTTTTTTTTACTAATCTTAACAAAAAAAATATTGCCAAATCGATAACCCGTTCTCGAGGGATGACCTTTCATGCATGAAGCAGTTAGTTTTTACTACATTACGACCACAGTAGTGTATATCCTAAAAATATAAATAAAATACTGCATAGACCAATTTAGTTTGTACCGCTATACCACAGTTTGCTATACTGAGCTAAGTACTTTTCACACCACCGCTGCAGAACTATTGTCAATTTAAATTTATAACCATTTTCTGGTTTTGTAAATTATTATTTTATTGACGTGACACATTCCGCCTGAGCCGAGCGCGCAAGCGAGAACGCGGAGCAAGCGATAGAGAGGCACGATCGGCCTAAGCGTTCGGCTTGTGACGCATCTATCTCTCTTCCACTCCAGTACAGTCAAGAGCAAGTCAAGCTTGACACTACCAGTTTAAGCTGAGCTCTGATTTGTACTGCGCGCCATAGAATACAGGGTCGGGTCAAAGTCCAAAGTGTCAAGCTTAGCGTGCTCTTGACTGTACCTATGCAATTTTTCATCAATGTTTTTTATGACTTTATCACGTAAATTTTTTTCTTTACAGTATTTTGTCTTAATTCCAGGGTCGCGGCTATGGCTGACCGAGACGGCATTATTCGCACTGATCCTGACAGCCAGCTGTGCCAAGCCGCACCGACGGTCGATGGCTTCGCATCAGGTACGCTTTACTTCAGGCACAAGCTCAATATAAATCTTTAAACGTTAGGGTAGACAATTTATTTGAAAAAAAAATATTATGTTAAGGTTATTAAAGTTACACATAGCAACTCGGAAACGGATCATCACCACCGCGCCTATCTTGCTCGAACTTGTCCCGAGTCCCGCACTATTGTAAGTCTTGTATATACAAAGAACGGCTTTAGTTTAGGTGTTGTTGAATACGTGCAACAACGTCAATACCGATCAATCCGTCAAGTTATAATTCAATATCTTTTCACGTGAGGTAAATAATAACTTAATTTCAAAAATAAACCAGTCTTTTTTTTCTTGTTTCAGTCTCTTCCAGTATCCAAAGGCGGTTGGAGACCAGTGGTGGGTTCAAATGGATTCGTGTTTGGATACGGCACCGCTCCTCTACACGCACCATCTTATAAAATACCCGTTCCAGTGGTTGACTCGTATCCATCGTCAGCACGTCCACTCGCCGCGAGAGATGCGACCAAACTGACTTCGATAGCGCAGTCTTACCGACCAACTACCCACCGTACCGTCAACGCTGGTCCCCTCTCGCCCGCCGCCAGCCAACCAATCAACTCTTACCTCAATCCATTCTCATTACCCAATAACGGGCAAACTCACTACAAATATATTCAAAACTTCCCATCAGAAAGCATAGTCATCAGAAATCCTCATAACCCCTACGCTGCTCGGCCAGTATTTTCGAAATATCCGCCCAAATTTAAGCAGCAGTATTCTAACCAATATCAGCAACTGACTAACATCCAACCTATTCAGTTCGGGCAATATCAGACGGTTAAACCCTTAGACGTTTTTGGAAAGCCAGTAGACGGGTATGCGAAGCCTACTGATCAGCGAAAACCTCAGTCGAGTGGTACGGAAATCTACAAGCCTGAAGTATATAAGCTGCCTGATAGCGACACCGCTCCTCAGTCGATCAACCAGCAAGTTAAGACGGCTCAGCAATCACTGGTGACACCGAAAATACCCGTCAGTCCTTACCCGCAGTACACTTATCAAGACTCTGTTTTACCACCGAGCATATTAGGTAAATAGTTGCATATCTTAATTTCTTTTACAGGTCTATCGCTTATCTGAGACGGTTTTTGAGATAGTTGCGCGGAGCGAAAGGGATGACAGGTGACGTCACAGCACTGTCAATTATTTATTTATTTATGTCTTTAACTTACTAATCTTGTATAGTCCAGTAAATTTATACATTACCGCATGCGATAAATCCGGTAGTTCTGATTTTTTGCAGACTTGTTTATGATGTTGGCCTAATGCATAGGTAATCCAAGTTTGTGACTTCGAGCGCCGAACGCAACTTTGTCAAAAATCGAAAAAACAGCGAAAAAATATTTTTTTTTTTTCAAATTTTAGCGATTAAAACCCTAAAGGACTAGTTTCTGAAAAAACTTTCTTAGGACGTTTTTAAAGTAGACTAAATTAACTACAATATGATACTAGAATTGTCTCTGTAGACCCAATAGTTTCCGAGATTTAGCCTTTCAAAGTTTATATTTTTTTTTCGAACTTCGCAATTTTTTGCATTTCTGTCGTTTTAAAATGTTGCCTGCTACTTCGTTCGCGTTATTTAGGGATAAAAAGTAGCCTATATGTTAATCCGGGTCCTAATCTATCTACCTACCAAATTTCATCTAAATCCGTGCAGCCGCTAAGTTAATTTTTGTCTTTTATCACATAGATATCTACACTAATCTATACTAATATTATAAATAGAAAAGATTAGAATTTTTGAACGTTTGTTACGAATAAACTCAAAAACTACTGCATCGATTTAAAAAATTCTTTCGCCAAAGGAAAGTTAGAATATCCCTGAGTAACAAAGGCTATATTTTATTCCCGTATTCCCAAGGGAACGAAAACTACGTAGGTGAAACCGCGCGGAACCGCTATTATATTATAGCACTAACGGTGTTGGTAACTAATAAACTCAAAAACTACTTGGCTGATTTTATAAATTCTTTCACCAATGGAAAGCTAAAATATCTCTGAGTAACATAGGCTATATTTTATTCCCGTATTCCCACGGGAACGGAAACTACGCGGGTGAAACCGCAAGGAACCGCTATTTTTTCGCTGTTTTTTCGATTTTTGACAAAGTTGCGTTCGGCGCTCGAGGTCACAAACTTGGATTATACATTAGGCCAACATCATAAACAAGTCTGCAAAAAATCAGAACTACCGGATTTGACGCATACGAGCCCATACATTCAACCGACAAATTTACTGGACTAATAGGTTTGGCACCCAATGCGACAGTGTAGGTAATCTATTTTTCGATATCGATATTTAAACTCTATAGCAAAAAAATATTTAATGTAATTTGGAGCATTCGCTCAAAGAACATGAGAATAGATCGAATTAATCGATTCGTATGAAGCGCGACACTTCTGTAACGTCATCTATGACCCTCTGCCGCCCCGCTTATCTACCTCAGGAACTGTCTCAATCCTTACTTAACTTACTTAAATTGTTATTTATTTCCCAGGCTCATTTGGCACTTTCGGCCTGCAGTCGGTGAAAGGAAGAGACCCTATATACTCTGCAAAGACCCCCTTCTTCCCTCCTCAACCGACCAAGCAGACTGTATTTAACTCGTTCAGTTTCGCGCCAAACTTCAAGTCAACGCCCCAGTTTCATTCAACGCCCCAGTTCCAGACAACGCTCCAGTTTCAGTCGACGCCCCAGTTTCAATCTACAACGCCGAAACTACAAACTACATCAAACCAAATAAGCTTCGGCTCTACGTGGAATGACTTCAAGAATGTACCAACACAAGCTACCAAGGTCCCTGCCAATCCGGTCAAAATTGACCCTAACTTGAACAAGGGTACCTTTAAACCGAGCCCTCAAGACCCTTTCATAAAGTTCAGTCCAGACTATTTCAAAGTATCTACATACAACCCCACAGTTCAAACGACGACGTTCGCGTACAGTAACTATCACGACATCAACTACCCCGTGCAACAGAACTCTCAAATCCATAATTACCAAGATCAACAGAACTCGCAAATCCAGAATTACCATGATCAACAGAATGCACAATTAAAACAGTACTACGATCAACAAAATGAAAACTACAGTAACTTTAAGAAATCACAGATACACGATAGCCTTGCAGCCGGGGTTAACCAACAGACTTCGCAGCAATACGCTAATCCGCCTAGACAGACGCATCTGGATGCTACACAGAACTCACTACCATACAAAGGTACTTACGAAGTTACCGAGACATACGAAACCGATGATGTTATCACACATTCCTCACCGCCATCATGGCCAGCGTTCGAAACAAACAATCAAAAGCCGACTGAGGAGTCCGTAACTAGGCATGAATATTCTGACGTAGCTTACAACAGACCGGCGACAACTTTGCCAGAGATTCCCGAAGAGTTCGCAATCGTAACCGAAGGTGATAAAGGCTATGAAAACTCTTTGAGCTACGACAGACAAGTCGAATCCCAAAGCAGGCGGCCCCTAGGCGACGACTTCGAACCGATTGGCAAAAATAAGCTCAAGGATTACTACTACAAAGTGTCGACTCCGGTGTACGACGACCATTCTTCGAGACGAACGAAGAAACCCACTGAATCATCTAAAATCTCTGCTCAGGATGTAACCACGCAATTCTCTTCCAACAAAGATGCTATTAATGACTTATTGGTTGAACCCCTTCCGACACTTCCACCAAATAAGCACTTCAAACGCCCAAGCACGCCGGAACCCGTAGATAAGGATAGAATCCGTAAGAGGAATAAGATAAGGAGACGTCGTCCTCCTCTAGCTAACATTAATCGTGACAGAGAAAACGGCACTAACAAACAGTTTACATCTTCTACTGAAGCATCCCATGATACAGAAGAGACACATACTATTAGACCTAGAGTAAGACCTACTCATTCTAAACAGCAAGCTACCGTAACTACGGCTAGCGTCACCACTGATCTAACTACTAGCGCTATGCCAACTATTTCTCCGACTGCGCCTACAATCATAAAGAAAAAGCTAATCCACCGGCGCTTATATACAACCACTACAGACAGAACTGAAACTACCACACCTACTTATAAAGACTATGAAACAAACAAGGAATCTCCAATAATGAAAATATCAGCATCATCTCGCCCGCACTACCCAAAACAGTCGCCCACGACTTTCGAGTACAGACCTAATGAAACACCAGATTATACTCACAAGCAGGACGAAAAAGACACACCTACGAGTGACATCGCTGTAAGTTTAAGTGACACTCTTAAAACTACAAGCAAAACTGAACCATCTCAAGCATTTAATTTCCATAGAGACACCAAACCCCTAGAAGCAAAACTAGAGCCAGTTAGAGAAACTACTACAGAGACACCGAAGGATAGCAGTGAATATAGCAATGAAATTACAACTACACCCCGAGTCGAAACTACCCCAAGCAATGGCAAAGTCATAAGACCAAGACCGAAGAACAAATATGATAGACCAAGATTTAGTGTCAAAGACTACAGAAGCCGTCTTAGCTCCACAACCAGTACAACTGAAAAATCCGTTGAAACACCAACACCTAAAATTAGATACCCTCATCGAAGGATTCCTACTAGCGATAACAAGATCAATGAAAACGAAAACGTAACAGAGAGAAAAAAATTCGTTCCTAAAGACCCAAGACACAAGCTAAACGGATCGGAAATCGACGAGCAGACAGAAAAAGAGATACACTCTATCAGGCCTCACAGACAAAGGCAAACCACGGCAGAACCAGAAGCAACAACGCAGAAAATATCTGCGCGTATTCGCAACGGATCGCGGCGACCAAAACCTACTGAAGAAACAACCGAAACATCAAGTCCTATCACAGTCCACAGTAAGAGACCACTCAGGAAGAAAATCAAGGATAGTGAAATCGGAGAAACCGTCCAGGATATATCTGTAACGGAAACTACGTTAGCTAATAACAGACACGACATGACATCAGAAAGGACGCGGTCAGAAAGTGCTATCATGAAAATAGCTGACAAGAAACATCACGATCATATCGAGCACCTGTTCGAGCACTCGAAAAGAGTTTCGGATCTGACGCTCGCTGCAAGCAAAGACTACAATACACCGGGTATGTTCAAGACTGTTTCAGCCAATAGCAGGCGAATACCAAACTATTTCACAATAGCTACAGACGACCCCATCCTTCCTATAGAAGCGTTCTTCCCACAGCTAAACCAAAAGAAGGAATCGTAATTCTTAGCGTTCCTATAAGTTAAGTTTTCCAAGGCCAAATCCATTTCGACTGCCAAAGCAAGACGTTAATACATAAAAACAAAAGCAAATCTATGCAGACTGTAGTTTAGTTTATTTATTGCGGTTAACCCCACCTTTTGTGGTGACTAACTTCGACTTGTATCTACATTATGTTATGTTGGTGCTCATTTTAGTTATAAGTAACAATGGTATGTATATCTTAAAGTGATATGTATGAACAAGTATTACGATTCATTTGTATTTGTGGGTTTTAGCGAACATTCTTATAGCATTCGATACTTGTGTGAGTGTGGCCAAAAGCTAAAGCTAAATGTGAGGAGTGAATGAACTTATATTTATGTAAAATTTTAGTTTTTAATTGTGTAAATAAACAATAAATTTTCTTAACAAAACAATTTATTGTGAATTTTTTATTCTTCGACGCTTGCTTTTGGATTGTCGTTTGCAGGCTGCATCTTGGCCACGTTGTGTATATATTTCAGGGCGGCATGGTGGATCGTCTTGTCTAGATTGTCTGAAAATAAAACTATTTTATAGGCAACGTCGGTCTCACCATCGATCACGGCTTTTCGAGAAATTATCTAAATATGACCCAAAGGTGAATAAGTCCCTTGAACATCTGAAATCTTTGAATGACTAACTAAAATCACTCAACCTTATTCGAAAACAAGTACATACTGTATGCATCTGCATACTATAGGATAGCAAAAAGTGAAAAGAAGAATCTAAAACTACAGTTTTACAAAAAGTTACGAGAACCAGTACTTCATTTAACCGATTAATAATAACTAAGATTTGTACAGTATTCCGAAGCTCCAAAACATACTAATACATCATCAACGTATACACTAAGAATGGCAAAATTAGGTAGTACTTACATATTTTATGCTGGCCCTTGACAGGAAAACGTAGCTTCAAACTGACAGGGTTCGAGCAAATCCAGACATATGGACTTTCACTTTCCTCTCTGCCCTGATACCTGTAAATAAAATATTTTTTTACCAGCAAAAAATATTGTAAGTTTCGAGATGAATTAGGAAAACACTATTTGAGATTGAAATTCGGGATAGTTTTTTTCACATTGGTTGAATGAAACCAACCGAAATGATAAAATAGCAGTAAAATAAAAACATCATGATAATGACCCATAATCATAGAGGTTACTCATCTACACAATTATTATAACTAACTAGCGTCCCGCCCCGGCTTCGCACGGGTGCAATGCTGAATTTTCTTTGCTATAAACCTTGCGGAGCCCGAGATCTTTCCAACGAATGCAAAACCATGGAAATCGGTACGTCAGTTCTGGAGTTAAATCGTCAGGAAGGAAAACCCGACTTATTTTTATACTAGCAGTGCCCCGCGGTTTCACCCGCGTAGCTCCCGTTCCCGTGGAAATACGGGAATAAAAAGGAAGCCTTTCTTTTTTAAATCATTTTCGTGGTTTAGGCCTGTTCCCGTGGGAAAATTATAGCCCATGCTACTCCCAGAAAAGTACGCTTCCCACTGGCAAAAGATTTTTTAAATTGGTAAAACCGGTAGTATCGGAGCCTTTTCAATACAAATTTATTCCCCTTCCCGTGGGAATTTTCAAAAATCCCTTCATAGCGATTGCCTACGACATAAGACACCTACATACCACATTTCAAATAGCGGGTGCCCATAGCGACGTTTCCCGCGTGCATTCAGATTATTCCCGTTCCCGTGGGAATTCCCAAAAATCCCTTCATAGCGGTTGACTACGATATATAAGACACCTACACACCGTATTTCAAGTTTCTAGTACGTATTTTTCTTTTTTACCCAGTTTTTATATTTTCCCGTGGGAATGAGATATTTTTCTGGAATAAAAAGTACCCTAGATGTTGACCCGGGTACTCAGTTATCTGCATACCAAATTTCATCAAAATCTGTCCAGTAGTTTTTGAGTGATGCGTGCACAACCAGACAGACAGACAGACAGACAGACAGACAGACAGACAAAAATTCCAAAAATTGGTGTTTCGGTATCTATATCGATAACCATATACACTACCGTTAAAATTTTCAAAAAATCTTTCATGTACAGACACGACCCCGTTAGAGTTTTATTATATGTATAGACTAGCGGATGCCCCGCGGCGTTGCCCGCGCGGATTCCGTTTATTCCCGTTCCCGTGGGAATTTCCAAAAATCCCTTTATACCAATTTCCTATGACATATCAGACACCTTCATACTATTTTTCAAGTTTCTATGTGTAATCGTTTCGGAGTAGTACGTATTTCTCTTTTTAAGCAGTTTTTATATTTTCCCGTGGGAATGAGATATTTTCCTGGAATAAAAAGTACCCTAGATGTTGACCCGGGGACTCAGTTATCTCCATACCAAATTTCATCAAAATCCGTCCAGTAGTTTTTGAGTGATGCGTGCACAACCAGACAGACAGACAGACAGACAGACAGACAGACAGACAAAAATTCCAAAAATTGGTGTTTCGGTATCTATATCGATAACTATATACACTACCGTTAAAATTTTCAAAAAATATTTAATGTACAGACACGGCCCCGTTAGAGTTTTATTATATGTATAGATAGTAGATAAAACTACTGGACCGGTTTCAAAAATTCTTTCACCAATGGAAAGCTAGAATATCCCTGAGTAACAGAGGCTATATTTATATTTTATATATTTTTTGTCCCGAATAAAGCGCTCCCAAAAGTTTTTACTAGGGAAAATTATGGTTCAAAATTCACAAGTTATAATCTTAACAAAACGGTAAAAGAATGAAAAAAATGCAAAATCTGCTGACATTTGGCGGATATTCTGGTTCTTATGAGTATGCTGTAAGCTGGGTCTTACAATTTCTGGTACTCCTCCTGCGGCAGGCAATCTTCGATGGTGACGCACCCAAGCAGACAGCCCGGTGGGTAGAACGTTGGGAACTGGATGGGCTTATCTGCAAAAATTCAGTTATTTTATAATTTATAAATACCACCTTATTTTTATTATAATTACTATAAATCATACTATAAAAACAATAATAAAAGAAAACGTTAAAAATAACTACAGAAAAAATAACTACAATTAAAGGAAAAAGTTCCAAGCCATTTAAGACAATTATTAGAGATACCTTAATAAAATGTTTAAAAAGTAAGAAACTGATGATAGCATCGTCTTATTACCGTGCGTGTAAGAAAAAAAAACGTGCGCCTAACAGCCAAACGTATAGAAAATTTTATTATTTATAATTCTGGCAAAAAAAACCTAATCGTTCCCGGTGCGGTCAGATAAAAAGGAAACATTCTAAATTTGACCTTTAACTAAATAATACGAATTATTTATTTTGATAAAAAATAATAATTTGTATCATATTTAAAACAATGCGTATTTAGTAGTTACAATAACAAATAACGTTAGAATGTTATTGTTTATTATTGTAAGTGTAGCCACTAGTAGATACTGTATTATGTCATACCGGGATACAGGTCTCTGTACTGATCTTCTATTGCCTTTACGAGATCCTGGTCGGGGAGCTTGGCGGTGGAAGCGATCCACAGGCGGCCGCGGTGACTGGTGTACCACGTGCGGCCCTCATGGCTGAAACGGTTGTTTTTTTTTATTTAAGACTCCCTGTTCCGCCGGGCGCAAAATGCCACATTCGCAAAATGCCACATTGACGCAAAATGCCACATTCTCAACTTGTTCAACTCCCATTCTTGCAGTATGTTTGAGAGTGTGGCATTATGCGAAAATGGCGTTTTGAGAATGTGACATTTTGCGAAAATCGAATGTGGCATTTTATGAATGTAGCATTTTGCGCTTTATCCCCGCCACCACCACCCCATAGTTCCCGTTGCCGTGGGAATACGGGAAAAAATATAGCCTATGTTACTCAGGGATATTGTAGCTTTCCATTGGTGAACGAATTTTTTAAATCGGACCAGTAGTTTCGGAGCCTATTCAATACAAACAAACAAAAAATCTAATCTTACCTCTTGATAATAAATAATAGTGTAGAAATTTATGAATCAGTTTAGTGTATTACTTAGTGTTTAGATATAGAATCAAACAGTTAACCTGTAGAGTACATAATAATTATGTAATAATATTATTGTTTCCTATTATTTAGATTTACATACTAAGTGTATGTATAATGCTACCGACAGTCAACGATGACGTTGCGGTGCATTTCATTGATATATAAAAGTTGAAAAAAAACTAACCACTCAGAAAGCGACAACGCCCCACGCTCCCCTACTATCATAAGGGAGTGAACGATCATCGATGGCTGATGGTGATCCACCACCGCCAGTCTCACGCTCAGGGCGCCGCGCCACATCTCCTCATCGCGGCTAGTGGATTCTCACATAGTGTGAATCTCGCTTGAAGAGCTTACTATAGAAATGATCCTATGAAGTAAGGTCTTGTAGTAAACGGCGAGCGCGACGGAGGTCATCAAACGCGGGCGACTCTCTATAGCGCGATGTAGGAAATCGGTCAAAATGGTACAGCGCCACCTAGCGGCAAGTCTTCGCGGTCGGCGGAACCACGTGGACGACTCGTGTTGTTTGGAGTTCGAGTGTATCAAGCGTAAGTGACGTCACGTGTTTATTTATAACCTTGAACGTGCAGGGTTAAGGCCGAGGCGAGTGTAGTATGATCTCGTTTTGATATTGATTTTGACATGGAAGTTAAAGAAAGATAGTGTCTTTGTATAGGTACCATTATACCATTTAAAGTCCATACTTATGTTTTGATACATTATTCAATTATCTTTTTTGACGTGATAACGTCTTATAAATCGATGAACGCCGGCTGCACGCACGAAAAAGCATGACTCATAGTCACGTTCCGCCTGAGCCGAGCGTGCAAGCGAGAGCGCGGAACAAGCGACAGAGAGGCACGATGGGTTCGGATCAAATGTTTCCTTATGGTATAATTATCGTCAGTATACCGACTTTCGGGTTATGTATGTGTAGTATAACCATAGTACAGGCTCTGCCTAGCATTTGGGACTAAATAACCGTGTGTGGATTGTGTAAAAAAATAAAAAATAAATAATCTCACGGCTTATATCCCCGAGTGGGTAGGCAGAGGTATTCCATTTCTGGATATACCCACTTTTCAGGAGATATTGTTTGGACCTCTAAACGTGATAGGTGGTGAGCCCGTCGCCAGACCGGGTCTTTTACACATGTCTCAGAATTAATTCTGGGACCTGCGGGTTTCCTCACGATGTTTTCGTTCACCGTCGAGCTTGTGATAAATATGTAAGTTTTTGAAAAACTCATTGGTACATGCCAGGTAGATGGATTGTGCCACACAATTTATTTATTTTATTATTATTCTTACTTCCACCAAAGATACAATATTGCGTACCGTTTGATGCCCTCAACGAGTAGAGATGCCCAGGGTTGGTGCATGGAGAGGCAGCGGCCAGCGTCTCCCATCAGCTGCAGGTCCGAGTCTTGGATCTTTGACATTTCCGACCTCACTTCTTTCGCGACCTCTGCGTAGGAATGACCACCAACTGATTCGTCGTACTAAAAGGATACATGGCGTTAATATTTATTAATTTCTTAAAATTTTACTTGATTTAATTTAATTATACTACCTGAAAATATTTGCAAAACGCCGATTCAATATCTTAAAACAATATTGTTAAATATTATTTAGCACTGTAAGCATCGAGCGACCATAAAATTTAAGAAATAACTTATGTGAAAAGTAAAGTTTTTTTGGAAAATAAATGTCTCTATACGTAACTTCCTGCTATTATTATAGGTTTGGCACCCAATGCGACAGTGTACGTAATCTATTTCTAAGTTTATGATCTACTGATGGCTTATATTACTATGTATTGTCTATATTCATTTTGATTATTGTGGACTACAACGACGATTTTTTAAAAATGTGCATCTATGCTAAATTTCAACTAAAATTTTTTCAAAAATAGTTAGGTACACACATAATTCATCACTAGCTTGACGGTGAAGGGAAACATATTGAGAAGACCCGTAAGCCCCATAGCACCTCGGTGTGACTATGGGCTCTCCTCCTGTGTTTAGGGGTCCGAAAAAATACACCGGTGAAAAGTGGGTACTTTCAGAAATGTCATATTCTGTGTCTCTGTTACTCTGTCTCTCGGGGACATAGTATGAGCATGGGCCTGCTGAACCTGCCTTCTCAATCGGAGATCGTGGGTTCGATTCCCACCCGGGACCAGCATGTGTTGGTTTCGTGTCCGGGTAGTGCTTGTGTAGGTTTGTATTTATAAATAAATAAATAAATTGTAGGGCACAGACTATTGACATTTCTAAGTGTACTTTTTGTACAGTGAACAAAGTTGTTAAGGTTACATGGCCAGTAACTAAGAACTAATTTTTCTGGGGAAGTTATAAATTAATCTTATTGCTTAATGTTTATTTCAAAAGGTATCTTTGATCCCTATAATTTACCAAAAAAATACTATAAGTAAAAACATTTAAGGCTTTAAGAGAAAACTGAATCTGACGGTAGTCACTTACCATCAGGTGACCCGTCTACTCGTTTGCCCCCTTTTCTCTTATAAAAAAAATCTTAGTTTTTGGCCATGTAACCTCTTTGTTGACTGTACATACAGAAAATAAATGATTTTTGATTTTAATATTACCTTCAGCAAGCTAGCGTTGAAGCCGGGGGCGACATCAAAGCCGGCAGCCGTACCGTCTCCTGCACGCACCCAATCCTGTGGGGTAGGCACAGAGGCCTCAACTCGCGTTCCACTCGCCTTCCCCATTATATCCCTAATTTTGTCCTCATCCACATGACTGTTCAGTTTTTCCTCCACTATTTGGCGACCTACACAAAATAGAATAGAAATATCTTACAATATCTGTAGTAATTTCACTTTCTTACAATAAAATACACAACTCTTACAACACAATACAATACAAAATTCTTACAACAAAAAAGTTCCACTGGACAAATGTAATATCTTAGCGTCGTGGATAAGAAGTCACATAATATTTATTTATATTATCATCACACAAAAAAATTTACAAATGTCTTACAATACAATACAATTCATTATTTTGTATCCCATAGCTTTGGTGTACCATAAAGAGATATTGTATTGTTACTTTCAAATAGTGATGTTACTTGGATAAAAAAATATCGATTCTATTTGGTCCCTTAGATTATCAAAGAATATTGAACACGCATTTTTTCCTTTACCAAATAAATAAAAATTGACGAAGATATATCGCATCAAAGTTAAGGAGTGGGGAGGGGGGGGGGGGGGTTTGACGTCACTCCTTGCGAAAATTTGTAGCACGGCGTGACATCACGTGAAATTTCAAAGCGCTGCGCTGTATCGTCTTAATTTTTCGTTTGCCGGACAAAAGAAAAAATACGTATACAATATTTTTTTTGTAATCTAACTGGCAACTAACAATTTATGGATCTGTAATTCTTTTTTAAATTTTTTTTTTGTGAAATACCCTATTTTCAATCAAGCGACTCACCAGCGAAGTCGAAGTTCATCTTCCTGTCAAGTTTCGACACGTGCTTCTTGTCCTGTATCTCTTTCTTGTACTTCTTGAGCTGCTCGCGCTCCTTGGGCGTGAGCCACACGCTGTCGAGCTGGAAGTAGTCGCTGTCGTCATCGATCACCCGAGTACGCTTTTCACTGAACACAAAAACGTAGGTACTGAACACTTTCGGTATTTTGTTATACCTATATCTTGTTTATATCATTGTTGTACAAAAATAGTGTACTGATTTCTTAATATTTTTTTTAACTTTCGGATATTTGTTTGTAAAAAAGGTCAATTTTATTAAAAAATTGTTTGTCTGTAAAGTCGGTTTACGTACGATAATTTTACGTGATAACGTCATAAGAAAACATTGATCAAAAATAAGAGAGATAGATGCATGACAAGCCGAACGCTCAGGCCGATCGTGCCTCTCTATCGCTTGTTCCGCGCTCTCGCTTGCACGCTCGGCTCAGCCGGAACGTGACACTTTTTCGTGCGTGCAGCCGGCGTTTATCGATTTATAACACGTTATCACGTAAAAAAATTAATAAATGGTTACTTAATTCTGTCCCTTGCCGTTTTTCGTTTAGGTTTGAATGGCAGATATAGGCGAAACTTTTAAAACCGGCACTGTGTACCTGTTCTGGTCATAATCAATGAGCCGGTCCCGCAGCGCGACGGCCTTCTCCCAGCCGACGCCACGGTTCTTCATGAGCGAATACAGCAGTTTGGCTCCGCCCTTGGTGTTCGAGTTGATCTGCTTCTCTTCCTCCTCCGTACACACCTGAAGGAGAAAGAAAACTGTTGGGTACTACAGCTTGGACTAAACCGCTGCTTTTATTCTGCTGTTGTTGATTTCTAGTTTTCTAGCTAGATGGAAAATTATAGCCCATGTTACTCCCAGAAAAGTAGGCTTTCCATTGGTGAAAGAATTTTTCAAATAGGTTTTTGAGTTTAATCATTACAAATATACAAATAACAAACATAACAAATCTTTATAATATTAGTGTGGATGATAAAACAGAACAGACACAGGTGATATGCGATGTGCAATATATAACATACCAGAGCTCCACAAAACATGCAGGGGCCGGAACCTTCCTGCTTGCAAACGACGCGCCCGCAACTCAGGCAGTTGTTTATAAGCTCATGTTTGCTTGCCTCGCAATCGCACCAGTGTCGCCCTGGACATAGACAATTAAAAAGTTTTTAAAACAAGAGATTTACTAGAAACTGCAAAGTACATGAACACCTGAACCCAAAATACAGTGCACCAGGAAGCAAAACAATTGGCATAAACATATAGGGATTGCTTAGATAATCACCGAACCCTCTTGAAAGATGCACTTACTAAGTAATTTAAGCAACTTATGCCCATCGCCGGACCGGGTCTGTTACACATGCCTCAGAATTAATTCTGAGACCTGCTAGGTTCCTCAGGAGTACTTAAGTTTTTGAAAAACTCATTGCTACATGCCAACCAAGGACTTTTAAACATGACAGAATTTAAACACGAGTCTCACTGATTATCATCATGAGAAGCGGCCTCCTTAACCATAAGGCTATTACTATAAGAAGCGATAGTAACTGAAGCTACTATCTCTTATTACTGTATGTTTAAGTGTAAGCTATTTTAATATCTTATTTTACTAATAATAAATTAAAAATTACCTTTTAAGAAAACTACCTGGGCCTTCTCCCCATCCTGCGAGTACAGGTTAACGAACTTTGATTTCTTTGTGGAGTTATCAACCTCCTGTGGTGGTGGCTCCACACCAAATGGCTCTTGCTGGACTTTGTTCTTTTGTATTTTTTTCTTTTGCTGCTTTGACATTACTGGAACATAGATTTTTTTATAAATTAATATTAGATAGGTGTAAGTGTTGTATAAACTATTTGGCCCATCACTTATTTACATTACAAAGGTATTAAAAAAGAATTCTAAGTTGGTAACCTACCAACATTTTTCGGGGTTCTCTACTTGAAATATTAGATAGTTTTTTTACTTGATAGGTACCCCTAAATTTTATATTTACTACATTTGGTCTGAGTGTAATTTTAGACCTTGAATGTTGTTTTTGAAACTTTTATTTGAAACAATCCTAACAATATTACAAAACTTTTTTACTATCACACACAAACAAACATTTAAAAAAATTGTTGAATATAATGATACTTTTTAGAAATCGTTAAAATGGTCTTTATTGTGTTAGGGGAAAATACAGCAATTCATGGAAAAATCTTATTAACCATTATTGAGGTACCTTTACTGGGATATTTCCTTTTTACAATCTCATTGTAGAAAGTTTTATGCTGCGGATTTTCGAAGTCCAACAATGTCCTCATATTTTCATGCAGCTCACTTTCAGTACCCGTATTCAAAATATATCTAAGAAAATAAAAACATACAGTTTAAAGATTTGTAACCATTTTATACAGTCACCGCAAAGCCAACATACCCTATCATGTCATCCGGAATTTCAAAATCTAGAAGTTTGGACAACCCCTCTTTAAGCCACTCCTTCATCTTGGAATTATTTTATAATTTTAAAATAATATTTTACGTATACAAAATCAAATCCAATCTTACAGTAAAAGTGTTCTGTGCTTACACCTAACAGCTAGAGATGTGTACCGGTTCTACAAAAACCGGTGAAAAACCGGATAACGTCACTACCGGTTTTTTACCGGTGATTTTATTTTTTACCGGTATTTTGATACACGCGCGCGGAACACAAAGGAGAGAACAATGGTGGTATTTTATTCCTCGAATTTTATTACCAGAACCATAAATACCATTGGAACGCTAATTTACTGGGCTATTTGATAACAGTAATAAAATATTATAGGCTGCCTATGTTTGAAAAAATTTGAAATAAATGAGGGTTTAGGTCACTGATAACTAACGTGTCTCTTTTGGTCTATGGCCCCGAAATAATTTAAAAATTTGTCGTGGTAGGGAATTGCATTGCATCATTACTTTCACAAAATCTCGTTTTACATGTGTGTGCATTATTTTTTTAATTGTTTGTAAATAAATGTTGTCTACTACGACTGGAGAAATTAAGCCAATTTCCATATAAGATCAAGAAAATTCCCTATAGGTTTTTCTCCGGTGAAAAACCGGTTTTTGCTAAAAAATCTCCTCAAATCTCCGGAGGCTAAAATTGCAACCGGTACACATCTCTACTAACAGCTGACTGATTTGACGTTTCGTGAAACTTGCCAACAATCATTTTGTTGACGTTTCCATGTCCAAAGAAACTAGTCAATAGAAGCATTTTCTCTACAATCTTAGGTAACTCTAATATTTTTGTTTTGTTTATTTAGGTACTTGTGATAAATAGGCAACGTCTTTATCATTTCAGCTATAATAGTGGAATGCACAGACCAGTAACTAGAAAGTGGTGGTGGAATGTATGTGCAGTGTGCTATTTGCCTGTTTCTGTCATTGTCAAATGACTCAAATGTCATTGTCAATGTCATCTGTCCGACCGAAATCCGAGATTCACGAGATTGTTGTTGTTCGATTCGATTTTTAAAATTGTAAAGGTACGTCTTTCCTTGCTATTTCTTACTGGTTATTTAAAGCACACGCCTTTAAAATACTATGGTTATAAATCTTTTATTCCAAACCTTGCAAAACCGATATGTTTTGTTTACGTAATTTTCTAACCTTTATGACCTAAGATAAGTTTTGTTTATTTTAGGGGTAAAATGTCGCTATCCCCGTACTTTCGTTCTCCTTTCACTGATCTGACTGGTGGGTTGGTATCCCATCAAATGTTCGGCCGTTGTCAGAAAGAGGAAATGCGCTATATGGACTGCCTCGAAGCTTACGGCTTGGATCGGGGAAAGGTCAAGTGCCACCACCTATTTGGTGACTTCCATGAGTGTCAAACTATGACCTTACAGTTCAAGAGATTTATGGTTAGTAAAATATTTTTATAAACAACTACATAGTAACACTTTCGCATTTCTACTTACAGCGCCCCGCGGTTTCACCAGCGTAGTTTCCGTTCTCGTGGGAAGACGGAATAAAATATAGCCTATGTGGTGTTCTGATGTATAAGCTATATAACTGTAAAGTTTCATCAAAATCCGTTCAGTATTTTTTGGGAGAAAGAGGAACAAACATCCATACATACAAACTTTCGTGTTTATAATATTAGTAGGTTTAGCTAGGAGTGCAAAAGTCCTGAATCGTTCTGATATGAAAATAAAGCTGTATCTCACCATGTCTATAGGAGGCTTTGAGTATTAAACCAACAGGAGACGTCACGCGCACTAGTTTCTTTTCAAAAAAGTCGGGGGGGACGAGGAAACAATCACAAATAATGTTAAAACAAACGCATTTTTTGATAAAACAATTAAACACTAGCTTGAACTTGGTGCACACAAATACATTGACCAATACAAGCACTCCGTGAACTCAAAGAAACTAGTTGTATTTAACCGGTGTGCTCAAAGACCGACACGTTTTTTTGGCAGAGGGGAACGCCTGTCAGTGGCGTCTCCGATTGGTTTAATACTCAAAGATAGGAGGCAATAGACAATACAATCATTATTTTACATGCAGAAAAACAGTTTTAAGAGGTCAGTATTAATCCAATGCTCTAAGCTTGTAACAAAACATTCCTGATATAGGATAGGTTGTTGATGAATGCATGCTCTTAGTCGACAACTGTATATTACTCACAAATTTTATACGAATTAAATGGCATTACACATTGTACAGAACGGAATCGGTAGGCTGATTTGTTAGAAACTTTGTAGGACTTTTGTACTCTCTTGGAGCGTGACAGAATCAATTCTAATGTTGAAATTATATTTTATTTACAGGCTATGCGTAATGAGCGGGAAAGACAGATTGCCGAAGGAAAACTGACTGGTGACAAGAAATATGTCACCCCGATCATCGACAGTTATTAAAATCAAGTTGTAAATATAAATCAATTCCTAACACAATAGTTTTCTGTTTTAAGTATAATAAAGTTATTTGAATTACACTATGTATGTAAGTGTTTTTTATCCTGTGCATAAATAAGCCTTTACTTTAAAAATATACATCCTATCAAAGAAAATGGTTTGGAGAAATAGATCCTCTTATTTTTTTCATCCAACTTCTTTGAAAATAATATTGTTTCCATGGAGATATTAATTCATTGTTTCTGAAAAGCCATATTAGTTGAAAAAAAAACAAATATTTGAAATAAGTGTGAGAAATAGCATAAAATATTTGTTTGGATTTATTGAGCATAGAAATTAAATAAAATGCAAAGCCTATCACCTTTTCTTCGTACACCGTTCACGGATATAACTGGTGGATTGGTGTCGCACCAAATGTTCGGGCGCTGCGCCCAGCAGGAAATGGATATGATGGATTGCTTGGAAGCCTACGGCCTCGACCGCGGCATCCCAAAATGCAAATGTCTCATAGAAGACTACTCTGAGTGCCAGACGTTGACGAAGCAGTTCAAAAGATTTGAAGTACGTATTTAATCCATAGACCTATATTTTATCTCTTAACCTCTGCATTGCCGCTCAAAATTAATATTCATCAATCTCATTACGTAACTGTTTGTTGTCATAAGATGCACTAAAAATGCTGAATCCAGCTAAAATAAAATGAAAATCTTAGCAAGAGAATACTAGTCATTGTAAACGCCTTATAAAATCTTTTTTTAATATCGGTTACATTGCTATAATAAAAGCTTAAGGCGTTAAGTAATAGAGTATGTGTAAAATTATCCGTACCGCCAAGGAGTGGAACAACCTGCGGGCGTCTGTATTTTCGAGATCATATAGCCCGTCAGCCTTTAAGGATCGAGTGAACAGGCATCTGGGCAAGCTCGTCCCATCGTAGGCCCCGTCTTTGCCTTCGGGCAAGCCCATAAGCAATAAAAAAATAGCAATGTGCCGTGACTGCCGATGCCATATCCAAATTCAGCTTCGAAAACATCCTAGTAAAATAGGGGATGACCGTTTTTGAGAAAATCCAGTGATTTTTAAAGTTTGAGATTCTGGCATCCATATGGAAAGGATTGGAAATTATGTGATATTCCCACCCACGGGAGCAGGAAAAACAGGTCGCTGGCTAACAGTTTGTCTGTATGTTTGTTTATCTTGTCTTCGCTCCTATAGAAGCCATGAAACTTTCGTAAGTATGTTACTGTTGTAAATTGTGAGGCGAACGCCTAGCCTAACGGGATAGGCGCGGTAAACGCTTGGTACCGGCCGTCCCACCTGACTGGCACCTAATTTATACTTAGGTACATAATAATAAGTACTTAATGTTTACCAGGCTATGCGCAAGGAACGAGAACGACAAATAGCGTGTGGAAAATTGAATAAAAGTAACAGATATGTTAGTCCTAGAATTGATAGTTACTAGTAGGTACCTACATTGTAGAACCAATAGTTTTTTTTTATTTAATAAAAATTTTTGCAGAACTATTTATACCTATTTGACTTACGTAAATTACAGATGAAAAATATTAGTTTTTATTGCAAATATTATTTATACCTACTTATCAGTGAGGCTCTGGTTTGAATCCTGGTACCAATTTTTCAAAAAGTTACGTGCATATTTATCACTAGCTCGATGGTGAAGGAAAACATCGTGAGGAAACCGGCAGGTCTCAGAATTATTCTAAGGCAGACAGATCCGGCGATGGGCTCACCACCTATCACGTTAAGGGGTCGAATATTCATTGTATTAAGTGGGTATTTCCAGAAACGGAATACCTCTGCCTACCCCCTCGGGGATAAAAGGCGTGAGATTTTATTTCTACTAAGTAGGTAACTAATCTCCACACAGTTCATTCAAGAGCACATGAAGCTTTACACTTGTAGTGCAAGTCTGACCTCTAAGCGGATTGTAATAAGAACGCGAACGTTACGTTAAATTACTTTTGCATGCCAGTTGCTGGTGAAATGTGTGAGACTACTTATTATAACTGAACATCTTTATGTACCACATTTTGGGCAAAATAAAATTTCTTTCTTTCTTTCTGTCTTACGAAGTCCAATGTGTTAAGCTCCATGTGCTCTTAACTATACAAAACAAAGTCGCTTCCCGCAGTCTGCACGCTTAGATCTTTTTAACTACGCAACGGATTTTGATGCGGTTTTCATTAATAGAAAAAGCGATAAACTGGAGGTTATCAATTCGTCTGTATGTTTTTTAATTTTTTTTATGTTTGTTACTGAACTTTTGACTGGGTGGACTGATATGGATGATTCTTTTTTTATTTGAAAGCTGGTGCATCCAGATTGGTCCCATTTTCATTTCGTCCAGTTCTGACGACGGTGTCCATGAGATAACGATATGAGTTGAAGATTGAAGTCGTTTTTTTTACTCTTTAGAGTGGTTATGTATTTCCTAAAACTTTCCTAGTTCATCGCTTTTTCTAGGCAGGTCACTATTATATACTAATATTATAAAGAGGAAAGATTTGTAATTTTGTATATTTTTTACGAATAAACTCAAAAACTACTGGACCTATTTTAAAAATTCTTTCACCAATGGAAAGCTAGAAGATCCCTGAGTACCTAACATATAGGCTATATTTTATTCAAGTATTCCCACGGGAACGGGAACTACGCGAGTGAAACCGTGCAAAACCGCTTTTTATTTTATTTTATTTCTATCGATATTTTATTTATTAATTCCAACCTTGATTCAGTGGGTACACGGGTCAACAGGAATTAACCCTACACCCACCGGTGGGTGGAGCCAGTGGGTGCACGGGTCACTAACCAATAAAAGTAAGAACTTGGCGATTAGATGGTTAGAGCTAAAAACATTTATGGTATTTTTTCAAATAATATATTTTTTTGTCAATCGACTATTTGATTGGATGTTTTAAACTGTTTAAAACACCACGAATTCCGAGCCACTAATTTGTATGCCACCTCGTTTTTTGCGTCCTAGAGAACTCCTAGAGTCACGGTCGGTCGAACGCGTTTTTGCTCGGAATTTTGGCGCCAAACTATTTTTATAATTAATCATTCTCGATGCGCAATCGATAAGATTTTCGTTCTAAATGTTTATCTGCGCAGTTACGTACTTGTAACTTGACTTGTTTTATAGCTTTAATTTGGTATTTAGGAATGAAAAAAAGTAACTATTTATATGGTTATGATAAAGAATCTTCTTTTTAAAGACGAGAAGAGACCTAGGTATACAAGTATGCGCGTTACTTCCAATAGATTTTTTCTACATTATTAACTTACCTATATGATATTAAGTATAATTTTTTGGCTCTCTCCGCAGTGTTTAAAAAAAGTTTATACCTACAAAAAATAAAAAACCGACTGTTAGGAAAGTAAGATTACGTACTCGTTCCTATAGAACATAATATAAATACTTACATAGAAAATTTCTACTTACTTAGGTAGCATAATATGTACCTACCTACCTGTGTTGTGCTGTAATGAGACTTTTTTCCGTTTAATCCTTGTAATCTGTGGAACTGCTTGTCCATTTGTGCATATTATTTTGATGATTGGACATGACTGTATACGTATGGATTACTTTGCAAGTTTTTATGGTTTTCAAGTATGATAAACTAATTTTTTTATTGTTTTCGATGCAACCGCCATGTTGCTTGTTACCGATTCCCGAATTTGTTATTTATGAGGGGCCTGAAGGTGTGGAACGGAAACATCAGTCTTGGAATTATCAACCTTGTAAACAATCGCGCAGGAGAATATACCCAATAATATGTATATACAGGTGTGGCCTCATCGGCCTCAATGAAGCTAGGTAAGGAACTCTTCAGCCGAGTTTTTTTATTACCTTGATTGATAAGTACCTACCTGGGAGACCGAGTTTTGCTCGTTCTAACTACTTCTTATAGTCCAGTCATTATAGACATTCAAAATCGAAAATTCAATAATAATTCCAAAAGTTTTCAAACTTCGGTCAAGTAAATGGTACATTGGGACGACAATAAATCTAATTTTGCAACCTTGTCCGCAGTCCGGAACATTGTTAAAATTGCAATTAAATTAATTTTTGCTGTATGGTCGTGAAAAAAATTCCAAAAGTTCTGCAAACTTGGGGAAGTTTTCGATATAATATTTCATATCACGTATTAAATTTGCAACCAATCTAAGTGTACGGAACATTTTTTGTTATTGAAAATTAATGTTTTTTTTATTAAACTGAATGTAAACGTTCCAAAAGTTCTGCAAACTTGACACATATATCGGAAAAATATACCGAACGATTGTATAAATTTGCAACCTTTTTCGTTGACCGGAACATGTTTATTTATAATTATTTTCAATTCGTGGTCATTTTTTCGAGTAAGGTGGTCTCGGAATAATTACAAAAGTTTTGAAACTTGGTTGCAAACTTCGAAAACATCTATTCTGATGCATTTACAAATTTGCAACCTCATACGCGATCCGGAACTTTATGCAATTTGCCAAAATGTATTTTTTTTATTATTTCACCTTCAAGAAAATTTCAAAAGTTCTGCAAATCGAGGGGACTGTTTAATTTTAGGATTAATGTCAGTATTTGAATTTGCAACCTCTCACGCAATCTGGAATCTTGTGTGATGTCGGAAATTTAACTTTAATGGCATTTTTCATTTTCGAAAAAATTTCAAAAGTTCTGCAAATCGAGGGGACTGTTTAATTTTGGGATTAATGTCAGTATTTGAATTTGCAACCTCTCACGCAATCCGGAATCTTGTGTGATATCGGAAATTTCACTTTAATGGCATTTTTAATTTTCTAAAAAATTTCAAAAGTTTTGCAAATCGAGCCAATGATTGTTTCTTTGAGGTGCATGTCAGTATGAAAATTTGCAACCCCGCATGAGATCAGCAACTTTGAGTTCTTTGCAAAAATCGATTTTTCGCATTTTGTTATCCTTGAAAGAAATGCAAAAGTTTTGCAAATCGAGCGGATGGTCTTATTTTGGGATCGATACCACTATTCAAATTTGCAACTTCGCACGAGACCCGGAACCTTGTGTTATTTGCAAAAATCTACTTTTTTAATTTTATTACCGTCGAAAAAATAAATAGACTTAATAAGAATTTCAAAAGTATAGAAAAAAAGTATGAGGATATCAAATATTCGTAACTGCGTAGGTGAGTAACAGTGTATATGTGCCCTAAATATATAACAGCGATGTGTACGGAAATAATATTTTTCGTGAATGTGATTAAAAAATATTTCCGTATTCCGGATATGGTTGCAAATTCAAATACTGACATTAATCCTAAAATTAAACCGTCCCCTCGATTTGCAGAACTTTTGAAATTTTCTTGAAGGTGAAAAATAAAAAAAATACATTTTTGCAAATTGCATAAAGTTCCGGATCGCGTATGAGGTTGCAAATTTGTAAATGCATCAGAATAGATGTTTTCGAAGTCTGCAACCAAGTTTCAAAACTTTTGTAATTATTCCGAGACCACCTTACTCGAAAAAATGACCACGAATTAAAAAGAATTATAAATAAACATGTTCCGGTCAACGTAAAAGGTTGCAAATTTATACAATCGTTCGGTATATTTTTCCGATATATCTGTCAAATTTGCAGAACTTATGGAACGTTTACATTCAGTTTAATAAAAAAAAAACATTAATTTTCAATAACAAAAAATGTTCCGTACACTTAGATTGGTTGCAAATTTAATACGTGATATGAAATATTATATCGAAAACTTCCCCAAGTTTGCAGAACTTTTGGAATTTTTTTCACGACCATACAGCAAAAATTAATTTAATTGCAATTTTAACAATGTTCCGGACTGCGGACAAGGTTGCAAAATTAGATTTATTGTCGTCCCAATGTACCATTTACTTGACCGAAGTTTGAAAACTTTTGGAATTATTATGAATTAATTGTCTTGACTGACTGGACTATTACACCAGTGTCACCATCGGCCGATAAGTTATTAAAAAAATATATTTTTGTACAAAATTGAGTTTTTAAAAGAAATACAAATATGCAGTTGAACTTAAAGAGCAAAAGTATCTTTATATAAAATTTCATCAAAATCGTTAGAGCAGACAATAAGTAAGTGGGTAGGTAAGAACAACAAGTAAGCAATAAAGATTATTTTTATTATTATAAGTAATCGGATACATGCCCAGTCCTAGTGGAAACACAATAAAATAAGGTTTGCTTTTTCAATTGTAAAATCGTAGGCTGTTGCTCAAATAAGAAAATGCTTCGTCCCAAGTGAGTGTGAAGCGTACCAAAATAAATAATTTTCTTTCTTCTTTCCCTCCTTTCCCGGCTACGGTCTTGTGTGCATGCCATACGAGTGTCATACTTAGGTATTTACTACGACGAGATCGCCTCAATTGATAGTGACTTCTTTCCCCGCCAGATGTCGTGGGTTCGATTATCGGCCACAGGTGATTAAAGTATACTAATTTTGTCAATTATTTAAGGTCGACTTAAATCTCCTAGGTTCGTAAAACGCTAGGTGATTTAAGTCTACTGTTTGGTGTATTTAAATTACCTGGGTGAATATGAATAAGCATAACTAGGTGATTTAGGTGGGGAAAAAAAAACAATTTGCAGCCATTTGAGCCCTTCGTTACCCTTGTTACAACCCATCTTACTACCAGTAGTAACACGGGAGTTTTTTTTTTGCCCGTGTTACCACTAACTGCATGTCTGTTTGTTGTTGTGTACTATAGGTGTTCCTATCTTGGGAGCTAAGTATACGTGTGTGAATTATGTTCTACAATTTATTTATTTATTTTTAAAACAACTTTCAGTTACAGTACTTACTTACGTACCTACTACCTAGGTACTCCTTAACTGATCACTGATAAGTGATGACCGTTAATTAGTGTTCATGTTCATTTATTAGTCTTTTTAAACAATAACTATTGCTTATTCAAGCTGCCTAGATATTAAAATTAATATTCAGATTTACGAGAGCAAATTACAGTCGAGGACCCAATAAAGTTATGCAAACTACTTACACAATACGAATAGATTAAACTTCAATTAACCAATCGCAGAATGCCGACAAAAAAGTGTTTGCTGCTCGCAGGTACAACCAGACAAGGTCCTTGTAATAGCGATTTAATTAATATATTACTTGTAATATAATTCAGTTCAGTGACCTAAGCTCGTGATAAATGCCAGCCTGATCCGAAGGTTGTATCATTGCCCAGGTACCTAATCGTACGGTGCCCTCGTGGAGCTAAAAAAAATGATTAAAAATGGCTTTGGTGTTTGGACCAATTAGAATTAGAATTGTGAATCTACTCTATCTGCCCGCGGTTTTGCAGTTCCGAAGTTGAACGTTTCTATCTGCCTGCATCCTAAACAGATCTCTGTAACGTGAAAAGCTAAAACTTTCACCAATATTTTACACGCTTCAGCATTTTACACGATGTTGAAAATCGCTTAATTTGACCAGCAGAGGTAGAGTTACAAACGAACAGACAGGCGTTTGGTTTTAATAATATAGATATTCACAAAAGGTTTCCGACCTCTGCAAGGTCTTACTCGAAGGTTTTTGACCACGCATGGCCCGCATGGGATCAGGATCAGTCCAATAATCCCTACTAAAGGCAATGTACTTAAAATTGTACAAAAAAACTATTTTTTTCGGACTTTGCTCTTTGGGCAAGTCAAGAGCCCTATAAAATGAGTAGCTCCAACAATTCTCAATCTCATTTTTTTCACGTAGTCTTGGTTAATCATTTTTCAGATTACATTACCTACCTACCTACCTTTATTATAAATATATAAAGTCTATTATATTATTACTAAAATGTTGAAGAATCGATAATTGGATATGCAAGATCTAGGTAGGATTGTAAAATAAAAACACCAATAACATCCTTTGACTGGGAAACCTGTACTTACTACGTGTTTCTACTTATTTGTTTAGTAAGACGAGTCCAGACGGGGACGAAATTCGATAATCGAATTCGAAACGATTTTTCAATGTCCAATCGGAATAAACATCATTGTAAATGTCAAATTATTCATGCTCGTTGGTGTCTGACTCGCTAATAGCCGATGCTTGAACATGGCCACTGCTTGCATTAAGTATTTCTGATTTTTACGAGTAAACAATTTACGAACCTATACACGAGTTATCAAAAACAACGTTTTATAATTTGTAATATTTGTTTGTGAAGATTCGATTATTCGCAACTCAAATTGCTACAAGATATAACAAAAATAATATATTTTATCTAATCCTCTTCAACTTACAGCGTCTATAATATAACAATAAATTGTGGGACACAATTACAAACGGTATTTAGTCCCAAACTAGGCAGGGTCTGTACTATGGGTACTAAACAACTGATAAACATACTTAAATAAATATTAAAACGACCAGACCCAAAGCCAACAGACATGTTCATGCACACAAATGTTGGCCCCGAGCGGGGATCCAACCCGCGACCTCCGACTCAGAAGGCAGGGTCATTACCAACTGAGCCAACTGGCCCGTCATATCTATCTATACTACATACAAGTATTGCAACTAAAACTACCTACTAGACAAAAAAGTAGAAGTAATGAACTAAATATCAGCTAGGTTCAAGCCTCGACCGCTCCGTGTCCGGACGTTATTACAATTTCAAAATGCTAAGTTTTTTTGCTTGGTCCGGCGCCGATAATTATGAACATTTGGTCGTAGACATCGTAGTAACTATGGATTTAGTTTCATAGGACAAAATATAAAAGACAATTAAGGTGATTAGTACCTTTTTTTAGGACTAAAAATGGCGTCATAGATCGTGAGAAAATTCGCACACCAGATAATTGAGTATATGTGGCTTGTATTTAATGCTTGATACCTAAATTAGCTACATTTGTCACCATGTAGGTACCTAAAACTTCATGAATTTCTATACGTACACAATTTTGTTGTGTTTTAATGGAGAATTCTGTTTTCTTAAAATTCTCATAAACCGACAATTCCATGGGTAATACCTGATAAGCTTATTAGAATTCTACAAAAATTAATTACACAATCGCCAAACTAGTTATAGTGATACAACGTGACCAATTTAACTTTCACGGTGCATTCACTGAGACTGTGTCTGTGTCTCAAAGGGTCTCTAGGCCACTGAACTCAACGGGATTCGAGGTCGCAATTTTTTCTTTCACTCGATCTCATATAGCGGAATTTCTTTGCGATGATGCTGAGTTATAAGTTAATTAAATAAATACGCTCACGCCTTATATCAGAGTGGTGAGCAGAGCTATTCCACTCCTAGAAATAGGAACACACTTCACCAGTGGATTTTTCAAACCCTTTAGTTGCTGGTCCACAATCCACATGCCTCAGATATTATTGGTGACATAAAAAGTCTTAAAGAAGTAGAAATGTAATAATTGTCTTCGTTTTATTGACATAGCATCTTTGCCTAGAAATATAATAATATGTCATATTTTGTATGTCATATTTTATTTAAATAGGTAAGTATCTTGGACACATCAGTAAAATAATTTTTAAAATCGCTTTTCTAGTTCGTTATTTTCAAAGATCATTTTGGAGCCAGAAAACATCAATGTACAAATATAATACCTAAGTCAGTAGGAACATATCTGTGTCACTGACTGCATATTTTTATTGGAGTACAGGTCAATTAACAAAAAAATTCATTTGTACGACCAGCTTTTGAAAATAAAGATTTTTGTATTTTGTATCATTTTCTATAGTTTTCTAGCAAATCGCTCCTGCTCGTGAATTGTGCTGCAGGGGCAGAACCAGGTGCGTTGCACTATCAACACTTTCTACGATCACTGCAAACTCACTCTTGGTAATATTAATTGCTCGCTACAGCCGGTGTGTTCTTGACCCATGCCAGGTGTGGGGACATCGCCCCACGAGTATTGACCTCACGTGGCCATCGTGTGATAGCAATGGCTATGGATCGGACTCGTTATATGTTAGTAACAGTTAATACGACAACATGGATAATAGAATTGGGCTAAATCCTAAAAGAGACTTTTGCTAAATATTATTTGATAGAAAAATATATTCACGTCTTCGGTTACAATCTAATCGGATGTAAAAAAAATTATATACGCGTAAGTTTGTGAGGAAGGAGGTATGGATGGACGTTGGACTTTTTTTACTACTGACAGGATTTTGATGAACCTTTACAGTGATACGCCTTCAGCAGACGTATTCACAGAGACTCGATACCGTTTCCGTTCGATTCGAATCGAATCTATCGACATCGGAAACGAATCTATCGAGATGGGCTGATGTTGGTATCGAAAAATATTGTCATATGTGACACCAACTGTCATATTATGTGACATTAGTTTTCGATACCAACATCAGCCCATCTCGATAGATTCGTTTCCGATGTCGATAGATTCGACTCGAATCGAACGGAAACGGTATCGAGTCTCTCTGAATACGTCTGCTGTACTTACATGTACCTTTAAATTGTAGCCGATATCTAGAGCTTAGGGTACCTATATTTTTTTAGATATCGGCTGTTACTTTACTTATTAAGCATTCCGCCTTAAAACTTACTATCATACTTAAAATTACAATCCTCTTACAATAAAATTGTATTTTAAGGCTCCTTATGAACTATAAAGAATTATTATTATACATCAGACTTTTACAATATAGTAAGTAAACTTAGGAGTTTCATCAAATTGTTGGTCCCGGTTTTCGTTGTGTTTATGCACAATGGAAGACTTGCCCTTGGGTAGGAAAAATCTGACAGTTAGGTGGCCATACTAGCCTAACACCATCTCCCAATCCGAGGTGGGCTCGCGTGGTAGATTATGGCCCATACTTGCTCATGAGGAAAGACCCTTAGCTCAGCAGTGGGCTGTTATGGGTTGATAACGATTAACGAATCAAAGCTCTACAAGTCAACAACACAAGTTCTTAATAAAATACAATACGTCACTACACGCAGTATAATTAATTGCGGACATATTAACAATAATTCATACGAATAAATGCTGGAAACTGGTTAAAAAAAAAGAAACAAGCGACTATTTTGAAGTCTTGTTCTTTAACCCAGAAAAAGACATCAACGCACTTACAATTTAATTTTATATACAAGGTCTCAATCAACAAGTAGCTACCTATAAATATTCTAAGAGGGAAATCACTCCTAAGTCTAAAAAAGTAAATACTTTACAAGAATTGAGTCAGCTTTCCAGTAAAAAAAGTCAGTTTTTCACGATTTCGGAGTTGGTCCTAAAAATTTTATAGTTTTATGAGTTACGGAAAGTTCCTCTGGTTATATTTGCACTTGGTAGGATATAGAATGAACTTCTCTCTATATCTTTTACGAGTTTGTATGCAATCTGCAGCCTTAACTATCTATACTTCTATACTATCTATACTAATATTATAATAAAGAGGAAAGATTTGTATTTTTGTACGTTTGTATCTTTGTTACGAATAAACTCAAAAACTACTAGACCGATTTTAAAAATTCTTTAACTAATAGAGCGCTACAATATCCATGGGAACGCGAACTACGCGGGTGAACCGCGAAGAACTGCTAGTACTAAGTATATAAAACACAATGTTTGAATATCCGGGCTATTCCACTAGTCTCTACCAGCTGTCCCTCCTGGTAGGGACAAGTGGATTTATTTTTCCACTCTTCCCTACCACGCCGTGTGTGCATCTGGATTGAGGGCCCACTTTTTAAATTATTGCGAAACGAAATGATACTTACAGGGCATTTACTTAAAATTTTGTAAAACCTAAAGCAAAGATTCTTAAATTTCTTAAACGTGAATCAAAAGAGTTACGGTCAAATAGCTTGGGCCCTCAATCCTGACGCCTGCATAAAACGGCATAGTCGAATCTCAGAAAGTACTATCCCTGGGATAATAATTTTTATTCGAGTATTTAGTTAGGAATTTGTTAAATACATTAAGAAATTGTCAAGTCTTAAGAATGCGACAATACAGATTTATGGCGGTTTAGCTTGGGCCCTCAATTCATCAATTTTGATATTGTAGAATCAGCAAAAAATATGAGTTTTTCTAAGGAAAGATATTAATACGACTTTAATATATTTGAGTTCCATATCTCGGAAAATTTGTTAAAAAGAAATAACGACACAAAAGGTAATTGTTAAAAAGTTATTGAAATTCGTATTTTTTCAAAACGTCTGAACTGAGGGCCCAAGGTTTTTGTCAGTATTGATTAGACTAAGCTTTCTACACTACCGCACTTTAGGCTAAGTATTTTAACAAATTCTTAACTAAAAGGCTACAAAGCGTCCATTCTTCTAAATGCCGTACTTTAGGAGAAAATTGATTTTCGATGTTTTATATGAGAAAATTCAGTAGGGTGACCATAATGTTTATCGTAAGTATAAACAAGTATTCGTTGTGATCATGTAAGTAGTATTTTGTAAAGCGCAGATACAATATATATAATTATACAACGCGTAACAGAAATAGCGCCATTTTCTCATACACCCCGGTTAGTAAATTAATATAAAAAAAGATGCAATCGAACTTTAGTTGTGTCCAATTTTCTTAAATATCGTTCTATAATAGTACGATTTCAATAGATAGCATTAAATTCAGCTATGCTAATTCATTTTTCGGAAAAATTTAACACATATTAAAAATAGATGAAATCGAATATGTAGTCGATACTGAACAAACTAATTTCAGGAATTGCACTTATTCTGTTACATATTGTATATAATATATAAAGCTCGATATAATTATATACGATTAGCTGTGCTGTGCCTTCACCTACGTATGCGTGGAAAAATAAAATAAGAAAGTGCCAATAATCAATGAAATTATGTACCTATTAGACGTATTAAAATTATAACCCTGTATATTAACAACTAGCATTGCCTTGCAGTTTCATCCGCGTAGTTCCCGTTCCCGTGAAAATACGGGAATAAAATATAGCCTTTGTTACTCCCTGGTAATGTATCTTTCCATTTTTAAAAGAACTTTTTAAATCGGTAACGTGGTTTAGGCCTGTTCCCGTGGGAAAATTATAGCACATGTTACTCCCAGAAAAGTACGCTTTCCATTGGCAAAACATTTTTTTTAAATCGGTAAAACCGGTGGTATTGGAGCCTTTTCAATACAAAAAATCAAAAAATTCAAAGCAGAGCCATTTTACTAAGATTAATAATAATAGGAAAGTAATAAGGCTATTAGGCCTAGAATCCAAAGGCCGCTAAACAATAAAAAAAAAACCATACAAGTATGGAGCGATTGTGGGTCTTTTTTTTTTAACAAACTTTTTTCAACAGTAAAATAATAGCACTTTTACTGATGACTTCATTAAGACTTCTTGAGGCAATCCAAAAATGTTTATCCCTGGCATTTTATCGAATTTCCCATTCACTGCACACTGTCACGGACCCTTGCTACCACAGAGCTAGATTAATGATCTGTGCTTGCCACATAGGTATAATATACTATCACTAATATGAGTCAAAACCCGAAATACACAGCAAAATGAAAATTAAACAAAAAACATGACGGGGACGCGCGTACGTCAGGCGTCAAAAATACGAATACTATGATAACCATTTAAATAACACCTTTTATTAATTTTGGATCACACAAAACGTAATCGCTTCCGACAACAACTTATGAAATATCTTCTAAGAGGGTACATGCTGATTTGTCTCAAAAAAGTAACAAAATCATATACACCCTACTGAATTTTCTCTTAAAAAACATCGAAAATCAATTTTCTCCTAAAGTACGGCATTTAGAAGAATGGACGCTTTGTAGCCTTTTAGTTAAGAATTTGTTAAAATACTTAGCCTAAAGTGCGGTAGTGTAGAAAGCTTAGTCTAGTCAATACTGACAAAAACCTTGGGCCCTCAGTTCAGACGTTTTGAAAAAATACGAATTTCAATAACTTTTTAACAATTAACTTTTGTGTCGTTATTTCTTTTTAACAAATTTTCCGAGATATGGAACTCAAATATATTAAAGTCGTATTAATATCTTTCCTTAGAAAAACTCATATTTTTTGCTGATTCTACAATATCAAAATTGATGAATTGAGGGCCCAAGCTAAACCGCCATAAATCTGTATTCTCGCATTCTTAAGACTTGACAATTTCTTAATGTATTTAACAAATTCCTAACTAAATACTCGAATAAAAATTATTATCCCAGGGATAGTACTTTCTGAGATTCGACTATGCCGTTTTATGCAGGCGTCAGGATTGAGGGCCCAAGCTATTTGACCATAACTCTTTTGATTTACGTTTAACAAATTTAAGAATCTTTGCTTTAGGTTTTACAAAATTGTAAGTAAATGCCCTGTAAGTATCATTTCGTTTCGCAATAATTTAAAAAGTGGGCCCTCAATCCAGATGCACACCCACGCCGTCAGTGGTTGGGATAAGTGGAATTTCATTTCCACTCATCCCTACTAATAAAAACTTGACTTATTATTGTACACTTTCAATAAAAAAGCTTTCACCATAGCGTCAAATAGCATTTGCACGGTTACCATAATAGGTATATTATGACTTTCAATGTGGCGAGCCTAAATGACACCGTCCTTTCATAGCGATCCATAGCTATAATTTCTGTTTTATGATTATTGCTAAATAGACAAACAGTCATATTAGATAATCACGTAATACATACAAATACATACGTACATATAGCTCAGGGCCTTCAGGCCTTCTTCCCACAGGGGTAGGATAATGATACTGATAAGTTTGCCTACAGCCACAAACATTACAAAAATTCCCCTCCCGGAATCGCGATCGCCTTCCCGGGTGTGGGTGGTTGCCATCATATACCTATACTCGTTGAGTCGTATATAATTATGTATAGTTTGGGCTCCGAATATGATTTCGTCCCATTCGGTGTCGAGACCCTCGGTCCGTGGCAGCGTTGCCAGACGTCCCGATTTTGGCGGGACGTCCCGATTTTTTAATTAAAATTTAATGTCCGGCGCGGGACAGGCTCGGTCCCGCTTTTCGGGTATAAGATGAATTTAAAATGGTCGGATGCCAGAAATAATTCTCCGTAAATTTAATGAGAGCAGAATCTAGTTTAATCTACACATATCCTGTAAAGAGTTCTTAATTTTTATT
Organism: Ethmia dodecea; assembly: GCA_963855545.1. Lineage (NCBI taxonomy): Eukaryota > Metazoa > Arthropoda > Insecta > Lepidoptera > Depressariidae > Ethmia > Ethmia dodecea. The sequence continues at coordinate 11,102,598 of OY979456.1, read as the reverse complement.
AAAGAAAAAAAGGAAACTTTTAAAGTTAAAAATCATCTCAAATAATTATTCTCTTATTATAAGTTGCAATTTGTAACACTCACTCCTCAGAATACTGAATTAAAAAAAAAAACAAATAAAAAGATAAATACATAGTTATTTAAAAACTTCTGCTTAAATACGTTTTTTTACTGTGTCCCGCTTTCGACGACAGAATCCCGCTTTTTCCACTCAAAAAGTTCCAAAATCCCGACTTGGCAAAAAACATTTCTGGCAAGCTGGTCCGTGGGGTCTTAGCTCTATAAGGCTTTTTAAGGAAATAGCAAAAAGGTTGTCGACATCACAGGAGAGCGAAGAGCTGGCAGCTACCTCGGACAAAGAATTAGTCGGCAGCTACCTTTAAAGGGGGGAACACTGCCAGTAGGTATCGTCGGAACCTTGTCCTTTCAGTAGATAATATATTTTACTTATTATATTATATTTTTTATGGTTTTTAGTTTTAAGTTCATTGTTCATGAATAAATAAAAATGTAAGTATACCTACATGTGTATCCCTTTCGCACCTGAGATTTTTTTTGTATTGTTGTAAAGGTTTTTCTACAAATTTGTGATAGATTGACTAGGTGTATGAAGGAAAAATTATCTAAAAAAATGCATCCTACACCATATTTCCAAAAAGTCAATAGCACGATCGTGCTATCCAGGGTTTATCACTACCCAGTCACGATCGTGAGTCTCTACCAAATTATGTTTTTTTTATGTTATTAAGGCCAAAATTCCGTTCTGTAACGGAACTGTTTAATTGTTATGATTAAATGATGAAATAAAAATACAAATAATAATAAAAACTACCATGTATTTATACTTTACTAGCGTTTCTGCGCGGTTTCACCCGCGTAGTTCCCGTTCCCGTGGGAATACGGAAATAAAATATAGCCTATGTTACTCAGGGATATTCTAGCTTTCCATTGGTAAAAGAATTGTTGAAATCGGTCCAGTAGTTTTTGTGTTTATTCGTTACAAAGATACAAATATACAAATCTATCCTCTTTATAATATTAGTTTAGAGTATAGATATCACATATACTGTATCTAAGGCAGTAATATCAATTAAGTAAGTAACGAAACAAACTGCCCTTCTGGCGGAACAAAAATAGTAATAGTCAAAAAAATTAATATAAAGAAGCAAATGTGCCCATCTGGCAGAATAAAACGTAGATCAGTTCTAAGCAATCGGTTTCTACACAACTCTCTTCTACTTTAACAATCAGAGGGGCAAATTCTCCATCAGCGTCGTCTACTTCTAACTCCGGACAGTTTCCATCTTGCAGTAAACTGAGGTCTAGGTCGTTATTTAACTGCATCCCTGAAGTGTTATAAAAACATAAGCAAATACACAATAAAAAATTTACGCACGATTGTGCTTTGGTACAATTGCATCCTAGATATCACGTAAGTGCTATATGATTCTTGTGGCACCATAAATCAATAATTACTACAAACGATGTTATAAAGCTTTGTTTTCTAGTTAGTACATATACCTGAGACTGTAAAAACATAAAAATATTATATAAATCTTACAAAATATATGAAAAATACTAAATAACTTATGACGTCCTGTCAGGAGGTCAAGGGACGCAGCTATCTTTCCAGTGTGTACGCGACGACTGAGGCACTTTGGCGCGAAAACTATTTTAAACCGGATTCTTGACAAACTCACGGTCGTGTGATTTCGCGTTGGCGCTTAGAAACGGATTTCGCGCCACTCTAGATTTTTTCAAAGTAGGAACTCACGATCGTGTGACTGAGGTGCGAAAGGGGTATATGCAAGCCTTTAAAGATTATCAGTTTCTCATTGCGGAATCAAAAGGTGCATAGGATAATACCCTGGAATGCACATTAACCAAAGAGATTAAAATATAATAAGGCATAGAGGGGACAAAGCGAGAAAAATTTTAAGTCAAAAGTTATTCCAAGTGGAATAAGTCTAGTACAATTTCGACCGAATGACAGCTCGCGTTCATACTAACTGACATGACAAGGACATGACGCTTAGGCTTCAAAGTTTTGTATGAAAATATTCCCAATGCCCCCTCTATGCCCTATTTTATTTAAATTTCTTTGACATTAACCCTTTAATAACCAGTTTGCGGACGTGCATCGCGACATTTTGGTTCTTTGTACCTATGAGGTGTATTGCCCGAGTAGGCGACCGACCTAGACATAAAGCTGCGTATGGAGTGGGCTAAGAATTCTGAGGACATACATACATACATACAGCTCACGCCTTTATCCCACAGGGGCAAGCAGAAACGATGGATCCCCACTTTGCCCGATCTCCGCACACTTCCCTCGCTTCCTTGACATCCATAATAAGTAAATAATAAGCTTTTTCATGCACGCTCTTTTATTCTTCGCACTCCGGACCCCAGCTTTTTGAAGAACGTCGCTTATATGATCCGTGAACGTCTTTCTGGGGCGTCCTCTTTCCTTGCATCCCTCAACATACGCACCATAAATCTCTTTCGTTACTCTTCTTTCATACATACGTTCTAAATGACCAAACCAGCTTAACATACCCTTTTCAATCCTTGTCACTATAGAGGAATTGCTCCAAAAATGTTTTGATGTGGTGATCTTTTCACATCAACAGATGCTACGTCAAGTTTCATGGGACTAGTCAGTGCTGCCAACTAAGCGCATTTCGCGCCAGATCTAGCGCTTTTTTTGTCTCGAAGCGCGTTTTAGCGCCTAGCGCAAAATCTAGCGCTTTTTTTAAAATATGAAAGTAGTAAGTTACTTAATACAGCGTAAAACATAATAACTTACTAGTTTTAAATAAAATTATGTATTACTACCCACTAACAACATTGAAAAACTAAAAAACGAAGTCTATGTTTTCATCATAGAGTCATCAATCATCATCTATGAGAACGATTATGTCTCGGGGATTCCCCGTTCGTATTCCTTAGTAGCGACATAAATATAAACGAAGAAGAAATCCAAGAATCTAACGATGATCAAGATTTACCTAACCCGGCTTGATTCCGAATCCAAAATATTATTTCTTATGTATGTCACTGTTATTTCCAAGTTATATCAATAAAAAATATTGATTTTATGTGTCTTTGAGTCATTTCATGCTATCATAATTTTTTTTTCTGATTTTGTTTCCGTAAAACCATTTGTGGTTGGCGCGAAATATAGCGCTTTTTAAAAAGTTTTTAGAAAGTTGCTATTTAGCGCGTTCTAGCGCTTTTTCACAGCGCTGACAGCGCGTTTTCGCTAAAACTAGTTGGCAGCACTGGGACTAGTGCACTAAAGTGCATTTCCATAATAATAAGCATTCGTCGGTCGCGTACAGCGTTAGTGCCGGACGTAGCCTACGACGTTGTTATATACCTACCACTGCGTGAGGGGTACGCGAGAGTGAGTCATGACTCATGCTTCACTCTCGCGCCGCATGTCCTCACATCATCCCGCATGATGCAATAAGTGCGTATGTTAAGAAACAATAATATCGGTGCTGTTTTTTTCTATAATTTGCTGATTACGTCCGCTTCAACTTTGCTGTCGTGTTACCTAGAAACTACGCTTTTTTCGGCGATGAAAAGTATCCTATGTCCTACAAGGTCCGTACAACCTATTTGTATACCAAATTTCATTAATATCGGTTTACCGGTTTTGGCCCGAAACCGTAACAAGCAAATTAACAAAGAAACTCACTTGCGAATTTATAATTTTTAAATCGGTCCCTTCTTTGGGAAATCTTTCTTCTTCAGAATATTAGTGTAGAAGTATAGACTGACCTACCTACAGAAAATAAATGATTTTTTTACTTTTTGATGTAAGTACATTTAAGGTGTTCTCCAAAGATAAGTGTTCTAATTGAAATTCCTAAAAAAAATTTTACTGTTAAAGTACTTATCTTTATCGAAACCTATAGTGTCTTAAATTGTTTCTAATTGTGAAAACTTGTAATTGGCTCTTTGTTGCTCATGATGGTTTCTCACAATGTTGTTTTAGCTGTAAGTTTTCCGAAAAATAAATAAATAAATTGAAAGTCTCGATTTTGAAATTAGTTTGAGCGTAATTTTTTTTTGGGAGAATGTATTTTGTTATCGGACGCTTTAATTGCATCGAACTATAGTCTATACCTACTTATAATAGTGCGAACCCTTCCCTCAAAGACGTTTTAAGAAAAAGTTTCTCTCTCCTAATGATTTTCTTCCAACCTCTTTGGCTTTTAGTTATTAGGAAAACGCCCTAGGTTTCCTTTGTACACACTAGCACCTCCGATGGTACATTTAGTACAGAGAAATCTCGTTCTCCATAGTACAGACAAGAGCACATGAAACATTAACACTTTTGCGAGTCTGACCTCTAAAGCGTCAAAAGTCCGAATGTGTCAAGCTCTTCGTGCTCTTGACTGTACCACCATTTACTTAGTGGTCCTAGTTAGATTTTAAGTCTCTCTATTCGTAAGTTTTGTCAAACTTTCCCATCAGTTCTTCAACTTCCGAATTTCGTCGCATGACGCTATGTTTTAAGTACTACGCAAGTTTCCAAAGGCTGTACCTTTATCTATAAATCAATGGCTCGATTCTGGCTGACCAGCTAAAATTCCTAATTTTAAGTTAGCCTATCCATAGATTACCTACGGAAGAAAAAGGACAGAAACAAACCACATATTGAAGAGTAATGTCAAACATGTAAAAACTCCAGATTAGGAATTTTAGCTGGTCAGCCAGAATCGGGTTCAATGCTACCTTATGTAGGAGGCTGTTGATCGCTGCAACGCCTGCGATAGACTAAAGATATTATAATAATTATTCTGCTTACGTACAGTCAAGAGCACGCTAAGCTTGACACTTTGGACTTTGACCCGGCCCTGTATTCTATGGCGCGCAGTACAAATCAGAGCTCAGCTTAAACTGGTAGTGTCAAGCTTGACTTGCTCTTGACTGTACGTAGGTATATTAGGTTCTATCGATATTTCAGATTATCCTAATCTTTCATTCTTATCCGTTCTCCCGATTAAAGCCTACTTTTAGAATCTATGTAGATAGATACAACAGGGGGCTATATTGACAAATTTCATCACAATCGTACGACGTAGACGTACATTTCTAAGTAATTGCGTCAGAGTAGGTAGTATGTAAGCACTGATTGTATAATAAATCTAGACTAATATTACAAAGAGGAATGATTTGTATTTTTGTTACGATACTACTGAACCGATTTTAAAAATACTTTTACCAATTGAAATCTAGAAGATTACTGAATGGCATAGGCTATATTTTATTCCCGTATTCCCAAGGGAATGGGAACTACGCTAGTGAAACCGCGCAGCACCGCTAGTGTCAAATAAATATGATTCGGATTCCAATAAAATTATAAATTGGCATGCCTCTGGTAACATAGCCGGAAGGTCGTTCTTACAAGAAAAGTGTAAAATAGATATATCCAAAAATGTATTACCTCTACCCCCCCATTGGATAAAGGTGTGATCATATTTTTTCATTTGCGTTTTTATACTTACAAGTTGGTAGACAAATTAGGTGACAAATTAGATATGTACTTCAGCTTATAATTGTAATTTGTTCAAAAGCCATATTGTTGTATTTAAAAACGGCAAAGTCACGCCTTATCGCCGAGGGGGTTGACCTGTAGGGTTTAGGCGCAGAACGTCCCATTTGCAAAACGTCCCACCGAAAAAAAATGTCCCATTCTCAAAAGGTCCCATTCGCATAAAGTCCCATTCGCAAAAAGTTCTATTCGCACAATGTCCCATTACCTACGCATGATACCAGTAAACTGTAGAAGAAATAAAATGTTACTCTTGATTAGGGTTTGTAGAACTTCATTTGTGGAGGTACTCACTTTAAGTCTGTGTTTTTCGGACCCCTAAATTTAATATGAATTGACTGTAAAGAATTATCTCGTATTTTTTAAAGAGTTAAAGTAGGTATTAAGTGATTCTGTTTTTTGTTGGCTCTACTTTGTCTGATCGTGACCAGTCGATAGGTCTTTGACTTTTAGTTAGAGTACGGTACGTTAACGTCTGCTCAAAAGGTAACTATGTATTAAGTAAAAAACATAAATATGATGCAAATAACACTTTAAATAAGTACTTAGGGTTTTTACATGATTTATTTGTTTTTAAGAATCATAGAACTGCGAAGTCTTGGCTTCACAGAGGAGACGCCAATCTTTTAAGTTTTTTGTGAAATACATACCTAGTTCAAGAAAAATATTTTTTACCAATATTTTTTTACATATAAGTACCTGGGTGAGCTTGTTCGATGCATCGTTGACCTCATCTGCGTCCTCTGGGCTAGATTAAGGTCAAGAGCCAGCCCATTAACAATAAAAAAACTTGCTAGATCCCTTTTCATAATAATAACCATCATCAAATTATTACCAGCAGCTGCAGCAGGGCTTTTAATAAAAATGATTTTATTTAATTTTTTTTTATTGATAATAAAATAATATTATAAGTATAAAATATTAAATAATATTAGTATAAAGTATTGTAGTATTATATCAGAAGTATAAAATAATAATAATAGTCACAATATTGTAAACTAATGTACCTACTTACTACGATTTTACAAAAATAAAATACAATTATGGATGTGGTACGATTATATCGGAAAACTGTTTTTCCGATTGGATTGGGTACCTAATATAGAATTAGTTCTATCCTTCACCACTACACTATACCAATCCGCACTCCGTTAGTGTCGTGGGATTTTCCTTCGGCACTATTGGTCCAGTAGTGTAGTAGGTATTTTTAAAATACATAATTATATACAACGCGTTACAGAAAAAATGCAATTCCTCATACACCCCAATACCTATATATGAATATAAAAAAAATATGATGCAATCGAACTTTAGTTGTGTCTAACCAATTTTCTTAAATATCGATTAACAATATCACGATTTCCTTTCAAAGCACTAAATTCATTTTTTTTTTAATTTAACACATATTAAAAATAGTTGAAATCGAATAAGTATTCGATACTGAACAAACTAATTTCAGGAATTGCGCTTATTCTGTTACATGTTGTATTAATACATTCACAGAAAGCGATTTTTGTTGGAGTTTAATGCTTGATAAATAAGCTAACAACTACCTACCTACCAAGTGTCCGATTCTATACTCAGATTAAGTAGTTTTAATATTAACAGCTCTTCAATTTAATAAAACTGATGTACACATGAAATTTTGATGGATTTGGATACTTCAACCGCTAATTTTTGATTTCTTTGAAATAATAATGTTTTCTTTGATTTTTTAGAAATAATGGTCATTTCATAGAGCCTTTATTATAATTTACAAATTATCATGGTAGGCACCTTTTTAATAATTCTAGAGATACAATATTATTGCAGGCATACCATAGCCACATATAGCACTGGACTGGAATGTACCGTAAAATGTGTGCATCTGGATTGAGGGCCCACTTTTTAAATTATTGCGAAACGAAATGATACTTACAGGGCATTTACTTAAAATTTTGTAAAACCTAAAGCAAAGATTCTTAAATTTCTTAAACGTGAATCAAAAGAGTTATGGTCAAATAGCTTGGGCCCTCAATCCTGACGCCTGCATAAAACGGCATAGTCGAATCTCAGAAAGTACTATCCCTGGGATAATAATTTTTATTCGAGTATTTAGTTAGGAATTTGTTAAATAGGTAGGTATTATTGTCTTCCGTTCTGTCGCGGGGTACAAATAAATATAAGTAGCAGTTTCAAAGAATGCGATTAATATCCTGTTGTCGAAATACTGATTCTAGTAACACTTATAATGATTCATCGGAGGCTTTGGACTTTATACGCAACTTGGTGAAATTATTAAGCAACCAACTATAAATTGATACCCTAACATTTTTTTGCATTGCAAATATTCATGTCACGTAATATTTGAATATATGAATAATTGAATATTATTTAAAGAGGAAATAGATGAAATGTTTAACTAATTTAACAATTATCATGACTCATGACAGCTCTCAGAATTCCTAAGGCCATTGATAAGAAGATAATATAAATTACTACTTATTAATTATAATTATGCAACTTCTTTTGACTCATTTTAAGTTCAATTTAAGTGAGAAATTAATTTTACCAAAGTTGGATAGAGGTCTCAGGGATGGTGTAATATTAGTTTTGGTTCTGACTATTTGTAGCTCTATGGCCAGATAAGGGGTTTAACATGGGTATAACATAGGCTGGCTAGCTTTGATTAATTTCTATGAGCTTAACATGATAATAAAGTAAGTAAAACCCGTCCCACTCCGGAACTCCAGACACAATAAATATATTTTTAATTGACAAGATATACAAACCCTGACATGTCACCACAGGTCCATTTTATTGAAATTTGAAACATGTTTAACTGGTAATTAGTAAATTTCACAATAAGTTTTTTCTGGTCCGACTTTATTCCGTTTGTTAATCGACCGTTTTGATAAATGTGGAAGAGCCCTAATATTTTACAGGTTATTACAAAGATATTATAAATAAAAAGACATGGATATGTTACTAGAACGCGAAAAATGAGGCCGACAAATGTAGGTAATTGACCTAATTTTATTTAGTCGCAACTTGTCGCAACGCAATGTTTTTCACCTAGTCGTATTTCAAACGCAACTCTGGACAGATAGCTGTCTCTTACTTTATTATTCGTTCCGTATCATTTTTCGCCATCATTGTTATATCCTATAAATACGCTAAGAAGTAAGTAATATTGTACATGTTGTAGAAATTCGTAGCGGATCAATTTTCAAACGCGCGCAGTATGAATATAACTCATCCTTACTTTAATATCTTTGGGGTATTATATAAAGCATTAAGAGGGGGTTAGGCGCCCACCGTAGGCGCAAGCTTGTGGCGCTACGCCGCGCCCAGTTCCAAACAGAAGGACAGCACGCGCGCGCGCAACCAACCGCATAGCGTATCGTAAGACGCTTTCCTATTTTCCGGCTACTGAGTTTTCCCGGGGTGCGGCTAAAACCGGATTCTTTGCAAGAAACGAACTGTATTTTTTTTAAATAGTGTCTGGAATCTTTTTGTGAACTTTATACAATAGACTTTTGGCTAATTTTTATTATAGGATACGATTAATTCTGAAGTCTATAGGTACCTTATCGGACGGCTGTTTTTTTAATATGATTAAAAACATGTTAAAGCATTTTTCATTCATTATATCACTCTAAAAGAGGATCTGATATTTCAAGCGGAAATTATTATAAGAAAACATATTTCTGCAAAAAGAAATAGTATATAAAATAAAGCTGATAAGAAATAAAAAAATTCAATCATCTATCAGAATGTCGTGTAAAAAGGGCATTTTTGGAGTTGTCACGATCGCGGTCTGCGTGGCTATGAATGCAGCAGCAGAGAGCGAAGGTACGGTCTTCAAAGACCTACCGATCCAGAAAGACCAGCTCCTGGAGCTGGCTACAGACGTCTGCTCGGAGTTTGCCCAGTTCCTCAAGCCCGAAGAACAGGACGTAAGTTATTCTTAACCTTATCATAATGGATAAAGATACATTTTTGACCCTTACTAGGGAGTTTCACTTATTCCCAGTCAAGAAGTGGGGTTCCACGGGCGGACTCGGAAAATAAGTAATCCTATTATGTATGAAAATTGTAGCTCGACGAGCTAGGTATACCTATAGATTTTCTTTATTGCGTCGTTGTTCAAATATGTGCAAGTAGGTAGGTACCTCCACCTCTTTAATTTTGTAAAAATCGCCATTTGTATGAGTAGGTACCTACATCAAAAACTATAACAAGGAATAGATTAGTTCATTTTCTCATGTAAACTATCAGGTATACCTGTAAGATGGTCGAAACGTACAAAAAATCATTATATCTACATCCTAATCACTATATGTGAAAGTGGACAGATTTTAAGGAAATTTAACAGGATTTATAATAATAGTTTATATCTTATGGAAGGACAGGCTATTTTTCATTAGAATAAAAAACAATTTCCGTAATTTTTGCATGTTCCGAAATGCGATGATGGATGATATTCATAACTATGAAGCCTAGTACCTAGTAATATTATCTAATCAATATGTTGTTTGAGCTTTATAGAATAGAATTATTAATGACGAAAGGAGGAACAACTTTGTATGACTTATAGCGGTATCTCAAAGTTTCGTTACTTAAGGATCATTCTGTGAAACGGGCCTAAATAGACCTAACACCTTAGCTTACCTAGGTTAGCGATTACATACATCTGATAAGTGCAAAAAATATATAAAAAATCTCAAGCCATTTATCCCCGAGAGGGTAGGCAGAGGTATCTATTCCATTTCTAGAAATACCCACGTTTCACCAGTAGGATTCTTTGGACCCCTAAACATGAAAGGTGGTGAGCCCATCGCCGGACCGAGTTGCTGTTATATACAGATGCCTCAGAATTTATTCTGGTCAGGTCCCAGGCTTTCGTCACGATGTTTTCCTTCACCGTTAATCGTATTAATTTATATGTAAATATTATTTTAGTGTAATTTTCTATCTATAAATTAAATAAACATGCACAATTGACGTACCTAGTTCGTTGTACGTTATTCTAATTATTGTTTTGTATTTTTATCTTGAATATTGAAGTTTGATAGAGCCTTTGATAGCCTGATAGCCCGTTATAAAGGTGGATTTCAGATAAATATGATAATAGGTAAGAGGAGTAGCAAATAATGTTCACAATAACTTTTGCATATTATTGTTCGGTGCGTGAAACCAAGATTTTTTTTAACCGACCTTTGTTTAAAAAATTACACTTAAGAAGGATGAGCAGTGATAGCCCGGACGGTTAAAGAGCCGGCCGAAAATCAGTGAGGCTCGGGTTCGAATCCTGGCATGTACCAATGAGTTTTTCAAAAACTTACGTACATATTTATCACTAGCTCGACGGTGAAGGAAAACATCGTGGGGAAACCCGCAGGTCTCAGAATTAATTCTGAGACATGTGTAAACAGACCCGGTCCGGCGATAGACTCACCACCTATCACGTTTAGGGGTCCAATATATCTCGTGAAATGTGGGTATATCCAGTAATGGAATACCTCTGCCTACCCCCTCGGAGATAAAAAGGCGTGAGATTATATTTATATTTATATATAATATATATATTTATATATACACTTAAGAATTGAGGAACCATTCCTGGTATTAAAAAAAAGTACTTAATATTACGTACTCGGCAACCGTACTACTTAACTTTCGGTAGGTACGGAATATCTAGACAATCAAATTCAAAGTAACTAACAATGATAGTATATTAGAGGAGCAATTATGAATGTCCTGTCTGGAGTCAGTAAGAATATCTGTTTATGTCACAGACCATAAATGTATAAGTACTTACCTAGGTATGTATTATGATCCAAATTCCAGAGATGGTTCTATAAAATATGCTGTTCTATTAGACTAGAGTATTAGTTTAAATAAATTTCATTTTGAATCAGTCTCAGAACTCAACCAAAAACAAAAATAAGTAAGTACTTAAAATCAAAATTTAAATGCCCTGATTCGCAGTAATCCAGGTAGTCTACCTTGCCTCCCAGGTAGGGGCCTCTTCTGGCCCAGATAAAAGCTCCAGACGAGTCAAGCTCATTTCTCATTCAGACAGAATCTGTAATACGGAATAATATACCTTGCTGGATGCGCATTAAAATTCAATTGTAACGGAATCAATTTACAGACTCAACTTCAAAATTTTAGCTTTTATTCGAGGGTCGCGGTTTTTTGTTGAAAATGTGAACTGGTTCCCTATGGCTCAAATGCATAATATGGATTTGTTATCTTAAGACGGATCATACGAGTATACTATCACGTAGGTACTATACTACCGACATGGTACCGTGATTGCTATTCTCTATAAAGCAAAAACATCTATGAAAGACGCACATACTACACACACCGGCACAATTAGCGGAACAGAAAAAAAAAGGAGAAAAAAGAGGGAATTTAGAACAATGAATGTAATTTTTAAACAATTTATTATTTAAAATGAAACAACAATTAAATTAACATGTTTTGACATTCATTTGTAACACCATACTTAAAATTTTATAAAAATAAAAATTAAATTAAACAAAATGCATTTTTCTTCGATTTTTAATTATAGAGAAACAGCAGAAAATTCAAGATTTTCCAAAGTTTAACAACAATTTCAATGACTGTTCAATATCGAGTGTTTCCTCCTCGTGCTCTGATGAGGGTTTCCATCCGTCTGGGCATGCTGCGGATGATGTTATCAATGGTTTCTTGGGGCAACCTCTGCCATTCTTCAAGTAATGCGTTTCGCAACTCGTTGGGAGGGGGCATTCTTGACTTTACACTCCTCTTTAGCAAGTCCCAGACGTGTTCTATAGGGTTCATATCGGGGGACCGTGCTGGCCACTCCATCACCGTTATACCAACATGGTTTAGGTATGTCTGTACTGTGCGAGCACTGTGAGCCCGAGCATTATCCTGCATTAGAATGAAGTTGTTACCAATAAAGGGGGCAAATGGCACAACATGTTCTTCTAAAATCTCCCTGATATACCGATCAGCATTCAGATTCCCGCCATCGACCACTACTAACTCCGTACGAGCTCCTAAACATATTCCTCCCCAGACCATAATTGAACCGCCGCCATATGCAACTGTATTTTCAAAATTAGACTGGATATACCGTTCTCCTTTGCGTCTCCATACTCGCTGCCTTCCATCAATTTGATTTAACATAACTCTGCATTCATCAGTAAAAAGAACCTGTCCCCAGTCGTCGAAGTCCCAATCACGATGTTCACGACCAAAGTGTAGACGGTTTGTGCGATGATGTCTCTCAAGTTTTGGGGCTTTGGCGGGCACATACGAGCCTATACCCACTTCTTCGAATCTTCTACGAACTGTCCGCTCACTCATCCTTACTGCTCGTACCTCTTCCAGTAAATTTCGAGCCTGCACCGCCGTTAGTCTCGTGTTCCGTCGGACTTGAAGTTGGAGAAAACGGTCATCCCTCCTTGAAGTACACCTTTTCCGGCCTTGTCCTCTCCTTCTCACTAGAGCATTCGTCAATCTGTATCGTTGGATGCTACGATAAATCGTTGATAACGATCGACGAAGGCTTCTGGCAATCGATCTGTAGGTTTGACCATTTCTCCTCATTTGATCTGCCCTAATGATTTCTGATGGCGTTAAATCAGGCATAATTAGATGCTCGTAAATTATCAATATGCGAAAAAACTCAAAAGCCTCAAAAACTGCAATTCAAAGCTTTTCAAATGGAATTCACGAACCTTCTAAAAACGGACAAGCGGTGGAAAAAATGAATCAATGAAAATTAAAACAAAAGAATGAAAAAAAGGGCAGTCGCTTAGTATTCCATTTTTAAATTAAAACCCAAATTTAAAAAAAGCTTGTTTAGCCGGCCAGTAACACGCAAAAATGCGTAAATACTCCCTTTTTTTTCTGTTCCGCTAATTGTGCCGGTGTGTGTAGTAGAAGTAGAGTTCTGCGTCTTTGAAGAGTCAAAAGTCAAAAAACTAGTTTCTCAACCAATGTTCCATGAAGCCGAAAGACTTATTGCCTTTGCCCCCACAAAGAGGAAAATTTATGAGGGACATATTTAAGATGCAAATTAATTAGACTGAAAAATCGTTTAAAATTTTTTCTGCTTTTTGTACTTAACAGATCTCCTAACGTTTAGGCAACTTCATTAGCCGTTTCAAGATTATTTTGAAGTCATATAAAAATCATGTGACTTTCATCAATCCTTACATTTGTCTTTTTTTTTTAATGCGCATATGGTATTGCAAAGCATCTTGGCTTTCATCTTAACAGTGCCTGTTTTCCCCATACATTAATGTCCCCAATGTCCCCAATGTCGAGGTCGCTCTGAAGAAGTATTTCGGTTAGATGTTGGTAAACAGACCGGGGAATGATTCAATCGCAAATACAGCCAACAAAACAGGTAACTGCGTAGTGCCAGTTACTAATAATGTCTTATCTATAAATAATGAAATTTTCAAACAAAAAAAAACGACTTAAAACAGGAGACTTAGAAAAGTAGAAAGCACTAGTCACCGCTACGATTATCGAAGGTTCCCCTTGATTACTCTGGGATGACATCATCAGATCCTGGTTTCCTTATTATGGTACCACCGTTCAAATAAAAAAGAATCTTCAAAATCGGTTCATAAAAGACCAACTTATCCGCGAACACACATAAATATATAAATCCAGTCGAATTGGGAAACCTCCTTTTTTGAAGTCGGTGCCTTTAAAACCTACAATTTTAAAATTTCAATTTTAAAAATAAAGGACTTCAACAATAACGACTTTATGAGAAAACTAAACAGCTATCTCTTTTGTCGTGTGTACGTGTCGGAGTCAAGGCGCATTCTGGTAATCAAGAGACGCGGAAATCAAAGTGACACAGAGTCGAGTTGTAGCGGACTGAGCTGACGACGCGCGACGGTTCCATGATATTTGTAAAGCTATGATTGAGCAGAGCAAAAGCCATAGTTAATACTTAATCTAATTTGTAATTAAAAAAATATATTTTAACTGTCTCTTTATTACAAAAATAAAATACAAATTAGTCTTCTGTTTTTCATGACAACTCATCTAAACAGATGATTTTAGCTGTTTTAGTGTAAGACCAATTTCAAAGTTGTAGCACTAAATTTACAAACGTTGAGCTAAGTAAAATTTATTAGGTCTCAAACTAGGTAGAGTCCGGACGGTACCAAACAACGGATAAATGTAAATAAATATAAACAATCGAACACCAAACTACCAATCATAACATATGTATTCATCAACATAGCTTTTGGTCTCAGGCAGAAATATAACCTGCTGGGTCCCACAGGATAGTTATATGAAGTCACCAGTGATTCAGCTTGAAAATAAAATAATTACCTGTAGCTAATTATTGCATAACTATCAAGTAAGTGATCGTAATAATTTTTTTCGCCTCTGAAATTTAATTTATAACACATTTGCTCGTAAAAGGTGTCTTATTTCACCAATTTCAATATCGTATTGTATCTCATTACGCCCAAGTGCGGTAAGTGTAAAGTAAAACGCACGGTTTATCAAGATGCTCCGTCTTAAAACGAACGGTACTTTTAAAAATCTCAGCAAAGAGTTTTTATGTCAAAAAAGTTGTCAACATTTTATGATTAAAATTAACTTTGGGAGATAAAATATAATAAAGAAATATTTATGTACTTACATAATTATTTTATTTTATTAATTTTGACAGTAAATTACAACCAATTAATCTGTAACAAAAACACAAAAATATTAATTTACTTTATTAGTAATACTGGCTGTTTTTGTGCCTTTGCCTAAAAAAAATGCTGATGCGCGCCGCGCGCTTTTTCTTAACGCTGTATTGTTTTTATTCGTTTACCATAGTCGGAGTTTTATTTTATTTCCTCGCAAATGTGTTATAAAACGTCGTATGACATACGTGCGCTTTGATAATTACAGCCTCTGCTTACTTATAGCCCTCGCCTACGGCTCGTGCTAGCAAAATCGCCTCGGCCGTAATTTTCAACCTACCGCACTTATATCATAATGTACTATTACAAGTTAGATGACCAAGGATTTTTTCTTCATTTCAGTTGAAGGAATCACGTTGTCAAGATAATTTTGCGAGTAAGTATCTACTTTTAGATAGGTAGGTAAGTACCAGTATACAACGCGTAACAGAATAAGCGCAATTACTCATACACCCCAATTAGTATACTGTATTAATAAAAAAAAATGTGATTCGTACTTTAGTTGAATCTAACCAATTTTCTTAAATCATGAGTAATAATGTTGAATGAAGTCGTTAAGCCATGTCAGATACCCTTGGATGGCTTGAAAAATTCTGACTGTTAAGTGGCCACTAGCTTAACACCATCTCCCAATCCGAGATTAAAGCCCATACTTCCTCGTGTGCGAGGAAAAGACCCTTAACTCAGCAGTGGGCTGCTACGGGTTGATGATGATGATGATGATGAAGAGCAATATTAGTACAATTTTCATATGTACCTACCACTAAATTCAGTTATGCTACCTAATTATTTTTTCGGAAAAATTGAAATCGTTTAAGTAGTCGATACTGAACAAACTCATTTCAGGAATTGCGCTTATTCTGTTACATATTATATACGTATGTATGCGAGTCTTTTCCTTTTGCGCAGCCTGTACCTAATAGTGCCTGTAGCCATAATGCTTTGACGAATTTTGAAGTGCGAGACTCTGCTATAATACTTATTCTTCATCTCTAGCTCTTCAACAAGCTGCTTTCTGGTACATCATTTGCCAATATCAAGTTAAATGCTTTAAACAGGCAGCCGAGTTTTATGATTTTGTAAATTAATGTAGGTAAGTACCTACCTGCTTGTTACATATCTACGAGCGAGTATAGTCGCTTCGTCCTCTTTCATATCGCTTTCTATCACTGGAAACCGCATCAAAATCCGTTGCAAGGCTTAGAAGTAGGTAGTTAGCGGGTATACGAAAAGACAGACGAGGAAAGCGTCTTTATTTTATAGGTATGTTTTTTTTTATGGGAGAAGGGGGCAAACGAGCAGATGTACTATGTAGAAATGAGAACTTGATTTTAAATTGTGAAAATAGAATAGAATACCATTGTCCCCTATGGCGAAAAAACTAACTCCCTTAATATAACATTAACATTTTAAGTATTGAATATTCTTGGTGAAAATAGGTCCCGAGCGTGATATGACTTCAAGCCCACCCAAAGTACAAATAGTGTGCCAATCTGAAGAAGCAGTGATATTCAGGATGAAGTCAACGAAGTTACCACTCCTAGTCATTATGGCACCTGATGATGAGGATGGATTTGTGAGTATATAAAATCTTTACCGTAAATATTTTTGTCTTATCTGTAACAAAGGAGTAGGCTCGCTTTTTCCACTAAAGATTCTGTTACGAGTAATTTTCACCAGCAATAATTGCCCGGCTACAGTTGCAGAAGGAAGTGGAGCTATCCAGTTCTAGTTCTCATTGCACCATGTATAACATATACTGCCGATATGAAGAGCGCAATAATAAATAATAATAAATTGTGGGACACAATTCACACATGGTTATTTAGCCCCAAACTAGGCAGGACCGGTACTATAGGTACTAAACAACTAATAAACATACTTAAATAAATATTAAACGACACGAAGTCAACATGACACACAAATGTTGGCCCCGAGGGGGGATCGAACCCGCGCCCTCCGACTCAGAAGGCAGGGTCACTACGAACTTAGCCAACAGGCCTGTCAAAACAATACAACTGTAGCCACTGCTTATCAAGCATTTCAGGGCCCCGCCCGAGCTAGCCAGTCCGTCCCATCACACCACTGCAGGGTTCTTGGCTTAACAATAAATATTCTATTTC
This sequence comes from Ethmia dodecea, assembly GCA_963855545.1. Classification (NCBI taxonomy): domain Eukaryota; kingdom Metazoa; phylum Arthropoda; class Insecta; order Lepidoptera; family Depressariidae; genus Ethmia; species Ethmia dodecea. The sequence continues at coordinate 11,085,191 of OY979456.1, read as the reverse complement.
GTCACTGAACCTGTATTTTATCTGACCTCGATACCTACCCCTATAACTACCCACAACACACTACACAACTATTAGAAATAAAAGCACTTCAAGCTGCCGCCACAATAAAAACCTTGTCCATGGCCAGCGATAGCTGTTCAAATAAATGTCAAAAAATTCATGATCAAATTTAATAAATTGCTCCATACAAAAATGTGTATAAAAACATTGCCATAAATTGCTTGATATATCGTGACGTCATAATCGGCAGTTATTGCCAAAAGTAGAGCAATTATAACTACCAAGCAGGACGTAGCGCAGACTTTCTCTTATGATACGGAGCATCCTCTCGGTTAGTAGGTTGACGGTAATACCTACATCATATTAACCTAAAGAAAAGAAATCAATTACCTACTCTATTACTCTTACTAACTCTACTGTGCTCTTATTTAACAGAATCGCCAGACCCCTTACAGTCATCTTTTGGCAAATACGACTTTTCCTCACATACGTATTGCCCAATAATAACATCCCTAATAATATCTTGCAGGTAAACGATCATCTAATATGGTCATATCCTATGTCAATCATTTGATTTCCAGATAAACTACAATATCTTTTATAAGATACAAGAAATTTATGAAGTAGCAACACAACCTCCAAATAATTATACAATGTGGACCACGGTGCTAGACATAGACGGGACCCCCTCGATATGGCGGCGGGGCCCAACTGTGCCCCCCTGGAAAGTCCAAGATAGCGATCAGGAGAATTTTAGCATTACGAAAGACATGATTTACACAAATGGCAGCCATGTTGATGGTGTTTTTAAATGGACGAATTCTGGTGGTAAGCTTATACCTACGATACTTATATTTTAGGGGTAAATATAATCTTACGACTGCAACAACTTTCAGGACAAGAGCAACGAGAGAAATAGCCACAAATCATCAACAGAACTATTGAAATTTTCAATTGTTTATCCGAAGAATGTGATATTTCACCCGAGTAGTTCCCGTTCCGTGGAAATATTTGGATAAAATATAGTCTATGTGTTATTCTGATGTATAGGTAATCTATGTAACTGTAAAGTTTCATCAAAATCCGTTAAGTACTTTTTGCGTGAAACAGCAACAAACATCTATACATAATAATAATATAATATAATCTCACGCCTTTTTTTTATCCCCGAGGGGGTAGGCAGAGGTATTCCATTACTGGATATACCCACATTTCACGAGATATATTGGACCCCTAAACGTGATAGGTGGTGAGCCCATCGCCGGACCGGGTCTGTTTACACATGTCTCAGAATTAATTCTGAGACCTGCGGGTTTCCTCACGATGTTTTCCTTCACCGTCGAGCTAGTGATAAATATGTACGTAAGTTTTTGAAAAACTCATTGGTACATGCCAGGATTCGAACCCGAGCCTCACTGATTTTCGGCCGGCTCTTTAACCGTCCGGGCTATCACTGCTCTCTCTATACATCCATATCTATACATCCATACTCGCAAAATTTCGCGTTTATAATATTAAGTAGGATTTTTAAAATCGGCCCAGAGTTTTGGAACAATCAAAAAATCCAATCTTTCCTCTATAAAATATTAGTATAGACAACTCATCGCCTGAAATGTGATCCATGTTTGAGTTTTGTTGCTTCACTTCAATTGTATTTCATTTTCAGCAAACAAACCATGCGGAAAAGTCACTGTATCCAACAGCTGTAATAAAACAGACAATGGAAAAATAATTACATCATATTTAGGGGTAAGCTGTGTTGTCATAATTATGGCGATGAGTAGTGATTTTGGACACTTAGACCTTATTGTGAATTTATAATAGTTATCGTCTAACACCTTTTATCCTCGAGGGGGTAGGCTGAGGTACTTCATTTATGGAAATTCCCACGTTCCACAAGTAAATTCTTTGGACCCATATCATTGCTGCACGTGTGTAAGTAGAGCAAGCACTGACCGGATGACAAATGTTAAATAAAGAGCCCTGCGATTAAAGAGCCCGCTTTTCATTCTGCATGAGGCTTGAGTACGAATCCTGGCAAGGGGATGTACCAATGAGTTTCTGAAAAACTACATACATATGCTCACGCCTTTTTCCCGAAGGGGTAGGCAGACACTAGCTCGAAACCAGAAGGTCTCAGAATTAATTCTGAGACGTGTAACAGTACCTACCCCGCGCCGACTCGGGCTCACCAACTAGCACGTTTAGGCGTCCAAAGAATATACTACAAGCGTAGGTACCTATTTCCAGAAATGGAATGCCTCTGCCTACTTACCTCCCCGGGGATAATAATTGTGAGATTATTTATTTATTCTTTCAGCCATACGAGAACCAGTCAATATTGGTGCGCGGTCTGCCGCTGGACGATTTCTGCACTTTTGTGCTTGTAAGCTTGAGGGAGCACAGGGTGTACTACCAGACGCCGTCGTGCGACTCATTTCCGTCATGTGAACCCTGTTAGTATCAATCGGCTTACTGCAAGAAGGCATTCACTACCAAAAGTATATCTAAGGGGGTGTAAGACTTAATTATAAGACGTTTTTTCAATTTTCAATAAAGAGTTTCATTAGTAGGTACTTCCGTTCCCAGAATAGATGCCCACATTGACTCATCCTGACAAATATTTATTTTATTTATTGAACTTCATGTACCAAGAAAATGTACACATGGCGAACGTTAGAAACGCATTAAGCGTTTCTAACAGTCAACCATCAGGCTAAGGAGAAATAATTTGGCGGAATTGGTCGCATAATAAAAATAATTAATGAAACAATCTTACGGTAAATCCTAATAAATATACTTATATATTTTGTTACAAATATTGTATGCACTGATCAAATTTATTGCAGCGGTGGTCCCCGCCGATATACTTATAATTTTTCCATTCCAACAGTGCCAGACTTCGTGAAAAACATTTCTTTAGAAGCTAGCCCAGCTCGCAGTGGGTTAGGCTGGGATGTCCACGTGTGGTGGGCGCCACTAAACCACACACCAATCAACCACAACGTGACGATATACGCTGGAAGCGTGCAGAGCATCGTCGTTATAGGCGTGAGTAAGAGAATAACAAGTATATATTAATTATTAAATAATTATATATTTAGTCGTGTGGCAGAAAGATGCACTGTATCGAAATTAAATTCCGAGTAGGTAATCAAATCTAACACCTCTATAAATCCGGCTCGAAGGACCTCAAATTATGTCACAGATTATGTGTTATGGAATTCAACGTAAATATTGTCACTGCAAGTGTGTATTGCTGAAAAAAATATTTTTACGATGTTACATAGAGAAAAGTGTGGTGGCAAGAGACTTTCTAAAGCGTGCGACTATAGAAAATAACCTAACAAAAAGACTGCAACAATTATGTTCCTATTTTTTTCACAACCTATGGGATAGACAGCATTGATTTCTGCGGAATCTTATTGCAAAAATGTACCTAAATACTTTTAATCTTTTTACCTTTTATTATCAAAGAACCTCGTAAACTAATTGTCGAAGAACATGACCTACCTTACGTTGTAAATAAATAGGTAAATACCTACATCCATTCGATATAATGTTTCTAGCGGCTTCAAGCATGACATTTTTCTACAGCTGTAAGTAATCGGCCTTAGTTTGGTGTCAGGCAGATCATACACGCTATATTTTACTTTATTATAATCATAATTATAATTTGGAAATTTTTAGGAATTTTCATATAAACTTTATCCCCTACTTAACCCCTTCAGGGGAGGAATTTACTAAATCCTTTCCTTATGCTCATCTCCTCCTAAGAAACTCCAACCTAGACCCATCCGTTTAGGCTGTGCATGTCGTCCAGAGAGTATTACAGTTGTTTTGTTTGTGTTGACTCTGCATGATTGAACACTACAAACACATTGTAACATTTTCCATGTCTTATAAACAGAATGAAACCGAAGCAACGTTCAGAGATGTGGCTGGAGCAGGATTGTACTACGTGACCATAGAAACGAATTGGACCACTGGAAACGGGAGCACAAGCGCGCGTTCCAATTTTCCAGGTAAGAATTCATTTTCACCATTGCGCCAAAATTTGATATAGCAGCCTTACTTTTTAAAAATCTCACGTTTGCCTACTTACTTACATCATTATTATATTATGGTTTATTTATGAAAAACTAGCCAACACCGGTCCTAATAAAAACACCTAAATGTATAGATAACTCGGCTACTAGGTATCGTATCAAGATTTATTTATGCATTTGCAACATATAAGATAAAACATAATTACCAGATTCTAAGTTAGACCGGCAATTATAGAACTGTGAAAACCGCATGCATCACATACCTAGGCAGTGGTACAGTGGTGCTACAAACATACAACAGACAGACGGACAAAAAATAAATGTTTTTCCTTCTATTCTATTTTTCTTCTATCAGTCAAGAATCGCTCGGTTCCAATGCGCGTACCGTAACAATTAAAAATCAATTGTGTTTCAGATTCTTGGTTTTAGAGGTTAATGTTATAAAGACCTTTGATGTTAAGTTTTCTTAAATATCTTCGATGTATAAATATAGAAGATACCTAACATGAAGAGGTACCTACACAAAGTATGCCAGTCTTAAATAATTTTAATCAATGTAGATATATAGTCATTAAGTTTCAATTAGACACCGTGAAATCATAAAACCTTGCTCAAGTCGTCTGACTTAATTCAATTAGATCCTTATTTGGCGGACATCTACCTACTCGGCGAATTGAAAACCTCTTCCTTACGGGAGTCCGAGAAATGGTTGTGTTTTAGCAATAGTTTTTAGAAATGAAGCAATTCTTCACTGATATGAAGTAAATGGAAGCAATAGAGAAGCAATGTTTGGGCATAATTTCAAAGTTAAATACGTCTAGTGACCCTTCAACTGATAATGATATGATTTTTTACAGAAATCCAAGCCAGCTCCATAACCGCGGTGGTCGGGTGGGTGTGGTGCGCCCTGCTGCTCCTCTCCGCGACGTTGGTCGGCACCGCGGTCTGGTGGAGGCGTCAGCAGGCCCTCACGCTTAGACACCTATACTTTCCAGTATGTTCAAAAACTTAGCTAAACAACAGAAAAGTCTTCAATAAGCTCTTTGCATTTAGCCAATCTTCATGGACGAGTTTAGAGTGGCTTGTTATTATAAAATATTGACGTTTCTAAGTGTATATTTTAATACCAATAGAAAATAAACGATTTTTGAATTTTGAATTTTTTGAATTTTGCTCGATTGGGGCCGCCATGCCGTTAGTAGCAGCTATACCCTTGGGTGACTGACTTGAAAAATTTTTCAAAGTTCACAGGAGGCCACTAGTTTACAAACATCTCCCAAACCGCGATGGACTTGCGTGGAAAATTGTGGCCCATACTTGCTCCTAGGTTAAAAAGGACTCTTAGCAGGGGCTGTTACGAGTTGATGATGTGATGTGATTTTTGTCTGACGGTTTCCATCGGACTATATCTCTGCCTAATTTCATTAAGCTCGGTTCTGCGGTTCAGCCGTGAAAACGTAACACACAGAGTTCCTTTTTTTCAAATGTTTACTTATTAGTATAGCGTTACCAGACTATAGTCTGGTAGATTCAAGAATAGACAAAGGAATTTAATTCGTAAAGGGACCGCTATACTTCGGAATAAATCTCAGAATAAGAATTCGTTGACTGTACCTACTATAAACTGTTGCACTAATTTTAACTATAGCTACAGCAATATTTCTGTATTGCTCAAGTACCTACCTACCGTTTTGTTGTTTTTGTATAGGGTCCAGAATACAAGCTAGCGAAGGACTGTGGTTCAGAAACGGACCTGGAAAGTGTCGAAGATGGTTGGGAGATCCGCTCGGAGAGGCTCCTGCTTCACGAAGTAATCGGAGAAGGTGCCTTCGGGGTCGTAAGGAGGGGCACAATGACGCCGGGGAGGGCAGTTGCAGTTAAAATGCTGAAGGGTAAGAAATTATACCACAAATTTCCCGTTTCTATCCAAATAGGTACTATACCAGATGGGCTATACGAAGTTCGTCACGCGTTGAGGAGGGTAACGTTTTTCGGGTATAAAGCCATATATATCAAGCCATACATTTCCCATTCTACCCCACGAACTTTTACGTTATAAAGCCACTTTGGTAGACTTGGTGGTCTGCTCACAGACTTGAATCTCTCTTCCAAATATATATGTGGGTCTGCTATTCGGAATGATCATTTCAAAATTCCGCATGGACGTTCTTCGTTTGAATACTCGACGAAGTATATGAAAGTTTGTTCTGTTTCAGAGTTTCCTACACAAGAAGAGGTGAGATCATTCCGGGCAGAGATGGAGTTGATGAAAAGCGTGGGAGCCCACCCTCACGTCGTGAGCTTGGTGGGCTGCTGCAGTGGACGACGGCCGCTGATCGTCGCGGAGTACTGCAGCAGAGGAGATCTGCTTAGCTTCTTGAGGTAAGACAATACAGCAAAGGCGAAGCCAGGATTTTTATTTTATATTTTTTAAACGACTTCAAAAAAGGAGGTTTCTCAATTCAACCGTATATATATTTATTTTTTTATGTGTGTTTGCGGATAACTTCTGCGTTTATGAACAACAAGGATCTTATGATGGCATCCCAGAGAAATCAGAGGAACCAGCTAAAATCGTAGTGGCGTGGACTGCTTCTTTACTTTTTTTAGTTTCCTTCTTGAAGTCGTTTTTTTTGTTTAAAATTATAATCAGGACAGATCTTTTACCAACGTCAAGTACAATAGTTTTAAAACTGAAACCGTAGGTACCTATATGCTATTTCATTGCAGATGCTCTTGGGACGTTATGGTATCGAAACGCAACGTGAAATACTACAACAACAATCTAGAAGGTTCAGATTACCGCAACGATTTATTCAAGAACAAACTCCAGAAGGAACAATCACATCTTGTAGTCAACAAACTTTATGACTTGCAAGGAATTTGCGACTCTGAGCTAACGTCATTAGATCTTCTTTCCTTTTGTCGTCAAATAGCTAAAGGCATGGAGTTCCTAGCTTCGAACAGAGTGGTGCATAGAGACTTAGCAGCAAGGAATGTGTTAGTATCAGCTGACAGGACGCTAAAGATTGCGGACTTTGGGTTATCAAGAGATGTGTACCAGGAGAACCAGTACAAACAGAAAGGCAATGGAAAGATGCCGGTGAAATGGATGGCGTTGGAGTCTTTGACGCACAGGATATACACCACTCAGAGCGATGTGTGAGTACTTATTGTCTCCAATTTCAGGTGCCGTAGTAAACAAACACATCCTTACGCAGAGCGCGCTCAGGGATCTTTAAAATAAGAAAACAATCTAAAAAGTTATTCAATTGAGTACGATGAGTTAATCTTAAAATAAAGTGTTTTTTTATTATTTTTATTTCATAAGGCTTTCAAGAAATAGATATTTTTATTATTTACTAGTTACTTACCAGTGCAGCGCCCCGAGATTTCACCCGCGTGGGAATACGGGGATGAATTATAGCCTATGTGTTATTCTGATGTATAAGCCATATAACTGTAAAGTTTCATCAAAATCCGTTCCTTAGTTTGCGTGAAAAAGGCGCATTTATTAATAAATATTAGTAGGATTTATTATCTACTCAGTAGGTACTTTTTCCATAGTAAATTTTCTTATGAAACTCAATTGACTAGGCAATTACCCCATTGGTCCTACGCAGGTGGTCGTTCGGGGTGGTCGTGTGGGAGGTGGTGACGGTGGGAGGAGCCCCGTACCCGGAGGTGCCGGCGTCCAGGCTGCCGAGGCTGTTGCGGGCCGGGTACAGGATGCCGCGGCCCAACAACTGCAGTAAACAGCTGTGAGTCACATGCACGAAGTTTATTAGTCTATAAAAAGTTTGTTTAGGGGCTGGAATTGACTCAATGTGATTGACAAATGTATTGAATTTTGAGGTGATCAAATAAATTAAATAAATTGTGGGACACAATTCACACACAGTTATTTAGTCCCAAACTAGGCAGGGCCTGTACTATGGGTACTAAACAACTGATAGACATACTTAAATAAATATGAAACGACCAGACACGAAGCCAACAGACATGTTCATGCACACAAATGTTGGCCCAGAGCGGGGATCGAACCCGCGACCTCGGACTCAGAAGGCAGGGTCACTACCAACTGAGCCAACAGTACGACAATTGTACTGATATTTTTATGAATAGATAGTAAAATTAATTGACATTTTTAATTGACATAATTTTGCTGTGGAATTTTTGACATGTTGGTGTAATATTATATAATCTCTCTTTTACCATTGTTTTGATTGTAAATTAATATTTTATACATAGAGATAATTACTGTTTTTATGCATTTTCGTCATGGGACCTTACCTGTAGACAATGAATTTTGTGAACTTAATAATAAATAAATAAATAAATAAACAGGCCCGCCAAAAAATGACTTGTATGTTACACGATTTAAAGCTTACATTTTAATGTTTTGCTCGAGTTTAGTTGGTGTTGATTTTTTTATGCGATGGCTTTTAAATTGCTTAGTGGAACTAACTCAAACTCAAAATTAATTTATTTCAGTAGGTATACAAAATACACTTTGAAATGTCAATAACAAGGCACACTAAACTCGTCCATGAAGATTGGCTAAATGTAAACAGCAGCCCATCTCCACCGACGAGTTGCTGGATCCAAATGCAGTGAACACTTCTATAAACGGGTATATGAATAAGCAAACTTCTTATTAGGCAAGCAATGGGGTCCCCATACAAGATTGGTCACAACCACAACAAATAAAAAATACGACAAAGGTTCCCGAAATTAAAGTTTTTTTTCTAAATATAATGGGTGGTAGTACGGAACCCTCAGTGCTTTTTCCTACCTCGCACTTGACCGGTTTTTTTAATCACTATAACGCATCAATAAAGTTCAATAATAACTTTGATAACCGCTCATTGCACTTAATTAAATTGTTGTCATAATTTTTACTGTAACTCTTAATTCACTTCGCTTCAAAGCTATGACTATGCTCATCAAACTCATTTCCTCAGCTACGATCTGATGCTGAACTGTTGGCGAGCGCGGCCGCGGGAAAGGCCCACGTTCTCCGAGCTGCACCGGCGGCTCGACGAGCTGCTCAACACCGCCTGCGCGGACGAGTACCTCTCGCTCGAGTTGGAAGGCGACGACCCTCCGCCCACGCCGAAGGCACAGCGGTACATCAAGATGATACTCAGGTGAGGTCTTTAACATTCTATTTATACTCGATATAGATTAATGATCTGTGCTCGATATACTAAAGGTGTCCCAGATAATAATGTCAAGAGGAAGTGTGAAAAGGGACATTAAGGCTCGAGTGACGGGCATCTTCTGGGCAAGCTCGTCCCATCGTAGGCCCATTATCATCTCTCTCTCATAGTCATGAGTAAGCTCATCATTAATAAAAAAAGAAAAAAAAGGTAGAGCATTCATATGTACCATGTACGTTCCGCAAAAATTTGTAGTTTTAATATGGAGTTATGTTTTTCTTTATAAATGTTGAGTAAGACGTTTTTGGTCAGACTGACATTCATTTTCACCCTAGAGAAGGAAAAAGGAAAAGAGGTAGACCACCAAAAAGATGGGATGATGACATCAGACAAGTAGCAGGAGTAACATGGAACAGAGTGGCTCTGGAAAGACAAGAGTGGAAAAGGTTGGAGGAGGCCTTTGCCGAATGGCAAACAGACCTAAAGAAAATTTGCAAGAAGCAACTATTAGATTAAGTTTTTAATTTTATATGTAACATACTAAGGTCTGAATAAAAGGCTATATTATAGACATTCATTTTAATAAAATTATTAATGCTTGTTTTTTTTTCTAATTAGCTGATTAGTTTAGCCAACGCCAAAAAACATTTGTTATGATAGCAGGTACCATTGAGCCAAACATTAAGTAAGAATATCAACATTTAAATAAACATTTTTGTTACTTTGAAACATTAAAAAATATCTGTTTGTGTTACCTTAATTGCTGATCCGATCTTTACGGAATTTGAACAAAATATAGATTGCATCTCGAGGAGGCTACTTTTAATCGTTCAAGTCGTGGACAAAATCTTAAATGTATTTGGCAATAAATCGGTCAATAATCCTCAAATCTTGTGTTACAGAGGCAACCGAGTTTGGACAAGAGGCGAAAGCTACGAGCGACCCCTAAAAGCACTACAAAGCAACCATTATACGACTCCGCCCGCGCCGATCTCAAAGGTTCAAGTTGTTTGAACCAAAAGTAATGTCATTTGTCACTTTGAGGAAGTTTTGGCTATAGACCCCGTCGAGCCTGCCTTGGATTAGGCTAGTAATCAATTATCAGAATGGTTTAAACCAGCGTTTGGTTTTACAGACTAAAGTAAAGTATCTATGTATTCAGTGAATGCCACATTTCTCAAAGCGTCATTGGTGTTTTTATCGGAGTATGACAAATGTATTGGATTGACATTAGCGCTCGACTAGACGACGACACGACAAATGAAACCATGCCTACATTGTTATATTGTAAAAAATGACGCGTCGCTATATGTCACAATCGCTAAAACATTGGCATTTGCGTGATCTGTGCGCTCCACTTCCGTGAGACAGTCGCGTCTCCCATACCCCCTTTTCACACGTACCGGTTTCCGCCGGTCCGGCAGTCCGGTCCGGCGGCGAAATGTATGGCCGATTGCCCGGTTGCCCGCCGGGACGTATGAAAGCGTACGTACATCGCCATAATTCTTCGCCGCCCGCCGGTCCGGCCGAAACCGGTACGTGTGAAAAGGGGCATACAGTTTTATATGTACAGTCAACAAAGTTGTTAGGGTTACATGGCCAGTAACTAAGAACGCATTTTTCTGGGGTAGTCATAACTGAATCTTATTCATTATTGTTTATTTCAAAAGGTATCTTTGATCCCTATAATTTCCAAAAAAAAACTATTAATACATTTAAGGCTTTAAGAGAAAACTGAATCTTAGTTTCCGGTCATGTAACACTAACAACTTTGTTGACTGTACGTGTGTGTTCCGGCCTTGAAGCACATTATTTGTTAAGTGGTCATTTTTTCAAGCAAGGGAAAGGGCAAATCGTAAATTGGAGTACAGTGGTAGACCCCCTTTTAGTTTATCGTAACATTCGATTTGGTGTTCAATTTCATGACAGTGATCAAAGATATTTTAGTTTGTAATGTTGCATTGATAAGTTACTATAAGTTGCACTGATATTGAATATCAGTTTTTGTTCCTGTGATCTCGAATGCGTGATGTTTGATTGTTTGTTGTTTATAAATATTAAAAGCTAGAACTAAGGTAATTTCATTTTAGTAAATAGAATATTTGGTGCTGTAGTAATCGTAGGCGCCAGAAGGTATAACTTGACGCCAAAGTACCTGTGTAAGTTCTATCTGCCCACATCAGTGTAGTGTCCGAGACGTGAAAAACCAGTACCGGGGTTTTTCAAAACTGACGGACTGCGGTGTCACTTTTAGCTATGAAGATGTCATTTTTTGACACCGACAAGTCCGGATTAATAGCCTAAATATTGTATATCTGTATCCAGATCAATTGGCGAAACAACCTAGGGTCTTGTTCCGACAGGAGCGCAAAAAATATCGGTGTATACATTTTGTATGAATCCGTGTTTACACACGTTATCAAAGATGGGGCCCGGATATATTTCGCTTCTAGCAAAACGTTTGTGGCACGGCCCAGGCCACTTTTCGGACACGACACTGATGTTGGCGAATTGATCTTTTATTTTAGACAAATAGTGTAAGTAGATATGAAATTATTACAGGGTAAGAAACCTACATTGTAACTGATATAATGCGAGTTAAAAAGAAACAATTAAATAGATTCATATTATATTATATTAATTTCGTATTTTTACAATGATATAACTTATGCTACATATAAAAATATACATATTCATCGCTTCCCTCGTGGTGCCGACCTCAGCCTTCTTTTCATTGACATCTGTGTTCTCAAACTTATAGAACATCGTAAAAATATGTAGAAGTTACCATTAAGTTCAAACAAACGAAGCAATGTTTATAAAAGTACGAAGTATACTGTACAATATAGAAGCAAAAAAATATATCGGACAACTGAGATGTATAAATCTAAATAGAAAGAGAAGTAATAGCTCTTTTTGTTTTAGGAGTTTTTCTGAATTAAAAGCTCATTTATTCGGATCTCTCATTTCCCTAAAATTATAAGTAAACTATATAAGTTTTCCTGCTGATTATGTTATCATATGCCTACAGAACCTGCAATTATACTAAACGGCATTTAAAAATAATGTTTTAAGCTTCGAACACAAGAATATCAAGACCACATCCCTCTGCGCCTTTAACATATTATACGGACGTACTAACCGTGTTACTAGGCCGGATTCATCCAACGTGGAGAATTCAAGGACAAATCGAAAAACTCTCCGTTGGAAGAACCCAGCTTTACACGAGCAAAACATAAGAACGCATCATAAAGCAGCGTGTTACAAATTATTGTAAAGACACCTTAACACTACATGATATGACTAAAATCAACAATTATACACAGAGTTCGTTTATATAATGTGCTATTTTATTACGTAATGTTATTTAAAGGCGTCAATGTCCCATCAATCTGAGCAACTAAAAATCGCGAGATCAGATTTTCAATACTTTCTGTCGTACGTTCATTGAACTCCAGTTCCTCGTAAAACGAACTTCTTTTGTTCCGTGGACACATTCACACCTTAAAGTAGCATGAGTGATACAATAGGACATCGAAAGACCCGTTACAGAACTATCTTCAACCAGGGAGCACCGCTTGAAGACAGAAAGAGATGCCGCTATATGAGTACATAAAGCTGTCTTCTTTTAATTGTGCTGAGGGGAAGTCCCATGCTTGAAGTCATTCTGTATGGGCCTTGATCTATCACACAAAATATGCCTTTAACTGTGCTTAGTTTGCTTCACAGGAACATTATTTTGGAAGTTACTTGATAGTGTTAAATAACCAAGTACTAATTCCTACTTACTCGTAATGTTTATTTTGAAGCAAGTTTAACGCCCTTGTTAGAACACAACTAAACTCTACCATATAGCACAGAGTATCATAATTCCTGTCAAAACTCTAACATTTAAAATTTGGAATAATCTGTATTCATAATTATAATTCAAGACTCGTTTGATGTAAATTACATTAATGATTTATAGTCTAATGAATGAACACGTATCAAATATGATACAATTTATTAATCTGAACTTGTATTTCAGTCTCAATAATAAATGAAAAAATACGTAATTAAATAAATTGTGGTCGTTTTACACACGGTTATTTAGAACCCAACCTACACAGTACCCATAACACTAAACATACATTTAAACACCCAGACACGACATCAATCATGTTCATGCTCATAAAAGTTGGCTCCAGGCGGGAATCGAGCCCACGGCCTCTGGCTACTAAATGAGCCAATGACCGTCAATGAATGTAGGATCGATCACGATGGAAAATCAAAATGGCAAGATTATTACAAAAACATATATAAACTTTATAACCGAGTGAGCAAAGACGTAAAATACATATTTATGAAGAGTCCTCTGTACATTCAGTAATATTAAGAATTATGTCGCGCTTGGTTTTCGGTAGAAGGGTGGATTTCCATCTCTTTTTATTATGCACTCATGCGTAGAACCGAATTTCAGATAGCTTGTTTTTGGAGTCTATAGTTTAGCTTTGGTTGATTTGTCGTTCAGCAACGGATCGGCGATCGATCGCGTAGAGTTAGTTGGAGGACCGGAAAGTGGCATACGCTACTTCTTATTTCGAAAGGCGGATTGTAAATGAACAATAAAGCCGCTGTTATTAATTAAAATATAATAAATAATCATTATAGTCTAATAGACTGTATAGAAATTAAATTACGAATAATCTTTCAATATTTTTTTTTATCTCAAGACACCTCTCTAAATGTTTTGATTTTTATTTTCCACTTTTACTTAGTGAGTTTCAATAAAGTAAAAAATATAGGTTAATGAATACTAAAAGTGATAACGTCATAGTTAAATATTCAGTACATTTGAAATAGTAATGATGCGTTTTGATAGAAAAAATTAAAGTAAATCAACAACAATCCTGATCATGACATGAATAAACATTCACAAACTTACATACATATTTATGAGTAAGTTAATTGTAACATCATCTACTCTAATTCCATATACAAAAGTGTGAATTCTACTTCCATATCGTAACAAAACTTAGTTGTACAGGAATATTGTATATCATAGTTGTGGTTCTTTCGTCCCTCCCGGGCAGAGATCACGCTTTACACATAATTATAATGTAGATAGACATATACATAGACATATAATTTATCAAGATAGTAAACAGTACCTTTGGATGAATAATACTTAGTAAATGTAGCTTACCTACATTTAATATATCTGAGTAATGCATGATTATGATGTAGGAATGATCTTACATTATCGTGGTCTGCATTTTATGAGATGCAATCGCAATAAAATAATATCATTGAATCAAGTTAGCTATACAGCCCCTGTCCAAGATGCATAGCGTTAACGAAAGCGAATGATTTTATAGATTGACATGTATGAGATTGACATAAGCACTTGTTAACGGTACCGCTCTCTGGCAAGTGCCTTATGTCAATCCCATACATGTCAATTTCGTTAGCGCTATGCAGCTTGGCTAGGGGGCTGGTCTACCGTTTCACTGAGACAGTTCGTGAGATAGCTGCGAGGTGCGAGAATGTGACAGATAACGTAACAGCACTGTAAATAGGGTATTTGACAATATCGAAATTAAATCACGAGTAGTCATTGATTAAAAAGCTTATCCCAAAACACCTCTAAAAATAATATTTCCATTTTCATTTGCAAATTATAGAAAATTTTAAAGTAAAAAGACATTTAAAAAAGAGATGCAATTAACTACTATAAGGTATGATGAGGTCACATATCAGTATTCGGTACATTCTCCATGGTAAATTTTCGTTTTGACAGATAAAAAGTAACTCATTTGACTAGGCAGTCAAATAGAATAAAAACCCAATTGTTGACACCTCACCAATTAATTGACACCCCTACAGTTTTATTCAAAATTAACGAAATTACGATACACAATTTGATTTAGAATAATGAAATTAACACTGGGGTTTTATCTAAGTGTCAATTATTTGGTACGGTGAACTAGGGTGTTTAATCAATAATTGGGTGTTTTACCCTACCTTATTTTAATCAATTCTTATGTAGCGTGACACTTCTGTGCTGTGACGCCATCCGTTACCCCTCCCACCCCGCGCATCTATCTCAGTAACCGTCTCAGATATGCGGTAGACTTTTTTTTGGCTAAAATTGGCTTTTATACCATAATGGGACATTAATGTTATATTTTTATAAGTACAGATTTAGTTCGCCTGTTCTACAGATGTCGCTACTTACTATAGTATTGTCAAATTGACAGTGTCGTAACACAGACCCATTAACTAATCTGTAACTTGAGTTGTGAACCTAACCCAATCAAATTGGTTAATTGGTAACTGTCCAAGTTATTTAAATCACTGCTAGAATAGATTTTATGCCGACTGAACCAGTTTTATTAATATTTACTAAAATGTTTTTTGTTGACAATTTTATTGACATTAATATCACAGATAAGTTAATAGGCCTGCGCAGGCAGTAATGATTTTTAGGCCTCATTTTAACTAGTAACATTAAAACGGTCAGCAATTATGTCCATTCGACATTTTAGTTTATTAAAATAATAATGACATTCTGACAGTTGATGATGATTATGAGAGTGAGTTATGTCAACTTTAGGGCAACTGTCCCAATCTGTCAGATTTTGTCAATTATATTTACCCTGAACTACCATTGCCCGTTTTCACTGGTGACATGTCCAAACACATTATACTGAACCCGTTAACATCAGTTAAAGACATTCTAGCAAGTAGTGGCAGTGAAACCGGGCAAAAGCTTCTTAGAAACATATTCTGCCTGTACCTGCAAACTGGTGACGTCATATCTCTCGTTATAGCCTGTTCCAAGAGCTAATGGGCTCGTAGAATGCTCCGTGAGATAGTCGATAGTCGTCATAAACTTGCAGCACTAGATGGCGAGGCGAGCGGGTCAGTCGATGGGCGGCGGTTGCGCGGGAATGTTCACCGGCGGCGCTGTGAGGTACCCCGCCGAGTGAGGCGCGGCTGCGGGCAATAAAACATTGGGTTCAATTGGGTAGTTGACAGCATCCAAATTAAATTGCGAGTAGTCATTAAAAAGATTATCCCAAAACACCTCAAAATATGTATTTCGATTTACAATTTACAATTATAGCAAATTTAAAAATAATAAAGCAATGAAAAAAAAGCTGCAATTGAGTACGAGAAACTATGACGTCACGGTTTGCTATTTTAGTTCATTTTTCATAGTAAAATTTCGTTTTGACAGATCGTAAAAAGTAACTGATTTGACTAGGTAGGACACTACCCTATTCTACAACACCGGCTAAACCTCCTAATTTTATTTGAGAGCTGCTAAAATTTTGCTATTCTGCGGTTTACTGTCCAAATTAAATGACAGTACGACAGGATGACCGCGCTGCGGGTCTGTCTTGAGAGTAATATTGAGCATAATTTCGGACAAGGTACAGGTAATGCAGGTATGAATTAAAGCATTATTTTAATTTACGAATCAGTTTATTAAAATACAACATTTTCCTTTAGTTTGCCGTATGTAATTTCTTCCTAGAACTCGATCCTTATTATCGATACTATCAAATGGTGTAATAATACAGGGTGTGGTTTTTTCCCCCAAATCAACGTGTTCGATTCCTCTAGGAATGTTAATTTCTCAAAAATCCCAAATTGCAGTTTTAGTTTTCATCAAAATCGGGCCCGAGACTCCTTTGAGTATTCTAATTTAGACATCCACGCCCACTTGAAAAATTCACCCTGTATACACATTTATTTTTGTATTTTTTAGAGATCATTCATTCATTCGTTCGTTCACTCAGTCCTTTTTTATTGGTAGTAGCAACACTTTTCAACGCCTGTTAAGTCGCCACTAGCTTAACACCATCTCCCAATCCGCGGTGGACTCGCGTGGGAGATTGTAGTCCATATTTCGCCTCGTGTGAGGAAAGACTCAGCAGTGGGCTGTTACGGGTTGAAGATGTTTAGTGCTCGGAGTAGCTAGATTGATTTGAGGTCATTGACGTCAAACGTATAAGTATATTAATATGGATATACCTCCACAATTTCCGGAATTTTAGAATTAGTCATATATTTTCCGGAATTTTGAAGAACTTATCTCAACACATACTTTAAAGTAACTGCAGTGTTTAAAAATACAATAAAATCAATTTAATGAGAAACCAAGGACATCGTATATCAATAAATTATATAGTTGGCATACTTGTAAGTTTTTTTTATTTCATTACCCTTTTTACATTTCTTGAAATATCGGGACGATTTCCGGAGAAATGGCAAGTCATATCCATGTTATGATACCATGATGCGAGTGCGTAAAATCGCTGAGTGCTCACCGGCGATGGAGTGATGCTGCGGCGCCGAGGAGATGAAGAGATCGTGCCTCTGAGCGGCGTACTGGTCCCAGACGCGGCTTTGGGCCAGCAGGCTGCGCACGCGCTCCCCGTGCGCCGCCGACCGGCCCATGGCCTTCAGCGCCATCACCAGCTGCGCGGCCGCCTGGCCCTCCAGCCGGGACTCCAGCAGGGACAGCAGCTCGCCGATCAGATCCGTTTCCAACGCCTGGTGGGAAATCGAAAGTCAATTGTGATTAATCATTAATTACAAATATTATCCCGAAACACCTCGTGTATTTTCCTTTTTCAATTGTAACAAATTCATAAATAACTAGCGACTTCGCACGGGTGCAATGCTTATTTTAAGCAAACTTCGCATAAACCATTTGCTAAATAGTCCGAATAAAGCCTAAAAATTTGGTTTCAATAGGTGAGCCCGTTCTCGAGTTATAAAATAACAACGAAAAGTGGCATTGATTTTTATATATAACTAGCAGTGCCCCGCGGTTTCACCCGCGTAGTTCCCGTTCCCGTGGGAATATCTGAATAAAAAGTATCCTATGTCCTTCTCCTGGTTCTAAGCTACCTCCTCACCAACTTTCAGCCAAATCGGTTCAGTCGTTCTTGAGTTATAAATGATGTACCTAACAAACACGATTTTTTTTGTAAAGTGATGCAATTGAGTACTATGACGATTGAAATTATGACGTCACAACTCAGTACATAGTACATTTTCCATCAACGTATATTAAAGGAATTTGGAAAGTTTGAAAACAAAAAAAAAACCTAAAATACAAGATGTTCACTAGTCTTTTAATCCACCGTCAGTCCATATTAAACTAACTAAGAATAACAAATAAAAAACGTACATAACGATAAACGAACATAACAATTGGACTTTTTGGTATCTTTAGAATTTTAGTGTAAAAAAGTTGTATTATTATTACAAGAATTGTCTACACTAATATTATAAAGAGGAAAGATTTGTATTTATGTATGTTTGTAACAAATAAACTCAAAAACTACTGGACCGATTTTAAAAATTCTTTCACCAATGGAAAACTAGAATATCCCTGAGTAACATAGGCTATATTTTATTCCCGTATTCCCACGGGAAAGGGAACTACGAAGGTCAAAAGGTGCGGAATAGGTTGTATTATATAAAAAGTAGGCTCCATTTTGACAAACCTTACAATACAAATAATAATAAAAATGTTGGACTTTACCTGCAGAACGAGCCTGTCCGTGTTGACAGTGCTATTGAATATGCTGGCGAGAGCTTCGCACGCGCTGCCTATGATCTCACGGCACGATTTCACAGCTGTTTTCAGTCCCACCATAACCTCCGTCTGCGTCAGCGCTATCACGCAAGCCTGACAGATAAATATGCTGTTTTTAAAAAGGGCAGTGTGTTTAAGATCTACCTGTCCGTAGAGGTAATAACTTTTCCGGCAACTAACTAACTCTTTCGCCTTTCCTTACATATAAGGAAGTATGGGCTGTGTCTCAAGGGAGCCGCGTGGATTAAGAGATGTTGTTAGGCTAGTGGCCACTATAAATTTGCGTCCATTTTTATTTTATTTTCGAATTTACTCCAGAATCGATTCTAAGTACGGGGGCTTAGGACCCTTCTGAAGAGTGAAATCGAGAGATAATAACAAGAAAGCCTGCATTTTACAATGTATTTAGCCTTCCACCCTAAACCTATAATATATACCTACATTCATACATATGATCACGCCTTTTTCCCGAAGGAGTAGGCACAGACATTAGCCCACCACCTGCTACAATCCTGGCATACCTCTCGCACCTCATCCACATCCATCAATCGGTTCACACATGCTCGTCGGTTTCGGGTATTCTTTATCTGGCTTTCCTTCAATACATCGCCGATCTGATCGATGTAAGTACGCTAAACCCAATATTACCATAATATTATTTTTTTCATAGGAAAACCAACAGCAAATTTACAAATATGGGTAGGTACATTGAGTTTTATACCTACATATGCTCATTTTTTGCATGTGTTTACTGACCTGGGACTCAGCCAAAGCCGCTAGCACGGGCACGGCGTGCAGCGGGCATACCGACAGGAGCCGTGTGAGACGCGGCAACTCGCCTAGTTGAGCACACATCTCGCCCAGAGCGGGCCGAGACCGGAGTAACACTGCCAATGCTTTAGCACAGACATCGCCTCTGCTGCCCTGAGAATAAATGTCATAATTGCTAGACGTAATCTTTTAGACCTTTAGGTTACTATATAAAATCAGATAAAAACCACGCGACAAAAATGGCAGGCACAATATTTGATTGCAATTGGTTTGAGAATTTCACTGAGATTTTGTATGTTGTTATACGAGTATATTCGTTTATTAGGGATCGAAATTTCTATCTGAACCCGTCTTTTATTACTATAGAAGTATAAAAGACGTAGACATAGTACATTACTTGCCATTGAACATTGAACGCTATCTTCTCTTAAAATAAGATTCAAAACAGAATATATTTACTACCTCCCTACTTGGAAATTTGGTTTCTAAAGAAATGCACGACATAACAATATATCGTCAACAAAATTTTAGCACACTTTGCCGTGTTTATGAGACACGGCATATCACCTCACCTCAGCAGCATCTTTATTCAGAGCAGCAACCGTCTCGGCTAACAGCTCCTGTAGGAACTTCTTGGGACTCCTCAGGTTCCAGTGAGGGTTCTGGAGGTAGAGCTTGAGGTAAACTCCGCCGACCACGACCTCGCCGGGAGGGGCCCAAGTCTCCTCGCCATTAGATACCCGTTCCAAGGTCTCCCGGTCTTCGAAGGTCTGGTTGGCGTCGCGGAGCTGGTTGGACTGGTGCCTGGTGATCATTTTTGAAGGATTTATACGTGTGGTTTTGGGAGTAAAAGTTAATTGTTTAGGAAAACATCGTGAAGAAACCCTCTTTTTCTGGTTTTGGGCATCCTAAATTACGTGTCATGTCTAAGGTTTTGTAAACTGTCTTACTTTCAGGAATAGTATAATACCTTAAGGGGATCGGCCCCTACATGAAAAGGTTTGAACATATATTAAGGTATTTTTTCCAAATTGGAAAGGTGTCGTATTGTGTATTGCTAGAGAGCTAAGAGTAAAATATGAGAACGCGAACACATGAGCACCATAAATCTGTTTACACACTGCGATACCAGTACTTTTAGGGTATCTTGAAAGTAACCCAATATGTGCAATTCGAACACTTTAAGTAAATTCAGCAACTATGTGCTCTGAAGTCTGAACACATGAGCACTCGTTGAACACTTGTGTACGCCGAACACATGTGCACGCTCACACATCTGCAGGCGGAACACTTGTTAATATTGAACACTTTTACAAGATGAACATTTGTGCACGCCTAAAACTTTAGCACGTTGAACACTTTTGCACGCCGAACACTCGTGCACATCACCCCACCCACCTGTCCCTGAGCGCGGCCACGTGCGCCTGCACGCGCCTCCGGGCGTCGTCTCCCCACACCAGCTCGGGGTGCTCGTGGTTGGCGTCGAGCATGTGAACCGCGCTCGCTGCGCCTGACTCGCGCATCGCCTCCGCGAACACGCCCGGGACGTACCGAGAGATCGTCAGACGGACCTAACAGATTATATTCAGTGTTAAGAGAAGAATTTAAGAAAAAACCCTTAGCTCATCAGTAGGCATTTATAGCAAATTTCGAAACAATTAAACAACCAAGCAATTGATTTGAAGATTGATAACTAGAGCTGGGTCCGACTACGAATAAGGAAAGAACTTGCCGGCAAGGGAATTATAATAATTTATATTTTGGATGCATCTATCTGCAGGTCTGATTTTAATTATTGTTTGTTACAAATATGTTATACTTTTTTTAATTATACATTTATTTTCAATTTAATTCGACTGCTGAACCCAAATATTGCTTAAACACGCTACGATCCTTGAACCGAAGGTTTGGATGTGTGTTATTCGGGCCCAGCTCTAAATCTATACTAATATTATAAACAGGAATGATTTGTACTTTTGTATGTTTGTTACGAATAATCTCAAAAACTACTGGACCGATTTAAAAAATTCTTTCGCCAATGGAAATCTAGAAGATCTCTAAGTAACATAGGCTATGTTTTATTCCCGTATTCCCACGGGAACGGGAACTACGCGAGTGAAACGGCGCAGAACCGCTAGTAAGTAAATTATTGCTGGCTTACTAGTACAGTCAAGAGCAAGTCAAGCTTTACACTTCAAGTTTAAGCTGAGCTCTGATTAATACTCAGGGCCGGGTCAAAGTCCAAAGTGTCAAGCTTAGCGTGCTCTTGACTGTACGTACATTGCACTTAAAACTAAAACACTAATATATAGGGGTAGCTGGCAAAAAGAGGCAGTCTCAGCGTATGTTGAGATACGTATGCCCAGCGCCCTCGAGTTATCAAATCAAATCTTTTTAACAAATAATAATAAATAACTCCTTTGACTAAGCAGTCAACTACCTCTAAAGTCAACGCACCTTTGGTCCATGTAGTTTGTCCGCCATCATTCTCGCGAGAAGCTCCACAGCCGCTTCTCTCGTTTCAGGCAACTTACTATTGCAAAATAGATCTAATAAGTATATCACAGCACCTGTGAACAAATTAAACAAAAATAGTTATAAGTCCACCTAGCAAAGTAGAGCGCCGGCTATGGCCGGGTTCCCACTATGCCGGTCCGGTAAAATTGCCGGAAGGCCTAGTGGCTGTACAAATTGTATGAAGCTATTCACATTATCCCGAGTCCGGCTTTTTCGCCGAGCCCGGCATTTTTAACGAGCGTTTTGTCACTACAAAATGCCGGTAAAATCACCAGATCGGAGTAATGTGAACTAGTTCCGGCGCTTGTTCCCAGCCCCACCCGTGCTACCCGCACTTCATTCGGCTTCATTTTCTGAGTACAGTAGACGTGTAGCATGATGAACGACATTCAAATAGAAACTTTAATTACGCTTGTCCAAGAGAGACCTGTTCTGTTGGACAAGACCGAAGTTCACCCATCAATGTTTCAAATGTCCCAAGTGAAAATCTTTCCCATAAAATAGTATATACCCAATAGTTTCTTCTTTTATGTTGCCTTCTGTACCACCACCACCACAACACAACAATTTCGTCGTCCATTGTGGGCACAGGTCCAAATTCAACTGAGGTGCTTCTCCGATTTTCTTGTGGGATCCGGTGTAATGTGAACACTCTGTCCGGTGTCCGGTTTCCGGCAGATCTGCCGGTCCGGCATAGTGGAAACCCAGCCTATATCTTCCATATACTTCCTACAATTCTCTTCTACAGTTTTCTTCACCGTCGAGCTCGTAATGAATATAAGTAAGTTTTGAAACTCATTGGTACATGCCAGGATTTGTACCCGTGCCTCAGTGATTATCATCATCAGAAGCGGGCTCCTTAACGGTAAGGCCATCACTGCTCTTTAATAAGAAGACAACAGAGAAAAAAGATATATTTTGTCATGGTCCCATCAATATTATATTACTAATACGCACCTTTGGCCAAAGCCTCCTTCACTAGCGCCGTATTAGCCAGCAAGGCGGCTAAAGCTGCTAGTGCCTCTGGTCTTGGTGGCCTATCTCCTAACAACGCCAGCAAATGTCCAAGGACGTTACTAGCAGCGATGTCTTCGACGCACTCCCTGCTGCCCGCGGCTGCTAGTACTGTTCTCAATGCAGCTTCTTGCAGCTTCGGATGAGCTCTTGCGGAGAGCATTCCGAATATCAGTCCAAATTGACCGATGCATTGGATTTCTGCGCCTGGAATTTTAAGGACAATTGTTTGTATGGGACTATGTAATGTCATAGTGACTCAGCAGTCAGCAGTAAAAATACGTAATATGTCAAGCGTAGAAACAGCTAGACTTGTCTATTTCAGCTACTTCCACAGCTTAATGTCATATGGCATTCTACTGTGGGGGAATGCTGCTGATGTCCAGAGAATATTTATTTTGCAGAAACGAGCCATTCGTGCAATTTATAAAATGGGGTCTAGGATGTCTCTAAAGGAAAAATTCAAGGAAATTAATATACTGACACTGGCGTCACAGTATATTTACGAAAACGTATTGTATGTTAAAAAGAATATATCACTTTACAAAAAAAAATTGTGACAGACATTGTATAAACACTAGAAATAAGAATGAACTGGCTGCTTGTGTTAGTCGATTATCTAAAGTTACCAAATCCTATAAGGGTCAATGTATACGTTTTTACAATAAGATTCCCATTGAATTACAAAATTTGCCTCTTGACAAATTTAAAATAATAGTTAAGCAAAAATTACATAAAAAAGGCTACTATAAAATTACAGACTACTTAGTAGACCAACATGCATGGGATTAACCGACTCGACGCTATGTAAGGCTATTAATTATAATTATTATTGTAAACGATATTTATTAGTAAGACATGAGATTAAAAAGAGCTGCCCTTGAGTTTCTTGCTGGCTCTTCTCGGGGTACTGCATTCGGAACCAGCAGCTCGTCGGTGGAGATGGGCTGCTGTTTGCATTTAGCCAATCTTCATGGACGAGTTTAGAGTGCCTTGTTATTATAAAATATTGACGTTTCTAAGTGTATATTTTAATACCAATAGAAAATAAACGATTTTTGAATTTTTTTGAATTTTGAGTACTGTAAGTGGGTGGAGGAAGTGGTAGTGCATTCCATGGGCATGCAAACATGAGAAGGCGACTAAGTGTATATTTATTTTACTTAACCGACATGACCCTATTTCTAAAGCTTCTATATCCGTCCGTCCGATCATACGTATGTCCATATATCTTCTGTATGTTTAACCGTAATTTACATCTACACTAATATTATAAAGAGGAAATATTTGTAATTTTGTGTATTTGTAATGAATAAACTCAAAAAGTAATGGATCGATTTTTAAAATCCTTTCACCAATGGGAAGCTTACTTTTCCCACGGGAACGGGACTTATGTTAAAATTAATAAAAAAGTAATAACGCTTATGTGGTACAGTAGCACTTACAACAAACGTGTTGGTGGTACAGTCAAAAGCTCATGAATCTTTGCACTTGCAGTGCGAGTCTGACCTCTAAGGCTATTGTAATAAGAACGTTACAAAGCCCAATGTGTCAAGCTCCACGTATTCTTTACTGTTCTTTTCGCTCCAATTCGCACTTGGTTTTCACAACTCACCAGCGTTCTTGATGATGACGTTAGCGAGCGCTGTGAGAGCCAGCGTGATGTGTTCGACGCGTTCCTCAGACATGTCGAGCAGAGTCTGCTCCTGGACGAACTTCAGCAGCTCCAGGATGAACTGCTGAGGGTTCTGGATACAAGAAATCAAGTGTAAGGGCCGCGACACATCTGCGGAACGTACAGCGCGGAAGGTTCGGTGAACAACATAAATTACGGTTGACGCGGGTGGCTGATAAATTTATCTTTAAAGTGAAACGTTAATGTATGTTGTTCGCCTTCGGCGCTGTACGTTCCGCAGATGTGGCGCGACCCTAATGACATATTGACACATTAACTATGATAATATAAGTCAAATATTCAATAGAGCCTTCCATGTTCACACGATTTTTGCATAACCATTCGTCACCGCTCTTACTTATATCGATAGGAATGTTCAGCTAATCATTGTAGATATTGAGATGGTGTTAAGCTAGTGTCCACAGTCAGAATTTTTCAAGTAACGGTATCTGACATGGCTTAACGACTTCCAACGAAACAACGAAAACCGAGACCAGCAATTAAAACGTGTCTTCTGAAACACGGATGCGCTCGTGATATAAATGACACTATAGTCTATTTCGCACCAAGTGGGTTCGGTGACAGTTCACATTTTTCCTTTTTACGCATACAACTTTCTAGTAAGAAAAATGGGTGGTTCCAAAAATAATGAATAATTTATTATTATGTAATTGCTAAAATACAATAATTGTCGCCTCTAAAATTCTAAATTAAAATCTCAGACTATAAATCAAGAAACATATGAAAAACAATAGATAAAAAAGATATCCTAAAAATACGTATTGCGTGGAACGGAACTTTTACTCATAGGGATTGACACTACTTAATCTACATTAAATCGATGAATCGAAGCTTTTTGGCGGGAATCCGAAAAAAGATGCAATGTTTTCGTAAAATTTTCATTTTGTTGTATCTTTTGGGTTTAAAATAGTAATAGTGTATTATGTGGCAGGGCTCTGTGAAAGTGTGCAGTGATTTGTAGATTCGATAATGTATGATATTTTCGTATTGCATCAAAAAGTCGATGACATTTTTTTTTTATTTTACAATGTTTTTCCCTTATATAACCTGTGAAATTTAAACATATTCAATTAAAAGTAATCTTGAAAAATCATTCTATCAATAAAGTATAAAATCGATTCCATTTCCTTTACAAACTTACTCGAAACTTTAAAAAAATCAATTGGATTTCATTAGGACACATCACTTTAATTGTCAACAGTGAACTGTCACCGAACCCACTTGGTGCGAAATAGACTATAGGCGGTAACTCATTCACTGTCCAACCGCGCCCAACTTTGAGAGCGCTCGTGCTACTACCAATGTGATCGTTACAACTTACGAGCGCTCTCACTCACTCGCAAAATTTTTACTCACTAACTCATTCTTCATTCACTCACTCATACCTCATTCACTCACCTCAATAGGGAAGTCCGGCTGCTCGTTGTAGATATCAATGTACACGCCTCCCACTGACACGAGTCCTTCGTGAGCTGAGTATACGAACGGCTCCACTAGAGGGCCCTCGTCTTCCGGATTCACGCGACTGTTCAAAAGCACGTCGTTGAGCTCCGCCCGAGTGCTGTTGTCCCAGACGAGATAAGGCGTCCGCCAGTTGGAGTTTAGCGTCTTCAGTAGCTGTAATAGAGGGTAGTGTGAGGAAGAGATCCGGGCTTGGTCGGGTACCTTCAGGTTCCGCTGATGACAGACGCCGCGATCACAACCGGGTGAGCACGCGTTATTAATATACCCCTCGATAGGTCATCCCGCCATCACGAGTAATAATACTTTTATTAATTGTTAAATTAAGTATTCTTCATATTTAGTAGTCAATTGTTTTACAAAATGAAAATCAAAATACGTTTTTTGATATATTTTTTGAGTTAAAGTCGAGTCATCACTACATAGTACATATAAATACATAGTCTCTCTGTGATTATATGTATGCTTAGATCTTTAAAACTACGCAATCGTTTTTTTATAAATACGAATGATTCAAGAGGAATGTTTTAGTATCAGCATTGCACCTGTGCAAAGCCGGGGCGGGTAGCTAGTAAATAAATAGATATATGGTCCCGCCTCACAGGCAAGAGACCCGTCAGTACCTCGTGGTGGTCGTCTTCGGCCAGGCGTCCGCACAGATGCGCAGTGAGCAGCGAGTGTAGAGCCGTGCGCACGCGCATGTCGTCGCCAGTTGGCTCCGGGTGCGGCCCGTACAACGCTCCCAAAGCGGCCACGCACAGCTTCGCCAGCTGGTTGGACACTTCCTGCAAACGGTTATTTATTTATTTTTCGAAAAACTTACAGCTAAAATAACATTGTGAGAAAAAATCATGAGGAACAAAGAGCCAATGACAAGTTTTCACAATTAGAAACAATTTAAGGCACTATAGGTTTCGAAGCAGTGTTGGCAAAAAGTTGATTATTGATTAACGATTAATATTTTCAATCGTTAATCATGATTAATGATTAATTTAATCTAATCGCCAATCGTTAATCCAGATTAGTTCTCGTCTTTTTCTTGTTACTACTAAAGGAAAACCTTCCTGTGTTACTCATTACTGTTTGTGTATCCTAAAAATAGTTAAGTGTAAAGTGTGTTTGCATTATTGTTTTGTATTTTTGCGTTATTGCGTTATAGTATTAGTATATATTTGTAGTATTTTTGTATATATTTTTAGTATTTTTTTTTTTTGTATTTTTGTGCTTCTGTACTTTGGTACTTTCGTGCTCTTGTACCTTTGAAGGTACCTTTGTGTTTTTTGTATTTTTTTATTTTATTTTTTTGTAACATATAAACTCAAAAAATAAATTTCACCGATTTTAAAAATTCTTTCACCAATGGAAAGTTACAATATTCCTGAGTAACATAGGCTATATCTTATCTCCGTATTCACACGGGAACGGAAATCACGCGGGTAAAACCCGCGCAAAACCGCTAGTCTTTAATACAGTTTAAGTAATCGTCAAACATTAATCAAATTAAGATTGACGATTACATAAATTAATCATTGTTATAGATTAATTTATACTGTGTTAATCGCGATTAAAGTTAATCGTGATTAATTTAATCGATTAATATTTCAATAGATTGATTAATTGATTAAATAAATTAATCGATTAATGCCAACACTGCGACAAAGGTACTGTAAGTTAAATTATTTCAGGAAGCCACACAAATCAGAATAACTTACAGAAATCCTAACATAGATCCTTCTTAAGTTTTTGTTAACTCAGACAGAATAAATCAAATGTGAATTATTATTTTTGGTTATGGTCTTATCATCTTTAAGCTGTTAGCCCACTACACCGTATCATACTATGACCGTAATAGGAACGTGCCATTCCATTAATTCGCATAGGACACTTGTCATATGTAAGAAGCTGACAGCACTCTTCTCCTCAAGGGCTTTTGCTGTCAAGTTGTCAGTTAATGTGTCAATTTATGGTTGTCTGTAAAGTCGGTTTACGGACAATAATTTTACGTGATTACGTCATAAGAAAACATTGAAGAAAAATTGCATATTGGAGTGGAATAGATGCGTCGCAAGCCGAACACTTAGGCCGATCGTGCCTCTCTATCGCTTGTTCCGCGCTCTGGCTTGCACGCTCAGCTCAGAGAGCTAGAGCTAGAGTTAAGACGTTATCAATAATTTCCAATTACATATAAATTTGGTAGTATTTAATGAACTAGCGGCCCGCCCCGGCTTCGCACGGGTGGACATTTATTTTTTTAACATTTTGGGATGCACAAACAAATTTCTCCTAGCAACCCATAGTAAATTATCAAAAAAAAATAGACTTTGTATGGAGACTTTTAAAGAATATTTGTGCCAAGTTTGAAGTTGATAGACGCAAAAAACCCCTCTTCTCTATACCAACTTCAACCCCTAATTTCACACTTTTAGGGAATGATTTTAAAATAATACAAAAATACGTTTCTCATCATTTATTTTTAAGAGTATTTGTGATAAGTTTCAAGTTGATAGACGTAAAAAAACCACAACGTTTCCATACAATCTCCAACCCCGTTTCACCCGTGAGTTTTGAAAAATCGAGATATACCTACTTGTTTTTTTGTTTGTTTTGAGGAGTATTTTTACAAAATTTCGAATTGATACATCCAAAAATGAAGGTATTCATGCAAACTTCAACCCCCAAGGGGATGAAACCCCTTGGAGGATGGTTCTCGATAAATCCTAGAACTAATATATCAAGTTTATTTTCAAGAATATTTGTAAAAAGTTTAAAGTTGATACACGCAGAAATCACACTATCCCATACAAACTTTATCCCCCTCTTTCACCCCTTTAAGAGATGATTTTCAAAAAATCCAAAAACACGTGTCTCATCCTTTATTTCTAAAAGTATTTGTGCCCAGTTTCAAGTTGATAAGACGTAAAAAACAACACGTCTCCATACAAACTCCAAACGCTACTTTCACCCCCTTAGGGGATGATTTTCGAAAATTCCTAAAACACGGGTCTCATGATTTATTTTTAAGAGTATTTGTGCCAAGTTTGAAGTTGATAGACGTAAAAATCAAACACGTCTCCATACAAACTCCAACCCCCTGTTTCACCCCCTTAAGGGGTGATTTTCGAAAAATCCAGAAATACGTATCTTGTTATTTGTTTTGAGGAGTATTTTCACAAAGTTTCGAATCGATACACCCAAAAATGAAGGTTTTCCATACAAACTTCAACCCCCACTTTCACCCCCTTGGAGGAAGATTTTTGAAAAATCCTAGAACTAATATCTCATAGTTTGTTTTCAGAAGCATTTGTACCAAGTTTCAAGTTGATGGACGCAAAAAATAAACTTCTTCGTATCAACTTCAACCCCTACTTTCATCCATTTAGGGGATGATTTTCGAAAAAACCAAAAATATGTGTCTCATAATTTATTTCTAAGAGTATTTATGTAAAGTTTGAAGTTGATAGACGTAAAAAACAACACGTCTCCATACAAACTCCACTCCTCTGTTTCACCCCCTTAGAGGATGGTTTTTGAAAAATCCGGAAATACGTGTCTTGTTGTTTGTTTTGAGGAGTATTTTTACAAAGTTTCGAATTGATACATCCAAAAATGAAGGTTTTCCATACAAACTTCATCCCCTACTTTCACCCCCTTGGAGGATGATTTTCTAAAAATCCTAGAACTAATATTTCATAGTGTGTTTTGAAGAGTATTTGTGCCAAGTTTAAAGTTGATACACGCAGAAATCACACTATCCCATACAAACTTCAACCCCCTCTTTCAACCCCTTAAGGGTTGAATTTCGTAAAATCCTTTCTTAGCGAGCATCTACACTATAAACGTAACCTACACACAAAATATCATGTTTCTATGTTCAGCGGTTTGGGCTGGGCCTTGATTTTTAGATTTAGCTTCTCCTTTTATATATATAGATTAGACCCACCTGCTTGGTAGTCTGCGCGTCTGTCTCGACACCGGACTCTGTGAGCGTGTAGTCGTACTGCAGCACGGCGGGAAGAAGCGCTTGTAAGGCGCCGCCGCGGGCGAACTGCGAGCGGCAAGACGCCTCCGCCGCCAGCGCCGCTATGGCTTCTGCGCCCGCGCAGGCCGTGTCGCCGAGGCGCTGCACGAAGGTTTGGTTGTAGGTTATGACCAAAGAGATTTAAATATAATAGGGCATAGAGGGGACAAAGCGAGAAAAATTTGAAGTTAAAAGATATTCCAAGTGGAATAAGTCTAGTACAATTTCGACCGAATGACAGCTCGCGTTCATACTAACTGACATGACAAGGACATGACGCTTAGGCTTCAAAGTTTTGTATGAAAATATTCCCAATGCCCCCTCTATGCCCTATTATATTTAAATCTCTTTGGTTATGACATATTCTAGGTACAGTACAGGCGTTTTAACTTGGCTTCTCTGATATCGCCAAATGATCGCTAAAAATATTTATTGCGCAGCCATTTGCGCAACTTCAGAGCTGCCAAGTTAAAACGGTCATGCTATACACCTAAGTGTAATTTTTGCGAGCAGCCATCTTTTCCCACCCCGTAGCAAAAGGCAGTTATATTAACAATGACAATTACAAAAAAGTGATTCTTTCATGTTTATGACCATATCGATCGTGACGATCAATGGATTGGAATGGAAAAAGCAGTGTTACTTTATGTATTAGGAGAGATGTAATAAAAACTTTAGCTTTCAAGCGCCAATTATTCCAAATGTATCAGACATAGCGTTTGTCGATAGTACCTATATAGGTATTTATCACTAGCTTGACGGTGAAGGAAAACATCGTGACTGCCTAGTCAAAGAGAAGTAATTAAATGGGCAGCAATAATAAAATTTGGTTAGCCACAAAAAATCTGCATTTAAATCATTTGGTCGGCATACAAAGATTTTGTTCGCAAATAAAAAAATCAGGCAGCAATCCTTGTTCGGCAAATAATTTTGATAATGGTCAAAAATTTAATCATAAATAGGCAGCTTACAATAACATGGGTTTGCATAATAAACATTCAGTCCGCAAAATAGTTACTTGGTCCGCAAAATAACTACTTGGTCAGCAAGACTTCATGATTGAACAGCAGAGAAAACATATCGTAAAAAATTTCCAGCACCCTCCTACACCCTCCTACTACCGCCTACTACCTCCTACTACCTACCACTACCTCCCACTACCTCCTACACCTTCTTACACCCCATTCCTACCCCCACCTCCCACGCCCACTCCCACTACCACTACCACAACCA
This sequence comes from Ethmia dodecea, assembly GCA_963855545.1. NCBI lineage: Eukaryota > Metazoa > Arthropoda > Insecta > Lepidoptera > Depressariidae > Ethmia > Ethmia dodecea. The sequence goes on along the minus strand of OY979456.1, from coordinate 11,053,672 downwards.
CCACCACTGCCACTACCACTAACACCACCACCACTTGTAATCGTAATAATAATCATAATCATAAAAGTTGCATAATCCAAAGTCCTTCATAATCTATGTAAGGAATGCGCCCATTTTGCGCATGACAAGTTTGCTAAGATTATTTTTGCTACTTTTATATGAAGCTCAAAAAATATTTTTTGGCTTCCCCTCTGAGTGACCAAAATTTTATTAAACAGTAGCAGCTCATTGCAGCTCAAAAATAATTACAGCCATCCAGAATGACATAAATTGCTGATAGGTTTTGTAATGTTTGCTGGCCATGAGTTGCTGACCAATTAGCTATTTCTGCTTACAGATTATATTTTTCTGCTTACAAAAATACGAATACTCTGCTAACCATTTAAATAACACTCCTAGTCAAATAAGTTACTTTTTATGATCTGTCAAAACGAAAATTTACAATGGAAAATGTGCAAGCTGTGGCGTCATCTCTTTTAGTACACAAATGCTTTACTTTTTTATTCTTTTAGTATATAAGTAGTATCTATAATTGTAAAGTAAAAATCAAAACACATTTTTTTAAGTGATGTGGAATTATCTTTTTAATTAATGACTACTCGCAATTGAATTTCTATACTGTATACCCTATTCTGAGGCGTCTGGCGATGGGCTCACCACCTATCACGTTTATGGGTCCAAAAAGAATATAGGGTAAAACACTCAATTATTGACACCCTAGTCCACCCTACCAATTAATTGACACCCCAAGACATTTTTTCGAAATTATCCAAATTACGATATACACTTTTTTGTCAGCCTATATTATGTCCTACTGCTGAGCAAAGGCCTCTCCTCCCTCCCTCCACTTATCCCTATACTGTGCCTGTGTGTTATGTATCCGGCCATGTCCTCGAGAAGGCGCGCCAGTTAGTCCCGCCATCTCCTTCGGGGTCTGCTTCGGCGTCTGACTGCATACGACAAACGTGGCCTGCCCATTCCCACTTACACACAATTATATGTAGAATAATTGGATAAAACCACCTTGTTTCACATTTGATTATTCTAAATACTTATAACTTATACTAGCGAGCGGCCACGGCGAAGCAATCCCTTGCCTACCCATCCCCCCTTAGTTTTCGTTTACTCTCTACCTAGAGCAGTCAAGTACAAAAACCAGTAATACCGGTCGGTGCAGCAGCGGCACGATGTCCGCGCAGAGGCCTGGCAGTTGCGCACAGAGCGCCCTGCATTCTGGGAAGCGAGCGGCCACGGCGAAGCAGCGGGCGCACTGCGCGCACACCAGCGCCGGCATCGCGGAGGGGCCGGAGCACGACGGGAGCACGGACACGCACCGGGAGAGAGCCTCTTGGAGCACCTGGGACGGACAATGAAACAGAATGTGAATGAGCGCAATTCCTGATACACCCCAATTAGTATATCCTACTAATAATAATAATAAATATTTATTATAAATAAAAAATAAATAGTAGATTGTTATACAAGGGTCGGAAGGAATCAATTCCCATACAAGGTGTTTAGACGCCCGAGCGTAGCGAGGGCGGATATAGTCCGAGTAAGAATTGATAACTTCCACCCGCGTTAAACACTCTACTTTTCATATCGAATACAAGGAAAGTAAACAAAAAAATGTCAACAATACAACATTACAAAAATTGAAAAATGCAAAAAATCAATAATATCTACAAAAAAACAAAAATTTCAACAATACAACCAAAGAGGTTCGAAGAAAGAAATTATTTTTCTTTTGAACGTCTTTGAATACAACATTACAAAAATAATATACAAACCCTTCCTCTTTATGTATTTATTAGTGTCGATGAAAAATAAGATTAAGAGTTTTGGAACAGCCTACTAAATTATTAGTCTTTTTTAAATTTTAAATATGGAACACGTCACCGCCGCGCGCAGGTTATTTTTAGTTGTTTATACCTACACTCCCAATGCCGCACTTTTTTTTTTTTAATCGATGTAAAAAGTTTAGTATCAGACCACCTAACGAAATGTACTACTATTTTTTTTTAATTCATTCCCGCCCTAAGGCCGGAAGCAATTACTATGAGTCTTTCCCGACCGAGGGCGGGACTCATAGCCCTGAATCTCTCTGTGATGGGAATCATCGCTTCCGACCCGGTACTCAGATCAAACATACAGTACTTTCGGAGTATGAGATATGAAAATAAATAATCTCACGCCTTTCATCCCCGAGGGGGTAGGCAGAGGTATTCCATTACTGGATATACCCACATTTCACGAGATACATTGGACCCCTAAACGTGATAGGTGGTGAGCCCATCGCCGGACCGGGTCTACTTACACATTTCTCAGAATTAATTCTGAGACCTGCGGGTTTCCTCACGATGTTTTCCTTCACCGTCGAGCTAGTGATAAATATGTACGTAAGTTTTGAAAAACTCATTGGTACATGCCAGGATTCGAACTAGAGCCTCACTGATTATTTATTTCAGGCAATATTTACATTAATAGATCTTAAATAACGTAAACAGAGGCCCATATTATATATACCTTATAACTAGCATACATATAAAATATCTAACTAAACTATTTTGCACGTAATGTCGGCAACATGCTAATATTATAAACTCGAAAGTTTGTTCCTCTTTCAAGCAAAAACTACTGAACGGATTTTGATGAATCATCGAAATCGGTTGGCGTGATATTGAGTTTTACGTCCATTTGTCCCCATACTTAATGAAAATTTAAGACTTATATGGTTTTCTCATGGATGTCGTTGTCAGAACTGGACTAAAGGACCACACGGGAAGCACCAGCTTTGAAATGAAAAAAGAATCATCAAAATCGGTTCAGCCAGTCAAAAGTTCTTACAAACATAAAAAAAAACCTAGTCGAATTGAGGTTTTGAAGTCGGTTTAATAAGAGAGATATAGAGAGGATGTGTGTGTGTTACTGTATGCAATTAATAACGTTTTTGCACTTATAACTGTATAGATTAATAATCGTAAATGTACGCAAGATTGGGTTTAAATAATAATAATAATTATAGAACACAACTCACACACGGTTATTTAGTCCCAAACTAGGCAGGGCCTGTACTATGGGTACTAAACAACTGATAAACATACTTAAATAAATATTAAACGACCGGACACGAGGCCAACAGAAATGTTCATGCACACAAATGTTGGCCCCGAGCGGGGATCGAACCAGCAGCCTCCGACTCAGAAGGCAGGGTCACTACCCACTGAGCCAACAGGCCCATCAAATAGCTAAATAAAGTAAATAAAAGCGAGGGTTCAGTGACCTGCAGACCGCCCTCCCTGCGCAGCTCCTCAGCGTTGAGCGCGGAGCAGCAGAGCGTGGCGTGGGCCAGCTCGCAGGCGGCCGGCAATAAGGCCGCCTCGCCCTCCGCGAACAGCTGATCCGCCATAGCCTCCAGACGCGCCGTGCCCAGCAGCTGAGGGTAGCCCGCGTACTTGTACGGCGCGAGGACTACGCAAACAGACCAAATTATCACTACATAGTGTAAAACAAAGTCGCTTTTTCTGTCCCTATACCCCTATGTATGCTTAAATCTTTAAACTACGCAACGGATTTTGATGCGGTTTTTGTTAATAGATATATAGAGTAGTGTAGTTAGTTATCTATTTAGATACCAAAACACCAATTTTTGTAATTTTTGTGTCTGTCTGTCTGTGCACGCATCACGCAAAAACTACTGGCCGGTTATTATGCAATTTGGTATGGAGATAACTGAATACCCGGGTCAACATCTAGGGTACTTTTTATTTGAAGAAAATATCTCATTCCCACGGGATAATATAAAAAGAGAAATTCATACTAATTCGAAACGATTACACCTAGAAACTTGAAATATATGTAGGTGTCTTATATGTCGTAGGAAACCGGTATTAAGAGATTTTCGGAAATTCCCACGGGAACGGGAATAAACTGGATCCGCGCGGGCAACACCGCTGGGCACCCGCTAGTAAATAAATAAAACACGAGACACGACGGATAAAAGCATACTCACCATCCGAGTACCTCTGGAAGAGTATGGTCTGCGTCCTCAGTATGAGCACAATGTTGTTGGTATTCGGGACATCACCCGTCCACACGTTGCGGCTGCACAGAAACTCGTACGCCTGGTTCACCGCCTCGAAGCGATCCTGGTGAAATACGAATACAATATTAAAATAAATAATTCAATAACAATGCTTACAGTTTTAACCTCTCAGACCATGAATAACAGACAAAATATATTTTTAATTGTGTCTCGGTTCCAATTAGAACCGGCGGTTCTTAACTAATTAAGTGATTGCCCCGCCCCCTTCCTGAATAAGCCAATGACAGACTACTTACATATATACAGCCAATCCTGACATAAATTTTCAAACAAATGCCGCGCCCCCAATCTTGTTTCATAGAGTTGGGCGTTGACGTTTCATTGAACTAGCCAATCAGGGACTACTTAGTTAGTGAATAGTCTGTAATTAGCCGATAGAAACATAATTTTTTTTAAATCTCTAAAAGTATGTATGTGGTAATTTTCGGTCAAATTTCAATCACATTGACAACTCAAAAAGCCATAATACGTTTTAAGTTAGCCTTATAGACTTCGACTATTTATCTATGGACTTATTGTAGCTAGACCCCAGATAACCCAACGAATGCGAAACAACCCACATGAGACTAAAACATAGCATTACATTTTAATGACAGCACCTGTCAAAAGGTCTCATGGAGGCCTATGTCCAGCAGTGGAGGAATGTATGCTGATGATGACCTTTCAAAATAATAAAGTTCCACTCGTCCAAAGATCCGGATAAAATCTTACCCGTCCTTCCGGATTCTTGTCCGGGTGGTATTGCTGAGCGAGCCGGTAGTAGGCCTTCCGGACGGCGGCCTCGTCGTTCTGTCCGGACAGGCCGAGCGCCGCGTACGCATCGCTCGCCGTCATCGAGGGCGGCTTCTTTTCCACTTCGCGTCGCCACGCTTCCAATACGTCTTTTAGTAGGCGGACCTATGGGATAATTCACTGTTATCTGTAGTGTGTAGTATTTGTGTATTCGCTGTTTCCCGTGTCCCGTTTAATTGGGAAAATCAGCACATGTTACTCCCAGAAAAAGGTTTTTATCTCTGAAAGAATTTAAAAAATCTGTCCAGTAGTTTCGGGGCCTCTTCATTACAAACAAATATACAAAATAACAAATCTTTTCTGTTTATAATCTAAGTGTAGATTTCCCTGCTGTTTATAATTGCATACGAGAGCAGTGTTTTCCACAATTTTACATAGGCCCTCAAGTGACAGTATCTAATCCGGATAGTATGGTCAAAACATATGTTAAGACTACGGAGAATGCTCATTTAGTCCAAAATGTGCTCTGCAGAGAGTTGGGTGTGTCCGGAGTGTGCAAAGTTGCACTGAATACGAAGACTGTACTGTACTGGGTCCAAAGATTGTGCTATTTATCCAAAAAGTATGCTCACTGTATCTGGGCTAACTCACTACTTTGCATACTGCGACAGAAAATTATGCTCACTATGTTGGACAATTGGGTAGTTGACAGCATCGAAATTAAATAGCGAGTAGTCATACATTAAAAAGATTATCCCAAAACACCTCGAAATATGTATTTCGATTTTCAATTTACAATTATAGCAAATTTAAAAATAATAAAACAATCAAAAAAAGTGCTGCAATTGGGTACTACAAACTATGACGTCACGGTTTGCTATTTCAGTACATTTTCCATAGTAAAATTTCGTTTTGACAGATCGTAAAAAGTAACTGATTTGACTAGGTAGGACACAACCCTATTATGCTCACTGTGTCCGAAAATTAAGCTCAGTGCTCACCGGCTCCGGGATCGGCCAATCGGGGAAGCGCTGTGTGTCGCAAAGGTGCCTCAGATAGAACATGCTGCAGAACAGCTCTCTCTCGAGCTGCGGGAACTGCACGCACGGAATGGCCAAGTACGGGTACCTCGCCGCGATGTGCGCGCGCAGCCGAGGCGTGAACTCGCCGATGTGCGCTGACACTTTCATTATTAGCATACGTCTGGAATAATGTGACTCCGTTATGGGATGCTACTTAGTTTTCCGAGGTCAAATTTTGGTATTAACAATTTAATGGGCAGAGGGCAAATAGTTACGACCAAATATTTATTTATTTATTTATTTTTGATAGGAGAATCATCAGCTACACGTTACAAAATCTAACAAACTTAAATAACTTCTTAAAAGCTAATAACAGATTCTCGCCGATAGATTTATAATATGCTAAAACTATGAATGAGCTTGAGTCTCATGTTTGCGCTACACTAACTTACCTATGTATCTGATAAAATATATTTTTTTAAATTAAGCATTAAGTGCATCTGGCTCCGTTGCAAAGAACGGATTGCTAATTAATCTTCGCAAAGTTGGGATCCCGGTGTTGAACAGATCTACGTCATGATCTTCAAGAAGAGTGTTAAAGTTCTGGCGGGCCCGGCATAAAAAGCTATTTTGCCTATTGAACTCTATAAGATGCAAAACCAATTAAAAATGTAAACTGCCTATGCTACTACCTAAACTCTGTCAAATTAAAAGTAGTCCTGTCAACTAAGGCGTGTTTAGCAATTTTAGCGACGATGTAAAAAGGTGGTGGACAAAAGTTATATACAGAAGCACGTTCATATGGTTCAAATTAGTCGATTTTTACATGTTTGACATTACTCTTCAATCTATGGTTTGTTACTGTCTTTTTTCGTCCGTATTCTATGGAGAAGGATAGGCTAACTTAAAATTAGGAATTTAGGCTGGTCTGCAGAATCGAGTCCATTATGCAATTACCTCATTTCCGAGTTCCAGATAGCCTCAGGTGTGTCCCATTCGCCAAGGAAGATTTGTGCGAACTTCTCCGAACCGTGGTTCTCCAAGTAGCACACCATCGCTTCGGGCAGCAACTGGCCCAATATCGACCGCTGCATTATGTCTGAACTTGACTGCGAAAGTAAAACAATTTAATTCACAATCTACTTACTAATGAAAAAAATCTGAGTAAAACTTTGAAAAGATGAAAAAAATCCTATTAAGTGTGAACTAATTTTCACTAAAGAAAACATTATTATTATTTTAAAGCTCGTTTTAATTTTGCTAACACTAATATTATAAAGAGGAAAGTTAAACAACAGTGGCCAAAAGCCATAAGCAAGCGTTGTGATTTTAACAGGCTTGTACGTATGTTCCAACGTACCGTCTAAACAACTCATCCGATTTTGATGAATGAGATGTTATGTCATTCGTTATTATGGTCCGGGTGACATAGGCAACTTTTTTCCGTAGTCGAGTTTTATTTTCACCTATTTACTTCTTGACTGCATTCCATTACCTTACTTGACTCCAGGCGACAATTTAAAATGTACTGTATATTCTACTGCACCAAATTTATTTATGTTTCGTGGCCTTACTTAAAATCTAGTACCTACGTGTCATCTTGATACGCCGCCTAGAAGCAGAGGTATCTATACATACATGTTTTTAAACTGGGTTAGTAAGAGGACGAAGTTTCGGGCGTTCTCTAGTGTTCAAAAAACTAATAAGGGGTCTATACGTACTTGGTCAGCTCTGAACGCTTGCTTCATGTGTGTGAGTCGCAGGAACCTCGCAATGGGCAGCAAATTTGATCCCGTATACAACAGCATGAAGTAAAACACGCCGGTCAGGTACAGCTTGGATATTTCTGGGTTGTCTTGCATCACCTCGTATAGCAGAGTTGCTACCTAAAATAGAATTGATTATTTTAGTCTTCATTCTCCATCAATTTTTCGACCAACTAGATGTATAAGATCTGGAAGAGTTATGAAGTTACTTATATTTTTGTAATATGTAACAACAATGAAATCTTGTGCAACTTTCTATGGTTCTATACCAGCCGGTTTCTTACCCAAAGGGCGCCAAGGGGACCCTATTACTAAACTTTCGCTATCCGTCCGTCTGTCTGTCGGTCAGTCTCACTGCCAGTGGGCTGTATCTCATGAACCGTAATAGGTAGAAAGGTGAAATTTTCACAGAATGTTTATTACTATAGCCGCTAAAACATCAGATACTAAAAATAATATAAAGTTTAGCCCCTCATTAAGAGACACGCTATTTGTGTGTGACTCACTCTTGGATGGTTTTTTTTTTATTTGCAAGATCCAACATGTTTGTATTAGGTATCTTCAAAGCATAGTTCATATAATATGCACTTTCGTTTGAATTTTTCACTTACCTTTTCTACGAGAATAGGGTCAAACGTCAACAGCAATTGCACTACGTGCGCCAGACACGCCGGCTCGGAGAGCATCCTTTTGACCTTCGGCAATGGCCGAATGACCGCGTCTTCTTCGTCTCTGTAAAACAATAACTGATCCAGTCAAAAGTGCTTCAGACTAATGGATAGATACATCGTCTACACTCCTTATACAACTGGTTATTAAAAAATAATAATAAATAAATTGTTGTTATTTAGTCCCAAACCAGGCAGGGCCGTTCTATGGGTACTAAACAACTGATAAACATACTTAAATACATATTAAACGACCAGACACGAAGCCAACAGACATAATATGTTCATGCACACAAATGTTGGCCCCAAGCGGGGATCGAATCCGCAACCTCCGACTCAGAAGGCATGGTCACTAACAACTGAGCCAACAGGCCCGTCTTTTATTTAATAAACTAAGGAAGAGTAAAGCTTGTTTTAGGTTAGAGAAATCAGCCCTAAACATTTCACTGATATCAAAGATGATTCTGCAATCTGCTGTGATTAGTTTAAAGCTAAATTCGTCCAAGTAACTAAAAACTAACATTTTGCGATGTAATCTCAAATTACTTAAGCCTAACTATTCGTTGAACGAATTGCTTCTGTATTTGTGATAATAACATTACTATATCATTAATTCGTAAAGGAAAGCAGACATAATCGACTGGAAACCGCTGATGCTTGACTGACTCGATGGAAATTATAATTAAATTTATTTAAGACATCATAATCCATTATTTCGTTGTCATTGTTAGTATTGAAACGTTAGTTAATAGCTAATTAAAATGAACCGCAACTCACCTACTAGGGTAATATCTCGAGCAGGTAATAAGGAGGTCTAATATAGTGGCCGCGAGTGCGCTCTCGTCCATCACAGCGTTCCCTCTTGCCACGAGTGTCCACTTGAGTTGGGCCACACCGCCCACTGCCCTCCAACCTTCCATGCTGTTGGCCCAGCACTTGGTCTTGTTGTTTATCTCGCCAGCCTTGTATAAGTCTTTTAGCTGTAGGACACAACGAAATCAATGTGAAATTGAGCACCCGATAATGAGACTTTTCAAAGTTAGCACTTCCTTCTAGTTACAATGTAACTTAACTTTCAAATACCCATACCATTTGTAAATGAAATTAAGAACTACCTAGCTGTTGTCGCAATACCCATTGGATGAAAGTCCCAGTTATGAGTTATCTGTGTGCAAAATTTTATCAAAATACGTTTAGCAGTTTGGCGAGATTGAGGAACAAACTCACAAACGTTCACATTTATGGGAATCATAAAAAATCAATAACAGGATTTATTTGTCTTCGATTTTCATTATTCCACCTACATAGAGAAACTGCACATATTGTTCTTACTTTTTCTTATATGTAATTTTAAACGTAATAAAAGTTATTTAATTCAATTCTCATAAACTAGTAATTGAAGAGAACCTGTCCACAACACAAGTCAAAACAATGATGATCCTGGTCATGGCACCAAGTGTAACGAACATTATATGCTTGAAAATTGTGTGCTATCATGCGTATTATATATTGCATGGCCTAGGTTATAACTGACCTGTTGAAAACTAACAGGTCCTTTCCTCTGCACCTTATCCCCTTGCTCGACGTTGTAATACCACTCTCGATCGCCACCGCCTTGTTGAGCGGGGCCTTCTATTACATTGCTTTGCGCCGGCACCGTCGCTCGAGACGTGTGCAAATGAGCCAATGTCATAAGGTCTACTAGGATTCTGAAAGATACGTACATAGTGATAGAGATTTCCAATAGAAATGAACGTGTCTCTTTTGTGTCTGATATCGTATAGGTTAGATTCTTGTGTATCTATCATGAGGTCTCGTATCAGAGTCAAACAAGACTCTTAGGGTTCTATTATAGAATGTAACTTAATTACCTAAGTACAGTTAGAAAGGGATGTCGCTGTAAGAATCGCATAAAGTTAGCTCCTTTTAACTCTAATAAAAAACTTTAAGTATAAATTAGGAGTAAAAGAATGCTCCCTTACCTAATACCATTCCATTCTAATATCTCACTAACGTTCCGTCTATGAAGTATTAATTTCGATAAAAAATGCACCAGTCTGTCTCTCTCCATTCTATCACATGTCTGAAAAAAAAGGAAATTACGTAAAACATCCTATCTCCCTAATATTTTGAAGAAGTTTGTATGTTGTGTGTTTGTTATGCGATATCGAGAGACTTAACTGAAGGCTGAAATGTTGGATAGATGAACTATGTATTTGAATTAACACATGAGCTTATTTTTATCACAGATAGAGCGCAACGAAGTTGCAGGATTTTTAAATATTTTATAAATATTTCCTATTTATATATGACGTCATTAATAGCAGGGTTGTTGCCTTAGCAATGCATATAAAAAATTAGTTCATGAACTACTTTGATGTTTGATAGACAGCTACTTTTCTATAATAATGTACTTAATTTAAAATTGCAATTTCTTACCCTGTCAAGCATTTGTACGATATATTTAGTATCCGCGAAAGGACCGATGTCTTCGTAGTATCTCCCGTAGACTATACTCATGGCTTGGAGACACATACACTTCATCTCGACCTTGGGCGTCGACAGAAACCGGTGGTAGAGGTCATTGAAGAATTCATATCTGAAAAAGGATGCTTACTTAATTCCAAACTTAAAACTAATAGGTATTCCATTACCACTGATATTGGATCGAGAGATAAGTGGTTCATTTTTAAAATTCTTTAAAAATTATGCTACTGCTTACGTCATAACATGACTGAAGAATTTGTTGTCTTCGCCATGTATAGAAAAATCACGAATGACGTCACAACGTCTTACAGAGGTGTAATGAAGGTAATTTCAGGTATAATAATTAAAATAAGTATCCCATTATGTAAAAGCGAATTAATGATAGACGATTGCTTTAAATGCGCCAATAAAAGCATCTACACTTATATTGTAAAAACGGTAAAGTTGTTTGGAAGTTTGAAGGAGTCAATAACGTTTCTGAGTGAAACTTCGGGGCACAGCCAGTAATGAATTCATAAAATACTCACGACTTCCTAATAGGGCTGTCGTCATTATCCCGCTGCTCCAACAGTATCCGGAGGTAGTAGTCGCCTATTTTGACCTCGTTCTGCAAGCACTGGTAGTGAACTTCCAGCTCTGCGTGGTTCCACGACGTGAGAGTGGATCCAGCGACCTCGCGGTCCGAGGTGAACGCCCGCAGTTCGTTTTCTAGAGCATTTCGTAGTTCTTCCCGAGTCTGTTGAGTAAGGAATTTCGTTGTACAATTTAAATTAGTCTAATAACTACTGAATAAAACTTAACAGTGACTAGACGCCGTTTGATAGGGATAAGTGGGAGGAGAAGACGAAAGAAGAAAATTATGACTTACGGACAGTCAACGCACTGGGTAAACAGGTGCGTCCAGAAGCATTAAATGTTGCACAGGAATAGGGTAGCGTCCTACCTAGTCAAATCTGTTACTTCTTACGATCTGTCAAAACGAAATTTTACTATGGAAAATGTACTGAAATAGCAAACCGTGACGTCATAGTTTCTAGTACTCAATTGCAGCACTTTTTTTATTGTTTTATTATTTTTAAATTTGCTATAATTGTAAATTTAAAATCGAAATACGATACGAGGTGTTTTGGGATAACCTTGTTAATGAATGACTACTCGCAATTTAATTTCGATGCTGTCAACTACCCAATTCCATGAGTATAATATACGTAACCACTAAGAATGAATTATTGAAAATTTTGTAAGAAGTTCATAATTTGTCCAAATCTCATCAGGCACACGGATAGTATGTGTGTTAGTTGGGGGAGTTAGAAGGAGAGTTGAGTGAGAAGGGGATAAGTTCAGTGGGAGAGTTCATGGGTTAGGTGGGGGAGTTAGGGTACGTTAGGGGTGGTTTAGGGGTGACGGAACAGTGTATGGGACCTCCTAGTGTGCGCTGGAGGTTGCAGTCCCTGGATATCCTCGGATCGACAGGGAACGCAACTCCCGGCGACGGTGCACCCCGGGCAACAACAGCTAGTGACTTACTAACGGCCTCACGCTGGGGGTTTCTTACTAGCTGATGGCCAACGTCATACACCACCTCCACCCACCTAAGATGCGTGCGAATGGGTGGATGGTACAGCACGCCTGCGTCTTTGGGCCTGCGCAGTTGAACGCCGTAAGCGAGGATGACGGAGTCCTGGAGGGTTGAGCCGAGCGATCGTCGGGTGAGTTACTTTCGCGAGGCAACACGCCCTCTTTGGTCCCGATTTCACGCAAAACGGTAGCCTTCAGGGTTAGCCACCCTGGGGGTAACGGTCCGGGCGTCCCGACGCCCATACTGGCAGATCGCCACATCAGGGGAAGGCCAAGGAGAAATCCAAGGCCCCCCATAAAACATCACACAAGCCGACGAGCCTGGTGGCCTCTAAAACATCTGAGGCCCCGCTCGCGAAGTTCTCTGCGGGTCCATCTTCGCAAGTCCAGGGGGCTTCTGGGCAACCAAAAGCCCCCGAGGACGAGAACTTCAAGTCGGCTTGGACGATTGTGCCCAAACACCCGAAGGGTGGTAAAGCCCCACAACCAGCTGGTGGCTTCCGCCCCAAGGGTAAACAACAGGAGCGAAAGCGGAGATCGCGGCCCAATGCCAAGCGCCGGCGCCAGCTCAAAGAGCGGTACGAGGCCTCTATCTCCTCCACTTCCTCTTCCCCTGCCCCCCCCCTCAACATCCAAAGGGGTTACCGGTGGCAAAACACAGCCAGGGACCAGCGCCCCCCGTCAGGTTGCGGCCAAAAGGGCCCGACTTGATGAGACGCAGTCGCCAAGGGGCGAGTGCAAGAAACCCAGGCTGTTAACCGCACCATCTAACTTGTTGTGCCGCAGCATGTTAGATGGTGCGGACCATCTAACATGCTGCGGCACAACACCTACGCCGCGGCGGCAAAGTCTGACTTGATAGCCGCCATCACCACCTTGGAGTCCGGTCATCTGAACAGTGCCCAGTCAGACCTTGTCCTTAAGATGGTGAACAACAAGCTCTTCGAGCTGTGCGACGACGAGCCAGTCGTGGACGATGCGCCGGGGTTTAACCAAAACCAAAGGCAAACCCACTTTCGTGGGTGGAGCCCTACAACTCTGGTGCAAAGACCAGAAGACGTGGGACTGGCTCAAACTGACAGTAGAGGCCTTAGTTTTGCCCCCTGATACAAAGCTGACAGTGAAGAGGCCCCAAGACATCCCCAAACGAGTCGTGTGCGGCATCCTGATCCCGGGCGTATATGAGCCGGTTCGGATCGGGAAAATGCTGCGTAGACAAAACGTCTGGGCGAGTGTCGAACGGTGGCTTCTTCTCACTGTCAGTGAACAAAAGGAACACACCTTCCTTATCGTCAGCGTGCCGGAAGACGTGGTCCCGGAACTCGTCGCACCGCCTTTTCTTTCTAGCGGGGGCAGTGTACCTCAAGTTCCGGGGCCCGAGAGGGCGTTTCATCGACGTCCCTCCTAGCAAGGACCCGACGACAACACCGGAGTTGCCCACAACAGCAGCAGACCCCTCGCCTGTGGCTCCATCAACCACGACCCAGATGGAGACCGGGCTTTCCTTGCCCAGCTCCAAGCCCGCCACTGCACCGGACACGGCTGCAGCAGCGGCGTCCGACCTGGAGGAAGCTGGAGAGGAATGGGTCCTCGGGATCGAAGACCTGGATCTCGGGGAGACGGGGGAGTTGACGCAAGATGGCGTCTCCTTCGCCTAACTGCTGCTTCATACAAGCAAACCTCCACCACAGCAGAACCGCAACGGCTCAGCTCCGGAGATGGTTGGAGGAACACGACGCAGCTGTTGCCTTGATCCAGGAGCCGTGGATCGGCGCAGCTGGCAATATACAGGGCCTCTCCAATATTGGAGGTAAGTTAATCACAAACAGCGAGCACTCCCCAAGGGCATGCATATACATTTCCAGAAATATAACAGTGCATCCACTAACAGACTTCTGTTCCAGAGATCTGTGCGCAGCCACAATAACAATCAAACAAGTTTCAAGCCCATGCGAGCTAGTAATAGCGTCCGCATACATGCCGGAGAGCGATGACCCTCCTCCCCACGAGATGGCGAGACTTGTGAACTACTGCGATAACGGCGCGAGGGAACTTATCATCGCCACCGACAGCAACGCACACCACCCCCTATGGGGAAGCACCAACAGCAACATCAGAGGTAAGAAATTGGTAGAATATCTATCCACTACTACCCTAGATGTCCTTAACCAAGGTTCGAAGCCAACTTATGTCACCAGGCGGAGTAAGACCATCATCGACCTCACCCTGGCGACGGCAGGCACTTCGGACTTAGTGTCCAATTGGCACGTGTCGGACGAGGCTTCGTGTTCCGACCACAGATGGATACGCTTTAACATTGAGGTAACAATCAAAGTCGTACAGCCACGCAGGAACCCCCGGAAAACGGACAAAGCGGTTTATTCAAGGCTGCTGTGCCAGAAACTGGGTGCGCTAAGGCTTCCTGCAAGGATACAAAACACTCAGGAAATAGAAGAGAAGGTAACTGAGCTAACCAATTCGATAAGCTACAGCTACCATAACGCCTGCCCTCTAACCACTCCACCTGCTGGAAAGGCCAACAAGGAATCGTGGTGGGGCCCCGAACTGGAGAGGCTCAGAGGTAAGGTAAGACGGCGCCTAAACCGCGCCATGAACACTTGCAGCGACCTGGACTGGGACCGGTACAAGGATGCTAAGTCCAGGTATAAGAAACGACTGCGCTACAGACAAACCGCCGCATGGCGCAAATTCTGCGGTGAGATCGAATCAAACAACACTGCTAATCGGGTAAGGAAAATTCTAGCACTACAGCAAAACCAGAGCGTAGGGTCTCTGCGCCGCCCAGACGACTTTCTGACCAACTCACCAGCTGAGGCTCGGGAAGTGCTGCTCCAAACGCACTTCCCTGGCTGCAGAATCGTACAAAACATGTCCTGGGACGAGGAGACCACGATCCCGACGAGCGATTGTTGGTCTACCGCTGAAAAGGTGGTAACGCCGGATAAGGTTCACTGGGCAATTAACAGCTTTCACCCATACAAATCGCCTGGTCTCGACGGCGTACACCCCGCCCTGCTGAAGTGGGGCTGCGCCGTTTTGGTTCGGCCACTCACGACGCTGCTGAGGGCATGCCTGGCCCACAGGTATGTTCCCAAACAATGGCGGGAGGTGAAAGTAATTTTTATACCCAAACCAGGTAAGACAGACTATACAAATGCTAAGTCATACAGGCCAATCAGTTTGACGTCTTTCCTACTGAAAACGCTGGAAAGGCTCTGCGACAGAGACCTAAGAGACAACGCATTAAGAAACATACCAATGCACGACAACCAACATGCATACAGCTCAGGTAAATCAACAGAATCAGCCCTACATATGGTAGTCAGCAGGTTAGAAGAGGCTATCCTGAATAAAGCTATGTGCCTAGGCACCTTCATAGACATCGAAGGAGCCTTTGACAAAACCAACTTCACCAGCATAAAATCCGCACTTACAGGGCACGGGGCGGATGCGGCTATTATAGGGTGGATCGAAAACATGCTCAGCAAGAGAATAGTCAGGTTTGGTAGCGATGATCCCCAAGGGGCCCTCGTGGCTAGAGGCTGTCCACAGGGGGGAGTTCTATCACCCCTCCTCTGGAACCTTGTGGTAAATGATTTAATTGCTAATCTTAACCTACATGGCTACTACACCATCGGATATGCCGACGATCTGGCAATCCTAATATCAGGTAACTTTGCAAATGTTGTCTGCGATGTCACACAAACAGCCCTACACATTGTGGAAAGATGGTGCCAACAGTATGACCTATCGGTCAACCCGTCCAAGACAGAACAGGTAATGTTCACTAACAAAAGAAATATAGGTAGCTACAAACTCCCTACACTCTTCGACTGCCAACTCCACTTCTCTACGGAGGTAAAATACCTGGGCGTAACGCTAGATCATAAGCTGAGCCGGAGTAGCCATCTCGAGCAGAAGCTCACAAAAGCCAGCATAGCGTTCTGGCACTGCCGCAGGATGCTGGGTAGAAACTGGGGCCTTACCCCCAAAATAACACTCTGGCTGTACAAGACAGTGATAAGACCCATGGTAAGTTATGGAGCTGTGGTCTGGTGGCCAAGGACAAAACTCGCCACGGTCGCTGGTAAATTACAATCCTTCCAGAGACTTGCATGCATGGCGGCGACAGGCTGCATGAGGACAACCCCCACGGCCGCCCTGGAAACCATGCTGAACTTAACACCGCTCCACCTCTTCCTCCAACAGGAGGCGGCGTCAGCGGCGGTACGTCTAAAAACCTTAAAGCTGTGGCGTGACAGAGCTGTTACCCACACGAAAATCCTGGACAATGCCGTCGTGGACCTGCCGCTACTAGCGGCGGTTAACGACAGGATACCGGTAAGGTTCATATTTGACAAAAAGTACAAGATACAACTCTTCGAGGAGGGGACTGAGAGTCTGAACCTCCGGGAGCTACACGTCTTCACGGATGGCTCAAAAACGGCCTCCGGCACAGGGTGCGGTGTGTTCTCAGAAGACTTACAAATTTATCTATCCAGGCCCCTGGGAACTCACAATACAGTCTTTCAGGCTGAGTGCGTGGGCATCTACATGGCGGCAGCGGCCATAGCTTCAAGGAGAGTAAAAGGTGCATGTATACGTATCCTCTCTGACAGCATGGCGGTTCTACAGGCCCTCCGTAGAAACTCAATCAAATCGAGTCTCATCATGGAGTGCCATGAAAAGCTGACGGAGGTAAGCTCCGACAATACAATCACTTTGCAGTGGATCAAGGGTCACAGTGAGTCGCACGGAAACGACGCGGCTGACAAGTTGGCCAGAAAGGGATCAGGTATGGCGGCGATAGGCCCAGAGCCCATGGTGCCCCTCCCCTTCGGCTGGTCCCGCACACAACTGCGACTCCGTGCTCAGGCTGAGCAGGAACGGGCCTGGACCGGCCTGGGTGAGTGTAGACAGGCGAGATCGGCGGTAACACACCTGGTCTCTCTCGCACCCTGATAAACCTGAGTCGGAAACAGCTACGTACGGTAACTGGGGCCATAACAGGCCACGGTCTTTTTAACAAACATCTGTTTACTCTAGGTGTCACAGACAGCCCCCTGTGCAGAGCGTGCATGGAGGCAGAAGAAACGGCTGCGCACGTGCTGCTGGAGTGCGAAGGCGTGGCTCAATATCGGGCGAAGCACCTTGGATCCCCGAGGTCGCTCCCCGAAGCCCTCAAGGACGTCAAGTCGCTGCTGGGCTTCCTGGAGGAGCTGGGATGGCAAGAGTAGAGCCATTCCCACCATCACGCAAAATAGGCGCAAAAATGACGTCGAGTTGCGGAAACAAGCCCGCGTTACCATACCATACCATAGGGTACGTTAGGTTATATTTATTACTACCGATACTCACAGTATGGTTCCAAATGAGGTTCGGCAGCGCGTGGTCCCGGTGGAACTGGTAGTAGAAGAGCGGCCAGTTGGCGGAGGACTTGAGCCGTTCTCTGCGCCGCCGCAGCACCACGGGCCGCTCTCGCACCGCGCCCGGCGCTCCCCGCTCCACCCCCGCCCGGCCCGCACGCTGCGCCCAGTGCTGCAGAGCTAGTTGCGCGTAATGCTGCAAAAAATGATTCTAGTTTAATATAATAATAATATAATAATATAATCTCACGCCTTTTTTATCCCCGAGGGGGTAGGCAGAGGTATTCCATTACTGGATATACCCACATTTCACGAGATATATTGGACCCCTAAACGTGATAGGTGGTGAGCCCATCGCCGGACCGGGTCTGTTTACACATGTCTCAGAATTAATTCTGTGACCTGCGGGTTTCCTCACGATGTTTTCCTTCACCGTCGAGCTAGTGATAAATATGTACGTAAGTTTTTTTTTAAAAACTCATTGGTACATGCCAGGATTCGAACCCGAGCCTCACTGATTTTCGGCCGGCTCTTTAACCGTCCGGGCTATCACTGCTCTTTATTCTATCTTTATGATTCTAGTTTATATTGTGTTATGGACCAAGTTAATAATTGGGCATTATTACGAGGCGAAGGGCTTAACACCTATCACGTTCAGGGGTCCATCTCGTGAAAAGTGGGAATATCTAGAAATGGAATACCTGTGCCTACCCCCTCGGGGATAAAAGGTGTGAGATTATTATTATTATTACGAGTAGATATCCAATTTACTTTAAACGAGAAATTTTTGTATGTATGTATTTAAATTTGGAGTATCGGAAGCGTTTCTAACGATTTTGATAAAATTTTGTATACAGATACAGTTTTGCATTTTAAGTTCCACTGCGTAGTTGTATTTTCTGTAAAAACTCAATTGTACAAAAAAAATACCACGGTCACCCAGGCAGTAATAGATAACTAAACAGACTCTCCAAATGGTTAAATGGCAGTTTAATAAGCCAATCAGAAACTTGGTTTAGACAGCCGCTCCTAGCGCCATCTAGAATAATGCCTATCAATCTTAAATCTTGTACGTCACCAACTCACCTCTAGATGTTTCTCCACGTACTTGACCTGTCTCTCTAAGGCCTCCCAGTGCGCCGCCCGTGGCTTGATCGTGGCTTGAGCCAGCTGTAAGTTGTCCCTCTCCTCGACTCGCTCCGCTTCAAGTGCTGCCGCCGGCGGGGCTTCAACAGACTCCAGGAATGCTAGTAAGCCGGACGGCTGAAAAATATATAGATCCTTAAAAAATGTTTACACCAAAATGACAGTGAATGAAATTTTAAAAATACTATTGGAAATCAGAAGTGGATGTTATTTTTTAAGAATTTAATTAAACTAAAAACAATTTTTACATAATACTAGCGGTCCGCCCCGGCTTCGCACGGGTGGACATTTATTTTTTCAACATTTTGGGATGCACAAACAAATTTCTTCTAGAAACCCATAGTAAATAATAAAAAAAAATTAGACTTTGTATGGAGACATTTAAAGAATATTTGTGCCAAGTTTCTAGTTGATAGACGCAAAAAACCCCTCTTCTCTATACCAACTTCAACCCCTAATTTCACCCTTTTAGGGAATGATTTTAAAATAATACAAAAACACGTTTCTCATCATTTATTTTTAAGAGTATTTATGATAAGTTTTAAGTTGATAGACGTAAAAAAACCACACGTTTCCATACAATCTCCAACCCCGTTTCACCCGTGAGTTTTGAAAAATCGAGATATATACCTACTTGTCTTGTTGTTTGTTTTGAGGAGTATTTTTACAAAATTTCGAATTAATACATCCAAAAATGAAGGTATTCATGCAAACTGCAACCCCCAAGGGGATGAAACCCCTTGGAGGATGGTTTTCAATAATCCTAGAACTTATATATCAAGTTTATTTTCAAGAATATTTGTAAAAAGTTTAGTTGATACACGCAGAAATCACACTATCCCATACAAACTTTATCCCCCTCTTTCACCCCTTTAAGAGATGATTTTCAAAAAATCCAAAAACACGTGTCTCATCATTTATTTCTAAAAGTATTTGTGCCCAGTTTCAAGTTGATAAGACGTAAACAACAACACGTCTCCATACAAACTCCAAACGCTACTTTCACCCCCTTAGGGGATGATTTTCGAAAATTCCTAATACACGGGTCTCATGATTTATTTTTAAGAGTATTTGTGCCAAGTTTGAAGTTGATAGACGTAAAAATCAAACACGTCTCCATACAAACTCCAAGCCCCTGTTTCACCCCCTTAAGGGGTGATTTTCGAAAAATCCAGAAATACGTATCTTGTTATTTGTTTTGAGGAGTATTTTTACAAAGTTTTAAATCGATACACCCAAAAATGAAGGTTTTCCATACAAACTTCAACCCCCACTTTCACCCCCTTGGAGAAAGATTTTTGAAAAATCCTAGAACTAATATCTCATAGTTTGTTTTCAGAAGCATTTGTACAGTCAAGAGCACGCTAAGCTTGACACTTTGGACTTTGACCGCGGCCCTCTATTCTATGGCGCGCAGTATAAACCAGAGCTCAGCTTAAACTGGTAGTGTCAAGCTTGACTTGCTCTTGACTGTACCAAGTTTCAAGTTAATGGACGCAAAAAAATAAACTTTTTCGTATCAACTTCAACCCCTACTTTCATCCGCTTAGGGGATGATTTTCGAAAAATCCAAAAATATGTGTCTCATAATTTATTTCGAAGAGTATTTATGTAAAGTTTGAAGTTGATAGACGTAAAAAACAACACGTCTCCATACAAACTCCACTCCCCTGTTTCACCCCCTTAGGGGATGGTTTTTGAAAAATCCGGAAATACGTGTCTTGTTGTTTGTTTTGAGGAGTATTTTTACAAAGTTTCGAATTGATACACTCAAAAATGAAGGTTTTCCATACAAACTTCATCCCCTACTTTCACCCCCTTGGAGGATGATTTTCAAAAAATCCTAGAACTAATATTTCATAGTGTGTTTTGAAGAGTATTTGTGCCAAGTTTAAAGTTGATACAAGCAGAAATCACACTATCCCATACAAACTTCAACCCCCTCTTTCACCCCCTTAAGGGTTGAATTTCGTAAAATCCTTTCTTAGCGAGCATTTACACTATAAACGTAACCTACACACAAAATTTCATGTTTCTATGTTCAGCGGTTTGGGCTGGGCCTTGATTTTTAGATTTAGCTTCTCCTTTTATATATATAGATAGATGAGAAAAAACACAATAAAAGACAATTTAAAAAACGAATTTAACGTTCACCACGCACAGCCACTGTCAACCGAGAAAAGACACCGCTGTGTGATTATGTTCAGTAGGGATGTCTATTGTCTAATCTATACTAATATTATAAAGAGGAAAGATTTGTATTTTTGTAAGTTTGTTACGAATAAACTCAAAAACTACTGGACCGATTTTAAACATTCTTTCACCAGTGGAAAGCTAGAAAATCCCTGAGTAACATAGGCTATATTTTATTCCCGTATTCCCACAGGAACGGGAACTACACGGGTGAAACCTCGCAGAACCGCTAGTAATACATAATAGAAGTCCAATGAATTTGTTTTAACACTTTTTATGATCTCTCAAGGGATCCCACCACTGGTTGGAAGATGTGTACGGGAATAAAATATAGCCTATGTTATTCCGGGATAATGTAGAATTCTAATGGTGAAAGAATTTATGAGATCGGTCCAGTAGCTTTCGTTACAAACATACAAATCTTTCCTTTTTATTCTATTAGTGTAGACGTGTATCCCTTGAATCTGCGCCTGCTCCAGTAACCCCACTCAGAGTAGTTACAAAACATACAAACCTTTCCACCTTATAATATTAGTGTGGATGTAGACATGTATCCCTTGAATTTGTTACGAATAGTATAACTCGCGGCACGTAAGTTGAACTATGACCTTGAATGCGCAGTGACACATTCTCGGGCCCTATTGCCCTGCGGTATGAGATTTAAAACATTTTAATTTCCCGGGCAACCGCAGAGCGTTAAATTCTTTAAGTAACACTGTCCCCGTCTCTGGAGGTTAGCCAATAAATATAGTCACATTAGCGACATAAATTTTGATTCAATGGCCAAGTTCCACTCTGAAATAATTAAAACTGTTAACGTCAATAAATAATTTATTCTGTCACCATCTGATAAAAAGTTAGTGCTTCAATGTCTTTTTTGTTTGTTTGTAATAACATCTACCTACTTATGTTATCATAATATAATTGCATGATGTGTTTGCTTTTAATTAGTTTGTACATTAACCTTAAGTGAGCAAACACACTTGGCGGAACTTACGCGCGGAACTTTCGGTAAGCAACATACATTACGGTTGACGCGGGAGGCAGATCCATTTATCTTTAAAGTGAAACGTCAATGTATGTTGTTGACGGAAAGTTCCGCGGCGTAATTTCCGCAAGTGTGTTTTGACCCTAAGACTTATGTAATATTATATATTTTGTTGTAATGTATCAACTGTAAGCGAACCATTAAAAAAAAATATATTTTAATTGCGCGAGCGACCGCCATTTCGGTTCAACTTACGTGCGTCGATCTATACTGACCATGATCCTCTTGAGCAGGTCGTGCGCGGGCGCATGGTCGACGAGCCAGAGCGCGACGAGGTGCCTCGCGAGGTGGCGGTGGTGCAGCCTCGCCGGCGCGTACAAGGCGCTCAGCAAATGCCTCGGCAAGGCCGCCTCGGCCAGAGCCAGGGCCTGCATCCGCGCACCGACGCCCCCCGCACCCTCTTCCACTAGGGCGCGCATCACTAGCCCCGCGCCCTTCACTATCGCCATCGATTGGTGCTGGAACCGAAGAGATTTAAATATAATAGGGCATAGAGGGGACAAAGCGAGGAAAATTTTAAGTCAAAAGTTATTCCAAGTGGAATAAGACCGAATGACAGCTCGCGTTCATACTAACTGACATGACAAGGACATGACGCTTGAGCTTCAAAGTTTTGTATGAAAATATTCCCAATGCCCCCTCTATGCCCTATTATATTTAAATCTCTTTGGCTAGAACGAAAACATTTATTTTCTGTTGATACAAAAAAATACACTTTAATAAAGAGTAAAAAAAACCGACTTCAATCTTTAACTTATGTGGTTTTCCACCTGGATTGGATACCGTTCTTACATGGATACCGTTGTCAGAACTGGACGAAATTAAAATGGAACCAATCTGGAAGCACCAGCTTTAAAATAAAGAAAGAATCATCCAAATCGGTTCACCCAGTCGAAAGTTCTGAGGTAACAAACATATTTTTTTTTTTAAATACAGACGAATTGATAACCTCCTCCTTTTTGAAGTCCGTTAAAAATACACTTATGGACCATTTACACGAGGCCATTCCACTAAGACTAATGGCTTCGTGTAAATGGAGAGTCCACTGCAATGGATTGTCCTCAAGTTTTTTTTTTTATGCAGTTTGGATTGTCTCAGTGGAATGGCCTCGTATAAATGGCCCCTCAGAAATATCTAAAGTCTAATAACCTCGTCCATGAAGATTGGCTAAATGTAAACACAAAATGTTTAACGGGCCTGTTGGCTCAGTTGGTAGTGACCCTGCCTTCTGTGTCGAAGGTCGCGGGTTTTATGCCCGCTCGAGGCCATTTGTGTAAATGCCTGTTGGCTTCGTGTCTACGACAATAGCTTAAATAACCCACCTCAAACAATTTGAAAAGCACACGTCCTCGATTCGAGACCATCTCCAGCAGCTGGTCGAACTGCTTCCCGTCAGTGGTCTCGCTGTACGGCACGCACAGCGCGAACGTTAGGAAATCCAACATGGCCGCCACTACTAGCGCTCCGCTGCCAGCAGTCTACAAATACAGTAGAAATATGTAGTATATATATATATATATAATGGTAAGAACAGAGAGCAGACCGAACATTTTGAACTATTTCATTTTATTAAAGAAATATGTCTTTATTATGATGGTCATATAGGCAATCTGTGAAGCCATAGATTTTAAGCAATATTAGTCATTTTTCGAATCTGACGTTTTGCAAGACTAATATTTTGCGAATCTGTAATTTTTGAAAGATGTCCCTTTGCGAATCTAAATGTTTTTATTTCTTTACTATGTGACCTTTAACTCTAATAATAGAAAAATGACAGTAATAAGGAAAGCTGTAATTTTGTGTTTCTGACTAAATTTAAGTAATTCAAGTAAAAATATACTGATAATAATATCCAATACGCTATAAATTAACTTTTCTGGCACTTCATTAATCTATAAAACGCAAATTTTATTTTAAAATCAAAACTTTTATGAATTCTTTATATCCATCTATCATTTTGATTCGATATCGCCATCATGACGATACACCCCAGAATTCATCTCACCACGTGATCCGCCCACATAGTGAGCAGTCCCTCCAAGAAGGTGGATGAAGACAGCATGCTGGCTTTGTTCAGTTGCTCCTGCCTGAGGTCCGGGTCCTGGTGCATGGGCTGCATCAGAGCGCAAACGGCGTCCAAGGCCGCGTGGGAGCAAGCAGCGGAACCGCGTCGCAGGGCATTCACCACCGCCGTGCCTATCCACTCGCGGAAACTGGACGGAAGAAGTTTGTTTTGATCTATGACTAGCTGTTTACATGACATTACATTAAAAGTGACGTTGACCAATTACTCTAAAGTACTATGTATACAATAGGTATAACGAAAATACCAACGAGTACTAGAGCAATGTTGGAAATTAGTTCTCCAATCCTGCATTCCGAGCAAGCACACAGCTAATTTTTCATGAAAATGAGACGATAAAATATAATTACTTCTAGTTTGGTTTAGTACAAGGATGAGAGCACGTTCCCAGTAAAAATGTAGGCACTCACTAAGAAAGATTCGAGTTTACGAAAATCTCATGGGAATGGGAAAAAACAAGATCCACCCGAGCAGTGCCGCTTGGAGACCATACACAATATGTAACAGAATAAGCGCAATTCCTGAAATTAGTTTGTTCAGTATCGAATACTTAACCGATTTCAGCTATTTTTAATATGTGTTAATTTTTTCCAAAAATTTAGCTATATAGCTAAATTCAGTGCTATGTAGGTATGGAAATCATGCTATTATTGATCAATATTTAAGTAAATTGGTTAGACACAACTAAAGTTGGATTGCATCATATTTTTTTATGTTAATATACTAATTGGGGTGTATAAGGAATTGCGCTTTTTCTGTTACTCGTTGTATTTATATTGAACACTAATATATTATATTATGTTGTCAATGTTATTATAGTTGAAAATAAATAACAGTGAAAAAATATTTCTAGATATCTTGACCGATCAAGAGGAATTATGCTCATATTGTCCTGCGGAATCATTGTTTTATGACAATGGAAAACTTGTATAACCAAGAAAATTTAAGTTGAGAATTTATCAGTATACTATTTGCAACTCACCCAGACAGAGCAGTGAAAGCAGCAAACCCCACTTTGCTGGCACATAGCCTCCTCAAGGCATGGAAGAGAGCCTCCAACTCCCGCGGAGGTAGAGTGCTACCAGAGGGACTGCTCATTATAGCGTTCAACGCACCCGTTATCAATTTTTCCTTATTTTCCGCGAAAAGACGCTACAAAAGAGGTTTTAGTTTAATTAAAAAGTAGTTATCCAAAGAGATTTTTATGGATCATGGACTTAGGAATAACAATATTGTCTTGAAATTATATATAGTTAAAGACCAGACAATCGACAAATCGCAACTTGGATGTAACTTTTTGTAAAAGTAGCCCACTTATCGAAATGAAATAGAACAATGATTATCTTTGAAAGATATTCATGAAAAGACATGCGTATTTAAAATTGATGATAATATGAATGTCTTTTTTCGATTCATAAGTCCATGCATTAAACAGCCAATATAATTGAAGCTTTATTGTCCAAGCATTTAAGATTACAATGGAAATTATATGTCTGCCATGGTTTATATTTACATGATAGTATTGAAAACCCAGTTCAAATCATGACAAAAAATCATCTAAATGTTTTTTTTTAAACAACCTAAATTCAATTCTTTATTTGACAGACTAGAATATGAAAGTAGAAATATTTTCATTCTCTTTTCAAGAAACACAAAGATAAAGGTAGAGGAACGTATAAATGTTATGTTAAAAGCTCTTTTGCTGTAGTTTTGTTAATGCCTCATAATCTGAACAATAATTTTGTTAATCACGAGCGGAATTGACAGATATCTTATAATGCCAAATAAAAAAATATATAACTCATTTATTTTAACTCCACCCAGAATATAACTAAAATCAAATTAAAAAACTGCAAATAATAAAGACGTAAAAATAATTTTGTGGCGAAAATGATCAGACAACATTAGGTTCTGCAAACTTAAAATAATCGAGTTATAGTGACAAATCTTCCATGGTAGACCCGTAAATGGTAAAGTAGAAAAGGTAGTAAATAATAAAATAATGGGACTTACAAGATCCCACGTAAGAAACAGCCACAACAGGGGGCG
Organism: Ethmia dodecea; assembly: GCA_963855545.1. Taxonomy (NCBI): domain Eukaryota; kingdom Metazoa; phylum Arthropoda; class Insecta; order Lepidoptera; family Depressariidae; genus Ethmia; species Ethmia dodecea. The sequence goes on along the minus strand of OY979456.1, from coordinate 11,027,408 downwards.
GGCCTACACACAGAACATTCCTTTAAAATTCCCGTGACGCAACGTTGAGAAGAAGTGTTGTGAAATGAAGTGATGTTACAAAAGCATGAAAATAAATAACAAAATTTAAAAACTAGCTAGCACTCTTGACCCCGAACTACAATAATCTTATTCTGTCAACATGAAACATCCTTTATTTTTATCAAGGCACTGAGCGAGGCAACGAACGTGCAATATAACACTGTAAGTAACACTGACAACTGTATCTTGCTAAGTTCGCTGCGAGCTTTGTATCAAATTAGTACAATAGTTTCACTGTCTCAGCGTCCCAAGACAATGTCTTAATCGCAGTGAAAGTTGTAAATAGTTCAGAATAAGGTGGGAAATAAATATGATACAGTGGCGAGCGAATATAACTATATATTGGACTCGATTCTGCAGACCAGCTAAAATTCCAAATTTTAAGTTAGACTATCCTTCTCCATAGAATACAGAAAAAAAAGGACAGAAACAAACCATAGATTATAGAGTAATGTCAACAAGTAAAAACCAACTAATTTTAACCTTATGAACGTGCTTGTCTGTCACTTTTATCCATGACCTTTTTACATCGTCGCTAAAATTGCCAAACACGTCTCAGTTGAAAGGACTAATTTTAATTTGACAGGACTAAATATCTCTCGTCTCTTTTTTTTAAGAGAAAGAAAGTGACAGGACTAAACTAAGTTTAGTCGCTGTAATGCAGAATCGAGCCCATTATGTCGTTCGCGTGAGCTTTAATAGTTGAGACTGTTCACCTTCTTTTTTTATTAAATGCATGCACAAAACCGACAAAGGGTGAATATTAAATTGTGAGTATTTACTCGTTACTACAAAAATCTTGAAACATTTTTAAAATTATAAAAAAGTTAAGCAGTCGAGTACTAAACATAATGATGTCATAGATAAGTATTCAGTACATTTTCTGTAGTTAATTTTCGTTTTGACAGATCGTAAAAAGTAATTCATTTGACTCGCTAGGAGTCAATTGCCCATTTTACATCGGCAAACTTATTACATATTATATTTTTGCAGCTACACCGGCTTCTATTAGACGAACACTAGTAAACTTTTATTTCAACTCGCGGTCCGAATAGCCTGAATCTTTTGTTTTGCTCTTGCATCTCTATACTATCGTGCATTATTGTGTTGCTATTTGTCCTTTCTTTAAATTATGCCTTGGTGTGTTACATTTAATTTTTAGATCTACAGGCGAAAACTTTATAAATGGCTTATAGATAAACATATCCTTTGTATTACATTAATATAATATAGCTGTAAGTTTTTCAAAGATGTTAAAATAAAAATAAATAATAAATAAATATTGTACTCGCTAGCAACGAAACGATTTACAAAGCTCGCAGCTAACATTTTGACAGCTGTCACTGTACTGTCTCGTTCGCGTTCTCGGCCAGTCAATATCCGCCATAAGACTTACAAACCACAGACTTAAAATGAAAAGACTTATCAATTACCCATGGAAAATAAGTCGTCATCGAAATTAATAAAAAAACATGTACAAATCCATTGTTAATGCAGTAAATGCAATGTATATAAGTAGCTATGCACAGTATGTATAGATAGATTGTAATATAAAATCATTCTTACGTCTTGGCTGACTGAATAAATGAGACCACTGTACCCAACATTCGCGTTGAACCGTTCAATGACCTCTGATCGCGTCATGCCTACTGGATTTTGGAATAATCTGGAAAAAATATACTTATTAACATATGAACGGAAGTTTGACATAAAAATATTTAAAAAAAAATAAAAAATCTCTGTGAAATGTGTAAACTATGTTTAATTGTATATCAATCCTTCCCATTCTCCACTTGACATTCCTTCCTCCCACCCTCCTTATAGCTCCTTTCCAAACTTCCACTCGAGAGAATGAGAGAAGACCTCCTTTCTTACCTCTACCATTTCAAACCCCCTGCCCTAACTTGTCTGAATCTCATTCATCTCTCGTTTGAGTGAAACTTATGATATCACATCCTTTAGGAACTATTATGTAGACACGAGATTAAAAAGAACTGCTCTTGAATTTCTTGCTGGCTCTTCTCGAGGTACTGCATTTGCAACCAGCAACTCGTCGGTGGATAGGCTGCTGTTTACATTTAGCCAATCTTCATGAACGAGTTTAGAGTGCCTTGTTATTAGACTATCGACTTATCTACGTGTAATTTTCAATAACCTACAAAAATGAATACATTTTCATTCCTACGATGAAAAGTAGCATAAGTCTTTCAATTTAAACTAACGTCCTGTTACATATCATCAGTTCAACGGTTCATCCATAGGTACTTAATAGACAAGCAAGATGCAGCAATAACAGGTTACTTAAAAGGTGCTATTTTATTTATTTGCATCTGTTCAAAGAAAGTAGCTGATAATAATATAATAAATACCTGAGATGAACAAAGTGTCTTACCAATAATTGAAACTGAGAATCGTCAGTGGACTACTTTCTTAGAACAGTGACGCATTAGCAACTTAAGTTAAATTTAAATTAGTTAGCCTCATAATAAGGCTAGATTGTAATAATTTGAAAGTAACATTAAGTTACGGAAAAAAAAATACCTGAGATGGTTCGATTCGGTCTCCTCGTCGACCTCGCGATGCAGAGGGCCGAGGCGGTACGCGCGTGGGGTGGGCCACGAGCGCACGTGCACGTCGCGCTGGCCAGCGGACCGCACGCCGTCCAGTAGCGACGCTAGCAGCGCGTCTCTATAAACCAAAGAGATTTAAATATAATAGGGCATAGAGTGGGCATTGGGAATATTTTCATACAAAACTTTGAAGCATAAGCGTCATGTCCTTGTCATGTCAGTTAGTATGAACGCGAGCTGTTATTCGGTCGAAATTGTACTAGACTTATTCCACTTGGAATAACTTTTGACTTCAAATTTTCCTCGCTTTGTCCCCCCTATGCCTTATTTTATTTTAATCTCTTTGCTATAAACAATATTGACAGGATTACATACATACATACATAATCTCACGCCTATTTCCCATTGGGGTAGGCAGAGACAACAGACCGCCACTTGCTACGAACCTGGCAGGACCTATTGACAGGATTTTCATTTAAAATTAACATTCAAAAGGTGCAAATAAATTTGGATACCAGTGTAAACTAGCGATCCACGGTTAGTAGCAAGGGAAAGAATTTCTCTAAATGATAGTGAAAACCATATCAAAATCAGTTGCGTAATTTAGAAGAACAGCGTACAAACAGACAAACGCGAATGGCGACTTCATTGTATACTATTTAAAGGTAAGGGGAGCGAACCAGACCAAGCAGACCGCTTTTTATAACTAGAAACTTTACTAATTCGTTTCCCTATGTGGGTTTTTGGCGGGAGTCTGGAAAGATACGTATTTTTTTGTATTAAACATTGTTGCATTGGTGAGAACTTATTAGAATAAAAAAAAAAACTCACGCCTTTTATCCCCGAGGGGGTAGGCAGAGGTATTCCATTACTGGATATACCCACATTTCACGAGATATATTGGACCCCTAAACGTGATAGGTGGTGAGCCCATCGCCGGACCGGGTCTGTTTACACATGTCTCAGAATTAACTCTTAGACCTGCGGGTTTCCTCACGATGTTTTCCTTCACCGTCGAGCTAGTGATAAATATGTACGTAAGTTTTTGAAAAACTCATTGGTACATGCCAGGGTTCGAACCCGAGCCTCACTGATTTTCGACCGGCTCTTTAACCGTCCGGGCTATCACTGCTCTCTTTATTAGAATAAAGATCCAAAAAATCCTAGATCAGTCGGTCAGTCTTCTTCTGTTTGTGAAAGAAGATTACCTTTCTCCAGCCAAATAAGTGCGGGTTTGTCCATTGAGATACTCTATAGAAAACTTCTGTGGATGTTCCGAGTCGCGCACTAAAGCGAACACGTCGCTCAACGGGCGAAGACACACTACCTGAAAACAAAAATAAATAAATTAACCATAATGATAAAATGCATAATTTTTGTAAGATGTATTTTGCAATTTATGTGGACTAATAGAATTTTAAAGTCGGCTCAGAGTGGTGGACTTTATCATGTTGATATTTACATGTTGGGATAACTTTATCAATATCCACATTCACAGCCTTACCGTACCTACCACGGTTTTTTAATAGAAAATAAAAAGGGACATTTACTTTAGACACCGTTATTTGAAGAGCCCAGCAGAGATTGCATCACAGATCACTGTAATATTATGTTCACTTGAAATTTTCCTTCCGTACCTCACAAAAATTAAGAAATGTTATTATTGGTATAATTACAGGCTGACAGGTACAGGCTGTTATTCAACAGACACAAGCTCCATAAACAAGCAGACGGGACCAGCCAGATAGGGAAAGTGACCACAGTTGCCCATGGCCACCTGCAACTCAAGAGTCACAAGTGCGTTACCGGCGTTTGAGTGAGAGTACACTCTTTTCTTGAAGCTGGTATCGGTCCGAAAATACCGCAGGCGAACAATTGATAAAAAAAAAATATTTTGGAATGAAAATAACAAGTTATTTAAAAACTAACGGAATAAGTCTGTGGATCCCTCTCGAGTATGCAAGTGTCGGAGAGGCAGAGCGTGCGGCGCATCGGCTCCATATGCCGCGCCGGGTTCACCTTGTGCACCATGAACTCGCTGAGCGATGTCTGGTGTTGGTCGCCGCTGAAATTACCATCAACATTTTACTTGTAAATAAATAAAGACAAACTTATTTATTGCTGGCTTACTAGGACATTTTACTTAAAACTAAAACATTAATATGTAGGGGCAGCCGGTAAAAGGAGGTAGCCTTAGCGTACGGAGGCCCAGCGCTGGTTTTCGGACTACTCTATGGCTGGTTGACGCTCACAGTCATAAACTTAAAGTTCTAGCAATAAATATATTATCTTAAATCAACCAATATGTAAACTTCATTCTGGCAATATACTACTTACAATTATATGTGTTGTGTTAACCTTGATTAGGGTGTGTGCCTATGTATAGATGGATGTAGGTATGTGTCAGCTTTATTTTCCAATGTGAGACGACCGCGCAATCGGCGATGGTGGGTCGGGCTAGTGGTGTATTTGGCAGTAATTCTTCGAGTCGACTTTTGACAGTCTAAGTAACTTTTGATCCTTACTGTGCATGATATGAATGTATTTTGCCCTTGAAAGACGCCTGGGGCTCCATTAGAAATATTATAAATAAGAAAGTAACTCTTTCTATTTGTTACTCTTTCAAGGCTGAACGATAGCTCCCATGTTGATGAAGGAGCTAGGCTAATTCTGATCTGAGAACGCGGATGAAGTCGAGGCAAAAATCTTCCAATATATAAAAATCTTGTGTCACAGTGTTTGTGGTTGAAATCCTCTGAAACGGCTCTACAGATTTTAATGATTTTTTATACATATTTCATAGGTATGAAAATTGGTTGTAAAGAAGTTTTCATATATAAAAAACATTTGTTACATAATAAATAACACATTTATATGTTAAATTGCATATAACATAAGACAGGCAACAAAATCCCATAAATATAATAAACAATTAATACAATAATGCATGCAATTATTTTAAAATTTCTAATTCTCCCAAATTGTGAATTGTTGTAATCACATTTGAAACAGATATGGGTGTCAGTAAACAAATGTTAGATAAACCCGGGAAGGTCATGTGAATCATACAATCAGCAGCAACCGGCCAAACACTATGTTCAGTGATACTGCAGTAAGGTCTGTTTATAAATTTTATAAGCCTACCCCCTCGGGGACAAAGGCGTGAGATTTTTTTTTAAATTATTATTCACAATTTACTCATGAAAACATAGTCATACAGAATGATATATGTATAACTTATAATATAATATACATATAATAATAACAGAACAAAAAGTTCAATATACATTACATAAACATCCAAATCTGTTAAGTTGTTTTTTCATGATTGTGTAACAATCATACAAACTTTCACATATTCAGAGGATAAATTAGCCATTAGTACAGCAGACAACAATACATTTGGATATAATTACAGAGGTCATTTACACTGGTGAAGTTGTACAATGTTTGTAATTGTCCTTAATTTTTCTAAATGAATAATAGATTCTCATTTTGTGGCTTCAACCACTACAATAAAACAGCCTACAAACGCGGGAATAGGCTTTTTAAAGGTGAAATAATTTTTGGAAATGGATCAGTAGTTCTTTAGCTGCTATAAAATAAAACTTAAAAAAATTATTTTGTAATATAATATGTATTGGGATTTTTTTTTTATAAATGTTTATAGATAATCTGAGGCGCTTATACGACTCTTTCAGGTAATTAAAAAAAACATAGTTCTACCTTTACTGAATAAAAATGAAAAGTAATATCCAGGAAAATTAAATAAATCTTATGAAACAAATAAATCTCTTGAAATAGAAATAATTTGTACTCTTAAAACCTGTTCAAAAAAGTTCAGATGGTAAATAAAACACTTTGTACTCACCTATACTTCCCAAATCTCTGATTATGGCAATCATCGAGAGTGATCATCGCTGACAGCACTTTGATACTGATGCTCAGCGACAAACTTGCCATTTCTAGCATCTTGTTTATTATTATCTGATGGTCCATGGTTTTGGAGAACAAATGAAGACGGCTGTAGCCCCCTATTGCCAGAACGAAGCCCCCAGGCACATCTTTAACTGGGAGTATGCCTTGTATATCACAGTATGGGTAGCTAGCTAGTAATGTGTGGGTAGAAGGCTCCAGTTGCTCAAGAGCACACGGGCCTACTTCAAGGACAATGGGAAGACGGGTACCACTCCAATGATGCTTGTAGGCCTGGTATCGCTGTGAAAAAAAAAAAATTCGAAACCAGTATTTTTATGGGAAAATATATTTAATAATTGCTAGAAAAAGCCTAGCTAGTTATAGTAATTTTATCTATAAACATAATGAAATATGGAAAATAAATAGTAATTTCCTTGACTTTAACAGGAAATGAATAAGCAACAATAACAAAATAATCTATTGCAGAATAAAAAGTGCTATTAAGGTTACTAAATTGGTTGCTGATTAGATTTCATTTCAAAGAAGTGTGTGCCTACTTTTTTTATCAAACTAAAGTGCATTTGGTACTAGGCTAGTGTATGTTACTTACAAAAATATCTTTTGGCCTCTCAGCAAACAATTGCCTGTATTTAAAAGCCTCAGTTAAAATCAGGCACTTATGTTCCGATGAAAACTTCATAGAGTCCACTTTTTTGTCCTTCTTCATGACGAGGGTGAAGTCATGGTTAGCTGCCGAATTGGAATGCTTCGCTGATGCCACAGTGATGACATCGGAATACAGCCATTTGTTTGTCACCTCTAAACGGTCTGGGTTATAAGTAGTGATCCCGTGGGTGCCAATAGAGAACACCCGTTTATACTTCCCCTTCCAAGAGTGCTTGGTGACAAGGAATGATGCCACATCCTGATTGTCTTTTAGCGGCATCATTTTTACATTGCCTGAAAACATTGCGAAATAAATATGCATCACGATACTTTCAGTGTTAAAAAAGACCGGGAAGGGGAAATAATGAAAGTGGGTTGCAATAACAGCCAATTATCAAAATTCGTGCACCTGTTTGACGTTATTTCGCAAAAAATGTTTTATTCTACCTCCAGCCCAGTTTCTGTTTTTTTTAAAAGCTACACCAGAAATAAAACACAAAGGAGAAATAAGAAGGCTTATTGTAATGAATCCTCCGCTTTGTAAATAGATCTGGGAAATCATCTACATGGAGACGTGTAAACAAGGTATGGTATATCAAGATTTTAAAGCATAGGTAATTGTCTGGGTTACAAAACCATACTCACAATTTGTAAGTAATTAATCAAACTTCCGTAATTTCAGCGGTTATCCGATATTAACAGCATATTAAACAAAATATTGTAAAAAATCTGAAGAAAAGAATCTACACGAAAGGCCGTCAAATCGCTCGATGTTTGACAACTGAGCTGTTCATAAATGTTACCATAAAAAATATGTAATCCTATCCTACTATCCTACTATCCTACTATCCTAGTCCTAGTATATTATAAACGCGAAAGTTTGTTTGGATGGATGTCTGGATGTATGGATGTCTGGATGGATGTTTGTTTCTCTTTCACGACAAAACTACCGAACGGATTTTTATGAAACCTTACAGTGATATAGCTTATACATCAGAATAACACATAGGTTATATTTTATCCCCGTATTCTAACGGGAACTACGCGGGTGAAACCGCGGGGCGCTGCTAGTGATTACATATATTTATTTGAAGTTCTTTTTTCTACCTACCTTGAGTAGAAATTTCCATTTCATACTCGAAATCCTGGATTCTGGTGCGTAACGACTAATGACTCTCAGGTCAGTACGCAGGCTTTTGCACATTTTTTGCTATAAGCTGAAATTTCATTACGTAGTTTACTACTAATTTTGTTTAGACGAAGTTGGCAGACAGTCAGTGAAAATGACACTAGCCACTTATCTATAGTTCGCATTTGCCTCGGCAAAAGTAGCGTCCTTCCTCAGGTAAGGAAAAGTCTCATTTTGTACTTCGAAATATTAATACTATTTTTAGTTTTTGTTTAGTAAGTTACTAAAAAGTTAAAAATCTTTAGTGAAGTCGAATTACAATGAAACCTCGTAAATAAATCCACAGGCTGTACAATTAGTTGTGAGACATGTGTAACTTTTATTGCATGTCCTATACCACTATACCTACTGATTTTCTTTTAATATATATTTTATAGAATATTTTAAAATCACTTGGTCATTGCGCTCATAAAAATTTTCATCCCTGTTTTCAATGCCTAGCGGTGGTGACGTCTCATCACAATATGTCAAGATACGTTTAGATGTCTGAAAAACACTTTGGTTTAAAGTGGAGTATGACCTGAAATGTAATATCTCTGCTAACACCCCCGACGACGCTCAAGCATAAACCCTGATGTGAGTGTAACACAAATCAAATCATGTGTTCAAGCCTTTGTCGAAGAAAATAATGGAATACTTTGGCAACATTGACCTCTTGTCTTGTCAGATAAAATGTCAAAGGGATACGTTCATAAATCTTATATTTTGTCGAACAGTGAACAAAGTGCTTAAGATTAAATAATTCAAATCATACATTTTGAATAAATATTGTTAATGTTATTCTCATAAATTTCAAAAAATATCAAAATAAATAAATCCCAAAATTAAAGTAGAAGGCTTCTAAATATTTTATTGTAATCTTTGCACAGAGACATTTCAATCTACTTTATGAAGAATTGTGTTTTTGAACGAACCCTTTCACTCGCCGCATGCCTTGATGCCTGCCTTGCCTGTTCATCATTGCAGGCTTTTTTTTTAGATCGAAAGCCACGTATTTACACAAACAACATCACCATGGTTCTAGACCTAGACCTCTTCCGGGCCGACAAAGATGGTGACCCAGACAAGATCCGCGAAAACCAGCGCAAACGCTATAAAGACGTAGCTTTAGTAGACACCGTGGTCGAGCAAGACACACTTTGGAGAAGATTGCGACATGATGCCGACAACTTGAATAAGCTGAAGAATGTGTGCAGCAAGGAGATCGGTCAGAAGATGAAGAGCAAGGAGCCGGTGGGGGCGGAGGATGAGCCAGTACCGGCGCAAGTTGCCGATAACCTGATCAATCTTACCGGGGATCAGCTGAAGCCTCTGACTGTGAATCAGATCAAAAAGGTATGTAGGGTATCTAGATTGTTTTTATTAAAAAAATATATTAAAAATAAAGTTACATAGTTCATATTGTTTTTCTGAATTAAAATGTCCATACATTCCATATAGAACATATGTGATTTTAGTTTGTATGTGATTATGTGTAATTATTAAAGAAATATTTATGGCCTTGTTCGCCTGAAAAACAGGCTACCTAGTTCAGGCACAAGTGATATTTGTGTTCTGTAGTAAGTTTTGTGCATGTGCATTTTATTTTGTAACATAGTTCAAGAATAAAGTTTTATTATTATTATTATTCACTGAGCTCTCCATACCCACATAGTTTTAAACAGTGTATTACCATTTATTACTACAAGAAAACCATTCATTAATTTACTTACCTACCATTTCACTTATGAGGTAATTAAAATTAAACTTACATCACTTTTCTCTAACCAGTGTAACCATTATTTCCAGACATAATAGGATTGTTGATTGATCAGTGTTCCTCCGAATATGGGACCTTGTTGCTTAACTGTAAGGACTAATTTTGGGGATCATTTTATATAATATTGAGGATCAATTTTAAGCAAACAATTTTCACACAGATTATTGTGTTTTTGAATAAATAAATATTAAAAATATATATTTTCAGGTCAGAATCCTTATAGACGAAGCGATAACAAAAAATGAACAGGGTCTTCTAGCTGCTGAAAAGGCTCGCTCTGGAGCTCTCAGGGAAGTAGGGAACCACCTTCATCACTCCGTGCCAGTAGATGATGACGAGGACCACAATGCAGTGGAGAGGACCCATGGAGACTGCGCTGTGAGAAATAAATATTCTCATGTGGACCTTATTTGTATGATTGATGGTTAGTGTACAATATTATATCCTTTAATCCATGTCTATAAGAACTCGAAAATGGCTCAACCACTTTTGACGATTTCTTTGAATGGATGAATTTCAGGAAATATTTATTTTAAATCAATAAAAAAAACATTCCCTATAAGGAGAAGGCTTAAGTGAATACCTAGCTTATCAGTTGTAAGCTGCTTGTCTAATTCATAGCAGTATCCCTATGGGTATTGGCACAAGCATTCCAATTCTGGAAGTATAAGTACACTTTTCACAAATAATTTGTTTTTATCTTTTGAATGTGTCTAGTTGGGCAATTTCCTATTTCCCATCACAATTTACTTATACTCAATCATAATAACAAAATAAAATATATTTTATATATCAAGATGGGTCCGGTCCGGCGATGGGCTCACCACCTATCATGTTTAGGGGTCGAATATTCTCGTGAAAAGTATCATATTGTGGGTATTTTCAGGAATGGAATACCTCTGCCTACCAATTTTCTTTATTTATATATATCTCAATAGTATCCAGATACTAAAACAATCCAGTTTCATATACATATATATTATAATCTGACTAACACTTCTAATTAGCTCAAGGTGTAAGTTTTAAATTAGCAAATAAGTAAAACATGGATTAGGTATATGTTGGCTTTAGGTTTTCTTCTCATAACAGATGACACAAAGCACAGCTATATTGCATCAGATGTTGTGTTTGTCATGCAGAAACAGCTGAGTAAATAGGACCAACTATGTCCAATAGTTGTTATTATCCACCACATTATGTTTCAGTAACATATGTATAAAACGATTGTCCCATAAAAAATAACAATCCTTTTTATGACTAAATAAAAAAAAAGATGTTTATTCATCTACACATTGCTATAACTAGACTAAAACTAAAAGCTAAGTTACTAGAGTAAGTACATAATGCGAATGAAACGGCTAGAGTCTCAGCACAACTACTGCTTTTCAGACCCTGCCCTAATTTAAAATGATTCCAAATATACTTTATTACAGTTTTTGTTTACAGTCTTTCTCCACTAAATGTACAAAGTGTTATACATAGAAATATAAACTATGAAGGGTTATTCACAGAAAATAGAACTACTTCTGGTTATATGGCAAATACTTTAAACTAGACAAATGAGATGAGACTGCATTACACTGAAAGACAACTATCAAATACTCTATGTAGTATACAGGTCTATATTTATTAATAAACCTTTTTTAATATTGCTTATCACAATTACAGGTATGGATGCTGAGCGAGGAGCTGCGGTGGCGGGTGGACGCGGGTACTATCTTAAGGGTCCCGCTGTGTTCTTAGAACAGGCTCTAGTACAGCTGTCTCTTAGGATATTGTTGAGCAAGGGATACACACCGCTCTACACGCCATTCTTTATGAGGAAGGAGGTTGGTGACACACTTGATTACGCAAACAAAACCAACTACTGAAACCTGGGATGAATCATTTCTTTAAATAAATATGATCGCGCATTTAACCCCAAATTGCATTCCTAGAGATACCCATTTTACACCAGTATATTGTTGCCACATCGCTCAAAAAACCGATAACCGATGGGGAAGAAAGGTTCTCGAGTGGCGACCACGAACCGGAAGACGCAGCGTTGGTAGGCCTCCCACCAGGTGGACCGACGACAGCGTCAAGGTCGCGGGTAACCTGTGGATGCAAGCGGCAAGTTGCTGTTCGTTATGGCGTTCTATGGGGGAGGCCTTTGTTCAACAGTGGACGTCTTCCGGCTGATGATGATGATATTTTTGCTACCCCTAAATGCAACAGATGGAGAGCCCATCACTAAACCGGAGTTACACATGCCTCAGAATGTTTCCTCACAATTTTATGTTCTGTTTGAGGGCATGTACTTTCTAGGCCTCACCAGGATTCCAAGCCGAGTCTTACCACCTATAGGGATATCACTGCTCTTTTTCATACTGTCAAAAGGTGATTAAAACAAGTAACATAGTTTTGTAATTCAAACCAAAAGTAAATTCTGTGAATACTGATAAGACAAACAATATAAGTTTCGGAAATTCTTTCATCATCAGCAATTTAGATTAACGCATTATAACTACCTAATTGATTCAAAACAAGATATTTTTGTCATCAAAACTGTCCTGTTTGATTGAACTATTTGTATACCTAATAAAAAATTTTGCATGCCATTACATGGCGGATCATGTTTGTTCTGCATTGTGTTAATTAAGATCTTTTTTATACCATGGTTCTTGCAAATAAAGAATCTCATTTCATTTCTCAGGTAATGCAAGAAGTTGCTCAACTAGCACAATTCGACGAGGAACTTTACAAGGTCGTTGGAAAAGGCTCCGAGAACAAAGGCGACGCCGCTGTGGAGGAAAAGTATCTGATAGCCACCTCCGAGCAGCCCATAGCCGCCTACCATAGGGACGAGTGGCTTCCTGAATCTTCTTTGCCTATTAGGTGATTTATTTAGTACAAGTCGGTTAACCAAAGCTTGCACATTCACAGTACGCACACCAATGCAATACAGTGTCTTTTAAAATGTGTGTCAATTATGTGATCTGTGAACATACATTATACATACATACATCTCACGCCTTCTTCCCACAGGGGTAGGCAGAGACGATGATTCCCTCGCTTCCTTCACATCCATAAGCCTTTTCATACCCTCTCTTTTATTCTTCCCACTCTGGACCCCAGCTTTTTGAAGGACGTCACTAATTTGATTTAGCTGTGTATAAAATAAAATAAAAAAAACTTGCTATATTCCATTACTAGTAGTAATCGTTGAAACAAAACAATAACGTGAGAGAGACATTTATTATCCTTGGGTATTCTTTTTATTTTGTCAACAGGTATGCAGGTCTGTCTACATGTTTTAGACAAGAAGTAGGCTCTCACGGCCGAGACACCCGCGGAATCTTCAGGGTACATCAATTTGAAAAGGTATAATATAAATATGCTTTAAAAATCCTGAATAATAGAAAAATATATTTTGTTAACTGAGACCAGCGATAGCACTTAAAACGATAAGACCATCTATTGTACTTGTTTTTTATTGTGTCACTTAATGCATATTTTTCAATTTATTTTGAAATTACTGACGTATGTCTGGCATGGATAAACAGAAAATGTAAAGAGTTGTGATTAAGGTAGGGTCCCATGGTTTGCATATACAACTCTATTATTTTTCTGGATAAAAAAATATGGTGGCTCCATAAAAAAAAATATTCATAGAATATTCTGTAAAAAAATTTTGTATCCATTTTTTCAGGTGGAACAATTCGTCCTGACCTCCCCCCACGACGACGCCTCCTGGAAAATGATGGACGAGATGATCTCCAACGCCGAAGAGTTCTGCAAGACGCTCGGCATACCCTATAGAGTTGTGAACATCGTATCCGGGGCTCTGAACCACGCGGCCGCCAAGAAGTTGGACCTGGAGGCGTGGTTTCCTGGTTCTGGAGCGTTCAGGGAGCTGGTCTCCTGCAGCAACTGCTTGGAGTACCAGGCTAGAAGGCTGCTTGTTAGGTGAGTTGACTAGGCCAATGCCAGGGGTCTGCTGAAAACAAATCAGTGGACGGCTGACGGACGCGGCCTTGATTTCTGTCATACGTCCGAACGCTCAAGGTTAGCCCAAGATTACGTCCACGACTTACCTCCGATAGTTTGCACAGCTCAGTGTACATACATTATATAGATCAACGCGGCTGTCAGTACCCAATCAACCCGTAACAGACCACAGCTGAGCTAAGGGTCTTTCCTCATACATGAGGAAGTATGGGCTATAACCTCCCACGCGAGCCCACCGCAGATTGGGAAATGGTGTTGAGCCAGTAGCCTACAGTCATAATTTTTCAAGTCACCCAAGGGTATCTGACATGGCTTAACGATTTCCATTGTGTGTGCATAAAAAATCACTACTAATAAAACCACATTGTAAAACATAGTTGCATTGATGTGAGTATTGTGAAAGTGTCAACTTTGGTTAACCAGCCTGAAACATAGATAAGAGTTTTAAATAATGTAAAACTGACCATTCATGTTAAACTTCAATAATAATAATAATTATTATTTGTATGTTTTGTTCAGGTACGGACAGACCAAGAAGATGAATGCGGCGACGGAATACGTGCACATGCTGAACGCGACCATGTGCGCCACCACGCGAGTCATCTGCGCCTTGCTGGAGGTCAACCAGACTGAAGAGGGGATTAAGGTATATTATACTGCTGTTCCGCCCGGTTTTACCCGCATAGTTCACATTCCCGTGGGAATACTGGGATAAAATATAGTTTATGTGTTATTCTGATGTATAAGCTATTTAACTGTAAAGTTTCAAAAAATCCGTTCAGTAATTTTTGCATAAAAAAATAATTTGTAAACAACGTTCAGAGGTGTGTAACATTTGGATTTAATAATAAATAATATTTTCGTAATTACAACTCCGCGTCTTTGTACCACAAAAGATGGGATGAGTGGAAATGAAATTCCACTTATCCCAA
Organism: Ethmia dodecea; assembly: GCA_963855545.1. Classification (NCBI taxonomy): domain Eukaryota; kingdom Metazoa; phylum Arthropoda; class Insecta; order Lepidoptera; family Depressariidae; genus Ethmia; species Ethmia dodecea. The sequence goes on along the minus strand of OY979456.1, from coordinate 11,012,324 downwards.
CCACTGACAGCGTGGTAGGGAAGAGTGGAAAAATAAATCCACTTGTCCCTACCAGGAGGGACAGCTGGTAGGGACTAGTGGAATAGCCCGATTTATATCGGTAAAATATAAAGTTTTTTATTACCCATATTAAATTTATTTAAGTTTATTGTATTAGGTTAAATCATAACTGTCGGTACCTAACACAATAGAAATTCGTTGATTTACTTAATCTATAGCTTCTCGTGACGGGAATTTTAGAAGATAAAATCAGTATATAAATAAGAGCAGTGATAGCCCGGACGGTTAAAGAGCCGGCCGAAAATCAGTGAGGCTCGGGTTCAAATCCTGGCATGTACCAATGAGTTTTTCAAAAACTTACGTACTACATATTTATCACTAGCTCGACGGTGAAGGAAAACATCGTGAGGAAACCCACAGGTCTCAGAATTAATTCTGAGACATGTGTAAACAGACCCGGTCCGGCGATAGGCTCACCACCTATCACGTTTAGGGGTCCAATATATCTCGTGAAATGTGGGTATATTCAGTAATGGAATACCTCTGCCTACCCCCTCGGGGATAAAAAGGCGTGAGATTATATATTATAAAATCAATTAAAATGCTTATTTAAAATTTTATTTGCAATCAGTTTTGTAGAAACTGAATCAATACTATTTACCTTACTTCGGATAATATTGAATAATTTTACCACCAACCAAAGTGCTATGAGCCTATGATGACGTAACGCAACGATGTGCGTGCGTTGTGTATCAAACCGGTTTCGATGAGTCATACTTATTAATGCTACTTACTACTATATATTTTAAGTTTTTCTTTATAATAGGTGCCTGAAGCTTTGAAGCCATGGATGCCTGAGCAGTACCAGGAGATCATACCGTTTGTGAAGCCAGCACCGATCGATGTGGAAGCCGCCGCGGCTGCCAAGAAGGGCAAGAAACAGGAGAAGAAATAGCTTACAGAGAAGAACATCCATTCCCGCTTTGAGCATTTTATTTATTTTATATGCTAAGCTAAAGTTATATTTTGATTTAATGGATCACCAATTAAATAAATGATGAAAGAGTTTTTAAAGTTTTACTGAAATCGTATAGACAGATTTTTTCAGCTAGTTGTTTATGTAATTAAAATTTCTGCTTCTCTTACAATCATCCTCAAAAGTAAGACATTTGAAACAGTGTTATTCAATAGATAATGTTATCTAGCACCTTTATCTAATATAAATAAAACATTATCTGGGTACAATTTATATATTATTTATTGTGACAAAACAGCCCACAGACAGCACAATGGGATGCAAAACTTACACTAATATAATCCTATGACTCTAACCAATCAGGAAAATTATCTACTTCTTATATTGTAGACAGTACCTTGTGCATTAGTCATCTTAGAAACGGGTTCATTAGAGTCATAGAATAATAATACATTCGTCAAGATATAAAAATGATTAACAATAATCTTTCTGAATGATACCTATAATTATGGCTAAATATTATTTTAATAGTACACTGTACAAATATTCAGGGACCAACCAGTTCTCACCTTCAAACAAAAATTAAATAATAAAATTGGGTAAATTACAACATAATAATAAAGCCTTTACTGCTGTGTTTTATAATGATGATAATACATTTGATAATTTAGTTTTCCTCCATAGATACACACCTTTTCTTAGGACCTCCACCCATCTCTTGTAGTAGCTACATGGAACCCGTCGTCTATCTCCTAATTTACTAAATTTTTCTTTAAATCACAACAAAGCTAAGTTTAATCAGAAATATAAAATGTAAACTGGCAGCAATCTAACTAACGTAATTTTAATATTTTTATAAATACATATTAAATTTTTACAAATACCAGCCGAATGTTTTTTTTGTTAGTTTAATCTCACTCTTACAACCTCACACAAATGGCACTTGCATATTTTCCTAACAAGTGTAAAGATAGTGCGAGTTTTGAGTTAATGAGAGATGGATGCAATGATTTTTCACTACTATGGTTTCACCGTGACTTATGCAGGCTGTTTATAGACGTGTTTTGTAATTATTGTCCAACACCTACACACTAAATTGGGGTATATTCAATTTGTGGGGTAAAAATTCGATCACACAGTGTGACTAAGTGATAAGCAGTACAGTTACATCTATAATGTCTAAGCATATCACATCGTAATTATAAACAATAATAATATTCTAGTTACAAAAACTACAATAATGATTACAATAGTTATCTACATGCAGCCACTAGCTGGTTTTAATCTAGAACAGCTGTATTTTAAATGCATGTGATTATATAAAGTTGAAATAACATCTAATAAAGCTGCACACATTTTCCTGATTGTTCACAAGGACAATGGTACAGGAAAGTATCTAATTTACTTAATGAGTTGTGTTGTGATTTACACACCTCACTGTTAAATGTTGAAACCACATAACAGCAGTATTTTAACAAGTCTACCTTTGACTGTTTCTCTCTTTACGTCTTGTAAAACACACAACAGATTTTGATAGTTTTCACTAATAGAAAGATGAATAAATGAGGAAGGTTTATATATAAAAACATTGCACCCCTGAGAAGCCAAGCGGGTCAATCGAACATAATAAAACAGTAATATTTTTTTCTCATCAGTTGCATTGTTCTCAATTCCAATCTATTATTTCCTGTAACTAGCAAGCAAGTTGAGCTTTTTGTCGGCATTTATGCATAAGAGCACGAAGAGTGAACTGCCGACGAGCCAGTGTACGTACTTGCTTCAAAAATGTGTCCAGATCAATCACTTCTTTGCGGAGAGCCTCGCCCATGTAATAAATAGCATCTTCAAGAGTTGCTTCTTCAGCAAAAGCATTCAAGAGCTGTGAGTATAACGGAGCAGTTGTTACAACGGCTTCATCCACATCTATCCCTTCCTGTTCAGCCAATCTCTCCACCGCATCTTGTAATTCTTTCTCTTTTTCCTGTAAAATTGTCACATTTTTGTCCAATTCAGATCTCTCCCTCTGAAGTCTTGCTAAGATGTCTTCCAGCCGTGATTTTCCTTCTCTCAACTCTTGCTGCGTGCGACGCAATGTTTCCAGCTCAGCTTGCGATTGCTGAGACTGCTCTTTCAGTCTTCGTCTCAATTTGTCTTCGACGGCAGATAGCAGAGATGCTTTGATATGTTCCTCGGTGATTGTACCTCCTGCTACTTCAGAACTAGGTCCTCCATAGCCAACGGCAGGGGGATATTGGTTAGCAGTCGCTGGTGGAGGGTACGGTGTTCCATTGGTGTTGCCTGTACCAGGATACGGAGTTCCATAGTTGGGATAAGGCAAGTTTGATGTTGTTGGGTACGGGGTGACTGTTGGGTAGCCAGGCTGGGGAGATACCTGGGGGTACGGGTACCCTGTTGGCTGGGGCATAAAGGAGTTGACGGGGTAAGGAGTCCTAGTTTCGTTGCGCGGCTTAGAGTATACAGGAGGTAGTTCCCCAAAGGCAGAGATCATGCACTGGATCAGTTTCTGCAAAGTGGATCCACTCTGGTTCCATTCGTGCAGGAAAGGCAGGTACACCTTCCCGTTGCTGTCTACGTACTTGGATACCTTGATGGACATGTCGGGTGTGGGTTTGACAAAACATAATGGCGCATTTTGGGGGTGAGTATCCATGAGCCATATGCAAACAGGTATGTTGTAATAAGCACCTTTGTAGTTCACAGGAATTGTGCCCTCCAGATTGATCAAGTCCTTCCTCGTACCATTGTTGAACACAAAGGCTTCCAAACGATAAGTCAAACTCCTGTACACTTGGATCAAATTTATTACCTCTCGACAAGTAAAATCTCGATGTTTATATTTCGCTAGATATTGTTTCAGGACAACTTCGTCGTTTGCCATGGTTTATAGCTAATTATAACACTAATTTATATGTTTCTTGTAGCAATTTACGTCTGAAAAACAAAATTATTGAGAAATTATCTAGGTAGGTACTTCACCCTACACAGCAGACCACAGACAATATAGAATCATAGAATTGTCATGTCAAGTCAATGTTTTCTTATTAATCTTTATAATTCATGAGCCTGGATACACGTCCAATCGGATCATGATAATGTCACCAGTTATAGCCTGCGCAGACGATGGACTTTGTCCCCAGAGGACAAAGTCTCCCGAATCGTAAAAAAATATGTCCGTCTCTTTTTGTCCTGTACCGCCCCTCGGTGTCTGCGATTATTCGGGGGACTTTTTGTACGCCATACTTTTAATCCCTCGTGTGCGTTACTCGATACAGTTGTAAGCGATCTATTTTGGCGGACGAAAAAAGACGGGGACAAAAGTGTTTCGTCTGCGCAGGCTATTAGTATTGCCATATTATCAAATATACTTTTTCTTCTTTTGTCTGAATGGAAGGTAACCCTTATAATTTTTAGAAATGGCAATTTATTCATAGACGTCAACGTCATTGTCAAACGAATCTTGTCGAAAAAAGTAACCTTTCTTTTTCCGCCGAGCTGTCAACGTTCACGGAACGTTTGCGCGGCGATTCGCCTTTCAATCCGAGTTAATCCGCTTGGAATTGTATTAATTTTACAATAAAACTAATTAAAAACCTGCAACAATGCCGCCTAAGTTTGATCCTAACGAAATTAAAATCGGTAAGATTAACAAAGAAGTTGTAAAATCAAAGTTTGTGATAGAGTGAATTTTACAACTTGTGCGTATTATTTTTACAGTTTACTTGAGATGTGTTGGAGGAGAAGTTGGTGCCACTTCATCTTTGGCTCCTAAAATTGGTCCTCTTGGTCTCGTGAGTATAAAATTGCTGTTATTACAATTTTGCATATTCTAACCTCAAAGTTTTGCGTGGCAGTCTTTTTGGTTTATTAATAGGTGCCATGTGGTGCAGACCGCATGGTGCTGTTTACGGGACAACTAGATAAACTAAGGCGATACTCTAATTTATTGTCAACCAGTTAAACCGTAATGTCGCACCTAGTTGTCCCGTATTTCTGATGATCGAATGATCCTGGGGGGTGCCTCCCTACCAGGCGCGTCCTTCCGGGTGGCGGATGGAAGGAACCCGCGACTTAGGATGTATTTCCCTGTCGCGGCTACTCCGAATGTCTAAGCTTGCAGTCAGTTCATCACCCGTATTTAAAGAAGTAAGTTTTCTAAGGGTGATGATTAGACTGCAGGGTAAATAAGGAGTCGCGGACCAGGCTATATGACTGCCACGCTTTTTAGGTGCGTTGAATCTGACATTTTGCGATGGTTCCAAGAATAGTTGTAAGTAATTTTGTAATTTCATCATGTGTTAACTAATTATACCTAGTTGGAGTGTACCCCTAGGACACTGACTATAGTTCACTTATTAGGGGAAAGAGATAAGTGTGTGTTAATGACATTTCAAAGTGTATTTTATATAGGTACCTACTGAAATAAATGAAGTTTGAGTTCTAACAGGACCATTTTATAAATGGAATATATTAAATATTTCAGAGCTATCAGACCTTTTCCAATAATAACTGGACTTAAGTCATATTTGTAAATTCATTAAGTTAAATAGAATTGAATTCAAATAATTTATATTTATAGATCGTTAAGAATGCAGTAAATCATCATTGCAACTGCAAGATAAAAGTGTATGCAGAGTGGTGTTAAATTCAAACAAATTATATTTTAAAATATTATATCATTGTGAACTTGACTTTGTAATTTGAAAAGATTTGATTGGTTAGGGCCGGGGCTAGGCCGATGGATAATGATGATTTTACTGCATTCTTAATGCGATCAAACTATAGACATTTAGTCCAAAAAAAATCAGAGCTGGTGGAGCTTTCTGTAATATAGTAGATATTCTGAAGTATTCTTTACAATATAAATAACAAAAATCATCAACATTATTTACATAAACGTTATTATATTATTTCATGTTATTCATCAATATTCTCTCGCTCTAGTCCCCCAAGAAGGTTGGTGACGACATCGCCAAAGCCACCAGTGACTGGAAGGGTCTGAAGATCACAGTGCAGCTGATCGTCCAGAACAGACAGGCACAGATATCGGTTTGTCCATCAGCGGCTGCCCTCATCATCAGAGCCCTGAAGGAGCCTCCCCGTGACCGTAAAAAGCAGAAGAACAGTGAGTATACTATGGATTCGTTAATTGAATTGGCAAGTTCAAGCAGTTGATATAAAATTAATACAAGAACTGATGAGGGTGTTTTGTAAATAAGCCTCTGAAGTCATAATTTCTTTGGATTTTTTAATAATTTCTAGATATAAAATAACATACTTCAATAAACAATGTCTTAATTCCGGAACAGGTATTTTATATCTAGGAATTCTTTAAAAAAGGAAATTAGGATTTTTGGATAAAACCCATGAATGACTACTTTTGTAAGTAGTCATTCATGGGTTTTATTTGAGCTTTATTTTATTGAGCTGAAATTAACTGTTTACCTTCACTGGAGGAGAAGGGTCCAAGTTAGTTCAGTGCTAATTGAGGAATCCGGCGATGGGCCATTTAGGGGTCAGATATTCTTGTGAAAAATGTGTTTCTCCAGAAACGGAATACCTCTGCCTACCCTCTCGGGGATAAAAGGTGTGAGTTTTTTTTAAATGATGAAAACTAATAAACATATTAAACTTCAAATAAATAGGCTAAAATAAATAAATAAAATGATGACCAAATCATTTGAAATTAGGGTCACTGTGATCTTATTTAGACAAATCCACTCTAGATGAAATAACTTATTTACTTGATGATGTTTGTCAATCTTATCTTAACCAATAATTTCTTTTCCAGTCAAACACAGTGGCAACATCACCTTAGAAGATGTGATTGGCATCGCTAAAATCATGAGGCCCCGCTCGATGGCCCGCGAGCTCTCCGGCACAGTCAAGGAGATCCTTGGTACCTCACAGTCAGTTGGATGTACAGTCGAGGGCAGGCCCCCACATGACCTAATCGTCGACATCAACAATGGTGCACTTACCATCGACGAATAAATGTTGAAAACTATAAAGAAATGTTTTATTATTTTACCTGATATCTGTAGTAGCGTAGTAGTAAAAAATATCTAGCTCGAGTTAAGTTCATTAAGTCTGCTAAAAAAGACTTTTCATGTATCTAGTACTGTTTTATGTGAAGGTAGGTACAGCGTAACGATTGTTTCCTCAGTGAGAGCACGATAACGAGCAAAATTTAATTATGCATCTAGTATATGTGTATCAAAGTCGGATCAATATTGATGACTAGCAGTGCAGGACATCGTGCGTGTAGTGCCGACCCCTTATCACAGAACACTTATTCCTAGCCCCATAATATGATTTCTGAGGCATGTGTTCGAGCAGGGATGGGCATACCACCAGTCACATTAGAAAAATATAAGGGTGAAAAGTAGGATTTTTAATACTGTGGCTTGACCCCTTTGGGATAAGGCTTGAGCATATATGATTTTTAATCTCATCTGGGGGCACGGCCGTATGTACCATCCGTTTTAGAACTTACACGAACATCTTCTAAAATCCCAATCCAAGTAGTTAGGCAGATGAACAAAGTTTACCGGATAAAAACCTATATTTCTCATGATATATTATCTCATTCAAAAAATGTATATTAAGAAATCACAAGCGAGTTCCTATTATATTTTTTGGCTGTACCTATTATTTTCATGGCTGTATCCATTGCAAAAGTTTAAAAGAAAATGCTCAATTGTGCCAACCCAAGAATTTTAAAATAATGTTGCCACATCGTCGTTAGTTTTTAAATATCTGAAATAAAATAAAATATTCGAAACTGCGACTTTTCCTCAACACTTGTATTTTTGGCAGTCCTTAATTTAAAAAGAGAAGTAATTAAATGATCAGCAATTATAAAATTTGTTGAGCCACAAAAAAACAACACAATCATTTGGTTGGCATACAAAGATTTTGTTGGCAATAAAATAAATCAGGCAGCAATATTTGTTCCGCAAATAAAATAACTACTTGGTCAGCAAGATTTAATGATTGAACAGCAGAGAAAACATGTATAGACATGTTTTATACACTGCCTATAGTGTAGGTATTTGATTGGTAGTAGCAAAATAATTATTTGGATTTCGTTTTGTTGAAATCGGCAATAAACGATATCGATAAAACGATATCGTTATCGATATCGTTATTGACTCTGATGGTAAGCGTGTGCTTACCAAAATTTTATTAAGCAGGAGCAGCTCATTGCAGCTTATATACCTATCTAATTATTATGCTGTACAAAAATAATTCAGCCATCCAGAATGACATAAATTGCTGATTGATTTTGGAATGTTTGCTGGCCATGAGTTGCTGACCAATTAGCTATTTCTGCTTATAGATTATATTTTTCTCATTTTCTGCTCACAAAAATAAGGTGAGTACTTACCGTACTTTATTATGAACCTACCGTATTTTAGTAATCAAAAATTAAATTGAAGTGTAACAAAAATCAACCAGTGCAATGCAACTGCATAGAAAACCATTCAAAAATTAATATTAAATTACGTATTTATGAATGTTACACAGTATTACGGTAGTTCAGTGTTTTTTTTCTTGTTTAGTTGACAACACTGTTCCCTCCAATCCAAAGCAGAAATGTCAAAATGGCGTCAACGCAGGACGCTTGGTATATTTCTTTACTTGGTTTAGCGGAACATTTCCGCACATCAAATCCTCCTGACATAAAAAGTTGTATTCAGTGCCTACAAGCCGTATTTAATTTCAAACCACCGCAAAGGGTCGAAGCCAGAACTCATTTACAACTTGGGAATATCCTCTTGACACACACTAAAAACATCGACTTGGCGAGAACGCATTTAGAGCAGAGTGTAAGTTTTTTTGCCGCTATTGCCTGCTTTAGATGATTGTACGATATTTATACTATACAACCAACAATTTTAGGAAGTGAGGTTCAATTTTATGATGTGGAAATTGATAGTGCAAGCTTGACAACTTTCTCATAGAATGTAAACAATGGTTTGAAGTGGGTCATATGGTGTTTTTGTTGCAGTGGTGCTTGTCCCAGACGATAAATGGCTTCGACGATGTCAAGTTTGAGGCGGCCAGTGTGCTGGCAGAGTTGTTTGAGCAGCAAGGTCAGCCAACACACTCAAAACCCATCCTACGGAAAGCAATTGAGTTGTCACAGCATAGTGTTTACTGGCACTGCAGGCTAATATTCCAACTCGCAGTGAGTATGATCTACATTAAGTTTGTTTAAAAATTCCAAAGGGAAATGTCTGGTTCATTAACAAAATGAGTATGGAAAGCGGCCAGTGTTTCGCTGTTTGTGTAAGTATAGATTAGAGGACCATCCACATACAGATAAAAACATATTGGAACAGATTCACACATGAGATATTTATATTTTTACACTAAAGAGTTTTTTTCCTATAGTGAAATGCATAGTTTCTACTATAGGATCAGTTTAGTATGTGTCACAAAATTCTATGCAATAGTATACAATCATTATTTTACTACTTCAACCTAACTTCAAGCTTAAATTGCTCATAATATAATAAACTCTGGATAATGAAAATCATTGATATGCTTGTAAATAATACATAGTAAAATTATTTTCTAGTGTAATGGTCTCTTAAGTTTTATGGGTAAATAAAGTAAAATTGTTTATGTTCATAAAAACTACCAAGATAATGTAATAGTTATACTCAAGTTTAATACATTTAGAAACAAGTTTTATTATCTAAAAATATTAAAATACATGAGGAAAGATCCATGACTCGATGAATTGGTATTAGTTCATAAATTAGGTATTATTCAAATAATTAGGAAAATAACATCATAGGTACCATTTGCTTCAGCACATTATTAGAATCAGCAAAACAAGTCCAGTGATAGTTGTTGTGAAATTGTACTAATTAATTTGCTTATTTATGTCAATCATACCTACTGCGATGCAATCTTGATGCAAATAAATGTCTAGTATTTATTAGACAAGTAAGATGTTTCGGTTCCACAAGTATATAAGATTGTTAAATAAAATTAGTTTTTAAATAAACATAGCGTTGTAGTCTAACTTTCGATAAAGTAAATGCTACCATAATAATTCATGCTAAGCACTATTATAGATATTCTTGAAATGTATAGAATGAAATCCATCTCTGATTTTATATATACCAATTTTTGTTATTCCTGACCTAGACAGAAAGGTTATTTTCGCATTTTTAGTATTAGTGGCGATTTGTTTCTTACACCTTTTTAATTGACAAAGGACCTTAATACATTTATTTCATTATACTACTATTCTCTTTCAGCAAATTCATGCAACAGAAAGAGAATATGAAGTAGCAAGCAGTTTGCTTGGAGTGGGAGTGGACTACGCGCAGATATCAAATGCTGCTTACACTAGAGTACTATTCTTACTTAGTAGAGTTATGGTGAGTAGTATTAAAAGACTAATGTTAAAAAAAAACAACAATTAGTTAACACAACACATAAGTTGTACCTAATATTTTAAGATATATTGTTTAAATCTTTTTTTATTGAATAGTAGGTACTTTGAAAAAAACAAAAATTTCAATTAAATATCATATTCACATGATAATTGGGCAGATTTACTGCAACTGAGTTAATAGATACTCAGTTGCAGTAAATCCGCCCATTAAGTCTTTCTAAGGTTCTATTCTCACTCAGAACCAACATTCGTTAGACTACATGTATACATACACACAGTTTAGTTTATGTGATGGGCCTGTTGCTCAGTTGGAAGACTTTAAAGTGACCTTGTATTATGAGTTCGAGGTAGAGGGTTGGATTTCCGCCTGGGGCCAACATTTTTACCAGTACAGTTGTACTGTATACAACATAACAGAAAAAGCGCAATTCCTCATACACCCCAATTCATATATATAAAAAAAAATATGATGCCTTCGTCCTATAGTTGTGTCTAACAAATTTTCTTAAATAAAGAGCTATAGTAGTACGGTTTCCATAGGTAGCCCTAAATTCAGCTATGCTAATTCATTTTTCGGAAAAATTCAACACATTAAAAATACAAACTAATTTCAGGAATTGCGCTTATTCTGTTACATATTGTATAGCCCTTTTTTGTTTGCAGTTGCTGTTAATAGACAAAAAAATCCAGGAAGTATTGCCACTGCTAAACCAGGCCGGCCACTTGGTAGACTCGTGGACTGGCAGCCTCCACCAAAAGGAATACCTTAAAGTTTTCTTCCTTGTTTTGCAAGTAAGAACAAATTTAAGTCTGTTAATTTATACAATTTGCAATTGAAAGCAAGTTAGAATGTATTTATTTAGTATGACTTATTAATAGATTTCTATTACATAAATAATAGGCAAATAAATCATTGTTAACTTATAAGCCATTTTTCTACCAGTGAATTAGAATTTGAGAAGTGCAGCCAGTGCATATCCCATTTCTTTTCAACATTATTTCCAGAAGTTTTGCGAAACTTGATGCTGTCCATCAACTAAGGAAGTTAAGGCTCTTTAGCCGGCCAATTAACAGAAACGACACAAAGTAGGATTATCTGTGGTCCTTAAGCACTCGCAAGCTAACATAGAATAAGCCTTATTCTGCATGTATTTAATAGTATTTTGCGATTTTAACTTCGATACAGACTACCCTAATTTTTTGGAAAAGTGACAGCTTTTGTGTGTAGGTATGCCATTACCTGATGGCGGGGCAGGTGAAGAGTGTCAAGCCGTGTCTGAAGCAACTGCAGCAGAGCATCCAGACCATCATGGCGCCCACGTGGCCCGACGATGACGGTAACATACTGCTTTATTCTCATTAGCATTGTATTTGCATCTCACTCCACGAGGTGACGATTTATAGTCACCGCAAGCATTCACTTGTAATGTAACATTACATTACATCAGTGAGGGAGGAGAACCGAGCATTACAGCGCGCAAATGATACAATCTGTAACATTTTGATACAACTTGTAACATTGTTGAACTTTGAATCTATGTTACATTACAAGCGAATGCTCGTCGAGTCAGGGAGCTGTATTGTAACGTTTTGCTCAAAATCTAATCTTGATGTTATATTACAAGCGAATACTCGGGGTGAGGTGTGTGTTATGTGTAACACGCCTTCCGTCAGCCGCGGCGCCGGCGGTCATTGACCTCGCGCAGCTGATTTTGCGAGTATACGCTAAAACTGAAGAATTTAACTTTCTAATTGAAAATTTAGGTGGTGTTTTGCTATACAAATGCTAAAGGTATGGGCTTCTTGTTCACCCCCTTATGTTTGCCTCGATTTACCATTCACATTGTATATGCAGCGGTGTGCGGCAGCGCTTTGGGCGAGTCGTTCGTGTGGCTGTCTCGGCAACAGCTATACGTGCTGGTGTACCTGGTGACTGTCATGCATTCGGCGCAGGCCGGCTACATGGACAAGGCGCACAAGTACACGGAGAAGGCGCTCGCGCAGATCGACAAGCTGACGGGTCAGTTATTATATTATATATTTTTTATTTATTTAACTTCATGTAAGTAAGTACCAAGAGAATGTACACCAGGTGACATGGCGCAGAAATAATTATCACAATAGATAAATATCACATTGTATTCAAGGACCATTTCTAAATTCTGGCGTGAAGTTAACTGTGCATGATGCTGACATGTACTCTGACGTACCACATTTACCATGTAAGCATGTGATACCATTATGTAACTATTAATAGCTGTAAGTCCCGATGAAATCCCCCCCCCCCCTGATTGGCACACACATTAAGTAATTATTTTATATTAATTACTTAAAAAACTTGATATTTAAGTACGTAGACCCCTCTTTCTCCCACGTGAGATTGGATGAGATTCAAAACGCCTCGCGTAATTAATAGACGCCCCCTAACCAGCGTCTAAGCGCATGTAACCAGTGTGTAAGCGTCCGTAACCAGCGTGTAAGCGCATGTAACCGCCGTGTAAGCGCACGTAACCAGCGTGTAAGCGTGCGACTGTCAACAGCGGGGTGCGAGGAGGGCCGCGGGGCGAGTGGCAGCGTGGTATCCACCGTGATAGGCGCGGCCGGGTCCCGCGGGGGCGCGGCCCTGGCGTGGCGCCTAAGGATGGCGCTGGTGGAGCACGCGGCCCTGTGCCGCCTCGTGGCCGGAGGGAAGGCGCACGCGCTGAGGGAGATAGCGCGAGCAGCTCACCTGCTCAGCGTGGCGCCCTCGCGTAAGTACAATACACTTTGAGCACTGCACAATACACAATGAGCACTAATTATACACGATGAGCACTACACAATACACAGTGAGCATTAATTATACACGATGAGCACTACACAATACACAGTGAGATTTACACAATACACAGTAAGCAATACACAGTGAGCACTACACAATACACTATCCGGTCTAGCACCGTTTCAGCTGGCGCACGATACAAATAGATTACCAGACCTGACACAAAATACAAACTACACTACACTGTACAGACTTCGCAATACACACTACACTTTACAGAAGGTACACTATGATGTACCTTGTGTAAAGTGTAGTATACCTAGTGTGTCATTTTGCGAATCCGTCAATTTGCGTATCTGACATTTTGCGATGGTTCCAATACTACGTATAGTACGACTGTTTTAACTTGGCTTCTCTGAGCATAGGCTTCGCCTGCGCCAACTCTTTGCCTCCCTCGCCCCAGCAAGATTGCTCTGTCTAAATTCGTTAGATGTAGATTATAAAAGAGTAATAAAGCTCGAGAAATGCAATGTACTGGATGTGTTGCAGCGGTGTGCGCGGCGGCCCACACGCCGCAGCTGCACTGCCTGCTGGGCCTGTACGCCATGTCCATGAACTGCATGGAGGCCGCCGAGGCGCAGTTCCACACTGCCATACACGTTAGTACTGTTCCATTCAAATTATGTAGGGCAATGACCTTTTTTGTTTATTTTTCCGACAGTCGTAAAATAAAATATTGTATGAAATAGAATAAATAAATAATAGTAATAAATCATAAGTGAAAAACCCACTTAGAAACGTCAATAAAAAAATCTCACGCCTTTTGATCTCCCAGGGTCTAGGCGGGTATTCCATTTCAGGAAATACCCACGTTTAATACTACGTAAATTACCAGTATTTTCTTTGGACCCCTAAACGTGATATGTGGTGAGCCCATTGCCGAACCGGGTCTTTTACACATGCCTCAGAATTATTTATTTATTTATTTGTTTTCAGATGTCACAAGAAAGAGATTTATGGATGTTTGCGAAACTGAACCTAGCTATAGTATATTTACGGGGACGAAGAGACAACGATTTAGCACAACTAATGGAACAAGTAAGTAAGCTCAACACGTGACGTCACATTGGCGTGACATTTTTTCGTGAAGAGGTTAGGAGAAATATTCCATTTCACTGGACACCTAAACTTGATTCACCAGGGTACAGTTACAAATGCCTTAGAAACAATTTTGCATTGTACATGTTTCCTCAACATTTTGAATATTATTTCAAAAAATAACGATTTGGGCCAGCACTATTGTCGACAATTTTAGAGAAATTGTTTTACGTAGCATAGTTTCGACATACCAAGAAAAATTTTACTCCATGTAAAACTCCGAAATACTAAATATTATGTTTTTGCAATTTATTCACAGGACAATTTTATTCGGCTATCGTTGAATTATGCGTTATTATCTGACTTTTATTGCATGTATTTTTAACCTTTCTAGTAGTTTGATGAATATATTGATTTATCGGTAGCGATCTTTATTTGTAACTTAAGCTTATTTAATAAAAAAGAAACATTTTAAATAACAGATTGTATGTTTGTAGGTAAGGCCAGAAGCCCTGCCTGCGTATGCGCACGGACTTCGAGCGGCGTCATATTACGTGTTAGGGCTCCAGGCGTTCTTCCAGGCGCGGTACAATGAGGCCAAGTGAGTCCCTCCCTATAGTAAACATTTTGTATTTTAGATAACACAGTACCGACTGCTATCTACCTACCGCTACCTAATTACCTTTCTGTCTACCCCATCGGGAAAAAGGAGTGAGCATATGTATGCATGTATAGCACCAAAAAATAGAGTTTCGATTAGGGTATTTCATTGAATTGCAATAATATTAATAGTATTTATTAATTAAAAAGCTTATCACAGAACACCTCCTTTGATTTTTTTACGCAAAATTTTCAAATAGTTAAATAAGTGCTGCGATTGATTAGTAAAAATGATGACGTCACAAAGACAGTACTCAGTAGTGATGCACCGAAATTCGTTTCACATTCGGTAAAACCGAAGTTCGGCAGCTTTTACCGAATTTCGGCTTCGGCCGAATTTCGGTAAAAAATACTGAACTTCGGTGATAGATACCGAATGTTCGGTAGTTTAAAATAAAACCCAAATTATACTAATTGACACACAATTTCTGCACTAAGATACTTCTCAAGTTTTACAAGTAAAATAAATTGATACTAGCTGATGCCCGCGACTCCGTCCGCGTGGATTTTACGATTTACCCGATGACTCCTAACCCCTAGGAATTATGTTTTTTTTTTCAGGATATTAGCAATTTAGCAGTAGTAGTCCTACTTGCCCAATTTCATCAAAATCGGTTCAGTAGTTTACTAGAGAAAAGGGAAGAGGTAATTATAACACTTCGTAACGAGTCGTGACCTGTCCATCATAAGAGCGCGTAGCCTTGACGAACTTCGGCCGAAGTTCGACTTCGGCAGATTTTTGAACCGAACATTCGGCCGAATTCGACATTCGGCAGAACCCACATTCGGTGCATCTCTAGTACTCAGTACAATTTCCATAGTAAATTTTCATTTTGACAGATCATAAAAAGTGAGTCAGTCACAGGCAGTATAATAACCTATTCTGCTGACGTTATAAACGGGAAAGATGGTCATCCCTACAATTATTATTGGCTATGCAAAATTTTATGATAGAGGCAGTAATTAAAAAACCGTTTCGACATTCTTCAATTATAATCCTTATATTCATATTTTTAAATAAAAAAAAAGTAAATATGCAAAAATCACAATTCATTGTAATGACATGATCTTGTCACAAGCATGTTCGTTTCATAATAATCTTCTATGATGCCGGCTCCACTCTCGCTCTCGAATGCTCGCTTAGAATTTTGTGACCTTTAAAAAAATATTACGAGGCCAATAGTACCTAATCTAAAAAATGTGGTCTTATATTTAGACAAATTATCGAAAAAAAAAACAGCACTGATTTTTTTTAGCATACCGAATTGTGCGAAAGGTTGTCTGGAATACATCTCTAAAAGCGATAAGACCGCCATTTGTACGTTGGTACAATGTTGCTATCCATTTTGTGTTGTTTTTGGTGTACATACAATAAAGAGTTATTGTATTGTATTGTATTGTGTGTTGCCAGGAGGTACCTCAGAGAGACGCTGAAGATGGCGAACGCTGAGGACCTGAACCGTCTGACGTCGTGCTCGCTGGTGCTCTTAGGGCACATATTCCTGTCCATCAACAACTCCCGCGAGAGCATGAACATGGTCACGCCCGCCATGCAGCTGGCCAGCAAGATCCCCGACGTGCACGTGCAGCTGTGGGCCTCCGCCATCTTGAAGGGTGAGTGCCAGGGTTGGGAGGAAAAAAAATCAAAGTCAAAAGTTTTTATTTAATGTAGAGGCTTATAAGTCCTCTTATGGAAAGTCATTGCTACTCCACCGCTTCGGTATGTATAGTTGGGGAGAAGAAGCGGGGCAAGAAACTCCTCAACACATTATTCTTTTAAATAATCAATACAATACAAAGTACAAGTTACATGGTTTTAATGCTTTGCTGAGCTGGAGAAAATTTTGCACCAAACACCATTGTCATTCAAATATTCATCTAACTTATAATATGGAAATCGTACTATTATTGCTCTTTCTTTAAGAAATTTAGTTAGAAACAATTGAAGTACGAAGGTATTATATATTTGTTGTATTAATACACTAATTGGGGTGTATGAGGAGTTGCGCTTATTCTGTAACGCGTTGTATAATACATGCGTAATATAGTAGAGAAACTGATAATATCATAAACCGAAGCAATGCGAGAGCGGGTCGCTAGTATAGAATAATTTGGTTCGCGACGGTAATGGAAGCGTCACTTCAATCCGCAGACCTGTACCGGCTGGCGGGAGACACGGAGCGCGAGAACGAGGCGTACCAGATGCACTGCAACTTCTCCCAAGCTCTGCTCAAGGACCACTTCCAGGCCACGCAGATGCCGCAGCACGCGCTCGTGCAATGGACCAGCGGATCTCCGCCCGCGCTTCCCCCTCCCGCACCGCACCCAACATAGTGTGCCCAGGTACCGAGATAGGGACTCTTTTCTGAAGTGGTTGTTAAAAAAATACAATGTACAGGCCTTTACCGGTCAAATATAAATAGTGTGCCCAAGTACCAAAAAGGGGGACTGTTTTCTGAAGTGGTTGTTAAAAAAATATGAATGTGGGGTCATTTGGGGTCGCAAAGATTTTGAATTTTTTTTGGCCGGTAACACCCTACTTAGTGCGCCCAGGTACCGAGATGTGAGACTGTTTTCTTAGGTGGTTGTTAAAAACATCAATGTACGATCATTTGGGGTTGTAAAAAAAGTTCTTATATACCTATTTTGCCGACCCCACTCCTTATAGTGCACCCAGGTACTAAGACAGAGGACTCTTTCCTCGGTTTTGTGGGTGGTTGTTAAAAAAACATCAATGCACCATCTTTTAAGGTTGTACAAAAAATTCAGCAAGCGTATTCACGGAGGCTCGACACCGTTTCCGTTCGATTCAGATCGAGTGAAAAAAATTCCGAAGTCGAGTCTATCGACTTCGGAAACTATTCTAGGCGTTTCTGACAGCCACGGAAAATTTTCCGAATCCTTATGTCAAATATGACATTCGTTTTCGATACGACATCTCTGAATAGCTCATCTTCGACAGATTTTCCGATTCCTAGTCAAATATCGAAGCTCCGTATATCTGCTGGTATATCTTACGGCTTGCCTTGCCTATATAGTGCGCCCAGATAAAAATGGGGGACTGGTTTTGGGGTCGTAAAGATTTTCGAATTTTTTTACGGTCCCAACCTACATAGTGCGCCCAGATACCAGAATGGGGGACTCTGCTAGGATTTGTGGGTGGTGAGTGGCCTTAAAACTATTATCCACTTCAAAAGTACAACCAACGTTCATATAATATGGCCTATATTGAGGTAAAGTAAAAGACATTCAAGCGTTATTTCATGCCGGTTACTTAACTGAAATTACCTAAGCTATTAAGGGGCATTGTATCTAGATTTACGATCTGATGCGTCGATTACTTGTAAATGTGTATATTGTATGATTGTACAACCGCTGTAATATGGACCTTCTGGTTTTAGTAATGAAGGTCAGAATGCTGTGTGTGCGTGAATATAAATAGAATGTGTCATTTACACTTCATTCGAGTTTCCATCTATCTTACTGCCCCCTCCGTTTAATTAATTTTATGCCCCCTTTTCAAATGCTACTGGCGCTATTGGTAACGCTTGACAGTACAATACACAGTCCGTATGTCTGGATACAAAATTTTAAAATAACGCATCGAAACAACTCTTTACGCGTTACCAATATGAGTCGGTAGGAACTGAAATCGGCTGTTAGAAGAGCTATTTTACAGCGGTTATAACTATTGCAGATTTTAAGACCATTATTTCAAAACCTTTCCATGTATCAGATAGCTAAATAAGATTGCAATTAGCTGGTTTCACCAAGTCTACCCAGAGGACTTACAATATTGTCTATTTAGATTTGGAATCGTCTTTATTTGACATTTATCTTGGTCTATAGTCACTGGTAGTAATGACAATTGTATGACCAAATGAAGCCGAAAACGGTTGTCAATAGACATTAATCCCCTAGTTTAAAAAATGGGTTAGAGTCTATCGACGAAAGGGTATTTGACTAACTAGTAGAATGAGGTACTCAAAGACGTTTAAAGAAAAAATTTCTCTAGAATGATTTTCTTCCAACCTCTTTGGAGGTACTTTTTACGATCTGTCAAAACGAAAATTTACTGTGGAAAATGTACTGAGTATTGAGCAATGACACCATTATTTTTAGTACTCAATTGAGACACTTTTTTGGTTTTATTATTTTTTAAATTGGTTTAACTGTAAAATTAAAATCGAAATATATTTTTAGAGGTCTGATTTAATAATGTTATTAGTAAATGATCACTCTCAGTTTCGATACAGTCGAATACCCTATAACACAAAAAAAAACGGACAACACTGTCCGCCATTTTCCGCTGGACAAAAGCGCAACACGCACAGATGCGATAGCGGCATGAAGTAGTCCCTTGTTTCTTAGTAGGTTTCAATGCGGCTCGCTCGAATAACATTTAAATTTTTTGTTATGGGACACAATTCGGACTCAGTTTTATTTTATTTTTATTTATTAAGGAAACAAACAGCTTATACAATAAAAACTTATATTACATTAAATAGAAATATTACAGTAAGCCAATAAAGTTTCCATTAATGTTTAGCACCTAAAGTTGCAACGGACGTGCTACTAAACAAAGAAGTCTATCCTAGTCTTTAAAGGAAACCTGAATAATTTTTTTTATTCGAAAAAACAAAAAGAATATAATAATCTTGTACTATTATTTAATTTGCTTTTAATTAACTTTTTAGTCCCAAACTAGACAGATTGTACTTGGGGCAGTAAGCAACTGATAAACATCATCGATATCAACCAATAACAGCCCACTGCAGAACTTAAAGTCTTGAACTGATAAACATACTAAATATTAAATACCCAGACCAAAGAGGTTGGAAGAAAATCATTCTCTTTCCTAAAGATAAACTTTTTCCTTTAAACGTCTTTGACCCAGACACTAGACATTACCCCCCGGGAATAAAAGGCGTGAGATTATTTATTTATTTTTATTTTACCTAGACACTTAGTCGACAGTCACGTTCAATTGGCCCCGGAGCAGGAATCGAACCGAACAGGGGCATTTTAATCGCAATTGTCTTAATTTTAGCATACGTTGCTTCTTCCGTACATCTGTCAATACAGCCAGTGAAAGAAGAGCAAGCACTGATCGCGTAACAAATGTCAAATAAAGACAATTACAATTATATATAGACATTAAGGCCCCAGGCCTGACACAATCTGGGGGCTACCACCGTGTTCCGATTTTCGTAACTAAAAATACTTGCGCAGTGTCGCTTTTACTGTGGAGCGCGTAACAATTTGACACCGATCGGTCCGAAGTAACGGCCGAAATAACGTAAACGAAATAACGTAACGTATTCTCAAATAAGGCAAAATGGGCAATTTTAATTAGAGAATACGGTATTTTACTGCACAATCAAATAAATAAGTTACTTTTATCTGTCAAAACGAAAATTTTCTACGGAAAACGTACTGACTTTCCGACGTCATCATTTTTAGTCCTCAATCTCATCACTTTTTTGAATGTTTTATTTTTTTATTTAAAGTTTTGCTATAATTGTAAAATGAAAATCGAAATGCATTTTTAAAAGTGTTTAGTGATAAGTTTTTTAATTGATTACTCGCAATTTTATTTCGATACGGTCCAATAACCTATTGCATTTTATCCCTCGTTCGCATAATATCAGTTACTAGTATCGAATAGTGAATACTAGTTCAACCAATAAAAAAGAAACGCCTCCATGAGCTACCGCCTCTGCACGTAATCTTCGGTAAATTTCTATTATTGAAAGCATTGGAAAGTATTGATATACCGGTAACTTAAATCTGCAAGTCATATTATGTGAAACGGTACCTTTTAAGTTAATTTGTATTAACAAAGAATGCAATTGCGTAGATCGAGAATATGATGACAATAAAATCATATCAGATTAAATTCTGTATCTGTGGAGAATCATCAATACTTCTGTGTACTGAAGGTTCTCTTGTTGTAAATGGTTTAGAATAGCCTGATCTCATTCGTTCATCACATCGTAATAAATGTTAATGGGGAAGCCTTTGAATCACAAACCAGAATTAATTAAGAAAAATAAAATAAACCTGTCTGCAAAAATCAATAAGAAATTTGTGAAAAGTAATTCCGGAGACTTAAACTTCGCGGTCATATTATTGTTTTATTTTATTTTCCCACGTATGTGTTACTCCCACAAATAAAACAGAGCTTAACTGTGTTATGACACCATATTTTATCAATAAATTTATTAAATTCCTTATTATTGTGCAAAATCAGATTGATGGTTATGTTCAGATAGTTAGCGGTAATTTTTTTACCTCTCCGTCCATAGACCAGAGGTTTCCCCATCATCCGAGGTGAAAGGGGCCATGGCTTGATCGAGATAGTGTGTTTGTAACTTGCATCTTGGACTTCACGCGAAAGGAGAGAGCATAATAATGTCATAGGCCGCGTTCACACCAAGCAGCCGCCGAATGTGAGCAGACTTAATGGTGGCAGGCATAAGCTCGCTTGACCAATATTCGAGTGCCAAGAGTCAGCGACATCGACATCGCATAATTCAGTGTGAAGTTGAAAGTCTGTAAACTCGCTCACATTGTCAGTGTGAACGCGGTCTTAGCGTGCAGCCGCACCCTTACTTAGCACAATTCACCGAATCATAAAAAATGTTTTCGCTAAATTCTATGGACTGATTATAAATTGTACATATAAATGTGAAAAATAATGAACTTGAGAAAGAACAAACACGTCTCATATTTATTGATAAATTAATTTAAATATAATTTGGTAGTAATTTGTTAGGAGAGCGAAAGTTGTTGACGTTTAATTAATTATTTTTAGAGAATGTAAATGATTAGTGTCTGAGTTGCTATGTGCTTCGTACTAGAGAGGACACTGAATAATGTTCCATATATAATATATAATCTCACGCCTTTTTTATCCCCGAGGGGGTAGGCAGAGGTATTCCATTACTGGATATACCCACATTTCACGAGATATATTGGACCCCTAAACGTGATAGGTGGTGAGCCCATCGCCGGACCGGGTCTGTTTACACATGTCTCAGAATTAATTCCGAGACCTGCGGGTTTCCTCACGATGTTTTCCTTCACCGTCGAGCTAGTGATAAATATGTACGTAAGTTTTTGAAAAACTCATTGGTACATGCCAGGATTCGAACCCGAGCCTCACTGATTTTCGGCCGGCTCTTTAACCGTCCGGGCTATCACTGCTCTTAATAATGTTCCAGTTGTTCGTTATTTTACCAGCTCTATGGGATGACGTCATGCATACAATAGGGTAGTTGACAGTTTTTTATTGACTTACTTAAAAAGTAATTTCGTGAAAATGTTTTTGAATATTTAAAAAAGTTAAACGGGTTCAGATAACATTTTAAACCAATGACGTCATGGCTTGCGTCTTCTTTTTCAACCTCTTCATTATAACGACAAGGAAGATACCTCAACATTTTCGAACCTATCTGACTTTTTTATTTATTTTTTCATAAATATATTCTGCCACAGGAAACTACCCTATAGTAAACTGACTGACATCCATGTTTGGAACAATCCGTCTGTTTCAGCGGGTCTTCTAGTGCTCTAGCGCGTTATACGTCAATGTTAAGTATTTAGTCTTCTAATGTTTCAATGGATGAGTTTAGTGCAACAATTATTTTCCAAGAAATTATTTTTGTAAATTTGACAGACTGCTTCCATTCTTCCATTAGATTGTCATCCATCGAAACATTGTATCAATTGACCTCAATCATCGACCTCCGAAGGCGATTATTTTGTAAATAAAACAAATATTACATGAACTGTACACAATTTTTTATAATTCCCTATAGAACAGTCGGATGTGGCCTTACTAAAGGAATACATTTGCTGTTGTTAATATGTAAATAAAAGTTGAATTATTGTAAATAATAAAATTATAAAATATATGTTTTTTGCTATACAACGGTTTTTTATTTATTGTTACCTCGACACACCTCATATTATGTGATAATGTTATATATTTTTTTATTATTTCCGTTCCCGTGTAATACATTGTTTTATTGGTTTAAAACCATCTTCGCACTATTGCCTTTCTAATGAAACCGGTTTTTGGCACATCGGTTGGATGTTTTCGACATCTATAACGGACATAGGTATTTTTTATTGTGTTTTATTTCAGTTGGGATTGCAAGAGTATTCGCTGCAAATAGACAACTGTCCTCCGGATGGCTGCGCGTAGTGGGGTGGGTCAGGTGCGAGGTTGTTCTTCCGGTAGAAAGTATCCCGTAGAATGGCGCAGCGGCCGAAGTTGACCGCGCGGCCTAGTAATCGGGACTGTTTCTGTTGCCACCCGTAGTCCCAACTCGTTACGATTCGGAAGTAAAACCTGGAGAAATCGACGTAATAAAAACTTAAGTTCTCGAGTTCTATGAATACTGTAAAGGTCGGCGGTATGTTGCTTACGTATTTTTTTGTTGTCTTAGGGTCGTAAGTAACTTTAGTAGGTACAGTCAAAAGCACGCTAAGCTTGACACTTTGGACTTTGAACCGGCCCTGTATTCTATGGCGCGCAGTATAAATCAGAGCTCAGCATAAACTGGTAGTGTAAAGCTTGACTTGCTCTTGACTGTATCAATTAAAGTAGTTTAAAGAAATTCCTGGAGTTCCATAAGTTAAGGGATTTAATTAGATTGTTCGATAAATTTTACTATTTTTCTACATTAACTTAAGTTTCATTTCTTTTTGTTACTTTATAATAATGTACGAAAAAAAAATCTGTTTACATCGCACGAGTGCAATGCTAACACTAAAACCTTCATCTTGAATCACTCTATCTATTAAAAAAAACCGCATCAAAATCCGTTGCGTAGTTTTAAAGATTTAAGCATACAAAGGGACATAGGGATATAGGGACAGAGAAAGCGACTTTGGTTTATACTATGTAGTGAAGTCAAATTTGAATTACTTATAAGCCTTTATGCTAGATTGTGATCCCCAATGATGTAGGTAAGTACCTACGTAAAAAATACGGCAATTCTTTCTACGCGGTATTATGTGCCTGTCACAAAAGCTGATAATTTGAAAGGACTAACTTATCTTCCGGGGCTTTCTTATTCCTCAGTTTTAAATACTCCGTGTCGCCGCCTTTTTCTGTGCTCGAGTAAAACATATCGAGTACTTCTGGTTCTATCGGCTTCATCAGACTGTCGTCTTCTGAGTGATCCACATCGCGGAGAGGCACTACGGTTGGCAGATCCACTTTTTCATTGAGTTTCTGTAATATTTCTAAATATGCAGACCTCTGACGGGCCGGGAAGATTGCGGGTTCGATTCCCGCTCGGGGCCAGCAACTGTGTGCATGAACAGAGGTATAGACTTGAGGAACGTTGCGGATCGAAGTGAGGCATGTCGCCTCAACTTGATCCACCACTATGAGCCTTTCAACTGGCTCAAAGTGGTGGATCAAGTTGAGGCGGCGTTAACGCATTTCCGTCGTAATTACTCATTAGCAAAGAACCCGATAACACTCGTATGACTTTATAATTTAACTGCAGGTATCGTTGTCCATCGTCTTTCTTTGTATGCACCAAAAAACCGACAAAATATGGCTGGGTCCGCGGCGACGAATTTGCCTCAGGGCGGGCGGCGTGCCTCGAATTGAGGTACTCCACTTGTGCTGCCTCGAGGCAGCCGTTCAACCCCAGGCTGCCTCTAGTGGTATCCGGTTTAGGCTACTTTGGTACCCGAATATACGAAGATTTTAGTTGTTTATGAATGTACTAGTTAGCTGCATGAGTATTACCTCTATAAGTTCGTCAGCGAGCGCTATAGAAGCGTCTATACCTCTGGCTTGTTTCTCTTTGGCTGAATGTAGAACTTTGTGCAAGTTTTCGTTGTACCAACGCATGTTACGGCGGTTTGACTTCCCCATGGCGTCTGCTATGAACGCGTGCGACATAATTGAGAAATGGCGGGAAAAATGGTAGAGAAATTGGAAGTGTTGAATGGAGGTGATGGTAAAACAGCACTAGAATTTTACAAAATGCATGTAATGGTTTGTTTGGCTGGCAAAGGTTGATGTAAGTGACAGAATTGTCATAGGTATTTGTCATGTTGAAGTTATGTTCAAAGAGAATTTATTTTCGATTTAGTCTCATCTTCTTGCGCTTGATTAGAACCATTTTTATTTTAATTTATCTGATTTACCTGACTGCCCTATAAGTATACCAGATATTTAGTTGGGCGCCTGTAACCGAAACGGTTTTGAAGTACGTTTAGAATCTTTATATCTAGGCTACAATTTTAGTCTAATGCACCAGGAGGGTGAAATAAAAAAAACTGTTCCTTTTACGCAGAGTTAGGTTTTATGTTTTAATAATGAAAGTCCTTGTTACGAATGAAAATACGATATAAATAAGTTACAATTTTACTTACAAAATAATTCACTAATAAAATAAAAACATGGAATGCTTATATCTACAAACAATTGTCCAACAAATCTATCATTAATCCTATTAATTTTGACTTTGCGACCTTGAGGACTTTCTGCCCATAACGGGACTGCCTCCCATCTGTCTCAGGAGTCCTCTTAACCCTTTGGCTTCTCTCACTCCGCTGTCGAGTTGTTCTGAGGGTATTGCGCAGAAATCGTCAACTAGTGGTAGGGGACCGCTGAGTCGGTCTGAGTACTGTGTGAGCCGGGACTGATGTCCTATAGGAGAGGTTTTCTCTGTTGTCGGCTGTTGACTCTGAAAAATAAAGTACGGTAATTTTCTGAAACTATTTAGAAAGGAGAGCTAGGAAAAATTCAGATAGAAATCTGAAAAATTCCGAAAATATTTAAAGTAACTGAAAAAGATTCGATATTTTTTTTTTCATTACAGCACTAGTGAAAAAGCAGTCAACGTTTTTGTATAACGTTAAGGGTGTTATGAGGAATCAAAACTAGCATATTAGCGAATGTTTATAATAATATTTATCTTGAATTTACCTACAAAATTTCTGGCAGTCAGTCAGAGGTATTTCTAAGAAGTTATATTCGAAAGTCTTATTAGTCTTTTACAACGGTTATTTGAAATGGAAGGACTATCTGTTACACTAACTAGTGGGAAGTAAAGTGTTTATAAGCTAGGCGAATAGGTGTATTGCGTCGAACCCACAAAATTAGAAGACTTTTCAAATAACAGAATCAAGTGTCACATTTCCAAGATTAAGCTATCAGACTTTGTATTACCCTGTATTCGAGACAGAGGTTCAGGTTGCTATTTCCAGCCAGGACCAACATTTGTGTGCATGAAATTATTAATGGTTTCATACCTGGGCATATGTATGTTTATCAGTTGTTTAGTACAGTACAGATTCTGTCTAGTTTGGGACTAAATGTGTGAACTGTGTCCCACAATATATTTATTTACCTTTCCTCTGAGCGCTGCTATCTCATCCTGCAGCCTCTTCACCATAGCAGCGTCACTCTCATAGCTGGTGAGTGTGGGTTGCGGCATGCACTGGAACACGGTTGCCAGCAGGTTGTGAAGTGACACCAGGACGCTGTCTTGCCAGGCCCGTGTGAAGTACAGGCTGAATGAAGGGTTCTCTTCCGGTTTTTGGATGTATGGTAGCACTGTAGGAAAAATTAGTGTTACTACAACATAAGAGTGTAATTTTAATGGGATAGTATTCTTTTTAATATTGTTTATGGTATACTAGCAGCGCCCCGCGGTTTCACACGCGTAGTTCCTGTTACCGTGGGAATACTGGGATAAAATATAGCCTATGTGTTATTCTGATGTATAAGCTAAATAACTGTAAAGTTTCATCAAAATCCGTCCAGTAGTTTTTGCGTGAAAGAGGAACAAACATACATCCATCCAAACAAACTTTCTCAACTTTATCAACTATTTATCCAGCAAAATGAAGATATTTGTTTTTATTAATGTATCTAGGAGATGGGGGAGGCCTTTGCCTGAGGGCATACATAGTTAAGTTTATATTTTATTGGAGCCTAGCATGTACATGTAGATGAGTTCTATATAAGTATGCTTATAATAAACATATAAGAATAGATCCATTTAGCTTACTAAACCAATCCCTCCACTCGCTCTGGCCCTGCAGCTCTGGCAGCATTTTAGCAAGGAAGTCGGCAACGCGCTCGTTCCTCACACCGCCAGTGCTCTGTGCTGCAGTTACCAGGTACAACTTAAATAGGCTGTATTCAATCTTGCGGACAGCTGAAAATATTTATTTTAATGAAAATGTGTGTTGTAAATATGTTGTGTTGGAGGAATGTACATGGGGCTCTTAGAAGTCATTTATTAATAAATAATGTAATAAAATGGGACTAAGTTATATTAATTCGATAAAAAAATAGGGATTACAAAGTAGCCAATTTTTAACCCACCTGGTTGCATATGCACCTCCAATTTTGAGAATACTAAGCTGTCCAGGTGAGACCAGTACTCTTTCAAGCCATTAAGATCCGACACATTGATGAAATGCACGATTTGTTCTATTATTTTATCCACTCTAAAACCTTTGTCTTTATCTGCCTTTAGATCTGTATCGAAAGCTTTCACAGTTGATGCAAATCCTCTGTAGAGTAGATATTCTCTCACTAAATCATCAATAAACTGTATATGGGCCATTATATTGGAAACTATTATTTACAAAACAAAATAAATAGAACACATCAACACCCATCAAATTTCGATTTGGACGATTTGTGTCAAGAGTCAATGTCAATTTTGACATTTGGTAGCAGTGTTGCCAACTGCTACCCTTGCCTTGTAGCTAGACCTCTTGCGAAAAGTAGCCAGATTGCCCGATTTGTTGACACAAAAAAGTAGCTAGAAGTAGCTAACACTTTAAACTAGGTAAAGTAAGCAGATTACGTGTATTTTTTCATAGGTAAATCAATTTTCAGTTTATTAAAATAGCGAACAATAATTTTAAATTTATAAAATAAGACAAAGCAGAACGCAATATAAGTTTTAAACGAAGAAATATGTTTATCCCCTTCATTTAGCTAGGTATTAGTAATAAAATACATACGCCAGCCACGTTTAGGTACAATTTAAGGACCAAATGTGAATACTTTCGAGACTTTATAGTAGGGTATCCACTATAAAGTCTCGAAAGTACTCACATTTTGCAAAAGAGTAAAAGTAGCTAGAAAAAGTAGCTAAAAAATTTAGCTACAAGATTTTGTAAATTGTAGCTGCCTGATACCCAAAAATAGCTAGATCTAGCTATAAAGTAGCTAAGTTGGCAACACTGTTTGGTAGTTTTTCTTTTTTCCTCTGAGCCTTGCGTTCATAAACTAAGAGAGATGCTAAAACGTGAGATGTATAATCTTACGTTTTAGAAATTGTTTAATACTTTTTTTTCGAAAATTATAATCGTCGTTATTCTTAAATCTGTGTGCAGCTTTGGTTGGTTGAATATTCAAAGGTGTGTAGTATACATGGAAATATTGTTCAGGTTTAATGTGCATAGTAAAAGATCAAATAGTTTATGAATACGTTAGTACATATTCTTATCTATGGTTCCTTTCCCTGAACACTTATTTGATTTGACCAACATAAAAAAAACAAATAGAAATGTCAATAGCGTTCGATCAGCTGTCGATTTTTTATTAAAAATTATTGTTATGAGCAACAAAATGCTGTTGGATAAATGAGAAGTGTATCTGGGAGTGTTTAGCGCAGTGATAACAGTGGAATTGGTAGGGTTTCGTGATGTCGGCACGGGTTGTAGGGTTGTGAAGGGTCGGTCGGGCGCGGCTGGCGGGCGCGCGAGGCCGGAGGTCCGCAGGCATGCTGCGGCATGGCGGGCGAGGCTGCGGGCACCTCGCGCGGCCTCCGCGTCTACAAGATCGTCGTGCTGGGCGACGGCGGGGTGGGCAAGTCGGCCGTCACCTTGCAGTTCGTCAGCCACAGCTTTTTGGACTACCATGACCCTACAATAGGTACATGCATTGTTCTTCCGTAGTACTCGTAATGAGTATTTGAAACAAATGCGATCAAACTCCTTGATATCATGCAAATTGATTTTATAGTTGGTAGTCTATGTAACAAAGGAAAGTATAAAAATTTAAAAACAAGTTACACCTACTTGAGAAGTGTGATTATAAACAATTGAACTGAGTCATAATGTAGGTATATTTAAAGTAATATAAAATGTTCAGTACTGTTATACGAATGGAATATTTTCCTCTAGGGTGATAGCAAAACACTTCTTGCTTTTATACAGGATTTATATTAGTATTAGATACCTATTTATTAAAAAATCTTGAAACTATAATGGCAATGTTGTCTTTTCCTCTTAAAAGTTATTTTATGGCTAACATTAAAATTAAAATGTTTGTTCTTAAATTACCAGTCCACTACACTACAAAATAATACAAGTGCAACAGTAGCAGCAGTGCTACATTAGCTTATGACTTTGCCAGCCAGAGTCCCTCGATAATATTGTGAGAAATAATTTTTTAAATAATAATCATGATGACATTTTTTTCAGAGGACTCATACCAGCAACAAGCTGTGATAGACGGGGAGGCGGCTCTGTTGGATATTTTGGATACAGCAGGCCAGGTACTTCTTAAATAAATCTCTGTTTTATATCATTAAAATAAAATACATTGAAAGTGGGTACTTTAAGAAAGTTTTCATGTAAATTTTTATAATATTTTTGTTTAATATTTATAATCCATAACAAAATTTACAATTTGGTAAATGTTAGGAAATTTCATAGTATACTAAAGTTAATTCATGATATGATATAGATATATATTTGAGAAGCATTTAGCCTTCTAGCTATTCATTTGAATGTAAGACATTTCAAAAGCAAACAAAATTACTGTGTCAATAAAAGAGCTGTCAGCACATTTGGTTGAGGCTTCAGGTGATCAGGGGATTGGCAGTTATCTCTGTCAAAATGATTTTGTTCTTTGTAAATAAATGTCTACATCTTGACAATAATAATTGGGTGCCTAAAAGGGCTGCATACTAGTCTTTTGGGGCAACGTTTCAATGTTATGTTTATTATTTAGATGACATTTATTATATGCAAATCTGAAAACAGCCATGATGGTTTATTTTACAATCTAAAGTCCCTAATGGAATCCTGAGGGTTTGAGATTTGGTCAATATCCATGGATAAATTTTACCAAGAGCTTAAACACTAATTATTAAAACAGGTGATTGTTTTTATAGGTGGAATTCACAGCCATGCGTGAACAATACATGCGGTGTGGAGAAGGCTTCGTGCTGTGCTACTCAGTGACGGACAGGCGGTCATTCCGTGCCGCCGCTGAGTACAGGCGACTGCTGGCACAGGCTCGGCCTGCTGAGAGGATACCTCTAGTCCTGGTCGGGAATAAGCTGGATTTGGCGCCAAGATTTAGACAAGTAAGTCTTATTATTAATCTGTTCTTTAAAGTCTGTGCTGGGATAACAAGAGTAGAGCCCTTCCCACCACCATGCAATAGGCGCATGGGAATCGTAGAGTTGCGGAAACAAGTCTGCACTACAGCAACTTTTTCTGCCTAATGAAATTATGTTGTCAACCTGTAGATTGTTTGGTGTATAAACTGTTCTATCAATTGCTCTCTTTCCTCTTTCGCTCTGTCTATCTGATAAGTTGTTTGCAGGTATCATTAGACTGATCATCGTATCAATGTTCTCAGGTGAGCTCCGAAGAAGGCAAGGCGCTGGCAACGCAGCTCGGGTGCCCGTTCTTCGAGACGTCGGCGGCGCTGCGACACTTCGTCGACGACGCATTCCACGCGCTCGTCAGGGAGATACGACGGCTGGAGAGACAGAGACAGGTACATCACATTATGATGTGGGGTGGACAGGGGCGACATATTTCTGAACGTACTCAGTTTCACAAGTGCTATGTTTTTTGCACAAATGAATGTTGAAAGTGAACCCGCTCTTTATGTATGTGGTCTGTGTTCGGTTCCAGATAAGGTTTTGTACGAAGGTGTTTTAAATAAAAAAGTTATTTAATTATCAATAATTCGACGTTAAAGGAAAAGATAATAAGGCAATCCGCAGTCCCAGAATTGTTTCGGAGGTATGTGTCATCACCCCAGTATGGTGATGAGGTCACCATATGTCACTTTTAGAAGCTGAAGAACTTCCAGAAATAGAACATATGTATTAGGGAAGGCGTAAACTTATATATTTGTACCACTGTAGCAGTCAGTATTTACGTACATTTATATTGCAGTCTACTGTAGTTATAATCTCTCATTTTTCATCCATTACACTGTTTGCCAAAAGCGAAAATATGTAAAATGCCCATTGTATGTTTTTTTAATCCCCCCCAACGAAAATCAGTAGAGTATTCTAAGTTGAAACGTGACTCTGTGTGACTGTGCACCATGTCTGTCTGTTCGCTCGTAGCTCCCAAACGGCTGAACCGGTTTTGATTTAGTTGTTTTTGTTGAAAATGTGACTTGATAGAGAGTTTTCTCAGCTATTGTTCAAGTGTTTAAATGTATTTTTTGTGTCGGGATTTTTTAAATTCTTAATTGAATTGTTTTTTCTTTTGTTTATGGACAGTCCTCGATAATGGGCACTGCCGTGTCGTCGGGTGGCGGGCGTCGTCGTTGGCGTCGCTTGCGCAGCATCTTCGCGCTGGTGTTCCGGCGCCGACGCAGACACGCGCCTTCACCCTGAGATGCTTGTAAGCCAGTACTCACTTTCGCGTTCGGATACACGCTGGGTTCAGTTATGGTGTTGAAGAAATATAAAGTCGTGTTCGGATTGTACGCTGTTAATTTTTAAGCTCGACTTCGACTTTTATCCATAGTGACGATGACGTCACAAATTTTAGACTTCGCAAAGTTTTTATACTTTGACATTGTTTTTGAAATCACCACAATCATGGATAAAGGTCTCAAATGTACCGCTCTATGCGAAGGTGTTTTATGAGGTCAAAGTTGAATGATAACCAATGAAGGTTGGAAAACGCAGTGTTCGTAAAACGACCCAGTGAGAGACCTGTCGCAAGACAGATTTTTACCCTCTACCTCAAATTGATGCTTATTTTACAATTAATATTACTGGCTATAAAACAAAAAAAAAATTCCTTTTCTTTCTTCCATTTTTAAAACAATTTTTACATGAAAATCTATTTCTAAACAACTTTTTTTACATTTAAACTTATTTACATGATTGTTTAAAATTAGTTTTAAACTGATTACCTGGTGTCTTTGTCCTAAAGTTAATTCAAAAACTAACTGCCTATTTTTCTAATTATAGGCTCGCTAACTGTAACTGCTTAGTGCAAAAAGGCCTATATATCTTGTAAGACCTAAAATACTATTCGATGTGAACTTGATATTAAATTGTGTACTTAATTCAATATTTTATACAAACAGTTTGAATATTAAAATTGACCATATTTTGGACAATATTAAATACACTTTTTCCAATTTATGATGTGTTGAAGAAGTAATACTTATTGGTCTACAAGTTAACAAAGAATGTGCCTTTCAAAGTTTTCTAATGTATCTGTAAGCAATATGGACCTAAGTAAAGCTAGCGTTGTGCAGATGTGGATTTTATTTGTTTACATAATTTAATAATAAATATATTTAATTACTTAAAGCTTCAAAGCGGAAATTCCGTTGCGAAGAGTAAATACGTATATATGATTTAAATTGTGTAAATGTGTCACAATCGGAAGCAGACAACATTATTTGTTTGGCACAGGAATGTCGCCCTTATTGTTACATTACTTTAGATCAACAAGACGTGAAAGACGCATTCTCTATTAAGTTGTACGTCAAAAAGTATGTTTAAAATATATTTTTGTCCCTCTCTGTACCATTCGACTATGTTATTTATTTTTTTACTCTTTCTAACGCCAGTCCACCGACGACTACCTTTGATGCTAGCAATAATATTGTTATAAGTAGATATTATTTATTCAAAGTTTGATATGTACCGCGTATGTGTATATTGTTGGTTTTGTAGATATTTAGCCGTTGTTGATATTATCCCGTATTATTTGTGGATACATTACGGTAGTGGTATACATGTAGTTGACTTAGACCCCATTGACCCGAAAAGGGGTCCAATTTGCATATAAGTTGACGGATATAGTGAGTATGAAAGATATAATAAAGTCTTTCATAAAATCGAATATAAAACAATAATCTTCATTTCCTATCTAAAGCCAGTTTACGCTCAATACATTCTTGCAAGCGACTTAGTGGGGTACAATTAACTGTACTATTAGGCGCAACTAAGATTATGTACATACAATGATTGTGTGTTGTTTTTAATGGTTGAACATAACATCAAACATCATCCTTGCAAGGCGCAGCATTTTGTCCATATAACAAATAGTAAATACATTTATTTTTATTGCCTGTTTTGAAATACATTTATTTATTTTACTCATTTCTTAGTATTGGATAAAAGTGGCAATTTCGCCGTAAAATATTAAATATTGCGGAGGGCTGGCAGAAGTATTAAATTTTAGTAAGTTTTTTATTGGTGAAAGAATTTGTAATATCAAAGATTTAGATCGCTATATATTGATACCGAAAATCTGTCTCATTGTAACACTAGTGTCCTCTGCACTATTATTAGTAACTAGCAGTTCTGCGCGGTTTCACCCGCGTAGTTACCGTTCCCGTGGGAATACGGGAATAAAATATAGCCTGGGTTACTCAGGGATATTCTAACTTTCCATTGGTGAAAGAATTTTTAAAATCGGTCCAGTAGTTTTTGAGTTTATTCGTAACAAACATACAAAAATACAAATCTTTCTTCTTTATAATATTAGTATAGATAAATTCGTATGCAATGCGACAGCTGTGACGTCATCATCACCCCTCTCGTCCCGCGTGGAGACGACAGATACAGTCTCAGTTAAGCGGTAGACCTGTAGTAGAGTAGGAATCTAACTTTACCTTTATTTACAACTTTACATTTAAAGTATTAATGTGGATCAAATTGAAGCAATTTCTTCTTATAATGTAACGGATATGAAATTACGATGATATTGCCGCGTAACCCCCTACACTCAATATACTTCACGAACCTGGGGGTTACTGTCGTTCACCGATTTACGATATTTCGGCAGTTACTTCGAACCAATCGGTGTCAGAAAGTGACACCGAAGTAGTGAAAATTGACACTGCTGTAGTAAAAATAGTAAATCGAAAAACCGACATAGACCCCCTGACAAGTGGCCGTATAGCTCGAAAATGCAGCTTTATCTCTCACAATTACAGTTGTCTATAAGAGTGTAACTGGCTTTAGTCAATAAAACGCTTAGTAGCACAAGTCTTCCGCAAATGGAACCCGTGAAAGCAATAAGTAAATGTAGAAATAATGTAAAACATTCATGATTGGGCTAAAGAACAGGTTACATCACTAGGTGGCGCTAGTGGTAAAGAGATAATAACTCGATAAAATCTATGGTTCCAAATAGCTAGGAGATTTAACATATTACTTTTTCACCATTTACCATAGACTAAGTAATATCTGGGGTAAAACAGTAGAGAAACTGCAACTAAAAATTCAAGATTAACTTTATTCTCAGTCGACAACTACAAGATAAATTAATTGACAAGACTAATTGTCCTTTAACATTAAAACAACAAGAACATTATATAAATTATTTTAATTGTTTTTTATTTTATTCCTATCGGAATGGGTGACAGATGGTTTACTGGTGAGAAATATACACAATAGTATAATATATGAAAATACTCCTTTGATAAAATAGAAAAACGTATTTCAGCACTTCTGGAAAATCTGAATTAAAAAAACGCGATTCATAAAAGCGAAGCAGTAATGCGACTTATAGTGATGTAACCACTTCTTTTTAGCCTAAATTATTTTGGTTTAAATGTTTAGCTTACACGCATAGTATGTTAGGAGTCCTGTTATTATAAATCCAGTATATAACCACCGAGTCAACGTGAAGTTACCCATGTGATTGGTTTAAAATTTGACCTTAAAGTACAATTAAGTAATGTAAGTGAGATATAACGAGCTATTTATTCTGTGTGACAGAAGACAGCAATAATATTATGGTATAAAGATATATTTATTATTGTAAGTTAACCCTCGTATGGTTCCCTTAGTGTTGTGTATGGGAAGTTTGGTATTGTAACGTTAGGTCGATACGCACAAATTTTAGTGTAGTTGTTGTATGTTCGTGTGGTTGTATTTTTAAGTGTTCGGGACGGATGATTTGACACGATCATCTCAGCATTTTAAAATTAAGGAATTCATAAACCTAGCAACAATGAAATCGCGAAACAATATCTATTTCTTAAGGTGATGTTATTTAGTAGTTGGTGTGACGCATAGTCCTAAAACCCGATATCAAAGTTCTTACCCGCGGACCGCAGTATAGACACAATACTACATTCGTTTGTGTCTAGGACTGGATTAGTCCAACGTGCTTTATCCAAAGCATAAGGCGAAGATTAAAGTATTTTGCGATTTAAGCTATAGTCCTAAAACCCGATATCAAAGTGCTTACCCGCGGACCGCAGTAGGTACTTTAAACACAATACTACATTCGTCTGTGTCTAGGACCTAGTCCAACGTGTTTTATCCAAAGACGCAAAGACTAAAGTATTTTGCGATTTAATCTACATGTTAGGCTTCTTTGTAAGAAGAATCAAGCCTTAAATAATCAAATCCCGATTATATGGCAAATCATTCGTCTCAATATCTCACATGCAATAATAGTACCAATGGGTGACAAAGAAAATATACATTGATTTACAATAATTACAGATAAAAAACGTCCTCCAAAGAGGAACCAATGGGTGACACTACTTGATGGCGTAAGTCCGCCTGGCGCGCTGTCTCTTATCTTATTACCATATTGAAATGAGACGTAAATATTTTGGTGAATTGAGGCGTCAAAATTAAGTTACTCCCACCTTGTTCCATGTTAAATGTCAAGGACATGACACAATTATTATTTAAAAACATCAATTTTATTGTGAAGATATTAACATTTTGTATGACGTTAACAGTGTGGAAGTACCTTAAGCACAGTGCAATAAGAGTGTCAAACTAGGTTATTTATATATTAAAAAGTCGTCTAAATTATCGTATATCTGAGCTTTGCCGCGATGGCGTCTGACGCCTCCCTTATCCTGAGGAAGGGTTTTTATAACAATGTACCTAATTGTTTAAGCTATAATTATTTATTTGTAAATACTCTAACAGGTGTTTCTTGACCCAAGTCTTGCAATAATATGAGTTAAAAGAATATTCAGAGGAAAAAAAAAATATTTGTAAATTGGTACAAATACATTGCAAAGGTATTTTAAGCAATATTCTTGTGGTTAAACTTAAAATATTAGTACAAAAATGTGTGTCGATGTATAGCCGGACTTGACCTGAGATTTTGCTTGAATATTTATTTATATTTTACTCGTAATTTTATTAATAAGTGAAACGTTAATGTGTTAAAATATATCATTTATTTTAATACGTAGCCGTTATCTTATTGTTTTTTAAGCGCGCGTTATTCGCTCGTAAACTAAACACATTAGTAACTGAATGTTATTGGAGTTTTAAAATAATAATTTAAAAGGCCTATGAAATAAAGTTACTACTACGAACGTGCCCAATAACTTAAAATATTATTTTGCCTTTAAATATTCCGTAGATTCGTTATGAACTGATACAGATCACCCAGTACAATAGACAATTTCATGCATTCATATTTTTTTAATTTAAAATAAGTCGAGTCAGTCATCGCGATGCGAAGAATAATGATAGATGTAATATATTTCAGATGGAATGAACTTGTTTATCTATAGACCATATTCCTGGTGTTCTTTATATGCAGTCTATTGTTTGGGTTATCTGTGACACAGAATATAGGTTAAATTTTATCAAAATCACTTGAAATGATGTTGGTTTATTTGTTATTTTGAAGGGCTGCTCCAATTGCCATAAAAGCTGAACAGGCCTAGACAAAAACAGCAAAAAATATCTGTATCAAAAGTAGTTTATGTATCTAATTTAAAATCGCATTATGATGTTGATAATTATTACTAAAAATAAATAAATATATTTTTTATTTATTTATTTTTATTATTACTTGTGTTTGGATTTGGACAGCCCTGATTCCCACAGTTCAGTAATTTAAGTTAGCTGTAGTTAGGTTATTAGGTTCTAACTCTAGTCATTATTGTTTTGTATTCTTAAATGTTCGTGTTAACCCATAGAGCGGTTTGGTTGTTAGGAGAGATCATCAGTAACATTGTTTTACACAAGTAACACTCATATGGCATCGATGACTTTGATATTGTGGAAGAAAAAGTACTAATTATTGTCATTTGCATAGATCATGGGATTTAAAAGCATTTGTGTTAATCTCACTGAAAAATAATGGATAATCTAAAATGAAAACTCATTTTTAGGGTTCCGTACCCAAATGTAATACGGGAACCTATCACTAAGACTCGGCTATCCGTCGGTCTATCACCAGGCCGTATCTCATAAACCGTGATAGTTACAAAGTTGAAATTTTCACAGATGATGTACTCGTATTTCTGTTGCCGCTAAAACATGAAATACCAAAAAAAACAGAATAAAATAAATACTTAAGGGGCTCCCATACAAAATAATGCGTCGGTTTTGTTTTCATGTCACAATATGTTTCAATAAAAGAATGAAAAAGAACCGTTTTTATTGATTTCTCAATATCATTATAATATAATCTTTCTTAATAACTTTGATGAAATATTTTTTCCAATATCTGTCTAATATCTTCAGACTGTCTAAAGGTGTCCATTGTCTTAGAAGTCGACAAATACAAAAGATCTCTCCTAATGTTTAAATCGAAATGTATTTTATGTAGTGTTTCGTGGAACCAATCCTCGTTGATCTAAGTCATCGACTTCGTGTGCGACAGTCCTCTGATGGTTGCAGGCGGTAAGAGTGGGGTGTGAGCAGGCACCCCGCCAACACCCGCGGGTTGTCTGTCACCCACCAACAACCTTGTGTTGTCATCCGCCAACACCCGCCAATATCTGTACACCGTAGGGGTATCGCGTATAAAGTTGACGGGCTTTAGTAATCAGTAAAAATACATTTTATTCAACGTAGTCAAAACTTACCATATATTCAACTTTTTTATCGCCGATTCCAAAGCGTCTTTGGAATAATGTTACGTTAAATTCCCACCGGTCGTAAGATTACAATATTTATTTCTTGATATAGTGTTTGTCGCGGGGAACAACAAATTCACACGTTTTATGAAATTCCTAATACTACATTGTGATAAGTATGACATTCTAGGATGTTATGGTGTGATTTTTTCGTATCCTTTCGACATATACAAGCTTCGATCGCTAATATGAAACCAGACGCGAGATCAACGTTTCTAAAATGGCAAATCAATGTGTGCACTGAGTAGAAGATTTCAGTGCACTCTTTTTCAGCATTTAATCGTACGAGTTCACTCGGATGACTACTCTGACGCTACTGTTATTATGTAAACACGTGATCCAAATGTATTCTGATGCCAACATCCAATCAGTGATTGATTCTGTTCTATTAAATAGTACAAGCGCACTCAGTCCGAGCACGCTCGTACTGTAAAACTCCGGCTTTTGTAGGATGTGATAAAAAAAATTAAAATTAAATAAATAATCTCACGCCTTTCATCCCCGAGGGGGTAGGCAGAGGTATTCCATTACTGGATATACCCACATTTCTCGAGATACATTGGACCCCTAAACGAGGATTTGATATAGCCGTTCAAGTGGACAGTATTTTACTGTAATTTGTTATCTGGTATATTAGTGATCGAAGTATACAAAGTTTAAAAGTTTCGTCCTTTCCAAAAGGCAATATATCAGGAATAACATATAAATCGACAGATGTGACACTATTTTTGTATTATAAACATATGTACCTACATAATTTTAATATGTTACTTTCAAGTACCTAACATTGCCATTTATAAAATTTAGTTAGAGTATATTTAAACTTGTTTCAAAGTGGATATTAGTTTAAACTTAGTTTTAGTGGCAGTAAGGTAACGCACATTCAATCGGAGTTTCGTTTTCATTATGATCGTGGTGAGATTGTTAATTAATAATAATAAATTGTATGTTCAGAATCCAACATTCAAACAATACTTACACATTTATGATTACAATACCAAAACTAATTTACATAAGGGTCTGAGTTGCTGTTTATTATTTCGTAAACTAAATTGTAGTCTAGCGAAGCTATAGCTGCATGATAAGGTAATTTTACCCAAACTAGGCATTACATGGTAATGTGTGTTTTAAATACTTATATTCCAATATTATAATATTATCATAGACCTCGAATTCTTATCTGCCTTACATATAGGTGAAAAATGAAAAAAATACAAATGAAAATGTATTTATTTCCGTAGGTAATTGCTAATTACACTTAGAAAAGTCAATCGTCTAATAATAAGGCACTTTGAACTTTTCCAAGAAGATTGGCTAAATATAAACAGCAGCCCATCTCCACCGACGAGTTGCTGGTTCCAAATACAGTACCCCGAGAAGAACGGTGTCGGGTGAATTCGACCAATTTTCCAAATGAAGTTAAATTGCAAAACCTTTTATATATCTATCTACACATATAAAGAAAATGAAATCCTGTTTGTTGGTAAGGGCTTGAAAACGGCTCGACTGATTTGTCATTTTTTTAACAATTTTCGTGATAGACCGAGTAAGAAATGTAAAGAAAAATTTAGATATTTTTTATTAACTATGTTTTTTTTTAAATCTGGACGAGAACGTGTATCTTAATCTGTAATTTAATCGGGAAATATATATGTTTCTTTTTTCATCGCACCACGTCAAATGTGTTATTAGTTCGTTACTCATTAGACAGTTATTAGCCTTTCCGCCGTTTCTAGACTATTCTCGACTATCATAATGAAAATGAAGCTCCGATATAGTTCATCCCGTAGTATGTATTAAAAGTGACGCTTACTTCACGTATTTACATTTAAATGTTTAATTAATATATTCCATAGCGTAGAGAGTTGTAAGAGAATATGTTACCATTAGTAGGTGATTTGAACAATAATGGATACAATGTTTAGTGTTTGTGTTGTACAAAATTCTGCTATGCGTTCAATTTGTGAGGAACGGACCTTTTGGAAATGAAGGAGCCATGAAGGATATCGACAAGTTCATTTATTATTAAAACCCAAGAAAAACGCTGGGTGTAATAGGGACCGAAAAAAATTAAAACTTCTATCCTTTATAATGCAGTTTTTTTAAAAAGGTAGCCTATGCCACTACGGAGACGAAGGCGAATATAAATGCTCGCTCTAAAATTTCCTTTCGGACTATCAAGTTGATTTCGCGTAAAGTTGAAATCCCAAAATGTAGGATTTCCTAGAATGTTGATTTATTGTAAAACCTTTCATACTTCCAAAGGTACGTTCCTATTAGCAACTGGAACGGATAGTACATGTTATCGATTTAAATTGTTGTAAAATTTCTTTTCTATAGTAACTTTTATAAAAGTATACCTATTTTGTTATGTATAATTATAACACCAAATAGTACCTTTCAGATTTGTAATATAATATAATTTTACGCAATTGTAAACTATGTAGAGATTTTGTTGAGTAAATGTCATGTTTGGAAGTAACTTGTTTTACTTTACTACGACACCGTAACTTTCTGCTACGAAATCGTAGCTTATCGCTACGACGTAGCCTTCACCGATCACGTTACATCTAAAATTTTGAGGTGACGAAAGTCTGCTTCCTGAGTGTTAGGCCAGAGATAGGGTTCTAGCTTTAAGTATTAAACTAACAGGCGACGTCACGCGCACTAGTTTCTTTGCAAAAAAGTCTGCCAATTTCTGCGCGGGAGACGAGGAAACGCACTCAAATAATGTTGACACAAACGCATTTTTTGACAAAACAATTAAACACAATCTTGAACTAGATGCACACAAATACATTCACCAATCCGAGCACTCCGTGAACTCAAAAAAACGAGTAGTATATAACAGGTATGATCGTTGACCGACACTTTTTTTTAAGAGGGGAACGCCTGTCAGTGGCGTCTCCGGTTGGTTTAATACTCAAAGGGTTCCAGCCATTTCAGCCACAGAACTTTGCAGTAATTTGATTTGTTTGTTTGTTTGAATTCAAAAGGCTCCGAAACTACAGGACCGATTTAAAAAATTCACTAATAGAAAGCTACATATATTTTATTTCCTTGTTCATACCTAACATCGTAAATACTATTTCTAAATCTAACTCCATCTAATTGTTATCGTCTGCAGACGATAAATTTGTTCCTGAGACTAACATTACTATCAGAGCCGTGTTATAAGAGCAAGGGTAATGAAGTCTACAGGGTGATATTCATTATGCCATAATAACGCGCTCGACACGCCAGAGGCGGAGCAGGCTATTCAATTGAAAGTCTGTCTGCGATTTGATTACATTCATTTGTCGAGTTAGACACCCAAAGGACCAAGGAGACCATATTACTGTAATACTAGTACTAATACCGGAGCAGGCGAAATTGAAGATAGTCAGTCGTCTGTAATTTGTTAACATTGTAGGTAGGAGGAAAACCGTTCCCTTTGGATGAGAGAAATTTTCTTCAATCGCCTTTGGTTGTAGGGATCCGCAACCCAAGGCACAGGGATCCTATTCCCAAAGGCTCCGTCTGTCTGTCCGTCTGTTACAGAGCTACTACTTGTAGGTACGGTACTGAAACTTTGGTGCGCAGCTTCAATTAAAAACCGGACAAGTGAAAAACGGACTCTCTTACCGAGGGTTCCGTACAAATTTGTAGGTAAAATAATAATTATAAATATTTCAGTTATCGAGTCTCGCAGTATGATTGATAACGTACTTTAAATGATGAATATATTTTGTATGATTTAATTACAAATGTATAGTTTTCAGATTTTTCCCTGTATAAGACGATATTACTTGCCAAATTTCATAGTTCTAGGTCAACGGAAAGTACCCTATAAATTTTGATTCCCTTGAGAGTGTCGAAATATCCCTTTTTGCGACGTAAACGTTAACTTAGAAGTTTTTTTTTTTACATCTTCAAGTGGCTGAAGTACCCGAGTACGAGTAAGTATAGAGTTTTCGTTTCAACTCGATACCTCCATGCGCTCCCGATATAAAACGTCTTGATTACAGACAGACAGACAGACGCACAACTAAGTGAGCCTATAAGGGTTCCATTTTTTTTCCTTTCAAGATACAGAACCCTAGGAAAACGAGATAGGAATCTTTCATCCGACTTATCTACTTTATGATATAAAAATAACACCCGGGATGACGCGTTTTCGATAAGATAATTAATAAGCGAAGCGAAATGTAAGTAGAAGAGGCTTAATAGCTTAGACCTTCCTGTAGAGCGTTTTTGAAGTTTACAACAAACTCTATGACTATTTGGCTCATTTAGTTTTTTTTTAAATAAAATAAAATTACGTGCTTTGAAAGGCATTTTAAATCTTTGGTCTTTTGACTTTTATTGTGAATGGATCGCTTGAAAAATTCCGAAAGATGGTAACTAAAATAACACTTTGTCAAAAATCTAAATGTTCTATTCAAAGTTCCTTTAAAGGGAGTGTTCTTGCGTCAACGGTCACCGACCATTGACCCAAGAACAGGAAGCTTTTTAACTTATTTTATTTTTATTTAACTGTCTATCTATCACTAACCGACTGACGTACAGCAAGGACTTGCGAGGAAGGGGAGCTTATTACCTAAAATAAGGCCCCCTTGTCTTTTGGGTATGGAACCCTAAAAAGAATTAATATCTCAAACTGGATTCCACCGGATAAAAGTGGATCCTTCAAACGACTCTGTGCGTGAAGGGTCAGCGTGTCAATAGAGCCGGCAGTAACAATCGCATTCACAGATCATAAAGCGGCTCTTAACGACTGCCTCCACTGGACTCATATAGCTGTACAACATAGGGTTGTGTGACTTGTACGTTTATTGTACTAGCTGTAAAGAACATAAAACAGCTGAAGGTTAATTAAATGTGCAATAAATGTGTTGAAGTTCCAGTTGGTTGGTTGTTTGTTATTGTGTCATTCTTTGTATCTGTTTGGTTAATTATGAGATAAGTATCATGTCGTGCGGTTTTTTAAATATTGTAGCGACACTACATATTGTATAAATACAACTGTCCAACATCAACCGTTGGACCGCGGTCC
Source organism: Ethmia dodecea (assembly GCA_963855545.1). Lineage (NCBI taxonomy): Eukaryota > Metazoa > Arthropoda > Insecta > Lepidoptera > Depressariidae > Ethmia > Ethmia dodecea. The sequence goes on along the minus strand of OY979456.1, from coordinate 10,969,215 downwards.
CCGGGCACGATCACCTCGCCTGGCGGAAAATCATCCCTTTTCACGATAGAGGAGCATTCCACCTCCGCTCCTCCATAATATTAATGCCTACTGTGTGTTTTACGGCTTCACGGCTGAAACGATATTGATTAAATTTGGAAGGGAGATCGCTTGCATTTTGAGGCTCCCGGCCGGAAAGTGAACTAAGTCAGCGCCAAATCCTAGTTAGTTAAAATATAAACAAAATATTATATAACTCCTCTCCCCGAGGGGTTTGGCAGAGTTATTCCATTTACACTTTCAAACGCTTATTTTCCGGACCTCACGATATTTTATCACTTAGGTAATTGAAAATCTAATTGAATAAGTCGTTGGTAGCCTTAAATTTCATCATGTAAATGTTAGGTAGGTACTAAATAATGTTATAACTATACCTTATTAATGAAATGATCAAAGTGTAAATTACAAAACTGTAGAAAACATTCTTTTTATCTCCAGGAATCCAATACGGCCAAAAGAATTTTCCGAAGCCATTCAACTTGTAGAACAAGTTGAAGAATAATAGAACTAATTAGATGCTTTTCTAGCGACGATGCACGATGGCTCAGTTGAACATGAGGTCGTCTCACATAAAATATTTAATTGGTTCCTTATAGTGTTACTAGCTTTTACCCGCGGCTTCGAGCGTGATATGCACAGAGCGTGGCGTATTTTTTCAGGCTTCAGTTTATCCTTCGCAGCGCTCCATCTTTACTTTTTATTTGATCTGAGCTCTGAGCTGAGAATAGTAACTTATAAAAAAAACTCACGCCTTTTATCCCCGAGGGGCAGGCAGAGGTACCTATTCCAGTTCTGGAAATACTTTTCATGAGTATATTCGCCGTTGAATAGATTTTGATCATTGTGTTTATTTTATGGAACTATAGGTATCTCAATCTCTGCGGTGAAGGAAATCGGCACATCTTTTACGTATCCGAAATAGTCTTTGCATTAATCCTGCTAAGAATCAATATTACGTGTTTAATTCCGTAGAAATAATCGAGATTTGTTCTCCACTCTCCACATTTATCCGTTCCATTTGCGTCCAACTGAAACATACTATCCTCTCCGTCTTTCGCCACAGGAATTTAATGGGTGTGTTATGGACATGGGTGTTGGCCGTAAAACGAAGGGATTTCGGTTTTTATGTCTCGCCAACTCGTAGCCAAGAACTTAACGTTAAAGATATAAGTAGCGTTTGGGGGAACACATAAAAACTTTTGGCTACTACCTTTTGATGACGTGTTTCTTATGGAGTTCGCGCATTATGGGCCATTTACACGAGGGCAGTCCAGTAAGACAATCCAGTAAGACTGCATACAAAAAAAACTTGAGTACAGTAGAATGGATTGTCCTCAAGTTATTTCGTGTAAATGGCCAATTACGCACATAGGTAGTAGCTGTGCTAGGAAAAGGTTTCTTTTTGTGTGTATGAACTACTTTTTAGGATATCTTAATTGAATTGTTTTAAATTTATTTATTTCGTTTTCTTATTTCTGTTATAGTAAAAAATCATCTCTTAACAGCAATAACGCTGTTTGTTTGTGTTGAGTTCTTAAGAAGTTATAACTAAAAATGTACGTAGATGAAAAAAAAAATCAACCATTACTAAAAACTGCCACGAGCTGTCTTTATTCCTGAGTTCGTTTAATAGTATAGGATATTCATTACAATCTCCTAATACTTTTCCGTGTTTTGCACTAACTTCCCTTTTCACAGATCTTCCAGAAAAGGAATAGTGACCTACGGGCGCATAACTTCTACACTGACTTACGTTTTACGGGTTACGAGTTTCTACATACACACATACATAATCTCACGCCTTTTTCCCATTGGGTTAGGCAGAGACAATAGACTGCCATTTGCTACAAATCTGGCAGATCTCTAGTGCTTCATCCACATCCATCAAACGACTCATGCATGCTCGTCGTTTCATGCTCTTTATTTGGTTTTTCTTCAATACATCGCAAATATAAATTTCAATAATACGAGTTTCTACTAGGTATTATACTTAAAATTTACTTGAATTTTGTATTGTACTTACTTTATAATTGTGTGTATAGTGCTGATAAATGAATTTATCGAAACTCCCTGCGACTCCCAAGTAGCAGTAGGTAACCATATGTTTGTCGACCTACGCAAGAACACAGAGACCCGAAGAATCAATAGGTCCTGCTCGGGATTTAGTGCTAAAATGACAGTAAATCTATAAATCTTGACTCTAAACGTTGACCTGACGCAGAGCCTTAGCGTCGTAACTTAAGCTTCCGCCCGACGCTAACTCCACTTGCAGATAGGATGAGCCGGCACGTTCTGTTGCCTTGTCAGATTGGAAACGTGACTTTTAAATGGAAAAGATGAAGGCTTTACGGTGACTTAACTCTTCAATTTAAACAGCTGTAGTTAAAAAAGGTATAATAATAATAATATAATCTCACGCCTTTTATCCCCGAGGGGGTAGGCAGAGGTATTCCATTACTGGATATACCCACATTTCACGAGATATATTGGACCCCTAAACGTGATAGGTGGTGAGCCCATAGCCGGACCGGGTCTGTTTACACATGTCTCAGAATTAATTCTGAGACCTGCGGGTTTCCTCACGATGTTTTCCTTCACCGTCAAGCTAGTGATAAATATGTACGTAAGTTTTTGAAAAACTCATTGGTACATGCCAGGATTCGAACCCGAGCCTCACTGATTTTCGGCCGGCTCTTTAACCTTCCGGGCTATCACTGCTCTCTTAAAAAAGATACTAAATAAAAAATTAAATATCTCGCCTTTTATCCCCGAGGGTTACAGTTATCGCATTTCTGGATATACCCACTATTTACGTTCTTTGGACCCCTAAGCGTGATAGGTGGTCAGCCCAAATAAGATACATTAATTTTTAAAGTCATCATGAAGCATGCTGTGTTCACATCATAGAAGGGTACATTCTTTGTAACTTTAAGTGAACTTTTGATAACGCTATATTTTTGAAATGTACCTAGTTTTGTGAACCAAATAAAAAAAAATTAGCAAGAAGAAAAACACATACCTACCTAGTTCCTGGGGGACGCTATAGAAAAAGTTTACGCTGAGAGACTAGCGAGCTGTTCTCTGTATGACTTATAGTAGATTATACAACAAGGGAATAAAGTACTGTTTTATGTCACGGGCGTGACATTGAATCCTGAACGTAACGAAGGACTCCCAGTTTTACTCCCGAGCGCAGCGAGGGAGTTATGATTTAATTCTCGAGCGAAGCGAGGGAATTAAGACTGAGTCCTGAGTTTAGTGAGGGATTTAAGCGCCCAAGACAAAAACAGTTTTATTCCCGAGTTATATACTCTACTTTTCTCACCTTATGCGAGACAATAAAATGCATTGCATGGTAGTAGATTATTGAAAATGCCTATGGCATCTAGTTTAATAGACTCTGGAGTCAAAGTACTTTTTTACTTCTCATGCTCTAAAAGTACGCCAATATAACCCTACGAAGCGGGACTAAAGTGACCACTTTAGTCCCTAGGGAGTATAAAGTATTTTTTTTTTATTTCCTTAATGAGAAAAAGACAACCTCAAACAGCCAGTAAATATCTGTAGAGTGTGGACCATCTTCATTGCGAAAATGTGAAGAGTTTTAGTTCCATGGTTTTTCCGCGAAGAAGGTGGCGCCATGTGTTTTAAATTGTTTACCTGCAAAGAGATTTAAATCTCTTTGTTAATCTGTGACAGCCTGACAGGTTTAGAAGAAAAAACTGACCGCGAAAATTTCTGAATTTTTGTCGAGTGTAAATTTGTTGGGTTTTAAATAAATTTGTACTACATTGACTATTTTTCTCGCACACAAAGTGAAAAGTACAGTTTGCACCTCGAGACTAAACGCCAACTTAATATACCCTCGGTTTTATGACATAATATCACCATTGAGTGTCAAATTTTGACATAATATCACCATTGAGTGACCACAATCATGTAATTGTCATATAACTATCACCGCTGTCATTTAGTAGAATTGGCCCCCTGGTATATAATGGCTTCGTTTAGTCCCTCGATATAAAATATACTATCATCACTCGACATTTTCGATATTCTTTTTGAAATGTTAAAGCTATAAAATGGATACAGCAACTTGTTTCTGCCGGCGTGACCTACTTGATTTAACAAATGAAGATCGTGCGAATCTAGTTGGTTGCGGCTTCGGTTTTCGAAAATCGCGTTGGCCACGGCGGGTGCACTACATTTTGCTTAGCGAAATTAGACTTTATCGTCATAGGAATAGTGAAAATTACATTATTGACCTAGGGTTATAATGAAATTCCATACAACATTATAGCCCGGCTAAAGCCAAGGGATATAATGTCTTGCTTTCGGTGAGGTTTATATGATATATAATCCGGCTTTGTCGAGCATGTGGTGTGAAAAACTCACTGTACTTTAGTTAATGTTGGTATCCATATTGTGTTGCTTTTGGTGTACATTAAATAGTTATTGTATTGTATTGTATTGTAAACTCAGGTGGTCATACTTATAGCATCCAGACATTCTACTTCATCGTTATTTCTAACCGGTTCTTTAATAATAATAATTAGCTTTTACCCGCGGCTTCGCTCGCGCACGTTTATTTTATTCCCTTGGGGTTTGAATTTTGCAAAATCCATCATATATATTTATTTCAAGTTTCTAGACCCAGAGTGGCTTAGGCTGTGGGTTGATTGATACCTATATCTCCAATCAGTCAGTCAGTTTATCATTTTAAATATTTAGATTATTTATTTATTTATCAGACTTCTTAGGTCCATACAGGCTAACAAAGTATCTTATAGACTATGTTAGTTATCTGATAATGTTAGTTAAGTTATCAGACAAACCAACCTTATATATTTCTAAGTAATAATAATAATAAATAATAACTTGAGAGACTCTCGCTAGGTGGTTGGATCAAGGGTCAGATACAGAAGGCGGTGATTTCGGACACGGCGCGGATAGTCCGCCGGTTCCTCTCTCTGCGGCCCTGACCACCGGCAGCTTGGGCCTCTGCCCGGCTGCCCAAGGCACCCTAGGTTAGATTTTTATTATGTGTAATTTTTATATTGTTTTGTAAATATTTTTATACATTTTACTTTTATATAAATTTTGTAAAAAGCCTAATCTAAGACTTAAAATAAATAAACATACAAAAATAATAAAAAAAACTGAATAGAATGACTATATATTATTTACTAATCTATTTATAAGTTAAAAACGTTCCGTGCGAAGTCTTCTTTTTAAATTAATTTGTACCTAATTGACTTTCAAATTAGCACTCTCAAATTCGACACCCTTTCGTAACCTGGCAGGGACGGAATAAGATATGAATTTGGGAGGCCCTGAGTGCTCTAATTAATTATTTAAATAAGCTCTCAAGAGGATCTCAAAGTAGGTATGTAAATTAATGTCATAACATAATTTAATTATCATGTGTTTTTAAACAAACATGAAGTTGGAATTTTAACAGTACTCTGGTACTAGATGGTAACCAGGGTCTGATGATGGAGCTGGAAGATAACCAATTGAGCTGAAATTTTGTATATAATGCATGGTTAGGTCTTAAGTAGTTGATATCTTTATGCCCGTGACTAATATAGGTATATTACTACGCACACACTTAATTGTACTGCCGAAAACACCGATCTATTTTCTTGCTCTTTGAGCGAATTTGCCAAAGTTATAAGTAGTGTTTGGTACATGTAGTGTTTAATAAATGACCAATGTTTAAATGCAAAATAGATTACCCTGTCCCATGGAGTGTAAAACCTATAATGGTATGGTAAGTAGTTGTAAGTTAAATAAAGTGGTAGCGTTGAGTAAATTAATTGTTAATAGACACTCAGATTATTGCTGAAGAATATCTAAATTTTACTTGACATATGAGTAGGCAAGTACAGATATTTACCACTAGATCAATGCTGTCGGGAAACAGCGTGAGGAAACCCAAAGGTCCCAAAATGGGTTCTAAGACTTGTGTAACAGTACTCTATTCTATTTTTAAAGGAACTGACCTACGGAAAGCCAGATATATTATTAGAAAGAAAGAAAAATATTTATTAAGAACACCTTAAAAGTCTGTTAGAGTAAACTTTTTATATCTAGTAAACACGGTACATCCCACACACTACATCGAATACCCGTAAATCAACGGAAAGTTTAAGAAAACCACGGACGGAGATTCCAATTTGTACATACCGTATCGATTTACAGAAGTGTTAGGTTTCAAAGGATTGTTTCCTCAACCTATAACAAACTGTAAAAATCTCAGTTTTCATCTCAATATTGAGTAAATACGTTATGTAGGAGAAAACAGATTTTAATTTCTCCAATTGCAACTTGTGGTAGGCTTTCTGTAGGACCGAGCTCAAGCAAACTATCAATACAAGTTAAGCTGAGAACCTCTTTTTCTGAAGTCTAGTTAAATATTGAAAGCTTGAGATAAACAACCAATAAACAATGTGCCTCTAAATTTCGATTTAATGAAGTTTTGAAGAGTCCGAATACATTTGTATAATGCCTCATCAAGGGTTAATGGCGGGGAAGCCGGGTGGCTGGGACCTGTTGCGCCCCCCCTCTATTTGACCCCCAAATCTCACCCCGTGTTCCGAACGTTGTCCGCAGCCCGGGTAGTTTGATGTCAGCCTCCGCGAGAGAGGGTTGTGCGCGGGTATCCTCCAATCTCCACTAATAACGAACGTGTTTTATGAATGAAACTATAATTTAAAAGTAAAATCTTGCTTTAGTTTACGGTGTAGGTATTCTATTTTAAAGCTTCTCGGTAAACTTTGAACTCATTGATGGCGGCACATTTAAAAAAAAATCTCTAAAAAGTAATTGTGTAGCAGAAATAACAAACTGCAAGTTTCGATAATAAGTTTACACGTATTCTCGACCAGTCCGTTTACGAAAATGCGTTTAAGAATTACCTGCTTCTTTCTGTTCATCCCGGTGCTGTCTGCTAAAACAGTTTACAATGTGGGGGTCCTAATGGCCTCACGATTGGACTCTCCCTTCGACCTGGAGCGTTGTGGCCCCGCCGTGGATCTGGCCCTGGATAAGGTCAACAATATGTTTCTCTCACATCACGGGATTGAACTGCAGAAGGTGCAAGGCAGGTATGTTATGCGGTTGTTTGTGAAACTGTAGGATTCCATTGTTTAAATTTCCCAAGGGAACTTTTGAGGAAATGTTTCGGAATACCTCCTTAGAATGTATTTCGTACTTGTTTGGAATGATATAGTGCTATCAGATGTACGTGTCGTGATGCTCAAGTACAGAGCACTCCTCCATCCCATGATGTAATTTTACTTGGGGCTATTGTTTGTCATTTCTTTGATATTTAGCTTTCGTAAAAGATTTGGAGAAAGACACACACACAGAGATATAGAAAGGCCTTATTGTCTATTTATAATTGGAATCGGAATTTTAAAGGTGACTCTGCTAAAAGCCCTGTAATAGACATTTTTCCCAATATCTTTTCCAAACATACCTACACACTTATTATAATTATTTAATAAAAACAGCCTTTCTCACTCTGTAATAATGTAGCTTTCATTGAAAGAATTTTCAGAATTCGATCAGCTGCAGACTAATCTTCCAAACAACTCTGCTTCTTTATTCTCAATTTATTATTATATTAGTCTCAATTATTCTAAGTAACCTAACCTAATCCAGGCGATAAAAAGTCACAGGTGGTTGGAGTGAACGTTTAAATAAGGGCACATGCTAAACACATCAAAGCACACTCGAAACGTACACATTGTATTGCTGTCCTGTCGCGTTGCCGTTTCTCCTCGCAAGCAATTGGAGAAAATCTGTGTTGACAAAGTCCATTTTGCGCCGTCGCTGTTTTTTTGTGATTTGTGTTTTATTGCTTCTTCAGTTTTTAGTAAAACGAACGGGACCCTATTACTAAGACTCCGCCGTCCGTCCGTCAGTCACCAGGCTGTATCTCATGAACCGTGACAGTAATGAAGTTGAAATATTCACAGATAATGTATTTCTGTTGCCGCTAAAATAAGAAATGCTAAAAACAGAATAAAATAAATATTTAATTTTACTATCTGTAATATCCCATACAATAAACGTATTTTTTTTTCTATTTTTATAGATAATGGTACGGACTAATACGGAACTCTTCATGCGCGAGTCCGACTCGCACTTGACCGGTTTTTTTAAATAACTTATATATCATATATATACTCGTAGGTAGGTACCTATTGTAATTGCTTTTTCACGCACTAACTAAAATAAGTTACACCCAATCAGTTTTAAATATTTTACTACGTACATTTTCACGAAGTTACAATTAGGAATGATGATGAAGGCTTTTCTACTTTGTTCTACACTCTTTGACTTTCGTTATCGTATATAAGTGGGCCGACTGGGGCCGACCTTTTTAGACAGGTGTCCATGTTTGGCTTATATCTTCGGAACCCTAAAAAGCACCCTTTCAGACAATAATAATCGTAAAAGGTGCAAATCACCGGCTGGGAATTTCTCATAACCAGCTAATGTTCTTTTTATGCCAAAATTTAATATTTTCCTTAACGGAATACCATACGGAGTGTCCAAAAAAAAACAATCAAACAACTAATGTCTGTTAGTCAAATAAAATGATAAACTGACTGGCTGATTGGTGATGTATCAACGCACAGCCTAAACCGCTGGGTTTATGTCTATACAGGTCTATTATGTCTAAGAAAGGAGTTTGCAAGATTCAACCCCTAAGAGGGTGAAATAAACGTGCGCGAGCGAAGCCACGGGTAAAAGCTTTTTCGTATACCGATAAAACTGAACAACATTGGAAATGTAAAGAATATCCGAATATATTTTTTACCATCTGGCCTGTTTTTCGATAGCATGTATGTGAGTCTATTTCTTCTTGTTCCTGACACGTTCTGCAGCCTCAACAGCTAGATGTATTTTGACATATGAGGTATCGTTAGATTTGACTTAACGGTGGGAGTGTAATTTTTTAAGTATGGTGCCTGCAAATCAAAGAGAGAAGGGCGGAAAAAAAAATTTTTTTACATAATAATTTTATATCAAATGACAGCTTAAGAATTAGATGCCAATCGATTCGTAATAATGGTCTAGGTGACATTTCCTCCATTTTTCCTGTAACATTATTATTATACCTAACAAGATTTTCGAGATTATTCTGTACAACTGTTTGTTTTCCCAAACAAATAAAATAAAATCAACTATTAAGTATATGGCGATTCCTAAACTGCAAGACAAAAAAACTGTTCATTAGTCGTATACGTATTGGCACGTAGTTTTGAATAGATATTTTGGATTTTATATGGAAAAATGATTAGCTCCATGCGTCAAGTCAGTGCAACTCAGATGACAGACGGTTGAAACTCCACCCACCCTGTATAACATTCCTGGCGAAAATATTTGTTACAAGGTAGCCGTCCCCCGCATTCTCGTGGTTGTGGTTTAGGTCACGTAAGTACAGAGCCGACCCTGAAAATTGTATACACCTCGCTTCAGAGGAAATGAATAAGCTTTGTTGGGTAGGTAAATGATTTATGGTTAAGTTATATATTTATTATAAATAGCTGTTCCTCGCCTGCGTTAGTCTCGTTCCCGTGAGAAAATTATAGCCTCCCAAAAATGTAAGATGTCCATTAATATTTTAAAATCGGTTTAGTGGTTTAGTCGTGTAGCGTAACAAACAAAGTAACAAAACGTAAGGAATATAATAATTTTGGGACAATTTAGGGAATGTACAGTCAAGAGCAAGTCATGACACTACCAGTTTAAGCTGAGCTCTGATTTGCACTGCGCGTCATAGAATACAGGGCCGGGTCAAAGTCCAAAGTGTCAAGCTTAGCGTGCTCTTGACTGTACACAGAGAGTTTGAATTGTTGTTTTCCTTCAATGCCGAGGTTGTGATAACTGTAGAATTTTTATGTAAATTCATTAGTTAATGCTTTGACCGGGTATCGAGCTCAGACCTCATGTATAGTATATGAAGACACTACTACCAAAGATATCACTCTACATATATATCCGATCTGCGAACACCTGTAAATGGCTTCGTTGATTTACTTTTATGTGCTAGTTATATTTTGTAATCTTTCTGTAGGTGTTCCAAATAAAATAAAAAAATAAATAATGATAGAGGCTCATTGATTATTTGGCAAAGACAGGCTTGGAAGAGTATCTTTAAAATAATCTAGTACTTTTAGTAACTACGCCATAAATTTAAATGAGCTTATGAATAAATCGAGTCCCCCGGGTGACGGGGCAGAGCCCTGGTAATCCCGTTTCAATTTATAGTAATGCTGTACCGAGAAAAGGCATAAAATGTTTCAAGTGGCCCCTAAAATATCATATTTCACGACCACTCTAAACTTCATGGCTGTTATAAGGCCCTAAGATAAGTATACCATTTTATTTATCTATCTATAGTTTGTATCTGTCGCAGTGTCAATATAAAAGTTTATTAGAACTTCAGTAATGGAGTTTTAAATGCCAGGAATTTTCGTCGTTCGTCTTTATTTCAAACAATAGTTAAGTACATATTTTTTTTTGTGTGTGTGTGTAAAATGATAGCGATCTGTGTCAATTGTCAATGTATGGGAACAACAGATTTTCAACGACAAGCTTGTGGCAATAGTAATGTTTGTATTGCTTCCATAGTGCGTGCGGAATCTATTTGGCCGAACTTTTTTAAAATATGTATTATAGTTTGAATTCGGTTTTCAGGGAAACAAAAATTTGAAAATGAAAGGCGAAATTCGTCAAAAACGGAATGTGCTTTTTTTATGACATTTTCATATCAAATCCAAAACTTTTTATTGCAGACAACGTTAGTTAGGTTTTGGACAATTCCGAAAACATAGTTATTTAGTGCCTATAGTACGGGCTCTACCTAGTTTGGGACTGAATAGCCGTGTGCGAATTGTGCCCACAAGCATATACATAATGCCCACAAGTTATTATTATTACAAATTCAAAAATCTTTATTTTAAAAAGCAAGTTGTAAAATTAAAATTATTTTGTTAATTGACGTAAGTAGCAACTCTTTATTGGTCACCAATCAAACTATGCAATATGTGACAAAGATACATGCAGACTTAGATATTATATTATATTATATTTGTAAGTAAATGTTCCCTTACTACTATTATTATTGAAGCGGATAAAATGTAATGTACTGTAAATGCTAATTTAAATGAAATGCAGCTCTTCAGCTTAAAACTCGCTTTACTCAACCACGATAAATACCTAAGAACTAACTACTGACAGAAAAAAAGAAACGTATCAATAATTCGAATAAAAGAACATAAAAATGACGTATAATAATAATATAATAATAATATAATCTCGCGCCTTTTATCCCCGAGGGGGTAGGCAGAGGTATTCCATTACTGGATATACCCACATTTCACGAGATACATTGGTCCCCTAAACGTGGTGGTGAGACCATCGCCGGACCGGGTCTATTTACACATGTCTCAGAATTAATTCTGAGACCTGCGGGTTTCCTCACGATGTTTTCCTTCACCGTCGAACTAGTGATAAATATGTACGTAAGTTTTTGAAAACTCATTGGTACATGCCAGGATTCGAACCTGAGCCTCACTGATTTTCAATGTAAATGACGTAAAAAACAGTTATTATACAGCTGTATTATATTCCTACAGCTACCCGTCTTGCTCGGGCGCCATCGCCCCGGGCCTGGCCGCGGATATGCACTTCAAGAATGACGTCATCGCGTTCATTGGACCTGCGTGCGCTTTCGCCCTGGAGCCCGTCGCCCGCCTGGCCGCATACTGGAACACACCCATCATCACTGGAATGGGAGATCAGGTGAGATATGCTAGATTAGATATAAGTGTCAGTAAGGAATGCAAACCAAGCTGATCTGAGGAACAAATTGTCGCCGGCGGTATTTCCGGAGTCCGGAAATATGAGAAGGTCGTATCGGTCCGGAATCCGGACCGATACGACCTTCAAACCTTTGAGAAGAGAGCGTACTCCCACATCAAAGGCCGGCAACGCACTTGTGACTCTTGAGTTGCAGGTGTCCATGGGCGACGGTAGTCACTTACCATCAGGTGAGCCGTCAGCTCGTTTGCACCCTTTTTAAAAAAATATATATATAAAAATCTATACAAATATTATAAATGTCAAGATTTGATTTTTCGTTTGTATTGTTTGGGCTCCGAAACTACTTACTGAATGATTTAAAAAAATCACCAAAGGAAAGATTTCTTTTCTAAGAGTAACTGAGCAATAATTTTCCCACGGGAATGGGATTAACGCGGGTGAAATCGTCCGGAACAGCTAATCATTCATATTTTGGCGAGTTTTGCATAAAGTAGGTAATATAAACAATGGGATATAGATGGGCGCCATATAGTAGTGTTTTAAAACTGATCGAGCGTCATGCAAAAACTGCTAAAACGATGTAGATATATTTTTCACAGTTCACGAGTCAAAGTTATAGTGTGGCAGTTTAATTCAAATAATGTAGATTAACTGTACAAATGACATAGACACATCTAAAGTTCAATTGGTAAAATTGATCCATAGCGTTGATGAACTATTATAAAAAACCAGATGTTCAGATGATCAGAATCACATTCTTAATACAATCTCACTTCGAAATCCCGGTAAGTATATCTAGTATTCTTACTCTTGATGTATTATGTAAACAGAGATCTTAAGACCTTCTAGGTCTAAAAATGTAACGTCTAAAATTGCCGAGATTCCCGTTAACAAAGAAAATCAATGGTAAATAGACCAACTTGTATGAACCCTATCAAATAAAAAAAGAATTGTAGAAATCGGACTACTCTGTAAAAAGTTATACGTGATCCTATTTTTTTTTATATATAACGTTAAAAAAAATATTGGGATTTCAACTTCATGATAATTCAACATTTTACGAAATTACAATAAATCATCATTCTGGGAAATCCTACATTTTGGGATTTCAACTTTACGCGAAATCAACTAAAAAGGATACTCTGCTTCAATGTAGTGATAAACTCCGTTATTTTGACTACTTCACCTTGGTAGTGGACGTCTATAGAAATCTTCTGTCGACATCTACGATTAATTAAATTACGTGAGTTGCCGCAGAGAATGTCGAATGTCAGACGACCGTAGAATATAATGACAGCAACACTGCTTTAGGACCGTTCCCTATGAATGATTAACTTAATGTTATTGATATACTGTACTTAGTAGTATTCTTACTATAAATAAAATAAATAAAAAATATCCCGCCTCTTATCCCCTAGGGGATAGGCAGAGGTATAAATTTTTTTCAAAAATAACCACTTTTCACGAGTACATTCGATCCCTAAACGTGATAGGTGGGTAGCCCATTGAAGGACCGAGTCTGTTACACACGCCTCAGAATTAATTCTGGGACCTGCGGGTTTCCTTACAATGTTGTCCTTCGCCGTGGACCTGGTGACGAATATGTAAGTACGTACTTATTCTTACAAATATATACTAATCCCAACATCCTAAGTAGTATTTCAAGTCTGAAACAGACTTTGTTCGTTGGTTACGTTTTTACGCCTTATCCGGTAAACCGATTCTGATAAATTTTAATATAGCGATAAATTGGACTTTGGAGAAGGACATCCCAAACATAAAACTACTCTCATTTTGCGTCGGACGAAGATAAAAAAATATTTATTAAGTAAATTACTTAAGTTACCACAGGCGACTCTTCATAGCAAGTTTTAGGAAATGTTGTATAATCGAATAGCGCCACCTACAGATAAGGACAAAGGCTTCTTTTTTGCAGAAAAACACATACATAGTTTTAAAACAAAAAAGTTAAAAAAAGTTGCGGGACACAGCACAGCTCGTTATGAAATAAACGGCAATGAAAAGATTTAAAACGTTAAATTTTGTCTACGTTTTACAAAATTCTTAGAAATTAAGTACTGTTTTCTACAAAAGTCATCAAATAGTTTTATTAACTTAAGACCTTTATCGTTGTAATAAGGTTTACATAAGCAAGGAAAACCCTACTCAAGAATTCGATTCTAAAGGCAATTCATAGTGGAGCTTACATTGACAAGTCAAGCTTCGCTACGAGTTTGCTACGGGTGCTACGAGTGCTACGCTATCTACGAATGGAAGAGTTTTCTTATCTGCAAATAGAAAATAAACATAAAATCTTTAAATAAAATTATTTTGTAAGTAAATTATTTTTTTCACCATAAACGCGATCACATAGGGTTAAAATTATATTTATTTGGATGGATTGTTCCTCTTGGATTTTCTGATTTAAAAAAAAAATAACGTAATTACTTTCTATCAAGGACTTGACTTGACGATAAAGGAAAAAATCGTAAGTTAACCCGCAGGCCCCAGAATTACGTCCGACGAAGGGTTCACCATCTGCCACTTTTAGGGATCCGAAAAACGTACTGAACATTGAGTACTTCCGTAATCATAGCCGTTATGGTATTGTCAATATTAACTAAATTACATAAGTAAGTCAATATTTTTTATAGTGTTTGTCAATTTATATTATTTTTATAATATGACGTAAGCACTGGGTAGTGAATAATAATGATGAGTATAAGTAATTATACTTTATGAACGTTTTTATAAGATCATGTATGGCTCGTCGAAACAAATCAAACGAGCCCTAAATTTACGAGTTCACAAGTAGCCATTGAGGAGTTCTCCTATTCATCTCTTGGCTCCATCATCAGATCAGCTCAGCGGTACCAAGATTATAGCATGTTATAGAACTTACATTAGTATGCCAATTCATCTCAATTGGATGTTAGCAAATGGTCTAAAACTCATTTGCAGTATTTGACCTAAACTAACACCTGCTAACACACAACCATTGCAAGTTAAATAGAAGCGTGTAAAATTACCGCGCCGTCCGCAATCTGAACCAAATATTGCTCGTCTTTTGTTTCAGTTACGTCGACCTTCTCTCCTCCCGATCGTTTATCACTATTCCCCTTTAATTAGTGCCCGAAAATTTGTACAGTGTATTATTATTAGAAACTTCTTGCTACGTGGTGCACCTATTACGAAAATTACTTTTGTAAGCGAGGAAACTTTACGGCGTAGATTTTTTTACAAAGGTTTTTTTCTATGTGGAAGTTTAATACAGCGCGAAAGTGTAGCTAACTTTTTTGGAGACTTCGGAATCATACTTTTTTTTTATCTAAGTGGAAGGAGTAGGTACTGTCCCAGTTTTTCGTAAGTTACTGTAACTTTCTTTGTGGTTTTCTATCTAGTGTCAACACAACAAGTCGCAATCATAACATCGTAATGTGAAATTTTAAAAATATGCATATCGAGAATTGTGCACTTCGAAAAATTCTGAGTAATATTAATTTAAGCTTGAAAGAAAACGTTTCCAAGCTATGATAATAATTTTATAAAAGATGGTGGTAATCCTCCCTGGGGACCAATTCCACTAAACGTCAATGGTTACAGTTGGATGACAATGACATGTCAATGGTAAGTCGATGGTGTTATTTTGCTCTTAAAAGTGTCAAAATAACACCATTGACTGACCATTGACATGTCATTGTCACACAACTATAACCGTTGACATTTAGTCCAATTGGCCCCCTGGTCCCTACTTTGTGAGTTAGAAGTTGTGGATTCGATTCCCGCCCGGGCCGAAATTTGTACACATACACATGATAAATTTACTTTAAGGTCTCGTGTCCGTGTACAGGTGTTTATATGTATGTTTGTCAGTTGTGCAGTAGCATATCCTGGCTATATAAATCGAAATTCGATTTAATTTTAATTCAATATTCAAGCACTCTGGTCCAAAATATCACTTTCTTGCAACGACTACTGCTTCTACGTCATTAGGTAAATTACTCCGAGACTGCTGTCAAATTAAGCGATCACGTCATTCCACGTCGAAGTCATTACGCGTAGATGCTCACCCAAGCGGTAATGACATTACATATTATAATTTAAGTAATAATTCCTCTACTAGTCTGGGTTTTACATAATTAATTAACATCAGAATACAGATTTTTTCTAGTAATTTGCATTAACTACAACATGCTGTGTTGAGAGCAAAAATAAAGAAATCATAATGAGTTTTCAAAAAAATATTCTAGTGTATATTTTTTTAAATTTTCCTTATGAGATTTCAAACGGTCTGGATTGCCTGAAACGACTGGGTATAGTAGTACTATCATTATTACCTTTCCTTTTTCTTATGATTCATAACGTCTTGACTTATATTTCTTTCCATGTGACGTCACAGCACACGGTGCTATAAGAACGTTTGGTAGCCTATTTTTAGTTTTTAGGAAATCGTCACCAACCTACAGCAGTCGTCTGCTCTGGGGGCCAATTCCACTAAATGTCAACGGTTATAGTTGGATGACAATGTCATGTCAATGGTCAGTCAATTGTTTTATTTTGGTACTTTTCAGAGAAAATAACACCATCGACTGACCATTGACATGTCATTGTCATCCAACTGTAACCGTCCTACGTAGGTGTGGGTGTACGTAAGGTGTACGTAAGGGTGGGCCACCCTGGACGTAGGACCCGCCACTCAGCCTGGTCCTTGGCTCTTAAAAAAGGCATTTTTAAAAACTTACTCTAAATGTTTATTACAACTTTACTGTGAATGGATATATCGTGAAAATTGCTATATATACCACCTGTCACTTTTAGGGGTTCAAAAAATACACCGTTGAAAAGCGGATTACAAAACCCTCTGCCAATTTCTTTGGATATAAGACGCGAGTACGTGTGTTGGTCTATTTAATTTCAATTAACTAAGTTGTTGACGTTTAATTTATAAATAATTCACCATCAGTGTTTCAATCACGAGATGGGATCTTTAATCATAGTAATTACTAGCGGTCGAAAGAAAATCGGTCTCGAGGGCAAGGTCCTTAAGTCCATAAAGGACATACTTAGTCCCTAAGTAATTGCTGCTTAGTAAATGTCAAGGCAAAACGTTTAATTCCAGTTAAACGCAGCTAGAATTTAAAATAAATACTACCATATTGTTCTAATGAACTAAAGTCTCCGTTTTGTCGCAGTTAGGAGGTCGGTTTTTAGGTTTAAACCCCCGTAGTTTGAGTTCCAGTAGTAGCAAATAAAAAAAAGTAGCACTAACGCGTCTTTTGGTATATAGTAACGCTATTTCTTCTAAATTTACGGAAATTTACTGTCAGTTGATATAACTATATGTCATTGTTTCTGGAACCGTCCTTTATTGAGCGATATTTATACAACGCGTCACAGATTAAGGCCAGGTATTCCTGCAGCAGTAGGTATTTAGCGCTGTCACGTGTCACGCGCAAAATAGTTAGATCGGACGCATCGGTAGTGAACTCGCATGACCCCGCCAGCGACATAGTATAGAAATTAGCAGTAGGATAATTTTATTTGACTTTAGAAATGCATTATATATATTTTATTGTTATAACTTTGTTTATAGTATAGTAATAAATTAGAGTTACGTAAATAAATGAAGTAACTTCTCTGTTTTTATTTTGTTTGTTTATGTAATTATTATAACTATTATGTGTATACATTATGGTGACGAAAATAAATAATCGAAAATTCTGTTTGACATAAATATTAGGTCTTTACCAATGAAATTGCCATTTTGTATGAAAAAATTGAAAGGAAATTTTTTCATGTATTTTTTATTCGTATTAATCGAAGTAAGCAATCACCTATGCAATTAATGCATCTTTGCCCACGCAGTGGCAGTTTATTGAAGCCCTTCTTAAAGAAATCAGCTGGACGGGAGGCAACAAATTCTTCAAAGGCATTTTGTACCTACTGCCTCTCGGGTATTGAATTTTTTTCCCACCAAGAATTTATCCAAATTCTGTAAAAAGTTGTAGTCTGCAGGCGCAAGGTCTGGTGGGTAGGGCGGGTGACGGGGAGCTTTCAACCCCAGTTCTTGCAACTTGGAGACCGTCTGCTGTGCATTGTGCGGTCACGCGTTGTCGTGCAGGAGCAGCGGAGACGAGCGATTGACCAAAGCTGGTTGGAGATGTGCCTGCTTCTCCATCATTGTGTTCAGTTCTTCACAGTACATATTTGCAGTAATGCTCACCCCGTTTGGTAAGAAGCTGTGATGAATCACACCGGCACTAGAAGTTTTCGTTTAGGGCATTGTTTAGGTGCTGAACCTGGATCCAATCAATTTGCTGAGCACTTGGGGTTATCAAACAGAATCAATTTTTCATCGTAGGTAACAATGCGGTTCAAAATTCCTTCATTTGTGCATCTGTTGAGCAGTGCAAGGCACGTCTCGACGCGTACTTCGCGCTGGCGATCATTGAGTTCGTGGGGCACCCTTTTGTCAAGCTTTTTTACATTGCCAATTTGAAGCAAATGGACCAATATTGTTTTGACGCTAACGTCGAAAGCTGCTGCTAATTCAGCCGTAGATTGTGTATCATCAGCTTCCATAATCGCCTTTAATTCGTCATTGTCATTGCCTGAAATAAAAACATTATTATTGTCGACCAAAGTCTTCGGACGACCGCGAGGTTCGTTATTCAGGTCGAAATTCTCAGAACGGAAGCGAGCAAACCAATAACACGTGGTGCGTTGGTTTGTAGTGTTAGCTCCGTAAATGTCGTTGATGTTGCGTGCCGCTTGTGCCGCATTGCTGCCACGACGGTACTCATGTTCTATAATTACTCGAATTTTTAACGTATCCATGATGACGAAAAAGATTGACCTTCTGCGATAGCGATATTCTTCTCCACTTGAGCTGCTTCTTCCATTCCATAGAAGTATTTGCCGTCTTTTTCCATTTTTCAAATAATTCATCTTCTAATTTGGAATACTATTTTGAGCTGAATACCGGAATATCTATCGCTGAACATAATTCCTCAAATTGAGAAAAGAGAATATCGGAAGCCACAATGCCAGTAGTAAGTAGTAAAGTAGTAGTAGTAAATTTCTTTGCAAATATTGCATTCCAAATGATATACTGATAAAAGTCCTCGTCGTTTTTCACTAATCAAGCGGAATTATCCTAAGGTGCAGTTAAATAAACCCTTATGACGAGCTTTCTCTTGTAACTCCTGTAAAATGTAATTTATATCAACAATTCGCCATCCCGAAACAGGTTTAAATTCTTTTTTTTTGAATGCATACTCTACGATAAGTGAGTCTTCCGCCTCTTCAGTATCTCTGAAACAGTGAACTAATATAGTAAGTATTACATATTTTAGATTAATATTAGTTACCTATATTTTTTTTATGTTAGCATAATGAAAAGTTAATAGACTGACAAAAATACACATAAAAATGTTAAGATTAATGTTATCATTTAAAATGTGATCCTTACGTAAGATTTACAGTGTCGACAAGATCGACAGAATTCATTTTCATTTACTGACAGAGTTTTCGGACACGACAGCCACGTCAGACAAGTGCCTAAAAACAACTTAAAACATTAATGTTAAAACATTTTGTTTTGAATGCAATCAAGACCAAGTTAATCTTAATACAGCCGCCACTACTGGCATTGTGGCTTCCGGTATAGGCTTTTCTCACTTTGAGGAATTATGTTCAGCGATAGATATTCCGGTATTCAGCTTAAAATAGTATTCCAAATTAGTCATGACGATTCGATGAAGCCCAAACTCGATGAGGTTGTGTCGTTTCATTGCGAAGTTCCTATGGCCACCTTCCAGCTCTATCATCAGATCAGCACCATGTCATCATAATATTGCATTTTCACGCGATTTACACATGTATGCAATATTTCAGATTTTAAAAATTGACGGCCTTACCCACCTTCATATTCCGATTTATTTGATGACTTGCCTAATTTCAGTTGAATTATACCTACTGATATTCTTATACTATGGCATGATCTTTTTATGAATTTATAAATGAGATTGAAGTAAAATGAAATTTAATGTGATTGTGTCAAAGTCTAAAATGACATAACAAATTAAACATTTACTTACTTCTTCACAAATATTTTGAGATAATTATTTTTATTTATTAATTTTATAGTGGTAAACGCCTTTTTTCGCTTGCGTTGTTTATTACCCATTATGGATAACTTGCAACAAATATATCAATTCGTCAAAACTGATTGATTGGTGCAAAAAATTGTCACGGAAAAAATTGACACAGGTCCGTCATCCGTAAGCGCCAGCGCGCGACTGAACACGCCAGCTAAGCCACCGCGCTCGTGCATTTTGTAGTTTTTTCAACATAGTGATTATAAAAATCATTTTATAAAAACTAACTCTGCGAATTTGTCTAGAAATATTTCGTATCTTTAATCTAGTACAAAAAATAAATGTAAAATATCAGTAGTTCAGTCATGACATAGAAAAAACAAAACCAAAAGGGGTAACTTTGAGATTTTTTTCTATCGAGTGAAGTTCATCAAATCGTGTAACCGAATGCGACTTTGACTAGAGTATGTCCTTAAGTTATATATATCTTTTTTTCAGAATTTTAAACACTATTTTCTATGTCTCAGATGATTTTAAAAATCACAAAAATCGGCCTCTGCTGGCCCACCCAGCCTTAAGCGCAATTCCTCATATTCCCCAATTAGTATATTATTAGAAAAAAATATGATGCATTCGTACTTTAGTTTTGTCTAACCAAATTTCCTAAACAAAGCAATAATAGCACGGTTTCCATAGGTAGAAATAAATTCAGTGATATCTACTAATTCATTTTTCGGAAAAATTTAACACATTAAAAATAGCTGCGTAATTGATTAAGTAGTCGATACTGAACAAACTAATTTCAGGAATTGAAAAATATTGTGTTAAATGTATAACTTTGAAAATATTTATTTAGAATCATCTAATTACTAGACGTTCCCCGCGATTTCACTCCCGTAAATCCAGTTCCTGTGAGAAAATTATAATGCATTGTATTCGCAGAAAAATAAGATTTCCGTCGGTGAAAGAGTTTTTAAAATCGCTGTAGTTTCGGAGAATATTCATTACAAACAAACATAGGAAGAAATAATTATAATATAACATAGTCCTATAAAGCTGGCAGCATTTACTCTCAGTAGCTTTGATTCTTTTCAAATAAATTGCATAATGTTGTATTTTTGTTTCTGATTTTGATTGAGTACCTTTTCTGTTTCATGAAAATATTGGTTACCCGCATAATTTTCCATACTGTTTCGGCAATATGACAAATGAATCAAAAAATTAGATTGTTGTTTATTTTTTAATCAAATTTTCTGAGAATTACCGTCCCGTATATTCTGGCTGAATAGGCCCAATTTTAGGATTACAATCAGTTCGTAATAGAATTACAGAGCATTGCCATTTCAATTTCTCGTTTGTGAGGCGCATTTGCTGCTCGAAATTGGATGTGATGTCGCTTCGTCCTCGGCATCTGAATTGCAATATCATAGTAATTTTGTCTTGTTACGTGAATTGGTTGGCTGTGATTGATACAATAACCATATGGTTGTTACTACTTATTACCTACAAAGTAGGTATTTAATGTAAAGAAGAAACGATGGGCCATGATTTCATCATTTTCCATTCTCTATCTGTGTAATATATCTATTATCTATACTAATATTATTTTATGTTTTGATTGTATAGCGGGGTATTCTCTAACTACTAAATAGATAAAAATATATATTTCAAAAATTTATTTTACTAACGAGAAGCTACATTATCCCTCACAAATATAGGCTATATTCTATTATAAGCTCACCATTATTACAATATTTTGGAACCGAAACGAAATTGTTTTATCAATGGGGAACTTGCACTAAATTTATATTGATAAATTATCTTAATATTTCAATAATGATAGTCGCTAAAAGTGCATTGCTGAAAAAAAAATCTAAAATTATGATTTTTTCGCGAAATATTTGAATTCTAAGAAACACTACATGAGACGTAATTTGAAACACCAATCAGCGACGAGTGACGTCACACCATCACAAAGCGAAAAAGAGGTAAGGGAGTACTTGTATGTTTGAAACGAATAAACTCAAAAACTACTGAATCGATTTCAAAAATTTTTTCACAAATAGGATGCTACATTATCCGCTAGTATTAAATGATACTGAAAATATAGTATTTCTGTAATAAATAATTTATCCACGCGCGATGAAAAGTTTACTTAATATGATGAGGAGTGACGTCTCGTCAAGGCGGTAGGCGTTTTGACTTGAACTTTGACATGTCAATTTTTGATTTGCAATAAATAAATTATTTGTGCACATTTTAACTTTTTTTATTTTTGGTATCTTTATGTAATCCTTGAATCTTTAAGATAAATTAAAAACAACATTTTGTGCAAGTTCCCCATTGTTGAATAGAATTCTCAGTATGAAGCCATCCGTCAGTAGCACGATTTATTGGCAGTAATACAACCCTTTGGTCAAGGGTACAAACAAATCAGTGTGATAGCCTGAGGTGTTGAAGCTAAAGGTGTTCACTATGGGTTGACCGAGAACTAGTTCTTTGAATGATTCAGTCATACCAACATACCTACAGTAGGTATTGCACTTTAGGTTGCCTATCACGCTATAGACATTTGATATTGACTTGCATATCTTTAGTAGTTTAATATTTTTATCAAACAATAAATATAAATAAAAACCTCGCGGCTAAGTGCGAGTCTGACGAGTTGGAAGGATTTAGCAGATTTAAAAAATCTACGCTAATTATCCTGTAATTGGTATTTACATAAACCTATCTACTCGAATTATTTCAGATATTTCACAGTACAAAATTGCAGGTAAGATATTTTTTCGACACTTTTATTTCATAAGTCAAAATCTATGCGGCATAAAAGAAACCGAAAAATATTTTGTAGTGTTTGTATCATAGAATAGAAAATGATTTATTAGCTTAAACTGTATACATACACATGCAATTAGAAAATAAATAAAAATCCGAGACAACGTTTCTCCTGAACTAGTTCACCACAGGGCAATAAATCATTCACTCGTCCCATCACTACAATAGAATGTGCGACATATTGCGAACTTGGCATTGGGAGGGTAATGCGATTGAATCGCTGCGTAATGAGGCTCTCTCCTAGCCACAATCACTTATGGCTTTGGATTCTGATGGCTTGGGGATGCGGCTTGAACTTTGCACGTGCCTTCGGTGATTGCTCAGACTTTTATAGACTAGCCGATCGTACTCACTCACTCTGCATTGAGTGATTTATTTTTTATTTGTCTTGCGCGGAGGCTCTTTCCTTTTATTGTTGTATTGGTGTTCCGAAGTTAGTCTTTGAAGAACTTTTGGAAAACTTTGGCTCGTCTTGTTATCATTTCATTTCATATTATGGTTATGAGAACAGTGGTAGTCCTATTGGTAGGGGGTCTGCCTGACATGTCTGTTCAATTCCAGATGACTTAAACAAAAACTACTTACGTATTTTTTTTTTCGGGCCCCACAAATGGTTGTGCTTACTATACCTGTCTCGTTAGGGATTCCGAAAGTAGGTAGTTCCTTTGCCAACCCCCTCTTTCTAGTATTATGGTTAGCAAGAAGAATCTCAGAAAGTGTTCGAATTTGATAGGCTACTATTAGAGATAAGAATAATTGGGAAGTGATCACTTACCCTTTACTTACTAAAGTGTCTTTTATAAGGAACATCTGCCCTAAATATCTCATCATGATATTGAATAACTTTCTACATGATGGATGGCAATCTCAATGAGGATCGGCCAAAAATACATTTTGAGCCAAATCTATCACCGCGATCTTCCATATTTCTTTTTTAAGGACATAGGGTAAATTTTAATTTATATTCAACGGGGTGGCACGGCGCAGTGTAGTAAAATTACTTATAAACAAAAGCTATAGAATGTAGTAGCTGTGTGATTAACCATCTAGATACTTCATCTACGAATATACTCGTGTCGCGAGTTACGTATCTATAAGAGACTATAGACTCACGCGTTTATCAACAATAACATTCTCAAACGAGAGAATGTAATTCTATGGACAAACTTCCACCTGTTTACTGCCAACAACGAAAATGATGTTGATGATGATGATGATTATAATTTTGATGATGATTGATGATGAATCAATCACCCACCCACCCTTTCAACACCCACCCTTCCAAAAACCATACATCCTTCCAACACCAACCCACCCTTCCAACACACCACCATGTTCGATAATGCTGTTGACCAAATTTTAGACCTTTTTGAAATTTTTGACCTTTTTGACAATTTGGACCTTTTTGACATTTTAGACCTTTTTGACATTTTTTTTACATTTTAGACCTTTTTGACATTTTTTGACAGTTTTGACATTTTTAAAATTTTTGACGTTTTTGACCTTTTTGTCATTTTTGACCTTTTTGACATTTTTGACCTTTCTGACATTTTAGACCTTTTTGACATTTTTTGACAGTTTTGACTTTTTTGACAGTTTTGACTTTTTTGAGATTTTTGAAATTTTTGTCATTTTTGACCCACGGGTCTGAAATGCCCAGTCCCTTTTGACCCACGGGTCTGAAATTCAAACTCGATCGAGGTATTGACCTAAGGTATCTACTGACCGAATTTGAAGTCAATCGGTCCAGTAGATCCAGAGACATCCTATCGACAGACACACAGACAGACAGACAGACAGACAGACATCCTACTCAAACCATTAACTTCCTCTTTTATTGCTACGCAGGAGGAAGTTGATAATGGGAAAAGAACAAAAGCATGATGATTGTGCTGATAGAGTGTAGACTTAGGAATGTATGAACCGGTAGGTGCCGTCCTGTTCTGCACAGGTAGCACGAAGCCTATGGAAAGTATATCGCGAGAAAGCTAAATCTTGTCTTGTTCCGACTAGAGACTACACGGGCATTTTACTAACAGAAATATACTTCTTACTGAGAAACGCAACGAAGAAAACTATTGCTAAATTCGGCGCGCTGATTGGTCGGTGCCAATAGCACTCTGCTATCTCTTGCGCACGTTAGCAGCGACTCAATAATTTGTAAATGTGCTGTGTTCTCTTCTCTTCACTTCACTCTTTCTAAGTTTTATTCTCTATGTTACTATTCTCATTGTCGTCATCTGCCGAAACATACCAAGTTAACCAAGAAATATACATTTATTTACAAAGAAAATATACATTGATTTACAATAATTACAGATAAAAAATGTCCTCCAAAGAGGAACCATGTGGGACAGTGCCCAGAAGACTGGCAGCATTCCCTCTCTGGATAGCTAGGCTGATCCTTTGACAGAGATAGCTGCCAGCCCTCTGGTCACCTGAAGCCTCGACCAAACGCACTGACAGCTCTTTGAGGAGCTGCCGCGCCCCCGGACCCCACGGTCCCATGGTCTCCACCCCAAACGGCACAAATATGTAGCCCTCATTGAGGTCGGCATATTTGCGCCGCTTCAGGCGTTCAGCGGCCGCAGCCGCCGCGCCAGCGCCCACAGAGGTGGCATCGATGTGGGATGGGGCCAATGTGTCGGCCGGGTTAACCAATAAATTGAGTTTTAGTACCAAGAGTCCACACAACAACAATGTCTCGAATTAACAATACTGATCGTATGATGTCATGAGCCCGTAGTCATCCCGTCCTGGATCGCTCCGTTCCTAGCCATGCAAAAATGGACCTTAAATCGATACCCCTTTCCTGTTAAAAGCATATTAAAATTAAAAACTCAATATCGGATACCCGATATACCTAGAAAATACAAAGTTTTATCCGATCCGTCTGTGTCATAGTAAATAATTTCCGACCGGACTGATTGCTGTGCAGCAAACTCAATAGCGAGCATTATTGGAAATATGTCCGGCAAGAATTTATACTCATGTTTATTTAGAGACTGTAAATCAAATAAATTGGTGGTACTCTTGTACAAACTCGAATGATGTCGTGTGTATCGAAGCCGTTATCTATTTTTAGATCTAATTGGTGCTTTATAATATATGCCACATTTACTGCTTTATTTGTAGCTGGACAGCTATAATTGGGCTATGGTATTCTATTTAGAATAAGATCTCAGGTACTTGTTGATAGCAAGAGCCAAAACAATTACAAGTACCTGAGATCTTATTCTAATCTTTTATTAAAAAAAAAATCTCACGCCTTATATTCCCGAGGGGGTAGGCAGAGGTATTCCATTTCTGAATATACCCACTTTTCACGAGATATTTTTTGGACTCCTAAACGTGATAGGTGGTTAGCCCTTCGCCGGACCGGGTCACTTTACTCATGTCTCAGAATTAATTCTAGGACCTGCGGGTTTCCTCACCATGTTTTCCTCCACCGTCGAGCTAGTGATAAATATGTAAAATAAAAAAATAATATAATAGACATGTGGAACTATAGGCGATGTGGGGAACAATGGGGGAATGGGGAACTATAGCGAACATTAGTTTCACTTTTGACTTAACTAAAAGTGGCCTAATGCTCCTCCCCAGCTATCTTACTGAACCATTTCATAAACTAACAAGTAGATAAGACTAACTTTTATCTATATTAGTAGGACACTAGGGAAGATTATTTATGGAGGTGAGTGAACTCGGGAACGGAGAAACTTTTAGTGAGAGCCACATCGAAGTTTTATCTTCATTTGCTTTATATAATCATTCTATCTTGAGGGCTAACTTGCTAATAAAGTGTCTGATGTAGATGTAACACATAAAATATCTGCTGGATTTTGTCTGATATATTCCTTCTATCTTACCACTCAGATCGGAGTTTATCTGCTAAGATTGACTTATCGGACATTAGTGTAGCAAAAATTTTATAGCTATTTGTCAGATAAGTTGATGATACACTAAACGGTACTTTATCAGCAAGTTGTGAGAGAAGCCCTGAGATATTACAATTAGAACATCATTATGTGAAATAGGTGCACGTATTTTCAATTACAAAATTAGGATTATTACAGAGTCATCCTCTTCGTGAATACAAAAGCGAGATACCAGCGAGTTTCCATGGTACATTGATCTATTTTACCTGTCGTGGAGGTCTCTCGGGAGGGACCCTCTCGTCCAATATTTGCCGTAGTGAAAAACTACGTTAAGGTCTGTTGACATGGACCCTGCTTTATAAATAATGCACAGAACGGGAATATTGTATTCACGTCCGATTTTTTAGTACTTAGTCGAAAAGCTAGTTAAGGTAGATTTTATAAGACTATTCACAATCAAAATGTTTTTATTCTTATAAGTCCACCTGTTCAAAGACCGCTTCGGCATGTACCGAGCCGCTGGTCGGTATGTTCGCAAATATAAAATAAAAATAAAGAATTAATTCTAAAATGACCAAATAAATTTCATTTGGTAATCACCCAGTCATGAAAACTCGCAGCCAATCAGAAAAGATTAGTCACTGAAGGCGCCGAAGCTCTCGAAAGCACGGAAGGCTTTGAATACGAGATACGAAGGAAGATATGATTAGCAAACGAGTAAAAGAGATAGAAGATCAGAGGGGAGGAGTTAGTACGGTTGACGCGGAGAAAAAGAACCAATGAGAGGCAAAGATTGGGCGGGAAATTTTGAAAACCGATAAGCGGGGATGGCTCGCGGAGTCAGAAAGAAAGTTTTTAAAAGAGGTAACACGGAGGGAATCGAGTTAGTTGATTTCGGATTCGCGCGCCTACCACATTCGAGGAGAATCCCGTTTGTCTCCAGTGGGGCCGAAGCTCTGATTTATTACAGAGTTATTTTAGTATTTTTGAGAATAGTGAAGTGAGCCTTTGGCATTAATAATAAAATTGTAATTCGGTCTAATACTTGAAATAATCAAACGCGAAATCGGGTAAAACTAGTGCGAGTGATAAGTGAAGTGCGTAAAAGCCATCCGGCTATACAGGATTACAGTGTTTTGTTCGTGAGGATTTGCGAGGTCAGACTAGGTTTTCCTTTTTATGATAGGGATGACATGAAATGAAAATTGGGTTCAAATCTACAAATTATTTATATGAGTGTCAACATAAGAAAACTCCGCTTATATAAAATATTTATCTTATAATCAAATTTTAGCCTCAAAGTTATAACAAATCGATGTTGAGGGTTTTTGAATAATCAATAATTTTTGTAGATCACAGATTTTTAGTACAGAAAACTATCTATTAATTTGGATTGAAATTACAATCACAAATCAATTTACATAATATATATTTTAGTTGTATTTTGGGTAAACAAAACCATTTTCCAATCTGACTCAAATACGAAAAAATGTTTTGATGTGACGAAAGGAATATTAAAATATAACTATTTTATTTAATACAGAACGAAAACTAAGTTCAGACATACAAAACAAATT
This sequence comes from Ethmia dodecea, assembly GCA_963855545.1. Taxonomy (NCBI): domain Eukaryota; kingdom Metazoa; phylum Arthropoda; class Insecta; order Lepidoptera; family Depressariidae; genus Ethmia; species Ethmia dodecea. Next base: position 10,940,940 of record OY979456.1, on the reverse strand, counting down.
GTCTAGTTTCCAATTATCTAACTGATATTTCACTGTACTGATCATACATTTTAGTAGCTTATAAACAATAAGTGATGGGAATCGAAATCTGGAAATGGAAGTCTCACTTACATTAGAAATCATTTTGAGTAAGGTAGTATCATCTTATTTATAAATCTCAGACACGCGATTGATTTGCGAATTCCCAGCTGATACATAAAAGCTGTTGTTGAAGTAAATGTAGAGTCTCAGCCATGGATAAATAGGTTGGTATCTGGAAGATTTCTTCGATAAGAAATCCGAAAGAGAGGCGATGGGATAAAAGGTCTGGATACCCAGGGTGAAATTAATACCTTGTGTTCTGGGGCTTTTATAGAGTACGGTGGAAACCTCCATGGACTAATACATAGTGTCTTAGCCCGGGCTAAATCGTAATAGGAATTTTATTTCTCTAGTTAGGGAATAGTAGTAGCATAGGAATAAACTTATAATAAATGACTATCTTTTCTCAGTTATTCTGAACCCTATTTTCTATTTAAATGTGATCTCTAATTAATTTTAAATTCGTAATTATTTTCTACCTTTAAATCTATTCACTTCACTGGTTGTACATCTTGATTAAGCGCGACTAATTCTAAAGTAGCTGAGTTATTATGAGCAAAACGTGGACTACCACTAGATGATCATTTGGCCAAATTCTGTATTGAAAATGAAGTAGGTAGGATCTTATGTTAGAATCTATATTGAAGTAGAGAGCGTGTATCAGTAACAATAATTTTAAGAACGAGTTAACTATCACAGGAGAGTGGAGAATGGAACTATAATTGAAAGTAAAGACTAATTCTAACTACTAATTTACATGTGTTATATGCTTTGCTAACTGTTATATTTGTGTGCTTCTGCGATAGTGTTTTGTGTACTAATCATAACTCTTTTTCAGCTCTTATTTCTGTGTCTAATAACAATTTCTTTTCAGCTCTACTTACAGATGTTATTATTAATGTTCTCGTGTAATTAAATTACTAATCAGTTTTCTTACAGCCTCGAAAGTTCCATTGTAGTGTGCGTCGTTACTGATATACGTTATCTCTATCTAATTTAAGTAGCTATAGTTAGGTCTATATTTAGGACATTGGATAGTTAGTACATTAACGTTTTATAATCAAAGCAAACTAGGTAGGATCAGTACAGGCATGTGTTAAGAAAGTCCTCAACAAATTATGCTATTAAACTATCAATACAATACAAACTGCAAGTTACATGAATGGGCTTTGAATAATTTCTAATAATAGTGACCCTCGCTTCGTTTTGGTTTATCAAAATAAACATCGCGATGTAACTTTAAAAGAATGTATCGAAAGATTTTTTAAAATCGTTTCAATAGTTCCAGAGATTACCCCCAATATACATACACACACATAATTTTACCTATTTTTAATAAGGTATGTATATTTATTTTAGAAATACATGTTGGTACCTATTCAAATTAAATATCGTGTACCTAATGAAACTTAGATGGTAGGATTGCAGGCATTAAATTGCAACGATCGTTAATTTAAGTTTAATTTTAAATCAAAATTAGTCAAATTAAATTTAGACTATTCATACTCCAAACAATTGAGAAAAAATAAATTGCGACCTCAGCGATCTGCCCTTAAGTGCTGCTGGTTCTTGGAGTACTGCATTTGGAAACACTCATCGGTAAAGATGTGTGCTGTTTATATTAAGATAATCTCCATAGACGAGTTGAGCGTCTCTTGACAATTGACCTTTCTAAGTGTATTTTTTTAACCACGGAAAAAAAATATTTGAATTGAATTGCGTTTCTATCTTCACATATACTTTAACTTAGCCTTGCAAGATGCTATCCAAGAATGTTCAAGTGTGTTAATTTTACTCGCCTCAACCGATTTTCTTTGTTGCAGCCTCCGTCAGAAGGGGAACTGGAGACTCCAGCCAGTGTTGTCAGTCGGATGCACAAATTGAAGAATCTACCAAAAGGAACTAGGGTAAGTGAGGCAGTATGTGCCAGAGCTACACAAATGACGGTTCCGTTTAATATGTGTATGTCTATTCACGGACAAACAAGATTTTATTACTTCCATAGTTAAAAGTAAAACCCGACTACGGAAAAATGTAGCCTATCTGCTGTGCCGTAACTAGGCAGATGCGAGCTTCTATAATTGCCTTATAATTGCGCTCTTACCCGGCTCTGTCAATGTCGATACCGTTTGACGCTTAGTCCTACAATCCTACTTTCTACTAATATTATGAACGCAAATTTTGTTAGGATTTATAGACAGATGGAATATGGACCTATTTATTACTCTTTCCGACAAAAACTTCTAAACAATTTTGACGAAATTCTGTAGTAATATAACTTATACATCAAAATACGTAACATATGGGTGACAGCGTACCGCCCACAGTGGGTAGATGTCGATGTATTCTTGGATGCACTAACCGAATCAGTGGCCTCTTTCTCCTCGTGTGACCATATTATCCTTCTTGGTGACAGTTAAGAAACCTAAACCTCAACCTAAATGGATTACCTACAGACCTATTAAAGATATTGATTTTGACTTATTTAATGCTGCTGTCAACACGATAGAGTGGGAACAACTAATAGGAGATAACGTGAATGATTCGTTGTCTGCATTTAATGCGTGTATTATACAATTATTTGACTTGCACGCTCCGATCAAGAAGTCATTTATCAAGGAACAACATTATCCCTGGATTACGCGAACCATTAGAGAAATGATGAAGCTGAGAGACAGTGCATATACCAAAAGTCACCAAACAAAGCAAGAATGTCACAAAAAATACTACAAGGATATGAAAGGCATCGTAAATAAAGCAATGTTTACGGAAAAAGCTGCTTACTTTGAGCAAAATATCAATAAGAACTGTAGAAATCCTCGTGCACTGTGGAAAAGTATAAAACGGGATGTAGTGGATTTTATAAAAGACACACCGATTTACCCACCAACATTAATAACCCCGACTGTATAAATGACCATTTTCTTAAAGTTCCCGGTGAAAGCAATACTAGTATATCTGATTTGACTTATTTTGAATTTCATCGTTTTGGTAATGCATCTTTCAGTCTTAAGCCAGTGGACGACGTTTTGGTAGCAAAAATTATTAAAAACATATCTACTAATGCCCAAGGTGTAGATGGTATTACGTTGGATATGATTTTGCTGACATTGCCTCGAACATTGTACGTCATAACTAAAATTATTAATCAGTCCATTTCCACAGGCATATACCCTCATATATGGAAGGAAGCTATAGTCAAACCAATTCCTAAAGTGAAGTGAAAGTAGGGATACTGAACTGAAAGATCTACGACCAATTAGTTTGTTACCTTTCATGTCCAAGATCATTGAAAAAGCTGTTTGCATGCAACTCGTAGACTATCTAAATAGTAATAACATCTTACCAGAAAAGCAGTCAGGCTTTAGAGCGGGACGAAGCACGGCTACGGCGCTCTTGGATGTTGTTGATGATATCTTGTCGGCTCAGGACGACGGAAAAGGAACGATGCTAGTCTTGCTGGACTTTTCCCGGGCATTTGACAGTATTAATCACAATTTACTCATTTCCAAACTTGCTTTCTATGGTATTGATGCAGCCTCTCTGAACTGGTTCTCTAGCTATTTGAGTGGGCGCTCCCAAAAAGTTGAAGTGTGCGATGAAAGAGGCAACCGTAATATTTCGGCGGCATCTCCAGTGGTCCGTGGTGTTCCGCAAGGATCAATGTTAGGACCTATTTTATTTATATTATATAGCGCTGACATTACAGACTGTCTGAAATTTTGTAGGTATCAGCTTTATGCAGATGACCTGCAGGTGTACATTTCTTTCCATCCTGGGGAAGCGCTAACTGCCGTGGACAAACTAAACCAAGACTTACATAGAATAGCAGATTGGTCAGATAAAAACAGTTTGGTTCTAAACGCTGGGAAGTCTAAATGCATGGTTTTGGGAAGTAAGACTCAGATAACGCGTATTAATGAACAGACCCCTAAAGTAAAAGTCAGAGATATGAATGTGGACCAAGTCTATGAAGCACGTAATTTAGGTGTTTTAATGGACGAAAGACTAAAATTTGAAAACCATGTGATGGAAATCGTTAAATGTTGCTATTATAGACTGAGCATCTTATACAAGGTTCGGCAACACCTGAGTGTAGATTTAAGGGTTCATTTGTGTTTAAGCAAAGCTTAGTATTATCGAAGCTCAACTACGCAGACACAGTTATTGGTGGATGTTTACTGGCACGTACAAAAAAGCTTATTCAACGTGTGCAGAACTCCTGCGCGCGGTTTTGCTTTCCGATTCCTCGTAGAGCCCACATTACTCCATACCTGAATTGTAGCAACTTAATGAACATGGAGAATCGACGCTTGCTCCATTTTGCTACCCTACTATTTGGTATTATTAAAAACAAAACACCACCTCATCTCTACCACAAGCTTGGCTTTTCTCAAAGGCCAGTAAGAAAGGCTGCACGACTTCAGTGCCCGGGACACAGCACAGCCGCATTTCGTGGCAGTTTCCGTTATGCTGCTACGAAATGCTGGAACAACATTCCACCACCATTCAGAAATTCTTCAACAATTAGCTCCTTTAGGTTCAATTATAAAATATTTCTATTAGGTTTACAAATAGTTTAGTTTAACGGGTAGGCTGTGTGTGAATGACACGAGTTAGGTGTAGGAGATATAATATAATATTTATGTGTTTAAAATGTACCTGGTATACCTATATATTGTATGGATATGTATTACATTCATGTATTGTATTATGTATTAAGTATCTAATTTTGTGGAAGTAGTTTACATTATTGTATTATGTAGTTTATGTAATAGTGTTTTGTATGTTATTTGCTTGTGCGGTGCAGATGCGCGCCCTGGGTGTCCACAGAATACCAGCGTCGCTGGCTCTGCGCTACTCGCGTCGAGCCACGACATTATGCTGAGTGGCCACCCTTTTGGTACCTAGTTTTTTAAGTTTTAAGTTATTTTGTAATATTTTAATTTTAATAGGTGCCAAATAAACACTTTTCTTTCTTTCTTTCTTTCTAATTTATAATGATACTAGCGGCCCGCCCCGGCTTCGCACGGGTGGATATTTATTTTTTCAGCATTTTGGGATGCACAAACAAATTTCTCCTAGCAACCCATAGTAAATTATCAAAAAAATTAGACTTTGTATGGAGACTTTTAAAGAATATTTGTGCCAAGTTTCAAGTTGATAGACGCAAAAAAACCCTCTTCTCTATACCAACTTCAACCCCTAATTTCACTCTTTTAGGGAATGATTTTAAAATAATACAAAAATACGTTTCTCATCATTTATTTTTAAGAGTATTTGTGATAAGTTTCAAGTTGATAGACGTAAAAAAACCACACGTTTCCATACAATCTCCAACCCCGTTTCACCCGTGAGTTTTGAAAAATCGAGATATACCTACTTGTCTTGTTGTTTGTTTTGAGGAGTATTTTTACAAAATTTCGGATTGATACATCCAAAAATGAAGGTATTCATGCAAACTTCAACCCCCAAGGGGATGAAACCCCTTGGAGGATGGTTTTCGATAAATCCTAGAACTAATATATCAAGTTTATTTTCAAGAATATTTGTAAAAAGTTTAAAGTTGATACACGCAGAAATCACACTATCCCACACAAACTTTATCCCCCTCTTTCACCCCTTTAAGAGAACCCACCCAAAAACACGGGTCTCATGATTTATTTTTAAGAGTATTTGTGCCAAGTTTTAAGTTGATAGACGTAAAAATCAAACACGTCTCCATACAAACTCCAACCCCCTGTTTCGCCCCCTTAAGAGGGGTGATTTTCGAAAAATCCAGAAATACGTATCTTGTTATTTGTTTTGAGGAGTATATTTACAGAGTTTTGAATCGATACACCCAAAATGAAGGTTTTCCATACAAACTTCAACCCCCACTTTCACCCCCTTGAAGGAAGATTTTTGAAAAATCCTAGAACTAATATCTCACAGTTTGTTTTCAGAAGCATTTGTACCAAGTTTCAAGTTGATGGACGCAAAAAATAATCTTCTTCGTATCAACTTCAACCCCTACTTTCATCCGTTTAGGGGATGATTTTCGAAAAATTCAAAAATATGTGTCTCATAATTTATTTCTTAGAGTATTTATGTAAAGTTTGAAGTTGATAGACGTAAAAAACAACACGTCTCCATACAAACTCCACTCAGCTGTTTCACCCCCTTAGGGGATGGTTTTTGAAAAATCCGGAAATACGTGTCTTGTTGTTTGTTTTGAGGAGTATTTTTACAAAGTTTCGAATTGATACACCCAAAAATGAAGGTTTTCCATACAAACTTCATCCCCTACTTTCACCCCCTTGGAGGATGATTTTCAAAAAATCCTAGAACTAATATTTCATAGTGTGTTTTGAAGAGTATTTGTGCCAAGTTTAAAGTTGATACACGCAGAAATCACACTATCCCATACAAACTTCAACCCCCTCTTTCACCCCCTTAAGGGTTGAATTTCGTAAAATCCTTTCTTAGCGAGCATCTACACTATAAACGTAACCTACACACAAAATTTCATGTTTCTATGTTCAGCGGTTTGGGCTGGGCCTTGATTTTTAGATTTAGCTTCTCCTTTTATATATATAGATAATGTTAAATACGGATCACGGTGAACAAAATCCTGGGCTTCCGCTAGTAATTTATAATGGAAAATCTATCTGGTTTTACTTAAAGTAAATCATTATTTTAGGAAACTTTATACCTGAAATAAGTTAATTTAAGTCTTAATTACCTGAAGATATTTTTTTACTTTTTAAACGCTTTGCAATTTTAGTTAGCTGCTTGCTAACGACATCTACATGATCAATAATGTTAAATGAACTGAATACAAATATACAATCGTATAATAAGTAAGGACTATTGTTTGTGAAAGAGCTAGGTATAATATTTCAGTCAGCATTGCAATTCACCTTCAGTTTTGACCTTAAATTCTAAACGAATAAACGAGAAAGAAGCTGGACGCTTGGGGAGAAGGCTAATTACAAATGGCAAACAAGAAGAAATAATGGTGCTTTATTAAAAAAGAAATCTTTTTGTACTTAATGTTTTGATCTCGCTCCTTTGATCTTTCATCTAAAATTGGAAACGCTTATTTACAGGACCTCTCGGTCTGCTAGTTACACTAGCATGTAGTCCTTTTTTATATTTATAGAGTTTCTGTTACCGGACCATCCTAATCCTACTAATATGAGTGTGTTCGTTTGTTTTTCATTACTTCACGTCACAACGGAATATCGGGTTGACGTGATTTTGCAAAGAGATAGTTCAGGACTTGGAAATGTGATGTAAGCTACTTTTTATCCAGAGAAAATATCTCATTCCCCTGTTTTGTTTTTTAATTTTTTTAATTATTTGTTTGCTACTACAAATTATAATATATTTAAGTATTAGAAAATATTTATAGTTTTGAAAACTAATTTTTTATTTGGCGGATATCACACTGGAACGCATCCCACTCCGGTCCGTAACGTGGCATATCCATAAGGGGACGTGTTGTCAGTTGCTTGATTTCATATAAACTTTGGTACCCACTAACAAGCAACCCTAAAACCGCACCGGTGCGGTGTGAGGTCCAGTGTGATATCGGAATTGCAGGCCATTTGGATTTTTGATAAAAATATAAAAAAATGTGTAGCCACAGACGCTGTTCAACGACAAGGGCAAGTACCCGACGCTGACGCGCATGTCGTACTGCCAGTGCCGGCTGCCGAGGGTGTTCACGAGCGTCTTCGAGCGATTCGGGTGGGCGCACGTCGCGCTGCTGCTGGACAAGTCAGACTTGTTCTCGCTGACCGTTGGTGAGCATTGCTGATTGGTACTAACTCAGGCTTTTGATAGAGTTGGAACCAGTGAACTCTATGGGATTTGATGTTTTTTTTGTAAATATACCTATATATTGATGTACCTATGGGTTAAGGCACTATTTAGGTAACATAGAATACGTTTAAATTTACTAACAAAATGGACTGTGTTATTGTCTGAAATAAATAAATATTATTATTATTATACTAGTGTACTTTAGGTCGTGCTGACGCTTATGTCTTACTATCAGTGCTGAATGCCGAGGGTGTTCGAGCTGGTCAGGTTGTCAAAACCTACGATTGCGCGCTGCTGGGCACATCCGACTTGTTCTCGCTGACCGATGGTGAGCATTATACTAGTGTGATTCAGGTCGTGCTGACGCGTATGTCATACTATCAGTGCTCACTGCCGAGGGTGTTCGAGCTGGTCAGATGGACAAACGTTACGATCACGCTGATGCTCGACACATCTGACTCGTTAACCTTTGGTGAGCATCAAACTAGTGTAATTTAGTGTAAGTGATAACGTGCTTATTTGAGCAGTAAAGGTGGGCGCTCGTCATGTTATAGTTTGACAAGTCCGATTTGTCCTTACTGACAATTAGGAAGCATCAGGTAACATCAGACGCGTATGTCGTGGTGACGAGGGTCTTCGCGGGCAATTTGGGTGAGTCCACGTGGTGAGCATCGTAGAGCAAATATTGCCGACAGCTATATGTTGAGCACTAGCACGTACTTACCATTTATCCAAGAGCAGGCTGTATTTGAATGTTGTTTTTTTAATGCTACAGAAATTCCAGAGCAGATATTGGTCACTTTTAGGGAATCCAATCCCGCATCAAAATCGCGATCCCGCAGGCCTGCGGGATTGAGGTCTTCAATACGCATACGTATAGGGAATCTCGCATTTGCGGGATCCCGCACCTCTTTTGCATTATCTAAAATTCGGGATTACTCGTGCGGGATCCCGCACGTTTGCGGAATTAAAAAAAACATAAATGAGCTCAGACGACGTTCTGATTAATTTTAAGACCCAGTACAGTTTCATTAATAAGTGTTTTAGAAACTTTCCTAATGAGGTCGCATTTAAATGAAAAAAAAAATATATTTAATTTTAAGTTGTGTGAATCCTGTTTCGGAACGGAACGTAAACCCCTCAAACCAAGAATAGACACCATTGATTTTTAATTGTTGTTATTGTTATGTAACCGCGCGATTCTTGACGAATTGTAAGTTGAAATACTAGAGCTATGACTACGGATTCCCCACGGCACGGGAATACTTTATCATTAAATATTTTCTTCGAAATTATTATTAAAAAAAAACAATTTTTTCATGCCTCTAAAAGTAAAAAATATTTTCTATTGTCAATACAAATCTAAAAGACAAAAGGTTGAAAATTGTATTAAGTATATCGTTACATACATACATATCCTCACGCCTTTTTCCCGAAGGGGTAGGTAAGTATATCGTTTCTTAAAATAAACTGATATTTTTACATTTGAAGCGTTAAATTCAATTGTTGTTTAGTAATTAGCAATAACTCTACCTATTACCTAATGATAATTATATAAAAAAATAAAATTTACTTATCTTTATTTCAAATATTTTTAAATAATTACTCAAAACAAAAGAAAATTTAGAAAAATCCGTTCTCTCAATCCCGCAAATCCCAGATCGATGACCTTAATCCTGTAGGTCTGCGCTATCGCGATTTTGATGCGGCATTGGATTCCCTATATACATACATATGCTCACGCCTTTTATTCATCATTATTATTAATAAGTAGAGTTACTATTAATTACTAATCAACAATTGAAATCAATTATGCTTTAAAGGTAAGCATAATCAGCTATTTTTAAGAAACAAAACACTCTTTTTCTCAATCCCGCAAACGTGCGGGATCCCGCACGAGTAATCCCGCATTTTTGATCCCGCAAAAAAGGTGTGGGATTGGATTTCCTAGTCACTTTGTAGTCTTTGTAACGTAAACCAAGCGTTGGCCACCAATCATATTTGTAAAATTGTTTCTTTCACAGAAGCTATATTTAGGCTTATTGGAAACAATAAATCGATATCGCAAATCTGACCAGAGCAGTCTACAAAGGAAAAATAAATTGAATATCTATGGTAATACAAACATTCCCAATTCGATTTCTTCGTATCTTATCCCTACCGCAACGGATTGCTCCCTACGACCGTGTTAGGGACTATAAATTGGGTATCTTGTAGAGGGGAGTGAATTAGGCAATTTCTAGGCAATCCGCCGCCTTCGACCTCCTAAACGCTATCCATCAGGCGTGCGTGAGGTTTAATGTGAGACTATTGACAAAATGATTAGAAACTTACAATTTTATTTCTATTTAGTAAAGTAGTTGCCTCTCCATTTGGTAAAACTGCCAAACGGTGTAAGCCCCATTTCACACGTTCCGGTTTCCGCCGGTCCGGCCGCGAAATGTATGGCCAATTGCCCGGCTGCCCGCCGGTACGTATGAAAGCGAACGTACATGGCCATATACTTCGCCGCGCGCCGCCGCACAGTGGGCTGAAAATCGACTTTCATAGACTTAGGGAATTGAAATTTTTATGTGGCTTTTTTTTAATGCAAATGGCTTCTGTTTAGGAATACTAAGCTCAAACAAATCATCTGTGTTAATTTAACCTGAAAACTGTTGAATTATAAATTTTTTTCAGAAAATTTGTATGGAGCTAGTATGAAAAATTGGTGTATCTCTGAAACCGCAAGGAAAACCGTAATATCCTTTGAGACTATCATAAAACTAATTATTTATGATTTTTCGACATACTCCGTATAACGGTTACACCTGCGGAATTTTTATTAAAAATTGTCAAAAAATTCAATATTTTATTTACTACTTTATTGTTACGTTTTCACGATAAAAGTGGCAAATATGCATTTTAGGGTGTAATGGTTCTTAAGCATCCAATTTTCCAGGTATTCTTATAATTAGTATTCATTAACTAATGAGATGAGCCTTAACAATATTATATTATATCCATATTAAAATTAGTATTGAATGATTATCAATTAACCAATGATTGTATATTTTAACAGATAAGAGGTTGTAAGTACTATAATGCCTTAATGAGGCTAGCATAACAAAAGAGATGCAATTGCTGTTGTTAATCTACCGCTCATCATAATTAATGCAATGATTTAAATATCTGGTAGGCAGCAATAAATAGACATACATTTTACTTCGTAAGTAAGTACTGTTCGAAGCAGTTGCAATTCGACTAGGTGAAAACCTTCATGACGAAGACCGTGTTACTCTCAAGGAATTTTGTCGGAGATTTAATTACGCGAGCTGCTGCACAGAGGTGGAAGAAATCCAAACGAAATAGTGAGACATTCAGAAAGCAATATGGCTTTAGCCATTTCTCATATTCGAACAGTACTTCATAATTAAATGAAGTATTATTCTCGCTTTTTAGAATAACAAACAAATCTAAGTTGGTTGCTAAACTCTCCATTTTTATATTTTACGGTCACAGATGTTCACGGTCAAGAAGATCGTATTTCGTTCGTATATTCATATAACTAAAATATGAAGTAAAATGTATGTCTATTTATTGCTGCCTACCAGATATTTAAATCATTGCATTAATTATGATGAGCGGTAGATTAACAACAGCAATTGCATCTCTTTTGTTATGCTAGCCTCATTAAGGCATTATAGTACTTACAACCTCTTATCTGTTAAAATATACAATCATTGGTTAATTGATAATCATTCAATACTAATTTTAATATGGATATAATATAATATTGTTAAGGCTCATCTCATTAGTTAATGAATACTAATTATAAGAATACCTGGAAAATTGGATGCTAAGAACCATTACACCCTAAAATGCATATTTGCCACTTTTATCGTGAAAACGTAACAATAAAGTAGTAAATAAAATATTGATTTTTTTGACAATTTTTAATAAAAATTCCGCAAGTGTAACCGTTATACGGAGTATGTCGAAAAATCATAAATAATTAGTTTTATGATAGTCTTAAAGGATATTATGGTTTTCCTTGCGGTTTCAGAGATACACCAATTTTTCATACTAGGTCCATACAAATTTTCTGAAAAAAATTTATAATTCAACAGTTTTCAGGTTAAATTAACACAGATGATTTGTTTGAGCTTAGTATTCCTAAACAGAAGCTATTTGCATTAAAAAAAAGACACATAAAAATTTCAATTCCCTAAGTCTATGAAAGTCGATTGTCAGCCCACTGTGCGCCGGCCCGGCGGAAACCGGCACGTGTGAAAAGGGGCTATCCAAAGACTTTTAAAGAAAATTTTCTTCCAACCTCTTTGGGGCTATCGGTGTAGTGTTTAAATAAAAACATCTCGTTTCAAATTTTGAATAGGCTTTTGCTTTGTTATTCCAAAATAAAGAAACGAATTTAGTAGGTACATTTCTACGGAACACAAATAAAAAAGGTTTAGAAAAACTATAAATTATTTATGAGTTATTTGGTGTACGTAGGTCAGTTTTTCAATATTTTATTCCAAGACTTTATTTTCTTTGTAGAAAACATGAAAGAAAAACGACTATTCCTAGGTTTTTTGTTACATCATTCCTCTACAAACACGCTTTACAATATAACCGAAGCGATTTTGTTTGAAGTTCCCTTAAATTTGGCAGGTTTCCTAAACGAATTATTCGAGTAAATAACCAGAAATCGAGAAGGTAAACAACTGTATTGTTTATACATGATGATTGATGAGCTGATGACCTGCTGACTGCTGCAGCAATACTGACAATTGAAATTGTTAAGAACTGATATTTTTATTTTAACTTTGATCATTTTTGATGAGTTTTAGATGAATATGCTATTATTTGTTTCAGGGAAGAGTCTGGAGTGGGGTCTCAGGAAAAAGGGGATGTTGAAAGCTGTAAGGGAGCTAGACGGTAACGAGCGGGAGTCTTGCGAAGCTCTACTGCTTGACGTCAGTATGTACGCACGAGGTGAGTTGAAATTTTCTGCACGGGTTCATTTGGGACAATTATCAGGGGTGGATTTGACCGTTAGTTTGCCCTAAGACCCGTGATGGCAGGCGCCCCTCGCGTACCGGGACGCCTTAAGCGGAGATAGGTTCAACATAGTTTGCCACTGGAAGTGTATCAAATATGAAACCTTATTTTGTGAAACAACTATATTTTCAGCTGAGATAGGTAGGTAAGGGGTTAGTCGTCGTTTGGGAACTTAACAGGGGTACATGGAGCCCTAAGTTTGAGAATCTCCTTTCTATATATTTAGATTTTCGCCCCCAATTCCACATGATTTATAAGAATCAAATTGAAATAAAAAATAACGAAAGTTAATTCGTAATCTCTATACGTGTAGGTACTTTTTTCTTTGCGATGTGCTATGGTCACAGTTGAGTTTCTAAATATACGTCAAGTATAAGTTTATAATTTTCGCGAACACTAAAAATATTCTTATCTTTATTTTATCATTTATAGTTTGATTTTTTCACGGCTTCAAAAAGACTGTAGATGCGAGTACTGTATATGATTTTAATTTCAACTCGACACCTCCACGCGTTCCCGACATAAAATAAATAAAGGGTCTTGACCGGCAGACAGACGGATAACAAAGTGATCCTATAATTGGGTTCTGTTTTTTTCCTTTTGAGGTACGCATCCCTAAAAATAATCTCACTAAAGTTTGCCGCTCCCGAAATTTTGACGCCTTAGGCCGAGGCCTACTCGACCTATAAAAGGGCCTACGGAAAACCGCCCCTGATTACTTCTGTTCCTGACATGTTTTGCTTTGTCCTAAGTTTACCAATTTCACTGTTAATTTTAAGTTATTATTTGTTATTTTATAGTATCGTAGTAAAATGTGGTTGAATATTTTGTTAAATGAACCACAGCAACGGCAAATCAAATAAGGGTAATGTGGAAGAGGAAGACATTGTTTTGAAGCTTAGACGCAAGCGGGTTTTTGGTGTTTTAATTAATAATAATACGAGTATACTTGATTTACGGAGAAAACGGTTATGGATCTAATCACAAAATTGTATTCCTACATTGAAATAAGAAACTCACTTATTGAAAGTCAATACTAAACTAAACCAACAGGCCCGTCATCGTCCAGAGCGGATAAGTTTTTATATTATGTCATTTAACACAATTTGAATAAAATCTAGTATAGCACCACAGCTGCATAAAGGGGAATCAATCTCAAACCTAATTAACAAGTGTATAAAAAGCAAATTCGAATATCACCAAAACTGACCCATATTCTACCGTAAACAAAGTATTTAGCCATCAGTTTATCAAACTGTCTTGTTAATTTGTACTGAAGAACTCGTTGCTATAGCTTTAAAATGGAGATTTATGTACTGTTTATTATTCATAAAGTGTAAATACTGATATCTTCCCTGTTTCCACTTTCGCATGTGATTCAGTTGTACGCTTAGTATAACATGTAGATTGATTGTGATATATGACATGATAGGCCCAATAACCCTTTTAAAACATTTTTAAAGTAATTAAGACCGTAAAATTCTTCAGAGTTACGTCCGTAGAATCCTCTACAATATACCTCGATAAATCATAGCAAGCTACGGGTGTAGGGGATTCTATGGACGTAATTCTGATGCATTTTGCGGTCTTAATTACTTCTCATGAAGTAGGCCGGGGTTCGTATCCTGGTGAAGTACAAATGATTTTTTCAAAAACACATTGTAGGTCCCTATTAATGTCAGAATTCCGATATTTTGCGATGGTTTCATTTTTGGTTCCATAAAATATATTTACCCTTCGTCCGACTTCGTAGCTACACTTAGAAACGTTAACACTTTGACAGATCACGCAGGATAAATTTTTATGTTTAGATATTTGAAGTGAAAACTTCTTGAGCGGCGTTGAGCACTTTTGTGGGATGGGTAAAAACTGTGAAACTCGCGTCAGGTCACGTGTGCTGATCGAAAAACCGTAAGACGGTAGGAGAGTAGTGTTGTAACACCGAAATCAATAATCAAGTTTTCACTTCTGCCGGCACTCCCGGAGTGCAACCTGTGTTTTTTTATTAACTGAACATAATCAGTAATAGAAACCGCAAAACGCTACGTAATTTTTATTCCCTCGAGCACGACGCCTACACATAAACAACGTTTTAACAAAAGAGTAGGGTCACCGATGCCGGCGGAGCACTGACTCGCAGAGTTGGGTAGCACCGACCCCGCTCCGAGGCGGGATTGGCCTTCCGCCACGGTACCGCGCCCCGGTGCGAGGTTGGCTGTAAAAGTGTTAATAGTCTAATAATAAATCACTCAAAACTCGTCCGGTTGCTGGTTCCAAATTCAGTATTGCGAAATAACTAGTAAGAAACTCAAGGGCATATCTTTTTAAAGTCATGATTTATATTATTTATCTTCTTTTTCTTTTTTTTTCTTAAATCTTTCTTCAACAGTAATCCAGTAACACATTATTAATGTAAATTAGCTATGTCACTGGGGTAATCACTGCCAAAGCAAAGCGAGGGTTTGAGATAACTAATAGGAACTAATTGGAACTATTCCATTAATAATTCTGTTTCACATAGTTTCCCCTCCTGAATGATAACATTAATAACGATTCTCAGTAAAGAGGACCACGAATATTAATAAGTTAATTTATAATCATCAACCCTTATCAGCCCACTGCTCAGCTAAAGGTCTTTCCTCACTTACTCTTTATAATAGGAAGTCGGAGGTCGCGGCGGAACATTTGTGTGCATGAGCATGTCTGTTGGCTTCGTGTCTGGTCGTTTAACATTTATTTAAGTATGTTTATCAGCTGTTTAGTACCCATAGTACAGGCCCTGCCTAGTTTGGGACTAAATAACCGTGTGTGACTTGTGCGCCACAATTATTATTATTATTAAGTATCGGCCATACTCTATCGCGGATTGGGAGATGGTGTTCACTTAGCTTTCAGATTTTTTTAGTCCCCTAACGGTAAACACAACGAAAACCGGGATCAACCGCTTAACGTGTTTAAACAAGGGGGCGTGTTATAATGTTGCTAGACGGCCCGTCAAAATAACTGACTACTTCCAAGTGTGATCATTACAAACACACTGGTAACGAAGGGCTACGAGTGCCTCAATCTAAAATGGAGGAGACTTTTTCTGTAAATTGAAGTATGTAATTTATATACAACTAGCGATTCTGCTCGGCTTAGTTCAAGTTCCCGTGGCAATACGGGAATAAAATATAGCTCATGTCACCCAGGCATAATATCGATTTCCATTGGTGAAAAAAATAATTAAATCTGTTCAGTAGTTTTTGAATAATACAAATCTTTGTGTGATGTAGAAAAATGATGTAGAAAAGTCTCTTTATTTCATTATTTTCCTCAAGAGTCCAAAAATAGACATTATTCGGAAAGAACAACCAGAAAAGATTAGCCGATTAATTAATTTGGCTTTCCTCATACAAGAGTAAGTATGGGCTATAATTAGAATTAGTTAGCAAGCGCTCATAGTCCTGCGTTGCTGGTGTTGTGTATCGGGCCGCGGATAGTCAATTATTAATGCCTGTGTAGTGTTGACGATTTCTGTAAATGTATACTGGAGCTTAAAAGATAAATAGGTTATCTGTAAAGTCAGTTTAACAAATAGATGCGTCACAAGCCGAAAGCTAAGGCCGATTGTGCCTCTCTATCGCTTGTTCCGCGCTCTCGTTTTGCAGGCTCTGCTCGGGCGGAACGTGACAATGAGTCATGCTTTTTCGTTCTTGCTGCCCGCGCTCATCGATTTATAAGACGTTATCACGTCAAAAAACTTTTGTGCATATTTATCACTAGCTCTTAGACGGTGAAAGAAAACATCATCTTGAAACCCGCAGGTCCCAAGATTAATTCTGAGGCATGTGTAACAGCACCCCGGTGGGCGGTGGGCTCACCAGCCACCTGTCACATTTGGGGGTTCAAAAATATTATATCCGGAATAAAGGCGTGAGCATACTTTTTCATGAAATTAAGTTAGAGTACAATTTTTCGTTTTTCAAAGGTAGTATAGAATTTGCATACAATTTATGTGCCTTTTTATCCACACGAAAATAGTTTCATAGCAAAGCTACTGCCCAAACCATTTCTGAAAGTTTAAACAGTTTAAACTCGATGATTAATCGGTCACCTAAAAAAGCACTCTTATTTTATTCCATTACAATAGATATTAGAGTGGAGAATAGTTTCCATTGTGATAGATGTCAGAACCATGCGAAGACATTGACATAACTTGAAAGTTCAAAGTCGGCATGCTCAGTGGCTCGGCAAATTGGAAGAGAGCAGCGGTCTTGTTGAGCACTGCTTTCCTATTTCATTTCTAGAATATACTGTGAATTTAACATACTAAGCCATAGTTGTGGTAATCTGAAACTAATTAAAGAATGCATAATATATGTAGTCTCCAAGCGGCATTGCTCGGGTGGAGCTTGTGTTTTCCCATTCCCATGAGATTTTCGTAAACTGGAATCTTTCTTAGTAGATAAGTGCCTACATTTTTACTAGGAAAGTGCTCTCATCCTTGTACTAAACCATACTAGAAGTGATTAATATTTTATCGTCTCATTTTCATGAAAAACTAGCTGTGTGCTTGCTCGGAAACGAGTCTAAACTTTATGCAGGATTGGAGAACTAATTTCCAATATTGCTCTATTACTCGTTGGTTATTTTCGTTATATTATTACAGCTCTAAATTATTAATGAACACCTTTATCAAAATGAAATCAGTTTGTAAGTTATTAAAAGTATTGATCTTAGTAACCAGTTTATAAAGGGTTGGGGTCTAACTACTACACAACTTCTAAGAATTATGTTGTGAGGCGAGGCACTAACTAAGAAACTTATACACACATATAAATTAATTTGTAATAATTAACATTAACTAGTAGGTACTCAAGTATATTCACAAAAATGTATATGTACCTATGATATGTACCTACATAATATAATATTTCTAATGCTACCTTACATAATATTTTCAACTTTCTGCGTTGAATGTGGTATCAAAACCAAGTGTTTTTAGCGACATCATCGGCATGCAGTATCTTTTTATTTTATTAATGTAATTAGTTCTGTAAGTTTTCCCAAAAATAAATAAATAAAATAAAATAAAATGCGTGTAGTGAGTAGCCAAAGTCTGAATAGTTGCTCAGACACATTTTGACGTCTTGCTTTAATGCGGTGCTACAATCCTGGTAACACATGTCTGTGAGCCAAATCTCAACATAGTTTTAAACAAACTCGATTCCCGCCTCTCTGTAGGCTTAGCGCTATAAACCGCAAACGGAGTTTAATACGGTTTTCACTAATAGAAAGAGCGACAAAGGTGGATAGTTTTTGTATATCGAATATACCTCAGCGAAGCGAGAGCGGGTCGCTAGTAGAAAATAAATACGTAACAAACTCAGTGATTCAAGGAAGACTGCTATGACCTAACAAATGTCTCAGTCTCATTTCCGAAAGAGTTATCACATCGATATAAAATTCTTATATACATTTTAATAGATAAGTCAGCATCGACCCATTTGGGTTTAGCTGCTGAGATATATAAAAGAAATCTCGTGGTTGTCATATGATCAGGTACTGGGCACCTACCTGGTTATTGGTTTAAAGGTCGTTTAGTTTGGTGTACTCGGTCCTCGTGTGTGTTATCGGTTTAAAAGGAGTAGGTTATTTTATCAGTATTTTTTTTCTTGTTGAATTTATATAAATAATATGTGTTTATTATTTAGTCAATGTTCTAATTAGTTTAGCATCATTATTACAAAACTATTTTTAAATATAAATGCAATTCTAGTTTTTAATAATATTATAATGTACATGCACATACAGAAGCTCATAGCAGAATACCAGACAGTCTATGAACTAGTCAGATTTTAGATTACACCTACGTTTTGTCATAAATGCACTCTGAGTTAGGCGGCGATTATTTGTTTTTATTAAAGGCTTCGTCTGGATATGGTCTAAAAGCCATATCTTTTCCTCCCTAAGTCGATGGTTTACACAGTAGTTACAGTTTATTCAAATGAAAATAAATGGAACATGGACAGAACCGGAGCATGGCGTCGGGTATTGATTTCGATTCGCGAAAGGTTTAATCATAGCGTTTGTGTATTGATACGTGTTTGCAATGAAAATATACACGCCAATTAAAGGTCTATTTATTGAACGGTAACGAGACGACGGGTCGTATGATACAAAATAGGGCAGTCGTGTTTGTATTTCTCTCTTCTGTCAGACGTGATTATTTTCATTTTACACTAAAATATTTGGGAACCTGGAAATGAAATGAAATCTTTATATGCAATGAATAGGGTATTCAATATAGGTGTTATACCTAATTTAAATAATTCTCTCCTCCTAAAATTTTACTTTAAATAATAAACTCTTCTACACAGCCAATTTAATATTAAAAATAATACATAGATACATACATAATCTCACGCCTTATATCCCCGAGGATAGGCAGAGGTATTCCATTTCTGGATATACCCACTTTTCACCAGATATTCTTTGGACCCCCAAACGTGATACGGTGAGCCCATCGCCGGATCGGGTCTGTTACACATGTCTCAGAATTCATTCTCTGGGTTTCCTCACGATGTTTTCCTTCACCGTCGAGCTAGTGAGAAATATGTACGTAAGTTGAAAAACTCATTGGTACATGCCCTGATTCGAACCCGAGCCTCACTGATTTTCATCATGGGAATTAAGCAGGCCCTTTAACCGTAAGGCTATCACTGCTGAGTTAAAATAGAAGTCCAATTATCACCTCGGAATGAGAGATAGTCAGCTATAAATTTGTATAAACCTTTATTTTGACACCCTAAAACTGGTCTCAAAACCTACTCAAAGTAGCAACTACATATATTCCAAGGTCAAAAAAATTTTTTTCTTTTTTTTTTATATGGCTTTCATGCTATTTGTATTTACTTATCAGAAACACAGTAGAGGATTAAATTCTCTACAACTTTTGTTAAACCATTTTTATATGTTTTTTGTGCAGTGGTAATCTTGAGCGTCCGCGGGCCGTTGGTTCGGGAGTTCCTGCTGGCAGCCCACTCGCTGGGCATGACGCGTGGGGAGTGGGCTTTCCTCGACGTCGAGATATTCCAGGTGAAGTCAAAGTTATTACTATTGTTTTCTTTGTACCCATAAGTAAAATACTACTAATAATACTCGAAGAAAATAAAGCATTTGTTTAAGGAATGAAAATACTCTTTTCGTCATAGAAATTGAGCGAATCTCTCACGATTCGAACTATGCATGATAGGCGGCCTCACTTCCAACATAATATACTTGTTGTTGTTTTTTGGGTTCCTAGTTATAAATATTCTTGTTCAATCGAATACGCACGGGAACTGGCATCACATACCTACGGTTACATAGAGAAGTTATAAAAAAAAAATCAATAAACACGAAATGAAACCGTTCAAATTCACGAAGATCATTTTTTCATTATATTTTTTTTAATATTCAAAGACAGAACAGCGAAGAATGACAAAAAATAATACTGTGCTCTCGAACGAAGATAAAACATAAATCGTCGAATACGAATCCATATTCGTGCATGAATATGTAAATGAAATTTTGTATATAAACACTAACTGAAAATTGGGTTACACCTCTCAAATCAATGTGTTAAACAGGTACGATTATTTAGGTCACCATTAAGTTAACTCTGTCAGTGCGTTTGGTCGACTAGGTTTCAGGTAACCAGAGGGCTGGCAATTATCTCTGTCAAAGTATTCGGCCACTCTTCTGCTATGGGCACTGTCCCACATGGTTCTTCTCCGGAGGAAATTTTTTGACTGTAAATATTAATAATAATAATAATAATAATAATACATTTATTTGCAAAAAATATGGTATATACAGTTGGTGACAGATACATTCAGAGCATACATGTTTAGCTAAAATATAATATAGCATGCAAATTTTTACAAAAAATCAGAAATATTAAAATGTCTTATCAAGGAATTCTTGCACATTATAGAAATTATTTAATTTTAAGAATTCATGCAATTTATTTTTAAACATTTTTAAATTTAACATTTTAAAGTCTTTTGGTATCTTATTATAAATACGTACACACATAACAAGGCAGCTCTTATTATATTTGGAGAGTCTAGGGTTGTCATCTAATACGAGTCTGTAGGGGTCTCGTTGACTCCGAGTGTTTAAGTCACATGCTTTTTTAAACAATTCTTTGTGCTTCCATACAAACATGCAAATCTCATAAATGTAGAGAGACGGTAGCGGTAGTAGGCCAAGTTTTTTAAATACTGGCTTACATGACTCACCGGGTGCAAGCCCGTATATTGCCCTAATACATTTCTTTTGTGCGACAAATGCTCTATTCTGGTCGGTGCCATTACCCCACATTATAAGACCATAGCGTAGCAATGATTCTACGTATGCCTGGTAGGATATAATAGCTGTTTTCAGGTTTGTTATGTTTTTAACTTGTCTAATTGCATATACGAATTTATTTATTTTGTTCGATACATTAATTGTTTGTGCTTTCCAATTTAAATCCTTATCTATTGTTACACCTAAAAATTTGGTTTCTGTCACTTCCTTAATCTTCGGTATATTAAGGTTATGATTGTGATTTATGTTCAAAGATTGATTAAATTGTATATATACTGATTTATTTAAGTTGATATTTAAATTATTATTGTCTAGCCATTCAATTAGTTTGTCAATTGTGTTGTTAATGTCCGCTTCATGATCGCTTATTGTAGTATTAGTTTTATTGGATGTCACTATAATGGAAATGTCATCAGCAAATAATATACATTTATGTTTTGTAATGTCTGTAATATTGTTTATATACAATAAGAATAAGATTGGGCCCAGTACACTTCCCTGTGGTACACCATTTTTACAATATCTATATTCAGATGAGTAGGAAATTGTGACTTTGTGTTCGTCTAATTGGGTAAGGACTACACGTTGTTGCCGTTTGGTTATGTATGAGGATATCCACTGGTGTGTAGGTCCCCTAATACCGATTGTGTCTAACTTTTTGAGTAATAGGTCATGTGAAACCAGATCAAACGCTTTAGTTAAGTCAAAAAATAGCCCTGTAGTCCTACGTTTACTGTTAATATTCGTCAATATCGTTTTTGTGAGAGAAAATATAGCTAATGCTGTTGATTTGTGCTTTTGAAAGCCAAACTGTTCGTTTCTTATGATCTGAAATTTATTACAAAAGCCGATAAGTCTTTTGTACATGCATTTTTCGAATATTTTGGACATAACTGGTATTAGAGCTATCGGACGATAATTATTGATGTCATGTTTATCTCCCTTTTTGTACAAGGGTTTGACATTAGAAAGTTTTAATATGTCTGGGAAAGTTCCAGATGAGAATGACAAATTAATTAAATGGGTTAAAATGACAATTATTTCGTCGGTGCACGCTTTTATAATTTTCGTATTGAGTTCGTCAAAGCCTTCAGAGTTCGTATTTCTTAATGACATTATTTCATTTTTGACCTCACTTTCTGACACTGGTTTAAGGAACATAGAGTTGACTGTTGGATTGTTACTGCAACAGGTAGTACGATTTTTCTGTGATGATAAATTATAAGGTTGGTTTATGTAATGATTATTGAAGGCTGAGGCTATTTCTACTGGATTTTGTATTACTGTATTGTTGATTTTAATATGTTATATACTATCGATCGATGTATGTTTGTTAAATATCCAAAATTACTTACTAGCATCAAGCTACGCACGTAACAATAGGAACGGTGGATCTTGTATTCTGGTACGACACGGATTACGATTCAAAGATATTAAATCTATAGCCAAGTACAATATACCGAATGTTTTAGAGTGCTGTGCAACAGAATTAGTTGAACACAAATTAATAATTATATGTGTATATAGAGTTCCAAAGAGTAAAGAAGTCGCAAAATATTTCAGCTTGTTTATTAATAATCTAAGTGATATATTGGATGATCTTACTAAATTGAATAACAAAAAAATAATCATGTGTGGGGATTTTAATATAGATATTCTTCAAAATTCAAAATATACAAATGAATTCAAACAATTAATTTCTAGCTATAATCTTAAATTTTCTGTTAAAGATGTAACTCGACCAAGTAGCGGGACATGTCTCGACAATATCATTCACAATATACGTAGAGCAAAGACAGAACTACATGAATTAGCACTATCAGATCACAAGGCTCAAATTATGAATTGTCCTGTAATGAAAACATGCCGTTCAGATCACTGGTTTTCTCTAAAACGAGATTATTGTAAGGAAAACTTAAATAAATTTGAAAATTGTATTAAAAATCTTTCTTTTCATGAAGTATTCGAAATAACCAACGGAGATGAGGCTTTTTCCGCTTTCTATGAATTGTTCAAGCTATTTTATGACATGTGTTTTCCGGTATTACGAATAAAAAACTTTACTAGAAATAGACCTAAATGGTTATCAAAAGGGATAAAAAAATGTAGTCAACGTAAAAGAAATCTTCTTTGGAAATACAGGTTTACTAAAGATCCAAATGACAGGAACGCTTTTAAAACATATTCAGCTAAGTATAACAAAATTATTAAATTGACTCAGCGTTCTCAAAATAACTATTATATAATTAATTCAGATAATAAATCAAAGGCTACTTGGAATATTATAAATAAGGTAAAAATTAAACTTCCAAAGGAAAATATTGATACATTGATCGTAAACGGAAACAAGACTACAAACCCTAAAAAAATTGCACAGCTGTTTAATGACTATTATACAGACTTAGTACAACCAAACAAAACTATCAATATAAATAATAAAAATACATGCAAATATAATTCTTATAAATCCTTTTTCATGAAACCAACTACAGATGAGGATATATACCATATAATAAAAAATCTAAGGAATACAAATAGTACTGGTTTTGATGATATATCCACAAAGGTAATTAAACACGTTAGTCATCTCATATCTCCAATACTTGCATACATAATAAATCTCTGTATAGAACAAGGGGTCTTTCCCGTATTATTAAAAAGAACAATTCTCCAGCCCATTTACAAAGCGGATGACAAATGCGACATAAAAAATTATAGACCCATAGCACTTATACCAGTTTTTTCAAAGGTATTTGAAAAGGTTATATTTACTAACCTTTACGATTATTTTGAATGCAATAAAATATTAATTGAAGAACAAAAAGGCTTTCGAAAGAATAAATCAATTGATTCTGCAATATTTGACGTTCTAGAGAAAATATACGTGAGAATGGATAGTAGACAACCAGTTTTCGCAATGTTTATAGATATGACGAAAGCGTTTGATTTTGTTAAACATGACATTCTTTTAAACAAACTAGAAAGTTACGGCATAAGAGGAAATGCTCTCAAATTATTGCAGTCATATTTAAGTAATAGAATTCAAATCACTAAAATAAATAGACTATGCACTGAGACCAGAACTGACAAAGAATATATATCTGAAGAAAGAACGGTAACACAGGGGGTTCCTCAAGGAAGTGTTTTAGGTCCATTATTATTTATTATATACATTAACGATTTGACGAAAGCAACGGAACATCCAATGACACTTTTTGCAGATGACTGTACTGTTATATATGATAATAAATATAAAATAAACGACAGTCTTAAATCTATAATTGAATGGCTGGATAACAATAACTTACAAATAAATATTAATAAAACTAAAATAATGAACTTTGCACAAAGACCAAATCAAGAAACGAATACTCATGTAGTTTATAATGATCAATCTATTAGTAATACATCTACGGCAAAATTTCTTGGCTTACATATTGACAGCAACATGAAGTGGCAATCACATATAGAATTTTTAATTAATAAGACTGCTCAGTTTTCTTATGCATTGCATCTCCTAAGAAAGGTTGTAAGCGAAGAAACTGTTATAACAGCCTATCATGGGTTTGTTGCCTCAAGACTAAGATACGGAATTGTGTTTTGGGGAAATGCAATAAATAAAGACCGCGTATTTTTGGCTCAAAAACGTTGCATACGGGCAATTCGTGGGTTAAAAAGAACAGATAGCTGCCGAGCTCACTTTAAAATGTTAAGAATACTTACTGTTCCGGCACTGTACATTTATGAAATTGTACTGTTTATTAAGAGAAATCCTTTTTTATTCGCTAATGTGAAGCGTGCACGGCACTGTCGGAACTTATGTACTAGACCATGTAAGACAGCTCTGTTTCAAAATAGTATATTTGGAATAGCCCCAAAAATTTATAATAAGCTTCCCTCTGAGTTGAAGACATGTGACAATTTTAAAATATTTAAGAATAAGCTGTATGAATTCCTCATTGACAGCACTTTTTACTCTTTGAATGAATATTTTGATTCCAAAAGTTGAAGCCCTGATATATACAAGTGACATACCTACATTTTATTGAATTTTGTTGACATTTAATTATATTGTTTTTAAATTGATTTATAATATGAACATGACATTGTATGCCTATGGCGGATCACAGCGGACTGAATATTAATTATAAAAACTATGTACAACCTGTGTTCACAATAAATACATTTGATTGATTGATTGATTGATTGATATCCTTGAAGTTTGTGTTAGGAATTTCGTTTTTTATAACTGTCCATGTAGCTTTACATTTATTATCATTGTTGCTTACAAATCTTATGTTTGCATTTTTTTTTGCATTATAAATACATTTTTTCAAAATTTTAGAAAAGGTAAGGTATTTAGCTTTACTAATTTCATTTTTAGTTTTATAATAGTGAAATCGTAAATTTTTTTTTGTCTTACAACTTCGTTTGAGTCCTTTACTAATCCAGCTTTGTTTTTTCTTATTATTAATGTTTACCTTTATCCTTACTTTAGGAAAGCAAAGATTATAAAATAGGCAAAATATGTTGTGAAAAGCATTAAATGCTATATTTATATCATTTTCAATGAAAATATCGGACCAAGAAAGATTCTGTAAGCATTCCCGAAACTTTCGGATATTATCCAAGTTGTAATCCCTTTTATGAGTATAGTACAACGCATGTTTTTTAAGTTTATCCTTTATTGGAAAACATAACATTTGGGCTGTCTCATGATCAGAGAGATAGAGAGGAAGTACTGTTGCTGTTGCATCCGGTATGTTGCTTAGTATATGGTCTATGCAAGACGACTTACGAGTAGGAACATTTATGTGAATTTTCATACTATAGCTGTAGGACAGGGCTTGTAATTCATTTGTGACGTTTCCCTTTTTTAGTGTGTTAATATTAAAATCTCCCGCTATGACGATATTTATTCTAGATTTATATTTTTTGTATATGTCATGTAAGAGGCCATTTAGTTTCGTTAGAAAATAAATGGGATTAGAAAGTGGGGTTCGATAAAGGCAAATTATGATCAACTTTTTTGTCGATGTTAGTTCTATCCCGCAAATTTCAAAAGAATTTTGTTCGGCATAGCTTTGAATGAATGATAACTCATTGAAAGTTAATCCTTTTTTTACTAATATACACGTTCCACCTCTTTGTTTGTCTCTACAGAAGTTAGCCGCCATTGTGTAGCCAAAAATTTTTAAATAACCCTCGTGACCTTTTTTTATAAATGTTTCGGATAGACATATAACATCTGGGTCAGTGTGATTATCTTGTAGCTCCATTAAAGTTAGTTCCAAAATTTCTTGTTTTGATAATGCACTGGCAATATTTTGATGGAGGATTCTGAGATAATGTGACGTAGGAATTGGCTCGTTAGTCTCGAAAAAAAACACCTTTCTTTTTTATTTTATTAAAATAGTAAGGAATAGTACCTTTCCTTACACTATTAAAATCTGAAGAGCTGCCAATACGTAAAGGCTTTTCTCTATTAACCCGACCAAAATAGAAAGGGATTGTTCCTTTTTTAGGTATGCTGATATTCGTACATAAATGATCACTTGGCCTATTACTCGCTATTCGTTTCCTTAGCTCACTTGGATTTAGATATTTCTCATCATAATCATTACAATCAATAACGTAGTTGATTGATTTGCAAATATCGTATGCTGTATAGTTTGCACAATTCAGAAAATGACACTTTTTATACTCGTTACATATATTTTTGATACTCTCATTCAATTTATCAACATCCAAATATGGGTTATTAGAGACTCTTAATACAATGACTGTGGTTTTATTAAATATATCTAATACATTAGCAAGCTTAGTTAGTACTAGGTTTAGGTTATGATCATTTTCACCTAGACATATTACTAGTTTATCATTAGTCTGCAGTTTCATATCTCTAAGGTTACTTATTATTATGTTGCTTTGTGCGTAAGGTGTCGTTTCGGCGAACACTGAATATTTTTCGTATTGGGTCTTCTTTCTCGATTCCAAGATAGCTGATGCTAGACCAACGCATTGTTGAGCTCCAAAGATGAGTATTCTTTTCTCAGGTTCAGCTTGTTGGTGTTTCTTACTAGTATTTTTTTGTTGAGGGAGAGGTCTTGATACTGGTTTAGGGTCCGATTTCTTTACCATGTTTTTAAAGCATAAGTCTTGGGTCAGTATCTCTATTTGTTTACCGAGTACTATAATTTCTTGTTTTGCTTCTAGTAATTTTTGTTCTAGGTCTATAATTTGTTTTTGTAATTCGTCGTATGGAGCACGAGCTGGCGAGGAAAGTGTCGATACTCTGCATGATAATGGGGAAAACATCCTATTATTCATATTGCTGGTAGTGTTCTGGTTTTTTGTTGGAGACTGGCAGAGTGATTTTAACATTTTGTTTTCTGCAGTAAGTTTGTTAATTTGTCTTTGAAAATCATTTTTTTCTAATATAGTGTTCTCAAGCTCATTCTGTGTACTATTAAGTTCAGACGTTAGATGGATAATTTTCTCTTTTAGCTCTGATATGGATATTGTGTCGGAGATTGTACCATCTACACTCATTGATAGTTTATTAGGAGTTGAGTAAGAGAATTCGTCTGATTCACTGTCAGTAAGTACATGGGAATCCAAAATCTGAGATACATTTTGGGATGCTGATTCTTTATCCAACTGTTTTACATTAGCCGGACTTGTTGGTTCAAGTGAGTGGGGTCTTACAGTTTGGTTTTTATTTTTCCTCTGCGTGACATTAGATATTATGTTACTGCCAATAAGTTTTTTGTTATTAATACACATCTTGCATTGCCACTTATTTTTCGATTCTTGGTCCATTAATTTGTATGTTTTTTCTGGATAACCCTCACAATCAAATTCGTATCTGTTTTTACATATTGAACATATTGCAGTATTTTTTTTGTCAACATGTTTTTTGCATTTGTAGCAGATTACTAACGCATGTGGTGGCATCTGGCGGCCACTGTTAGTAGTTTTCATTGATATTGATTTCTTTGATGTTGACATTTTTACTAAATAAATTGTAACTTTTGTGTGCAGAAAAAATGAATATGAACAAATTTTATTTGTTGCTTGCCTCCGAGATTTGAACCAGGGACCGGGCGATAGCGGCCATGCAAATCGACTCTTCTATCCACTAGACCAACGTCTCATTGAGAGCAGTTGATGAAATTTGTCGTCTCATTCGTTTTGCATGTTAGTGATTTAAATTTGTGGGTAGAGGGTTGACTGGTAGTGTTTAACGTCCACGGTATAAATATTAGTTGATAACGTACTCAAGTCCTAGTAGTTATAATATACTTGACACTTCTTTTTATCACAGTAAGCACATTACACGTGAATATTTATTCCGATGCAGGCACAAAATGTTTCTTAGGTGTATATTTGAGTTTTTAGCAGGTAGGTACCTCCACTGAACTGGTCATTGGAAATTTCATTTAAATCTTAATGTACACTTAACACTGGTTGACACAAACGTTAGCACATGCACAATGTTATGATATGTACTGGGTTTTCTTATTTTATTTGAGAAATTCGTACGTTTTATATTTTAATTTTAAAGAGATACACACACACGATGTTTACGGCACAAGTGGCGCCACCTTCGACCTATTGTAAATAAATGTATTTTTTTATGAAAAAAGAAAAGTGCAAAAAATATTGTAGGCACACTGTTCCTCATGGTTGTTAGTCCCAAACTAGAGGCCGTGCAACTCGAAATCCACAGACAGATGTTGACGGGATTCGAACCTTTGTTTGAGCGCGCATAATTTGTATTTAGTATGTTTTCACACCACCAGCTAAAATATCCTCAAAATTACAATTATAAAGTTTAATTTGAATTTGGAACGTTGAAATTCATATGAAAACTCTTAGAATACGTACGTACGGGCCGAAAATCTAACTGGGCACTATAACACAAAAAAAATAAACGGCGTGACTTGCAAGGACTGTGAAACAAAAGACGGTGTTTGGTGTTATTTTAACAGTTCCGAATTTTATTATTTTTGCATTGACAAAAAAAGTGATAGTGATTTGACTCCGAAGTTTATTCCATCAGACGCTTTAGGGATTTATTTATGCAGCCCTCGGTTTTTATTGTCTCATATGTAAAGAGTTGAGTATTCACTTCTGTCTTGTTAGTTTACTCTAGAGTCTGCGAGGCCAGAAAACATTCTGGAGTCCCTCAGTCAATGACGTGAGATACTGCTACATCAGTTGTTTAGTAGCCATTATACAGGGTCTGCCTTGTTTAACCATGTGAATTGTGTTCGACGAATTTTTTATTTAAGATTTCGACTGATAATTGATTTTAAGTAATTCTGTTCTCTAAGTAGCAAGGGAGATAGGGTGCTGTTTAAATTTTGCCAATCGCCATGGTGGAGTTTAAAGTGCCTTTTTATTAGACTATTGACTTTTCTAATTGTATTTTTTTAATGCATAGGTTTTCCAAAACTAAAGCGGGCTTGCAAAAAAATACAATACAATGTTGTTATTATACAACGCGTAACAGAAAAAGCGCAATTCCTCATACACCCCAGTTAGTATATTAATATAAAAAAATACTTTAATTGTGTCTAACCAATTTTCTTAAATATCGATTAATAATAGCACGATTTCATAGAAGGCGCTAAATTCAGCTACCCTAATTCATTTTTCGGAAAAATTTAACCCATATTAAAAATAGCAGCAGCATTAAAGCAGTGATAGCCCGGACGGTTAAAGAGCCGGCCGAAAATCAGTGAGGCTCGGGTTCAAATCCTGGCATGTACCAATGAGTTTTTCAAAACTTACGTACATATTTATCACTAGCTCGACGGTGAAGGAAAACATCGTGAGGAAACCCACAGGTCTCAGAATTAATTCTGAGACATATGTAAACAGACCCGGTCCGGCGATGGGCTCACCACCTATCACGTTTAGGGGTCCAATATATCTCGTGAATTGTGGGTATATCCAGTAATGGAATACCTCTGCCTACCCCCTCGGGGAAAAAAAGGCGTGAGATTATATATATATATATATATATATATTTATATAAAAATAGCTGAAATCGATGAAGTAATCGATACCGAACAAACTAATTTCAGCAATTGCGCATAGTCTGTTATATTTGTATACGCAATACCAATTATGTACGCATTATATACGCTACACCAATTATATACGCTTCATTGCAATACACCTTATACATACTTAAGTACATAAACCCTCAGTGACTTTATGATTTCGAGGCAGGCTACCGTCAGACTACCTTACTTTACAGAGGCAGCTTCATGCATAATTCATACGTATACATACATGGATAAACCTACCACGGCCGCATTAAAACAATGTATATGTATGAGAGATCTTTATTGTCTAATAACTGAATCAAAGCGCATTTTCTGATAAAATATAAATTAATAAATATTATGCTTATCACTGAGAGGGACGCCAGAGATTCATTTCTGGATACCCACTTCATCAGAATATTTTTCGGATCACTAACCGGTGATTGTGTTGTCCAACCAATTTAGGCTTCGATGTAATAGTTTTCCGCCAAGTACATTCTAGTTTAACCCCAGTTTCCGAAAGGCAAATCAAACCGAAATTAGCTGACAGTTAAATCTCATGTCAGGTGTTCTGATTAGATGAAACAAAACAAAGCTTTTCAAAAACCAAAAGAGTTAACATGAGATTCAGCAGTCTGTCAGCAAATTTTAATTTTGATTTACCTTTCGGAAACCGGGGCTTAGTTAGCACTTATTACTAACAATAATAATTGTGGGACACAAGTCACACACGGTTATTTAGTCCCAAACTAGGCAGGGCCTTTACTATGGGTACTAAACAACTGATAAACGTACTTAGATAAATATGCAATCACATTCTTAAGTCAGCACCTTTTCAGGGAGGATATTGGGGTGAGACCGGCTGGGCTGCCGGTGATGAGCGTGACGCTGCAGCCCGGGCTGCTTATGAGGCTCTCCTCCGAGTGTCCCTGAAGTTACCCACCGGAGACAAGTTCGACGACTTCGCTGATGCCGTGAAGTTGCGCGCCAAGCAGCATTACAACTACAGCTTCTCTGATGGCGAAGAGGTACGTAGCGCTAATCTATAATATACCTGGGTAAATTTTCAAACGTCCTTTTTTAGGCGTCATATACCCTTTATAGAGAAACTATCATTCAAAACAGACTAAGCACATGCTTTGTTGAAAATACACCTTGAAGCTTAACTATTTACATAAACCAATTAGAATTAATATTAAAAACTTAAAAGAAATTCCACGTTTAATAATCCGACTTGTATGGTGGCCTACCCCTGGGAGGCTTGTCCCACTTCAAATTGCGCTCAGAAAACGACTCACTGTAACTCGAAATTTTAACGTATCTTTTATCAAAATATCTCATTTTAAAGATATTTACTCCATTTCATATTCAAAATCACAAAAACTGTACTAACTATTAAATAAAAAAATTGAGAAGGTAATGTTTTTGTCCCGCGTAAAACTGCTCTTTTGATGCTCGTATTTGACTACTTGTTTCATATTAGTCAAGCGATTTCAAGTCAAATTTTTGTATCGTACCACCCAAGCGTTTGTCGGACCCCAACTTGTGTGTGGAGAGGATGGCGTATACGCAGGTTTTTACATGTTCCCGAGGTAATTTTTTCCTGAAATCTGTTTTGGTCACCGTGAGCTGCCAGTTCGGTGGCATGTTTTAGATAATGAACAGAGTGATGTATTGTATCGTCAAGTTAGTATGTTATGGATAATTACCTCGATATTACGATTTGCCAATATCTTCCAAATTAATTAGGTAGTTGGGTAGTTATCATGAAAAAAAACATTTGGTCATCATTTCGGTGGCGTCATTGCGGTGGCGCAGTGGGCCACCGTAATGATGAATGCCTGTATTATCAATACTATTACTAATAATATATTAAGACATAGTACTTGTTTTTCATGTATTATTACTGTGTTGTAAGTATTTTACCGTGATAATAGCATAATAGTAAAATTTACGTACTGTCTAGGTATAACTGTGTAACCCTATAAGGCTATAAGTATACATTAAAGAAATAAATAATGTTAGTAATGTTTTGGGTACCAGACAAGTTGATTAATACAAAATAACACATGTGTGTACTTAATATCGCTTTTTTTATTTGAAATATTTAAGAAAACGTCATTACGATTTACGGTGGCACAAAAATTTTAAAAAATATATTTCTTGGAAAGTTAATCTATAATCTAAAGCATTTAGTTTTAGTGAAATATGAGAAAAAAAAATTGCCACCGCAATGACGTAAAAAAGGCCGGTTTGAAAATTTACCCACCTACAACAGTTAATGTTACGCACGGAGTATAGACATGCAAATTTAAGGATGTTCTGTCAACGAAGATATATAATAATATACATTGTACGATATGAATTCCGGTTTATCTGGATAAAAACAAGTGCTACGACAAAAAATATCTCTGCTTGAAATCTATCTTATAAGAGAGTTTTTAAGGCGGAGTCTTGCTTGTAATATGCGACTGTTTTTAACAGTTCTTTACAACTAGTAGTAACAGTCGAATATCCGCGACATTTTTCTGGGTTATTGGGAGTAACAATACTTAACGCAAATCCTTATAAACTCCGATTAGTTTTTAGTTTAAATATAATCATTTGTTGTACTAGTAATTAGTAGAAGCCCATAGAATCAAAACCACACATGAGACATTTCAGGCTTTTCGTCTTTTATGTTATCTACTATCTATCTACTCTTATGTTATTCGGTCGTCTTTTATCACCGTGAAGGAGTAGGTCAAAGACGATTAAAGAAAAAGTTTCTTTCTGAGTACGATTTTCTTGAAACCTCTTTGGAGTAGGTATTCTACACATATCAAACACACCTAGACGAATGCGAAGTAGGAGCAACATTCGTCGCCATTACGCCGCTGCAGCTATTTTTAAATGCATCCTCCTCGAATAGTAGCGACGGAAATGATACCAATTATTATCTTATCCAGAAAACCTGAAATACTTTATTATGTGTGTTCTAAATACAATCTCTATTGAATAAACCCTAGTAATATCATAAACGCGAAATTTTCTGAGAATAAATGAAAGTTTGTTTAACAGCTGAACGGATTTTGAAGAAACTGTACAGTAATAGAGCTTACACATCATATAATAAATGTTAGGCTATATAAATAAAATATAAATTATTAATAATTTATATATGTTAGGCTACTTTTAAAAAAAGTAGCGTTATATAAATAAAACTTAGATGCGGTCGGATCAAAGTGCCTTTAGTGTGCTCGGACACTTTCGCATCGCCTGAGGCATTGCAGACGATTCTCTCTTATCCCGTTTTGCGGTTGCCTGGTCTCTCAGGTTTTACCAATCCTTATAGGAACAAAAACAAAACAAGTTCGTCGAACACCACTCGGTTCCAATAGGCACCGTAACAATTTAAAATCAATTGTGTTTTATTTTATTGACTTAGAGGTTAAGGACTACTCGGAACTTTCTTATCTATTTATCTATTTATTTGCTATTAAATGTGTTATATTATATAGTATAATATTTACACCTCCGAAACAAAAGGGAAGTTAAGTGTATTTAAATAAAATTTCGAGTAATTACTTATACCTACCTAATAAGTTTAGACGCAGAAAGTCCAATTCACAAAATAACCTCCAAAAATATTTACAAAATTTGTACATTTTCCATAATAAAATATTGTTCTGACATATAAAATTCAATCCGGGGTGGGAAGAATGTTTACTTTGGTCCAATAATGAACCAGTAGTTCAATTCTAAGATAGATCGAAACAATTAATACATTTCAGTCAGCCATTTCTAATTAATTTCCGACAGATTCTATGCGTAGGCACATGATATACTCGCATCACAATTTACTCGTATATACTCTACGTTACAGCGATTGATGAAATAATATCCTTGGGCTTGTGCTAAACACAATCACGTCGCTTGTAATAATTAACGCCAATTTCATGGAAACAGACACTGAATGCGTCAAACATTACAGAAATTATTTACGCTGACGGAATAACGTAGGTAGGTATCGTATAAATAACAGATTTAGTAGGTATTTCATCATCGTCAAACTATGTGAGGACTCATTTATGAGGCTTTCGTCGCATATGAAGAAATACTTACCCATAATATTCCAAGCTGTAGTCACTAACTGCCTGTATTTTTTAAGTTTAAAAAAAACTCACGTCTTTTATTCCCGAGGGGTAAGCAGAGGTATTCCGTTTCTGGAAATACCCACTTTCCATGAGATACATTGGACCCCTAAACGTGACAGGTGATGAGCCCATCGCCGGACCGGGTCTGTTGCACATGCCTCAGAATAATTCTGAGCCTGCGGGTTTTCCTTTACTGTCGAGCTAGTGAACTGATAATTGTGTACGTAAGTTTTGAAAAACTCATTGGTACATGCCAGGATTTGAACCTGAGCCTCACTGATTATCATCATGAGAAGCGGACTCTTTAGCCGTAAGGTTGTTAAAATTTATACTTTAAACTGTGATGATCCCAAATTAGAATTGTAGTGCATTATGCTTCATAATTTTTATTATAGTACTAGTTGAGAACAGGGCCAATTTGGATTTTATATCTGTAAGGTGATGTTTAATCTATACTTCTATACTTAATATTATAAAGAAGAAATATTTGTATTTTTGTATGTTTGTATCTTTGTTACGAATAAACTGAAAAATTACTGGACCGATTTTAAATTTTTTTTCTCCAATGGAAATCTAGAATATCCCTGAGTAACATAGGCTATATTTTATTACCGTATTCCCACAGGACCTATTGTATAAACCGCTACCGTATAATATAAACTGTATATATAACCGCTATTGTATAAATAAATTAATGTAAGTAAAACAACGACTATTTACCCGAGATACACTGGCGATGGGACAATGCAGCGGTTCTTGACATTATTATAAGGTCAAGTCTGTTTCATAAAGACAGCGGCTACATTGTCGCTACTCTGACAATGCTTTGTGACGAGCTTCATTCCGCTTCATTGTATCCCATGCGTGCTTTAAAGGTGTTTGTGTCAGAATTTTAGATTTATAAACAACGTATACCTAACAGAATTAACCTGAAAACTCGGAAGTTTAACCAGGGAATATTTAATATATTAGAGCAGTGTTAGAGCTGTTAGAAGAGTGAAAAGGCTGTGGTTAAAGAGCCTGGCCTGGGCAAGTAACAATGAGTTTTTATAATCTTACGTACATATTTATTACTGTCTCGACGGTGAACATCGTGAGATAACCCGCAATTCCCAGAATTAATTCTGAGACATGCGTGTGTGTGGACAAAGTCGTATATAAAATTATCTGTCTAAATACCGAGTACCTATTTAGGACTGTATCTGGACCTGTTTATTAGTACCTAATTTTCCCCAACAAAGCTACTGAAACCAATTGGAGTTAGAACAATAACTTTCCTCTTTTTTGTGTTCGAATACATTTATTACGATACCTGAATATTCCATTTATACCTTCGGAGCTTTATTTGGTTTGTGCGGCAACTTTCTCGTGGTAAACATTTTTTTAAACTTTTTTCACTGTGTCAGCGAAGCCAAAGAGTTTTTAGGTGAACAGGTTTTTGTTAATGATGTTTTTCTATCGCAGCATTTTGCCTGTAAAAAACAATGTCACTTCCTTTAGCATAAAATTGCGAGCGCACAGGGTCATTGACCGCGCGTTCCAAAAATCCCTTTTGCTCACTGACGTCATTTAAGAAACCTTTGTGCATTTCATGCTTTTATACCCGTTTTTTTTTATTGTGGGACACAATCCACACACGGTTATTTCGTCCCAAACTAGGCAGGGCCTGTACTATGGGTACTAAACAACTGATAAACATTCTTAAATAAATATTAAACGACCAGACACGAAGCCAACAGACATGTTCATGCACACAAATGTTGGCCCCGAGCGGGGATCGAACCCGCGACCTCCGACTCAGAAGGCAGGGTCACTAGGTACCAACTTTGCCAACAGGCCCGTCACATTCCGCCTTAGCGTTGATCGCTTATTCAGTAAGCTAGTCAGTTTCTTTTTTTGTACATAACTAGCTGATTCCGCGAACGTTGTTCTGCCATATAAAGGGAGGGTTTGGGTAGCAGGGAGAAAAATACTTTACAACCTATTCTCATACCTATATAATACACAAAAAAAAATTAAATCGTTGGAGCCGTTTCGGAGGAGTGCAGCCACAAACACCGTGACACGAGATTTTTAATAAATAAAATAATAGATTTTTATATACTTATTTATAATATACTAGCAGCGCCCCGCGGTTTCACCCGCGTAGTACCCGTTCCCGTTCCCGTGGGAATATCGAAATAAAAAAGTATTCTATGTCTGTTTCCTGGGTCTAAGCTAACTCCCCACCAACTTTCAGCCAAATCGGTTCAGCCGTTCTTGAGTTATAAATAGTGTAACTAACACGACTTTCTTTTATATATGTATAGATAGATATAGATATGGATACTAGAGAAGATTGATGACATTATGACCAAATTATTTATGATTCGACCAGGTAAACTTCTTCATCGGAGCCTTCTACGACGGCGTGTACCTTTTGGGGATGGCACTGAATGAGACCCTGACGGAAGGTGGCGACATCAGAGACGGAAGAGCCATCACTGCCCGGATGTGGGGACGGGACTTTCACGGTACGTACAGCTGGTAGCATTCAAAATATCCGGCGTAGCACCCCCTCTAATACATTAAAATAAATAATAATAATAATCTCACGCCTTTTATCCCCAAGGGGGTAGGCAGAGGTATTCCATTACTGGATATACCCATTTTTCACCACATATTCTTTGGACCCCTAAACGTGATAGGTGGTGAGCCCATCGCCAGACCGGGTCTATTTACACATGTCTCAGAATTAATTCTGGGACCTGCGGGTTTCCTCACGATGTTTTCCTTCACCGTCGAGCTAGTGATAAATATGTACGTAAGTTTTTTGAAAAACTCATTGGTACATGCCAGGATTCGAACCCGAGCCTCACATCACTACATAGTATAAAACAAAGTAGCTTTCTCTGTACCTCCTATGTATGCTTAAATCTTTAAAACTACGCAACGGATTTAGATGCGGTTTTTTTTAATAGATAGAGTGATTCAAGAGGAAGGTTTTAGTGTTAGCATTGCACCCGTACGAAGCCGGGGCGGGTCGCTAGTTACATATATAGCTAATACATTGATGAACGAAAATAAGTACCTACATAGTCATGAGACTCCGGTGAGACAGTGATAAGCTTTATACGCCTGGATGCTGGTATATCCAGTTATAATAGCTCTGTGTACTTACTGTTGCTAACTCGAACAAACAACCGAGAACTTAGAAATTTACCCTCACATAATTTTTTTTAATATTGTTTGCCATTTCGACGCTTTATAAATATGTACCTACTAAATATTACCTATAAATTCTCATGTAAGTGAATTTATTCTTTATGAGAAATAAAGTTTCTTTAACCACATATTTTGTGTACATTTCGTTACCCCACTCTCTAAATAGAAGTTTATATATATTGCCAGCGACTCGCCCTCGCTTCGCTCCGGTTTATATGACTAGCGGTTCTGCTCGTTCCCGTGGGAATACGGGAATAAAATCTACAAACTTACAAAAATACAAATCTTTTCTCTTTGAAATATTAGTGTAGATAAATACAAAATCACACACAAACCACATCCCAATCTGGTGCGTGGTTTAAAATATCTAAGCGTAGAGACGGCGGGAAGCGACTTTGCTTTATACCTACTATGTAAAGATTATTTGATAAACTATTGGTTTTCCTAATATCCGTACGTACTAACGTACGATTACTGCGATTGCAAAATATCATTATTATATAGTCTGTGTTCATTTCAACAATAATTTTATTTTAATTGAAAATGAATAATTAAAAATGCAATTTAAATAACGAAAAGATTTTTTCTTCTATTTTTAAATGTATTCAGTTATTTCTTTTAAATATTCGGGGTACTTTATGTTACACCGTGCACGTTTTTAGAGTCTCTATATTGCAAGCAAATCCATAAAATACAGTTATATACGCTAATAGTGCTTTGTGTTCGTTAACACAGCGTTATTTGGTACATGGAAAGACCTTTACCTCGAAAATAAGATTCCGGCTCACGTCATTTTTCATTTCGAGGAAAAGAGACAAAGCCTC
The DNA here is from genome assembly GCA_963855545.1 of Ethmia dodecea. Classification (NCBI taxonomy): domain Eukaryota; kingdom Metazoa; phylum Arthropoda; class Insecta; order Lepidoptera; family Depressariidae; genus Ethmia; species Ethmia dodecea. The sequence continues at coordinate 10,902,447 of OY979456.1, read as the reverse complement.
GAAGGTTCTTCTCTCTCTGATAAAATATTGTTCAATAAAGGATTTGGAAAGGTGCGCTTGTTTGGGACTTGTTTGGGACAAAATATTATTATTTGTTACAAGAGGTGTTGTGTTGTGAGTTTCAGAAAATCTGAGGGGCCCATTGTATCGTCCCTTCTAATACTATAAATAGCTCTCAAAAAACATTTGACAGACACAGTAAATAGCAAGTACAATATCAGAGATACAATATTTAACCACATCCTAATTTATTTATTATTATGGTAAAAGAATAATAAACATTTACAACAGAATTTACTGTGCTGGTAGTTTGCGAGAATTATTTTCTACGTACCTATACATGAAGTATTGAATAAATAAATTATCAAATTTAAATAGGAAAAGGTAACTATGTCTTTTGTATGTTACCTTTTCACGGCTAATTCGGTGGACCGAACTTTATGAAATATGTCAGGCCGATAGTTCTTGAGGATATAATATGTAGGTAGACTACTTTTTATCCCGAAATAACTCATAGATCCATAGGACCCATAAGTTCACGCGGACGGAGTCGCAGGCAACAGCTAGTGCCATAATATTTTTAATAATTTCGATAGAGTTGTAATAACTTACGAAATGAAAGTTCAGAACTTTGTTATTATAGTAATTTCGAAAAAGCAAAAAGAAAATTAGATTCGAACAGCTACATTTTTATTGCAAGGATAAAATGAACTTTTATATTACACAGCAGATTTATTTCATAGTGAAAGTAGTTCTCTTTTATGAGTACGTCCATAACTTTTTTCAATATATTCCGAACAGTTCTACCAATTGGAGACACAGAATCTCGTTTATGTGTCCAAAAATCACTGACGAAAATTCAGTACCAACTTCCAGAAAAGTAATCCAATCCTCGGGATAAAGCGTGAATGTCAACTAGCAGCCTCCCGCAGTTTTTCCCGCGGAGTTCCCGTTCCTGAGGGAATACGGGGATAAAATATATCCCATGTTACCCCCTTCGCATATTACAAATGGTCCGAGATTATGTTGTCCTGGCACAGACAAAAGCGCGACAGCGAGCGGGTACAATTGTGCATCTCAACCTTCCAGGAACCTACTCAAACCAAAGATATTATATACAAGGTGACTTTTTTTACCGTCTGGAAAAAAATGTGGTGTCATAGGTAAGTGTAATAGATTCATTTGGCAATGTTACTTAAAAAAATTTTTTTTTCTCCAAAAATTTTTTTCATGCTTAAACTAATATACATTACTCAATTGTAGTCAATAATACACACTGAGATATTTGAAATAGTATTTTAAAAAGAAACAGGCTCGTGGCTTCCATTTATGTGCAACCTACCTACAACCGCCAGCTGCGCGTAGTACTGTGCGTAGTTTTCTAGATTTTGTAAATTTCACTAAACATGACTATATTTAACAATTAATCTTGTGTATAACTTCGGCTCTAGATACCTTATACGTCATATTTTTTTCCAGACGGTAAAAACAATCATCCAGTATAGAAAGACGTAGATATGTTACTAGAGCACGGAAAATGAGGCCGATAAATGTAGTTAATTAACCACATTTTATTTAGTCGCATTGTATTTCAAGTCGTATTTTAAGGGCAAATCTTAACAGATAGCTCTCTTTTTCTTTATTATTCGTTCTGTATCATCTTTACCCGTCATTGTTGTATCCTATAAAATACGCTAAGAAGTAAGTATGTACATGTTGTAGCACACTCGTAGGGGATCAATTTTCAAACGCAAGCAGTATGAATATAACTCATCCTTACTTTAATATCTTTGACTCAAACAGACAAAAAACAGCATAAAAAATTGTCGAGCCATTTTAGAGCCTAACGCATGGCAATTGTTTTTTTTAAATACATGGAGTTATTATAGTATAACCACTTCAATAGGGGTAGCACGAAGGCGGTCGACAGTACCTACTTATACGCGCGCCAGTTTAATCTTGTTAGGTACGCGGAAGACGTCATTTTCGAGACAAGTGACAGTTTAAGTTGACTACTTGTCTAAAGAAAGGAAAGAAAAACTAATCATGATTATCCCTGAAGGCATCACGGGTCACGTCAGGATCGACGCTGTGGGCGACCGGGATGCTGACTACGCCATTTTGGACCTAGATCCCGTAACGGGAAAGTTTGAAGTAAGTAATATTGATTGTTTTTCTTTCTATTTATATCCCAGACAAATCTTCGACTTCTGGTCTTAGTATCCCTACCCTTTGAAGTAATAACAATACTAACAACTCTGTTTTTTTTATATGAAAGTGACTAACGGGCAGACGAGCCATGTGATTTTGTTTTGTTGTTCACCAATAACAAATATGTTACGAGTACTTACACATTTATATTATGTATTTATTTATATACATATGTATTATTATTTATTACTGATATACATTTATCTTAGTTTCATCCATCCTAACGTTTGTCTAGAATAAGTCGCTGTTTGCACGTTTTTCGTCGTTGTGTAACTTATCACTTTTTTTATTAGTTTACAATAAACTGTTGTTACATACTTCACTTTTTTCTTGTAAATATTTTTCTTATTTTGTATCCATGATGCGGCATACAAGTATGCCGGCAACTTCCAAGGCGCCTCGCATACTCAATTTTTTTTTATATTTTTACAACCTCGTGATGCGCGACCTACGTGCTTCACTCAGATTCTTCTGGAGAGAACACGTGAAGATTTATGAAAGGAAATTTGACATGCAAAATTTTAAACGATAACGGTGTTCCTACGTATATTTTCTTTCTTTTCTTACTTAAAAGTTATTTCGATATATAACTTTTTAAATAATAAAAAAAAAAAAGTATTTATAACTTTTTAAATTTGTTAACTTGTAACCATAGTGATTAATTAACCTACAACAATTGTTTTGCTGCAAGTTTTCGAAAAAGTATATAAATAAATAAATAACACTGTGTAGGAAGTCTGCCTGTCGTACATCCTACAAGTGATCCTACAAGTGGGTTGATCCCAGTCTAAAACGAACTGAAACAGAGCATGATAGCCTTAAAATGATAGGTTAAAGAGCCCGCTTCTAATGATGATAATCAGTGAGACTCGGGTTCAAATCTTGGCATGTACCAATGAGTTTTTTAAAATTCACATAAGTACGTTACATATTCATCACTAGCTCGACGGTAAAGAAAAAAACATCGCAGAAACAATAATTCTGAAGCATGTGTAACAGAACCGCAGGCATATTCACGGAGCTTCGATATTCGACTCGGAATCGGAAAATCTGTCGAAGATGGGTTATTCATAGATGTCGGTATCGAAAACGAATGTCATATTTGACATAAGGATTCGGAAAAAATTCCGCGGCTGTCGGAAATGCTTAGAATACAGTTTTATTTTCACTCGATCTGAATCGAAACGGTGTCGAGCCTCCGTGAATACGCCTGTCAGTCCGGCGATGGACTCCCCCCATCTACTAATGTAATTTTATAGTAGCCTTGTTCTGTCCAGGTGGTGGCGTTCTACCATGGGCTGAATAGCAGCTACAAACCGGTGTCGGGCAAAGCCATCCACTGGCCAGGCGGCAGGCGCGGACCCCCCCCAGATACCCCCCGGTGTGGGTTCCTCGGTAACGACCCGATGTGTCAGGGAGGTGAGTGTTTCGAATATTTGTAGTTATTTTTAAGACTTCAAAGAGAAGGAGAACATTCTCAATACAATTGTGTTTTTAATGTTTGTTACCTCAGAACCAGTTATTTATTAACAGATTCGGAAAATTCTTTTTTGCATAAAAAGGATATACTCTTACTTTCAGATTGGTCCCGTTTATATAAAAATCCAGTTCTGATTATGAAGAATTGAGAGAACTGCTCCAACTTTATAGGCATAAATATGGAAATTTTTATCATTTAAGCAACATTTCAAGCATTTGCATTCAGGATATAGCTTTTGGTGAAGTGTAATTGATGAAAAAGACCATCAATTCGGTCGAAGTCAGTTGTTTTTTTTTGTTATATTATTACTAATAAATCCTCGTTGTGCAAGCGGCTCAAGTAGCTAGTTAGCTCCTGAAGTATATAAAAACACGACACAGAAAACATAATATTTGTTTTAAATATATAAATAAATAAATAATCTCACGCCTTATATCCCCGAATGGGTAGGCAGAGGTATTCCATTTCTGGATATACCCACTTTTCACCGCATATTCTTTAGACCCCTAATTTTTACTAATATAGTAACTATGTATGAGTAGATTTAGATGAGCGCGGGCCGAGACAAATTATATCTCCAGTTATATAGAAGGAAAAAACGAGACAAGAAATGATGACAGAAGTGATGGAGATGGGAAGGGAAAGATTTAGGGATTGCTACTAATGGACAGGCAGACGTCAGGTTTAATTATATGTACGGAGCCGATGTTGCTTGTGTGAATCCGGTTTTTCCGCAAAAATCTTTGTAACTTACTAGTGTTTAGCCAAATTGTCTGAATAATAATATACACTGACCAAATAAAAAAAGTAGTAAACAAACAAGCTTGTTGAAAAATAAAATAAATTAAGAATCTAAGACTCTTTTCAATATAATTTTTACTTCAACGAGCTATCGTGACTAGTTCAGTACTTATTTTTGCTCCTTGTAGTCTATTACAGTATGGGTTCGGTGACAGTTCACATTTTTCCCTTTTACTCATGCTACTATCGACTAATAAAAAATATTGTATTTTTGGAATGACCAAATAATAATATATTAATTATTTTGTAATAAAATATTTTCATTAGTCGAAAGTAGTAGGCGTGGAACGGAAAAATGTAAACTGTCACCGAACCTGTTACTTGAAATAGACTATAGTTACGTGTTTGTAATATAGCGTAGCGTTACTCTATTTTTATTCTACACTAGTAAAATTCTTTCACCATTACAATTTTACAATATCCCTGAGTAGCATAGATTATATTTTATCCCCGTATTCTCACGGGAACGGGAACTACGCCGGAGAAACCGCGCGGAACAGCTAGTATTTCATATTAAGATAACCCAGTTCTTTTATTTATCAAAGAAAATAATCCAATACTTAATTTGACGGCCGCTTAATCTTTTCGCCTTAATTAAGACGTCAACTTATAAAAGTTTAAGATTAAGAAAGTTGTTTAACTTTCATGTTTGTGTTTGCGCGAGCACTCGATCAAACAAGTCATTACTTTCTTTTCACGCTGCTCAGAGGCGCAGACCGTAATCATATACTGTTTTATCGGTCTCGCTATTTTTCTCACATTCGCTGTGACGGCTGCTTGCGTGGCCTACAAGTAAGTATCTACTTTATATTAATACCTATGGAAGTCTGGAAAATTGATAAAAATATTTAAAGCGCTTTTTCTAAGTATAAGATTCGGACGAAATGAAATCTGTCGGGTAAGTATAACCTTTCAATAAAAACGGAACATCCAAGTGTTGCTAGTATTAATAATTTAATTACAATTTAACTGAATCTGCTTAGTAAAATTATAATTAAACTAAGATTGATATTCCCTGTTGCTTCTTCGGTGTTGGCGTATATGGACCCACCGGGAGCCGGTGGGCTCAAAGTATAAGGGCATTATATGACGGCATTTTATCCTGCGACATATATTCTAATCGTGAACTGTAGAAGAATAAATTAATATATTGAGAGTACAACTCTGTTGAACTTTGTAAACCTGTGAACTTTGTTCGAACTAAACCGATAGATTGCCGATGCTGCAGACGCCAAGTTGCGGAATTTGAATTTCTTACTTAAGTTTGTATCGGCCGTAACTTAAGTTCGAATAAGTTTTGTATGGCATTCTGTAAGGAAGTTGCGGAACGAAATTCCTGTTGGTAACTAGGTACTTTTTTATATATACACTCAATACTCAATCGTTTATTGCATCCCATAAGTTTATATAGGTGGTCTTAACTAAGTGAGATCAATTTATGGACCCTGTCTAGGGCACAGCAATAGTAGAAGAGAGGACTACTTTATAGATTTATGTTAAAGTTAATGAATTTAAAATTAGAAAAGTACAAGTATAAAGTTTTTATTTAGGTTTAATATTTGTGACTTAAAATTTATCATCGAAATATTCTTTAACACTGTAGTAGCTTTTGTTTACTAGCATTTTCTTTAAACTATTTGTAATTTTTTTGTAATTTTTTTCGTTTTTAATTGTAGAGGGTAATTTACTATATATTTTTATCGACATTACGTATGGGCTGCAGGAGTGCATATTTAGTTTTGAATCCGGTGCTATTAGTCTATTTCTGTTTCTGAGATAATGTTTTGTAGGGATATCATTACTGTTTTGGTAAAAATGGGGATAATTTCGAACGAATTTACACATTTCAAATATATATATACAAGGTAAAGTAAGTATTTCATGCTCACGGAAAATCGGTTTGCAGCTGTCTGTTTGTTGTAAATTTGTTAATATTCTAATTAATTTCTTTTGTAAGGTGAATAGGGTTGGTGTATCTGTACTGTTTCCCCATAATGTAATGCCATAACTAAGCCATGCATGAGCATATGCATAGTAGGTTACAAGGGCAGTTTTAAAGTCGGTTGTTATCTTTATCTCTCTAAGGGCGTATGCGAATTTAGATATTTTGCTTTTTAATTTTTGTATATGTTTTTTCCAATTAACATGCTTGTCTATATCTACTCCGAGCAAAGTAAAATCACTAACAGGTTTTATTTGTATGTTTTTGTATAGCAAGGTAAGATCTAATGGTTTTTTTTGATGTGGATAAAATGTCATTAACTTTGTCTTTGATATATTTATTTCTAAATTATGTTCATTTAGCCATTCGGTGGTGTTGTTTAGTATGGAGGTAAGCTTATCAATGATATCTATATTGTTTTGGCAAGACGTTAGAATGGAAATGTCATCCGCAAACATTACGCACGATTCCTTTATATTTTTCGGGAGGTCATTTATATAGATTAAGAAGAGGAGACATCCGATAACACTTCCTTGCGGTATTGAGGCATTAATAATTTTGCTACTGGACCGGATATACTTTATTTCGTTTAACTTTAAATCGTAGTGTTCTATTTCAACTAATTGTTCTCTATCTTTTAGGTATGATGCAAGCCACTCATGTGCATACCGCGGATTCCAACATCATATAACTTTTTTAAGAGAATATTATATTGTACTTTGTCATATGCTTTAGATAAATCTAACAATATTCCGATGGCATATTTTTTATTATTAAGTATGTTTAGAATTTCTTGAATGTATTTGTAGGCAGCTAATATTGTAGATCTTTTTTTACGAAAACCGTTTTGGCTATCATCAAGGATATTATATTTTTCACAAAAGGAGTAAATACGGTCAGTCATGGCTTTTTCGAAAATTTTTGAAACTGTCGGCAATAGGGCTATAGGACGATAATTACACGGGTCAGATTTTTCGTTCTTCTTATGGATAGGTCTTATTATAGCTTTTTTTAGTTGATGTGGGAAAGTGCCTTGTTCAAAAGATTGATTTATTAGTAATGTTAATGGCAAAGTTAGATCGTCAGCGCATTTTTTAATTAAGGTAGGGGGGAGTTCGTCTATTCCGCAACTATTTTTATTTTTTAGATTTTTTATTATTTTGTTTATTTCGCAGCAGTCTACGGGGGATAGGAACATTGTGTTTTCACTAGGATGAAGTACAGGGCGTCCCTGTGGTGTAGAATTATTATCAAAATATACTTTTTTTTCTCCAATCGAAGCAAAGTAAGCATTAAATAAATTAGCAACTTTTTTTGGGTCTGATATTTCAGTATTGTTATGAATTAGTTTGATATTAGTTTTTTGACTATTTTGATTTTTTATTATTCCTTTCATTTATTATTCGCCACATAGTTTTTATTTTGTTATTCGATTTTGTAATTTTATTTTTGTAATTTATTTTTTTAGCCGAGGAAACTACAATTTTTAATATTTTTTCATATTTTTTATAATATTTTTTTAATATATCATTATTTGTTTTAAGCACCAGAGATTTTAATAGTCTCTTATGATAACAAGATATTTTGATACCAGTAGTCAACCAATATTTTTTGTATCTTGTGTTTAGTTTAATTTTCTTTTTTGGCATGCTTTCATCTAAATTGTTTAGGAGGATATTGTTGAATGTTTCAAAGTTTTCATTAATACTTTTATTGTTATTTATTATTTCTAGCCAATTTATTTGTTTGATTTTTTGTTTAAATTTATCGAAATTGAATTCATTGTAAATTCTTTTGTATGTGTACCAGATTTTTTGTATTTTATGTTGAGTTACAGACATATGTAGTATTGTAGCCATGTGGTCAGAGAAACCGAAATCTTCAACCGAAGTATATAGACTGTTTTGTTTAAAGTTAATGAATATTAGGTCCAAGCATGTTGATGTGGTTTCAGTTACGTGAGTAGGTTTTTTTATATGTTGGGTAAAGTTGTATTCTAACATAAAATTTAGAAATTCATTGGTTTCTGGGTTATTTTTTTGTATATCTATGTTAAAGTCACCTCCGATAACGATATTTCTTTTTGAGTGTTTACTATTTAAATAGTCTAGTATAAGTTTCATTTGTTTATAAAAGACGTCCTCATTTCTTCTATTGTGCACACTTTATGCACATGTGACTCAAATATGAAAGAGACAAATGTAGCACTACCCTTATTTGTAAAAAGAAATTCAGCAATTTTCTGAAGAAAATAGTGTATTATTTTTAAATAAATAGGGACCCTAAAGACTTATCTTTATGTTTTATACGTCCAATTTGGGTACTGTTACCGGGGTATCATAGTTCCTTAGGAGATGCTAACACGTGAACATTAATATCCAACAGGCAAGCTCGTATAGACGCGGAGCTGAACAACATGGCATGGCGCGTGCGGCCGGAGGAGGTGCTGGTGGAGGTGGGTACGGGGCTCGGTGCCAGCCCCGCACTGCACAGCATTAACGAGGTCATCAAGGTAAGTTGGACAGCGATCAATGCCGGATTTATACTTTCCATAACAATATGCTACTTCAATTATTTGCGCCTTAATATTTAAAAACTAGTTTTTACCTGCGGCTTCGCTAGGGCACGTGTATTTCACCCCCTCAGGGGTTGTATTTTGCAAAATCCTATCTTAGTGAATCCTACACTGTATAAGCTATATATGTGCAAAATTCCAAGTCTCTAGACGCAGCGGTTTAGGCTGTGCGTTGATATATCACCAATCAGTCAGTCAGTTTATCATTTTACTTATATACAGGATGTCCCAGAAGTCAACGATAAGCCGGAAACCAGCGATACAGTCATGAGGGTAATCAGAAAAATATAAAAAAAAATCTATGTTCTTTTTTCAAAATGTTATGAAGGTTTAAAAAAAATCCTAAAAAACGGACATCCTGTAATGAACTTTCTTGTACCGTGACTGTAAATATTTACTTTTTGAATATTTTTTTCTGTAATGCTACAATGAATAGCCGTGCTACAATTTACAATAAAAAAAAATTACATAACTGCCTCACTTTTAAGTAAAAATTTAAATTTGTTTCCAACATTGAATTCTAAATAATTTCATCAACCAACTTAAACCAGCTGTACTGTAAAAAAAATGTATGGCTACTATTTTGGCAAGTATACTTAAAAGTTGACGCATTTAGTCTAAATTCTAAAATGGTATAACACATGCTAGGTTTTGTTATAGTTGAGGCATGAAATTTTTTTTTCTCGATGAATCCGGATTCTATGCCAATCTAATTTAATGAGGTGAAATGTTGGTAACGTAACCTTAAGTCTGCAGCTGACCTGAACTAAGCCTTTTTATCCTCTTTCTTAACCCTCCTTTAAAGTAATGATACTTAAAATAAGTTTGTGTAATATTTTTATAAATCGGGTAGTTGATTTTGTAGGAAATCTAAATAAACATGACCATTTATGGTCTCTGGCAGCTCAATCGGACCAATAACTGTACCGTTTAAATTGCCTGTCCACATGTTTACTTTAAAACGGTACTGTGAATGATCTTCACGTATTAGGTGAGGATTTTCCACGTGCCATTCGTGTAAATTGTGTAAGTTCATGTAACCGTCCTTTTTAAACGTTGCTTCGTCGGACTATAGAATCGTTTCAAAAAACTGGGGATCTTCAGTGTGTTTTTGCAAAATCGTTTGACAAAATCGCACTCTCTCTGGGTAGTCTAGGGGAAGTAAAGATTGTACTCGTTGTACAGTCAACAAAGTTGTTAGGGTTACATGGCCAGTAACTAAGAATTCATTTTTCTGGAGAAGTCTTATAAATAAATATTATTGATTAATGTTTATTTCGAAAGGTATCTTTGATCCCTATAAAATCCAAAAAAAAAATTACCAAAAAAATACTATAAATAGATTTAAGGCTTTTAGAGAAAAGTGAATCTTAATTTTTGGCCATGTAACACTAGCAACTTTGTTGACTGTACATGGAATGGATGCAGACGGTTTTTTTTTTCAGAATACGATGTGCACTGCTTTTAGGTACTCCAAGGCTTTCCTCAATTCCACGTACGGATATACTTGGATCTTCTTCCACAGCTTGCATGACTTCGTCCTCGTAGGGCAAGAGGGGCCTTCCTTCACCAGCCATATGATCAGGGAATCGACCTTCGGATAATGATCGATACAGATTAATAAAAACTCGGTAATCAGGATGACGCTCTAAGTTTGGGTATCTCTCGCGATACACCCTATGGAGCATTGGCGTTACATAAGCATTCTCCGTAAATAAGATGCATGTTGGCGTACTCCTGTACGGTATATCTATTTGGCATGATAACTTCACGTTACGAACTCGTAATTACACGCAAATACAATCTAAGCAACAGACTCCAGAATCTTTACTTCTGGGACAGATGGATTTAAATCAAAGCCATCAAACAAATGACATAAACAAAAGATGTACGAATAAAAAATCCCTGTTAGGATCTCTATTCAAAATTATGAGTCCGTCTCCATTCAAAAAGATTTTAACCTGGATTTACCTAAGAAGGTTGCGTTACCAACATTTCACCTCATTAAATTAGATTGGTATAGAATCCGGATTCATCGAGAAAAAAAATGTTCATGCCTCAACTATAACAAAACCTAGCATGTGTTATACCATTTTAGAATTTAGACTAAATGCGTCAACTTTTAAGTATACTTGCCAAAATAGTAGCCATACATTTTTTTTACAGTACAGCTGGTTTAAGTTGGTTGATGAAATTATTTAGAATTCAATGTTGGAAACAAATTTAACTTTTTACTTAAAAATGAGGCAGTTATGTCATTTTTTTTTATTGTAAATTGTAGCACGGCTATTCGTTATAGCATTACAGAAAAAAAATATTCAAAAAGTTAATATTTACAGTCACGGTAAAAGAAAGTTCATTACAGGGTGTCCGTTTTTTAGGATTTTTTTTAAACCTTCATAACATTTTGAAAAAAGAACATAGATTTTTTTTTATATTTTTCTGATTACCCTCATGACTAGGCTTATCGCTGGTTTTCGGCTTATCGTTGACTTCTGGGACATCCTGTATATTAATTGGTAGGAAACTCTTGCGGAGGAGCGGAAGTAGAATGCACCTCCATCGTGAAAAAGGAAGATCTTACGCCAGGCGAGGTGATCGTGCATAGGGACCCCAGTCCAACGGTTGAGTCGCGGCTCAGAACTTACGAGTACCGTCTATGGCGCTTTAATTAGTTCTATGTAGAATTGCTAGATGTCGCTACACTCTAATCTGCAGGTGGTACTTGATCATTACGTTAATAAACGCGAACGAACTCGACTGTTTTCCAAAGCAAGACATCGCACTCTAAAATCTACCGCTTTAAGGTAGCTAGGTCGCGGCCTATACAGCCTATGGACAAATCCAGAGCTGTTGCTGTCCGTTAGTCTCTCAGCGTAAGTGCGTAAAGATCCGGTCTGTAAAAGCGAGATGTGAGTGGTACGTTCCGCTGACGCTTGGTGTGGCGGGACAACGGCGGGACGGAAATCACAACACTACTGAAAATGACCGTTCAGTATACTAAAAACAGAAAAGTAACCGATGTTCAAACAACGATTCCGAGTGTGTTTGTACACAACAAAATATTCTTAAATGTTATTTTAAAATCCTTTGGCCGAATGTATGTACATCAATGTTTTTGATTGGATTTTGAAGAAGTGGAAAATGAAACTCCGAAAAGCTACAAAAGGAAACGAATTTTGTAGAAAGCGACTAGTCCTTCACAATCCACCGTTATTGTACATTTGTAGTTTGTACCTTAATATTTCAACAACACAGGTAAGTGTTGAAATGTATAACATGAAAAAAATCTAACATGTCCTTTAAATTTAAATCTGTAAGTCGTGTGGCCGAACCTCAAAAGTAAATGAAATTTATGTTATTGTAGTTTGTTATGTTTCTTGCTCCTACGACACAATATTCTATGTTATTTAGTTAGAACAAAAAATAATAAGACCATTTATCAAAATAAACTCTCGCAAATACACATATTTGCGAAACAAAAACATAGCAAAAAAATCAGCTATATCACGATCAAAAGCAATCACTGGAATTATTGATCATGAAAAAAAATCTTTGATCAAAAACTAAAGTGCTACGCAACATCTACGGTGATTGATCACGTAGGACAATAACTTCGTAGACCCTCTACACTTTTCGTAGACTCCTAGAGGTTTTGTAGACATAGGCAGGTTTTTATTACGACCTTCAGCATACAACAACAAACAAATAATTACGAGTACACTGAAATAAATACGTTGTAAGTTTTTACAATGCAGTCATTGAGATTATAATATACTAGCTTTTCCCCGCGATTTCACCCGCGTCCCATTCCCGTAGGATTATTATAGCTTAAGTGACTTCAACTAAAGTAAGCTTTCATTAGGTGAAAGAATTATTTAGATTGATCTTGTAGTTTCGGAGCCTATTTAATACTAACAAATTAAACATGTCATAATATGTTCTCTTCATAATATTATTATATATAGTGTTTAGACGTGTGAAAAAAAAGTTTTTTCTAGGAAAGGGCTGTTTTTTCTTTCAACACCTTTGTAAGAAATACGTACGAGTAGGTACATGTTATAAGACTATGTATGGAAAACTGTATAGAACGAAACTATTAGATTAAAATTAAGTTATTTGTAAGCCTTTCTTTTGTTACGATGTTAAGTGATGATACCCCAAATCGTTCAGAAGATGTGAGGTTAACCATAAATGGATGAATGAGGTTAATATTTAAAAAATTTTAATGCCTTCATCACGTACTCTTGCGTTTCAGTGTATAATAAATGTAGTAGTATATTTTCTCGTTGATGACGTGTCACTAGTGACGATAGGATGCACGTAACGTATTGAGTCCCTACGTTATTGGGTCGACAGACGGTAACACTAATTAATTTGTTACAGCCTTTATGCCGCTACTACAATAATAGCTGTTATAACCATAGATTTAGTATACTTAGATTGGCATTACGAAAGAGAAAGAAAATTGGTACCCGTGTGTTAGAGCGAGATAGAGAGACGAGACCATTTTCGTCAACTCTACGGGGTTCTACCGGGCCGACGTCAGTTGTGAACGAAACAAATCTCGCTTATTTTAATTAATCTCGCGTATTAAAAGAGTAAGTTTGATGTTTAATAGACGTAAAGAACTATGGTTATGTGTGCAGTACCGGTTGTAATTCATCTAGCACAGAAAATCCACAGAATTAGTCATTTTACATGTAAGTGCGATTGAAAGATTTAATTGTTTAAATGCAATGATTATAGAAAACTGAAAAACAAATCGTGCACAAATAGATAGGTAATAACATTGCTTTTTATTATATAAATGTTCTGAATGTATAAGAATTGATTTAAGCGAAAAATAAAATACGTGAATTTCTTGTATTTCTAACCTCAATTTTATAGTGATTGTCGTAATATCGATTAACCACATTTCGATAACGTGACTGGCGAAGGTATTAACTACACAATATACCACACGCCCATTTGTTATCGAGAGCTACAAGTTTAGGGAGAGCACTATTTGTCTTGCACACATCCACGTTACACGCACAGAAGTGTCAATTTTTTTGGTCTCGCCGTACTGGCTCTATTGCCAATCTTTAACGTTAACTTATACTAAATCTATGGTTATAACGGTATTTTTATTACAATACTAGAAGAGCCCAGCGGCGTTGCCCGCGTTGAATACGTTTTTTCCCGTTTCTGTGGAAATTTAAAAAAACATTAAAAAAATGGTTTTTATTTTATTATTTGATCTATTATTATTATATTAGTTTAGGGGTCCAATATATCTCGTGAAATGTGGGTATATCCAATAATGGAATACCTCTGCCTACCCCCTCGGGGATAAAAGGCGTGAGATTATATTATTTTATTATTATTATCATTTGATCTACCCTTTAAATATTTGACTCTAGGTAATAGCTGAAAATCAGCAATTTGCTCTTTGAGAAAATACTGCCGCTTAGCTAAGGCCTATTTATTTGTACTGCAGCAACACACACAATAAATCATTAATTATTTTTAATAATGTAAAATACCATGTATAGAAGATTTCTAATTTATCCTACGCCAGTTGTCTCTCGGCTTGAGCGCGCGCAGCAGCACAGGCGCAGTGTCCGGTATGGGCAGCACCCCTTCCCTCAATCTCTCGTCGTTCACCGTCGGCCTCTACAAAGGGAACCGCGTCGCCGTCAAGAAGATTCACCGGAAAAAAGTTGACCTCAACAAAAAACTACTTTGGGAGATCAAGCAGGTATTTTCAATTCAATTCTTTATTTGCTTAACACATGGTGAGTTTATTTTTTCAACCGAGCTTCATTTATTTTAGGGTAGAGTGATAAGAAGTTTGGGTTAGCAATCGCTGGTAAGGGACTGGTTGTGCAGGCTCTGCCGGTTTTCCAGACCCCTACCAACAAAGGCGAAGTGGGAGACTAAAAAAAAAGCTACTGGGAAAGGGATTTGTGGAAAAGCAGTTGTGAATTCAAAGGAAACATGTATTTTATCAAACTTTACAACAACTCTCGTATGAAACCACTTTTTTAACACTGACATAGAGAAAAAACAAGATCTAAAACATAAAAGTCAAATACAAGAACAGAATAAGTAAAGAGGCGCGCAGTGCATCAACCAGTTGCTAATATAGGTTGTTAACTGGAGCTTATTACTGTTAGTATTATTTTGAAATAAAGTTTTATTATTATTATTACTAATGCCCCATTGTTTGTGTATCTTTTGAATTGTAATACGTGGACATCATTTTTATAGATTGTGTTTTACAATGGCTGCTATAGTAATAAATAATAAAATAAAAAATAAAGGAGATACAAACGTGAACTCTTCGTTCGCGAGTTCAACTGCATGGTCGGTTTTAATTAACTTAAAGAAGTTTTAGTTTTGTCGGTTTATACAAGCAACTTGTGGAATATAACTAAGATTTTTTATTTAGTTGTAGCGTCACGTACTGCACAAAGTGCTATGCTGAGATTATATGCAAATTATTCCCGTTAATGTCTGTACTAATATTATGAATGCGAAAGTTTGAATTTGTGGGACAGTCAGCTGTGGAGAGCTATGTCCAACATTAGGCGTCCGGTATCTGATATCATGATGATGATAAAGATTTATTTATTTATTATATTTATTACAATGTACACACAGACAGAGCCAAAACACTATACAAGGCAACAAGAAAAAATACAATACACAAGAATAATAACGTAAAAGTAAAACACAAAAGCGTAATTTTAAAATTCACAAAATAAGACAACACTTCGTTGCATACCTCATCCAGCCATCCCCGCAAACACACTTTTCTCTCTCTCTGATAATTGGGTAGTTGACAGCATCGAAATTAAATAGCGAGTAGTCATACATTAAAAAGATTATCCCAAAAAACCTCGAAATATGTATTTCGATTTTCAATTTACAATTATAGGAAATTTAAAAATAATAAATCAATCAAAAAAAGTGCTGCAATTGAGT
This sequence comes from Ethmia dodecea, assembly GCA_963855545.1. Classification (NCBI taxonomy): domain Eukaryota; kingdom Metazoa; phylum Arthropoda; class Insecta; order Lepidoptera; family Depressariidae; genus Ethmia; species Ethmia dodecea. The sequence goes on along the minus strand of OY979456.1, from coordinate 10,886,466 downwards.
ACTACAAACTATGACGTCACGGTTTGCTATTTCAGTACATTTTCCATAGTAAAATTTCGTTTTGACAGATCGTAAAAAGTGACTGATTTGACTAGGTAGGACACAACCCTATTCTATGGAGTACACTACGCAGCATAAGTTATTGGTGTATTTAAGGCCCGCAACGTATCCCATGAGAACACAGCGCGGTTTATCGGCGCCTGCGTCGATTGCCCGCTGGTATTCGTGCTGACAGAGTACTGCCCGAAAGGCTCTCTCAAAGACGTGCTGGCCAATGAGGAGCTACAACTCGATTGGAACTTCAGGACCTCACTGGTTCACGACATTGTTCAGGTAAGCTTAAGGCGATGATTGAATAGACCATACTCACTTCCTAAAACTTTGGAGTGACAGTTGTACATTTATATCTAACTAGCTGTTACCCGCGATTTCAACCGCGTTAGTCCCGTACCCGTGGCAAAATCGTAGATCATGTTGCTGCCAGAAAAATAAACTTTCCATTGGCGAAAGAATTTTTTAAATCGGTCTTGTAGTTGCGGGGCCATTTTTTTTTTACAAAACATCCGAAAAAGTTTAATCTTTCCTCTTTATAAGAATTATGCATTTGTGAATAACTGTTAGTCGCCAGCCTTAGCTTCGTTTATTCGGTATATAAAATATGTCTATCTGAACCCTGCGAGATATGGAAAGAAAATATACCTACACAAAATTTTAGTAAAAAATCTGTCTCAATCCCTAACACTTTCATTGAAATCCCGTTTCAGAGCCTAATCGCGACTAATCTATAAATTGTAAAAACGGTAATTTACGTTTACATTTTTGCAGAAATTTTGCAATAATTATGAAATCACCAGAGTGATTTTGATTTAATTATTTATTTTTTCTTCAACTACTATACTATCTTACAGGTTTGTCACCCAATGCGTCAGTGGGGGTAATCTATTTTTCAACACACTTGCTCATAAAGTGGCTCTAATTTCACTGCAATTAGGCACATAATGACACCTATAATCAAACTGAGACTTTTTGTTTGCTATTATTCACTAGTGAGTTATAGATTTTTTTTTTCAATTTTGTTGCTAGAGTTGCTTTGTTCTTAAAAAAGTTTCGATACAAAAAAGATCGTATTCAATCGTACTAATAAATTAATACACAAATATGGCTTGCTCATTTCATGCAACTTCGTATTTAAATAGATCATTTCAACTTGTACGTGTTTAATAAACAAAACTTTCACTCAAATATAACTTTGGTTTTCTCTGTAAAAACTTTAAATACCCCATTTTGTACGTGGCTAAAACGCTATCCACGACAAACCAAAGAAAAAGAAACCTAATTTTTTTAGTCCATGGCCGATCGCCATTGTAAGATGCGAGCGCATAGGAAAACGAGGCTGTATGGGCCTAGATCCTTTTGCCTTTTCCAAATTATATAAATAAAAAATTGGAAAACCAATTAATTTTCCCCGCCATTGCGAATGATTATTTTAAAATGATTTTTTAGTATTATTTATTCACAAGTGTGTTGAAAAACGTCGTATGATACACGTGTGTATTGATGATTACCGTCCTCGGCTCTCTTATGACCCTCGCCTACGGCTCGGGTCTCAATGGCGCCTCAGCGGTAATCACCAACTTTACTCACTTGTACCATAATGTACTATTTCTATTATTTTATTATTATTTACCTATTACACACGTATTTATAGAAGCAATTTTTTACAATATTTAGCGACATAAATCACTTCCAAAGAGGAACCACGTAGTTACCCCATAAAAGTGGCAATATGGTTACGTACATATTTAAATGTCTAAAATTAAAAAACCTAACGTTAAATAACCTAAGTTCAAAATACCTAAAATCAAAATACCTAATGTTTTAATATACCTAATAAAATAATACATACCCACGAAATATCTAAGATTACAATACCGAATGGACTAAATACCTAATAGTACCTATAACAAAAGTTGTCAAGGAGCAACGACATTTTATAATAATAGTACATTATGGTACAAGTGAGTAAAGTTGGTGATTACCGCTGAGGCGCCATTGAGACCCGAGCCGTAGGCGAGGGTCATAAGAGAGCCGAGGACGGTAATCATCAATACACACGTGTATCATACGACGTTTTTCAACACACTTGTGAATAAATAATACTAAAAAATCATTTTAAAATAATCATTCGCAATGGCGGGGAAAATTAATTGGTTTTCCAATTTTTTATTTATATAATTTGGAAAAGGCAAAAGGATCTAGGCCCATACAGCCTCGTTTTCCTATGCGCTCGCATCTTACAATGGCGATCGGCCATGGACTAAAAAAATTAGGTTTCTTTTTCTTTGGTTTGTCGTGGATAGCGTTTTAGCCACGTACAAAATGGGGTATTTAAAGTTTTTACAGAGAAAACCAAAGTTATATTTGAGTGAAAGTTTTGTTTATTAAACACGTACAAGTTGAAATGATCTATTTAAATACGAAGTTGCATGAAATGAGCAAGCCATATTTGTGTATTAATTTATTAGTACGATTGAATACGATCTTTTTTGTATCGAAACTTTTTTAAGAACAAAGCAACTCTAGCAACAAAATTGAAAAAAAAAATCTATAACTCACTAGTGAATAATAGCAAACAAAAAGTCTCAGTTTGATTATAGGTGTCATTATGTGCCTAATTGCAGTGAAATTAGAGCCACTTTATGAGCAAGTGTGTTGAAATAGTACATTATGGTACAAGTGAGTAAAGTTGGTGATTACCGCTGAGGCGCCATTGAGACCCGAGCCGTAGGCGAGGGTCATAAGAGAGCCGAGGACGGTAATCATCAATACACACGTGTATCATACGACGTTTTTCAACACACTTGTGAATAAATAATACTAAAAAATCATTTTAAAATAATCATTCGCAATGGCGGGGAAAATTAATTGGTTTTCCAATTTTTTATTTATATAATTTGGAAAAGGCAAAAGGATCTAGGCCCATACAGCCTCGTTTTCCTATGCGCTCGCATCTTACAATGGCGATCGGCCATGGACTAAAAAAATTAGGTTTCTTTTTCTTTGGTTTGTCGTGGATAGCGTTTTAGCCACGTACAAAATGGGGTATTTAAAGTTTTTACAGAGAAAACCAAAGTTATATTTGAGTGAAAGTTTTGTTTATTAAACACGTACAAGTTGAAATGATCTATTTAAATACGAAGTTGCATGAAATGAGCAAGCCATATTTGTGTATTAATTTATTAGTACGATTGAATACGATCTTTTTTGTATCGAAACTTTTTTAAGAACAAAGCAACTCTAGCAACAAAATTGAAAAAAAAAATCTATAACTCACTAGTGAATAATAGCAAACAAAAAGTCTCAGTTTGATTATAGGTGTCATTATGTGCCTAATTGCAGTGAAATTAGAGCCACTTTATGAGCAAGTGTGTTGAAATAGTACATTATGGTACAAGTGAGTAAAGTTGGTGATTACCGCTGAGGCGCCATTGAGACCCGAGCCGTAGGCGAGGGTCATAAGAGAGCCGAGGACGGTAATCATCAATACACACGTGTATCATACGACGTTTTTCAACACACTTGTGAATAAATAATACTAAAAAATCATTTTAAAATAATCATTCGCAATGGCGGGGAAAATTAATTGGTTTTCCAATTTTTTATTTATATAATTTGGAAAAGGCAAAAGGATCTAGGCCCATACAGCCTCGTTTTCCTATGCGCTCGCATCTTACAATGGCGATCGGCCATGGACTAAAAAAATTAGGTTTCTTTTTCTTTGGTTTGTCGTGGATAGCGTTTTAGCCACGTACAAAATGGGGTATTTAAAGTTTTTACAGAGAAAACCAAAGTTATATTTGAGTGAAAGTTTTGTTTATTAAACACGTACAAGTTGAAATGATCTATTTAAATACGAAGTTGCATGAAATGAGCAAGCCATATTTGTGTATTAATTTATTAGTACGATTGAATACGATCTTTTTTGTATCGAAACTTTTTTAAGAACAAAGCAACTCTAGCAACAAAATTGAAAAAAAAAATCTATAACTCACTAGTGAATAATAGCAAACAAAAAGTCTCAGTTTGATTATAGGTGTCATTATGTGCCTAATTGCAGTGAAATTAGAGCCACTTTATGAGCAAGTGTGTTGAAAAATAAATTATAATTGTGCCGTCCGTCATTTGACCTCTAATTTCCTTTTGTTTTCCTTTTCATAATAGATAGGCAACCTTAAAGCTCGTTTAACCTTTTATCTTCGATTATTATCTTTTGCGAATTGGATATTAAATTCCTTATTTTTAATGTATTATACTGTAAACATCATTCGTTTATATAAGGCTTAAGTCCCGTAAGGCCGGAAAAAATATAGCAAATTTTACTCTCAAGTAAGATTTTCATTGGCGAAATATTTCTTAAAATCGGTCAATTAGTTTCAGAGCCTATTAATTACTTACACACAAACATACAAAAAACTTATCTTTCCCCTGTATAATATTAGTGTAGAAAAATTGATGTTGGTAATCTTCGATCGTTGAATTTTTCACGAAGAAGATGCTTAGGTACCTATTTACTATGGGAACAGAAATAATGAGCTGCGCTCTAGCAAAGCCATTGGGCCTCCATTTTAGTAGTATACAACGCGTAACAGAAACAGTGCAATTCCTCATACACCCCAATTAGTATACTTACTAAAAAAAAAAAATATGATGCAATCGAACTTTATTTGTGTCTAACCAATTTTCTTAAATGTCGGTTAATAATAGCACGATTTCCATAGAAAGCACTTAATTTTTTTTTATTTAACACATTATAAATATCTGAAATCGAATAAGTAGTCGATACTGAACAAACTAATTTCAGGAATTGCGCTTATTTTGTTACATGTTGTATAAAGAAGAAAAGTTTGTTTGAAGAGGATCAAACTCGGATAATCTCGGAAACTAATGAAGGGATTCAGATTGATCATAGCCGATAATAGATCTCCACAAACAAAGACAGCCCCACTAAGGTTAGTTTCTACAAGAGATGGGTCATTCCAAGAGTAGCATGTGAAAAATCATGATATGAATTTTCATACGACGCACTTGCTACAATACCTACATATTTGACTGTATCGAAATTAAATTGCGAGTGATCATTTACTAATAAGATTATCTCAAACTACCTCGAAAAATATGTTTCGATTTTCATTTTACAATTATAGCAATTTATCTACACTAATATTTTGAATACAAAAGATTTGTATTTTTTTATGTTTGTTACGAATAAACTCAAAAACTACTCAACCGATTTTAGAAATTCTTGCACCAATAGAAAGCTGCAATATCCCTTAGTAACGTAGGCATATTTTATCCCCGTATTCTCACGGGAACGGGAATTATGCGGATGAAACCGTGCAGAACCGCTATAGTAAAGTAATAAAACAACCGGAAAGTGCACTGGAATACTAAAAATGAGGACGTCGCAACTCAATACTCAATAAATTTTTCATAGTAAATTTTCGTTTTGACAGATCATAAAAATTATCTCATTTGACTATAGTTCGTTCGCGTTAAGAATGCAGTGAGTCATCAGTGCAACTGCAAGATAAAGGTGTATTCACAGTGGTGTTAAATTCAAACAAATTATATTTTAAAATATTATATCATTGTGAACTTGAGTTTGTAATTTGAAAAGATTTGATTGGTTAGGGGGCGGGGCTAGGCCAACGGATAATTATGACTCACTGCATTCTTAACGCGAACGTACTATAAGCTGTCAAATACCAATCCTTCACTTAGCCTACTAATTATGAAATCGCAAATCGTGTGAATTTCATTTCACTATTTATTTTTATATTTCATTTGCTTTGCAATTGTGATTTTTCATCTGAATTCAAAATCATTGCCTGTAAAATTTCACAGTATGTGAAAAAAAAGAGTAATTTCAGACAAGACAAGACAAAGAAAGAAAAGTTTTGCGCACGTTCGTTAGATGTACTGTAGCTTAAAGCTGGGGTCCCACGGTCCGCTATTCTACGGATCAGCTACACTCAGCCGACGAGCACGGACGGCGACGCACCACAGGCAGGGCCGGTCCAACGGTGCGTGTCGGTGTGTGTAGATGTTTTTATGTTGTCATAATGCAAAGCGAAAGAAAGAGAGAGAAGAGCGCACCTTTGAAGTTACCGACTCACGATGGATACGGGCGCACCGCCACAGACGTTCTGTGCTATCACGGACGAGGCCGGTCCCACGGTGCGTCGTGCGAGCTGGTCTGCGTGCATCCGCGATTTTACGGACCGTGGGACCCAAGCTTTAGTCAGATATCACACTGCACCGCATACCGCAGCGTGGTGCGTCGCTGCAATTTTAACGTTGCTTATAACTACCAAACTTTGTACGAAAAGACGTATATCACACTTATAAAGTGTGCGGGTAAAGCGGCCTTTTATTTATACTGCATACAGTCCGGCATGTAAGGGATAAAGCTATATTGGCAAGAAAGGAAGCGGTGACATCTTTTCTTTTTAACCTATAGCTCTGTCTCTTTAATGCCAGACTGCATGCAGACTGTTGCCGTTCTTCCTTACGGGGCAATAACACAACTTGCGTTTTTCTATTGAAATAGAACGTGTCCATGATAGATCTCGACATATGCAGTGGACTTTCGTTGACCGCAGCACAGGACCGTAGTCCGTTGCAAGGTAGTGAGGTGCTATATCCGCATCACCGATGCTACGCACGTCGCTCCATCGAACGCAGACCGCAGCGGGCTGCGTTCCAGTGTGATATCTACGTTACTCCTTATTTGCAGACTCAGTCGAATTACATTACGAGTTGTTTTCTGCATCTCTTCTCTTTACCCGGAGTGAGTGCATTATGCTTTTCATCTCTCCGGGCGGAAAGCGTCAACTTTCGGCCCGCTGCGCTAAACGAAGTTGCCGCTTAAAAAGCAGCCTCCGTCGAACAGAAAAAAAGTACACTCCTCGGGAAGTAAATAAGAAAGCGTCAGATCAGAAAGAGACATTTCTTATTTTACTACCCTTGGTGTGTAATATACTATTCCAATGATTTTGCTAATAGCTAATTTGTTACAGGGCATGTGCTACTTGCACGGTGGTCTAGGTGCCCACGGCAAGCTGAGGTCTTCGAACTGTCTCATCGACGGGCGCTTCGTCCTCAAGATTTCGGACTACGGCATCAACACTCTGTCCACGCCCACAGATTTGATAAAGGACGACACTTATTACTACAGTAATTATAATGCCTATTATTACCCTCTTCTCGTATTACCCATAATTTTCCCTAAGTGCCTCTATAGACAAAATTACGGAACTGAAGTTCGGCGTCTGATAGTACGGTACGTTCCGATTATATCATACCAGTAAAAGGATGTTAAATTTTCAGCCAGGTTCATAAACAGTACCTCAAAAAATCTAGAAAACGCCATAGATTCCTTGAGAAATAGGTGATAATACTTATCTTCAAAAATTTCTGGTAGGTACTCAAATCATTGTTAATCAAGATTTTCATATTTTTTTTATATGGCGTCACTTACACTATGTTGTTGTTTTAATTCTTGTTTCGACCCAGAAAGAAGTTATTTCATCAAAAAATATACATGCATATTTTATTTATTTATTTTGTAACAGCTAAAATAACTCCTTTTCCATTAAAAATAGGGTTGAAGAGACGATTACTAAGCACGCAACTACACAATTACTCTGCAAACTGTAATTAAGTAATAGCCGTTAGAAAAATATTTATATGTGTTAATTTATTTACCAGAATTACTATGGACGGCCCCAGAATTGGTGACGGGCAGTATGTACCCAGGCGCAGTGGCCTCGCTCAAAGGAGACGTTTACAGCTTTGGCATCATTCTCGAGGAGATCGTGCTGCGAGCCGGGCCCTTCCATCATTTTACGTCTTCCATGTCTTACAAAGGTAGTCTTATTAATCCGGCTCGAAGGACCAAACATTGATACAATCTCCGTATAAAAAAATATTGAGACTTAAAACTTAACTAGAACAATCAAGTCAAAAATTAAACAAATTTTTTGTTAGAGATACCTCGTCCAAAAATAAGACTCGATAGTTCATCAATCCTAAACAACCGTTAAATAAATATTCACCTACACAAAATCATAACAATGCCAACCTTTTCAAAACTGCCAACACCCTTTTTGATTTACCAAATACAAAGATTAAATATCAAATAACTTCAGAAATAGTGACCCGAGTATGTGAGCGAGAGACACCTCCTTTCCGACCGGTGGTATGTCTGAGCGAGGTGACGGGCGCAGGCGGCGCGGGCGCAGCGGGGGAGCTGCTGGAGCTTGCTGCACGCTCCTGGGCCGAAGCCCCTGACGACAGACCCACGTTTGACACCATCAATGTCAATTATATCAAGTAAGAAAAACAAAACGTACCCACTAAATGTGGAATCATGAATAAAAACGATCATTTAATTTTGTTGTTTATTTGCCTTTTTTCCAAAAATGTTCATAATATAAGTCCTTTCACTCTTACACTATCCACCGTCTTCCCCTTTCTCTCCCTTTCTCCCTTATTTTTCTTTCATTCCATTTTAGTGTTGTCTATGTTCACTAATATTGTCTATGCCTACTTCTCTTTCATCCTATCAAATTAAGCCCATTGGGATACGCAGATACAGTATACCACCACTTTCATTAAACCTGGCTCTCGTGCTCTTCCCGTTATAAACTAAACTGAAACTCTGTATTTCTGGTGTCTGTAGGTTTCCCCGCGTTTTCCTTCACTGTCCTATCCTATATCCTGTAAAAACAACCGTCAACCACATAGAGGACGTGACAATGCTACTGATGCAAATATTGTTGTGACCTACCTACTATAACGTATTTTCTATAGGGGCTACTGCGACAATCTGATGGATGATCTACTCCGGCGTATGGAGCAGTACGCGAATAACCTGGAGTCTCTAGTGGAGGAGAAGACTGAACAGCTGTCAATGGAGAAACGGCGTTCTGAGGAATTGTTGTACCAAGTTCTGCCTAGGTAAGAAAGAGGCGTTCTGAGGAATTGTTTTACCAAGTTCTGCCTAGGTAAGACAGAATATTCTAAGCCACTACGCTTGTAGCGTTGTCAGTGATACCTCTTTCTTTACCTCTCTTATAGGGATAAGAACAAGAACTAAACCACTTTTAATTCATATTACAGATTTGAAAGCACTTCTCGTGTACAATATTTCTAATTTTCGTTGTTTAAAAAAAAATCTGACCACTTCATTTGATTGCCAAACCTAATCCTCGGTGCATTTACGTTAATGATTATAGTCAATACTAGTAGTCAATATTTTTCTCTGTATGTCTTCGGTGAGGTATGCCAGGATCGTAGCAGGCGGCGGGCTGTTGTCTCTGCCTACCCCTTCGGGAAAAAGGCGTGAGCATATGTATGTATGTATGTATGTCTTCGGTCTTTTCACGGCTAACCCAGTTAAGCGGTTTTCGTGATCTTTAGTGTAGAGACGTTGAAATGTTTCAAGAAAAAATCCAATTTTCGGAATGTTTTAGGGTTTTGCAAAAAATTCTGAAATTTAGCAGAACGTTAGTTAACATCTTAATGAAGGACATAGGAAAGCAACTAATTCCTAGATGCGTGCATTTTTATCACTGCAAGCTTCTCCATCTAGGCCAGTGGCCCAACAGTTGATGGCAGGCGAGATGGTCCAGCCTGAGAGCTTCGAGTGTGTTACTGTGTACTTCAGCGACATCGTCGGGTTCACGGAGCTATGTGCCGCCTCCACGCCCATCCAGGTCGTTGACCTGCTCAATGACCTGTACAGCACCTTTGACAGGATCATTGGGTTTTACGACGTTTACAAGGTAAGGTGCCAAGTTTGACTACATTAAATTACCGATTAGGTACTTTACTCAACAGTGTTAAGGTTTGTTTTGGAGTGGATGTGTTTTATAAATTTTAAAGCGATTGTGATGTTTGTATAAAAGTAATTTTGAACCTTGCTATAAAAATAATATGTTTCAAAATCAAATGTTACCAGTGCAACGTTCGGTCTGTTGGCTCTGTTCATTCGTAACGACTCAGCTTTCATATGTCATAGGTCGCTTCGATTACATACGGCCTCGGGCCAACATTTGTGTATAAACATGATTGTTGATTAGTTATCTGTACCTACATTATGTTTTCTTAGAAAATAAAGACCATCATTCGTTCTTATAAATCACTACGTGATAGAATAAAACAGTATTTATTTTAAGAGGTCAAAATATAAATCTATATAATGTTTTTGACTGACTATCATCTGCCCACAACACATCTGACCATTTTCTTTAAATGAATTTAGTATTTTTAATAGCACTACGTGGTCTTATCCATGGTTTAAGACCCCACGAAAACCGGTGACAGGAGGGGTCCTGTCAACCGGTTTTCGTTGTGTTTACGCACAATGGAAATCGTTAAACCATGTCAGATACCCTGAGGCGGCTTGAAAAGACTTCTGACGGTTAGTTGGACACTAGCCTAACACCATATCCCAAACCGGGATGAGCTCGCGTTTGAGATTATAGCCCATACTTCCTCATGTGTGAGGAAAGACCTTTAGCTTAGCAGTGGGCTGTTACGAGTTATGATGAGGTGTGATGTGCTGTCGATACAACAGGTGGAGACGATAGGCGATGCATACATGGTTGTGTCGGGGCTCCCAGAGAGGAATGGGGATCAGCACGCACGTGAGATCTGCCTCATGGCGCTGGCGGTGGTGGAAGCTGTAAGAGGTTTCGTCGTGCGACACCGCCCCACGCACCGACTGGAGGTGACTAGTGTGTCAAGGGCTTTATGCAAACACTACACAACATTTTAGACTTTATTTACATGATAATTTGTCCGTAAAAGTGGACAGCATAAAAACCTTCAGTTTCTTTAAGTTTTGCAAAGGTATTCCTGGAAGTATACACTTTTTATAAGTGTGTTTTTTGAACTCCTAAATGTTTCAACATTAATTTACAAATTTCTTCGTGTTGGACAATTATATTTATGCAAACTGCTTTAAGAACTTTGATAGCGCGTTTTAGAACTCTGCACTTAAGCAAAGACGTCGCATTGCCGTCATATGTTGTTCTAGGTAGGATGCATACATACATATATACCTACAGCTCACGCCTTTTCCCACAGGGGTAGGCAGAGACGATGGATCGCTACTTTGCCCGATCTCCGCACACTTCCCTCGCTTCTTTCACATCCATAAGCCTTTTCATGTACGCTCTTTTATTCTTCGCACTCCGTACCCGTGCTTTTTGAAGGACGTCACTAATTTAATCCGTGAACTTCCTTCCTTGCATCCTTTAACATTCGCACCATAAATCGCTTTCGTTACTCTTCTTTCATCCATACGTTCTATATGACCAACCCAGCTTAACATACCCTTTTCTATCCTCGTCACTACATCTTCTTTCAAACCACACTTCTCTCGTATATCCGCATTCCGCACTCTATCACACAATTTCACTCCACACATTTTCAAATATCTCATTTCCAATTCCTCACAAGGCTATTGAGGGCGCCATTTACTGCATTTCCTTTCATACTCTTTTTTCAATATATTTCTCAAACTTGCCATCCCTTGTAAACATGCTACCCAAATACACGAACTCTACATACCTATTTAAATTCTTGAAATCAACTCTTCTCAGGGGACTCAATAACTAAATCAAAAATATGAGCATTTAATACAGGTCCGGGTCGGAGTCCACTCCGGTCCAGTGTGCGCAGGAGTGGTTGGTGTGAAGATGCCACATTATTGCCTCTTTGGAGACACTGTCAACACAGCCAGCCGAATGGAGTCCACTGGACAACGTAAGTTTGTTTAACAGTTGAAACGCAGTTAAATTTGGATATATTTATTACTTATAGCTGACCGTCCAGAAAGTCTTTTAATGGAGCTCAAACACAACTTACCATAATAGACTATTTGATAAAAGATTGAAGTAGCTCGTCCTTCATATCGACGTCCAATTGACCATATTCACGAACATTTATGCAATTTTTCTACTATTAAGTAGGTAATTGGAAAAAAAACTTCACCACATAGTCTATAAATATAATAAAACTCTAAGCCCCTTTTCACACGTACCGGTTTCCGCCGGTCCGGCAGTCCGGTCCGGCGGCGAAATGTATGGCCGATTGCCCGGTTGCCCGCCGGTACGTATGAAAGCGAACGTACATGACCATATACTTCGCCGCCCGCCGGACCGGCGCAAACCGGTACGTGTGAAAAGGGGCTAACGGGGCCGTGTCTGTACATTGAAATATTTTTTGAAAGTTTTAGCGGCAGTTATCAATATTACATATTTGAAATTTTTGTCTGTCTGTCTGGTTGTGCACGCATCATCATACATAATAAGTAAAAGTCAGTGATTCGAAGGACACGCCACAGTAGTCAAGAACTGCGTGCACGACTTATGCTGTAAGTAAACATGTATTTTTCTAGCATTACGGATCCATCTGAGCGAAAACACGAGGATGCTGCTCGACCAATGGGGGACGTTCGTCGTGGAAAGACGAGGGGAGGTCGAACTCAAAGGTCGAGGTCGGATGCTCACGCACTGGCTCCTTGAATGCTCGGAGCCCGAAGCGAAGCTGCTCAGTCAGGGTCCCCAACCGCCCCCACAGTACCCTATTCTTTTCCCCGCCTTACCCCAGCCGCCGGCTATATCTTTACACACTCCGTATTTAGTCGTCGAACCACCGACGCTGGCTGCCTGATCCGAGGAGTTGGGTGAAGCTGAGAAATAGGACGACGAGTGAGCGTCCGTGACTTGTGAAGAATGGTAGACGACTTCAAGAATGATGGACGATTTAGAAAAATATATATACTCTTTTTGTTCTTTTTATGGCTGTTCGACATGCGTCACATATGTTTGTTATACAGTAAATGTTTTAGTAAAATGCAAAGTTATTTAGAATACCTTTGGGTGGCTTGAAAATTCTGACAGTTAGGTTAGGCCACTAGCGTACCATCCGCAGTGTATTCGCGTTTGAGATTATGGCCACTACTTCCTCATGTGTTAGGCAGGCACTTAGCCTAGCAGTGGGATAAGTGTAACAGGGTCATAATGAACCAATAACACCATAATAGCGACCAGAAGTTTAATACGCGAGAACGTCTCAACCAATCAGCGTCTAGCAACCGCCGCGTAATTGGGTAGTTGACAGCATCGAAATTAAATTGCGAGTAGTCATTCATTAAAAAGATTATCCCAAAACACCTCAAAATATGTATTTCGATTTTCAATTTACAATTATAGCAAATTTAAAGATTATAAAACAATCAAAAAAAGTACTGCAATTGAGTACTAGAAACTATGACGTCACGGTTTGCTATTTCAGTACATTTTCCATAGTAAAATTTCGTTTTGACAGATCGTAAAAAGTAACTCATTTGACTAGGCAGGACACAACCCTATTGTCAGAAAAGCAAATTAGGCACATGTCCACTCTAAAGGGTATATGCTCACTGCTCAATAAGGACTGCAGCAACTTATCCCTTTTCCACCAATCTCAGCAGCCAGTGCTCTCTTTCCACCATTCACACAGCTTTAAAGTACACTTCCACGGGAAGCGGCCAAAGAGTGACACGCACTTCTATTCTGTCAATGTTGACTGTCATGGGTCAAAGTAGCGCATATTCATTTACGTTTTAATAGTGTCAAAGTATTGACAGATATTATGCGAGTCTGAGGTCTCGTCCTACGGAAGTCAAAGTGTATTAGGTATGTAAAGCAGTGTATGTATTAGTTTGAGCGGCCAAGGGTGAGGTTTATGTATGTAGTAGAAAAGCTATGCTTACGAAACTTCCACTAATATTATAAATTTTAAAGATTAGATGGATGGTTGTTAGTTTCTAAGGGATATAAACTAAACAGGCGAGTATAGCCGCGGGGAAAAGGCTTGTATATAAATATATAGACAGGATTGTCAGTTGTTGTAATTTGGAGAGTTTATAAAATATAAAGTATGAATAATACGAATTGGCTGTACTGTGTGCCACTGTAACTTTGTGTCTTTTGTATAGTACAGATACTTCCAATTTATGTAATTTCGTTGAGTCGCGAAAGGTCCCTTTCGAAGATGGTCAAATTTGAAACTAGTCCAATTCGCAATGTGGAACTTGCACTAAAATTATATTGATAAATCTCTTAAATATTTTACGCTTAAAAGTGAATTTTATTGATAAATTATCTTAATAATTCAATAATGACGAGTCGCTAAAAGAGCATTGCTGAAACAAAAATTCTAAAATTATGATTTTAATTCCAAATATTTGAATTCTAAGTAACGCTATACGAGCCGTAATTTGAAAAACCAATCAGCGACTAGTGACGTCACTCCATCGCAAAGCGATAAAGAGGTAAGGAAATATTTGTATGTTCGAAACTCAGAAACTACTGAATCAATTTCAAAAATTCTTTCACAAATAGAATGCTACATTATCCGCTAGTATTAAATAAAACTGAAAATATATTATTTCTATAATAAATAATATATTCACGAGCCATGAAAAGTTTACTTCATAAGATGAGGAGTGATGTCACCTCAAGCTTGAACTGTCAATTTTGTATTTGCAATAAATAAATTTTTTGTGCATATTTTAACTTTTTTCTTTTTGGTATCTTTATGTAATCCTTAAATCTTTAAGATAAAATAAAAACAAAATTTTATACAAGTTCCCCGTTGGTTCAATTCGCAACTTGTCCAATTCGCTTTTTGTCCATTTCGCATCTGTGCCAGTTCACAACTTGTCCAATTCGCGGTTGGGTAAAAAGCCCGGTTGAACATAGCTACATAATAATCAAATAATTTGTATGTCACGTATAGGTAGTAAATAGGTATACATTATAATTGTACCTACTCACTTAGTCTTGTTCATTATGTTTTTTTTTTCAGAAACAGATTTAAACAAACTCAAATTCCAATTTGACCTAAACGACTCCATTTTGAAGTACTCTTTACGTTAAATTTTATAACGTATCGCCAATTTTGATTAAGCGATAAACTTCGCTTCAATGGTTACCTACAGCTTTGAAAGTGCCATCTGAGATCATTTAAAAGAAGTTTAACGATTTTTTATTATTTGTGGGGAATAAATTAGCATATTTAATCGTTTACCATTTTAAAAAAGAGCCAGTGTTTGCATTTTAAAATGCTTTTAAAATGTTTGCGGTAGCTTAGACGTTTGAGACCATTTATAATGTAAAGTGTAAACAAATCTTGGTATTTTATGGTAATCTGAATCGCTAAGTAGGCTCGAGATAAAATGTTGTAACAATAAACGCGAGTTTAAATTAATACAAATATCATTGCTGTAGTTATTAAGTGTATTATATTGTATTAAATGTTAGCGCCAAATAAAATGTAAGTAGATTTATATAACGTCGGGGATAGTGCAATACCGCGGAACTAGCTTTGGATAATACCGCGGATCTGACAAAAGTAGCCAATTTGAGATTTCGCGCCAGTGCACCCGTTAACGTGATTGGCTCCCGCCCATTCTTCGTCACTTTGGAATCGGCCAATAGGAAGTGATTATAGGCTTAAAAGCAATACCGCGGGTCTGTTTTCGGTAAAAAGCAATTCCGCGGATCTGCTGTTTGTTGTCATTAGTGTATTGATTTATGTTTAAAAATAACAAAATTAATTGAAGTACACCATTGTGAGATTGTGATAGAGCTAAATTAATTAGTCTGGTACTTCGAGAATAAGAATTACCTACAAATAAAGGTCAAATTAAGAAAAAACATTCACATACGCGGTATTGCTTTGACTGTAGTGTTAGTTACGTGATTGCTTTATTTAGTACTAGCGACCCGCTCCGGCTTCGCACGGGTGCAATGCTAACACTAAAACCTCCTTCCTCTTGAATCACTCTATCTATTAAAAAAAACCGCATCAAAATCCGTTGCGTAGTTTTAAAGATTTAAGCATACATCACAGGGATATAGGGACAGAGAAAGCGACTTTGTTTTAAACAATTTTTTTTAAATTCTGCCAAATGAGTTGGGAGGAAAAGGAAATGATTGCAGGACAAGAGTATTACCTACATAAAATAAAAGGAAATCGTTTGCTTGAAGACATTAATAAGAACTTAGGGCATAAAGGAATTGACAATGAGATACTGGTTAGGAGAAAGGCTAAGTTTCTGGAAAAGGGCCATACGCAGATGAAGGTGTATTCAGTTCATTCAGTAATAGAAAGGAGGTTAAAAAATCACGATATCTTTTTACCTAGCTCATACGCCTCACTTACTGGTAGCAAAGAAGCACGACTGAATCCGTCTCACCACGCATTTTTCAAAGATTTTAGACAGAACCTGTCTCAAATCACGAGTCCATCAGACATAGCCGAGGAATTGGAGCGAAGTGCGTGGTTTATGTCAGGTTTATCAAGTACGAGTATAGTCCTTTTGGAACAATTGAATATAAGCCCACCTTTAATGAAAGATTTCAAGTGGATCTAAAATGGCCACTGAGCAATTCCTCCTTTTATGAATTTCCAGCAATTCCTAAGCCTCTATAAATTTCGTAAAATGGTCCCTCATTTACTGATTCACTGACAATTCAATTCACACAAGCATGTGCCCCCACCGGTTTTCAAGAAAAACCAGTGTGATGAGGAGGGCTTCCAAAGAGTAGAGAGGAAGAAGAAGAAGCCCTCTAGCCTCAACACCCGTGGCACTGCTCCGATTGGACCGAACCATATGCTGCGTCCTGCTGCCGTCGACGCAGCTGTATGTGTCCCGATTACACTGGTCTACGAAGGTCCAAGACGTCGTAGACTACATAGTGAAGAAGTCCACTTTCTCATTGAGGGTTGAATGGTTGGAGTCTCGTCGCAAAACGAATTTTAATTCTTTTGTGGTGAGAGTACCAACCCATTATCTTCAAACCTTCATGAAGGAGGACTTCTGGCCACAGGGAGTTGTATTTCGGAAATTCCGGGAGCAATTACCTGCCGACAGCGCTCGCACGTTGCCGACACTACGTGTAACAAAGTAGTTTAGTTAGTTATTTTATATTTAAAATTTTAGATTATAATATACTATGTAAATTTTTAGAGGAAAACATGTTATTTAGCGCAATTTTAATAAATATTATTGTTCTAATACCGCGAAACTAAGTATACTCATGTCACACATATTCAGTCTGTGGTCAGAACAAGACCGCGTAAGTGGTGTAAAAAGTATAAAAAACGATGTTTTTGCTAAAATATTATTACTGGTAAATAAAGTAGGTAAATTTAAGTCTAATATACAAAAACGAGACATTTGGACTCAAAAATGAAGCAGTAATACCTTTTTTTGCTTCTCCTGTAAAATTTGGTCAAGTGCAGATACGCACCCTTTACCAATGCTACTTAAGCGGTATTGCACTATCCCCGACGATAAGCTTTCTAGATTTACTAGTAACTTTAGAATAAAAGTTATATTTAAGCCTGGTTTCAGACCTACTAGGCCTGCCCGGTAAGGCCTACCGACAGTAACGAATAAAGGTTGTCGCATCTGCCCCCCCCCCCCCTCCCCCATAGTCAAGATGCTAAGGATTTCTTCACACTCTTTCATTGGGACGGTGCGTCAAATTGACTTGGTCACATTTTAATCGATCATCATCATGACGTGACTAAATGTAAGTCTCACACATTTTTCATTGTATTCTACTACCGTAACAATTAACAAACAAAACAATTAACAAAAATTAACAAAGTGAAACCATCTTGTATAAGGGCCTGATTGATACTGTTCTTTTCAATTACAATTCTTTGTACGGATCTCCATGATGTAGCGCACACTAATAACTATTGTAACGTCATCGCCTTTCCTGTACCGACGACTTACATTGCCTTGAAGCAAGGCAATGCTGAGCACCAAACTCAAACTCAAACTCGTTTATGCAAGTCACAGTATTACAAGAAGTTTAACAAAAGAGATGGTACAATGTGACGCCCCGTTGCAGCGCAGCAACTTGAAACAGGGTGATAGATGTGCGAAAACCTTTAAGGGCAGCAGGGCAGCACTCATTGAGGCGGGAAAATCGGGAAGCAGGAGCGATTCACGCGGTGCGCCCTCTTTCTTTGGGAGATAGGGTGCATACAAACTCGAACATTACAAAAAATCCACTTTCCTCGCCTATTCCGCCTCTGTGTGCGTTGACCTTAAGTCATTCGTCAGTTTCTGTAAATAAATGTGTAACAAACTGTTGGTAGACGTTACCGGAGGGTAACTCTTGAAACCGGCATTACTATTTCTATCCTAAAGTATAGTTTTTGTATTGTTGTAATAGATTGATTGATTGATTGTCTATTTTTATATGAATGTTGACCAGATATAACAAATTTTACATGTAGGTCCCAGGGATAGTGTGCTTCAATTTATTTATATGTCAATTACTTGACCCTAATAGAGTATTAAATAAATTGGTATAAAGATTAAATGGATATTTTACAACTTCTATTTGTTTTTCATTGAAGCCCACCCAAAAAAGTCTTCTTATTTGTAGAGCTCATTTCGGTTTTGTTATACGAGTACATCACGCGCCTCATCCATGGTTTTGTTATAATGTAGGTATTTAGTACCTACTGTTTTCTTAGGAAAATTAGTATATAATATTTATACTCTGGTATAGTTTATTAAAATAAGCTTACGTGTATATACGTAGAGCATACTTACTTACAATATTCAATACCATACAGAGAGAAAGGGTTGTTATACAGATTTTAGGGGGTCAACGAGTAACAACATAAATTATCTACGTTTTACTTAGTTACAGTCAACGTTTTTCTTGGTACGAAAATCGGTAAAGCATGTTTGGGAACGATCTATTAAGTGTGTACTATTTATAGCTTGTTTATAGACATCTCTTAACAAGTTTGAGAAAGTTGTTTTGATTGCTTTCATAACAATAATCACTGCTTGTCCCTACTATTGTTCCAATTAGTCTTAATTTTTTTAAATTTTTGTTTAAAATCCTGTTTACAATTCTTCGCATTATGTTTCATTAGCTCCAAAATAAACACAGCAGTTGAAACTAAGTAGCCTAAGAGGAGGCAGAGAAAACAACTCAAAACTTGATGGTGCGTCAATGGTGTAGGTTCAGACGAAAACGGAAAACAACATGGTGGTTTTAACTCTGTTCCTCTATCCAGCAGTCCACTTTCTATAAACCTGGGAATCCATATGTGCAGGGGTTCCAAAAACGGAGAATATATTCTTGTCCAAACCACCAAAGGAACTGTTAATATTGAGTCGGGGAGGACATGGCCACATTCATTCTCTTTCATGCCTTGGACTAAGCAGTAAGCCCAAGCATATTCCAAAGAGGTGGCTAGTACAAACTTTATTCGGCCTTGTACAATATTCCGGAATAGATCTTCGAATTTTTCTTCGGGAATTATTTGAAACTGCTCTGTTATTAACTGGTCGTGCTCGAAATGTGCGTAAACTCCTTTCTTTCCACCGTATTTGTATCCGCTGTCAATAATTTCTTTTAAATTGGCAAAATCCCCTACAAAAGTGTCTGTCTTCAGAGCTCCAATGAGAACGCTTTGATAAGCGTTTCTGATGACAAAAGTAAACCACATCCACAAGGCTATTATGTAAAAATCTCTGAAGCGCCTCGGAGCCACTCGAATAGGCTGCCCTAACATCACTCCCCAAATTCTAATAGCTACTCCCTGCAATTTGTCAATGTTCCGAAAATGTCTGTAACAGAATTTCTTTACTGGTTTTAATTTTAAAGTAAATGGGAGCGATGTCACGAAGAATGTTAGAATGAGGAGAATTAGCCACAGATATCCATTCAATGGAGATAAAAGACGCCACCACACTGGCCCAGGAGTTATTGGAGGAGCCAACCAGGCCAATCGCACTCTAATGTAAGGCATAGAATAGTCTAGAAGTCCCATTCTATCTATATTCAAAGGTATGCTGCACGTCGAAATATTGGCAAGCCCCGTTATGACATCGTTCAAAGAATCCGACCAGTTTTTAGCACGATCAGAGTCGATACTTACATAATCTCTGGTGGATATTATTGGAGTAAAGTTCATGGTGTCTCTAAGCAACCGTATCATTGTCTTCTTGATTATCTGAAGTGGGATTTTCTGCTCTGTTGACGGGTGATAAAGTTTATTCGTCGATATGTATAAAGGACATCCATTCATGTTTTTCATTTTGGCTGAATACATGTTTTTCTTAATCGATTTCTCCTTCCAATAACCAATGAACTTTGGTTCCGTGCTTTGACAGTTCAAGTGGTTCTTGTAAGGATAGTATGTATACATAGCAATTTTTTTCTCCTCCTTCGCAATAATGACTACATTCGTAGCATGGTAGCTCCAAAGAATTTTGAAAATACGTTCCATCTTCGTGGAGTTCTTCAGGAGTAGTATTAAGAATTTCGCACCGCTGCTTAGAAGCGTCCTTCCTTTGAGATCAGGTTTGAGTTTGGTCAGGATCCTCATGAAGGACTTGGTGGACGATACGATAACAACCACATGTCCCGGTGATGATTCATGTTTCTTACTTTCTATAATAGACGCCCCTTTGTAAGATCTCAAAAAATTCTCCACGAATATATCTTCTACATCGTTCGATAAAACAACTGCAAGCTTCCGTAAGTTGAAATTAGCATTAGCTATTTCTATTGCACAACTAATTATTTGGTCTTGAGTAGTATTTTTGTCTGTCGGTATTGTAATTTTTGCAAAAACTTCCGTAACGTAAATTATAAGAATATTCAGATGAAGAATGCGTGGCATAATGTGAGCTGCTTTCACTTCGAAGTTAAACGGGAAAATATCTAACCAGCTTATATGAATCCTGTCATACAACAGTTAAATAGAGAATAAATTGGTGTTGTAAGAAAAACATGTAATGTATTCGAACAAAAGAAGCGCATAAATCACGCTTTGTTTGCAAATTGGCTTACGTTGCATTCATTTGTTTGGTTTCACCCTGAATTTTTTGCTCTCTTTTTTGTGTTTGTTTTTTTATGAGTGATTAGGTACTAGGTTTGACATATTTGTCAAAAGTCAAAAGTCAAAATGTTTTATTCAAAATAGGAACTTACAAGTCCACTTATTGAACGTCATTTCAACTCCACCGCTTCAGCATGTATGGTTGAGGAGAAGAAGCGGGGCAAGAAACTCCTGAACACAATATTCTTTTAATCAATTGTTACTTAATATCTACTAAATTGGGTTATATAGTTTTGTTTGTTTTTCGCTATCGTATTGCGCTGGACTGGAGGAAATCTGTTCCAAGCATCATTGTCATTTATATAATCGTCTAGTTTGTAATATGCCATTTTACAAAGTACATGTTTAACATGAGTTTTGAACACAGTTTCAGACAATTTCAAAATTTGTTCTGGTATTTTATTATAAAAGCGTATGCAAAGCCCCACAAAGGAATTATTAATTTTACTTAATCGTGACTGAGGTTGCTCTAGTTTATTTTTATTCCTAAGATTACAATTATGCCTGTCACAGTTTTTAGTATACAGTAATATGTTTTTCCGTACATACATAATGTTTGTCTACTTTTATGCCTTCTGTGCATTATGGTAAAAGTCATCTAGTGATTTTCTAAAGTTTCAGTCGGATAGTTTATCATCAACTACATTTCTATGCCTTTTAAAATAAATTTAAAATCAGCTTTATATTACAAAAAAATATGACAACAACACACTCCAACTAAGAGATGTGCAATGCTTTAACTAAAACATAAAGTCATAGTCAGTCATTTAATCTTTTTTTAGTGAGGCTCGGGTTTGAGTCCTGGTGAAGGCATGTATCAAACCAACGAATTTTTCTAAAAGTTACGTACATATTTATCCCTAGCCCGACGGTGAAGGAAAAGATCGTGAAGAAAAAAGCATTCCTAGCGTTAATTCTGAGGCATGTGTAACAGTAACTCCAAAAATATAGCCCTGAGCTTATTACAATACAAGCTCGACTCTGTCTCTACTCCGTGTAGAAAAAGTTTATCCCTACCGCATAGGCGTTGCCTAGCAACGTCAACATTTTACGTAAACAAAACAATTTCGCCTCAACCGCTGCGCCTTTGTTTTTTCTCGGTGATAATAAATTTCGGAAAGATCCAATTACGCAAACTTTAGTGGTACATTATTGTAATGGCGTTAAAGATTTATGATTAGTGGCAGTTTATGCTTTAACTGCTGTCGAACATAAAACATAATGGAATGGTGTTGTATTCTTTGTCAAGGAAAGTGATATTACGTTTCGCTACAAGCTTAGATTTTTGTATAAAAGACCACAGTTAGATTTTAAATAATATTTTGTATGTTAGATAAATATGAAATTCAGTCCTCTTGTAAAATTTTATGTAGCAGTATATCTTTGCCTACAATGCATCATTTTTGGAAAAGGTTTTGTATTGCCAGAAAGTTGCGAAGCCGGCCAGTATTATGATCCTGGTGCGTTTATGTGCCAGGCATGTCCAGCGAACGTCTCTATGGTAGCATCTACTGATGGTAAGTGATGATTACCTTATGATTACTCTACGGACACTTTTAAATTTTAGGGCAACTACACATAAGAGCGACAGTGACATTGCAAAATAAAACCTCGACGCAGTACGAGGAGCGCGTTCAATAGTCACACTTTCTCACGGTGTCAAATTTGCAATATTTCCAATTGACCTATTAGTTTTAATATTGATAACACAAAAGTAGTAATACTTACTATTGATAATATTAAATAATGTTGATGTAATCGTATAATTATGACACTGCCGATACTATAGACATTATTGATGCTGACTCTTGGATGCATCATTATTCATTATGGTTATTAATCACGAGCGATACTATTGAATCATCAGCTATATTACCTACTGCTTTTGCACTTATAAGAGCAGTAGATAATATTGACTGTCAACTGAAGGTACGCACTATTCCGACTATTGCTAGACTATCAATATGCTGTGTGTGAACTGATCCTTAAGCCTTAAAGTAGATACGAATTTAATATTTGAGTGATAAATTTTTCGAGCACCGCGCGGTTACAATGCGCACCGTTCAATTGAAAATCAATTGTGTTCTGAGTATAGGAGGAATTAAATTGTGAGTAATCACTTATCAAAACGATTATGCTAAACCACTACTACAAATCCATTTCATTTTTAATTTTACAATTATAGATTTTTTTTAAATAATTTCAAAAAGTGAATCAATTGAGCACTAAAAATGATGACGTCACAACTCAGTAAACAGTACATTTTCCATAGTAAATTTTCGTTTTGACAGATCAAAAAAAGTAAGTCATTTGACTAGGTAGTCAAATACCCTACTCTTGAACATAATACTTTCAGGGTTCGGATGTACTTGCGAAGAGCACAGCGTACCGGCAGGAATAAATCGGTGTAGACCTTGCAACGTGACCGATATAGTTTCAACAGACGGTAGAGCATGTGTCCCTAGGCGATGTCAGAGCTCTGTTGGCAGAGTCGTCTGTAGGAAATGTCCTGGTGATTACATTTCTGGTAAGATATTAAAGCTGATAGGTACTCTTAATAGTAATGATTGAGTTGATTTATCTTTTTAGGGGTGATGAGAATGTAGACATAAATTCAATGTAAAGAATACAATTAAGTTTATTTCAAACTAGCAGTGCCCCACGCTTTCACCGTTTCATCAAAATCCGTTCAGTAGTTTTTGAGTGAAAGAGAAACAAACATACATACATACAAACTTTCTACGTACTTTCAAAATACACAGAAGCCTATAATTAAAGACCTAGTGAAATTATGGGCGTATTAAATTGTTAGTGCAATTAGATACTATCGCGTCGTAGCTCTTAGTAGAGCTATGTTTGCAGAAATAGCTTCTGTCAGTATCAGTATTATTTTCGTCTGAAGATCCGCAGAAATCAACTAAGGGACTGGTCTGTTCAATTTAGTGTTCAAATAGCTATATTCAATAATTACCAGGTCAAGCAGCGGGTTACCGCGGGGGCACGAAGCAATACATAAGCTATTATCTCGCAGAATGCTTACCAGGCCGAATAGAAAAATAAAATAACATCAACTCTTTAAAACTAAGAAATCTTTATGCAAAAATAGTGTGTCTGTCCCTTTCACTAGCTTACCTTTTCACTAGTAATTCGCTCAACCAATCTTGATGAAATATGTCACGGAACTTTCATCTTGAGGTACGACAGAGGTTTCATTGACTGAGTTTTCATTCTAAAAATTAGGATAAATATAAAAAAGTTTATGTTTAATTACTATTCTCCTTTTACAAGTTACACATAACCTCGACGGGTCGCCAACGAATCCAAAAATTAGGATTAATATAAAAAAAATGTGGGACACAATTCACACACGGTTATTTAGTCCCAAACTAGGCAGAACTATGGGTACTAAATTACTGATAGACATACTTAAATAAATATTAAACACCCAGACACAAAGCCAACAGATATGTTCATGAACACGAATGTTGGCCCCGAGCGGGGATCGAACCCGCGACCTCCGACTTAGAAGGGGGTCACTACCAACTGAGCCAACAGGCTGTCAATAAAAAAGCTTACGTTTAATGACTATTCTCCATTAAATATTCCTATTCTATTCTCCTTTTACAAGTTACACAAAACCTCGACGGGTCGCCAACGAAAGAGGTCCTCTGCGTCAAGTGCGCCCGCGGCTATAAACCAGAGAATAATGTATGTGTGAGGTGTGAATCTTGCACATGCGCGAAACACGAGATCATAGTACGGGGGACATGTATACCAAAGCGATATGTGACCGAGCGACCCAAGTACAGCGAGGCGACTATACATCCTTTTGCATTGCTTGACATTGTTAAGCACGAATATTTATGCACGGTAAGTTGGTAAATAAATGAATAAATAGTTAAGTATTTAAAACATAGGTCTTAGGTGATTGCATGATGATTTTTACTCTGTGGGGCTAGTAACCGCGCCTTTTATACATAACTAGCCGTGAACCCTAAACGTGATAGATGGTTACACATGTCTCAGAATTATTTATGGGACCTGCGGGTTTCCTCACAATGTTTTCCTTCACCGTCGAGCTAGTGATGAATATGTACGTAAGTTTTGAAAAACTAATTGGTACATGCCAGGATTCGAACCCGAGCCTCACTGATTATTATCATGTGAAGCAGGCACTATAACCGTAAGGCTATCACTGCAAATGTTAATGGCAAATGTTACTCCCAGAAAAATAAGATTTTCCGTGGTGGAGGAATCTTTAAAAACCGTCTTTTAGTAGTATCTATTCGGAAAGGGTTTTAGCTGAGAAGAATTCCAGGAAACTCCACAGCAACTACTACCTATGCAGCCTTAGAAGTCTGTGGCTATGTTTGGTACAAAAAATTATGCCATCAAGACGAGTGGCATTACGAATATGCCAATGGCTTCAAGTAGCGACTATAATAATAATAATATAATATAATCTCACGCCTTTCATCCCCGAGGGGGTAGGCAGAGGTATTCCATTACTGGATATACCCACATTTCACGAGATACATTGGACCCCTAAGCGTGATAGGTGGTGAGCCCGTCGCCGGACCGGGTCTGTTTACACATGTCTCAGAATTAATTCTGAGACCTGTGGGTTTCCTCACGATGTTTTCCTTCACCGTCGAGCTAGTGATAAATATGTACGTAAGTTTTGAAAAACTCATTGGTACATGCCAGGATTTGAACCCGAGCCTCACTGATTTTCGGCCGGCTCTTTAACCGACTATAATAATATCTAATAATTTCAGCAAAATGATCTTCGAGCCTGTAGAACATTAGCGAATGAATGTGTGAGGAATTTCTATACTACACACTTGGCGGGCCCGTGCAGATTGTGGGTGCAACCGAAAATCGTTCAACCACAAGGTATTATAACTTCTCCTTAAACTGTACAGTCAATTTAAAGAAAACAGTAAGTAAAATTATTCAAGGCCAGATTTAAGGAACGCCGTCTTTCTGTAGCATAAGTAGAGTAGTAGTAAGTAGTCGTATGGTATTTATTCATAAACAATGTAAATTGTTTCACACAATCTTGAAAATTACAAGAAAATGAGGTCCCTAATCTGCTCTTAACCGCTTTTACGGATTTTCAGGTAAAGGTTGTTTAGAAAGTTTAAAAGATAGGCATAACATTTCCGACATGCAGCTAAATCTTGCGACACTTCAAACCGAATTTTCGATTTTGTTGATTTGATTATTTACCTAGAAAAATACTCGAATGACATTCTTTATCTGACTGAAATTTTATTTCTTAATAAACTTATATTGGTGAATTCATTTGGCAAATAAAATAATATTGTACCTTCTACGGCCACTCTGTTAATTTGAGAAAATAAAGTAATTAAATTTCCCCAGTCTCTGCCCGAATGAACTCTGTAAAGAGGGTTAACAATTTGCAACATTAACTTACTCATGTGAAACTAGGAAATATACATTTATTTACAAAGAAAATATACATTGATTTACAATAATTACAGATAAAAAATGTCCTCCAAAGAGGAACCATGTGGGACAGTGCCCAGAAGACTGGCAGCATTCCCTCTCTGGATAGCTAGGCTGATCCTTTGACAGAGATAGCTGCCAGCCCTCTGGTCACCTGAAGCCTCGACCAAACGCACTGACAGCTCTTTGAGGAGCTGCCGCGCCCCCGGACCCCACGGTCCCATGGTCTCCACCCCAAACGGCACAAATATGTAGCCCTCATTGAGGTCGGCATATTTGCGCCGCTTCAGGCGTTCAGCGGCCGCAGCCGCCGCGCCAGCGCCCACAGAGGTGGCATCGATGTGGGATGGGGCCAATGTGTCGGCTCATGTGAAATAATTAGTAAATTCGAAACGCAATTATTGCCAAAAATGCTACGAATTCGAAATTACAGGATTTGGCTCACTTTGCTGGCTGGGTGGTATGCATTTATAACCATTGTAAAAAAAAACAATAAAAAGTAACATAGATGCGTTAATCTGTGTTTAAAGCATGGAAATAAAAAGTCAGATGAATGCCTTAGTCGCGTACGAGATTTTTTTTTTATGCGTCAGGAGTGATAATAATCTAAATTACATACATTGCTATTTTAATCGTATATGTGGGAACTTGTACTTAGCATAGGATTGTACATTGCGTGTTCATTGTTTAGAGTATTTTACTCTGTGTTAGTTCTCGAAAAATAAATTAAATAATATATAATAATAATATAATCTCACGCCTTTTTTATCCCCGAGGGGGAAGGCAGAGGTATTCCATTACTGGATACATTGCACGAGTTTTTCAAAAACTTACGTACATATTTATCACTAGCTCGACGGTGAAGGAAAACATCGTGAGGAAACCCGCAGGTCTCAGAATTAATTCTGAGACATGTGTAAACCGACCCGGTCCGGCGATGGGCTCACTACCTATCACGTTTAGGGGTCCAATATATCTCGTGAAAATAAATAAATATAAAATAAATTTACCTAGGGACACTGATGATCAAAAGTAAACGATCGATTGTTCAAGTTTTGTTTTATATAACAAAAAATTAAAAAAGGTAAAATGTTTTACCTAGTACTGTGGCCATCTTTTTATTGCAATATGGAAGAAGAGTATACCCTGTCTATAAATAAAATGTCATTATTGTAAATTAAGTCTGTGTAACACAATTATTAACAACAATGCAAAATTAAATTAATTAAAATTACATGGAATCTTGAATCCAAATCAGTATGGCTACCAAACAGGAGTTGGTACTTCTGATGCGATTGACACCTTAATTAATGACGTGGTACACAAACTAAACAACAGGGAAAAAGTTGCAGGGCTATTTCTCGATTTGAGCTGTGCTTTTGATACAGTCAGCCATTATATTTTGTTAAGAAAGCTAGAACATTATGGTGTCAGGGGTAAAGTTTTAGCATTGTTCGAATCATACTTGCAAAATCGCAAACAGTTAGTTGAAGTAAAAGGTTTAGGAAATGATGGTGCTGAGGTCGTAAAAACCTCGGAACTAACTAGCATTTCAAGAGGAGTGCCCCAGGGGTCAATCTTGGGTCCCATATTTTTTATAATTTTTATAAATGATGTTGTGAGCTATATCGCCAATGTTGTGCCCGAAGCAAAATTGATACTGTTTGCAGACGATACCAATGCAGTATTGTCAGGTACTAGTACTGCAGAGTTAGCAAAAAGAACTAATGCTACACTTGAAGCTTTAAATGTTTGGTTTTCTGCAAATAAACTCCGACTTAATACAAGCAAAACTAATGCCGTTATTTTTAGATCTACTACGAGAAATCGAGAATCTTTAGATTTACGATTAAACAATCAGGAAGTTAATATTGAGTCGGAAGTTAGGTTTTTAGGTATACATATTGACTCGTATCTGAACTGGAAAACTGAGTTAGGTGCAGTAGAGGCCAGTGTAGGTTCTGCTTGCTACGCCCTAAGGACTCTAAGAGACGTACTAACGCATGATCAGTTGAAGGCCGTCTATTTTGCACTTGTGGAGTCAAAACTGCGATACAACATTAAATATTGGGGTAATAGTTATAAATATAATATGAAGAGAGCTCTGGCTATACAAAAAAGAGCGATTCGAACCATATTGCCCGCATTCCTCCATGGGAATCGTGTAGGGATTATTTTAGGAAATTCAAAATTTTGACGGCTCCTGGCCTTTATATCCTGATCCTTTTAGTAGCTTTCATTAAGAAAAGGAATCAGCTTGAGTCCGAGCAGGAGAAGTTTTCACGGATAAGCACAAGGACGAAAAACTTAAAACAAGAAATTATTCCTTGTCTAAATATTTTCAAGCACTGCCCAAGGTATCAGACTGTTACAATGTTCAATAGATTGCCTACTGATTTGAAAGTTATAGATAATGTTAACATTTTTAAGAAAAGACTGAAAGACATATTGATTGAGAGAGTTTTTTATGATATTGATGAATTTAATAATATATAAATGAAATATAATTTATTGTAGTTAACTATAGACATGAATTTGTTATTGTAGATGTATATATATTGATAATTGTTATTGAATTTTTTAGTTTTAAGTGTAGGTAGTTAAATATGTACATTATAAATATTTCGCACACAGTGTAACTGTTAATGAATAAATGAATTGAATTGAATTGACAGCATTTGAGAGATACAGGGTTTTGTTCGCTTAATTATTGTCAAAATCTTTTAAGCTCTACGAAATTATTACCAACGAAACAATACTTGGTACGAGAATATTGCAGGGGTAGGTTTACGTAATAATTTGTAATTATGTGAGGAAATATTAATATTAGACCGTCTAACTACAAGAATGAGATACAATAGAATTATCTGCTATCCTCTTCCGTCCGTGGATCACTGAGTTTGACTGACTACCACTATAATTATTTACTATTATATAAAACCACTTTGATAATTTTGTTATACGACACGACTTATCCCTGAGGGGCTTAATATAAACAGGTATTTCATTTTTGGAAGTACCTTTATTTTCTGTAAGTGTATTTTTCGGACACCTCTACGTGGCCATAGACCTAGAGCATGTTGCCTGTATCTACAGCTTGTTGCTGTTACGTAAAAACCTGTTATAGAGCTTGTGGTTTCCTAACAATATTTTCATTCACCTTCAAGCTAGTAATAATAAATAAATAAATTGCGGGACACAATTCATTCACAATTTTTTTTATTCAGTCCCAATGATTTAGGTATTTAGTCCCAAACTAGGCAGGGCCTTTGCTATGGGTCTAAACAACTAATAGACAAACTTAATTAAATATTTAACACCCAAGTCACGAATAAATATGTACGTAACTTTTTGAACAATTCATTGGTACTTGTACCGACTCAATCGGGCATTCACTGCGATCATTTAGTTGTCTGTCCTGATTTTCAGAGAAAATTTCAGTAGTATACTGAAGTGGAGTACTTACCTAGAGGCACATTATGTTATATTGTGTGTTGTAGACCTCGTCGGATTTCAAATCGTATTTTCATTTCAGGCCTGCCGCAGCTTACAGTAGAAAACGTAAACGATAAAACTCCAGAAGAAATTGTTCTCTCGCGGGGAATGGTAAATCTACGTTGTCTAATTTAAAAATTCTTGAGTCTCATTAGGGAGTAAGATTCTTTTATTTACAGAGAAATTTCAATGTAGCCGTTGCGGTGTTCACAAGCAACGGGGGAATGAGAATTCTTCAAGGTTTAAGTCAGAGAGATTTGCCGTGCCTACTGCCTCTCAATATAGTCGTTGGAACTGATTATTCGTAAGTAGAAAAAAAACGATGCTCTGCAATTTTTTTAGGACAACAAATGATTAATTTTCCTAAATTCCCATTTTTCACCCTGATAGCATTAATTGAAGTGCTAAATAGATGCTGAAAATACATATAGGTATCGACTCATAGCTGAAATCTCAAGTTTTTAAATAACATATGATTTGTATAATTAAGTAGTGTGTTTAAAACAATACATAAATATATGCTCGCTTATAGTATGAAAAACACATAGCTACTTTGTATATGATGTGATAACAAAGTTACAACATAAAGATAACGTGGACGGAGTCTCGGGCAACAGCTATTTTTTCATTGGACCATGTTTGTTGTATTGAAGATATTTCATTTCTATATCTATATTTCAGAAACGATTGTCACATAAACGTTACGAAACTAGAACCATACTTAAATGAAACGTTTGCTCCATTTTTTTTCGTGAATGGAGAATTCAAGGCACTACCTGTGACTTTAAAAACTCCAGCGGGCCACCATGTTCAGGTATTATATCACTGAATTGATCTACATCTAAGTACACCAATATTATAAAGAAGAAAGATTTGTATGTATGTAACGAATAAACTCAAAAACTACTAGACCGATTTGAAAAACTATTTCAACAAGCGAAAGATACAGTGTCCCTGAGACTACATAAATATGTATACCTACTTGTTTAACATTTAATTCCGGATTGTTTTCCAAAAATGTGTACGTACATCATGATTTAACATAAGCTGAGGTGAGGCATAGAAAATATTTACTACATAATGATTTGACAGTATTTTTCACTAGAGTTTTTTTAGGCCCCCAACGAGATAGTTAGAGATCCTATCGCCTTACTGAGGTACTGTTTCACCATGCCTCGGAACTAATTCTGAGGCCTGCGGTTTTTGTCACGATTTTTTCCTCGGTAGCTATGTGTGTAGGTTTTTAAATTAAATATTTGGTACTTGCCAGTATCCAGATCTTAATTGAAAACCTGTTTTTATTATCAATTTTTTTTTAGAGAGGCAAGTGGGCAGGCGGGATATTCAGGCGATTCTTCCTTATAGACAATGTTCTGTCGATCACCACGAATGCTTCCAATACGGTGTATCTGAGAACACTTTTGATTCACTTGCGGTAAGTTGTATGCAGAGGCGGCTCGTCAATATAAGTAATACAAAAGTCCGTCGGCTTTTACAATAACCAATTCAATTTAATTCGTTTATTCATAATAAAATTACATGTCATATTTATAATACAAAAGTCAGACTGTATACTGAGAAATAAGTCGAATCTATCGATTTCGGAAACTGTATTCTAGGCGTTTCTGAGAGCCACTGAAAATATTTCGACTCCTTATGTCAAATATGACATTCGTTTTCTATACCGACACCTCTGCCCCCCTAGCCAAGTGGCATTGCACAATCTAATCGAATATATTTTTAGATTGACATGTATGGGATTGACATTAGCGTTAGCTCTCGTTGGCAAGTGCTTATGTCAATCGCATACATGTCAATCTAAAAGAAAATTCGATTAGGTTGTACAATGCCACTTGGCTAGGGGGGCTGAATAGCCCATCTTCGACAGATTTTCCGATTCCGAGTCGAATATCGAATATCGAAGCTCTGTGAATACGCCTGCTGATAAAACAATCGAGAAGCATAATATGAGGAGACGTTGTGTCGTGCACATTCGATTTCGTGTCGCTTCTTTCATCAGCGATATATCAGTCTTCGTGTGTAATTAACTATCTAATTTTAGGATACAAAAGGATAATATCAAGTCCGGCCTTCGGGTACACTTCTCCATAGAAGCTCAATACGCTACGAAGTCACTTTTCTCCACGACTCTAACTTTTTCCCTGAGGGTGGAAAACGAGCTACCCAGTGCTGGGGTTCTTAGGGGTTTGGAGGTAAAGTGTATTTATTTATATAAAATACTAGCAGTGCGCCGCGGTTTCACCCACGTAGTTCCCGTCCCCGTGGGAATAAAATAATACCTATGTTACTCAGGGAATATGTAGCATTCTAATTGTATTTTTTTTTTAAATCTATCTATTAGTTTTTGAGTGTATTCGTTACAATCATACAAATCTTTTCTCTTTATTATATTAGTGTAGATGTACACTACATACGGGTGGACGAGGTCAATTAACCCTTTCGCTGCCAAATCTAAATAACAACATGCTAACAATAATGATTACGAGAATAGGTACTTGTTGGTAGCGAACGTGTTAATAATCTTATTATATCTGGACATAGTTGCTTGACCGGCTAGAAGTCGTTCAGCAATTTATTTATTGGTCATCTATACTCTATACTAATAATTATACTAGTCTATACTGATATTATAAAGAGTTTTATTTTTGTATGTTTGTTACGGGTAAACTCAAAAACTACTTCATCGATTTTAAAAATCCTTTCATCAATGGAAAGCTAGCTAGCTCAAGATCCTTGAGTAACATAGGCTATATTTTATTCCCGTATTCCTACGGAAACGGGAACTACGCGGGTGAAACCACGCAGAACCGCTAGTATCAGATATTATGCTTTGATTTCTCCCTGGTCGTTTTGTACCAGACCCATACCCGTGTTTTTCTCACAGATTTGGGGCGGGGTACTAGGCGCCCTCTTATCATTGTATGCAGTAGTGCAATGGCGTGGCGTCGTCCGAAGAGGCGGCCTCTACATCTCCTTGACGCCACTGCTGGCTGGATCTGTGGCTGATGCTCTTTATTTTGTGAGTTTTCCAGCCAGTGTTATGTTTTTCCTATCCATCCACAGGCCAGTCAGATCTCAAGAACTCTTCTCTGATCTCTCTATCCCACTTGGATGACACCCATCTGTCGCAAGGTGTTAAAAATTATGCAAAAGCCGTGATATTAAAATTTCACGAGCTGTTTTATAATTGTAGACACTTATCAATCGTTTCCATTTTATATAATAGGTATCACGGGATCACGGGATAATCTTAGCTACATCATAATTTCCCTGGGTGAATTCTGTAAAACTTGCGACTGTGACCTACTCTTATTTGCATTAATCCAGGGCTAGCTGTTGTTATTGGACCAAAAGAGTCACTTTTCAATCCAGATCATGAAATGTAAAGTGTTTACATTGCTTCAATAACGCTCCAGTGCCAAGGAACTGAAACAATGGAGTGATTTATGGCCCGACTATGTAGACAATGAGCTTTTTAATTCTTGCGTGATGTCGGTGAAGCTTTAGCATAACAAAATATACGGCCAAGTGCGAGTCGGACACGCGGGGTTCCGTTATTATTACTATCTATAAAAACAGCAAAAAAAATGCGGCGTTTGTTGTATGGGAGCCCCCTAAACTATTTATTTTATTATATTTTTTAGTATTTGTTGTTATAGCGGCAACACGTTACATCATCTGTGAAAATTTTAACTGTCTAACTATCACGGTTCATGAGATACAGCCTAGTGACAGACGGAAAGCGGAGTCTTACCTAATAATAGAGTCTCGTTTTACCCTTTGGGTACGGAACCCCTTAAAAACGTGTGACCCAGCTCTGTCTTTACCTTATCCGTTTGTCTGGCTACCAGAAGCTCCCAGATACGAACGGCTTAACATAAAGACTTAAATTGAAAACTTTCATGAATGTATGGAGACTGGGCCTGCAGCATGTAACACCAATTTTTAAGATAAATGTAAATAAAATAACTATAACTAAATATAGTTTTATTCATGATTTTGCTCATAGTTGTTTTGTTTTGTTGTACAATAAACTTCAATCTTCATTAAATATCATTAAAACTAGCATCGCGACGACCGAAAAAAAAATTGCGACCTGAGTGGTAAAATGACAATTGACATTATTGATGTGTTTCGGACTAATTCACAATAACATGGAAATTGGGCTTAAGAAGTTAGAAATAGTATTATTTCAATATGATTCCATGCGGATCCATTGAAGTTTAATTACTTTTGTGCAAGTTAAATAGATGGAAATGATTTTTTTTTTTAATAGTTTTCTGATAATCACTAGATTTTTCTCTATCTTTCACGCTGGTGTAAAATGTGCTAGCCCAAGATGGAACGTCTCCTTTGTTATAAATAAAGCTTGTGTGTTCAATTACGTATATTTCAGGCTGCCTGGTTTTCAGCCCTCCATGCTTTGGCGGCTGAAACAGGCACTCTTGGGATCACTTTACCTTTGTCTCGCTCCGAAGAGCAAGTTATTAGAGCCTGCGTCTACTCTGCCATCGCATTGAAGGTACGCATCTGGGCTTTCATTAATTGGGTAAATTTTCAAAGCGGGCTTTTTTTCGTCATTGCGGTGGCAATTTTTTTTTCTCATATTCCACCTAAACTAAATGCTTTAGATTATAGATTAAGATGCTGTGAATCTAATAATTTGTGAGGCGCCCTTGGAAACACAGTACTTTCGGAGAAATATATTTTTTAAAATTTTTGCGCCACCGTAATGACATTTTCTTAAATATTTCAAATAAAAAAGCGATATTATGTAACAACATGTTTTATTTTTTAGTAATCAACTTTTTTGGTGCCAAAAACATTACTAATATTGTTTATTTCTTTAATGTATGTAGCCTTATAGGGTTACAACAGTTATACCTAGATAGTACGTAAATTTTACTAAATGCTATTATCACGGTAAAATACTTACACCACAGTAATAATATATAAAAAAACAAGTACTGTGTCTTAATATATTATTAGTAATAGTATGGATTATACAGGCATTCATCATTACGGTGGCTCATTCGTCATTCTGGTGGCCCACTGCGCCACTGCAATGACGCCACCGAAATGACGACCAAATGGTTTTTTTCAAGATAATTACTCAACTACCTAATTAACTTGGAAGATATTGGCAGGTCGTAATATCGAGGTAATTATCCACAACATACTAAGTTGACGATACAATACATCACTCTGTTCATTATCTAAAACATGCCACCGAACTGGCCGCTCACGGTGACCAAAACACATTTCAGGAAAAACTTACCTCGGGAACATGTAAAAACTTGCGTACACGCCATCCTCTCTACACACAAGTTGGGGTCCGACAAACGCTTGGGTGGTACGATACAAAAATTTGGCGTGAAATCGCTTGACTAATATGACACAAGTAGTCAAATGCGAGCATCAAAAGAGCAGTTTTACGCGGGACAAAAATATATTGGCTTCTCAGTATTTCTATTCAATAGTTAGTAAAGTTTTTGTGATTTTGAATATGAAATGGAGTAAGTATCTTTAAAATGAGATATTTTGATAAAATATACGTTAAAATTTCGTGTTATAGTGAGTCGTTTTCTGAGCGCAATTTGAAGTGGGACAAGCCTCCCAGAGGTAGGCCGCCATACAAGTCGAATTATTCAACGTGGAATATCTTTTAAGTTTATAATATTAATTCTAATTGGTTTATATATATGGTTAAGCTACGAGGTATATTTTCAAAAAAGCATGTGTTTAGTCTGTTTTAAATTATAGTTTCTTTATAAAGGGCATAGGACGCCTAAAAAAGTACGCTCAAAAATTTACCCAATTTCGATACTACCTATATACTTAAATATACACCACTAATTGTGATATAATCGAAGAATATAAAGAGTAAAAAACCTAATCAACGAATAGCAGTAAAAATATCATCGATGTATAAAATTTTTAGACTTTTCTTAAATTGTTTTAAAAACTGCTAGACCGTATTTGATAAAATTCAAATACGGGATACCTTGATCTACCAAACAAAAAAGAATCATCATAATTGGCTGAATAATTGCGTAACATACATACAAAAAAAAACATACTTACAGTCTAATTGAGAACATACTTTTTTAAAGTCGGTTAAAAATAAATCAAATCAATTAAATAAATAGTTTCACGCTACGCGACGGCAGTAGAATTCCATTCCTGGAGATACTCATGCACATTTCACTATTACATTTTTCGAACCCCAAAAAGGCGGTAAGCCCATCGCCCGGACCGGGGTTCTAAAAAAATAAGCCTCAAAACCACTTTAGCAACAGCAAGGCGCTAAAAACTCCAAAGCTTTTGGAAAACTTTTTATTATTAAAATAAACTGTATCCGCACCGCATAAGCCGTGATTTACCCAGTGCTTAGACAACAATCAGTTGATTGAATAATAAACTGTCCTTAGAGTTCGTTCTGTAATAGTTAAGCGTCTAGAATATAAATGTTTCAGACACTCAGACTGGCGTGGACAAACTGGAATCAATGCCGCTGTGATATATTTTTCCTCGACTGGTCCGAATATAATCCTCCTTCGAAAGGTAATCTTCAATTTAAACTCAAACCAAATTCTTTCTAAGCCCTTTATTGCTGCGAAACCTTTTCTTTCACAATTTGAATCAGCCTTTCAAGTAAGAGGCTATATTGAGGAAATTTCCTTTTAGTAGCGAACAAAGCGGCGTCGAGCAGTTGAAGGGTTTTTAATTATATTAGCAGCTGTGATTTTGTCCGTATTCAGAAATCAATTTTCTTTTCTTTTGACATAATGGTACCTTTAACTACTCAACAGCTAATACGGCTTATAACGAGAAACATTCTTGACTTTAGGCGAATTACTTAAAATCTTTGTTACCGAAAATGTTTAAGGCCTACTACTGGTTTAATTGTCAAAATGAATGTACCCAAAGTCTTATTATTTATTTTGGCAAGATAGTGAGAGCAGAGTATCGCTAATAATAGCATGAGATTCGAATAAATGCAGTGGAAATTCGATCTTTAAATAGCATGTAAAGTAGGTTCTATTGATAGAATTAGAGTAGTGCAATCCGAGAATGTGGCTTGAAAACGTATGTAAGACTACGAAAAACGGAAAGCTTGTGGTTTGGACATATTGAGTGGATGGATGAAAGGCATCTAACGAAGCAAGAATATATAAAGGGATTGTGAATGGCTGATTCACTATATTGAGGGTGATCTAGGCGCATCTACATTATTGATCAGATAGCGAAGTGCTAAAGAGTACCGAAACCGACAAAAATGAGCCGATGATGGATATGGCTGTTCGGTATACCAGGTGCGTAGCAGGTGCTATTACTCGTATCTCTGCCTTTGTCGTAGATTTATTTATTTATTTTATTTTATTATTTTTGGGAAGACTTAGTACAGACTAATTATATGACAATAAATTCAAAAACTAAGTAATCAGGTTGCTGACAACAAGTCTCCACATATAGCTGTCAAAACTAACTACCTACTAAGTACTACCTATTAAGATTGTTTGAAATATAAGTTCAAAAATTCGATTACTTACGTTAATAAATAAAAAAAACTACAAACTTAATGAGGTGAGCAGTCTGGGTTTAACAAGTCTGTTGTTAATGCTCTTCTAACAAAAGATGTACCGGTACAGAATAGATCAATGTCATATAATCAATCGAGAAATCATTGAAACTTTTAGCAGCTTTCTGTCTTAAAGGTTCTCTGTCTGTCTCTGTGTTCTGCAAGGTTTTCTGTCTTAGGTACATTAGTACGAGCAAATGGTACAGTCAAGAGCACGCTAAGCTTGACACTTTGGACTTTGACCCGGCCCTGTATTCTATGGCGCGTAGTACAAATCAGAGCTCAGCTTAAACTGGTAATGTCCAGCTTGACTTGCTCTTGACTGTACATGTAACAGTGGTCGCTGTAGATAGCCGTGAGACTAAGCATGTAGGTACCCGGTATTTTACTTGAAATGTCAAGATAACATTTTTTTTATGCAAACTGTTATTACTTTATACTATAGGTGCTACAACCGTAGAGAAATGCAACAATTGGCGAACTCCAACATTGGCAAGGGAATGGAATAGAATGCAGACAAAACGGCGGGCGTCCCCAGGGTTCACTGTTACTTTAGCCCTCGTTATTCTACATGTAAGTACATTATATACTTTTTAGGATTTCATTCCCAGATGACTGTATTACTAAGCTTAGCCGTCTCTCCATGTGTTCTTCATAAGGCTTTTTGCTACAGTCATGACGATTTTAAAAATTCTTTCACCAGTGAAAAGCTACAATATTCCGGGGTATCTATCTATCCTATCATAGGTTATATTTTATTCCCGTATTCACACGGGAACGGGAACTACGTGGATGAAACCGCACAAAACCGCTAGTGCACTATAAAGCAACGGGAA
Organism: Ethmia dodecea; assembly: GCA_963855545.1. NCBI lineage: Eukaryota > Metazoa > Arthropoda > Insecta > Lepidoptera > Depressariidae > Ethmia > Ethmia dodecea. The sequence goes on along the minus strand of OY979456.1, from coordinate 10,848,051 downwards.
CGGTAACTACGCGGCTTAAACCACGCATCAGAACCACTATAGCAGACATGTCAACTTTTTCCAGTTTATGACTCCATGGCTATCGTACTTGCCGCCAAGTCGGGGGTATAGATGGGCAGTGGCCACTTTGGCTTGGTGGTCTGGCTACACCACCGTGCTGTCAGCTCAGTGGCTCCTAAATAAAGTGTTGGGTCCACCAACGGCAATCCTGCCCAAAGTGTGCAACGGCGTTGGGCTGTCGATGCTTGTTTTCCAAGAAGAGTATTATGCGCACTATGTGCACGGAACGTAAGTCAAATAAATAATCTCACGCCTTATATCCCCGAGGAGGTAGGTGGAGGTATTCCATTTCTGGATATACCCACCATATATTCTTTGGACCCCTAAACGTGATAGGTGGTGAGCCCATCGCCAGACCGGGTCTGTTTACACATGTCTCAGAATTCATTCATGCATCCCTTCATATAAGTAGATAGAAAAATCCATACAATAACTTTATAATAAGCGAATTTGGAGGATGTTTGTGTCTTTAGAAAATGTAAAGAATTGTAAACAAAATGCAGTAAAAGCTACTATGTAAATGTTGTACATTTATCAGGTATAACGTTCTTGCAGACAACCTTGGGTGGCAATATAATAAATCCTAATATTATAATCAAAAGTCAAAGACCGACGCTATCAAAATCCATTTTCAGAAGCAGCGCGCCTTCAGAATGCTATTAAAATCTAACACTGTGTTATTTCAGTGAGACCGTGCCGAAATTTAAGTGCATGTGAGGCCGCTGCGCCGCAGTTCTTGAATATTTTATCATTTTTCCGTTTACTGTCGACCTCTGCAACCTTTCGACCCTGCTGAGGTCTCAAATGAGTTAAGAATTTACGAGTTTAAGAATCACACGAAGAATATGGAACAAAAATAGTAGCTCAACTATGAGCAACATAGTGGCTAACTAATACTTGTGTTGCTCATAGTTTGCTATGGCTATAAGCAACACAAGTATATGAGCAATTTACGTCACAAAGTTCAAGTCAAAACAAACATCGAAATGTATGTCGTCGAAATCATCGTATCGTCGAATCATCTTCACTGTCATACATAGATGTAGTCCCTAGTTATAGTCCCCCGGTCAAGTAGCATTTCGACGAGATAATAGTTTATGTACCGTTATAATGCGCCCAGGAACCAACTGCCTGTCCGGTTAGAAATGTACCTATGTAGGTACTTAGTTTACCGGGCCAATTTTTTCTTTTATTATGGCAAAAAAGGGGGCAAACGAGCAGAAGGGACACCTGATGGTAATTGACGTCCGTCGCCCATGGACACCTGCCACTCAAGAGTCACAACTGCGTTGCCGACCTTTGAGGTGGGAGTAGGGGGAGGGTAGGGGAGAGGAGGGGAGGGGAAGGGGGGATTGGGGCCTCCGGTTACCTCACTCACTCAACGAAACGCAATGCATTGCTTTACGCTGGTTTTCTGATTTGTGCACTTAGCCTTGTAGTTGGGCATTTTTACTTACTATGGTAACTTTTTATACTGATTTAGCTACTAAGTACTTTCTAAAGAATATACTTACCTATTTCAAAACTTTTTATTATTTATTATAATTTATTTTACTTTCCAAAAAATATACTTGAAAATCCCCTCTAGTCCTTACAGGCCGTAACGTAAAGGCAAGGTAATAATAGAGAAAATGTTCAGATTAACGCGACATGTCTAATTATACCAAACCCTTTCTTTTGTCAGGAACGATGACTCCGAAACGAGGTCAATGGCAGGGCCCCTGGCGATGTGCAGAGTGATTTGTACCCCGCAGTTAAGGTTGGTACGCAGACGGTCGACAACAATGGCCGTGGATAAAATTATATAATGTAATTAACTTAGAATGACGGATTAATAGTAGAGACGGTCAAAGGTATGTATTTTCCCGGCTGCGGTATAAGGACAGTGATGTTTTCACGTAAACAGGTTAATAGAATAGAGGTTAGATTCCTCTTGTAGAAGTGCTAGTGAGTGACGTCACAAAAATACAAAATGGCGGAGGGCGGACGCTAGCCGTCACTATGACGGCTATTTATAGGGCCTAAGTAGCATTAAAGATTTACATAATATATTAGATGTCGTTAGATTCGCCTTCATGTCAAAAGTATCAAGGGCAACATTTTTACCCGATTGCACAAGAGGCTAATGTTTAAAAAAGTAGTGTTTAATTAAATTAATGCGAACTTGTTTCCAAATGACTTGTTTGTGTACAAGGTATAGTTAGTAATATAAACAAAGGTTTTAGAAATCATCTATTTTAAGTGAGATATTTTCCCGGCGATGAGGATAAACAATAATAAAATATGACGAGTAAAAAGTAAGGAAGTGTCGAGTTACATGCGGTGTTTATAGACTATTCGAGAACACAAAGTTCAACCACCTTAAGCTGCGAGCACACTTACGATTCTTATTTATTTTCACAGAGCAGTTTATAAGCAGTTGTCCACATCTGGACCTGGTAAGTAACTATCCGTCTTTTATATTAATATTACGAAGAAGTAAATTTGGGTATTTGCATTCTAGGGTTCATCTCTGGAACTACTTAACAGTTTTTTGTTTACTTATCATTTATGGAAAACTAACAGCCTATAAAGCTATCTTGAACAGTGTAGAATATTAAAAAGTAATTACAAAGAAGACAATTAAATGTTATCACTTACTTTTAAAAATAGCTAATATAATAATAGCTTCGAGAAAAGGATGGTACGGCCGTGCCGCTTTTTGCTCGACTTGGCGGGGGCACTACCGTGCCCCCAGATATTTAAAGTGCCTTCACTTTTCTATATTAATTATAAAAAAATATTATATTTTAAGGCTCCGAAACTACAGAACTGATTTAAAAAATCTTTTACCATTGGAAAGCTTACTTTTCTACTCCCATAGCATCTATTATTTTCCCACGGGAACGGGGCTTCCGCGGGGGAAATCGCGCGAACAGCTAGTTTTAAATGAAAAATATTAAGTTCACTTCTGCAGTTGACGAGTTCAGACGTTTTGACAATATGAGTTATTACTTATTACAAATTTATTAAAAATTATGATAATATATGTATAATCCTATACTTCACCTAATTGAAATTTTAATTGCCTTCAACAAGGGTTCAGTTAGCTTGTGCGGTATATTGGATGCAATATTTCTGTCTGTAGGGAGTTTAGGTGACAGCGAGACACGACGAGCGCTTCTATCCAGATTCATGGCTGCATTTTTTGAAAGAGTAAGTAAAAATGAGTAAAGTTCTTTGCATTCAAGAGATAAGTTACTTTTTATGATCTGTCATAACTAAAACTCTTTGGACCCCTAAACGTGATAAGTGGCGAGCCCATCGCCGGACCGGGTGTCCTATGTCTCATAATTAATTCTGGGACCGGCGGGCTTTCTCACAATGTTTTCCTTCACCATCGAGATATTGATAAATATGTGCGTACGCTTTTTGAAAAACTCATATACCATTTAAATCCGAGCCTCACGAATGAGAAGCGGGCTCTTTAACCACTGGGCTATGACTACTTTTTGATGAATTAGGTGTTCAATTGAGCTAGTGATAAATATTATGTGCGTAAGCTGTGTGGAAAACTCTTTGGCAGGTACATATGATTTAAATCCGAGCCTCACGAATGAGAAACGGCCTCTTTAACAGCTATCACTGCTGTTTGATGAATGCAGTGTCAATTGATTCGTTATATGGAACGGGTGCTAAGGCTACAGTTTTCCGAAGTCGTATTTTAGTTTCGTCAATGGATCTAATAAAACCTTGTTCCGCACCGATACTTTAAAAAATTCAAAATCGTTTATTTTCTATTGGTATTAAAATATACACTTAGAAACGTCAATATTTTATAATAACAAGGCACTCTAAACTCGTCCATGAAGATTGGCTAAATGCAAACAGCAGCCCAACTCCACCGACGAGCTGCTGGTTCCGAATGCAGTACCCCGAGAAGAGCCAGCAAGAAACTCAAGGGCAGCTCTTTTTAATCTCATGTCTTACTAATAAATATCGTTTACAATAATTATTATAATTAATAGCCTTACATAGCGTCGAGTCGGTTAATCCCATGCATGTTGGTCTACTAAGTAGTCTGTAATTTTATAGTAGCCTTTTTTATGTAATTTTTGCTTAACTATTATTTTAAATTTGTCAAGAGGCAAATTTTGTAATTCAATGGGAATCTTATTGTAAAAACGTATACATATTATACTATACATACTATATCGGCCCGACATGTTATTGTGGTTGCCGCTGCCTATGTCGCTAAGATATAGGTAAACATAGAGGAATTTTTCGGACTTATACCAGCCGCATCGAAGAGAGCGTACTCCCACTTCAAAGGTTGGCAACGCACTTGTGACTCTTGAGTTGCAGGTGGCCGTCCATGGGTGACGGTATTCACTTACCATCAGGTGGCCCGTCTGCTCGTTTGTATAGTATAGTATAGAAAAAAGTATTGGCTGACGTGAAAACGCCCATTTACTCGATAATTTCAAGGCGCTGGACGGGTTAAGCTGGGTCGCAAGTGAACGAAGCATAATCGAGCGGCTACTCGACGTGGAAGTCAACCCCCGCGAGACCGGGACCAGCGCCCTGCTTTACGACCCTGATGATAATACTCCTTCGTGTTTCCTTCTCACTTGGTAAGAACTTTATCTGGACTTGGTCTCTCTGCCAGTTACAAACCATTTAACATTTTTTTTTATTTGAGTTTTCAGTGTTAAGGTGGTATTTGTTTATTGCATAGATTATGTTCCATGGGTATTAAATTTATACTTTATTTACTAAATTAAAACCTACAATTGCAAGGAGACGGAATATGCGAAACGCGACCGTCGTCGGCTTTATAAACGACTTCAAAACAGCAGGCGTATTCAGGGAGCTTCGATATTTGATATCGGAAAATCTGACGAACACTTTCGAGATGGGCTGATGTTGGTATCGAAAACTAATGTCACATGTGACATAAGGATTCGGAAAATTTTCCGTGGCTGTCAGAAACGCCTAGAATAAAGTTTCCGAAGTCGATAGATTCGACTTCGGAAAATTTTTCACTCGATCTGAATCGAACGGAAATAGTATCGAGTCTCCGTGAATACGTCTGCAGGAGGAGGCTTTCAGTTCGACAGTTTCGAAACGTATTTAATTTTTTTTTTAATTTAGCAGTGGGTGTGGGTAGGACACTCATTAGTCTTTCTAACTAAAGTGTACCTAATATCAACAAACAAAATATTATGGAACCTAAAATATACTCAAGTAAATGATTCTGTAGTATTCTAGGCACGCCTCCATAATTTAGCTCTACTTATTTCATTTTGTTGTTACGAGGTAGACACCTCACGTACATTGAAAAAGAAAATAAATACCGTTTATTTACATTTTACAGAGAAAGTATTCCAAGGATAATGAGACTTGAAAATTTGAAAATGGCTTTTACTTCAACTCCGTTATTGCTACATAATTCATGTAGATATTAATTTGGCTGTCTACAACGTTTATAGAATGTTATCAACATAACAAAGGTTTTTAGTACTATAATAGACTATATTTGGTGCTATATTATAGGTATATGATTCGTTTTAAATTTAAGTAGTTGGGCACTTGGTCTTTAAAATCCCGCGTCACTGTCCCCGTAGGAAAATTATAGCCCTCTTTAGGTCCTTCCAGAAAAGCAAGCTTTCCATTGGAGAAGGAATTATTGAAATCGCTTAAGTAGTTTCGGAGCCTATTTATTACAAACAAGCCTAAAAAGACAACCATTCCTCTTTACAATATTAGTGACAAAAATAAATATGCTCACAGAGTCGGCTGATGTATGCCATTCCTGGAAATACTCGCTTTTCACATTTACCTAGCTAGGTATACTTAGATTGCGGACACGTTAACGAGACAAGGGGTGAGTTCATCGCTCGACCGGGGAAACTCTTGTTCTGGATCGTGAGTGGCGACTATCCCTGCTTTGCCGGCATTTCCGCCTGTGAGTTGACCTTTACCTACCCCACAATCCACATGTTGTGTAATATTCCTCATGTAGGAACGCAGCAGTTAACTGTTAGGGTGTCGACGGCAACGGTCAACATGATCGACTGATCTGGTAACTTTAATTGATCGACAGATACCGTTCGACTAACCAAGCTATCGATTGCCGGCCGATGGCATCGATCGATGTTAATCGATTAACCCCCGATATATTCCATCAATTTCTTTCGAAATGATTTACAAGAGGACGCGTTGGTGTTGGCCAGTATCTATGATGTTCAACGTCGACTAATCTATTCTACCATCGATCGATGCCGTCGATTAACGATCGAGCGATTGGTCTGGTAACGCCCTTAGGACTTTAACTTAATGTTATTAAGAATGTTTCCTCTTCTAGGTGGGGTGAAGAATGGAGTTTGGGGACTTTCGACGCGATGCTGTTTGGATGTATCGTTATCGCTATACAAGACTTCCAGCTGGCTGCATTAGTCACTATTTTAGTATGGCAGGTAAATTAATGCTCTTTATAAGTTAACAGAATGAGGTAAATGGGTTAGACGGTCAATGGGGCAGACAAGTTCTCGGGTGGATACCGCACCTGCTCCGGCAAGCGAAGCGTGAGACGTCCACCGACAAGGTGGACAGACGACCTTTGGCCTTATTGTCTTTTTATAATTGTAATCGCAATCATCTTCATTTTTACATACGTTGCTTCTTCCGTACATCTATCAATACAGCCAGTGAAAGGAGAGCAAACAGTGATCGCGTAACAAATGTCAAGTAAAGACGATTACAATTATATAAATAGAGCCCCCCCGGAAAAGTTTACCGGGAGCCACTGGATGCAGGCCGCTATCGATTTTCTAGACCAGAAGACACTGGGGAAGGTCTATGTCTTTTTTCTTCCTTACTCTATTTCCTTTTGAATACGACTTGTAAATTAATTTCAGATCATGAAGAACACCAGGTCTTGGTTTGGAAACAAGAATCTAAAGGAGAAAATCGAAATCGAATCACATTGAGTAACTGTACTTAAGTTAATAAAATGGTATATTTTATGCGTTTAATTTTCATGTCATCGATAAGAATGCTATTCGATTGACTTCATATCCAATCAATAGAATGTACACCGTGTTTTTGTTAGTGTTACTCAAAGTAACTTATGCCGTTAGCTATAGTAACAGTGATAGCACTGATAGTGAATCAAATGAAGACGAAGATAACACAGGAGGCTTAGGTATTGTTATGCAAAATAACCAAAGAGAAAATTTAGATTTTCAAAAGGAAAATAAGCAAAATAATGAACCTGAAATAGCGCGGGACCATGATACGGATTGCGAAAGTTATGTATTTGGATCAGAAAATCGACGAACTACAAAGCCTAAAGCAATTTATAAAGAATACTCCTCCACTTCAACAACAACATTTGACCCGGAACCAGCATCACCAGATGGACCTCTCTACGACTTTATTGTAAATATTTGCAATGTGACTGTAACACGACTATCGTCAAACAAAATTGGATATTATTTTCTTATGTTAAGCCAGAATTTAAAAGGCCTTGGCTCTGGATTCCTAATGAGGCGAACGATAAGGAAATTTAGAAAGAATTTAAAGCTTTTATCAGCAACCAGAGGGAAAATACTTAGAATCATTATAAAAGAGTTCCTCAATTACTTAACACGAAGACTGCCGAGGAAGGATGAGTTCTTTGAAGCTGCTAATCCGATTTTCGGTTCGTCGGAAGACATTCGATTTGACGATTATATCTACGATTTAAAAAGATATGGCCTCGGAAGGTTAAAGCATATTGATGGCCGAACTCGATACATTTTTGAGCGTATAGTTTTTCGTACTTTTCGTAAGCAACAGGAAGTAGTTAGAGATGATATAGTATTAAAATTTAAATTGATGGTTCTAGAGTATATGGAGCTGAAGCGCCAGAATGATCTTGGCTCAGTTTACTTACAAGGCAGACGAGGTGGTTACCTCAAAAGTTAATTCATCTTAAGGCTTGGTTTGCAAGGTGCTACGTGTTCATGTCTTATAAAATTGGTGTGATTTTACGATTACTCAGCGTTTACTTATAATTCTTTAAATATTTACAAATCCCATACATCTAGAATCTTCATAAATCTTCCGTCGAGACGAGATTCCAGAAAAATAGGTAACAAATTAGATTAAGGGTTATCTGCGGGCCTGTTATCTCAGTTGGGAGTGACCCAGCCTGCCTAAGTCTAAGGTTGCGGGTTCAATCCCCGCTCGGAGCCAACATTTATGTGCATGAACATGTCTGGGTGTTTAATATTTATTTAAGTATGTTTATCAGTTGATCGGTACACATAGTACTGGCTCCGTGTGTGAATTAGGTATGTCCTACCATTCATTATTATTATTTCTAACTCACTCAAATATATTATACTCAATAAAATCATTTCAGGTTTTTTTCGTGTTTCTTATTCATATCGAAAGTCGCAACATCGAATCTCTGGTTACGGTTTTTTTTGTAATCTTAAGCATAATAAATAAATAGTCAAACGGAGTTAAGAAGAAGTTACGTGACACACAGATAAAAAAGAATGATTCTATTTAATACATTACATAAGTTAAATAAAGGAGGTAGGAGAGGCCTTTGCTCAGCAGTGGGGCAATATAATTATAGGCTAATAAGTTTCTTAAAAATAACAATTTTAAATACTTACCTAATCATTTAGAGCCTAATCTCTCATTTCAACAAATATTATTTTGATCTCTGGCAAATACCCTATTACAGGAGCAACCGAAAGCAGTTCCTCGTGAAGGCATCTTTGAGAAATTTGTACGAGACTATTTGGATTTGCTGTCCGGTGGATTTCTTGGGAACCGATTGTCCAGATATTGTATAACAGTAAATCGGCATCTCCGAGATTCGGAATACAAGTACTCCCAGAAATTGGCCCGGCTGTTCAAAGAGATGGTCCCACTGGGTGCAGCAGCCAACGAAAAGTTCTCAAGATATCGAAAGGTACTGGACAAAAAAAGGCCATATCGATCTGCGTTCCTAGAAGCCATGAATGAAGTGTTTACGCTGCAGCAGGCCGTTTTATTTGATAATTATATTTACGATTTGGAGAACTATGGCAAAGGATTGAAATTTAGCATAAAAAAAGAAACTCGGAAGCTGATTGATAACGTCATAATCGATAATATTAATGAGTTATCTGAACGGGATATAGACGATTTGCATAAGAAATTGAAGAATGCTATCAAGGAATATAATCAGCACGATGGCACTGATGTTGATGACAGTCTGAAGGACTTAGTAGAGAAAAAGTTAGCTTTGGACAAGATGTTTGAGTTCTTTAAAGTGAATAACAAACTACGTCGATTTTAGCATCACACTTGTATGGAAGTTGCAAGGAGCACACACGTCTCTGTGACATGTCACAGATTACGTGTCAGGATTTAAAATTATCCTAAAGACTCTACCAACATACTTACTACGTAGTTCAAATACTCTTCTCGTACTTGCCTCTATTATGGTATAATAACTATTTACTTTGAAATGATTTCGGTTTTCTTTGTAGATCAAATATTAAAGGATTTGTTACATGCCTTATAAAGATTTATTGCTATGAGAGTACACAAAAAGCTCAATTTGGATTTATAGCTCAAACTCGTTGAGAAGGAAAACGATCTTATAAAAAAAACATTGAATTAGGTATTCTCTGATCTCATAAAAAGCTTAGTCTTCTTTGGGGATAAAAGTAAGCGATATGGGCCCAATAACTTGGGTGGGTGGGCTTATCCTAAGGATAAAATACAAAAAATAGCATTTTAATCTCAGAGCAAGGTATAGTTAGTAGTGATCGCTAAATTAAATGCATTTTTACCCGACTGCGCGACACGAAGGGAATTTATCAGGCCATTTTTGGGTATTATTGCTAAAATAAAATCAACCTGTTTTTATTTACCTACTTCTAAATTTGTGTAGTAGAGATTCTAGTTTATTACTCAGGAACTAAAATCCTTCTCCTCTATAATATGCTGTGCAAATCTACTTCCTGCATAACACGACTTCTTCTTATGTAATACTTATACGCGCTTATACCTACCCCAAGTAATTTAAAGTACCTATGTAGCAGTAAAAGAAAACATCAAAATTGCTTCTGAGGCAAAGTGTCCGTGTTTAGATTATTATAACCACTCATCTGACCACGGACACTGATCTAACCATAATTTAACAAAGCTAAGAAACGACACTAAAAATTGTCCGTGGTCAGATCAATCTAACCATGGACCACTTAAGATATGGTGATACAGAACCCTTCTGAGGCAAAGTGTCCGTGTTTAGATTATTATAACCACTCATCTGACCACGGACACTGATCTAACCATAATTTAACAAAAGCTAAGAAACGACACTAAAAAAAGTGTCAGTGGTCAGATTAATCTAACCATGGACCACTTTAGATATGGTGATACAGAACCAGAGTAAAAGTGTTCTGTGTACAGAACGCTATAAGCACTTCACCTGTCACATAATTAGCAATTATAAGTTACTCTATGATAATAATTAGTGAAATAGAAAGTATGTAAAAGTCGTGTACCTTATGAAACTAAGCACTAAGCATTAAAATTGTTCAGTCTAGCTACCAGTGTCTCTCTATTTCCATGTATTTTACCATTTTTACCTATAAACTTGAGGGTCCGAAATAACCAATAAGGTTTTGCTCTCAATAATTGTTTCACTTTTATCCATTATATAAAATAGTTGTTTCTTGGTGACAAAAATCCTTTAAGGGCGAAATTCCTATGTTCTCCACCAAATCGAATCAAAAATACCAGATTCACAATTAAGTAGATACGTACATTTTTCGTAGGTAGAGTCCATAAAAAGGAAAATATTAATTAAATAAGAAACATTTTGTGGGCATACCTTGAAATTAGTTTTGCTTGCAATGCATCATACCTAAAGTATCATGGGTCGTCTAGGTTGTTTTTGTATAATATTGATATTTTATTTAGTAAGAATAGTCTCAGCTGATCCAGTAATTGTTCTACTTAAACAATCTATTCGATCATATAACGGCGACTCTCGCAGCGCCGAAGAATGGCAAGACAATTTTAGAAATGATCGTGATGGTATCTTTGAGAAATTTGCGCGGGAATATCTACAATTGCTAAAGGGAATCACGGGAACAAAGATACGGAAGTATTGTAGGACCGTCGAACGCCACCTCAGAGATGCAGGTTACCAATATACACGGAGGTTATCAAGAATCTTCAGAAATTGGGCCGAATACGACGATTCTATTGCTGGAGACATACAAAAATATCTGCGGGAACTCGATAACAAATTGCCGCACCGGACTGCGTTCTTCGAAGCTATGAACCGCGTCTTCACTCTTCAGCAGGCAGTCTTATTTGACGATTACATTTACGATTTAACCAACTACGGGAATGAGCGGAAACTAGACATGGATAGGGAGACTCGTAAGTTGATCAAAGACGTCATCATTTACAATATTGAAGTATTAACTAGAAGTGAAAAAATGGACCTCGAGAATAAGTTAAAGAAAGCTATCAAAGAGTATGAGAGAAATGAATTTCACGATTTCATGAAGAGTCAGGAAAACAATAATGAATCAGCAACGGGAAGTTCTTCGGAATTCGAAAAAGATATATCTTTTGCTTATTGATACCTAATTTGGCTTTCCCTTTGTCCGTCGTGTGTCAAAGCACTTTTTCTCAGAAACAACTTGTTTAAACTAGCTTAATGCCGCTGTAAAATATTCAAGCTTCTAATGTATGTACTTAACGCAATAAATTACCTAAAAATTAATAAGTAGGTAGTTTTATTAATTATCATCAAATCTATTAGGTATGTACCTACCTACCTACAATCTTGAAATTGCAGAAAGGGATTTTTTGATGAAGAAACGGTAATAACGGTATACCTCTAACTAGGTACCAATCAGGTATGGGTACCTATAGCTAACAATCTCGAGGATAAGGCACGAGTATATTTTTGATGTGATAACATCTTACAAATCGATGAACGCCGGCTACACGCACGAAAAAGCATGACTCATTGTCACGTTCCGCCTGAGCCGAGAGTGCAAGCGAGAGTGCGAAACAAGCGACAGAGAGGCACGATCGGCCTAAGCGTTCGTCTTGTGCCGAATGTATCTCTATTCCACACCAGTATGCAGTGTTTCATTAAAATGAAAATAATTTAAAAAATCTCAAGCCTTTTATCCCCGAGGGCGGTGGGGGGTAGGGGTAGGCAGAGGTATTCCATTTCTGGATATACCCACATTTCACGAGATATTTTATATAGAGATTTTTTCATTATTGTTTTCTTAAGACGTTATCACGTAAATTATCGTCCGTAAACCGATTTTACGGAGAACCATTTTTTTAATATAAACTTGTTGCCAGCCATCTTACAACACTTGCAACAAACGTGACCAGCCTATTCTTACTTCGGCTTCGTAGATTTCCATCAACACCTTTGATTTAGGTTTAAGAGTTATATTTTCTGGAGTAGCCGAGTGGTTAAAGAGCCCGCTTCTCATTAGTGAGACTCGGGTTCGAATCCTGGCATTTAGGTACCAATGAGTTTTTAAAAACTTACGGATGTAAGTAGGTAAGTGCATATTTAAACCTAGCTCGACAATAAAGAAAAATATCGTGTGGAAACCTGCAGGACTCAGAATGATTACCTATTCTAAACATCAACACCGGCAATGAACTAAGTATTAGGTACGTTTAGGGGTCTAAGGAACAAATCGGTGAAACTTTTATAATTCCAGAAATGGAATGCCTCTCCCGATCGCCTCGTCCAGTTTCCGGTATCACTCCTGCTACCGGCGATGCCTGCTAACAATATATAACCCTCTCGAATCGCACCTATGGTAGGGCCGCTCTTGCAGGCACCCACTTTCATTATGAAATATACTATACACTGAAATGATCCTGTATAATGAAAAATCTCCGAAATAAGCCGTGAGTGAATACTGAATGGGAATCCAATGGATAAAAGGCATGCATGATTTATCTGACCCTGATTGCCGTCAAAAGCAAGTAGAAAGATAGTATCGACCTTTAAACTGTAGGTTTTGATATTGCGTAGTATACCTACCTACTGAGTTACTCATTAAGTACGTCGACAATTTTTTGTTCAATAAATAGGTAGGTAAGCTAACATACCTAGTGTAAAAGCCAACAGGCATCATTTTCTTCTTACACAGTACCTTGATACTGACAACGAGTAATATCGATATGACAGTACTTTGAGTATCGATACCCGAGGCCGATACTTTGAACCCTAGTCACTGTATACAAAAGGCATTTCACCATGCGATGGTAAGAGTATTTGATGTTTGTGTATAAGGTGTATACCGGTGTATATCGATTAACTAAGCATATTATTAATAAACTATTAATCCAGCCACGATTTGTCAAGCATGAAAAATACACAGAACGTTTTATGAACGTGTATGATTATTTTTTGTATGTAGCAACACTGTCATCATCTCTTTTTATGTGACGCATCGGAAATTTAGCCATCAGCCTAAATATGACACGAATTCAGAGGTTTTGGCTCACGAAAAGATTTTGCCTCTATTACATACTCCATACACAACGATACAAGCGTTTTTTCAAATATTACTATGAAAATCGACAGTGGAGTAATACTGCACTTTTACATGACTCTTACTGAAGATATAAATAGGCAATGCAAAAATGTACACTCTACGTCATATATGGTATTTCCTGTTCACAGATACTTTTTAAATAGTGCCACTATTGAAAAACCCGAAACCCGAAGTAAACGAACAGCCATTATACAAAAACATAACATCTTTTTCAAAATTTCCGCTAAATAGATCCCTGCATGTAGTGGTAAACAACTTTTTTTTGTACAATAATAGATCGCAGTGATATCGATAGCAGAAATTACAAATGACATTTTGTAAGGCTGCATCTCTTTCGTACATATGTAAAATAGCCACAAAGCGTTATTCCAAAGCTCGACGTTTTCGACGATGAACAAATGAAATACGGCAACGTCACGCACGGATGAAGTGGTGAAGTGGTTGGATTGTTCATTCGGCGTTTCAAATAGTAGTAAATTGAATAATTGTATTAATTTTTATCAAATAAAATGGCAGACAATAAAAGGTGAGCCAGTAAAACTGTATATTATTCATTCGGTCACTCAATTACGCCGGAATTTCTTGTAAATACTATATTTTACATTGCTAACCATTACTCGAAAAATTTGGCTTGTCATCATGTCTGTTCCTAACCGATTCCTAATCAATTTCGCTGGTTCATAGTAAATACCATTCTTGATCTAAATATGCGGAGATTCGAGTATCGGTGATGATTTTCAGCGTTTTAGTTTTCTAAAATTTTTGAGATTCGAGATGACGCTTTGGTTATAAGGGGTCAAAAAAAATTTGTTTTTGCAGCCCTGATGATTTGTCCACCGCGATCCTGCGCCGCAAGGACAGGCCCAACCGTCTCATCGTGGAGGAGGCTGTTAGCGATGACAATTCTGTCGTCGCGTTATCACAGGTCAGTACCCCTGTCTTTGTCTCCATTCTTGCCAAAAAAACTTGACCTATAACAAAGCCTAGGTTACACAAACATCATCATCAACTTGGCATTTCATTGATATTCGATTTCCAGTATTGAGTGTAATGCAGCCTAAAACAAAGCACAAATTACATGAAATCATTCAATTTACTGATGTTGCAACATAATCTGATTCAGTATAGGTAATTTTCAGGATAATATGTCTTGATGATTACAGTTTATTAATTATATTATTGTAAGTGTAAGCATTAGAAGAGATACAGTGTAACAAGAGTAAATATTAATTGCAAGAAAAAAGTTGTGTCAAGTCATTCTAACCTCCAAATATCTTATTAGAAGCTACCGTCATACATACATACAAAACATCAATATCATATAAACCCACCAATGCAGTGTTGTCTGTCAATGTTTTTTTTACACTATAGGCAGTGAGGATATTACATAAACATGATTATATTCAAATGAATAATAATAAAATCACCCGGAGATCATTTTGTTTTGGAGTTTGAAGGCATTGATTGGTTGTATTGGTATTTGGTACCTATATTAACCTCCGTGGGCATCCATGTAGTTTCTGCTACTTGGATAGGATTAACTTTAAGAGGTGCCAAGTGCGTAGTATGAGATGGATGGGAGCTACACAATGTCATCTAAAAGTCAAATGACAGTTATATCAGATTTCAAATTTAGGACATTTCGTAGTAAACCTCACTCATCTCATACTATACTGCCAACGGACATGGACTGTGTGTGATAGGCCAGTGGTTATAGCTTGTGTTTATTTGTAAGGCTGTGTATTTATTTCCCTCTAGATTAGAAACTGCAGTGCTGAAGAAACAATTAGCATAAATGTGGAGTATCTATCTAATATGTCTATAAAAATCTCGTGTCGGTGTCTATGGTTGCAGTCCTTCGGAATCGCTTGACCAATTTGGGCAGAACAACGTTTAGTAATCATACTATATGACAAAGTCTATATGAAAAAGTCGATTCTACATGAAATTTCTGTTTAGTTTTTCAACACAAAAATATTACTAATCTAGCTTATATAAATAAAACCAGTTAAAAAAATTTTTGTTGTAGGTATAACTCTAAACATATAAATCGTCAACAGCAAACCATTTCTTTGGGGAATTCCCCTGAGTGTACAGTGAATGAACAGGAAGCCATCTTGATTACATTTACCAAGAGCACGTAGTGAATGCTGTAAAACCATTAAAAAGTATAGGATCAGTTTTCAGAACATATAACTTTTATGTGATAAGAAATTATAATGTTGCTATGAAGGTTTTTGATAGAAAATAGCCCCACTGACCCAGTTAATAAAACACACTTTGTATGTATAGATAACAGCTCTGCTTCTAGGCGGTGTATCAAGGTGAAACATGTACTAGATTTTAAGTTAGACCGTCAACAACACAACTGTGAAATGAAAACCACCTCCAATTTGGTAAAAAAACTTGCTTGATGCTTGTACTATTAGCAAACGCTAAGCCTGATACATTTGGAAGAATTGTCGCTTGTAAGCTCCAATTTTATTACCCCTACCTTAATTAGAGTTGCACAATGAGAAGCCAGTAAAACCATCTTTTTTTATATTCCGATCCATTCATCGAAACTAAATGGTCATGAAACATGAAAGAAACACTTTTTTGTAATTGTCATTGTTACTATAAGTGAGGGCTTTCCCGCCACGGGGTGGGAAAAGATAGCTGCTTGCTAAAATGACACTTAAGTGTATCAGGCAGTACTTTTTTCGATAGTACAAACATAGGGCAGACATACAGAAATAAAAACTTGAAATAGTCAGATGTTACAAAGACCCCTTATAAGCTCAATACCGGTGGATCCCCGAGGTCGCTCTCGGAAGCCCTAAAGGACCTCAAGTCGCTGCTGGGCTTCCTGCAGGAGCTGGGATGGCAAGAGTAGAGCCATTCCACCATCACACAAAATACGAAAGAAAGAACGTCGAGTTGCGGAAACAAGCCCGCGTTAACATACATACATACATACAAGACCCCTTATAGTAACTTTAATATAATATGTATAGATTATGTACAGTTCCAAATTTTTTTTTTTTATTTCTTTTACAAGTAATACCTAATACAATTTTAAATTACACTCCCCAAACTACAATGCAGTTTGTCGAAGAGAATAACGCTCTTTTCTTATATTTATAATTTGCCATATAACCCTACACCTATCTATTTACTTATCTATCTACTTAATTCATTACCTGAAATATCAAAGCGGCGGCGGCTAACAAAGTGTTATATTGATTCAATGAAAACTAATGCAAGTAGTACAGGCTGAACTCAGTACATTGATTTGTTTGTAAAACATAAGCAAGTTTTCTGTTGATCATGTACCAATTAGCGTAGGCGTAACAAAGCTGTTATAACATTACAAAATCTCAGTATTGGATTAATTGACTTCCCACTGCCTAGTCATATCAGTAACTTTTGATCATTTGTCAACAAAATTCTATTTTGTTAGAATGGAATTGCGTCCAACACAGCAGTGATAGCCTTACGGTTAAAGAGCCCGCTTCTGGTCAAGATAATCAGTGAGGCTCGGGTTCAAATCCTGGCATGTACCAATTATTTTTCAAAAACTTTACTTAAGGCATGTGTAAAAGACCCGGTCCGGCGATGGGCTCACCACCTATCACGTTTAGGGGTCGAATATTCTAGTGAAAAGTGGATAATTGTAGAAATGGAATACCTCTGCCTCTGCCTCCGTGATAAAAGGCGTGAGATTATTTATTTTTTATTTGAATTGCGTCACTTTTTTAATGTTATGTACTCAAAGGGTGCCTATGGGTGGTAACGAGACCCTATTACTAAAGCCTTCGCTGACCGCCAATCTGACTGTCAGTGGGCAGTATCTCCTGAACCATAATAGTTAGATAGTTGAACTTTTTACAGCACGCGTATTTCTATTGCCGTTATATTAAAAATTAAAGGGGGATACAAGAAATCAAAAAGTTTTTTTATTCTACACTGATACGGAAACTGTCCAGTGCGTGTCCGACTCGCACTTGGCCGGTTTTTATAATTTGAACTATTCGAAATACAGATAGAGGTGTTTCTTTTTATAAAGAGAATATTGAATATTATGAGAATAAAATAAATTGTGACTAAAATGAAACAACATTATTAAAAATACTTCCATATATAAAATATAAACTTTTTGATTTTTTACTTACTACCATGTTTATATGTAGTGCTTACAAAATACTGTAGCTCTATAATTATGTAAAACTAAAAATACTATTCAAACTTGTAGAGAAGAGGTCCTATGAACACATACAATGTATATTAAAAAGGGATACACATTTTATTCCTATACGAGGCATGTGAAACAGACCGGGTCCGGCGATGGGCTCACCACCTATCACGTTTAGGGGTCGAATATTCTCGTGATAAGTGGGTTTTTCCAGAAATGAAATACCTACCCTACCCCCTTAGAGATAAAAGGCGTGAGATTTGTTTTTATTAGTCCGAATAAGATGATTTGATTTCCTTGTGCAGGCGAAAATGGAGCAGCTCCAGCTGTTCAGAGGCGACACGGTGTTGCTGAAAGGCAAGCGCCGCAAGGAGACCGTCTGCATCGTCCTCTCTGACGACAACTGCCCCGACGAGAAGATCCGCATGAACCGCGTCGTGAGGAACAACCTGCGCGTGCGACTGTCCGACGTGGTCTCCATCGCGCACTGCCCGTCCGTCAAGTATGGGAAGAGGGTCCACATACTGCCCATCGATGATTCCGTTGAGGGGTTGACCGGGTAAGTTTTCTGGGTTATGTATATGCCATAATTAGACCATATAACGGAACGCTTCGCACATCTAGTATTAAATTCACTCTTATACTTTAGGTAATGACCTATTTCACATGATTTCATCTGTGAAATTTTAGCAGATTTTTAATTACGATGAAAATTTGCACTTCTGGAAATATGAAAAAGTGCAATGAAACTCGCAAGCAATTTCATAGATTGTATAAGTAGCAGACTAGATGAAGGTGCGACAAATGAAATTTCATTTTATTTTTCATGTGCTACATATAAAATGACCTGTCTCTAGCACACAAGTAATCTGACACAAATCAATAGTTTCCCATGTCTTTCAGCAGAGGGGAAGCTAGTCTTGTCAAGTCCTAAGACAATGTTCTGAAGACTTCAAATATTAATTTATGGTAAAAGTTATTTTCAAATTATCGAAAAAAATACAGCAGACAAGCAAATGTCACTTCAAAAATCTTAAAGAGTGTCACAAAGTTAGAAAACCTGCCATACTTCTTTGAAAGTAAATTTCCTTACATACAAGCTGTTTGTGTATCTGGCAACCCCCCTTATAGTCTAAAGTGCCTTGTTATAAGACTATTGACATAAGTGTAATTTTCAATTACCTACGGAAATAAAAACATTTTCATTTTTTTTTTTCAATAATCTTCCTTTTTTCACCAGTAACCTCTTCGAGGTATACCTGAAGCCGTACTTCATGGAGGCCTACCGGCCGATCCACCGCGACGACACGTTCATGGTGCGCGGGGGCATGCGCGCCGTCGAGTTCAAAGTGGTGGAGACCGACCCTTCGCCTTACTGTATCGTTGCGCCTGACACCGTCATACACTGTGACGGAGAGCCCATCAAGCGAGAGGTACGTTTTGATACTTTTTTCATGATAGTAAGTAATATCTTGTGACTGTGGAATTCAAAATCAATGTCATTAATCTTTTATGTTTGAATTCAACTTCACTAAAGTTCAAGTCCAATTGGTAAAGGTTGGAAGTCTCTGGATGTAAGCAATTTATGCCCATGCTAAGGATGAGATGGCTGACAGCAACCTCAAACTTATATTTTATCACTCTTAGTGATCTCTGAACTACACCGAAACTGAGTTTAGAACTAGGTTTTCAGAAGATCGTGTTTTGGTAAAAAGCATTTCATTAGCCTGGGTTTGGTAAATGGTATCTTGTCGCAACCATCGTCCATCAATGCTCAAAAATTGTACAAGCTAGCAGAGATAGGTTTAGATAAAGGATAAGTCATTTGTTTATTTATTTGTGCAATTTTGTTTTGTAGACTTTACAGGGCGATGTGGTCGCTAAGCGACAAAGCCCTCTCAATAAATTAAAAAAAAAAAAAACCTAGACGGTCTATAACTTTTTTTATATTCAAGTCATTGTCTCATCCGCTAGTTTCAAATCATTGCAATTTCATTGCATTTCAAATGTAAAAAGGGCTGCCCTTGAGCTGCTTGCCCAACCTCCATGGATAAGTTTACAGTTCCTTGTTATTTAGACTATTGGTCTTTCTAAGTGTAATATTTTGTTTTTAGACCTACAGAAATAAATGAATTCTCACTTTGACCTTATACCGAACATGCAAGACAGAGAGTTAATAAAAACTTGTTAACCATTTTCTATTTCATACTTAAATTGGACTATTGTATGTGACCCCTTAAAGAGCCCTTAACCGTAAAAATAAATCTCACGCCTTTTATCCCCAAGAGGCAGAGGTAGGCAGAGGTATTCTATTTCTGGAAATACCCATTTCTCACGAGAATATTCGACCCCTAAACGTGATAGGTAGCCCATCCCTGGACCCGGTCTGTAACACATGCCGCAGAATTAATTCAGTTAACCGTGTTAATAACCAAACTAGGAAGAGGAGGAAGCCCTCAACGCTGTTGGCTACGACGACATCGGCGGCTGTCGCAAGCAACTCGCCCAGATCAAGGAGATGGTGGAGCTGCCCCTGCGCCACCCCTCGCTGTTCAAGGCCATCGGCGTGAAGCCGCCGAGAGGCATCCTCATGTACGGCCCCCCGGGCACCGGGAAGACGCTCGTCGCTCGCGCTGTTGCCAACGAGACCGGTAAGTGCAGTTGTCATGTTTGGGAATAAAGGGATAGATATAATATATTACAATAGTATATTACGTACCTAGGGAAGTAAAATAAGAAATGCTTTTAGCAGTCTTATCGAGGTAATTAATGGAAATCACAAGAAGGTTATTATATAGGTACACAAATTTTTTAAAGTTCTTAGCATATTTTTGAAATCGTGTATCATTCTTGTATTTTAAAGTAGCTATTCTTAAAATTTGTTAGTACAATTTCATATGGAAAGGAAATTGTATAAACAATTAAATACATCATACTTCCTTATGTGTGAGCAAAGACCCTTAGCTCAGCAGTGGACTGTTACGGGTTGACGATGATGTCTATGTCCGAGTGCGCTCGTACTGTGAAAACGTGTGGGTTAAAGGTGCCCTTTATGCGCAGGCGCATTCTTCTTCCTGATCAACGGCCCGGAGATCATGTCGAAGCTGGCTGGCGAGTCGGAATCGAACCTGCGCAAGGCGTTCGAAGAAGCCGACAAGAATTCCCCGGCCATCATCTTCATCGATGAGCTGGACGCCATCGCGCCCAAGAGGGAGAAAACGCACGGCGAGGTCGAGCGCCGTATCGTGTCGCAGCTGTTGACTCTTATGGATGGTGAGTTCTTTTGTAATAGTCATAGGCGAAGGAATCTATACTTACACACACACACTTTTAGTAAGTTTTATAAGCGTTGATGGGAGCCCACCCCAGTTCTTCGATTTTCGATATTTTGGCCGTTACTTTAGACGAAGATCATATATGGGAGACTAGCCCAAAAAGTTTCCAGCAGCAGGCGTATTCATGGAGGCTCGATACCGTTTCCGTTCGATTCAGATCGAGTGAAAAATTTTCCGAATCCTTATGTCACATATGACATTAGTTTTCGACACCAACCACCGACCATGTGTCCAGTCATAGACGCTTTCACGACCAGGACTTCTGATATGTATATTGATAATGATTTTGTGGTTTTAACATGAATAGATGCACACGCAATGTAGTTTATTAGTGGCCCGGGATATATGGGATATAAAAAGATTGTAAATAAATACCATTTCGTTAGATATACCACTTTTACAATATATAAAAATATAGGTATGAAGAAATCGTCTCACGTGATCGTAATGGCGGCGACGAACCGTCCGAACTCGATCGACCCGGCGCTGCGTCGGTTCGGGCGCTTCGACCGCGAGATCGACATCGGCATCCCGGACGCGACCGGACGCCTCGAGATCCTGCGCATCCACACCAAGAACATGAAGCTCGGCGACGACGTTGACTTGGAGCAGGTAACGGGACTGTTCTAAAAAAATATATTAAAACTACCAGCGCCTCGCGGTTTCACCCGCGTAGTTTCCGATTCCGTGGGATTACGGGGATAAAATATACCTGTGTTATTCTGATATATAAGCTATATAACTTTACTTGATGAAACTGCGTTCAGTAGTTTTTGCGTGAAAGAAGAATAAACATCTACATAATACACACACCGGCACAATTAGCGGAACAGAAAAAAAAAGGAGAAAAAAGAGGGAATTTAGAACAATGAATGTAATTTTTAAACAATATATTATTTAAAATGAAACAACAATTAAATTAACATGTTTTGACATTCATTTGTAACACCATACTTAAAATTTTATAAAAATAAAAATTAAATTAAACAAAATGCATTTTTCTTCGATTTTTAATTATAGAGAAACAGCAGAAAATTCAAGATTTTCCAAAGTTTAACAACAATTTCAATGACTGTTCAATATCGAGTGTTTCCTCCTCGTGCTCTGATGAGGGTTTCCATCCGTCTGGGCATGCTGCGGATGATGTTATCAATGGTTTCTTGGGGCAACCTCTGCCATTCATCAAGTAATGCGTTTCGCAACTCGTTGAGATTATTGGGAGGGGGCATTCTTGACTTTACACTCCTCTTTAGCAAGTCCCAGACGTGTTCTATAGGGTTCATATCGGGGGACCGTGCTGGCCACTCCATCACCGTTATACCAACATGGTTTAGGTATGTCTGTACTGTGCGAGCACTGTGAGCCCGAGCATTATCCTGCATTAGAATGAAGTTGTTACCAATAAAGGGGGCAAATGGCACAACATGTTCTTCTAAAATCTCCCTGATATACCGATCAGCATTCAGATTCCCGCCATCGACCACTACTAACTCCGTACGAGCTCCTAAACATATTCCTCCCCAGACCATAATTGAACCGCCGCCATATGCAACTGTATTTTCAAAATTAGACTGGATATACCGTTCTCCTTTGCGTCTCCATACTCGCTGCCTTCCATCAATTTGATTTAACATAACTCTGCATTCATCAGTAAAAAGAACCTGTCCCCAGTCGTCGAAGTCCCAATCACGATGTTCACGACCAAAGTGTAGACGGTTTGTGCGATGATGTCTCTCAAGTTTTGGGGCTTTGGCGGGCACATACGAGCCTATACCCACTTCTTCGAATCTTCTACGAACTGTCCGCTCACTCATCCTTACTGCTCGTACCTCTTGCAGTAAATTTCGAGCCTGCACCGCCGTTAGTCTCGTGTTCCGTCGGACTTGAAGTTGGAGAAAACGGTCATCCCTCCTTGAAGTACACCTTTTCCGGCCTTGTCCTCTCCTTCTCACTAGAGCATTCGTCAATCTGTATCGTTGGATGCTACGATAAATCGTTGATAACGATCGACGAAGGCTTCTGGCAATCGATCTGTAGGTTTGACCATTTCTCCTCATTTGATCTGCCCTAATGATTTCTGATGGCGTTAAATCAGGCATAATTAGATGCTCGTAAATTATCAATATGCGAAAAAACTCAAAAGCCTCAAAAACTGCAATTCAAAGCTTTTCAAATGGAATTCACGAACCTTCTAAAAACGGACAAGCGGTGGAAAATATGAATCAATGAAAATTAAAACAAAAGAATGAAAAAAAGGGCAGTCGCTTAGTATTCCATTTTTAAATTAAAACCCAAATTTAAAAAAAGCTTGTTTAGCCGGCCAGTAACACGCAAAAATGCGTAAATACTCCCTTTTTTTTCTGTTCCGCTAATTGTGCCGGTGTGTGTATTTATTTAAGTATGTCTATCAGTTATTTAGTACTCATAGTACAGGCTCTGTCTAGTTTGGGTCTTAATAACCGTGTGTGAATTGTGTCCTGTAATTAATTATTACTATTATTATTCCCTCGCAGATAGCAGCGGAGTCTCACGGCCACGTGGGCGCGGACTTGGCCTCGCTGTGCTCTGAGGCGGCTCTGCAGCAGATCCGCGAGAAGATGGACCTCATCGACCTGGAGGACGATCAGATCGACGCCGAAGTGCTCAACTCACTCGCCGTCTCCATGGATAACTTCCGGGTGAGTCCGATATTTTGACACGTCAACAGAGTAGGGTAGTTGACAGTATCGAAATTAAATTGCGAGTAGTCATTCTAGAGATTTCCCAAAACACCTCTAAACATGTATTTCGATTATCACTTTACGAAAAAAAAGTTTTAGTCATTGAGTACTGGAAACTATGACGTCACCCCTTGCTATTTCAGTACATTGTCCATAGTAAATTGTCGTTTTGACAGATCATAAAAAGTAACTCATTTGACTAGGCAGGACACTACCCTATTATACTGATGTCTTTGATCTATTTTACTTGCAAGGAGCATAAAGTTTGTAGATTAATGATGTTACAATAGGGATGTATCCCGAATAAAAAGAAATCGATTTTATTTAGCCCCTCAGTTAGATTATCAAAAAATATGGAACACGTATTTTTTGATTTATGAAATAAATAAAAAATTAAGAAGGTCAGAAGTGGGGGTTTTGACGTCACTTTTTTAGAAAAATTTAGCAAGGCATGATTTACGCGAAATTTCAAAGCGCTGCACTGTGGAATATCGTAGAACAACCGCTGATCATAAATGGTTTTTCCGAATGTCTGAATTTGGAGCTAGTTTTTATTTTTTCTTACAGCTTAATAGTTATAATTTAATAATTGGCAGAAATAAGAGTTTTATTTGATGTAAAAATATTTCTTTTTTAATATCAAAGTTTCGGTAACTTTGATTGTGCTGATTTGAATAAATTTTCTGACGTTTTCAACGCTTTACCCCTTAAAAGTTTTAGTATGAACTTTCATAGTGTTATACCTTTTCTGAAAGGTTGTGTCATGCTTGTTTAATTTTGGGATGAAAACCTTATTTTCCTCTTTTCTTTTACGTAATAGACGTTAAATAATTAAGTATGGGATATTTTAAAATATCTTGAATTCAGTTAGAGTTTTAGCAACTATTTCCGCGGATTCACGCTTTGAGAAAGATATAATAATATAGTGTAAGCATCCCTCTTAAACATATAAAAAAAATCAACTGCTAATATGTGCTACCCTTGAAACTGTGGCAAAATTAGTGAAGCAGTAGACGCGCGTGAAACACTCGCGCACGCAACTCGAGTCAAACTATGCCGTTCCCGGGAATTTCATGTTTAACAATATTTTTAGGTTTGAATTATTAATTAAGCTTAAGCAAATGAGAAAAGTTATGTAATAATTGGATATGATATTTAATAGCTATTTATCGGTCATTCTCTATTTCTGTTTTTAAATTATTACTAGCTGTTCTGTGCGGTTTCACCCGCGTAGTTCCCGTTCCCGTAAGAATATGGGAATAAAATATAGCCTATGTTACTAAGGGATATTCTAGCTTTCCATTGGTGAAAGAATTTTTTAAATCGATCCAGTAGTTTTTGAGTTTATTCGTAACAAAGATACAAATTTTTCCTCTTTGTAATATAAGTACAGTAAATAGAGACCAAATAAGGGGGGTTACCTTACAAACGGTCCGGTAGTTCTAAATTTTTTACATGTTGTCTAGGATGGTTGTTAAGTGTTTAAAATGCAAAATGCACAATTCCCCCCCCTCCGCGCCCGCCGCCATCTTGAAAAAACCGAAAAGAAATCGGCACTTTTTTTAGATTTTCACTTATATCTTTGTTTCGGTGCATTTTAGCTACAAAACAGTTCTATTCAATGTTGTAGAGAATGAAATTCCCTATAATATACGTGTTAAATTTTGTTTGTAGGGCAGATAGTTCACGAGATATGATATTTTTAAAAATATAAAAAAATATGCATTTTCCGGAAATTTTTCAAACTTATCAAAAAAACAATATGCCGCTGTTTTCATTTTAATGCTTACTGCCCCCTCCGTAAGGTTGGTTAAAAAAGTATACATCCATTTTGTAGGTAATTAAATTCCCTACAATTTTTATTCTTAATACTTATTTTTCTCAAATAGGCCAAAATTGAATTACAGCGTTCTAAAGTTAGAAGTTTGAAAAATTTGAAAAAAAGTTTGAAAAAATGCGTATTTTTTTTTCTTTTTTAAAATATCATATCTCGTGAACTATCTGCCCTACAAACAAAATTTAACACGTATATTTTAGGGAATTTCATTCTCTACAACATTGAATAGAACTGTTTTGTAGCTAAAATGCACCGAAACAAAGATATAAGTGAAAATCTAAAAAAAGTGCCGATTTCTTTTCGGTTTTTTCAAGATGGCGGCGGGCGCGGAGGGGGGGGAATTGTGCATTTTGCATTTTAAGCACTTAACAACCATCCTAGACAACATGTAAAAAATTTAGAACTACCGGACCGTTTGTAAGGTATAAGCTCTCTATTCACTGGGTTATATAGAAGTATAAATAATTTAACAACTGCCGTACCTAAACCTTCTTTCGAGATTTTTTCATTTTCAAAAATTATCACAGGTTACCATTTTCCTACGTAGTTACTGATCGAAATTTTTATTTATTTATTTAACTTCATGTACCAAAAAAAAATAAACATGGCGAAACTAATGCCTAAACTTAAGACATTAGTTTCACCATGTTTATTTTTTTTGGCCCTAAAGGCTTATAATATCCAATATCGCTATTTTTTTTGTTGTTGATAAAAAATAAAATCGTTATATTTTTCGGTAACCTGTGTTTTTCAACATTATGAGAATAATAAGATTTGAGCAAAATTTACATGAACGGGTGATATTATTTTTGTTTATTATTACTATCGATATTATTAATGTCGATATAAGTAGTTTTAACTGTTACAAGCATTTATTTTAACTTAATAAGGTAATTATTGTTCAAGTATTTTAGACAACCTATTCAAAAAAACATTATTATTAAAAAAACATATTATTAAGTTTCTAGATAAATTATTAGGTTGCCGTAGGTATAAATAAAGTTAAAATGTATAATCAAGTAACATATTTAATTTTCAGTTATTTTTTATATTAGACAAACTTAGATTTATCTCGGGTCCTTTGAATTATCATTTTTTATTAAATTAAATAAAAAAGTAATCGGAAATATTTTTTATTACTAAAATTCTACATTTAGTGCAGAATAATACAAAAAAGTTTCAGATGTTTTTCTTTAAAGACAAAAAAGTTATTGATTTTTGATCAGCAAGAGGCCCAAATATTCCACAGTGCGCTGTAACGTCTTAATTTTTTGTCTGCCGAAGAAAAGAAAACATACGTAAACAATATTTTCTAGTAATGTAACTGAGGGACCACATATAACTTTAAAGTCATCTACCCTATTCATTTGTAGGTACCCACCTACAGGGTTTAGTAAAATATATCTACCCTCCTTATTTATGTATACATCTGTTATAAATAGAGTTCGCCCACTAAAGGAGGTCAGATCCGATCACCGATCATATTCGACTCTCGACACGAGCAACATCTCTAATTCTTCAAACATCCATCCGTCGCCATTTTCTGCTCTTATTTAACTACAATTGTAAAAATCTCATGGCATTTTTGTACAATCAATCAGAATAGCTAACAAATTTTTGTTTATTTTGCCCCTCGCAGCTGGTGGTCAAATTAATTTAGCACTAGAATGGCTTAAACACATCACAATATTCAATTGCACACTTCCAACAGTACGCAATGACCAAGTCTTCGCCGTCTGCTCTCCGCGAGACAGTGGTGGAGGTCCCGAACGTGTCGTGGACGGATATCGGAGGTCTGCAGAACGTGAAGCGCGAGCTGCAGGAGCTCGTGCAGTACCCCGTCGAGCATCCGGACAAGTTCCTCAAGTTCGGCATGCAGCCGTCGAGGGGGGTGCTCTTCTACGGGCCGCCCGGATGCGGTGAGTCGCTGGGACGTGGAGCTAAAAAATAGTTTTATTTTCCAAATAAGTGACGTCCTTCAAAAAGCTTGGGTCCTATGTGCGAAGAATAAGAGAGAATGCATGAAAAGGCTTATGGATGTGAAGTAAGCGAAAGTATGCAGAGATCTAGCAAATTGTATCAAATTGAGACTTTTCCCTAGAAACCAAACCTTATTTGGTTCGACATTTTCACTTAAAAAAACGCCTGGACCGAATAATAATAATAATAATGCGTTTACCTCGTTCGTATAGCAATTTATTATTTAAATATATGTAAATAAAATTGTTGTAATACAATAAATACTTAATTGACCTTTGTGTGCAACAGGTAAAACTTTGCTGGCGAAGGCTATCGCCAACGAATGCCAGGCGAACTTCATCTCGGTGAAGGGCCCCGAGCTGCTCACCATGTGGTTCGGCGAGTCTGAGGCCAACGTGCGAGATATCTTCGACAAGGTATGGATTCGTTTATGTATCTCTTAGGGTCGCGCCACACCTGCGGAACTTACGGCGAACAACATACATTACGGTTGACGCGGGAGGCAGATCCATTTATCTTAAAGTGAAACGTCAATGTATGTGGTTCACCGAACCTTCGGCGCTCGTTGACAAACTTTGGGTACCTAACATGAAGTTAAAAAGAGCTGCCCTTGAATGACAATGAAAAATGAAAATGTATTTATTTCTGTAGGGAATAAAGAATAATATTTACACTTGGAAAAGTCAATAGTCTAATAACCAGTGATCGGAATAGGCAGAGTATATTTACCTAAACTTCGAGGAATAGAAACATAAAATGGAGGCTTCCTTACGACAATATTTTTTTGTGAAGTAACGTTTATTCTCTCGCAGGCCCGTTCGGCGTCCCCGTGCGTTCTGTTCTTCGACGAGCTGGACTCTATCGCGAAGTCCCGTGGCGGCTCCGTGTCCGACGCCGGTGGTGCCGCGGACAGGGTCATCAACCAGATCCTCACCGAGATGGACGGCATGGGGGCCAAGAAGAATGTCTTCATCATCGGTCAGTTGCTTTGCTTATACTTTTTTGCTTGTGACGTCATCAGGGTGAAGGGAGGGCTATGTAGCAATAGGGTAGTGTCCTGCCTAGTCAAATGAGTTACTGTTTATGATCTGTCAAAACGAATATTTAGTATGGAAAACGTATTGAAATAGCAACGCGTGACGTCATAGTTTCTAATACTCAATTGCGTCATTCATTGAAAAGCTTACCTCCCCCCCCCCCCCCAAAACTCCTCTAATTTTTCATTCCAATTTTCATTTTCCAATTATAGCAAACTTTAAAATAATAAAACAATCAAAAAAGTGTTGCCATTGAGTACTATAAGTTATTACTTCACAGTCACTCAGTAGATTTTGCATATTAAATTTACGTTTTGACAAATCTTAAAAAGTACCTCCTTTGACTACAGTAAAATACCTCATTACGTCTAGTGCACTCTTACCTTTATCCGTACATGAAAAAAACTAACAAACTGTTGACACAGTTAATATTTGTGTGCATATTAGGGCTGATTTTCAATAGTCAGTTAAAAGTTATCTGAAGAATAAACATCACCTGTCACCTTTCCTTTCTATTGTGTCAGACAGTGACAGAATCAATATAATTTTTATCTGACGAATGAAAAATCAGCCCTTAATTCGACGGGCCTGTTGGCTCAGTTGGTAGTGACCCTGCCTTCTGAGTCGTAGGTCGCGGGTTCGATCCCCGCTCGCGGCCAACATTTGTGTGCATGAACATATCTGTTGGCTTCGTGTCTGGGTGTTTAGTATTTATTCAAGTATGTTTATCAGTTGTTTAGTACCCATAGTACAGGCTCTGCCTAGTTTGGGACTAAATAACCGTGTGTAAATTGTGTCCCACAATTTATTTATTTATTTAATTAAATAAATAAAAATAATAACCGTAATTTCGGCAGGTGCGACGAATCGTCCGGACATAATCGACCCGGCGATCCTCCGACCCGGCCGTTTGGACCAGCTGATCTACATCCCTTTGCCGGACGAGAAGTCCCGCGAGGCCATCCTGCGGGCCAATCTGCGCAAGTCGCCCATCGCCAAGGACGTCGACCTGTCGTACATTGCCAAGGTAAATGGCATTCTGCTGTACCAATCTATCTATACTAATATTATGAAAAGGGAAAGATTTGTATTTTTGCTACGAATAAACTCAAAAAGTACTGGACCGATTTTAAAATTTATTTCACCAATGGAAAGTTATAATTTATTTTATTTATTTGGAACTCATACAGTCGTATAAACATGTTAAATAATAAGTTAGGTATGACAACAGACATGGAGGTTTCTTCAAATAATTTTAACATAGTATAGAATACAAGCAGCGAATACAATATCCCTGACTTACATAGGCTATATTTTGTCCCCGTATTCCCACGGGAACGGGAACTACGCGCGTGAATTACCGTATTATCTGCTATATCAACTCATACTGAATGATGTGATATTACTTCGACGAAAGCAACAAGTATTTCCATTACAACTATCGCCCTTGTGTTATGTGTGCCATTATATTTATCCAATCTTCATGGACGAGTTTAGAGTGCATTGTTATTAGACTATTGACATTTCTAAGTGCATTTTTTTTTACCTACAGAAAATATATATATATATTTTTGTCTTAGGTGACACAAGGCTTCAGCGGTGCCGATCTGACCGAGATCTGCCAGCGCGCGTGCAAGCTGGCCATTCGACAGGCCATCGAGACCGAGATACAGCGCGAGCGCACGAGGCAACAGCAACCACCCGCTGGGATGGACGTACGTATAATCTCTTCAGATCGTTTATGATTTTTTTGACGTGATAACACGAAAAAGTGTCACGTTCCGCCTGAACCGAGCGTGCAAGCGAGAGCGCAGAACAAGCGATATAGAGACACGATCGGCTCTTAAATCGACTTTACAGACAACCACATTTTCCCCCTTATTTTAAGGGATTGGCAATATAGCCATCAGCACTAAACATGACACGAAATTAAAGATTTTTAGCTCTGCTTCAGAGTATATGCACAAAAATACAATAAGTTTAAGTAAAACAACTCGAACACGTCAATCCTACGCCATTTTATCTAATTTCTCATTCACTGCACAATTTCACGGACACTTCACGAAATATACAGACCGCCAAAAAACCTTGTTTTATGATCATCATTTCATTTTACAATTATAGATTAAAACATTAAAGAATCAGCATTTTTAGTACATTCCATTGAAAATTTTCGTTTTGACATATCCATATTAATAAAAGTTATATTTCGAGTTCTAATAATTACATAATAATCAGATGGACGAGGAGGACCCGGTGCCGGAGATAAGCCGCGCTCACTTCGAGGAGGCGATGAAGTTCGCTCGCCGCTCCGTCTCCGACAACGACATCCGCAAGTACGAGATGTTCGCGCAGACGCTGCAGCAGAGCCGCGGGTTCGGCACCAACTTCAGGTCGGTGCACTATCCTACTTCCTACTAATATTATAAATGCGAAAGTTTGTATGGATGTGTAGATGTATGGATGGATGTTTGTTCCTCTTTCACGCAAAAACTACTGAACGGATTTTGACCAAACTTTACAGTTATATAGCTTATACATCAGAATAACACATAGGCTATATGTTATCCACTTATTCATACGGGAACGGGAACTACGCGGGTGAAACCGCGGGGCTCTGCTAGTATATCTATAGTTTGACAGGCCTGTTGGCTCAGTTGGGCAAGAATGTGTGTCATCGAATAGTTATGTTTGCAGTAAAGCAAATAAGTGTTGCATGTGTGTTCTTAGCGTGTTTATGCTGTTGAGAGACCGGTGAGCCAACATGACAGCATAGGAATTATTTGATAAAACGCATGTGGCCACCTGAAACAGACAGAATTTTTCAAACTACTTACGAAAATGCGATACCACGATGCGCAGGCAAAAGGCAGGTACTAAACGACTAATAAACATACTTATATAAATATTAACACCCAGACACGAGACCAACAGACATGTTCATGAACCCGCGACCTCTCAGAAGGCAGGGTCCAACAGACCCGTCGTTTTGGCTGATACGATGAATTTTCGAATCCTCAATGATAATCAATGAATAAATAGTGTATGTAACTGACGTGTATTCTGTGTGGTCAGATTCCCTGCGAGCGGCGGCGCGGCCGGTGGTACGGGGACGTCGGGCGGCGACCAGCCAACCTTCCAGGAGGAAGGCGGCGACGACGACCTCTACAGCTAAGCGCCCACCAAGCTCCACACGCCAGACACCACCGTCACCTGGCTAGCGATGTGCTGGGCGCCAGTCCGACGGAATCTCTCAACGATAGGGTTGCCAGACACATTAAAAAAAATAGGCTTTATAATTTTATGGCGGAAAAAACAGGACGCAGTAATAGAGGTATTACTGAGGTCCGCCCGTAACGGAAGAATTGTCGCGCGTGAGTTTTTAAATATATGACCTTCAGGGCGTTTCAACCGAAGCTGCTTTAACTTCTCAGACCATGAATCACAGACGATTTTTAATTGTGTCTCGGGTCCTGGAACCGGTGGTTATTAACTGATTAAAATTACCCAGGACACGGCAAAAACTAAGACATGTCTTGGGGAAACAGGACGGTTGGCAACCCTAGTTAACACCTGGGGGCCAATTCTACTAAATGACAGCGGTGATAGTTGTATGACTGTGGTCACTCAATGGTTATATTATGTCAAATTTTGACACTTTTCGTATTCTGTTAACTGTCAGTTTTCACAATCATTCAACTATCATTGTTGACCACTTTTGGTATTCTACTATTCCTACCATGGAATGGCGCTGTCCAGTGATTGCTTTTTTCCCCTTATTTTAAGGCATTGGCAATTTAGCCATCAGCCCTAAACACGACACGAAATTCAGATTTTAGCTCTGCTTCAGAGTCTATGCACAAAAATACACAAGTTTCTTCAAAACTTATCGAAATGCCACATGTACCATAAATAAAATCAATCATCTAAAGATTTTAGTGCCGAAAACCCGAAATAAAACTAATGACACGCATGGTAGTAATAGTTATATATGGTAGGCAACACCTAACGTAGTCCATAGTCATTCCATTGTTATGCCACTATGATTTTAGTGGAATACAAATTAGATGTCATAGTTGCCAGTTGCAGCATAATGGAATGATAGTTCGATGACAATGGCTGACATTTAGTGGAATTGGCCCCCTGTACGCATACGTTACGTTTGTCGCATCTAATATCTTGAACTAAAACCTCAGTGATTTCTCATCACGATGAATCTAGATCTCCGGCACATCGCAAGCACCCGACCCGGCCCCGAGTGTGGAGGCGGCGCGAATAGCGCACAGTTCTAGGACTGACATTATTACTTAAGAATTATCGGTACAGTTATCCGAACGGGTGTATAGGACTCGGGACGTATCACGATGGGCAGCGGCGGTTACAAAATTATATAATACGATTTATGTATCTATTGGAACGCTAGATAGCGTATTGAAAATTCACCGATGTAATTGTAATGTAAATGTATTTATTTTGTAATTTCAATCATTCTGCATTTGTTTCTGTTCCGATGTGCTTATGTTTAGTTTTAAAGTTTGAATGTATCGCCCGCCCGGCGGGCTAGTAAGATCATCTATATGTAATTTGTTACTGAATTGTCACATCCTATGAGTAGGCGGCCGCCGAGGGGCTGTCCCCCGGCGTTACACAATCGCAGTGATTTTTTAATAAAAGATTTTTATAGACTAAAGAAAAGAGCGTTTCATTTCAATATTACCCGAAAGCTACCTTAAAATAAAAAAACATGATTCAGAGGGAACATTTTATAAATGATAGTGGGTCCGGATAGATGCTCTGCCACAGTTGCACCTGGTCAAATGCATTTATTTTCAAGTCAATAGAATTTTTTTTAATAAAAAGGCACTCTAATACTCTAGTATCCGAGAAGAGCCTGCAAGAAAAATTAAGGGCAGCTCTTTTTAATCTCATTTCTTTTTGTAAATGTTTCAAAGAGATTATTTAAATGTAGGAAGCAAGGATTCGTTTCAAAAACCAAGTCCGTGGCGCTGCTAGGAAGACAATACACCTGTGTCCAAAGAGATTTGTATATAAATGAACACAAAATACTTAGTAAAGACACCAGAAAAAAGTAGACTTATGTTTCGAGAGGCTATTTCTCTAAATTACTTTAGCCACTAATATTTTTCTTTCCATACCAAGATACGTTTTATGGCGTAGCCGTTTAGCGAGCGCTAAGTTAATTTTTGCTAACTACCTACCTAGTCTTTTTTGAATTTACTTTCCAAAACATACTTGAGTTTTTACGTTAGATATTTCTTTGCATTCGTTAGCTCCCTCTAAACAATAGACCATATTTAAAAGGCAATACTACAAATATTAAATTTATTCTGATCTCAATCGTATTTGTGCTACCTATTATACAATACTTAGATACCTACATACCAACTTTGTATAAATTTTTTGAAAGCTTTAACTTTTTATTTCAAGACATTTGACATTTCAAACAATGACATACTTTCTACGATTCCAATAAAATTCTATTCTCTACAAATTGTGTAAAAATGTACAGCCTAAACGAAAACTATTATCACAGAAAATGTTACTTTAAAACGCAGCAAGTCCCTACGCAGACGGTAATGATCGATCGCATGAAGAGACCGCTCGCGAAGGTCTACTTCAAGTCTATGACCAAGAAACTGAAAGTGCTAGCGGGGCTGGAGCCGCCGATGGCAGGCGGCGGCAACGACTGGTACGTGCCGCCCGACGAGCTGCTTCAGGGTCGCGCCGTGCTCAAACCTATCGACAAGGAGTATCTATCCAAACTGGGCTTCAACGCTATCAACTTCTTCGGTGAAATGCTGGTTTATAATCACAAGAAACGCTTGTACTTAGAAAAGGTAGCTGCGCTAAACGAGAGTGATCTACACTGGATGAACAGCATCGAACCCGCTCGACGAAAGCAGTACGAAGAGTCTACCTACGAAGAAGTGACAAACAACACTGCTAAAATCCAGGCCGCTTTCCAAGAATTCCAAACTTTGTATACTACGTCTATAAACAAGTTAGAAAACCTCTTGTTCGGTGCAGCTGTAAAAGATGTCGAACGAGTAAGGCAAGAGGCACATGAATATATGGAAGTGCGCTATCAAACCATGTTGAAGAAACAGTCTACTATGCTGTACGACAAGTATACCGAAAAACTTAATAAGAGGAAAGAACGATTGAAGCTTAAGTTCATAACTGAAGTGGAGGCTACAAAAACAGAACTAGGACAAAGACTCCACGATATCAACGTTGAAAAACACACGGCAATAGAGAAACTGAGGCAATTACTCGAGTGTGAGAACTTAGCTTGTCAGGTGTACGTCGCGCTGAAAGAGCGGGAAGAATGCAAAAAAGAAATGGGCCGCTCTAAACACATGCATTCTAAAAAAGTAAGAGATTTGAAGGAATCAATTGCAATGAAAGACTTCGAAATTAAATTAGAGAAGGAGCAAGAAATCAAACGTAAGGAATTTGATAAAATTTGGAAAAAGAAAATCTGTCATGTAGTGAAAAAGTTTCAAACTTTTGTCGAGTATTGCTTAAAAGTAATACCTCAACATGCAGAATTCTTTTTGAATATGGAAAAATTAATGATGCTGCAGCTTAATGAAGTCATCGAAAACCCGAGCGCCCCAAGCATCATCGAACCGGAGAAAGAGGGTTTTGATACACCCATCCCACGGCCGCATCCTTTCTATCTCTTCTGCGACAAGGGCTACAAACCACAGGTTGACCAAAATCTGTGCCCGAAGCATTGCACCTCCAGTGCCTCCCAATTCCCGGTCATAGTGGTCAACAAACAATGCATCTATGCGGCGTGCGACAACTTCGACATTTACACCAACAAGATTAGTCAGTATCTCGGTGGCCAGCGAGGGGACGCCATCGACGTGGAAGATGATCACGACTACAAATACGACGTCCCAGTGAAGTACACATCAGAGCTGCGGCTCGAGGAACTGAAGTTAGAAAGCTCGCTGATGCAAGTTCTCCAGCAGGAGTTGCCGAACGTAAAACAAGTTCCGATCGAGTGTCGTGTCTGTAAAATACCCTACTGTTTCTGCAGTCCGCTCCACGCTTCGAACATGTCATTGTTTACATTTAAAAAACCCGCTAAAGAACCTTCACCGATTGCACCTTCCATTGGGAACAAAATACAAAGCCGCACTTCTGAGTTGAGATTGCAACGTGAACCTAAATGGGAGAGCTATCTTGATTACGTCACACCTAAAAAGTGCAAATGCGCTAAGACCGTCAAGAAACATTTACAAGAGCACATGCCCGCGTACATGCGAAACATGTCTCCGTTTGATGCTCCGGACTTGCCTCACTACGAACCTTGCCCGCTCCCCGTGTTGAAAAAGCTTGTGAAGAAGGCGCGAGGTGTGATTACTCCGCCCCCCACACCGCCAAATGCAGAGTCTAAAACTAGAGATATTTCAACTCAGTATTCGGATCAGGAGTTCGATTTCCTGTGCACTTGTTTCTCCGATGAGGAAATTAAGAAATGGTTTGAGAAACTTACAGAAGACAAGGGGCCTGATACGAAGAGAACTGATACGAACTTTGTTACTGAATCTAGGACACCCTCGTATATGGGCTTAACAGCCAGCTCGTTCGCTACCGATAGAGCATTTTCTTTAAGGAATTTTCTGGATGGTGCCCCTGATTTAGAGGAAATATTCAAGAAAGAGGACTGTCGTTTTTAATGTTCTGACGATGATAACTGGTTATTCATTACGATCGAATATAGTATTTATATAGGTAAAGAATAGGTAGGAATTTATATTAACGAAAAGTGTATTTTATTTGTGGGTTTATTTAAGGACGAAGGATTTTGAAATTAAAAATTATTAAAGGATATTTCCTTTTCAACGTTCATCTAGGTACAGTATCGCACATCCGCCATTCTCATCTAACAACGTATTATAGAGTTTATTTTAGAGATAATTTACTTGCTATTTATTTATTTTTAAGATATTATTTTAGTTAATTTGCAAGTTAATTAGTTGTTATTATATGAAATTGGTAATAAAATATATTTTTGTATTTTCAATATAGTCTAGTCAACAAAAAATATGTAAGTAGGTACCTAAACTCTTTATCTTCGTTTTTTTGGTTAGTTAAAAGATCCCTGACTTCGATTCCCGACCGGGTCCAGTATTTCTGTGCAAGAAGGTATTTCCTGTTTCGTCACTAGGTGTTTATATGTACTTATTTATGAATGGCATCATACTAATATTATAAACGCGAAAGTTTGTTTGGATGGATTTTAGTTCATCTTTCACGCAAAAACTACTAAACGGATTTTGATGAAACTTTACAATTGTGTAGCTTATACATCAGAATAACAAATAGGCTATATTATGACCCCGTATTCCCACGGGACGCTGGTAAAACAGCGGGGCGCTGCTAGTATATTTATAATGTTTAGTCCTACCTAGCACCGACTCTGCCTAGTTTGAAATTAATTAATAGAATGTAAAATGTACCACAATCTATTTATTATGTTGTTGACAATGAAGCCGACGGTTGTGGCGCTGGCGACTGCTGTATTCGTCAGATTACCTAGTTATCTATTTTAAGTCTAAATTTATTCATCTATTCAACTCACTTCAAAATTTTAAAAACTATAATTAATGATGAAAATGAAGTCGGGTGCTGTTTGTTTATGCTTTATTAAATAATAAAAACCAAACAAATTGTTATTCAAAACGGCAGTTGTCTCTCTTAAAGATTTCTTCTAATTCAGGGGCCTCATCGAGTAAATTTCTCAAAGAATATGCTCTATCGGTAGCAAAGGTGCTAGCTGTTCGAGCCAAATACGATGGTGTTTTAGATCCAGCTATCAATTGCAAGTCAGATTTCTTTGCATCGGACCCCTTGCCTTTGGCGAGTTTCTCAAACAATTTCTTAATTTCATCGTCAGAGAAACAAGTGCACAGGAAATCGAACTCCTGATCCGAATACTGAGTTGAAATATCTCTAAATTTAGATTCTGCTTTCGGCGGTGTGGGGGGCGGAGTAATCACACCTCGCGACTTCTTCACAAGCTTTTTCAACACGGGGAGCGGGCAAGGTTCGTAGTGAGGCAAGTCCGGAGCATCAAACGGAGACATGTTTCGCATGTACGCGGGCATGTGCTCTTGTAAATGTTTCTTGGCGGTCTTAGCGCATTTGCACTTTTTAGGTGTGACGTAATCAAGATAGCTCTCCCATTTCGGTTCACGTTGCAATCTCAACTCAGAAGTGCGGCTTTGTATTTTGTTCCCAATGGAAGGTGCAATCGGTGAAGGTTCTTTAGCCGGTTTTTTTAATGTGAACAATGACATTTTCGAAGCATGTAGCGGGCTGCAGAAGCAGTAGGGTATTTTACAGACACGACACTCGATCGGAACTTGTTTTACGTTTGGCAACTCCTGCTGGAGAACTTGCATCAGTGAGCTTTCTAGCTTTAGTTCCTCAAGCCGCAGCTCTGATGTGTACTTCACTGGGACGTCGTATTTGTAGTCATGATCATCTTCCACGTCGATGTCGTCCCCTCGCTGGCCACCGAGATACTGACTAATCTTGTTGGTGTAAATGTCGAAGTTGTCGCACGCCGCGTAGATGCATTGTTTGTTGACCACTATGACCGGGAATTGGGAGGCGCTGGAGGTGCAATGCTTTGGGCACAAATTTTGGTCAACCTGTGGTTTGTAGCCCTTGTCGCAGAAGAGATAGAATGGATGCGGCCGCGGGATGGGTGTTTCAAAGCCCTCTTTTTCCGGTTCGATGATGCTTGGGGCGCTCGGGTTGTCGATGGCTTCATTAAGCTGCAGCAACATTAACTTTTCCATGTTCAAAAAGAATTCTGCATGTTGAGGTATTACTTTTAAACAATACTCCACAAAAATTTGGAACTTTTTTACGATATGACATATTTTCTTTTTCCAAATTTTATTAAACTCCTGACGTTTGATTTCTTGCTCCTTCTCCAATCGAATTTCAAAGTCTTTAATTACAATTTCTTCTTTCAAGTCTCTAATTTTTTTGGAATGTATATGTTTAGAGAGGTCCATTTCTTTTTTGCATTCTTCCCGCTCTTTCAGTGCGACGTACACCCGACAGGCTAAGTTCTGACACTCGAGTATTTGTCTCAGTTTCTCTATGGCCGTGTGTTTTTCAATATTGATATCGTGGAGCCTTTGTCCTAGTTCTGTTTTTGTAGCCTCCACTTCCGTTATGAACTTAAGCTTCAATCGTTCTTTTCTCTTATTAAGTTTTTCGGTATACTTGTCGTACAGCATAGTAGATTGCTTCTTCAACATGGTTTCATAGCGCATTTTCATGTAATCATAGGCCTCTTGCCTCACACGTTTGATATCTTTTATAGTTGCTTCAAATAATATGTTTTCAGTCTTGGTCACATACGTAGTGTACAAAGTTTCGAATTCTTTGAACGCGGCATTAATTTTAGCAGTGTTCTCTTCGGCCGCTTCAGCAGAAGTGTCCTCGTACTGCTTTCGACAGGCGGCGTCGATGCTTTTCTTCCAAAACATATCGCTCTCATTTATCGCAGCTACCTTTTCTAAGTACAATCGTTTTCGGTGATTATAGACCAGCATTTCACCGAAGAAGTCTATCGCGTTGAAGCCCAGTTTGGAAAGATACTCCTTGTCGATGGGTTTGAGCACGGCGCGGCCCTGAAGCAGCTCGTCGGGCGGCACGTACCAGTCGTTGCCACCGCCCGCCATCGGCGGCTCCAGCCCCGCCAGCACTTTCAGGTTCTTGGTCATAGACTTGAAGTAGACCATCGCCAGCGGTCTCTTCATGCGATCGATCATTACCGTCTGCGTAGGGACTTGCTGCCTTTTGAAGTAACATTTTCTATGATAATAATTTTCGTTTAGGCTGTACATTTTTACAAATTCTAAACGTAGAAATTCAATATGATAATGAGGGTGTCACAATGTTTAAAATTGTAATGCTTAAATAATAAAATAAATTTAATTCGTAAAAAATATTGATAAATATACTAGCAAAATGGACATGACGTGTCAACAATATGACCATGAATAAAACGTTAGTGGTTATATTCTCTTTGACCATGAATATGACACTTTGACAAACCATAAGAGATATAAATTTCTATGCATAAGAGGTTGTTAATTTGTTTTACTGCCTAATTAGACTAGAAACTTATTTCACAATTTTTGTGTGACCCGGTGACTTGGTGACCACCGGTCAAAGCCAACGATTGGGCACAAACAGAAAGTAAAAGAACAAGTATGACTTTCTTCCAACCTCTTTGAGTGTGAAGTATTGAACTCAAGTAATGGCAACGAAATCAAAATAAAAACTCAGATTTCAAGTTAAAAATAACTTTATTTATAAAAAATTATAAATACTAGATTGACTCAGTTCATCATCTACGTTACTTCGCCTACGGCCATCTGTTGCAATAAATTCATGACGTGACAAAATCTTTCCTTAATCTCTGTGGCAGATTTGTGTGGAAGCAACTCTCGTATTCTTCCGAAGATTTGTTCGGATCCCGCTTCTCCTTTGAGGACTTGCAGCATCGTTTTATCTTCATCCCTCGTCCAATTGCATTTGCTTTCAATTTTCTTTGTTTCCGCATTAGCATTAGCTTCTATTCTGGCTTGCTTCGCTTTCGTACCTTCATCTTTCTTACATGCGTTTGATTTTTCATTCTTTTCTTTTTTATCTTTTTTCTGTGCCACCTCTTTGCTTTCTTCTTTTTTATTATACACTTTGCTCTTTTGTTTCTTTACTGTCTTCGGGCTGTTAATAACTACTTCCTTATTGGTGTTATCGTTTACATCCTTCGCCGTTTTCGTAGGGGACTTGAGTTGTTTTTTCGTTCTTTTCGGTGGTATTTTGGAGGGGTTCTTGTTTTGCCTTTTCGGGGAGGCGCGTTCGTCGTCGGAGTCTGGGGGGGAGAGATGGCAGTGGTTGGGAGCCAGGCGTCGGGCGTGCACCCGGTAGGGCTCCTTGCTGTAGGGGTAGGTGACCCGCGCCGAGCGGAGCATCCGGCCATGCTGTAGGAACACGCGCCCGTGGACGTACTGTGGAATTTAAGACAGTTAAAATTAATAACAATATAATAAATAATTACAAATTATGGAATACAATTCACATACGGTTATTTAGTCCCAAACTAGGTAGAGCCTATACTATGTAACTAAAAAACTGATAAAAATACTGAAATAAATATTAAACAGCCAGACACGAAGCCAACATGTTCATGCACACAAATGTTCTGTACAAACTCCGAGTCAGAAGGTAGGGTAACTACCAACTGGACCAATATGCCCATCTACAAACTATAGAATAACAGTTAATTGAACACCAAAACCCAAAACAAAAATAATGTTTGTGTTAACGAATTGCATTCTAGGGTTTTTATTGTCCATTGAAAACATTAATCGCAATTAGCCTTCAATTAGCTTTATTTTAACGTAGAATGCGTCTGAAGTACATCTGTCATATCCGTCGGTGTCCATAGAGCACTAACCGCGTAATAAATTAGAAAGAGAGATGATGTAGGTTCCAAATATGAATTAACAATTAAGAAATAGAAAACAGGATGCCAAATATCTCACCATGGTGTCAAGAGCATCCTTGGCTTCCAGTTTCCGCTTGTTATCTTCTGTGGGCTCCTCAAACTCCCACACATCGTATCCCTTGTCATTTGTAAGGAAAGACTCGTTCAACATATCTGTTCCAGTCTCATATGCGCTGCAAAAATAAAAATTATTTTCTGACGAGTGTCAGTTTCTTACCTATATGCCGCAGATGGCTTAAGATATTAGAATAATATGCAGATATTACCTTTATGTGTAATATAACTTTGAACTGTAAGATTAAACTAAGACAAAATATACTTAAGGCTTGACAAGTTATCAGGGAATGTGCGATATAGGAAAACGCTGGTAGTATACTTAGTAAATACGTCTTATGCCTATTTTCACCACCAAGCCCTTGAAGCAATTTTACGTAATTGTTTCTTAGCTTAAGGGTTCCCTCCCCTAAAACGAATACTTACTTAAACTATTACAGGACTTGATGACACTTAAACGTTGGTGAAAATGAATTCCAGTATTCCTTAAATATTGCTAAGGGATCTCTCAATTTTAGGGCTCTATGGTGGAAACGGGCATTAGTAGTCTAAAGGGAAGCAATAATCATCACAGAAGTACAGGTAGAAAATGAAGAATTTAAATATAAAGTTTAACAAAAACACATAATGGCTACACAAGAGTATCTTTTCCTTTTTTTAACAATTCTACATAAACTTACAAAAAATAAGAACTACAGAATTTTGAAGTTGTATGTAAAGAATTTAATAACAATTTATGCATAATTATAATCTTAATTCAGCATCTGTCTCGTGTAAGGACGAGAAAGAGCGAGACAAAATAGTTGACAAAACTTTGTCGGGTAATAATGTATGCACACAAACACTATACCTGTCTGGAGGCCGTTCGTCCGGGAACAAGGACTTGAACATTTGCGTGAGGCGAGGATTCGAACGCAGGTGAGGCAAAACTCGCGTCTTCATCTCATCACTTCGGCCGCTGTTAATGCCAGACGTTAACGAGCGCAGCACTTTGCGTAGCACCGTCGGTTTTCGGGCAAATGCGCTCTGGAATGAGTTGAACATCGTCATTTATTTATTTTGGTCCATCAACAAGTGCTTACACAAATACAAGTTATTAATTTAAAATAATATAACAGAAAGCATGCTGAGTGCAACTCTTACTTATAGACGGACTCCACATGTGTTGTGTAAGTGTCATGTAAGTCATGTTTTTTGGATTTATTCCTTAAGTTTTCCGTATGTATTTCTTCCGAGAATTCGATCCTTATTAGCGACACTATCGAATGGTGTGATAATACAGGCTGTGTTTTTTTTAAATCATAGTGTTTGATTCCTGGCTAGGAATATTGATTTTTCAAAAATTCAAAGATGCAGTTTTAGTTTTCATCAAAATCGAGCCTGAGACTCTTTTGAGTACTTTTCGCTATTCCTCATAGATTCTGATTTAGCATACCACGCCCACTTCAAAAATTCATATTGGCTAAGCAAGCCTGTTCATTACAAACAAATATTCTCCTTATAATATTAGTAAAGATTTAATGTGTGTGCTTCTGTGGCAAAATAGTCAATGTTTCTTTCTTTCTATCATCAACCCACTGCTGAACCACGGGATATTCCAAGAAGATATCTCTATGCAAGCCTATTGAGGATTTGGTAGTGAGTCAAGGTGTAGGCCAGAAAAAGTTTCAAAGCACCTGAGGGTACAAATTGGCTTAGCGACTTTCATTGAATGTGAACACACTGAGAACCGGAAATACTAGGAGTAAAATATTTATTTAAGTGAACATTTAACTAGCATAATATGTTCTGCACCAAAAATATAATATTTATGTCTGAATCTGCCATGTTTGAAAGCTTATTATTTTCAGATAACTAGTGTTGTATATTGGAAAAAATCCCCGATTTCAGTACCGAAAAACGTACATTGTTTTGTTATTATTATCTCTGCATTCTGTCATTTAAAATCTATATAATAGGTAAATCTAGCTATGGCTTATTAAAGCTGTTTCCAGGTTTGTTTGATATTTCCCTGGTGACGCTATGACTAGCAGCACTGGCCAATTACAGTCAAGTACAATAAATATAGCTATTAGGTCTTGATTCCTGTTGCTTGACAAGATATAAATTTTGACTGTGCCTGTTAAGTTTGATTGCGTAAGAGATATTCAAAATCTATAATATTCTTGATTACAAATGATTTTTGTGTTAGTTGTAAGAAAAAGTATTATGTAGATTAAGAGTGTTGTTAACTGTTAGTAATCCTAATAACTAAAAAAATTCTTAATTTTTTTCCTGGACTCAAGATTTTTAAGGTACTGGACCTGGCCGAAAATAGAACATCCTTTTATGTATGTAAAGTGTAAAACATAGATTGCATCTATTATCAGTATTAGCAGTTGTTTCAATGATCTCACTGACTGTTAAAACAGCAATCATCAGTGTCCTAATTATTCCCATGATAAACTGAATCCGGTGGAATTTTAGTCATGACATGATACATCCTACA
Organism: Ethmia dodecea; assembly: GCA_963855545.1. Taxonomy (NCBI): domain Eukaryota; kingdom Metazoa; phylum Arthropoda; class Insecta; order Lepidoptera; family Depressariidae; genus Ethmia; species Ethmia dodecea. Next base: position 10,804,197 of record OY979456.1, on the reverse strand, counting down.
AGTTGTAGGCTGCAACATCTATTTTTTATAATATATTTATCTATATATTTAGAGTGAATCCTTATTGATGTGATTTAATTTTTTTCTAGTATACTTAGTAAGTTATATATTATCTTATTTTATTTTCATTTTTGGTATTTAAATAATACAGAAAATAGTGCATATCACAATAGTGCTATGATGGCACAAGCAGCCGAGCAAATGTATTTTCTCTTGATCCTGTTGAAATTTCGAAAAACCCTTTCTTATGGGATGGCTAGAGTGCGAAATCTGCATGTCAAAATTTCAATTTTCTAGTTGTAATATTTTGTAATAAGTCTGTAGTAATTCACTCTTATATACAGATTTAAACTTTAGTGATTATAGGTAGTGTGATAGACATGGTCAAGGATACTCCTTTAGCTTCAATCTGTGATGAGAAGTATAAAAGTAACCACGGTCCTAAACTAAACGCGAACGCGAGTCGCGAGACTAAACACTATCTATAAAGCATAAAAAAGCAAGATATACAGCCATTGAAAGTTGCAACTTTATTTCTTTTAAAAATGTATGTAATGCAGCAAGTTTTTGGGTACTGTCCCAAATAAACATAATTTAGTTTTTTGTTTATTTTGTAAAATATGTAAGATACCAAATAATATAAATTAGATATGCTTCTATAATGCTAATGATAGTGCACAGGCTGAAAATTATGGTGAAGATAATAATAATTATTAAGTTTTTGTTTATAGCAACACTTAGACAATAAAACAATTCGCTGAGCATATTTAAAACAACCATATATCTTTTTAAACATATATAATACTTACCTGTAAAGCCTCTATGAATCCAGTAATCTGCACCAACATAAAATGGTCCATGAACCGGCCCACCTCTGCAGCCTGCCCCGGTTTTAAGAACAGTAGGAACTCTTCAACTATATCCTTATGCTGCTCCCCAAACAACTCTTCTATTCTCTTATACAAATCTACAGGACTCTCTTTTGACGGGTCAAATGACTTTAATATACTTTGAAACTGTACAAATTTGTTTGTAGGCACGTTTGTGTGGGAGGAAAACCTTGCTTGTACTTTTGTGTAGTAAGATCTAACTAAAGCTGAAACAATAAGTTCAATGTTACAATACTTGTTATAAATTACATGTAGTACCTACTTACTATCGAGTAACAAATTTTAACTCAAGTAACATAACCATCTGAACAGTTGTAACTAATTATGATTCATATAGAAAGGTCTTCTCAAAATAAAGATTTTTAATGTAACTGCGGATAAGCCATGGCTTATTCAATACTATATGAGTAATTCCTAAAGTATAGTTCGATATAAAAATATCTGAGTTTGAATGTGGTAATGTTTTCACCTGTCTCTAAAGCATTATAATTTTTAGGTGTAGTTTCCTTGATTTGTTCCTTCTTCTTAGTATTGGCTTTCCCTTTTATCTCTTTTGGGGGAACCTTGGGAGGTTCTTGAACAACCTTGGGAGGGGGCGGCTGAAACAATCGCAAAATAAATAAGGTCATATGGTAAATTTACGTAAACAATAATTCGACATGCGCCATTTTTCATATTGTAAATAGATATATATCAGTTTCCAAAGGAATACAAGAGTCATTATGGATACTAGAAAGTAGAGAATATAACATGCAAATTATATTCTAGAATTCGTTTTAGAATGTAGTAGTCAATAAAGAAACAGGTTACATAAAAATCCTTTCGCAAACTCTGTTAACTTACTTCTGGGTTAATTGCTGCTTTTTGGAAAGATTGTGGATTGAAAAAGCTTGTGCTTGGCTCGATCTTGTTACCGAAGGCATCTTGGCTGTCCCTCGTGAAGAGTATTGGCATAGAAGGCAGCATTTGGAAGACCTGAACGCTCCACTCCTTACAATACCCACTCCGCCATCCAAAGTTCGCAAGCGATTTTCACAGATAATTTTACATAATTCATTTCACAAATTATAAATACACTAAAACTATAACTTAGAGGCCATTAAACACTAAAAATAATTATAATTTTTAGGCAGATAAAACATTTCTTTGTTTATTTATCCAAAACAATACAAGCAGTCGAAATGGAAACAATATTTGACAGCTCGTTCCGCGACGCAAGGTCTGGCGGGTGGTGAAGCGCGCGGCTGTTTTAAACTCGACAACATTTTTTTAAGTTGTTAAAAATCTTTCCAAAAATCTTTATGTATTTGTAAATTACCTATATGGTTTGTACTGTAATTATATAGATACTAATTAAAGTTCCTTCACCTCAGGTCATTGTGTTGCGATGCAAATTACTAAAATGAAGTTCTTTTTGTTTGATTAATTTGTGATTTGGTTTGTTACTTTTAGCAGTTGACATTTATCATCTTGGGATCTTTTTTAAAATTTCTATTAAACTGTAGGTATGTAGTCAGTTTACGTTATTATCTTCGAATTCACTTAGTTCATTAGGTCCTTCATTAAACAGTTAATGAAGTATTTATAACAGTGTTGAGCAGACTGTCAATATTCATTGGTTTCGAAATTGAGTTCAAATTAACAACCACATTCTAAAAATTTATAAGTATTGTAGGGCCATTTACGCTTATTTGTGTACCTATGTACCTAGTCCTAAACAAGGACTGCACTGAACTGTAGTCTAAAACTGCATTGCCTTACTTAATTAATTCTCTTCGTTTGAATTGACCGTTAAGTTAAGCCTGAAGCATGGTCTTTTTGGTTAGACACTGGTAATACTTAGGTAAGTATAATATACCTAGTACCAGAATAGTACTCTATCAAAAATAATGACGTAACTACTATTGTGACGTCGCATTTAAATAAGTAGGTACCTATTCTATGAAGTTATTGAATGGTGTTGTTTCGGCATGGTTGTCTAGTAACGCCATCGATTTTAATAATCCTTCATACTTGGTCATTGAGAATTCCCAATGGAGCTCCGAGCCTCGTGACGCGTTGTATTATTCCCAAAAAAGTTCCCAAGTGTACTTATATTATGAAAGATTCATTTGGAATTATTTAAAGATAAAATCCATGTTATGAAATATTCATTCCGGATTATTTAAAGTATTGAAATAATATGAATTCTAACGTAAGCTGATAGAATAGGTACTGCAACAATGGCTTCGGTTTTACCCACGGGACTTCGAAATGCGGTAAGTTTTATGTCATATGGTTGCTAAATGATATACCGAAATAACACAAGCACTTAGTTTTTCAATGAGCACCTTAATTAATAGGTACCTAATGTTTTCGTCGAGTAGAGTAGATGATAACTTCGTTTCGAGGATGCACACCGCATCTGACTAATTAGTAGGTAACTATCTATGTATTTACCTATTCAAAAAATATCAAAGTAAAGCCATAATTTTAGTGCCTAGTAAAATTACAAATCGTAGGTAATATTTGTTCGTGTCGCATATAAAATTTTGAAGGTAGATGTAAAAAAAATAATAAGAATAAATTTATTAAAAAAAAAACAAAATATTAGATTTAACAACTTGTTGAGGCCATCTTTTAAACTTAATTAAGTCAGTGTCGGTCGTTAGAGGACCCCGCTCTTCCATAACAAATGTATTTAATTCCATTTAGGTGCATAAGTCACACATTTTACTGCACTTAAAAGTAGATAAAATGTAAACATGCACTTTTACACATAAATTAAACCCAATAGATACTTCATCATCATCATCATCATCATCAACCCGTAACAGCCCACTGCTGAGCTAAGGGTCTTTCCACGCACACGAGGAAGTATGGGCTCGCTTGGGAGATTATAGCCCATACTTCCTCGTGTGCGAGGAAAGACCCTTAGCAATAGATACTTAATAAGGATGAAGTAATACCACTTTGAAGGTAAGTAGGTACGAAAGATAGAACCATACCATACCTACCTATGATAGAACACTTTCCGAATCGGTGGCAGATAAGTCGTAGAAATACCTTGTATCTAACTTAGTACTGAGATTCATAAGTGAAATCCACATTCCAAGTTATTCCAAAGTAGAAATAAAATTATTCGATTTAATTAAAATAATTGCTAATTTTATACTTTCGATTCGAAGTCGAACTTCCATTGTAAATTGACTAGGTACGAATTCGCAGCGGCCTTGTTTAAAGGAAGTATTAAAACGTAGTTTCTTGTAAACGTAAACTTAAATACACATTTCCTAAACAGTAGAGGTCCGCACGCGATTCAAACACAACGAATTGGTGGTTTTAATTTAGTGAATATGGAAGAAGATAAAGATTCAACTAGTAACAGTGGCAGTGATACAGAGACGCGGCAAGTTAACATTGACGAAATCGTAACGAAAATTCAGGATGCTCCGACGGAAGTCATTGATGCTGTAATTTGTCAGGTTTTACTAAATTTTACTAAGGTTTAATAGGAAAACAATTATCAGATAGCCTAGCCAGATTTTAGTAGAGTAGTTATGGTAATAACTAACGAATTACTAACGACCTGTCTACGTATAGAAACAGAAGCTTTTTCTTAAATTTTGAAATCTTAGTCAGACACTAAGTACCCATAGTTTAATACTAAACTTATGTACCCTTATTGTAATGTAGAGAGTGGTAGAATATTGAGTTACTGACATTTTATACATTTTGGTTAAGGTGTAGGTACTTACATTTGATAACGTAACGGCTCAAACCTAAAAATAAATCTAAGGTTGAGCACAACACTACAACAACAACTTAACGGTTTTTAAATCACGTTCTGAAACTCAGTTTTGCATTATCATCCTTATCATCCGTCTCTCTATATATACCCACCAACGGCTCTTTTTCCAATTGCAAATAAAAAAATATCTTGTCATTTCATGAAATACAACCCAAACCTGAGCCTTCATTAGCACTGTTCTGTAAGATTACAAAATGATTATTATTATATCATTGACCTTACATCAGTTTGATTGACTGGAACCAACGTACCTAATAGTTGCATATCAGCAATAAATATGGGTTTGATATATAAAATGTATTTTTCAACACACTTGCTCATAAAGTGGCTCTAATTTCACTGCAATTAGGCACATAATGACACCTATAATCAAACTGAGACTTTTTGTTTGCTATTATTCACTAGTGAGTTATAGATTTTTTTTTTCAATTTTGTTGCTAGAGTTGCTTTGTTCTTAAAAAAGTTTCGATACAAAAAAGATCGTATTCAATCGTACTAATAAATTAATACACAAATATGGCTTGCTCATTTCATGCAACTTCGTATTTAAATAGATCATTTCAACTTGTACGTGTTTAATAAACAAAACTTTCACTCAAATATAACTTTGGTTTTCTCTGTAAAAACTTTAAATACCCCATTTTGTACGTGGCTAAAACGCTATCCACGACAAACCAAAGAAAAAGAAACCTAATTTTTTTAGTCCATGGCCGATCGCCATTGTAAGATGCGAGCGCATAGGAAAACGAGGCTGTATGGGCCTAGATCCTTTTGCCTTTTCCAAATTATATAAATAAAAAATTGGAAAACCAATTAATTTTCCCCGCCATTGCGAATGATTATTTTAAAATGATTTTTTAGTATTATTTATTCACAAGTGTGTTGAAAAACGTCGTATGATACACGTGTGTATTGATGATTACCGTCCTCGGCTCTCTTATGACCCTCGCCTACGGCTCGGGTCTCAATGGCGCCTCAGCGGTAATCACCAACTTTACTCACTTGTACCATAATGTACTATAGTTACTTTGCAAGTATTTAAGTTTGAAAACCAAAGATGTTCGTGATCAAATACCTAGTTGTATTGATTGACATTTGAGCCTACTTTACATGTACTTATATTGCGGTCTATATTTAAAACAATCGATTTCTGTAACAGAATTTATGCTTTAATATTTGACAAACCGGTGAAGGAACTTTCGGGGTCAAGTCAAACTACATTCTTCAAAGAGCTTTTTTAAATAACTATAAAAATAGCTAAGTTGTAAGACAAATTTGCTTCATTTTCAAAGGTTAAAGGTCTCGATGCCAACCGATATGCGACGAAGAAAACGGTGGCCCAGGGTATGCTAGACATAGCTCTGCTTACCTCCAACGCATCCCAGCTGAAATACGTGCTTCAAGTCGGACCTAAACACGAGTTTTATACCCTGCTAGTGGTGCTGATTTCTATCTCCATTGTTCTACAGGTGAGCATGAGTCGTAAAAATACATACATACATACATAAATACAGCTCACGCCTTCTTCCCACAGGGGTAGGCAGAGACGATGGATCGCCACTTTGCCCGATCTTCGCACACTTCCCTCGCTTCCTTCACATTCATAAGCCTTTTCATACACGCTTTTCGTAAAAATAAAAACTATAATTCTAATTATTAATTAAGTAAAGTGTTTAGTTGTAACTTTGCTTTTAAGAATGAATTTTTCTTCTTGCATGATTTGCGTGTGTACAATCTTAGATCTAGAATGTTAGGTCTGGGGATAGCCATAGCAGGTAATGTTTAATGTATGTGTTACCTTTTGGTTTTGCTAGCAACAACATTAGGCCAAATTGGGCAATTTAAAACTGTCTACACTGTAGACATACTTAGGTACTAGTTATGTAGACGACATGTAACTAAGTGTGTTAATAGTGCCGAAACGATCCATGCGGTGCGACCGCTTTCTGTGGGAGATATTGCATACAAACTCGAACATTACAAACAAAATCCTGTCCCGGATCGCGGCTGCTTTCCCGCCTTTTCCGCCTCTGCGTGCGTTGACTTCCATTTTCAATACTGCTGCGAGCTCTTTGAGCTTCGACTGCGTGCGTTGACTTCCATTTTCAAAACTTAACGGCCACTAATTCTTTGAGCTTCAAGGGACTCTAACCAGCGGGTCTGTAGGTGGCGATGGGCTTGGTGCTGCTGTCGCTGAACCTGCTACGTGACTGCCGGTTTCATCTCCCGCGGCACAGGACCTCGGCCCTGAACATCAATTACCTGACGACAGCTGCTGCCTTCGTCGTCACCGTTATCAACGTCTTGGTTGCGGCTTTCGACTCCTCCCTTGCTAGATATCAAGAGCTATAATAATTTAGTTAAATGTCGTAGGTGTATTTTTAACAGAATCTATGTTTTTTTTAATACCAGTAGGTAGGTGTACAGTCTTTGACCTTGCTGAAAATGGAATATACCTACATTTTTACATTTTTATTTTGTGGGCATTGGTTTTTGCGTTGACATTCTTTCAATGCATAACGTATAGGTACAATTTCGAATTTAGGCTAGATTCATTACAAAGAGAATGAAGATTAAAATAAATATATAGATAGATTGGACCTTGGAAGGACAAAGGCTACCTACGTTTTATCCCAGAAAAAGGAAGTTCCTACAAGGAACGGAAAGGACGCGATAACGAGCAACTTGTAGACGCTGTATAGACCAGAAGTGAACACCTTTTCTTATTGTTCTAGCTTCTGGTCGGTTTACTATTCGTGGTTATCGGCGGATTGGACCTCAATGACGACGACGACCAACCCTCAGCTATTATTCTCAATGACGTCATAGTCATATTTATTTTCGTCATCTCAGTCATCAATATAGTAATATCGGCCTTCGGAATCGAGTATTCCAACAGCCCCTTGATATTAGAGAGGCTAAAATTTATTAATGCCGAGTATTTAAGAGCAGCGAACACTACTTTGGCATAGATTTTAAAACAAAATGCACAAATTAGTAGAAAACTTTACCTAATGCGTTTGTTTTAAAAAGTTAGGAATTGCTGTTCATGATTTTAAAAGTTCAGTTTTGTATTACGTCCTTGTGAAAAATCTAAAGATAATCTAAATAATGGATAAAAACTACAGTTTAAGACCGATATTATTTAAATTAATTAGTTTAATAGGCCATACACTTTATGGTAGGAAAGCTTACCTACATTGCAAAGATCGTTTCTGCATATCTATACCCAAAAATTACAGCTATTTTGATAGTGTCTCAATTTCAAATGTGGAGTGTGTCACCCACCACGCCCCACCACAAGCTATTATATTAAACTGTCTACCGATTTGTGTATGGCCATGTTTAAAATATTCTTATTAACATAAAAAATACTGTTTTGTGCAGGCGAGCGCGGGTGTCTTGGCTTTAATCATTTCGTCTCTAGACGGAGAGAACAGCCAAAAACAAAAGAAGATCGCCGACTGGCTGTACCACTCCTCTGTCGGTCTGATGACCGGGGTGGTCTTCTGTGACGTCCTCAAAATGACCTTTGGCCTCGACCCTGCGCTCTCCGAGCAAGACTCATATGGGAATAGGACTTCGAGTTTACACAATAACTTTTTAAAGCATTAAAAAGCAACAATTCAAGTGCCATAAATCCTATTTTTAATGTATATTTAAAACACTTGTCTAGTAGGTACCTACCAATTGTAGCATGTCCCTAATTATAAAAGTAGCATAGGTATGTATTCTGCTTTACTTATAGCTACTTAGAAGCTTAGAGCAAATAAATTAGTTTTGCAATATTAGTTACCTAGGTAGGTATTGTAGGTAGTCATAGTCGTAATTTAACTAAGTCAACAATACAGCAGACGGGGAGTAGATTTTTATAAATAAGTATCTTATTGTGATAATAATAACAAATTAAATAGGTAGGTATAGTTATCCACTAGGTATCAGTGTACCTACTTATTAAATGTTGTACTTATTACAATACCTATATTTGATTACCTAAATTATACGTTTGAAAGAACGAATAAAGCGTGAAACAGCTTTTAATTCTGACATTTTAATCATCATAATCATTATCTTGTTCTTTTCTTTTAAAGGGTTATCGCATTTTATTGCTGCATTATGGCATTTATTGCTTGTATTTACCTAGGTATCTACCTATCTAGGTAAGAGACCAGTTTAATAAACTGGTCTCTGGTATCTACTTACTAAAATGTAGTTCCACAGATTATTCTTTTATTTTTATTTCTTAATTGGTAACTAGGTAGGTACATTACTAAAAGCACCGTTATCGGCATCAAGCCATCTAACACTTCTATGTTAGGGTTTTGGTTTCCGCACTAAAATTGAACCATTGTAGGTACGAGCCAGCCAAAGAGATTTAAATATCTCTTTGGTGCTAGCACACCTCCCTCCTGAAGCAGATCAATCTTCCGAGTCTTCTCAGAACATCGGCATGGGATCCTGGTGTTCCAAAAGTTTCCTTGTGGATCTGGGTCACGCCGGTTTACTCTAGAAATACATGCTATATACCGTTTCCTCTGCCTCCATGCATGCTCTGCATAAAGGGTATCAAACACTTACCATAACACACTTTTTTTTCTTACCTACCTAATACTTATGTTTTTTAATTTAAGTTTTTTTCTCTCTCCGTAGGTCGTAGGCACCGTAGTGGCTGTGATACTCAGCTGCATTTTCAATATTAATCATGAACCCCACCACCGCCAAGCCGAGATCCTGAATAACGTCAGTCTCGCCTTCAACAGTCTCAGCATCACTGTCAATCTCGTTATCAGTATCTTTTACTCTATTCAAATAGAAAATAATGCTATGAATCTCTAATTCCTCAATTCTTCCGTACCTACTTATTGATGTTCGATCCTGTTTTTTTTATTTCATCTCATGGTCATGGCCTTTTTATTTTGATTGCTATTTTGTTTTTGTTTAAGCTGACAGACTGGTAAATCCAGAGAGATTTAAATACTAGTATTTAAATCTCTTTGATTTAAATACTAGTATTTAAATCTCTTTGGGTAAATCCAATGTGATTGAAATCATAACGCATGATATTTCAGCAACCACAGAACAGTTAACAATATCAGATTTAACAGTAAGTCAGATAGTTTGAGTATGATTTGGTATGTATAGGTAGGTACCTACGCTTAGATAGGATCAAACTACTTACCTATGCAATGGATTTTAATGCGGTTTTCACTAATACTTAGAGAGAACGATACACGAAGAAGGTTTTTGTAAGTATATAATATCATAAAAACCGCAGCAAAGAAAGATCAGCTTTTCAAATATTTTTATGAATCTCAATTACCTACTGTATTACTTACCTACTCATGTAAACTTATTTTGTTAGGTTAAGGTACATAGTAAAATAAAAATAATGATGTTTGTGTAAAGTGTGATTTAATTTTTCACCTGATTATTTTTTAGATGAATTTCCTCTTAGAATGGAGAGTCAGAACTTTATTTAATTAAGTATAGTGTGTAGTTTAGGGATTTACAAGTGAGTGTTCCTTCTTATAAATAAAATATTTTCTACTTTGGGCACTTGGGCTTATATTTTTTATACTTCTAGACTACGAATAAGGAATTCCTTATTCGTAGCTTCTAGACGGGAAATCATAGTGCTTCAAAAAGCCTGTATAATACTATACTCTTTCATTGATCTTCAGGAAAAGTTTAGTTAATAAAATATTTAAAAAGTCATCTGGTTGATGTGCAGGCCGGCACCATATTTTTCTATTACATATTGATTTGTAGAAAGAGCAGGCTGAGAGTTAGACTGTCATTGCTTGACAAAATAAAAAAAAAGAAATGTCAAAACTGCGTCTCTTTTTAAAAAAAGATCCTACAAATTGAACGTGGGAAAGAGAAAGAAATGTGACAAATGTATGGCACTATTTCACTCTATATCAACGATGAAGTTGATTTGTATGTTAAATGTAACTGTTGCTGTATGCATGTAAGTAAACGATTATCTTTCACTGAAAATTGGAAAAATCAATAAAACCTGTGGATCGGAGAACGTGTTGAATGATCGGCGGATTCTTTTTAAAGAATATTTGCGTTTATTTCCATAAAATGTCATGTTTCATTCATATAAAAGTTAATTTGTAGGTCATCCGTGTGAACTGAAGGCTTGATAAAAAGTGATTGTCGAAGGTTACTTGCCAGTGCACAGCCCCGCGAGATAACGACTTACTTACGTTCCAATTCGCCCCTCATTGTCTTAGTTGCCTGTAGACTGTGAGACAGAAAGGACGTGATAATGGCTACTGGCAGAATCGTTGTGTACGGCGGCCGCGGCGCGCTCGGTGCGGCGTGCGTCAACCACTTTAAGTCTGCCAACTGGTGGGTCGCCAACGTTGACATGAACCCCAACGAGAGTGCCGATGTCAACATAACAGTGCCGATAGACGCGACGTGGTTGCAGCAGGAAGAACATGTCGTGAACGAGCTCGGCGCTGCTTTACAAGGGCAGAAAGTGAACGCGGTCATATGCGTCGCCGGTGGCTGGGCAGGTGGCAACGCTGCCAAGGACTTGAGCAAGCAAACGGAGCTGATGTGGAAGCAATCTGTTTGGAGTTCGACCATTGCATCAACGCTTGCTGCTAAATACCTCACTCCAGGCGGGTTATTGGCTCTAACTGGTGCTAAAGCAGCATTGGAAGGCACACCCGGCATGATTGGCTATGGCCTAGCAAAGGCTGCGGTCCATCAACTCACAAAATCTCTCGGTGCCAAAGACTCTGGTCTCCCAGAAGACTCTTTAGCCGTAGCAATCTTGCCGGTGACATTGGACACAGAAATGAATAGAAAATGGATGCCCAAAGCAGACTTCGGTTCGTGGACTCCGTTGACCTTCGTGGCTCAGTTGTTTGACAAATGGATTAAGGGAGATGAACGCCCACCTAGCGGCAGCTTAGTCGCACTTGTCACAAAAAACAATGTCACTGAATTAATTGTCCAGTAATTGCCTCAAATATTGAAAATATAGATACTGTTACAAATAGATGTCTATTTAGAGATTGTAATACATTTTTGGTTGGCGAATGTGTAATTTGGTTGCACAATGATTTCTAATGTACTCAGCATTTTTAAACTAATTTGTTTTTAATGATTTAAGAAATATCAGACAATAAGGGAACAATCTCATAATTTAAGAGTAGATGTACTTTGATTGTATGGTGCAAATGAATACTGTATTAAATGTTATATATAAAATATATTAAATGTTGTTGGAACATTACAATTGTTTTTTGTAGATAATATCCTGACCTGTTGTTCTTAGATAACATAGTTATGATTATGATAGTCTATTTTTACAAACAACTGTAGGTGTAAGATTCTATAAGAAATTTGATAAAATTGCTTCTGGGAATTACCGAACTTCAAGGAAAATTGTTGCAAATACTTAACGGGAATTTTATTAATAATTGGGTAGTTGACAGCATCGAAACTAAATTGCGAGTAGTCATACATTAAAAAGATTATCCCAAAAAACCTCAAAATATGTATTTCGATTTTCAATTTACAATTATAGCAAATTTAAAAATAATAAAACAATCAAAAAAAGTGCTGCAATTGAGTACTACAAACTATGACGTCACGGTTTGCTATTTCAGTACATTTTCCATAGTAAAATTTCGTTTTGACAGATCGTAAAAAGTAACTGATTTGACTAGGTAGGACACAACCCTATTTAGTTGACGTTGAAATGATGACAGGTATGGGGTATTTCCTCTTATTTGATGACATAGGCAAAGCTAGGATTAAATAATGGAAGACATGCTTGAGCTAGCTGGTGGCGGGGTATAGAATAAAAGTAGCGCTTTGTATAATATTAAAAATCCAAATATATAAGCACAATATTGAACAGTCGACACTTACAAAAATTTCATTTCCCTGTAGAGCACAATGAATATCTCTGTTTCAAGAGCAGTTTTCGATTAATTATTTGTGGAGTCAGTAATATTGTTGAATTCTTTAGAGAAAAGGTCAATAGTGACTCAGAGTAAATGAGAAACCTTTTTTGTGGGAAGCTGCGCAAAATTTGGCTAATACCAACAAAATGCTTTAATGGATTCTCTGACTGACGTAATGTTTAACGAGTGGTCACGGCGTATTGTCGCTAATGCACTTTTGCTTTCATCTACATTGTAGCGGAAACTACATCGAGTTGAATGTACTCTTGACTGTGTACCTACCTACGGACCTACTACAATTACTTAATTATATTGGACAAAGTGACAAGACCACTTTCACTTTTAAGGCTGTTTAAGAAAGTAGTTTATGTCACACTCCGTAATGCTCTGAAATGGTCTACAGATTTTTAAATCGAGGTAATGTTTTCACTTTTCTATATTGCATAATTCAGACGATAGACGATCGAGATATTAATTTACATTTGAATATCATTGCTAACAATGTTGTTGTAGGCGTTCAATGAATTGATAAAATTAAACTTCAATAATATAATCTCACGCCTTTTTTTTCCCCGAGGGGGTAGGCAGAGGTATTCCATTACTGGATATACCCACATTTCACGAGATATATTGGACCCCTAAACGTGATAGGTGGTGAGCCTATCGCCGGACCGGGTCTATTTAGACATGTCTCAGAATTAATTCTGAGACCTGCGGGTTTCGTCACGATGTTTTCCTTCACCGTCGAGCTAGTGATAAATATGTACGTAAGTTTTTTGAAAAACTCATTGGTACATGCCAAGATTCGAACCCGTCGGCTAAAAAAAGAACAAAAGGAGAAAAAGAAAAAAAGGAAGTCGAAAATTATATAAAATGTTTATTGTTTGACTACAGAAAGTTACTTTTACTTAACTAGTTATATCTAGGTATCTACCTAGTACCTACTTATCTAAAAAATTTCTTATTTTCAAAAACTGTATTATTTACAAGACTTCTTTATGAGCGACCGATATCGTAATTTAAGCTTAAACAAAGATAACCTATAATAATTTAACACTTAGATACATAACACGTAAAGTACCTACATAATATTAGGTACTTAATTAAAATTAAAATGAGATTCTGAAGATAACTTAATTTAGATAGCGATACCAAAGTTATGTTATCTACCATAGGAGTTTTGCTAAAAATGGAAAAGTATTGACTTAGCACAGAATAAATATTTTTTTCATAAATTCTTAATGTTAAATATTATTATTCGAGTTTTAATAGCTATTATTGCTATTCTTCAATAACAAAATCACAGAACATAAACTTATATTTTGAAAAACATTCGGAACAATTTCGTACTTCTCGAATTCAGAAATCTCGGTGGTTCTTTTCTTTAGTGGAAATTATACAATGCCACATAACAATTGTTGACTTTATTAATCAGACCGGGCAAGATCTAATTTACCCGAGTTACGTGGTAAGAATGAATTTGCAACAGACGTTTTTGTTGTCTTATCTGCTAAATAATTTCGCCTTTTTGATGTAGCAAAGAAGCAAGCATTTCACAATTAGAACAAATTACTAAATTTGAATGAAAGTTCTGAAATTATTTTGAGTTTTAGAATTGGTTTACTCGGACACCGGTATTTGTATAAACATTATTGACATTTTGACCGTACAATTCAATAAACAGATGACCAGGATTCCAACCGCATCATTGCAAATTCATACCTTTCGCCTTAAAAATTAAAGCGGAATTTAAAGTAATTTGAGTTTGTCCCCGACACTACCGTCCGACGACAGCGCGCACCGTGTTCCTCAGTATATCTGAGACCAGCTCCGTCGTCCGCATGATCTTGTAGCTTATCTGATCGATGATGGTAATGGCTGTTGTGTAAGTCGGAGACATGGTTGGGTATGGGCGAAGTGGAAAACGCGTCGGCATTGAGTCCGACGCTGCAGCGGACCACGATATTGGCGTTGGCCTAAAAAAAAAAGGAAAATTGTAAGGGAAGTAGATATATGCGTTGACGAGGCAGTATGGGTCTATATGACCCTTGCCTCTCCGACACAAGTTGGAGGAAGTAGTTCTCTGATATATTTTTCTCGTTGTACCTACGTAGGTATAATTTTATTAATGATTAGGTATCTCAGCTCATCTCTTCAGAATCGACTAAGTGGTTTATTGCTGTGAAAGTCAAATTCACTCGCTTGTAAGAGTTGTAAGACCACGACGACTTTAGTGATACAAATATAAATGGGTCATAGCAAAATTTATATTGGGTACCTGCTAATTGTTATCAAAATTACTATATAGTAAGTAAATAGGCTTTACTTTAGGTATATGAGTCACTACAATGTAGCAAAAACCGGGAATTGTTTACATAGGTTACTTACATACTTTATTATCAAAACCAAATGCTTGAATTACCAAGCCATTAAAATTAAATGGATGAAATGTTTTTTTACATAACGCAGTACATTGGTAGTAAGGGTAGGATTTTTATTTCCTTTCCTTCACACTGATGTGGCAGAATAATGTGAAGGTAAGTCTGGCGCGAGTAAGTCGTTTGTTAGGTATACTACACAGCAAAAAACACCTACGAGTACATACATCCTTATAAATACAGATATTTTTTGACTGCCTACCTACTCATGAGAAATTCCTGATTGGAAGTCGTTCAGTAACATAAAAGCAATGACCCTATTCTTGAGTCTGGATGGTCATCACCGAAAATAAACGTGGTTAAACGAACTGTGGCCAGGTTTCGGCCCATTACCTCATGTCTACTAAATAACACCCACAGTTTTGCCGCCTGGGTTACTAGACGAAACATCGAAAAATCACTTTACTATAATTATGATTCAACAGGTTTTTCGCTTAAAATTTTCGAATTACGATGTAATTTAAAATGTTTTTGATTGCTCAACTAACTTCCTGATGAATTGCTAGATTAATCTTAGATTTGTTCTATTATTTTTATCCGAGTGCGATAATGTTTTTTCGCGTTAAAAATAATTTAAAAATTAAAACCGACTAGTTAACTATTTAATTTTATTTTTTCGGACCGTTTAAGTAATTTTGAAAGTAGATTTAAAAGATTTTAACAAATTTATAAAAAAAAACTATGTAACTACCTATGTTAGACATGGTTATAATTTTTTCTATGTAAGTAATATTTACATTTTAAAATATCAATCCTCGTTTTGGCCCCCTTTGGTCCGATGATAAAAATATTATTGGAATTTATTTATTATGAATTTAGTATTTATTTATTAAACGCATGCTGAAAACTTTCATTGAAAGGCCCGATTTGGCACAAATTGCTGCTGTGAAGTAAGTATATTTATCTACTTATTATAAAATTAATAAAATTAAAAACTTATTTCATTTTTAAATTAAAATACCTACTTATTCATTAATATTGTACAAAAGACACTCATTAATATACGTAAGTAATAACATATCTATGTAGTAGGTAGGTAAGTACATACTGACGCTAAATAGATAGAAAATAGCATGAATGTACCTATATCTGGATTTCGTGATGTGATTTTAAACAAAATATAATTTCCTGCAATCTCTTATTAAGATCAATCACAGTTTTTGTCAAGATACTTATTTTATAGTAACATAATTTGCGAAGCCGTCATTCCGGGTCAAAATACTCATTATGAGTATACCGGATCGAAGACTCTTTGATAGATTAACGACGACCAATGGATTGTCTGATTTTTACCAACTGCAATGTTCAATAACTTTTATACCTTCCTTGTCAAACTGTAAACTTTATTATATTCAATTCGAAAAGTTTTGACATTTTAAATGTTCAGTAACAGTGCACTATGGTTTTGCAAAGCTAAACATCTTTAATTTCGTGTCGTGTTAAGTGCGGATGGCTAATTTGCCAATGCCCTAAAAAAATAAAAAAAAGGTCTTTACGTTAATCGTAAATCGGAGCACAGGCTGCGTGGGACATGACAAGTCAACAGACTGCCATTTGTTTTAGACGGTAGCACTTGCAACCACGCATAAATGCAGATGCAGGGAAGGCCGATACACCGCTAAAGGCATGATAACATGGATCTAGCAATAAATTACCAATCATGATGCTTGTGTACCTTATTAAGATTCATTTATGGAGATGAGACGCGACTCTACAGGAAGAACGGAACATATTATCTCATTAAATGGTATTATTCATGCATTTCAAAATTATATTACTGTTATTATAATTGGCCGTAACGTAAGCTCAGAGCAATTATGGTCTAGCATCAAAGACAAAAGGCTAACTGGTTTAGTTGGTATTTTTGCTTCGCTTACAGCAATTATTTTAGTGGAAGTATTTTTGAATGACACATACCCAATATAATGATTTAAATGGTTGCTAAAACCCAAATAAAACCTTAGATTTTCCACGTACCCTATGTTTAAGTGCAATTACATAAAAAAACGCTGAAAAACATCGTATGTACACTTGTACAGTCATGGAAACACTTGAGTTGTATAAAAAATACAGAAATTTGACTCAAAAACCTTAATAAAAACTTTTTGGCAAATTCTAACTTTAAACCTCTTCATTATTAGGATTTTAGAACGAAGTCTATTGACTCAGTTGGTAATGACCCTGGCTTCTGAGTCAGAGGCCGCGGGTTCGATTGGCGCGCTCCGACATTTGGGTATTGATTATGTATATAGGTGAGTATGTGTAATACTTAGGCTCTGCATAGTTTGGGACTATAGAACTGTTTTCGAATTGTGTCCTACAATCTATTTATGTACAATGTTCATGCAAGCGGGTGACCATCGGCGTTGTTTGCGTTAAATCCGTTTTCTCCCTGTTCCCTTGGGAATTAAAAAAATCCTTTTATAGTGTTTACGTACATTTCGCGTTAGAATCCGGCCGTGACTTGATCGATTAGTCAGTCAGCCAATCAGCCTGTCATTTTTAAAATAGAGATATATATTGTATCTTATTTTACCTGTTGGTGATGATGCGCATGGTAGTGGGGGGCATAGTGGGGCGCATGGTCATAGGAGGCATGGTCATAGGAGGCATGGCCGGTCGCATGGACGGGCGCAGGACTCCACCTCCAGATGAAGGACTCGGCATCATCAGCTCACCTTCATCGCCGAACCTGGAATCAAGAGGGGAAGAATTGCAGTAAGTACCTAATTGAGACAAAAAAAATATCACACCTTATCCCCGAGGGTGAAAGTAGGTACACAGTTTTCACCAGGTATTTTTCGGACTCCTAAGATTGAGTGACAGGAGAGCATAACCGGACTGGAGTGCTACTTACACATTTCTTAGTAATTTTGTTTTGCAACGTTTCAAGCGAAATGTAAGAGATTTCGAAATACTCAGTAGTAAGGACTAAGTCTTCACCAGGAATCGCTACGCACTCGTGGTCCCCTGGGGGACAACGAGGCATTCGAATTCTCTTGTTGTCTCCCCGATTCACTCTTGACGAGCTGTAAGGAATATGAAGTAGTATAGTATGTTATACTTTGAAAAAAATATATAAATAAAATATAAATGTCTTTATTTTGAATAAGTTTTTAGAGGTCCTTAGGTGCCGGAGGCGTGATAACTTCCAGCAACGCTAACATTGCTCGAGTCAGGAGGGCAATAATCGGGCAATAGACGAAATCTAGTAAAAAAATACTTCGATCTTCGAGATTTTGTAGTAGAGATACAAACTCGATTCCGAAATTAAGTCCAGATGATATACTAGGTATATTCCGATGAATCAGTTTGCAACTGTCCTTATTCCCAGATAGGTAACGCATGTATATGATACGAGGACATTCCCATATCGAGCTATCGTCATCGCGACTATAATAAGAAAATGTAAGCGTTGCATAGTAGCATAGTTCACGAGAATACTGGCAGCATGTGTGAACTGCAACTTGTGAAATACCAAAATAGGGTTGGTTGAAGCATGAGCTCATATTACCTAGTTTTCTCGACATTGATCGTGGAAAATATGGTGCGGTTATAGAATCATTATTCGGGATTAGTAATAAAACAGTTTTTAAGTTAAGGCCACAAGGTTCAAAATAGGTTCAGTAGTTTTTGCGTGATACTCAGACGTCTTTATTGTAGATGTAGTTTTATTACATATTGTTTTTAAGGCTTAATCAATAAACGAATGATCTTGGGATTTATCTGTCGGACAAACCTTACTCTATGTTGGTCGAATTCAAACTGATAGCTATTACTAATTTGATTATAGATTTCAAAAGGTTTGTATGATAGTATTTTTTTCATTTTCTCACGGTAAATTAAAAACCTAAGTATATTTTAGTAACTTAGGTAATTTACTCTATGTAATCTACTATATAAAAATAAGTCGGGTTTTCCTTCCTGACGATTTAACTCGAGAACGGCCGGACCGATTTTGATGAAACTTTTTGTGTGGGTTCGAGTGGGTCCAGGGATGGTTTATAGCAAAGAAAATTCAGCATTGCACCCGTGCGAAGCCGGGGCGGGTCGCTAGTAGAAATCTAAAAATACACTGATGAACGTAAGTAGGTACCTACACATAGAAATTGAATACGTCTATCAACTCTAATGGTAATAGTAATTATGACGACTTTTTATCGGAAAGCTGCACTTTGTGATGGAAGCAGCGAATATTAAAATATTTTTGTTTTAATTTTTTTTAATAAAACATAAAAAGACAAACCGTTTGATACCAAAATCATTGAATTTGGTGCAGCCGTTCAGTTTGTATGGTTTTTTGAAGTATTTTTATTTAAGTGGTGCCGTCTGTGTTCCTAAGGGACGAAAGTTTCGCTGCTGCGGGTAAAATCGCTTAATTTGGTCCCTACTATCACTGTGCAAAAGCGGCTTGCTTCCATCATAAAATGCAGTTACAAATTTATAATTACTATGACTATACCTATATTAGCGCGTCACACACGGTGAAGATAATATAAAATATATATTATCTTAGAGCATATTTTAGAATATCGCTCACCATAGAAATCCTATGAACCATCACACACGACGAAGTTAATTTATATTTTATCTTCAGTACGTTTATACGCAAATATGGAAATATATATTTCGTATCTTAAGATAAAATATTATAGCATCTTCACCGTGTGAACCGTGTATTTTTAATATTGTATTTTACAAAAACTGTTTTGACTACACAGGCATTTAAGGAAGGAAGACTTCGTAATTATAATCATTATGTTTTGATTGGTTAAAAAAGAAAATCATTGCCAAATAAAACGAGCTAGAATTGATTTTGCGAAATTATTGGGCAAAAGTAATACTCGAAAAACTGCTTTAATGACTAACTAATACGATTGCTAATAGAACCGGTCGGGGATATGCAGTCGAATAATTATTATAGTCGAATGTGGATTACATGGTCACCAACGCGCTATTTTAGACACTTCACGATTTAATCACCATAGGGTATTTCAAGCCAGACACTATACTTTGTAACACTATTTCAACACTAGATATAGTGACACGATCTGTGTTTTAGACAGTGTGATTCAGTATTCCAAATCCAGTCCAGATAGAAAAGTGTTTACATCTAGTCCTGATTGAAATGTTTTTATGTTGGTTCGTGCTGGATTCTAGAATTGGATTAAACACCATACTTTTAATCCGTTTGCAGAAGTTTGGGCTTAGCCACGCTGTAACGGAGGACAAGACAAGACGCAGAAGTGTTACCAGGGTCATTGTGTTGTTTTAAACAGTGCCTACATGAACAGTGTAAACTTCGTTAGTTAATGTTCTGTAATAAATAACCCTTTGCTCTCTGGCTAGTCTGGGGTCAAGAGTAAGGCCATAATTAATAAAAAAAGGATTTATAAAAAAAATACATGTGATGAATGAATGTTTTTAGAATTTTCTAAATGCTGTAATGTTCAGGCCTATTTTGAAATATCCCTTTGTTTAATGTTTATAAACACAAGTATACGTAATGAACCAAACATTCTTCAGCATTGTCTGTGCACTCTCAAGCAATTACTTAAGCACGCAATAATGGCGCCATTATAATACCTATCAATGTACATGTAAGTTCTACGATGTCGTTTTCCTTGGAGGCCAATTACTTTTTTGCGTAGAATGTCTAGAAATTATTGACATCAGTACTTAATTTCTTTTTTAATCATTATTGTATCTAGGTACAACATAACGTCCCTACTAACAATTAATCATATAATTGGATGTAAATGGTTATCCGTAATACAATTTATTTATCTAAGTCATCCATAAATCATGTGCAAGATAGCATAATTAAAGTTCAGTTTAATTACAAAGTTTTTATCTCATGAATTTAAGTAAAACATGGAAAAAATATTAAACTCTAAAAAACTGGACAATGTCTTACATGAATCTTCTTTGTAGGACATTTTTAACCGACTTCAAAAAAGGAGGAGGTTCTCAATTCATCACGTATGTATTTTTCTGTAAATATTTTTAATAAACGTATTATTACTTTTTGAAAAACTAGAAGGATGTGTTTAGAAAAAATAATTGATGGGGTATGTTTAACAATATTCTACCGAAGTATTAAATTTTTCTTGTAGTAGTAGGGTAGAATGGGTACGGGTGTGACGATTTTGGTTTGATCGTCAATAATTTATTAGTTCTACCGAAGTAGGTATATACTTATTTATTTCTTCTTATTCTTTATTTATTCGCATGATGAATGAAGATGTTTGACCAAATCATTAAATCCTTATTTAATAAGATCGGATCAATGTTATTCCGTTCTGACTGGATTGAAAAGTGTTTACATTGATCCAACAGCAATCCAGTAAGATTTGATCCAAATACCTTTTTTATGTAACTAACTTTCATATATCATTCTTTATGATCCGTTACTAACACAGCACATCGATTTATATATATCGAAACCAGTTCACACGGATCTCGCATGAGAATCGGGCATAGATCACGTTTTATACTAGATTTCGTAAATTGATGTAGGTTACGATTAATATTTAACAATATTTCTAAACGAATGGTAACCGTTGGAAGTGAGCCCGTCTCCCTTACGTAGGGTCCGGGTTCGATTCCAGGACACGTACTAATGAGCATATCAAGAGATAAAAAATATTTTTGCTGGCAGAGGTTGAGTCCTGGATGTCACTTTTCACCAGTATATGTTTTTGACCCCTAAAAGAGATAGATTTAAAAAAATACGTAAACAATACCTTCAGGTAATATACCTAATCAACACTAATATATTATAAAGATTTTTTATTTTTGTATGTTTGTAACGAATAAACTCAACTACTGGACCGAGTTTCTGGGAGTAACATGGGCTATATCTAATCTTCGTACGGGAACAGGACAGGCGGAACAGCTAGTAATAGTATATTTTATATCGAGGGACTAAACGAAGCCATTATATACCAGAGGTGGTTTGACTCCCTCGCAAGCTCGGGAGTCATGAAACCGAGGGTATATTAAGTTGGCGTTTAGTCTCGAAGTGCAAACTGTACTTTTCACTTTGAGTGCGAGAAAAATTGTCAATTTAGTACAAATTTATTTAAAACCCAACAAATTTACACTCGACAAAAATTCAGAAATTTTCGCGGTCAGTTTTTTCTTCTAAACCTGTCAGGCTGTCACAGATTAACAAAGAGATTTAAATCTCTTTGCATATAAACAATTTAAAACACATGGCGCCACCTTCTTCGCGGAAAAACCATGGAACTAAAACTCTTCACATTTTCGCAATGAAGATGGTCCACACTCTACAGATATTTACTGGCTGTTTGAGGTTGTCTTTTTCTCATTAAGGAAATTAAAAAAAAATACTTTATACTCCCTAGGGACTAAAGTGGTCACTTTAGTCCCGCTTCGTAGGGCTATATTGGCGTACTTTTAGAGCATGAGAAGTGAAAAGGTATATTTTAATCCGACGGTGAAGGAAAACATCTTGAGGAAACCTAAAGGCCCTAGAATGAATACTGACGCATATCCCTGTCATAATATAATCCCTGTCTAGCGATGAGCTCATTACCGGTCACGTTTATAAACAGGTCCTAAAATACACCAGTGAGTGGAAAAACCTGGAAATGAAATAAATATCTGCCTTCCCTTTCGGAGATAAGGTCTGAGTGTTTATTTATTAACCTCTCAAGCCAAGAATCATAGACAAAATTGATTTTTAATTGTTACGGTGCGACGAATGACGAATAAATTATTTCTGTGACTTAGTGTTTATTTATTTATAAACAGTTTCGGTGACATAATTTTTGATAGTGGTTCAGCCAGTCCTTCAGGATTGTTTTATTTATATAATTTAATTTATAAATAAAAAGTCTGTTTACCTATATTTAAAAGTACCTGTTCCCGTGTTTCACCCCCGTAGTTTACGTTCCCGTGGGAATATGCGGATTAAATATAGCCTTTGTCACTCCTTGATAATGTAGCTTTCCAATGGTGAAAGAATATTAAAAATCGCTTTAGGATTGTCGGAGCCTATGAAAAACAAACAAACAAATCTGTCCTCTTTGTAATAAGTATTAGTAAAGAACCTTGAATCGTGGGAAAAATGTTGTCATGAACAAACTAAAGCTGTGAGTGGTTCGAGGACGAAGAATGGCGTCAGTTACGTAAAGAACATAAATCAATAATTAATGGATATGTGTTTCTATTAAAGGTGGAATTCCAATTTGCTGATTATTGAGCCAATAAATACTTTAATTACTTATAAGTTGTTCTTGGAAAAACACAGGTAACTTATGTTTTGCATGTGCGATATTTTCCTGTTTTATTTTCTCGTAAATATGTGATTAAAATGTTACCATCCTATACTTGATTATACAGGGTGACTTTTTTTACCGTCTGGAAAAAAATGTGGTGTGTTAGGTAAGTGTAATAGATTCATTTGGCAATGATATATACCGCCAGCTGCGCGTAGTACTGTGCGTAGTTTTCTAGATTTTGTAAACTGCATTAAACATGACTATATTTAACAATTAATCTCGTGTATAACTTCGGCTCTAGATACCTTATACGTAATATTTTTTTTCCAGACGGTAAAAAAAATCATCGAGTATGTTTTAGATTTATGTGGAGTCTTGAAAACCGTGGAGATCTCACATTTATCATCATCTCTGTGATGCATTCAAACTTTCTGATGAAGTCATTAGTCAATGTTGATGGTGGTATTCCTATGGGTCACCTGACACCCGCCATAACATGGTCTACACTCCAGAACCATTCTGAGTCTATCAGTACATAGTATAATACAAAGTCGCTTTCTCTGTCCCTATATCCCTATGTCCCTATTTCCCTATGTCCCTATGTATGCTTAAATCTTTAAAACAATGCAACGGATTTTGATGCGGTTTTTTTAATAGATAGAGTGATTCAAGAGGAAGGTTTTAGTGTTAGCATTGCACCCGTGCGAAGCCGGGGCGGGTCGCTTTGGTCGTCATGTTTAGGGGTCGAATATATTCGTGAAAAGTGGGTATTTCCAGAAATGGAATACCTCTGCCTGCTACCTCGGGGATAAAAGGCATGAGATTATTTATTTACTTACTTATGTTTATTAACATAAAGGGCTTCTGTCACATACATAATGCATATCGATTTAAAGTTAAGTACATAAGTGGTAACAAGACGTAGTTGACGTAGGTACCTATTTAAAAGGCATGTTATACGTAATCGTCGCAATACGATGTGATTCTTTTTGCAAAAGCAATTATTGTGATTTTTTGTATTTATATTAGTATTTATCAGATCCGCGTTTCCTTGTTTTATATCATAAAACCGTTATATTTATAATTATAATCTCAGGAAAGGTTACTGAGGAAAACTTTTGGATAATCCCAAGGGAATGAGATTTTTCTCATTCCCTTGGGATTATCCAAAAGTGGGAAATTGTTCTGCTAATATGTAAGTATATAAATTACGTCTGTATTCTTGTTTATACTCATATTAAATTTAAAACAAAAACTTTGTTATCACCGCTTTACTTAGAGTCACAACGGGTAACACTATGGTAATTTGCATTGATATAGTTTGGGATACATGATAATTATTAAAACGGTCGTTAAGTGTCGGTGAAGTTGGACCTATGTCAACAGGGAGGTAGTTACGGGACGAGGTATGCAACAATTAAAAATGATTAATAATAAGATGCATAAACAGTCAATGTATTAAGGTGACTTAGTTTAGTGTTTTCTCAATGATGGAGCTGTCATTTGGTTATGAAACTTACCTTTGCGGTATTATTGCGTGTTGCATAACCAACTTATCTCTTTAGGATTTAAGTTCGTTTACAAGTTGAACCTAAGTATTAAGATAACTCACCTGTTTAATATAAGAGGGGGTGGCGCTGTGGTGATGGCTGGAGGTTGGGTGGGTTGAGGTGGCGGGCTAGTGGTTGGCGGCGCAGGGGGTCGCGTTGCTGGTTGCGCAGGCGCCGCCGGCGGCAGCGACGAAGACCCCGGTATCTCGTTATCTGCACATGAAAATAATTAAGAAACTGTATAGGATTGGAATTTAAAAAATAAGGCGTTGTAAAATAACACTTGTTGATACAAAAATGTGCACAAACAATTTAGCATTTCGTAAGTTTTTTAAAAACTCTTATTGGGTACACGCCCTATTCAAACTCAAACCTCACGCATGAGAAGTGGGCTCTTTTACCACAGGGCTATCATTGCTCTTATAAATAAATAAAATTGCTCTTAAGTAATTTCATTTTAACATGGGTAAATAACACTCGTTATCCCGTTGATGTCTTTTGTATGAAATCATGTTTGTATGCAATATTGTAGCAGATTATAATTAATGTTAATCTATATGCAAATAATGATCGAATAAGTAGCACTACATATTCACTTGGACACTTAAGTGCAAACACTTTATGATAGGGAAACACAATGTGTAAATACGAGTGTTTTCAAAGATCACTCTACCTCTTGGCCTTAATAAATTAGTGTTTTATGTCAATTTTGTCATTTTAGATTATTTAACGTGAAAAAAACATTTGGTATTAAAAAAAATTTACAGAGTAAATATGTGAGACAGTGTCCAAAAGACTGGACGCATTTCCTCTTGGGATAGCTAGACTGATCCTTTGACAAAGATAACTGCCAGGCCTCTGGTCATCTGAAGCCTTATGTCAAAAGAAAAAAAAAATGATAAATTATACTTTATTGTTTAAGGCAAATTAAAAAAAACATCAATAACACTCAAAAAGATATTCTACTCGATTAAAGTAAAAACATATACACCTTTACTAAATAAAGAGTAATAAACATGTGCGTAAATATTCAAATAAAGATATTTGAACGATGGAGCTTCAAAAGTTGATGGCGAATAATTAATATCTCTGTGTGCAATTTATAGCATCGCAATAATAAAACCAAATGTGTTATACGATAAATAACAACCTCCAACAACCTTAACTTCAATATGCAGGCCATTTTATTTGTTTATTTTTAATTTTATGCTTGATTACGCACGCAAAACTATTTTTAGACTAAAAAATAAATAATTAAAGTATTTTTAATTGAATCTTGCACTTAAAACACAGTGCCGGATTTATATTACAATCCGGTGTTTTAATGAATTCTTATATCAAGTACAACGATACCAATAATACATACTTAGTAAACCGAGTTAAACATCCGTACCACGGGCAGTGAAAGTCCAGAGAATGATCTATTGTGTCTTTATTTCTTACGATTGACGAGACTGATAGACACATTCGGGATCTATATGAGAATCCAACAACAGTTTTGTATAAATCTGTTCAGCTTTTACAATAAACAGTACCTATTTGATATTAGCTTTTTCTCGCGAATTCTACCGTGCAATTATCCTGATCTTTTCCTCCCGTTGCGTAAAAAAACCCAACAAACATGCATTTCGCATTTATAACAATAGTAGTATTTAATACAGTCATAGCTTGTGACATTAATACACACTTTCCATTCGGTTTACAAACAATTTTGTACTTTAATACAACAGAATAATTGGATCAAATTAGCAATTGTATACGTCCCATGTCCCACTTATGTCCCGTTTTGGATTCACTTGTTCCACCTACATGTACAGTTGCCTTATTAAGATTCTAACTGGAGTATGTCACACATTCTACTTTGTATTATGGGCGATTAATGCAAATGAACAAAAAGTTGAAGTACTTATTGTATCTTATTAAGAGTTTTTATTTTATTTATTTAGTTTCCCAGCAATTGTTACAATCATATATTACACAAGAATTACACACTGAAGTTCTAATATTTAATGGTCAACACCGCATACTATATATAATCTTACCAGTAACATCAAAATGTAAAAAGAGTCTTTACATAGCAACAAAAACCAGTGTAATGCTAATCTGTTACCATGTACGCCAATACCGAAGAAGCAACAGGTCCTGCACTAAGGGTTAATATGTTTGTGAAGAAGTTGAGAGGTAATATAGTGTCGTGGTACGGATATATTAAATTGCCCAGGGATAAGAGTAATGTAAAACGAGTGCCTAAAATAAATGTGCAGTTAGATGACCCATCTTTATTAGACTTCAGAAAAGATGGATGTAAAGTATGAAGGATCATAGATTGCAAGAAGAAAGTGATTGTAGAACTGACGGTTAATAGGTATAAAGGAAAGGAAAAGAAATACTGACCCCAAATAATAAAAAAATAATTAATAATAAATCAAGAAAATTATGTTGAAACGATGATGATCTTGCATATCAAATAAAATCGAAAACTTTGTATAAAATGAAGGAGCTTTAAAGTTCACTTATTGAAAGTCATTGTAGCTACTACCACTTGAAATTGTGCTGTATCTGAGAAGAATATAAGCGGCGCAAGAAACTCTACAATAACGTACGAGTATTATTCTTCACAATCTATACAAAACAATAATTGATTCGAAGTTGAGTCTGCGGTATTGCAATATTTTTATATAATCTAAATCTATTGCATTATAAATTGTCTGGTTTGGCGTAGTAACAGCATAAGTATTTGACTAACCACATTATTAGGTACTAGATTAAACCACGATTGAAATATTTCCAAAACGGGTTTTTAATCAAGTTTAAGAAATTTCAATTTGTTTTTCTAAGTGATTCATTAGGTCTTTTAAAAGATGCAATTACTGGATTAATAATTCAAAAATACGAAGCAGAAATATAACAAGCTGTAGAATAGGTATAACATTGATCAGTCTTAATCAAAACATATTGTTTAGTTTCCTATGAAGTAACAGTGGTAGTCCTTTTGGAAGTAAGCCACTCATGTATCACAGCCGGGTACAACCTCGGTCAGGGAATGTACCATCGAGTTTTTAAAAAACTTAAATAGGTAGGTATATAAGTATTTGCCATTAGCTGGACGATGACCGAGAACGTGAAGAAACCCGCCCCAGAATTGATTCAGAGGCAGCCATGGATTCACCAACTTTCAGGTTTAGGGGCTCAAAAATGTACTGCAGAAAACCGGAATTGAATAGTCTAACAACCTCTCGGACATAAGTGGTAAACGAATCCTACTAATATTGTAAACGCGAAAGTTAGTATATATGTACGAGTATTTATTGATGTTTGTTCTCTTTCACGCAAAAACTACTGAACGAATTTTGATGAAACTTTACAGTTATATAGCTTATACATTAGAATAACACATAGGCTATATTTTATCCCCGTATTCCAACGGGAACGGGAACTACGCGGGTGAAACCGTACCTAGTTGTAGCTGCTAGTATTTTATATTTAAATATCTTTCACAGTATAATATAACGTATTTTCGGCTTACCTGACCCATAAATGGTATTGAAATTGTTCTTATCAAGGAATTCCTCGAAGTATCTCGTGAAATCTCCCGTGGGGTCCCACCGGGATGATAGCTTGGCCCACTCGTCCGGAAAATCGTACTTCAGCCGCTTGATCACTTTGACTGCTGTCTTCTTCTGTCTCTCCGTGCACCGCAAGCACTTCGTTCTTAATGCTTCTGGGAGTATTCCTGAGAAAGAAATATAAAATCAATTAGTATTTTAAATTACCAAATCGTTATCTTAAATCAAGGACACATGTATGTATATGAATTATTAATAATACACATCAATTGTTATCTATAAATATTGTAATAAAATGTATTTTTGCTTTGTATACCTATAAATACACTTATATAAATTGGTTTTAGGTTTATGTGCAACCAAGATTTCGGTACAACTTGACGAAGCCAAAACCACAAAGAACAAAATTTTGGAAACAACCAAAGAAGATATTTTAAACTACCTACCCACCTGTTGTGTTTTTTGCTGTTTAATTTAATGTAGTAAAAGTGCTGATTCTGTTAAAACTCACTAAAAAGTTTGAAAAACATAACTCTATTTCTGGCCTCTACACATTATTCCAGAAATTTAAGAATATTTCGTTTTTTTTTTCTTATAAGATTGTATGCTATTTTAAAATAAATTTTATACAGAATCAAATCACAGGGGTGTTCCAATTAATTGAATTGCAGGTGTCCATGGACGACGGACGTCACTTACCATCAGGTGGCCCGTCTGCTCGTTTGCCCCCTTTTTATCATAAAAAAAAATACTAGAAAATTCACTTCAAAGTCAACTACAGTTCCTATACGGAGCACCGACCGTTATCGGCCCTGACCGCGTCTTCTATTGAAATCAACCGTTGACTCATTGTCTCTGTGTTTAGAAGTGTGTAAATCAGGTGTAATTGTTTGTTTACTACATTAGAGGTTGGCAAAAGAAAGATGAGATTTTTAGGTAGTATGTAAATACAGTAGTAATTAGCTGTGAATAAAAAAATTTTGAGGTGATAATGGTGCACCTAAAAGAGATGGGACCACCTTTGTGCTAGTCTTTTGTATTATTTTAGGCGTACATAAGGAGTAATTGTATCGAATTAGGTACCAGAGTAATAATTCGTATTAAATGCTAAGGTTAAGATAAAACGTATTATGTTACAACTCTAGTAAGTTGTACAATTTATAGATGGGCTTGTAGCCTAAATTGGTAGTACTCGACTTTTGAGTAAGAGGTCTTGGGTTCGATTCCTGTTCGGGCCCAGCATGTGTATGCATGATCGTTGGTTTCTGTGTGGATGTTTTTATATGTATTTATTTAAGACAAGGAAGTTGTTTTGTATTTACAGTACATGGTCGATCTATTTTGGGACTACAATGTTCGTAATAGTCATTTATTAGTTATTTTTAATGTTAATGAATTAAAAAATTAATCGTCCTTGTTAGAAGTTCAAGACCAAAATATCTTAAAAAAAAATTAAAATAGCAAAACGATTAATCATCTGAATCATATTCGTAGAATGGACTTAAACCTGTCCCCTTGGCAAAAAATATTTTTAATAACCTTATAAAAACTAATATATACATATGCACTTATTCGTTAGGTAATTTGGAAATATAGCTAAGGATTTAAAAAAAAAGGGTTGTGGGTAACAGTCACGGGGCTGCTGGATACGTACTGCTACATACACGTAATAAAATTGTAACTGTGTGATTTCTGACCCTAGGAGATATATTTAAGAAATCTAAATGAGGGGTCTAAGTCAAATCAGTTACTTTCAGTCAGTCAGTTACTAAAAAACTACTGCATGATATTAGTTGATTTTTTCACAGATATCTTGGTCGAAGGTCTAACTTAAAATCTATTACATGCTGGATCTTAATACGCCGAAGTATAAAGAATAATTTAAACTCATTAAATAAAAAATTATTATAGTGTATTGAAAAATGCATTTAAGTCTCAATAGCAACCTTGGGGAAACAAAAGTAAAAATAAGTATAAAGATCTCCGTGTGTTGCCAGTTTTTGCATCATTTATTTTAAGTAATTATTTTTACAAATAAAGCAGGCTGTGTGTATAGTCGTCTACTGGAAAACCTTCAACTAATTCTACAGAAAGACAGATGGTACTATGAAGGCAGTCATTATATATTAATTTACGTTTCATAAGAATCTTAAAATATGCAAATCAAGCTATCCCGTCTCTCTGTTAGTCTGTCTGATAAATTTTCATGGCTAAATCTGAATCTATCTTGATGTAATTTGACAGAGAGCTGCATCGAAAACAAGGGCAAAAGTTAGTCTATATCTATATTAATATTATAAAGAGGAAAGATTAGTATTTTTGTATGTTTGTTACGAATAAACTCAAAAACTGTCGAACCGATTTCAAAAATTCTTTTACCAATGCAAAGCTAGAATATCCCTGAGTAAAATAGGCTATATTTTATTCCCGTATTTCCACGGAAACGGGAACTACGCGGGTGAAACCGCGCAGAACCGCTAGTAAATAATAAAGTTATATATCTATAGATTTTTCCATTATGGTTGAATGTTGTCTCAACTTAACTGTGTTTCGAGTTATCCAAGCGTGGCTTTTATTTTAATGACTCATCAAACTTATTTATAGTACAATAAACAACGACAAGTGGGACCAAAACATTAACAGGCCTTCCGAAACAAGGCGTATAATAAATACCTACTTTAATTTTTCAAACACTAAAATACCTGAATACGTGTAAAAGGTACTGAAAATATTGAAAACCTTTAATAAAACATTTATGTTTTCCATTATTCTAGTATTTATCTATACTTATATATACAATGATAAACTGACTGATTGGTGATATATATCAATGCACAGCCTAAACCGCTATGGGTCTAGAGACTTGAAATTTTGCACATAGATAGCTTATACACTGTAGGCATCCACTAAGAAAGGTTTTTGCCAAATTCAACCCTTAAGGGGGTGAAATAAACTTGCGCAAGTCTACGTTAACAACAGAATAGTTACTCTTTTCCTACACATAACATCATATACTACGAGTATTATTACCTAGTATAAATAAATAGTGTTTTAGATTCAATTCACGTCACCTACCGACTGATATCGGGGACACTGCATTCTAATAGTTTCCGTGTTAGTAAAACGTATCGGTATTCTTCCGATCCTTTGTTATGAAATCTTGAAGTTCTTACCCGACCCCTCCAAAAGGAGGGTATTATTTCAAATTTCTTCAGTTCCTTTTACACGGCGTCGGGATTTTGGTGTTTGAATAATTACTTACTGTTAAAATAGAATAACGAATTTAATTATTGATGAAGTATTGCAAAAATTAATTTTTATATCCAAAGTATCCAGTTAAAGTAACATTGAAACATTGTATATAATATTTTATATTCATACCTAAATATAAATATACAAATTGTATTTTACATTCAAAGCTCCCATATTTGTTGTCCCATTATTAAAATTGTGTAACTAGACACATTTACATTTACACTACGAGTACTTATATATATATCTACTCTAATACATACACAATTATAAAGAGGAAAGATTTGTTTTTGTGTATGTTTGTAACGAATAAACTCAAATATTACTAGACCGATTTAAAAAAATCACCAAAGCTACATTAGTACTGAGTAACATAGGCTATATTTTATTCTCGTATTCCCACGGGAAACAGGGGTGAAACCACATGGAACAACTAGGCTACATCTACACTAATATTATAAAGAGGAAAGATGTGGTTTTTGTATGTTTGTTAATTTATTTGTATTCAATAAGCTCCTAAACTACTGGACCGATTTTAAAAATTATTTCACCAATGTTTATAAGCTTACTTACTTTGCTGGGTGTAACATACCTAAGTTATAATTTTCACACGGGAACGGGACTTACATAACAAACACAACACAGGGAAAAACAAAACCAAAGCAGGGAAATATAGAACAATAACATTTTAGGACTACAATATCCTTGTCAAGGCTTAAACTTGAGAAACACTGACAAATTTGAATGCGGCATTCACTTACACGCCAGTAACTCTGCCTAAAGGTGAACCAGTCTAAGAGCGTTTATAGATATTCTGAAGGGATTGTAGTAACCGGCTCTACAGGTGAATGTTACTGCACCCATCTTTATTAATAGGTTTCGGTTTGCTACTTGCTTTATTGATCCAAGTACGTGTGTATCCACATTGCAACAATTACTCGTCGTTATTATTTGTGTTTAAGAGTATTTATTTCATAAAGTTTTATGGCACATTTGAGTTCCTATACACGAGTAAATAAAATGAAAGTGTTAACGAAAAAGAAAATCTCACACCTGTTATACCCGGGAGGTATTCCATTTCTGGATATACCTACTTTTCACTAGATATTATTTGGACCCCTAAACGTGATAGCAGGTGAGCCCATCGCGTTACCGGGTCTGTCACACATGTCTCCGAATTAATTATAATTTGTTTATAATAGATATTTACCTATTTAAATTTGGACCTATTTAGATTTGCAGACAGACATTGTGATAACCAAAAAATATAACTAATGTAATAGTACATTATGATATAAGTGCGGTAGGTTGAAAATTACAGCCGAGGCGATATTGCTAGCCCGAGCCGTAGGCGAGGGCTACAAGTAAGCAGAGGCTGTAATTATCAAAGCGCACGTATGTCATACGACGTTTTATAACACATTTGCGAGGAAATAAAATAAACCTCCGACTATGGTAAACGAATAAAAACAATACAGCGTTAAGAAAAAGCGCGCGGCGCGCATCATCATTCTTTTTTAAGAAAAGGCACAAAAAACAGCCAGTACTTATTACTAATAAAGTAAATTAATATTTTTGTGTTTTTGTTACAGATTAATTGGTTGTAATTTACTGTCAAAATTAATTAACCTATATAATTATGTACGTAAATATTTCTTTATTATATTTTATCTCCCAAAGTTAATTTTAATCATAAAATGTTGACAACTTTTTTTAACATAAAAACTCTTTGCTGAGATTTTAAAAAGTACCGTTCGTTTTAAGACGGAGCATCATGATAAACCGTGCGTTTTACTTTACACTTACCGCACTTGGGCGTAATGAGATAGGTAACGATATTAAAATTGGTGAAATAAGACACCTTTTACGAGCAAATGTGTTATAAAAGTGTTTTATTCATTATAATATCTTTATAGGGCATCATATTATAGGATCATTCATAAAATGTTGCGACAGTGATCATAAAAGCACATAAAAGCTAAAACCTACTAATTGGAAATGTTTAGTTCATAATTGAATACCTTGATAATAAATAAATAAAATATGACTGAGTCACGAATCATCAAAGTCAGTCAAACCGTTACAACAATATTATATTTATTGAAACACTAAATTATACATCCTTCTTCGGAAGTGCAATGATTTCAATTTTGTAGGTCATATCCACTGCTATGACCATGCACGTTAAGCTACGTTAAGACCTTGTATTGTAAAATAAAAATAAAAAAACGAATTCAGCAAAAACGTTAAAAATAAAAACCGGAAAAAATAAAAAAGTGCTAGTCGGACTCGCGCACGAAGGGTACCTCTGTAAAAACGGCAAAATCTCTACATTACCTTATACATTGTGACGAGTATAAATTGCCTAGCAACCATATTAAAGTAATCGAATCGACTTCACCTAACGGTGTTTTTCGAGAGCAAATACACAAGATACTCAAAAAATACCAAAATTGCTGTAGTGTGCTTATAAATATTTGAGAGTCGCATCGATTTCTTCAGGATTCCATTCCATCATGAGATGGGAGCAACTCAAAAGTATATTTTTTCAAACAAAAAAGACCTTTCCAAAAAAAGTCCAACCGTCTGAGTAATCTTGGAATTACGAACGTTTCTTCTTTCTCTTTGAAGTCAGTTAAAAATAGAAAATCTGGGTCAAAAGTTGTTTACACAACACATTAATACGATGCATTTGTGAGTGGTGTATCATTGAATAACAACCACAGTGGTGAGCAGATTTAAATGGTTACGAAATAGGTTAAATGTAATATTTCATACCGCGGTTTTAAAAACGGTTTGTAGATGCGTTTGCGATGCAGATGATGTGACATCTGAATGGCAGCACCATGTGGGAAAGAAAACCTCCAACAATTAGAAAGATTTGAAGAGGATAGTTGACATAGCATAAGTTCTCTATAAAATTTGATATACATGAAGTTGCAGATAAGAACACGCAAGCTCCTTGCGTCACATAGGTACCTAGGTAAACAATGCCGAAATATAATATTGTAATTTTTATTCTACTTTTTTATTACCCATTCACTCGTGACACTATGACACTTGATAGTATATGAGGAGAAGTAATTTTTGTAGTTTAGTAGGTAATTTAATATGGACACGTCTTAAGGTAAGAGAGTGTCGTAAGAACTTTTTACCTAGTAGCTGCTAAGTGTATCGTTTAGCTATGAATTCTCAGCGATTGAGATCCCAATGAGAGGTTTTTTTTTTGAGAATTAAAAAAAAAACATAGTTTGCAAGAACTCTGTAGATGGCGTTGAATTGACTACGTTACTACTAAATGCGGCACGTCACCATAGAGTAACTTATAACCGCGACTTCCTCGAACGACCTAATCTTTATAATCTGTGATTACGACACTTTCGTTTGCTGCTTGCTTCTGAATGTAACCTAGTTTTCTCGCGCTTTGTTAAAATTCAGTTTTTTTTGTTCGTTGTTTTCGTTATGTTTTGGTTTTGTTGTTTTATCTTTGTTTTGTTTGTGTGTGACAGTCACATTTACTTTTATATACGTTTCGTTTTACGATATCAAAAAAATGATGTGACGTTCCGTTCCTAGCAGTAACTTAGCAAGTTCAGCGCCATCTATCCAGAGAACAGGGAAGAGTAAAAAAAAAAAACAAAAAGAAAAACCCCCCATTGAAACAACATTGATAAC
Source organism: Ethmia dodecea (assembly GCA_963855545.1). Lineage (NCBI taxonomy): Eukaryota > Metazoa > Arthropoda > Insecta > Lepidoptera > Depressariidae > Ethmia > Ethmia dodecea. The sequence goes on along the minus strand of OY979456.1, from coordinate 10,768,853 downwards.
TGTAGTCGTGTTGCTTTGTAGATAAAACTAGATTTTCGTTTTCTTACGGTAAAATCACGCTTGAGCAATGTTTAGGACGCTACTTGTAAGATGTAAATGATCCGAATTTATACTTGGACGTCGGCAGCTAATTAATAGATCGGATGGTGTTCTATTGACTCATATGAGAGCATAAAAACCGTAGCGTACCGTGAAAACGCGACAATACTGTTAAATTAAAAACCGCCTCTCTAAGATCTCATACAATTCGGAAGAAACAATTTAAGTACCTCTACATATATAATCTCATCTATTCAACATCAGCCTTGACAGACCTTTAGAGTCAATCTTTTCTTTCATAATGTTATTCGATGTCAGTTTTAGTACTTCCGATGTGTTAAAGTGGGATTCAGTTCCGCATTTTATTGTAAAGTTATGTTTCATTTAGAAATAAGATGGCTTAGGTGCTGATTCTGCTTTACAGCGACTTAAGTTATTTTAGTTTACTTTCGTCATATTCTTTCTCCTAGAGACGAGAGATATTTAGTACTGTCAAATATAAATTAGTCCTGTCAACTAAGGCATTTCATAACGTGTTTTAATCAAGTCCTGCCAAAGGCTGTATTTTAGTTGTGACTTCTTTACTAATGAAAGAAGTCACAACTAAAATACAGCCTTTGGCAGGACTTGATTCGGTAGGTTATCTTCTATCCCTTTTGTTTTTTTGAGGTAAGACAAAGACAGGACTAAACCAAAATAAGTTTAGGCGCTGAATCGCCCCCTTATCTTATTTTAGAAATTGACTTGAGATTATGTATGTATGTAACGTATGTCTTACCTCTGTGGAGGTTGGTTGCTTGATATACCCACTTTCCACAAGTTTAGGTGCTTTTCTCACTCTCGTGACAACTAGTGAGAAACAACTTTGGGAGCTCCGGTTCATCACGATGATTTCCTTCACTGTCGATATAGTGTTAAGCATGAAGTTAAGTTTTTGTTTCTAAACGTATTTTTTCTTTTAAACATGTCTGCCCCCTAGGCAAGATGCAAGCGCTAACGAAAGCGAATTCAATTCAATCGAATGATTTTATAGATTGACATGTATGGGATTGACATAAGAAATTGACAACGAGCGCTAACGTTAACGCGTGCTGCGACAGACACAGTCTCGTTACAGTTTTATGTATAGATTAATTTTTGTCTTCCCAATAATTGACTTTGTGTTTTAAAATATTTAAATAATTAAAAATAAAAATAAAATAAAATAAAATAAAATTCATGTTTTTATTTTTTCGAAAAAACAAATGAAGATCGGATTGCCGCTTTCCTGCCAATTTTTTTTCTGTGGCTCCCTAGCTATTCAGCCATTATTTATTATTTAGCCTCTTTTCATTTTTATAATTGAAGAAATGGTTGGAAGAAATATTTTATTTATACAATATAATAATAATACAAGGAAAGTAAATATATCTATATATATATATATATATATATATATATTGTATAAATAAAATATTTCTTCCAACCATTTCTTCAATTATAAAAATGAAAAGAGGCTAAATAATAAATAATGGCTGAATAGCTAGGGAGCCACAGAAAAAAAATTGGCAGGAAAGCGGCAATCCGATCTTCATTTGTTTTTTCGAGTTATAGAGTTTTGTACTTCCGTAATTCATGTTTTTATTTTTACTTATATTTATATATATATTTTTACTTTCCTTGTATTCGTAATGAAAACCAGTGTTTACCTCGGGTTTTAAAAACTTATTTAGTCCCTCGAACTATAACTACATACCCCGTCTCGGCACTAAATAAGTTACTTTTACCCCTTGGGTAACATTGATGTTCGCCTCAATAGCTAATGAAAAAAAAATCAAAGCAACCTTTTAATAATCGAAATAAGTAAAATTCGAAAGAAGAATTCGAAAAGAAATCAAAAGAAGAAGAGATTATATGGCATTTAGACAGGACAAACGTCTTTCAGGTCAGTCAGTACTTAATAAAATCTGGGCACCGATTTGTAAAGGAAGTAATCTCGGGCACTGAGATATAAAGTTCGTCCGAAAAGGCTACATCAAAATTTTAAAGTAAGAAACTCGGCCGCGGATGACATATTTTGTGTCCGAGATACCCCCAAAGCCATGGTAGTGTCTTGTAACAAGGTAGCGGACCTCATCCTCCTTTCCTTCTCGTACTGGCCACCTTCAAAATTTCCGTATCATTCCATCTATCTGCCAAATTCACACATCAAAAATTAATTCTAATCGATCTAAAGCTCAATATTATCTCCATATATTAATTTTATCACCGTATCCGTACTAAACCGACAACCGTTGGGGTAAACATGTTCAGGAGTGGAGACCGCGACTCGGCAAACGTAGTGTAGGACGCCCTCAGGCCAGATGGGATGATGATCTGCGAAAGGCTGAAGGCAGATGTTGGATGGATCAAGCCGAAGACAGGGCGTTATGGCGCTCATTAGGGGAGGCCTATGTCTAGCAGTGGACGAATGTAGGCTGATGATGATGATCCATACTAAATCATCACCAGACCATATTCAAAACTGTTAAAGGCACCGGCACCGTCCGGTAAGTTATTAACTTGTCATGCTACCTTCCGTGTCTCATCCTTGTTAATACTCATCCCAATTTCCATTTCAGGTGTCTCATTTATACATTAAATATCGTTACATCCCAACATTTTTTTTCCTCCTCCGTTACCCGCTACCTCACAGTCTTAGCCAAGTTTAGCGAATGCAGACATCAGTTGTCTCTTTCCGGATATTTCGCATTGATTCGGAAAGTATGACTTTCCACTAGGGTTGCATAACCATTGACCTATCGTAGTATTTCGATACGTAACCAGGTTATTTATTAATCACTTATCGGGTCTTCGGGACAGGTCATTCTACTTACACTATCGGCGTTTTCTAATCGCTTCCTATATCATTTTATAACTAAGTCCTCATTCTACCTAGTAGATTTTAAAGTTTAAAGTTTACAGTTGAAATCTATATTATGATCATTAATATATTAGTGTTATCTAAAAGTAGCTTCTACCCGCGGCTTCGCTCGCGCACGTTTATTTCACCCCCTTAGGGGTTGAATTTTGCAAAATCCTTTCTTAGTGGAAACCTACACTGTATAAGCTATCTATGTGCAAAATTGCAAGTCTCTAGACCCAGCGGTTTAGGCTGTGCGTTGATACATCACCAATCAGTCAGTTTTCGACGACGATGTTCGAAGACCTCCTAACTAACAAAAAGCAAATTTTATAGGAGGCGAAAAAAACGTTTTAATTCTTTTTGTACCTATTTTATGAAAAAGTGTTCTAAAGCAAGTTTTTATTAAATGGGGCTGCGAAATTGATGCTAGCATTGGTTTTACATACAGACAAGTGGTTTATAAGTTAGTGTTAGTTAGGAGTTATTAGTTTCACTAATGTCCATGTCCAACTTATTTTGATGAAGTTAAGAGATATTACTTAATAAAATTTTTAGGAAATAATTACGAAAATCTTTATTAGATGACCAATAAAATAAGTCTGTAACTCTCTACTAGTAATTTAAAACTTATTTATATTACTAAGCCTCACAAAAATCACGTTAAATTACTTCATTCTTCTTCTAAAAAAACATGCACTCCGGGAGTGCCGGCAGAAGTGAAAACTTGATTATCGATTTTGGTGTTACAACACTACTCTCCAACCGTCTTACGGTTTTTCGATCAGCACTCGTGACCTGACGCGAGTTTCACAGTTTTTACCCATCCCACAAAAGTGCTCAACGCCGCTAAAGAAATTTTCACTTCAAAAAAACTAACTAACTGGGACTACTAAATACAATTGGTAAATGAATCCCTTGTCGCGAACGTACGCCTTGAAAGCGAGGAGGACTTGGTTGAAGCAGTGGAGATATTTAACACTACCGTCCAAAAAGCTGCTTGGGAAGCTACACCAGTAAAGAATTCAAATAGCGCAAACACAGCGTTAAGAATCTCGCAGAAAGTGGAAGAAGTTATTGCACAGAAGCGCAAACTAAGGAAAGAATGGCACAAAACTAAATACCCGCCTCTGAAGACAAAGCTAAACTTCTTAAGGAAAAAACTATCGCTACTCCTGAACAAGGAAAATAACTCAAGTATTCAAAAATTAGTTTCCACACTGGATCCTACTTCAGCCACCGACTACTCACTGTGGAAAGCCAGAAATTATTTGAAAAAACCTGTTGTACCATCTTTCCCCTTGTGCCAAAGTAATGGCGACCGGGCCAGAAGTGACGCCGAGAAGGCAGAAACATTTGCGGAGCACTTGGCTAAGGTATTCACACCACATCCTTATGATGGACCTCTTGCACACATTGAAGAATTCGGGAGTACTCTTTTCACCCTGTGCCAATCATCACCGGACCAAGGATGCTCAAAGATAACAAAGGGTGAAGTAATGACTGCCATTAAAAAGTCAAAGATAAGAAAGCCCCGGGTACGAGCTTTTAACTTTTAGCCAAACATAGGATTTTTATTTCTCACATATTTGTTTAATGCTGTAATCCTAATGACATTCATTCCACCACAATGGAAATTGGCACAAGTTAAGATGATCCCCAAACCCGGTAAAGACCATTACGACCCAAAATCTCACAGACCAATTAGTCTCCTCCCTATAACTTCCAAACTTCTCGAAACTCTACTCTTAAAAAGGCTCATGCAACAAATTCAAAATAAAGCACTGATTCCTGACCCACCAGTTTGGATTTAGGCATAAACATGGTACCATCGAACAGGTCCATAGACTGGTAAATAAAATACATCAATCATTCGAAGATAGATGCTACTGCTCTGCTGTGTTCCTCGACATCTCCCAAGCTTTCGATCGTGTCTGGCACGAACGTCTATTATATAAGCTCAAACATCTTCTCCCGAGCAGCCTGTTCTATATACTACGATCATATCTGCGAGACCGACAATTCCTGATAAAGTATGGTGAGGAAATAACAAGCCTACAACCCATACATGCTGGAGTACAGAATCGGACCTTGTACTACAGGGTAGTGTACTAGGTCCGATTCTGTATCTCCTGCACACATGCGATCAACCAATAGGTGAAAGTTCAACAACGGGAACCTTCGCGGACGACACTGCTATTCTAGCATGTCACAGCAACCCTTCAACCGCATCACAAATGCTACAAGGCGACCTGAATGAAATCTCGGGATGGTTAAAAAAATGGCGCATAAAGGCAAATGAAGCGAAATCTGTTCATGTAACATTCACGCTTAGGCGAGAAACTTGGCCATCTGTCACTCTTAATGATATCCAAGTCCCTCAATTGGACCATTAGGATAGGAGGTATTGGCAGCAAAATTAGTTCGGAAGTAACTTAGGAGATATTCGTTTTGGTAAGTTAGAATATATTAGCAGCAGCAGCAGGCTAACACGCTCAAAGCGTGATATTAGGAGGTATTCTCATTATGAATTTGTGGCGTTATTTATTACAAAATCACTTCGGAGTCTTTGCCAGTCGGTGCGAAATTGAACTCTAAGTACAGTGGCATAGATAACTCATTTTGGCCCCGGGTGTCAGTTAGGAGGTATTCGAACATCGTCGTCGTTATCATTTTATATATTTAGATGTAAGTAGATTATTTTCTTATAAAGTTTAGTACAGTTAACTCAAACGTGTGGGAACGTTACCTTTTTCTACATTTATAGCGTAAACATATTTTTGGCAAACCTCTGTGTCGTGCGTTTGATAGTGATCAGGATCCTAAGTAATTGGAGTCAAAAAGTATTTTGGGAACTATAATTTTAAAATGATGGACACCGCGTACCTACTCTCATTTCAAACAAACTATAGATAGTTTGTAGACAGAAGTATACCTACTTCCTCATGTGAGGAAAAACCCTTAACTCAGCAGAGCTGGGTTGTTATGGGTTGATGATGATGATGATGTTATATTGATAGATTATATATTTGACGGGCCTGTTGACTCAGTCGGTAGTGACCCTGCCTTGTAAGTCTGAGGTAGCGGGTTCGATCCTCGCTCGGGGCCAACATTTGTGTGCATAAACATGTCTGTTGGCTTTGTGTCTGGGTGTTTAATATTTATTTAAGTATGTTTGCAGTTGTTTAGCAGGTGCCCATAGTACCTACAGGCTCTGCCTAGTTTGGGACTGAATAACCGAGTGTTAATTATGTCCCCTAAATTAATATTATTATATATCAGTCAACCCGGCCAGATTGTTAGACGCGTTTTGTTATTTCTGAATCTTTATATTCTGAGTTGTGACTCTTATCTTCTGTGCAAGCAAAAGCGGGGACAGTCCTCTTAGAACTGATCCCGCTTCTCATACATGGAGGTCCAGCAATTCGGTAGGTATGTAAAGTTTTATTCAGGATTTTTTAGTTTAGTTAGCTTCACTATTTGATCCACCGTCCATTTAAGTGTCCGAAAAAATACTTTGGGGAGGTAGGTGTTTCCACCTCTGCCGACCCTCTCGAGGAAAAGGGTGTAATCCTGATAAAGAATGGGTAAAATATAAAAAAAAATAAAAAAGCAACAATTTGAAACCCACTAACAAATGACGAAAAACAACACTAATACAAAAGAACATTATTTTAAAAGGGCAATTATTTTATTATTCTTCCCTGTGGCTTATCTATGTATATAAAATGATAAACTGACTGACTGATTGGTGATGTATCAACGCACAGCCTGAACCGCTGGGTCTAGCTAGAGACTTAAAAAAAGGTCAGCATCCGATTGCTTATACAGTCTAGGCATCCACTAAGAAAGGATTTTTCAAAATGGAACCCCTAAGGGGGTGAAATAAACGTGCGCGAGCGAAGCCGCACGTTCGTTATCCACAAATCCGTGGTAAAAGACAATCATAGCAAAACTAAGCGTTCCCGCCCGTGTCGTGCGACCAATGATCAACCGGCGTGACGCGCATGCGTAATGTTCGACCTTACCGGGTAACTGTGCCATCCAACGGTCGCGTGCTAGAATGCGATCGGCGAAAATGTAAACAGAAGATTAGCTTGGATTACTTACTTGTTATAAGTTTAATACTTTTAAAGTGGGAAATTAAGTCACTCTCACTTTCTCTGTGGTCACTCTGTCAGGTTTTTTGACAGAATTAGATCCAGATCCAATGGAGATAACTCTACTTCCGCTTGAAGATTTTGTTTATTTATTTACAAGCAGCGCCACCTGTACCCGTGGGAACACGTGAATAAAATATAGCCTATGTTACTCAGTGATAATGTAGCTTTCCATAGGTGAAAGAATTTTTTAAATCGGTCCAGTAGTTTTTGAGTTTATTAGTTACAAACATAAAAATCTTTCCTCTTTATAATGTTAGAGTAGTGTAGATCGAAGCAACACAATAACTATTATTTCCGATTCTTCGATCCGGGCCTTTTGTGGCGTGCACGTAATACGTACAATCCAAAACACACGCGTCACATCACTATAATATAAACTTTATTCCCTAGCAATAAACTTGATATTTTATATATACACATCGGAACTAGATTTGGAAGTACCTTCCTTAATGTCGACCCTGAACTTATTCAGGTACATTTAAACTTAACTGGGCTTGACGGTGTCTAATTAAAGGTTTTCGTCAAATACTTGACATCCCTTTGCATTGTAGAGCTGAGAAAAGCTCGTTAATTGAGTATTTATTATAATAATCACTCTAAAGAGTAAAAAAACCGATTCAATCTTCAACTTATAAAATATGATTTTTTCATGAATGCCGTTGTCAGAACTGGACGAAATTTAAATGGGACAAATCTGGAAGCATCAGCTTTCAAATAAAAAAAGAATTATCCAAATCTATTAACCCAGTCGAAAGTGCTGAGGTAACAAACATATAAAAAAATAAAATAAAAATAAAAAAACAGACGAATTGATAATCTCCTCCTTTTTGAAGTCGGTTAAAAATAGGTTTTAAAACCATACTACCCCAAGTATATTTTAAGAAATGATAGTAGTATCCTTTAATGCTAATCAAAGAGATTGAGAAAACCTTCTACAAAACCCTACTTCATATATAGCTTCTATTACTGAAAATTGGCTGCGTGGTTTAGGAGAGACAGACGAGGAAAGCGACTATAATTTATACTATGTACGAGTAGAGAAGATGATAATATCCGAAGCTGTAATATACAAACATATCTCAATACTCATTATTTTAGACACGCGCAATAATATATTTACACACATTTCTGGAATACATACGACCAATTAATTCCTAGTTTAATACATGTTTGTTAAATTATAGACTTATAAATTGTACTTACAGACACACTGGTAGTTAAATAATAATAATAATGTAGCATTCTTACTTATTTTTAGATTTGGGAATTCGTTTTTTGTTTCAAATGTGACGTAAATAGAATTTAACTAATAGATTCCGTTTAGGTGCCCAATTTAAACGAGTTTTTTTTTGTATCTTTGAATCTTATACTTACTTATTTCACGTGGGTTAGTTTAAGTCTTTAAGTGGTTTATAGTGTGTGATCCACAACTGTGGCGTGAGACGTTTCAATTATAGTAGGAGTATACTTAACTACCTACTTCTCGTTTTAACTGTTGAGTTTAGATTCAGTAGAATAGAGTATACTTTTAAATAACTTTTAAGTTTCGTAGACTGTGATCCGTGATGAGACATGTGAGTACAAAAGTATTATAAGTTCAAATGCGAAAGAGTGCAGTCGCGTCTAGTTCAAAAAATAGAATATAGAGTTGTTAAAACCACAAACTTTAAATAATTTAACTTATTTAACAGTAAAGTAGTATTACAGCTCTATATACTCGATCAAAACAAAACAACAATAAAGTACTTAGTTTTGAATTCAAATTCTGATCAACGATAAATCTAATCATTGATGCACATGGACTTTAGCATATGTTTGTATTCGGAAATGCAATGATAGCCGATGTGCAATATTTACCGCCGGGTACAGTACCTACTTCTAAACTCAGCTCGTGGACGAATTTAGTTAGTTAGGCTAAAGTTTTTAGATCATATCTATGTACCTGTTAGTAGAGTAGCATATAAGAGATGTGTAAAACTGCGGTACATCTGTCAGGTTAAAAGGTTTAAAACAATTTGGAAAAGGAATGTCTCTACTATCTAACCATGTCGGGGGTATTGTAGGTACGAGTATACCAAGAATGTTAGCTCTATCGTATTTATAGGGAGGTAAATGTTTAGTTCAATAATCCTCTAATAAGAATATCCGATAGAACCATTATAGGCAACTGTAGTGGGATTAAAACTTAGAGATTTACGGTTGGTTGGCTATTGAGTCATACCCTGTTTTATTCGCCATAAAATCTTAGTTATCTCATTTGATTATCGTATGTTCGTACGTAACAGTCAAGGACTAAAAGAACCTTTAGAACTATAATTCTAAAAGCGGTAGAATAAAAAAACTATTTACAAAATATATAAGAAATATTTTTTTGCCTAGCCTAGGTGGATATCCGTCTACCAGTTAAAATCAGCAAGCGATGTGATAAAACAGGCTTTATTCAACTAAGTGAAAGAGACAAACTGATGTCCAAGCTATAACTGCGTCCTACTCTATGGAAAAAATCTGCCAGTATATTGGTGAAATCGCCGTAGTTTTATCAAATGACGAAAACATCGTGAGGAACCCCGCAGCCTACAGAATTGGTGCTGAGGCATGTGTAATAGCACCCTAGTCCGGTGATGGACTGATAAGAATTGGGTAGTTGACAGCATCGAAATTAAATTGCGAGTAGTCATACATTAAAAAGATTATCCCAAAACATCTCAAAATATGTATTTCGATTTTCAATTTACAATTATAGCAAATTTAAAAATAATAAATCAATCAAAAAAAGTGCTGCAATTGAGTACTACAAACTATGACGTCACGGTTTGCTATTTCAGTACATTTTCCATAGTAAAATTTTGTTTTGACAGATCGTAAAAAGTAACTGATTTGACTAGGTAGGACGCAACCCTATTGTTTTAAATTCATTTGTAGCCTCATTTTTGTATATCATCCCTCATCCCACATATTTCCCACTCTCTTATTTCCCATTCTCGTAATCTCGTCGAGTCAACACGTTTGCCCCAACGGTTGCCGGTTCTTCAAGAGATATGGCCGGCCCACTGCCACTTCAGCTTGCTAATTCTTTGCGCTATATGTCGATAACTTTGATTCTCTGTCGGATGTAGGACTTATTCGTTACGAATGCTTACCAAAAACTAATTTGGCGAAAAGTTGGTATTTCCAGAAATGTATGGGCAATGGCCCAGGCGTATCGTCCCTGAGCGTATTAGAAAAAGTAATTTTGGTTTTCAGAACTTCGTTTTTACTGAAACCGATTACGTTTTAACCACCAAATGCACTTGAACTAATTGGTACAGGTTATCGACTTAATGGACCCTAATCAGCTTTTTGTGCCTCATATAGGGCAAAAAACCAGAAATAACTTGATCATACGTTATATTTTTAGAAATTCAAATTGTAGTTTTTGTACCTATCAGACAGGTATTTTAATAATTAACAGGGCAATCAAATAAATTGCACAAAATAATGGGCAGTTATTTCTTATGATGTTTAATAAGTTTTTAATAATAAATATTTAGTTTAAACTGACGAATAAAAACAAGTATTTACTTATTAGTTAGTGGAATAGTACTGTAATGTATATTTTCTTTGTAAATAAATGTACTCTTCTCTATTCTGCTATGATAAGAGTTACGACGAGTATTCGAAACAGACGAGCATGTAGCTGACTGGATGTAATAGGGTCGTAGGAAATAGCGGTCTTTGCTTACCCCGTCGGCATAAAACGTATGCATGTATTTAATTGGTCCTCAGACTTCATCAATCGCCATCGACGAATTACCTAAGTTTCGATCAAACTTGTTTCATAATGGTGTATCATACACCATTATGAAACAAGTTTGATCAATTAGTTTGTCGTGGTTACATACACCTTGTATGTAACAAACTAATTGTACAAGTTATCAAAATACCGGTATTCATATTAACCGTTTTGTCGTTAGTCTCATGAGAAAGCATTGGTTAGGTACACATCAGGTACACTAGAATAACATACGAGCGCGCTTCAAATCGGCAGACATAATGTCTATAGAGTAAGGTGGACAATCTGCCTATAATAAATATCCGGTCAAGCAGGGGGTTCCTGCGCGGTCATGCTTATACAACATATTACACATTTGGCTATTATCAAATAATTTCTTCCAATCTCTTTGCGTATCTCACTTTCATGGTTTCAAGAGTGCAAAAACACTGATTGCATTTATACGTTTTGCTACTAGGCTCTCATAATAATTACACCGTATATAACAAGAATTTTATCACATTATAACTCCATTATGTATACGCTACGTTACGTTCAGCCTCATACAATTAGAAATATCGATGCATCTAATTGCAAAATTGCACCTGTTTTCGTAGAATAGATTTATTTGGACAAATTATGCGTTATTTTTGAATTTTGTATCAGAATCATAAATTATTTATTGTGTACTGTTTATTAAAAATAAACTGCTTGAAACAGAGTAATAAATTAAGGTATAAAATAATACTGAGAACATTGGATCTACGTAAAAGATAATCTAGTAAAATCTTTATTGGATCACAAAGTGTTTACTGTCTGTCTATAAGTTTCCTAATTCTAAGGATAGGGTCTCAGTGTGAATAAACTTTGCAACTAACGGACGGACGAATTATTTTATCTCTCTGATAGTGAAATATGTTGGTTAATAGTTCCCATTTACAATAACGATTCTAAGTTCTAACACGCCATAAAAAGGTTATATTTATAATTTACAAATAAATAAATTTATTAATATCAGTCAAGATCAGTCATTCATTTATCACGGGTGATCGAGACCATCAATCAATCAATCATCATTTATTGGAAGCTATAAATTTTGTTAAATAAAAGTACTACTAAAGTTGTACTGTATCTGAGCCTTTAAATGGTTAATATCAATCAAGTTAAGTACGTAATGTAACTTATCTTTTATGTTTATTCTACCGCTCGCCTCCGACTCGGTAGTTGGAGTAGGTAGTTGTGACCACTCACGCACAACGTTTTGAGACGCAACGAGATGGCTCTATATTTTGTAGTATTCAACAATCATTCAGAAGATGTTTAAAAATATAATGTACCAGCAGCGCCCCGCGGTTCCACCCGCGTAGTTTCCGTTTCTGTGGAAATACGGAGATAAAATATAGCCTATGTCTTATTCTGATATATAACTGTAGGTAAATTTTTAACAAAATCTGTTCAGTAGTTTTTGCGTGAAAGAGGAACAAACATCCATACATCCATTCATATAAACTTTCGAGTTTATAATATTAGTAGGAAGAAGGATAAAAGAAGAAACTGACTGTCTGACAGATCGGTCAACGCAGAGGTTCCTTGAATTACTTATGTGAACTCTATAAAGAGATTTTTGGAAATTCCCACGGGACCGGAAAAAACGGATTCAACACGGGCAACGCCGCTGGTCACCATTAAAAATCCCCATAAACCAAGCAATTTGCATATTCCTGAGATAATTCATCTTAAATCTCGACAGATAAAAAACGTTATAATAATCTTGTTTTCGAGGACGGGTTTTCCACAATATTGTTAGTCTTGTTTTTGAGGGGAATATGCTATTGCAATAAATTATAATTATAGACGGAAACACGTCACAAACAACCGTATTTTGTTCATAAGTATATTGAAATAAAACTTCGCAGTGTTATCGTGTTTATACTGTGTCATAACATATGTCGCTTCGATTTTTACGCCCGTCCCTATATACGGCACTATTGCCTATTGGAGTGATTTTCATAAATTTTTGCGCGATGCGGTGCGATGTCCGGTCATTACCCTACTGCACCAGAAGGAAGTATCTAAGTGGTTTTCGGGTGGTACGAACTTGATGTTGATATTGTATAATAGGACTTTATCAAACTAAATTGTATGCAATTAACTCAGTTTGTATCGAAAAACGCGTGGTACTATAATATACTGACGCACGTCAAATACGCTAATTCAAGGGCAGGTGGGCATTGGCCCCGATTCGATTTAGCAACTAAACTTATTTTAGTTTACTCCTGTCATTTTTAAAAGAGACAAGGGACATTTAGTCCTGTCAAATTAAAATTAGTCCTGTCAACTAAGGCATTTCATAACTAGTTTAGTGCATAAGTATAGAAGTCACGACGAAAATACAGCCTCTGACAGGACTTAATTCGGTAGGTTATCTTCTATCCCTTTTCTTTTTTTGAGGTAAGACAAAGACGTCCTGTCTTTGTCTTACCTCAAAAAAAGAAAAATAAGTGTAGTCGGTGTAAAGCAGAATCACCCACAATGTCGGTTGGTGCAATTTCACTATAAGTAAATTAGTTATGAGTTTCGGTTTGACGGATTTTTAGATACGAGACGACTGTCGCTTGTTCCTCATTTTTGAAATGTCAAACGTTACATTTTTTATTCTTTCTCTAACTGCAGCAGTAGGTTGTTTTGGTTTTTCTAATTCAAAGAGATTAAAATATAATAGGGCATAGAGGGGACAAAGCGAGGAAAATTTGAAGTCAAAAGTTATTACAAGTGGAATAAGTCTAGTACAATTTCGAGCTCGCGTTCATACTAACTGACATGACAAGGACATGACGCTTAGGCTTCAGTTTTGTATGAAAATATTCCCAATGCCCCCTCTATGCCCTATTATATTTAAATCTCTTTGTTCTAATTAATGTTTTATTTATTCACATTCGCATCTAGAGGACTACCCACATGTAGGTAGAATGATGAATGAATCTTCGCCGCGAACAATGCCGCTGGCACAAAGAGATATTTTCTTGCATAATAGGTACAGTTACAATTAAGTTCCCCTCGTTATCTATCATCGATTGCAGTAATTTCAAGAACATCTACAATGCCAAGATCTACGTAGTGGCTTTGCGGATCTAAAGCTGTATTAGATAACAATTGACCAGAATTTTATTGTGGTTCGTTTATTCCTCGGGGATAAAAGGCGTGAGATATATTTTTGAAGTGAAAACTTCTTTAGCGGCGTTGAGTACTTTGGTGGGATGGGTAAAAACTGTGAAACTCGCGTCAGGTCACGTGTGCTGATCGAAAAACCGCAAGACGGTTGGAGAGTAGTGTTGTAACACCGAAATCGATAATCAAGTTTTCACTTCTGCCGGCACTCCCGGAGTGCAACCCGTGTTTTTTTTTTGTTTATTGTAGGAAGAGCTATGAGTCTATGACACTACCGTAATATTCCATTTTATCACTAGCGTTTTCTAACAGAACACAATATGCGTCACGTATGTAGAACTTATAAGATATTATATACCAAGTAGGGATGAAGAGTAGGTAAATGTAAAAAATATATATATTTGTTTTACTAGTTACTATAGTTATATATAATAATTTAGTTCAAACTGGCCTGTTGGCTCAGCTGGTAGTGACTCTGCCTTCTGAGTCGGAGGTCGTGGGTTCGATCCCCGCTCGGGGTCAACATTTGTGTGCATGAACATATATGTTGGCTTCGTGTCTGAGTGTTCAATATTTATTTCAGTATGTTTATCAGTTGTTTAGTACCCATAGTGCAGATTTTGCCTTGTTTGGGTTGGGACTAAATAACCGTGTGTAAATTGTGTCAAAAATTTATAATTAATTTATAGTTAGGATATATTTTATACTTCTTAGTTTGTCTTTTTTTATTTATATCATTTTATTAATCCTACAAAATGTTTTTGGAACCGTAATGAAAATACGTCAAGTGTTACTTATAACTATCAGTTGTAAGAAATACAATACGAGAAAACACTCAATTAATTTTAAACCAAAACATGTCGTTTTATTTCACAACATCAAATGTTATCAATATTCTCAGTAACGAGGTGAACGACGCGATTGCGAACGACGCCAGATAACATTATTAACGAAGTTCAAGAGGCTTGTCCGTCCGTATGTCATGGTCATAGTGGCATAAGTACATATTTTTAGATAGTTATGTATGATCTCATTAAAATTTTTGACTGTAGTGTTGTTTAAACTATTATTATAATCATCATATTCTTATATGCCTAATCGGGTAATAATAATATTTACTTCATTATTTCCACGTAGATATGTTTAATTTTGATATCACATTATAATACTGTGCTACCATTAAAATTATATTACGTATTCTTCTAAAAAAAAAGGATTTGAAAAAGGTGTTAAAGTATCGACAAAAAGTTATTCAAATCTAAGTTAGACATGTGTTTTATTTTGCAGATTGCGCACTCATACCGACCATATTTAAAATTGCTTGCATTTATACTTCAGTTTTGTCTTACCCTATTTGTTAAATAAAGAGAAATAATAGTACGGTTTTCATAGGTAGCCCTAAATTCATTTACGCTAATCATTTTTTCGGAAAAATTTAAAAATAATAATGAATACTGAATAAACTAATTTCAGGAATTGCTCTTATTTTGTTACATATTGTATAAATGTTTATTAAAACAAAAGTTTTTTACTTAAATATTTAGGAAAAATTGCAGACTTCCATACAAACATTTTATTGTTATGAGGTATGTGATGTGTTACAGCAAAACGATCCGGTGATAGGCTCAACGCCAGTCCCGTTTACTGGTCCACTCGACCATTGGCCGAGTTTTCTGTGGTTGAGTAGCCACCTAAGCCAAAAGTTTGTACTTCCGGGAATACCTCGGCCAATCCCCCGGGAATAAAGATCTGATCATACTTTTTATGTTTTTTAACGCTACAAAATTTTGAAATCGTTTTATAGTGCTCACCTGCATTATAATATACAATATGTAACAGAATAAGCGCAATTCCTGAAACTACTTTGTTCAGTATCGACTACTTAATCGATTTGAGCTATTTTTAATATGTGTTAAATTTTTCCGAAAAATGAATCATCGTAGCTTTCTATGGAAATCTTGCTATTATTGATCGATATTTAAGAAAATTGGTTAGACAAAACTAAATTTCGATCGCAGCATATATTTTTTATATTACACACCCTTACACACCCCCACTCACAGACACCGTTTTGTTCGAATAGCTTTGTATAACTATGATATCCTTGTCATTGGCGTTGCTATACTGAACATGTTATAATATAAGTCTTATATGTAAACAAGCTGTTGGATATCTTAATAAATAAATAAATAAATAAATAAATATATTAATATACTAATTGGGGTGTATGAGGAAATGCGCTTTTTCTGTTACGCGTTGTATTAAGGAACTACTGTTCTATAACTACCGATTCAAGCACTTATTTTTTTGTCAGTCAGTCTTTTCTTATGTAAATAAACAAATACTTATCTCTACAATTACGAACATCAAAGATAAGTGCCTGCAGTAGTAATGGAAGCATAGCTATTACTACAAGTCATACAAGCAGAATACCTGACGTTAAATATAGAGTCGATCACTAAGAAGAACTATCAATTAGGTATGTCCAGCCTCTATATACAACGCTCTATTAATATCAAGGTCAGTTTTGTCACTAACAGGACAAGACTAAAGAAATATCTTTAGTGACAAAAAATGACAAGTTATTATTGGTCAGTAGAAGTGGAACTAAAGAATGAGCTAACTAATCAGAATAATAATCTACCCAACTACTTCGTTTCTAAGTAGGTTCTAGCTTTACCAGTTATTTCGCCTGTGTTCTGGGATAAGATGTATCGTATGTTTTAATCCAGGTTATAAACTATATGTAGCACAATTTTTATCATATTTATAAAATACGTTCAACCGTTTTTGCATGATTGAGTAACAAACATAGGTACAAATTTAATATTAGTAGGATAGTCATTTATTCCAATGGAATGCAAAAATTATGACAATTGAAGAATAATAATGACATAATTTCTAATTAAATCTTTATGAAAAACTTATACTTATCATAATTATTTAACTGATAAATACTTTTTGGATTATGTACTAAGTAAGTATATTAATTATAAAAAAATGGCAAACAAGCGGTATCGCCCTTGGACATTTGCAATACCAGTCATCGATGCATTGCCTATTTTTTTAGTTAAAAACAAAGATCTAAGTTTATACAGACTTTATGCTAGAAAACAATAAATAGTAATGTATAGTTTTTTTAAATCTAAGCCAAGACTTGAGGAGATAAAATAAACTCTATAAATTGACTTACTTTTCAGCGCTTTTCCTTCAGGCGAACACCTCTGCGAGTTTATCAGACAGTCCACGTAGTTCCTCACCAGTCTCCTGCTGTCTAATATAGCGTCCACATCCAAATAATCGTACCTAGAGTCATATTTCGGCATGGTTTGCATATCTTGGGCCACCACATACCACGCACACACAAAAAGAAACAACACTGAACGCATTTTGACAAATTCATTCACTATTTCAATTCCCGTAACATATCGCGGGCAGACAGACTTTTGTTTTGCTTTTGCAGCGTGCGCGCGCGACGGGCTTGCGTGTTATAGTGCGCGCGAATCGACGCAACGTCAAATATAAAGTTGAGAATGGCACAGCGCTTTCTTTTGGTTTGTTTGCGATCAAGATCTGGTTTCAAGGGCGGTTTGCAGAATGCTGTTCCGGTGAAATTGCAACGATGTGCATTAACATACCTTTATATTAATAGATCTTAAGTTTTTCTACCTATGTACTTGCAGTCGTCTGCAACTTTATTAAAAAAAAATTAGCATTTATAAATCACTATCACTCACTACATAGCATAAAACAAAGTCGGTTTCTCTGTTCCTATATCCCTATGTCCCTCCAACGGATTTAGAAGCGGTTTTTTTAATAGATAGAGTGATTCAAGAGGAAGGTTTTAGTATTGGCCTTGCACCCGTGCGAAGCCGGGGCGGGTCGCTAGTTTTATTATAAAAATATGATAACTTCTTATATACACAGATTTTTCAAATATGTCTGAGGGCTGGCAGCCTATCCGTCGAAGGATTAACAAATGAAAATGCAGTATTCTGAGTAGGTACTGTAAAAAGTGGTTCCTCTTTGGTGGCAGGTGGATATTTCTGGTAACCTACCTAAATGAAGAAATCATTCTAGATGAAGGTATTTGTTAATCGGAGATCCAAATCTTTAGGCATATATTACATAATAATATCTGTATATTCATTTTGGTCTGATAAACCATCTCCGTAAAAAGGTTTGTACCACATTTTTTGTACAAA
This sequence comes from Ethmia dodecea, assembly GCA_963855545.1. Taxonomy (NCBI): domain Eukaryota; kingdom Metazoa; phylum Arthropoda; class Insecta; order Lepidoptera; family Depressariidae; genus Ethmia; species Ethmia dodecea. The sequence goes on along the minus strand of OY979456.1, from coordinate 10,750,646 downwards.
AAGGTTCTGATGTAGATATTTTTTTATTGCCACTTATAAAATAATGTTTTTAAGACATCTGGGGGCCAATTCTACTAAATGACAGCGGTGATAGTTGTATGACAATTACATGATTGTGGTCACTCAATGGTGATATTATGTCAAATTTTGACACTCAATGGTGATATTATGTCAAAATTTGACATAATATCACCATAGAGTGACCACAATCATGTAATTGTCATACAACTATCACCGCTGTCATTTAGTGGAATTGGCCCCCTGATTACTTGACAGCCCACTTTTTCTACACGTCCCTAATTTATATGAAATTCATTAATAAATTCGATTGTAATTTGTAATACAACTTGATGTTATGACGTATGACGTCTGTCTGGCAAAACCTTCCGTATTTCTAAATTATTACCAAAATTATTTCCCGGTCTCGTCTGCTCCCCAAAAGTGAGCAGACGTTAGACGAGCATACAGAACACGCGCCCCCGTGTAGGCGGCGTGTTCTGTTTGCAAAAAAAAAAGCTGCAAATCACTTTAAAATCTGGTGTTTGTTTCAGGTAAGCTGACATTGCTGTTATCCGGCCGACACCTAGGCAACCCGTCGCGCCTGCGCCAACCACGGCCAGGCGTCAGCCGGTCCCCGGCAACGCGTCAACGAGCCCACGGCAACGCGTCAACAGCGTGGATAATATTTACTATCTTAGTAAATATTGTCCACGCTGTCTTATTGTTAGTGTAGGGATCTGGTGGATGATTTGGCCTGACGCCCTTTACCTAATTTCATGTCTTTGGCTGCCGGCTCCGATGCTGTCAGTCAACTAGTGCGATGTGACCAGTGCCCGCAGCCCCGTTTTTTCCGGGGAAACAGGGGTCTCCGTATCCACATATCGAAAAAACATCGCGTTCCTGTACGGATAGATAACGGTGACCCCTCTTCCCCCAATAACAACCTTGACCCTGTTCCCAGTGACGATTTTTGGAAAACTATCGGCAACCTAAAAAACAGTATTCCGGTTGTGAAACGCATCCCCCGTGGGGCGCGTATATCAGTAGCTACATCTCTGAATGTAGCCATACAAAAAGTCTTGAATCAAAATTCCAAAGAAAGCTGGGAAGAGTTACTCACTTTCGCATATCGCGTCCTTTACGCAAAAAAAGTTGATGGCTCAAGCGGCACCCTCACGCAGATTATTAGGAATAACTGTCTACACCCAAATTCGAACCCTTCTCTAAATTCCCACCGAATTCCGCGTTCTCATGGCCAATCTAAATTACACAAAAAAGTTGAATCAAAAGTTAATGACGGCGATTTAAAGGGGGCCGCTCAGCTTCTCTTTTCCAATGACACTGTAGCACCTGACACAGTGGAAACTCTCTCGGCTTTACAGTCCAAGCATCCGCAGCCTGCAGCAACACTTCGCCTCCCTGATCCGCCAGAGCCTTCTGATCCGGCAGCTCGGGCTTCGCCAGAGGATGTGCTGACTGCGATTATGTCCTTTAAGAGTGGCTCTGCCGGCGGGCTGGACGGCCTTTCCCCCCAACACTACAAGGATCTCGTATCCGGTGTTACGGGGGAGGCCGGCAGAGCACTCCTGACAAGCTTGGCGTCCCTGGCGAACCTCATGCTGTCTGGTCAGGTTTCCTCCGAAGTCACGGACATCCTATACGGCGCAAATCTTGTCGCATTGAAAAAAAAAGACGGAGGGATAAGGCCAATCGCGGTGGGCTGCACCATTAGGAGAATTGTTTCCAAAATTTGCTGCAAAAACATCCTTCCCAATGTTTCGTCCCTATTTGAACCTATTCAACTGGGGTTCGGAACCAAGGGAGGATGCGAAGCAGCAGTACACGCAGCCCGGACGTACGTCCTCAATGATGGTGGTGAAGTTTTGTTGAAGGTGGACGTCAAAAATGCTTTCAACTCAGTGGACCGGGGCGCCCTGTTGTCACAAATAAAAGAAAAGACCCCACAAATTTACAAATATCTTTGGCAATGCTATTCTAAGCCCACTAAATTAATTCACAAAAACCATTTATTGAATTCGGCTGTAGGTTGCCAACAGGGCGACCCGCTTGGCCCAGCTATCTTTAGCCTCGCCATCCACCCTATAATTTCAGAACTAAATTCAAAATTTAATATTTGGTATCTTGACGACGGAACCCTAGGAGGCGAAGCATCCGCGGTCCTTAGTGACCTCCGTTCACTAATGGATAGTTTTCGTTTAATCGGTTTAGATTTAAATTTTTCAAAATGCGAGCTTTTTGTTTCGGCGTCAGTACCGTCTGACATAAAATCTAACATCATAACGCAGTTCAATAATTTAGCCCCAAATATAAAAATTCTCGGAAATGAATCCCTTCGTCTCCTAGGAGCCCCGATTCTCGATGAATCTTTCTCGAGTTTTGTTCAGGAGCAAATTTCTAAATTTAACGACTGCTCGGACAGACTCCTCGAAATTAACCCGCATATGGCTCTGTCCATAATACGGTCTTGCCTGTTTGTCCCGAAATTGACATATGTCCTCCGCTGCTCCCATTTTTGGAAGTTTGATAGTTTATTAGATAGTCTGGACCTTTCTTTACAAAAATATCTCTCCCAAATTCTAAATAGCCCTTTAGAGGGGCGAGCCTGGGACCAAGCCACCCTCCCAGTAAGATTTGGTGGACTGGGGGTTCGCAAAATTTCCAGTATTTCCCTACCGGCGTTTCTGTCCTCTGCTCATAGTGCGTACAACCTCCACGGAAGCATAATATGCCCCTCTCTGGGTATCGTGGAGTTGTCGTACTTGACGGAGGCTAGAGATGCATGGCTGGGAGCATGTCCGGGTGTTAGTCTGCCGTCCAGTCCGCTTTGTCAGAAGCACTGGGACGGGCCGCTCTGCGAGTTGGTGCTTAAGAATCTAACGGATTCATGCACCAGCACCTCGGAGCGTGCTCGTCTCCTCGCAGTGTCTCAAAAAGAATCGGGACATTGGCTGCGGGCATTGCCTTCTGCTACCGTTGGTACTCTATTGGATAGACAGACACTTTCCCTCGCTGTCTGTCTTCGATTGGGCGTCAGGGCAAACCACCCCCATAGATGCCAGTGTGGGGAGCCTGTCGATCGACTCGGACACCACGGCCTCTCTTGCGCACGTAGCGCCGGCCGCCTGTCGCGCCATGCATGCCTCAACGACATCATCCGCAGGGCTCTCACCACTGCTGGTATCCCAGCTATTCTTGAGCCTAACGGCATCACACGAATAGGTGGCGGGAGGCCTGATGGTATGACTGTCGGGCCATGGAGACATGGCAGGTCGCTGGTGTGGGATGCCACATGTGCCGACACATTGGCCCCATCCCACATCGATGCCACCTCTGTGGGCGCTGGCGCGGCGGCTGCGGCCGCTGAACGCCTGAAGCGGCGCAAATATGCCGACCTCAATGAGGGCTACATATTTGTGCCGTTTGGGGTGGAGACCATGGGACCGTGGGGTCCGGGGGCGCGGCAGCTCCTCAAAGAGCTGTCAGTGCGTTTGGTCGAGGCTTCAGGTGACCAGAGGGCTGGCAGCTATCTCTGTCAAAGGATCAGCCTAGCTATCCAGAGAGGGAATGCTGCCAGTCTTCTGGGCACTGTCCCACATGGTTCCTCTTTGGAGGACATTTTTTATCTGTAATTATTGTAAATCAATGTATATTTTCTTTGTAAATAAATGTATATGTATGTTAAAAACTTGAAAACATATAATTATATTTATAAAAAAAATACATGTACCTAAAAAAACTGCTAATGTGCAGGTATAGTAATTATCGGTAATTATGATTTGACTTAATATACGTTAGTCAATATATTTTTTAAAAGGTTGTCGACCCTGAGAAATTCGAATGCGAAACTTAAAAGATCGCTTTGTGTTGACATACTACCATTTAACATACCCCCCCAGTCTCATCAGTTGAGCCTAATAGCTCAGAATAACCCAAAACATTTTAATTTTTTTTTTATTCAGCAAACTTTAAGAGCATATTATTATTATTGCAATAAATAATAATATCAAATATGACAGCTCATTTGGAAATGTCATAAATAATTAGGCATGCGATGCGATTTTATCGTGCGTAATACATTAACTAATTGCACAGGCGTCAATTAGGAGACGACTGATATATAGGTAAAAGTGTATTTGCATCTGCAGTCACACACATACCTCGTACAGCCTAGAGAACAATAATTGAATATACAACGCGTAAGTGAGTTACAGTAATCCTGCCTGCATAGCCAAGTAGTGCAGATTCTAAGCAGTAATGAAACTGCATTTTTTTGCTGGTTGGGCTAAATTGGACATAAGAGGGCAGATAAAACTTTTCACAGTTTCAATGTGAACTTGTTAAATATTGGGTCTTGGCTTGCAACCGATAGGTACCTAAGGAGAGTAATATTTACATAAACCTCTGACAGAGATCAACCCTATAAGATATTTTTTACTTTGCAAACTTCGGAAATGAAAGAGAGTGTATTGGGTAGTTGACAGCATCGAAATTAAATTGCGAGTAGTCATAAATTAAAAAGATTATCCCAAAACACCTCAAAATATGTATTTCGATTTTCAATTTACAATTATAGCAAATTTAAAAATAATAAAACAATCAAAAAAAGAGCTGCAATTGAGTACTACAAACTATGACGTCACGGTTTGCTATTTCAGTACATTTTCCATAGTAAAATTTCGTTTTGACAGATCGTAAAAAAAACTGATTTGACTAGGTAGGACACAACCCTATTGTATATATTATATATATTTTTTTATCAAATTTATTTGACAAAAAAAAACTTGTGTAAATCATAAACTTACTCTCACAAACTAACTGTAAAATTTCAACTACTTTCGGCTAAAATAAAAGTATGTGTAAAGTTGATTTAAAACTATGCCAAATTTTAAGACGTTATCATTCATTGTTGCTGCTATGTGCAGCTGTGACAGAAAGATTTTAGCTATACATCATCCTTAACTAATTTGTACATATCGATTTTATATTACAACTAAATACTAAGTACGATGTCTACAATCAATGCCGTGCCCAGAAAATGTCTATAATCAATTTTCTATACTACGAGTTCCCGTGGCACGCGTGCATGATTGTCACCCTGTCCTATACAGTCGTTGATGAGAGGAAAACATTCCATGCATGGGTAGTAATTTTGTATGACATATCAGCATAAGTATTTCTTGTTGATAATTAAATTTAATTGATTTGCGTCGCAACCAAGCTTTATTAGCATTTGGTACCTGGTACAAGCATATCAGTAAAGTATAAATATAAAGAAAACTAGTAACAAGGACTCTTACAATTTATGAAAGATAAGAAATTATAAATATTTCAGACTCTCGTTTATGGATGTGAGGGGCAAAGGGAGTCTGCAGGCGTGATCGCATGTTTGCATATTTGCTACTACTTATACCACATCTCCCTGTGTCCTAATCAAAATCAAATTCAATAGTTTTTTTTTATTCAATTAAGAGGTTTTAAGGTTTAAGGCATATAAAAGTGGCCTACACAGAAGCCAGCTCCACCGTCCTGGGACACAAATCTCGCACACGTGACGATTGGATATCGCAAGGAACATGGGACCTCATTAAAGGTAGAAGAGAACTTCACCTAAAACTGCTTGAAACACACGATGATGCACACAGAGCCAATCTCAAGCAACAGTACCGTCAAACGCGCAGGAAAATCTATCGTAGCACGCGTAAAGATAGAAGAATTTGGGCGGACGGTATTGCTGATCAAGCCCAATTCGCTGCTAATACCGGTAATTTGAGAGAGCTTTACAAAGCTACAAAAACACTGGCGGGAAACAACAGTTTTAAGAAGAAGCCTCTTAAGTCCAAGGAAGGTGACCTGATTGTGACATCGGAAGGGCAGTTGCAACGCTGGCGTGAACACTTCGCTGAGGTCTTCCGTAGCTCAGCAACAACGGCACCAGCGGTCGTGCATGACGAATTTGTTCCACCTCGGCTGCTTGACATCGATACCTCACCACCACAGTATGACGACGTAGCTAAAGCTATCCTCTCCCTTAAGAATGGTAAGGCGCCAGGACTCGACCTTATATCTGCGGAAATGCTGAAAGCTGACCTTCCCTCCGCCGTAGACAAACTGACGTCACTCATTCAAAAGGTTTGGATGGCAGAAGAGCTTCCCGAAGAATGGAGTAAAGGACTCCTCATAACTGTCCCCAAAAAAGGCGACCTTAGCCAGTGCGGCAATTGGAGAGGTATCACTTTGCTGTCGACCCCTTCAAAGGTTTTCTGTAAGATTATCCTCGACAGGCTGTCGAAGGCCGTTGAGCCCCTCCTCCGCAATGAACAGGCGGGCTTCCGCCAGAACCGCTCTTGTACAGACCAGATAAACACTCTTCGCATCATTCTCGAACAGGCGTCAGAATGGTAGAGGGAGTTGTACCTCACTTTTGTTGACTTCGAAAAAGCCTTTGATACGTTGAGCTGGTCGAGCTTATGGTCTCGCCTACGTAGTATTGGTGTCCCACCGAAAATTATAAATCTGCTCCAAGCCATTTACAAGAACTACTCGTGCCAAGTTACGCATGATGGCCTTATATCTGAAGATATCGCTGTGCACGCCGGGGTCCGACAAGGCTGCCTTTTATCTCCTCTTCTCTTCTTAGTTGCCTTGGATGGTGTAATGCGCTGCGTTTACGAAAAACTACGCCGCGGCATAGAGTGGGGAATCTCCAATGTCCTTGAAGACTTGGACTATGCCGATGACCTATGCCTGCTAAGTCACACGCACGCCGACATGCAAGCTAAGCTCGAAGATCTTAGATTAGAAGCGGCTAACATAGGTCTTAAAATCAACACCCGGAAGACCCAAGAGATGCGATCTGGAGTAAATAACACAACACCGTTGCTGATTGGCACAGATACTGTGGAACGTGTTCGCAAATTTACGTATCTCGGAAGCGTCGTGTCGGAAACAGGAGGGACAGAAGATGACATCACCTCACGGATCGCCAAGGCCAGAGCAACTTTCGCGCAGCTGCGGCCAGTATGGCAGTCACGAAAACTCACCCGTAGAGTCAAATTTAAGATTTTTGGCTCCAACGTGAAGTCTGTACTGTTATACGGCTGCGAAACGTGGAAAGTCACTAAGCACATCTCGCAGCAGATTCAGGTCTTCGTAAACCGATCTCTCCGCCAAATTCTCGGTATTTACTGGCCCGAGAAAATATCAAATGTGACCCTACTAGAGCGCTGTCACGAAACCCCGATCGACCAGCAGATCAAACGCCGCAAGTGGAACTGGATTGGCCATACGCTCCGAAGGGATCCCAACCATATACCTAAACAGGCAATGGATTGGAACCCTCAAGGAAAGCGAAAGCGGGGCCGTCCCAAACAAACCTGGCGGCGCACTGTGCTAGATGAAGCGAAGAAGATCGGCAAGACTTGGAGTGAAATCAAGCGCGAAGCTCAAGACCGAACGGGATGGCGAGTCACTGTTGATGCCCTCTGCCCCATCTAGGGGACTTAGGATCATAAGTCAAGTAAGTCAAGAGGTTTTAAGGCCACTTATTTAATATTTACTTCAAAATGGGTTATATCTGAGGAGAATAAACATCGCAAGAAACTCCAAATTAAGTTTTTTTTTTATTATTATTAATATTAGAAAAACATTTCGCATTTGGGAATTTAAAAGTCTGCCCCAGCTTTTTAATAAATATAAATAAAATAACTATAGTTTTATTCATGATTTTTTTCATATTTTCGTCAAGTTTAGTTGTACAATAAACTTTAATTTTCATTGAACTAGCACGGCGGCGACCAAAAAAAAAATTGCGACCTGACCGGTAAATGACAATTGACATTAATTTTATGTTTGTCGGACTAATTCACAATAACATGGAAATTGGGCTGAAAAAGTTAGAAATAGTATTATTTCAATATGATTTATTGCGGATCCATAGAAGTTTAATTACTTTTGTGCAAGTTAAATACATGGAAATGTTTTTTTAAAATATTTTTCTGATAATCACTAGATTTTTCCTTGTATTTCACGCTGGTGTACAATCTCCAGGCCCAAAATGGAACGTCTCCTTTTTAATACCTATTTTCCCATTGAGTATTCGAAACATCACTAACACATCACACCACTTTATTGATAAACAAGCTGCCGCAACTAAAAGTTGTTTGGTTCAACTGTTAAGCAACTTACAGCCAATAAAACAATGCCATTATATGTTACGCAGAAGTCACAAGCGAGGAAGTCGCATTGTACGCGGGCAGCCAATCGGAACCGCTAAAGATTGCTCTATACATACATTACTACTTGCAACACCCTATTTAGATCATGTGTCTAACGTATAATTTCCGTAGTCGGTGTGGAAGGCGCATTATAAAAGAATAGACATAATACCAACGTATGTAGTGGACTCTTGTTGGTGCCTGCGCCCGAGCACTGAGACGTAAATATCTACGCACTTGTGACTCGAGTTGCAGGTGTAAATAAGCGACGGTAGTCACTACCATCAGGTGACCCTATACCTACTATAAAAAAACTACCTAGTCCCCTTTCAACTTGGCCCGGATGTTGAATGCCACTAAGGTTGTAATTTGTTTAATATTGAGCTAGACCAGCCGATATTCTACCAACGGTACCTACAGTGCAAGTCTTAAATTTTTCAATAATGCATCATCGACCCGTAACACCCCATAGCTGAGCTAGTTGTCTTTGCACAACATGAGGAAGTATGAGCCCGAACTTTTGCTGCTGTCAAGATCACGATAACTTTTAACTCAAATTTCGTTAATTCTATTCATACTTATATTACATGTTTTGGGATTCAATTAAATATATCTACTGGCGAAAAGTGGGTATTTCCAGAAATAAAATACCATACAATACCACCATATTCTTTATTGTTACAAGCAAACACAGCATTCGCATGTACTTACATCAACATTTATAATAAAATACCTAAACAAAACAAAAGACGAATAAAAGAATGTTAAAGCATACATGACTTCACGTGCTAAAATTATTTTGTTTATTTTATATTTTAGTGGTGCTTTCTCTGTTGTAAACGCAATTATGAAAGTTTTGTTGAAAACTTACTTACTTAACTTACTTTTTGCAAAACGGCACATTTATGGCAATGTTTTCTTTGTACTGATTTTGTTAGGTTTCGCACCCACAGGAAGCTAACGAGACCTCAACAAAAAATTAATACAAAGGCTCCACTGTCCGTGCATCTGTCTGTCCGTCCGTCTCTTACAAGGCCTTTTGAACTGTTATACGTAGATACTTGAAATTTTCCAAGAGTTGGCTGCTATAACAACGGATACATAAAATGTTAAAAATGGGGGTCCCCATACAAGAAACTGTATGGGGACCCCCCATGTATTTTTTTAATTAATAATACGGTGATACGGAACCCTGCGTGTGCGAGACTGACTCGCACTCGACTGGTTTTTTATTGACCATAAAACCAGTGAAGTCATTCAAACAAAGTAATTTTCGGTTGAATGTAAAAGTTATCGTCATAGAATCCTTGACAATATCTTCCTCATTTCAATCGAGTTGTGGGTAATACACACAATCCTAATAAATCGACATTCAGGTAAAATAAAAAAAAACAGGTGAATTATTTCGCAAAACAATAAAAAAAGTTATCGATTGTAACAATAAAATATGGAAATAAGTTTTTGAAAAACTTATTAGGTAGGTACCTACTTCATGCCTTTAACACGAATTGAACCTGGGCCTGAAGCGAGCTCTCTTCCGACAGAGATATCACTAAATTAAAATAAATAAATAGTAGTTTGTGTAGAAATATACTAAGTGACGTCACTTAACTTAACAGCAGATTAGAATTCAATTCAACCTAAGGTTTTTCATAAAATATTATTTGTACAATTCTACTTATTAATAAACAAAAATCTGAGCCTACTTCCGTGGTATTAAAAGGCATTAAATATTTTTTTACAATCATCAGATTATGCATTAGAATTTAGAATTCGCAACGTATTATTAAAGTCAAGTCTAGATAATAAAAGTCTAATTTTATTCTTATAGACCTAAATGCCAAGTTAATTTGGTCTACGCTTCCTAGTTCCTACCTACATAATAAAATTAGGATACGTATAACCGGTAAAACTAGGTATCTATTTATATAAATGTCAACCACAAGTATCCACTTGTAGACACCCTATTATACATATTGTAGTATAATTATTCATATTATACTAGCGGGCTCAGCGGCATTGCCTGATTCTGGTCATTTCAGTGAGAACTTCTCACCCCCCCCCCCTCTATATACGCCCATGACTTCAGAGGCTTCGGCCTAAACATTAAATAAAAACATTATCACACGAATGAAAGTCAAAGTCAAAAGGTTTTCATTCAATATAAGGGATTATAAGTCTAAATTTTGAAAGTCAAATAAAATAAAATCAAATTCTTACTATTACTTAGGTATTATGATTTATCAGTATCTACATTTCTCCATAGACCTATTATCAACTATTTGATCAAAATTAACCTTTCGAGCTACATTGCACTCTATCGACAATAAGGCCAGATGAGACAATGCCTATGAATAAAAAAAAAGGTGGTTTGTGCCCATCGTCGAGCCGGGTTTTGGTTCACATGCCTAGACTTGGGCACAGATGGTCGCCATTGGGAGTGATCAATTTAGTTCGCAGTCCTAAAGCAAAGTATTTTGTTCATTTAGTGGGAGCTTTATTTCATTAGAATATAATAAGTATATCTAAATTCACTTAATTTACTATGTAAGTACACACTATAACAAATATTATTAACTAATTGATAAAATACAATAGTCTTTTTAGTTTTTATTGAAGACAATATAAATATTCTTATTATTACTGTAAAAACCATTAACAAACATTGACTATAATTGAAACTTTCGTGAGCCGCGTGTCTAATTTTCATTGCAATACAACACCCTCGTGATGCAACATATAAATAAATAAAATAAAATAAATATAATATTTTTATTTCAGACTCGAAGCCCATATATAATAATAATAAAATTTTGGGACATAATTTACACACGGCTATTCAGTCCCAAACTAGGCAGAGCCTGTACTATGTGTAGGTACTAAACAAGTGATAAACATACTGAAATAAAAAAGACGTGTGGCACTCGGGGACTGCCGCGGTAAAGCTATTGCATAGCATAAAGTTGACTGTCTTGGTTGGTCTGACTATTTCATTTCATTTCATTTCATTTGATTCGATTCGATTCGATTCGATTCGATTCGATTCGATTCGATTCGATTCGATTCGACTCGACTCGACTCGACTCCGACTCCGACTCCGACTCCGACTCCGACTTTCGACTTTCGACTTTCGACTTTCGACTTTCGACTTTCGACTTTCGACTTTCGACTTTCGACTTTCGACTTTCGACTTTCGACTTTCGACTTTCGACTTTCGACTTTCGACTTTCGACTTTCGACTTTCGACTTTCGACTTTCGACTTTCGACTTTCGACTTTCGACTTTCGACTTTCGACTTTCGAGTTTCGAGTTTCGACTTTCGACTTTCGACTTTCGACTTTCGACTTTCGACTTTCGACTTTCGACTTTCGACTTTCGACTTTCGACTTTCGACTTTCGACTTTCGACTTTCGACTTTCGACTTTCGATTTACTTTACTTTACTTTACTTTACTTTACTTTACTTCACTTTATTTTATTTTATACAATGCACGGCCTTTAAGCCACACCTCCGTGCCCGTCGGAGTGGGGAGAGCGTGAGGTTTTTTCGTTACGGAATTTCTGGATTCGGTCCCCGCGCTCAAGGCCCGCGATAGAAGCTATGCAATAGCTTAAAAATCATTTGGTCCGGCTATGGGCTCGCCACCTATCACGTTTAGGGCTCGCATATTCTCTTGAAAAGTGGGTATTTCCAGAAATGGAATAGGTACCTCTGCCTACCCTCTCGCGGATAAATAGCGTGAGATCATTATTATTATTTTTAAATAATTTATCTGGTTACGCACCTGGCACTTGTCCCTGTTGCTTAGCTCTGTTAGTGTATCCAAGGATTTCTAAGCTAATCATAAAATTCTGTGGGCGGAACAACTATACCATTGTACTCGTAATGTCAAGACTGCATAATTTTAAGAAAGCGCCTTTGACAGTTTTAAGGTCAATTCAAGAATAAACAGCGACCAGGCTTTCTCCGAGGCGTATATTGTTCGCATGCACAGCTATTTAGCGCAAGACTGCGAAAAATATATTTACAACTATTTTTTGCACGGGACTTGGTCTTTGACGATTCAACATAAAGATTAACTTGAAGATGTAAGTTAACTTCTTAGCAAAATTCGCCAAGATCAATTCAGGTAGTAGGTCAGACATAGTATACTTAGTAGCTAGGGAAGTAAAATAAGAAATGTCTCAGATCACATATAATTGTCGGCCGAGGTGAAACTGAAGTCTACAAACATGTGATCTGAGGCTTTCTTATTTCCCGAGTTGTGTCAACTTTTTTTCTTATAGACGGAGGCGGAAAGCGGCAATTTTGCGCAGCGGGCCTAAGTTTGCCGCTTTCCGCCCGGAGAGATGAAAAGTAATAGACATAGTTACCCGTATACAAAGTAGGTACATATAAATTAAACTATCAGGGCCTTGCGGTTTCACCCGCGTAGTTCCTGTTCCCGTGGGAATACAAGCATAAAATATAGCCTATGTGTTATTTATTTATTTATTTTCGGAAAACTTACAGCTAAACTAACATTATGAGAAAAAAATCATGAGCAACATCTTTGTTGCTCATGACAAGTTTTCACAATTAGAAACAATTCAACAAACATCAGTTATTCTGATGTATAAACTATATATATATAACTACAAAGTTTCATCAAAATTCGTTCAGTAGATTTTGCGGGAAAGATGAACAAACATCCATAGAACCGTATACTACACATCCATACATACAAACTTTCGCGTTTATCTATCTATATATATATAAAGAGAGAAGTCCTGACTCACTGACTCATCAACGCCCAGCCTAAACCCTTTGACCTAGAAAGCTGATTTTTTTCACGGATATTGTTTTTAAGACGTAAAGTAGGAATAAGAAATGATTTTTAGAAATTCAACCCTTAAGGGGGTGAAAAAGGGGTTGAACGTTTGTATGGAAAACCTTCATTTTTAAGTCTATCAATTCGAAACTTTGTAAAAATACTCTTCAAAACAAACAACAAGACACGTGATCCTATATTTTCCAAAAAACCTCCCCTAAGGGGTTGAAACAGGGGGATGGAGTTTGTATAGAGACGTGTTGTTTTTTACGTCTATCAAGTTGAAACTTGACACAAATACTCTTAGAAATAAATGATGAGATACATGTTTTTGGACTTTTCGAAAATCGTCCCATAAAGGTGTGAAAGTGGGGGTTGAGTTTGGTATGTATGGAAAACCTTCATTTTTTGGTATATCACTTCGAAACTTTGTAAAAATACTCCTCAAAACAAACAATAAGACACGTATTTCTGGGTTTTGTAAAAAACACCCCCAAAGGGGGCGAAACAGGGGGTGGGATTTTGTATGGAGATGTGTTGTTTTTGTCGTGTATCGACTTGAAACTTGGCACAAATACTTTTAACGTGTTTTTGGATTTTCCAAAAATCGTCCCTTAACGGGGTGAAAGTAGGGGTTGAGTTTGTAATGTATGGAAAACCTTCATTTTTGGGTGTATCAATTCGAAACTTTGTACAAATACTCCTCAAAACAAACCACAAGACACGTACTTCGGGATTTGCAGAAAACACCTCCTAAAGTCGTGAAACAGGGGGTTCGAGTTTGTATGGAGACGTGTTGTTTTTTACGTCTATCAACTTGAAACTTGGTACAATTACTTTTGAAAATAAATGAGTAGACACGTGTTTTTGGATTTTTCGAAAATCGTACCCAAAAGGGGTGAAAGTAGGAGGTTAAAGTTGGTATTTTTTTTATGATATAAAAGGGGGCAAACGGGCAGACGATTCATCTGATGGTAAGGGACGTCTCAAGAGTCACAACTGCATTGCCGACCTTTGAGGTGGGAGTAGGGGGAGGGGAGGGGAGAGGTGGGGAGGGGGAGGGGGGATTGGGGCCTCCGGTTACCTCACTCACTCAACAAAATGCAATGCATTGCTTTACACTGGTTTCCTGTGAGGCCGTGGTATCACTCCGGTCAAAGCATGGCTCTCCCACGTTCATGTATGTATGGAAAACCCTAATTTTTTGGTGTATCAATTCGAAACTGTAAAAATACTCCTCGAAACAAATAACAAGACACGTATTTCTGGATTCTCTAAACCCCCCCCCCCCTGAGGGGGTGAAACAGGGCGTTTTAGTTTGTATGGAGACCGTGTTGTTTTTTACGTCTCTTAACTTGAAACTTGGCACAAATACTTTTACAAATAAATGATGAGACACGTATTTTTGGATTTTTCGAAAACTATTCCCTAAAGGATTGAAAGCAGGGGTTGAAGTTGGTATGAAAAAGTGTGGTTTTTTTCTACTATCAACTTGAAACTTGGCACAAATACTCTTCAAAAGTCTCCATACAAAGTCCACTTATTTTTTTGAGAATTCACTATGGGTTCCTTGAGGGAATTTGTTTGTTATAATGAGCACATGCATAGCCTTTAGTATCAAGAATTAATTCAAAAATTATAAACCAGAGAGTGTCCTAGGCTATACAATACGTAATCAGTATTATTTTTAGTATGTGTAAATTTTTTTCAGAAAAACAAATTAGCATAGAACTGAATTTAGTTAGGGCTACCTGTGGATACCGTACTGTTATCGCTCTTTATATAAGAAATTTTGTTAGACAAAACTAAAGTACGAATGCTTTACCATATTTTAATATTAGTATACTAATTGGGGTGTATGAGGAATTGCGCTTATTTTGGGACGCGTTGTATATAGGGTGTTTTGAATAACAAAAATATAAATAAATAGCAATGATAGCGCACTGGCTAAAGAGCCCGCCTCTCATTCCTGAGGCTCGGGTTCCAATCCTGGCATGTACAGTCAAGTTTTAGTAAGGATCCCTAATTCTTTTTCGTCATAAATATAGCCTATGTTACTCAGGAATAATGTAGCATTCTAATGGTGTAAGAGTATTTTTAATCGGTCCAGTAGTTTTTGAGTTTATTCGTTATTAACATAGGTACAAAACTACAAATCTTTCCTCTTTATAATATTAGTGTTGATAGATAGTTAGTGTAGATTATCCTTCTTGATATATTTTTGAAAGGCAAAGGAATAACAAATTCTACGCGTACGAAGTCGCGGGCATCAGCTAGTAGGTAATATTAGTACGATTAAATAATTTAAAAATTCCTTCCTAGACAAATAGCGTAACTATTCCATTTCAAAATGTCATTTACTTATAATAGTAAAATTAAATGTAAAAAAATCCGTGTGACTCCCGTCATGGATCGCGACCACCTTTTCCCGTTTTTCTGCCTCTGTGTGCGTTGACCTTTACTGTACTTTAAAGCACTGGCGGACTAAGGTAGAGGCGGAGGGGGCGGTCCGGCCCGGGCCTCTGGTCCGGGGGGGCCTTGAAATTTTGCGAAAAGTTCTCTTAATCAAATCCTAAACAAAGATATGAGGCAGTTGGGTGTTGATTGGAGGCTTCATAGATACAAATACGATTAAAGCTACGCTAAATTTGGAGGCTCCCAAGGAACAGAGGCCCGCCCTGGGCCTAAGGGCGCCTCCAAATCCAAAAGCTCTAAGATCGGCCTCATAAATTTTTTTTAGCCCGGGCCTCCGAAAGGCTTAAAGGCCCCGCGCACTAGGCAGCCTGGCTGCGGCAGCCAGGCTGCGGTAGCCAGTAAAACATACGGCGTTGTATGGGAGCCCGCGCACTAGGCAGCCACGAATTCCTGGCTGCGGCAGCCAATACGACGCGCCTGTTTGCACGGCAGCCAGCTGGCTGCGCGCAGCCAGAGCGTGTATAGGCGAATGTATGTGGCTGCGGTCAGTCTCCGCGCACTTCTTGTAGCAGCCAGGCATATTTTGGGTTCCGAACTTTTTTCGAAAAATGATATTCGATACAGAGAAATTTATTCGGGAAATGGAGAGCCGTAAAGCAATTTCTGATATAACATCAGAAGAATACAGTGATCTTGATTTAAAGAAAAGAAGATGGGAGGAAATCACGAACATAATATGCTCAGAAAATTTATCAGTAAATGAAAAAAAATTATTAGTTAAGCATGTTGAACTAGGTAAATCATTACCTTGGGGTGCAAGGTAGTCGCCTCCTCGCGGCGCACCCCGGGCAACGGGGCTGGCGAATGGACACAGTTGCTGTGTCCGTTCGCCAGTCGCGACTAAGACTACCACAGGGGTCTCTCCGCGTGTCCCTCTGATTAGCAGAGGGCACAGTGGAGAGGCAGGGGCGGGCTCGGTGTGCACTCGCACTGCCTCCGAGCAGGCCAGGGGGAGCGTCTCCCCGGCCACCGTCGGTACACCGTAATCCCGCTTCCAGAGTGTCGTGGGACCGGGGGTCTTGGCTTAACCGCCCGGACCGCGAGGAAGGAAAACCTCTATAAAAAACCTGAGAGGGAGCGGTGGAGAGGGACAGGGAGGAGGAACCCTCTTCTCTCCCAATCCCCCGCAGGAGGAGAGCCTGTGGTTCTCTCCTCCTCCCCGCCCAACGAGGCCCGGGTGGTGATGCGGGGGCATCACCATCCACAGGTTAGGCCTCGTCGCGAAGGCGCGCGTGGTGTTCCGACGCGCCTTTGGAGCATCCGGGACAGGGATCACTCCCCCGTCCGCCTACCGCGCAGTTGTTGTGGTAGGCGGCCGCCGACGTGGCTGCGGAAGTAATGCCTCGGCCTCCCCGTGGTCACGTCCCTATGGCGTACCGGAGGAACACAGTGGGGTTTTAGCCGGTAGGAGTCCGGCATAACCACACCATCCCCCCCGGTGGTGTGTGTATCCGATGAAGGATTTCCCCACCAAAAAAAAAAAAAAAAAAGGTAAATCATTACCAACTGGCTGCGCAAATATTCTGGCTGCCGCAGCCTGGCTGCGCAGCCAGGCTGCCTAGTGCGCGGGGGGCCAGGCTGCCACTGCTTTGAAGAACTCTATTTCATTATACATATTTATCACCAACTAGACAAAATCAATCGGAATTTGACACTTGGTCATAAACGTGATTAGAAAGTCGCCAAATACAGCCTGTTTGCATAAAGGTTTATGACTACCAATATTGATCTGGTCATTCTACAATATGTTATTAAACTTGTCCAGAAATCTAACGAAAATTGGGATGCATGTTTCTCTTGATTCAATATAAATAATTATCTTTACAATAAATTATTTATTTATATTTAGAAGATTTACAGATTTACACGCATGCTGTACAGTTGAATTAATTTTATTGCCGCTTCTTCATAAATACCTACCAATAACAACATTCCCAAGGGTTGACGTCAGGCAGATGGAAGGTAATGAAAAATCTAAAAAGTACCAAAACTATTTGCAGTAAGTATAACATACTGGGCTAAAATTAGTGAAAACTAATACAAGGCCAGAAGTTTGGTGGTAGAAGTCACCGAATGACACCTCGTTGTTTAAAAATCATGTCAGTTTCTCTACGCATGCGATGATAATCCTAACTTGTTTTTGTTTATCCTGTATTTACATCGTTTTTTAGGCACAGACATATAATGAGTTGATGAGTCAGGAAGTGGTATAGGCTCTATTTTATCTCGTTTAAAAAATAGTCCCGTCCTATGCTTTGAAATCCATATATAGTTGCTATGTTTGTTACTACAACTAGGTGAACGAAGCCATGGGCGAAAATGCTTTAAAACAAGTGAACAATAACAGAACTCTAAAGAGTAAAAAACCGACTTCAACGAAGTACACTAAAAAATACAGTCGAATTGAGACCCTCTTTCTTTTTTGAAGTCTTTAAAAAAAAATAAGTTAATCGAAATCGGATGGCGTGATAATGAATGAGTTAATAGTCCATACCTCGCGCACATATTGAAGACTAATATGGTTTTCTCATGGATGCCATTGTCAGAGCTAGACCAAAATTAAAGTAGGATCACACGGGAAGTACCAGCTTTCAAATAAAAAAAGAATCATCCAAATCGGTTCACCCAGTCGAAACTACTGAGAGAACAAACATAAAAAAAAACAGTCGAATTGATATTCTCCACCTTTTTGGAGTCGCTTGAAAAACAGTGACGTCTTAGGTAGGTAGAGACAATCTCAGAACTAATTATTTGACCTGCGGGTTTCTTCACGATGTTTTCCTTTACCGTCAAGCTGTTGATATTTTATACCTATGAAACTAACATAAGTTTTTCAAAACTCATTGGTATATTGGTGCCTTATATTATTACAAACTAGACGACTATATAAATGACAATGATGCTTGGAACAGATTTACTCCAGCACAGCGCAATACGACAGCGAAAAATAACGAAATTATGTAACCCAATTTAGTATTATGTAACAATTGATTACTTATAAGAATATTGTGTTGAGGAGTTTCTTGCCCCGCTTCTTCTCCTCAACCATACATGCTGAAGCGGTGGAGTTGAAATGACATTCAATAAGTGGACTTGTAAGTTCCTCCTTCCTTAATAATATATTTTAGTTAGGTATACTATATATACAGGATGTCCCAGAAGTCAACGATAAGCCGGAAACCAGCGATAGGCCTAGTCATGAGGGTAATCAGAAAAATATTTATAAAAATCTATGTTCTTTTTTCAAAATGTTATGAAGGTTTAAAAAAAATCCTAAAAAACTGACACTCTGTAATGAACTTTCTTGTACCGTGACTGTAAATATTTACTTTTTGAATATATTTTTTTCTGTAATGCTATAATGAATAGCCGTGCTACAATTTACAATAAAAAAAAATTACATAACTGCCTCACTTTTAAGTGAGGCAGTTATGTAATGATGGTGACCCCACCCTGCCTCACCCCGCACTCCAATCTGTACGGTTCAGAGAGCTCACCGGCCCATCTCACTTCGTTCTCTTGGTTTAAGTACCAGTGCTGAAAGATGCGCAGCAGTTCCGCAGGTACACCCTTCTGTCGCAGCTTGGTCCAGAGTACATCGTACGATACGTATTAAAAGTTGACGCATTTAGTCTAAATTCCTTCACCAGCCATATGATCAGGGAATCAACCTTCGGATAATGATCGATGCAGATTAATAAAAACTCGGTAATCAGGATGACGCTCTAAGTTTGGGTATCTCTCGCGATACACCCTAGCTGCAGCATTGGCGTTACATAAGCATTCTCCGTAAATAAGATGCATGTTGGCGTACTCCTGTACGGTATATCTATTTGGCATGATAACTTCACTTTACGAACTCGTAATTACACGCAAATACAATCTAAGCAACAGACTCCAAAATCTTTACTTCTGGGACGGATTTAAATCAAAGCCATCAAACAAATGACATAAACAAAAGATGTACGAATAAACAAAAATCCCTGTTAGGTTCTCTTTTCAAAATTATGAGTCCGTCTCCATTTAAAAAGCTTTTAACCTAGATTTACCTAAGAAGGTTGCGTTACCAACATTTCACCTCATTAAATTAGATTGGCATAGAATCCGGATTCATCGAGAAAAAAAATTTTCATGCCTCAACTATAACAAAACCTAGCATGTGTTATACCATTTTAGAATTTAGACTAAATGCGTCAACTTTTAAGTATACTTGCCAAAATAGTAGCCATACATTTTTTTTACAGTACAGCTGGTTTAAGTTGGTTGATGAAATTATTTAGAATTCAATGTTGGAAACAAATTTAACTTTTTACTTAAAAGTGAGGCAGTTATGTAATTTTTTTTTATTGTTAATTGTAGCACGACTATTCATTATAGCATTACAGAAAAAAAATATTCAAAAAGTAAATATTTACAGTCACGGTACAAGAAAGTTCATTACAGGGTGTCCGTTTTTTAGGATTTTTTTTAAACCTTCATAACATTTTGAAAAAAGAACATAGATTTTTTTTATATTTTTCTGATTACCCTCATGACTAGGCCTATCGCTGGTTTCCGGCTTATCGTTGACTTCTTGGACATCCTGTATATATATATATATGTGGGAAGATCTAGATTTAAGTTTTAGTTTCGCGTATTATGTGCTCTTTGGTATAGTTAGTAAGGGGTTTGTTATTTAAAAATAGTTACTGGCTGGTTGAGTTAATTTCAAGAAGACAAATGTCAGACAAGGGAGTTAGAAAAACGATACGATTGGGATAATATAGAAGTTTTCGAGATTATTAAATATTTGCAGTAAAACCACTTTATTATCATTTGCCGACCCCACATATATATATATATTTAATTTCTTAAGGTATTTAGTTTCAGGTTTATTTATTATTATAACATCATTACTATAAAAAAAAAAGTTCCTACATAAAATAAAACATTTTGACTTTGACTTTGACTTTATGCATGAAAAGGGTTCACTTCCAGCATGGCTATAACTTGGTCACTTAAATGAGTATGCTAATATATTATTGTGATTTGAAATGTATTTAAATTAAACCGGATAGAAATTGTTGATCGCGATTCGATACGAATTTTGTTATTCTTCTGTAATAAATGACATTCAATAGAAACTTAGGAGGTCGCGGTCGGTGCCTCCTATCCATTGATATAAGTACTAATAAGTATTGGCTGGGTGCGAAGTTGGTGGTGGGGGAACCACGAATCGATCGCAGCGCCCATGGTGGCTAAAAAAGGAACTAGGGACGGACGAACTGTCACTTTTTACTAGAGAAATTTGCGTATTCGTGCATTCTTAGTGAAAATAAATACTTGAAACCTGCTGCGTAATCAACTGCAAGAATAATGGCAAAAATAGTGATCGGAAATTCAAAAAATTTCCAAGAGCATGTTGAAAACAAGATCAACGACTTCAATGATCTTTTGTATGGCGTTAATGTCACTGAAGTTTGTCTATTTACACTAGCTTCAATGGTGTGGCTCATTTGATTTTCACATTTTATTTCTTTTACATCTTGCACATGTTGAGCCAAAACTAACTGTTTGCCTTTTGTGGTGGTTTGTGTATGACTGAAAAACTATATTGTGCGTTATTGTCCGGAATCCAGTTTTTATAATCAATTTGGCCATGTTGAACTGAAATTACACAACAGTCTGCATTATTATCGACAGTACTGCTATAAATAATGGTCTACAAGATACATGAAACGCTCTAGTCGATAAATTTTGTCCATTTCTTTACTTATTTACCGTGAAGCCATGAGAAAGTCCGTGTAGGTATACTGCCTGAAATTTACTGATTGTGGCATTTTTGACGGGAAATAAAAACGGTCAACATTATTATCGACGCTATAGACTTACAATATCCAACAGGACCTAAGTAAATAACGTTGTTTCACTGAAATTATTTTTGTGTTTACTTACTTTTCGTAATGACAGCCAGACATTTGAATTTCAAAGTCCGCCCTAATTCTTACCACTAGTTGGCGCTGTCATCGCGCACCCAGCCAATAAGTATTTGAGAAAAAAATGCTTTCAAAAAGATAAAATAGATGAGATTAGGTCTTTTTGTCGTTCGTATTTAATAAAAAATAATCTTACACCTTATTCCCTGAGGGTAGGCAGAATTCAAAATAAAAAATGTTTTTTCACACCACATGCTCGACAAAGCCGAATTATATTATTATTATAGATGGGGCAAGTATCGACCGAGTGACTGAGGCCAGGAATCTAGGTATTTTATTGGATAGTGGTTTACGTTTCGAAAACCATATTCTCAAACTAGTCCAAAACTGTTTTTATCGATTGAAAGTTCTGTATAAAATACGTAACCTATTAAGTGAAAAATTGAGAATTAAAGTAACGGAATCCATTATTCTTTCAAAATTAAATTACGGCGACCTCGTATATGGTCCTCGATTGCTCTCTAAGACGGCACGTCTCTTACAAAGAGTGCAAAACGCCTGCTGCAGGTTTTGTTATAACATCCCCCCGCGATCTCACATAACCCCCTATCTAAATAAAGCTTCCCATCTAAATATGGCTTCGCGGAGATACTTGCATCTGGGAGGTTTGGTCTTTAATGTTTTAAAATACCACAAGCCCGAATACTTATTTAGTAAATTAAAGAGATCGCCATTCCATAGTAAATATAGCACTAGACCGACCAGATTTCTACTTGTGTGCCAGAAACATAAAACGGTCGCATTTACCGGCAGTTTTCGATACCAGGCAACCAAATGCTGGAATAATATTCCTCCCCCCCTTAAACAATATAATTCTGTGCATACCTTTAAAAAACACTTAAAGTCTTTCTTTCTGGAAAAACAGAAGACGGGTTTGCCTGGTACTTTCATGTCGATTCCTTTTACATCATAAATTTAAGTATTCTTTTAAAATCTTTATTCATTTATTTATATGTATTATTATATGGTATTGTACTCTATTTTCATGGTTATGTATTTAATACTATTATATATTCCGATGGATTGTTTTATTTATTTAAAGTTTTAAATTTTGAGTAAAAGAGCGCGGAACTTACAAATATTTATTTAGTGGCACCTGACCAGGTCCCACCTGAAAACCAGCGCCCTGCTTGCGGCACGGCATCATGCTGAGTTGGGACCCTTTTGCTTCAGCAGCACATGTACAGACGAAATTTGAAAAAAGTAGGTACCTAATGATTGTATTATGAACCTGTTTATATGTGCTGTAAAAGTAAATAAATCTTTTATCTATCTATCTATCTATCTTATATATCATATAAATAAACGTCACCGAAAGCAAGACATTATATCCCTTGGCTTTAACGGGGTTATAATGTTGTATGGAATTTCATTATAACCCTAGGTCAATAATGTAATTTTCACTTTTCAAAATCCTTATTGCTATGATGATAAAGTCTAATTTCGTTAAGCAAAATGTGGTGCAGTCGTGGCCAACTCGATTTTCGAAAACCGAAGCCGCGACCAACTAGATTCGCACGATCTTCATTTGTTAAATCAAGTAGGTCACGCCGGCCGGCAGAAACAAGTTGCTGTATCCATTTTATAGCTTTAACATTTCAAAAAGAATATCGAAAATGTCGAGTGATGAAAGTACTTTGACTTCAGAGTCTATTATACTAGATGCCATAGGCATTGTCAATAATCTATTACCATGCAATTGCATTTTATGGTCTCGCATAAGGTGAGAAAAGTAGAGTATATAACTCGGGAATAAAACTGTTTTTGTCTTGGGCGCTTAAATCCCTCACTAAACTCAGGACTCAGTCTTAATTCCCTCGCTTCGCTCGGGAATTAAATCATAACTCCCTCGCTGCGCTCGGGAGTAAAACTGGGAGTCCTTCGTTACGTTCAGGATTCAATGTCGCGCCCGTGACATAAAACAGTGCTTTATTCCCTTGTTGTATAATCTACTATTATTTAACATTCATCCTAATGTATGAGCCCACTTATTGAAAGTCATTGCAACTGTACCCGCATGTTTTATAGTTAAATAGAGAAGTATTCTGAATTGTGTTCCCAAAAGTACCTACCCACATGTTATTAGTGTATTTTTCGGAGCATTTTAAACCTGACAACATGAGAGCCGCTCGCTCGCCGGACCAAGGGATGTTACAACAGGTTTCAGAACCAAATCTGATGCATGCGAGTTTCCACACGATATTTTTCTTCACCGTCGAGTTAGTTATAAATTATGTTCTATTTACCTAAACTTTTATTAGACTCATTGGGGTATGCCCCCACTGGCCATACGAACCCTGGCCAAACGGACCCTGGCCCACACATGAGAGGCCATCGTACCCAGAGAACCACTTACATTTTGATAATCAGTCAATCGTTAGGATGTTTATTATAAGAAATACATTGTGAACGACCGTATCTTTATAATGAGGCAATAGACCTTGTTATTTAAAATTTGATACAAACTCATTTCTTTGAAAAAGGCGAGACACGTGCAGACTGCAGATAGACGGACGGCAAAGACATCCTACGTATTTTTAAGCAATAAATGTAATTATGATATACTAGCAGCGGCCCGCGGTTTCACCCGCGTGGTTCCCGTTCCCGTCGGAATAAGGGGATAAAATATAGCCTATGTGTTCTATTCTGATGTATAAGCTATATAACTGTAAAGTTTCATAAAAATCCGTTCGGTAGTTTTTGCGTGAAAGAGGAAGAAACGTCCATCCAGACATCCATACAAACTTTCGCGTTTATAATATTAGTAGGATATTTTTTGTCTTCCTTACCATCGGACGCCGTTATTTGGTGATTAGTTTCGCCTTTTTTGGGGAATAAACATAATATTTTTTATTTTATCACCATAAAAACAGGAAAGGAACAACTTGGACGATCTTTTAACAAGCAAATTTTTTGCTCACTATTAATTTTATTTGGAAATTTAGATTTTGGTAAATACCAAGGTCAAATGAAGGATAACGAGTGATTAAAAGTGTGACGAGAACATTCTATTTTTGTCACTGATCTCATCTTGCACAATGCAGGTCTTCTCATATTGTTAATAAGAAATATTTGGGTAAATTTTCAAACATACTTTTTTAGGCGTCCTATGCCCTTTATGAAGAAACTATCATTCAAAACAGACTAAACACATGCTTTTTGAAAATATACCTTGTAGCTTAACTATTTACATAAACCAATTACAATTAATATTAAAAACTTAAAAGAAATTCCACCTTGAATAATCCGACTTGTACGGCGGCCTACCGCTGCGAGGCTTGTCCCACTTCAAATTGCGCTCAGAAAACGACTCACTATATCACGAAATTTTAACGTATCTTTTATCAAAATATCTCATTTTAAAGATATTTACTCCATTTCATATTCAAAATCACAAAAACTACTAACTATTAAATAAAAAAACTGAGAAGCTAATATGTTTTTGTCCCGCGTAAAACTGCTGTTTTAATGCTCGTATTTGACTACTTGTTTCATATTAGTCAAGCGATTTCACGCCAAATTTTTGTATCGTACCACCCAAGCGTTTGTCGGACCCCAACTTGTGTGTGGAGAGTATGGCGTATACGCAGGTTTTCACATGTTCCCGAGGTAATTTTTTCCTGAAATCTGTTTTGGTCACCGTGAGCGGCCAGTTCGGTGGCATGTTTTAAATAATGAACAGAATGATGTATTGTGTCGTCAAGTTAGTACGTTATGGATAATTACCTCGATATTACGACCTGCAAATATCTTCCAAATTAATAAGGTAGTTGGATAATTATCGGGTAAATTTTCAAACCGGCCTTTTTTTCGTCATTGCGGTGATAAATTTTTTTTCTCATATTTTACTCAAACTAAATGCTTTAGATTATACATTAAGATGCTGTGAATCTAATAATTTGGGAGGCGCCCTTGGAAACACATTACTTTCGGAGAAATATATTTTTTTAAATTTTTGCGCCACCGTAATGACGTTTTCTTAAATATTTCAAATAAAAAAGCCATATTATGTACATACATGTTTTATTTTGTATTAATCAACTTTTTTGGTACCCAAAACATTACTAATATTATTTATTTCTTTAATGTATGTAGCCTTATAGGGTTATCACAGTTATACCTACATAGTACGTAAATTTTACTGTTATGCTATTATCACGGTGAAATACTTACAACACAGTAATAATATATGAAAAACAAGTACTATGTCTTAATATATTATTAGTAATAGTATTGATTATACAGGCATTCATCATTACGGTGGCCCACTGCGCCACTGCAATGACGCCACCAAAATGACGACCAAATGGTTTTTTTCATGATAATTACCCACCTACCTAATTAATTTGGAAGATATTAGCAGGTCGTAATATCGAGGTAATTATCCACAACATACTATCTTGACGATACAGTACATCACTCTGTTCATTATATAAAACATGCCACCGAACTGGGCGCTCACGGTGACCAAACCAGACTTCAGGAAAAAAATACTTCAGGAACATGTAAAAACCTGCGTATTCGCCATCCTTTCCACACACAAGTTGGGGTCCGACAAACGCTTGGTTGGTACGATACAAACATTTGGCGTGAAATCGCTTGACTAATATGAAACAAGTAGTCAAATACGAGCATCAAAAGAGCAGTTTTACGCGGGACAAAAACATATTAGCTTCTCAGTTTTTTTATTTAATAGTTAGTTCAGTTTTTGTTATTTTGAATTAGGAATTAAGTAAATATCTTTAAAATGAGATATTTTGATAAAAGATACGTAAAAATTTCGTGTTATAGTGAGTCGTTTTCGGAGCGCAATTTGAAGTGGGACAAGCCTTCCAGGGGTAGGCCGCCGTACAAGTCGGATTATTCAACGTGGAATTTCTTTTAAGTTTTTAATATTAATTGTAATTGGTTTATGTAAATTGTTAATCTACGAGGTATATTTTCAAAAAAGCCTGTGTTTAGTCTGTTTTGAATTATAGTTTTTCTATAAAGGGCACAGGACGCCTAAAAAAGTACGTTTGAAAATTTACCCTATCATGAAAAAAAACATTTGGTCGTCATTTTGGTGGCGTCATTGCAGTGGCGCAGTGGGCCACCGTAATGATGAATGCCTGTATAATCAATACTATTACTAATAATATATTAAACATAGTACTTGTTTTTCATATATTATTACTGTGTTGTAAGTATTTTACCGTAATAATACCATAACAGTAAAATTTACGTACTATCTAGGTATAACTGTGGTAACCCTATAAGGTTACATACATTAAGAAATAAATAATATTAGTAATGTGTTGGGTACCAAAAAGTTGATTAATACAAACTAAGACATTTGTGTATTTATTATATGGCTTCTTTATTTGAAATATTTAAGAAAACGTCATTAAGGTGGCGCAAAAATTTTAAAAAATATATTTCTCAGAAAGTACTTTGTTTCCAAGGGCGCCTCCCAAATTATTAGATTCACAGCATCTTAATCTATAATCTAAAGCATTTAGTTTGAGTGAAATATGAGAAAAAAAAATTGCCACCGCAATGACGTAAAAAAGGCCGATTTGAAAATTTACCCATTTACTACAGACTCTACTCAAGCTCTTGTAAAACGTAAAAGTCAGTCGAATGACACATGTATGGGACTTACATAAGCGTACGATAAGTCATGCGCGCGGCTTACAGCGCTACCAAGTGAAGTTTACGTAAGCGCAGCACTTAGTTCATTATATTTAGGTAAAGAAAAAAGAAGAAAAACATCGTGAGGAAACCCGCTGGTCTCAGAATTAATTCTGAGACATGTGTAAATAGACCCGGTCTGGCGATGGGCTCACCACCTATCACGTTTAGGGGTCCAATATAACTCGTAAAAGTTGCCATCAAAATTGGAAAAGTCAAGAACTGAAAGTGCAGTTTTCTGTGGGATTTGGACTTGACAATGGTTTGAAATATAATATATTAACATTTTCTCTTTTGACATTTCGGTACGAAATTATAAAAAGAAACACGGGTTGCACTCCGGGAGTGCCGGCAGAAGTTAAAACTTGATTAATTAACGTTTGTGCATTTTTGATTTATTGGAATAGTTAGGGAATAGCATTTAACCTCTCTTGACAACATAGTGATTATCTTCTCTCTGCTTCTCTAGATATTTCTGCTAAATCTTATTTACCCAAAACACAAAGGAGAAGGAAATACGAACCTGTGACACGTGATGACATTGACATGTTTACTTAGCAACACCATTAATTTAATAGCAATTTATTTA
This sequence comes from Ethmia dodecea, assembly GCA_963855545.1. NCBI lineage: Eukaryota > Metazoa > Arthropoda > Insecta > Lepidoptera > Depressariidae > Ethmia > Ethmia dodecea. Next base: position 10,722,890 of record OY979456.1, on the reverse strand, counting down.
TTTTTATATTGAAAATACTCGATAATCCGAATTTTCCGTCTATAAGTTGTCGACTCTGATCGACTTATTTTTTACGCTCTTCAAATTGATGTGCGTTTCGTTTGAGTCTACCGTAGACACAGTTTTTGCAGCGTACGCCAGAATAGCTCGCAGATGGCAGATCGCGCAAGCGCTCTGCGCCGTCTTACGGTATTTTTTCGATCAGCACACGTGACCTGACGCGAGTTTCACAGTTTTTACCCCTCCCACAAAAGTGCTCAACGCCGCTAAAGAAGTTTTCACTTAAAAAAAACATTGAAAGAAATAAGTTTTGTTAAAACTAAATAAGGTACCATGCAATTTATTTACTACAGGCGTATCCATGAACAAATACATTGTGTCTATTGACAAGTTTTTTGCTCGAAAGCTTAAAAGGAGGGTAAAGTGTTTCCCAGTGTTGTTCAATGTTTTGTTCCCACGTAATAAAAGATTGAATGGAGTTTGACGAATAAGGCGCCAGCCATTGCTCATGGCAATGCATAATGACTAATAATTTGATTGTCGGTTTGTGTAGGTAGGTACTATCGACAAACGCTAAGCTCGATACATTTGGAACAATTGTCACTTGAAATCTCAAGTTTTTACTGCCCCGCCCTATTTAGATTTCAACAATTAGAACCACCAGTACCAACAATCAATAACAACGCCTTTTTTTCAATTCCGATCCATTCACCGACACTAAATGGTCATAAACATGAACGAAACGCTTTTTGTGATTTTGTCATTGTTACATCATAATAGAGAGAGGGCGTCATAAGAGAGGGCTTTGTCGCCACGGGGTGGGAAAAGATAGCTTCTCGCTAAAATGATACTTAGGTCTATCAGGCAGAACTTTTGCTGATAGTACATATCTATCTTTTATCTACATAATATGTATACTTCTACACTAATATTCTAAAGAGGAAATATTTGTATGTTTGTTTCTAATGAATAGGCTTCAATCAAAACTACTAGATTGAATAAAAATTCTTTCGCCAATGTAAAGCGTTTTGTTAGAGTAACATGGGCTATAATTTTCACACTACAAGGGAACTTATGCTGGGAACAGCTAGTATAAAACACAACGGACACACTGACTAACCTAGAATAATATAATAATCTCACGCCATTTTATCCCCGAGGGGGTAGGCAGAGGTATTCCATTTCTGGATATACCCACTTTTCACGAGATATTCTTTGGAATTCCTAAACGTGATAGGTACCAACTAAGAACTTTGCCGAAATTTGACGTTTTAGGCATACGCTAATATAGGATTTTAATGATGATGTTGATGGATGAACGGCATCCTAACTTTAATAGAGTAACAAACAAGCAAACTTTAGTAATATTTTCATTGAAATCCGTTCAGCCATTTCGGAGCCCAACAAAAAACGATCATTTATGATTATTGATTATTATACATCGTATAAATAACAGTTTTTACTTGAGTTTTAGCATTTATTTTGATATCACAGAAACTTAAATTTTATTATATTAGTATAGACTCGAAGTCCTATTTAGGTTCTTGTAATGGTGTCTACAGTTCCTAACATCATGCATCGATTGCGACCGTGTAATCACTAATCACTAGGTAATCACCACGTAGATAGAGACAAATCACCATTTATTGTGGCGTTCTGACAACTGTTGTTAAGTGTTTATCATCTTGGAAATTGATACGTGACTAGTGTTCTAGGATATCTTTGATCTAGAATAGTATCGCAAAATAAAATTTCATTTAAGCTATTCATACTCCAAACGATACCTAAGGTTAGGTCTAAATTTTAATTGCATTGCAACGAAAATTCATTTTCATATCTCATACTCGGAAAGTAGTGTATGTTTGATCTGAGTATCAGGTCGGAAGCGATGATTCCCACCACAGAGAGATTCAGGGCTGTGATTCCCGCCCTCGGTCGGGAAAGACTCATAGTAATTGCTTCCGGCCTTAGGGCGGGAATAAATAAAAAAAAATAGTACTACATTTGGCAAAGACGTTTAAAGAAAAAGTTTCTCTAGGAAAGAGAATGAGTTTCTTCCAACCTCTTTGGGTGCTTAGTAGGGTTACGAAACTTTTTACATCAATTAGAATAAGAAAAAAAGGTGCGGCCTTGTGAGTGTAGGTATAAACAACAGAAAATAGCCCGCGCGCAAGGCGGTACGCGTTCCATATTTTGAAAATTAAAATAAGAGTAATAATTTGGTAAGCTGTTCCGAAATTCAAAATTTTGTTTTTCATCGACACCAGAAGGCTTTATAAGAATATGTACTTTTGTACACAGGATTTGTATACAATACAATACAATAACTCTTTATTGTACACCAAAAACAACACAATATGGATACCAACATTAACTAAAGTACAATGGGCGGTCTTATCGCTTTTAGCGATCTCTTCCAGACAACCTTAGGATGGATGAAACTGAGAGATTAGAACTAGGGTAGACGGTGCACTATATATTATTGAACATACTCTTACATACTATTACATACATAAATAAATAAATATATAAATAATATATATATTAAATAAATTAAACAAGAATAGAAAATACTTTCACACATACTTGAGGATAATAATAGATAATATATTTATATATATATTATTTTTGTAATGTTAATTAGGTTAGGTACTCTATGATGTAGTATTCAAAGACGTTTAAAAGAAAAAGTTTCTCTTTCTTCCGACCTCTTTGGTTGTATTGTTGACAATTTTGTTTTTTTTCGTAGGTAGGTATAATTGCGTTTGAATGTTTGTAAAATTGTATTTTTTTTTGTTTACTTTCCTTGAATTCGAAATGAAAAGTAGAGTGTTTAACGCGGGTGGAAGTTATCAATTCCTACTCGGACTATATCCGCCTTCGCTACGCTCGGGCGTCTAAATACCTCGTATGGGAATTGATTCATAAAAACAAAAAGGAGTGGTAGGTGAAGGATAGGAAGGTGTGGTAATGAAGTAGTGTATTGGCGAGATTTATACTGTGAATAGTCGATAGGCGGGAGGGACAGCTGTCGTGATCCGGGACAGGAGTTTTCTGTATTTTTTTTTTATAATATTGGGGGCCGAATGGGCAGACGGGTCACCTGATGGTATGTGACTATCGTTTATTACGTTACTGAAGTTCGTTTTAGGGTGCCCGATTTTTGTGATCCTCTAAGGGACAAATGCTCAATTTGGTAAAAAAAGAAATGGGATTGCAAATGTTTACCGGTAAAAATGAATAAATATATTTTACGTTAAAATTATAACTTACTGTCCCAGAATTAATTCTGAGACACGTGTAAAAGACCCGGGGGTCGATTTTTGAATCTCACCAAGTGACTAATTCTCACCGATGTGAGTGATTTCCGAAAGTTCGTATTTTTGAAACTCATCGGTGACTTACATTTGTCATACCTATGATATCGATTTACGAGTGCTCCCACCCACTCGTAATTGAAATCATCATGCGATTGTTTTTGACAGTTGACGTATGTGATATCTGCCAAAAGTGCAAAGTATGTTTTTCGGAAGCTTAGCAGCGGGGCTCGATTGTGATATTTTGTAATTGCGACGATTTATTGAAAACAGCGTGTGACTTTCAAAAAAACGGCTTTTGGAAGATGGTGACATAAAAGTCATCAGTGATAATTTTAGTCACCGGTGATTTTGATATCACTAGTGAGATTCAAAAATCGCACTCCAGGTCCGGCGATGGGCTCACCACCTATCACGTTAAGGGGTTCAAAGAATATCTCGTGAAAAGTGATCATATCTAGAAATAAAATACCTCTGCCTCCTTTTTATTTTTTGTTTTATTATAACTACAGAAATGTTACCTGTCTGGGCAGATTTTAAAGAAGATAGAGTAAGTTTAAACAATTCTTTATTGTTTTTAAGACAGGTATAATCTTTACAGCAAATGCTTCTAATCATATACTCGTATGTAACAGAAAAAGCGAAATTCCTGAAATTAGTTTGTTCAGTATCGACTACTCAATCAATGTCAGGTATTTTTAATGAGTTACCTACCTACATTTTTTCCCAAAAATTAATTATCATAACTGAATTTAGGGCTACCTATGGAAACCGTACTATTATTGCTCTTTATATTAAAAAACTAAAGTACGAATGCATTATATTTTTTTTATATTAATTACTAATTGGGGTGTATGACGAATTGCGCTTATTCTGTGACGCGTTGTATAAGGGTCATAAGGTTCTAGAATAGGGTCATAAAGTACTAAAAAAGGGCATAAATTATATTTACCGGTACCTAGGTACATAACAGTAAGTACTTTTTATAAAATTGTACAACCTTGCTTTATTTAAAAGTACTTTAATATGTACCTTAGTATATAAGGTTCCGAAAAAATATCCAAGTTCCAATGTTAAAAAAATAAAATTTTATTGGACAGGTCACAAATTGTAAGGTCGTTCCACTTTGAGCATTCAATGTTTTTTTCACAAACACGGCTCTCTTTTTTTTTAAAGTTCTATTTTTGTAGAGACCAGCATGTAAATAAGTTGCAACTCAATGTCAAGCCAAAACATTATTGAATTTATTAAAAAAACTATTAATTAGAACAGCCTTACAAGAGATATTGGATATAATTCGTTAAAATTATTTTATCATCAAATGAAATACTAAATAACTCAAAAACGAATACAACCTAAAACACATTACGAGTTAAGACGAATTTGACATTTTTGACAGCTCCATACATAATGATGACGCTCTGTCAAATGGCATCTCGCTCTGCATTCAATTTCATGCTTCAAAACAAGTTTTGGCTTTGCTAAAGACGTTGTAGGTACCGGTTATAGCGGACAATAATTAAAAATCTACTTAGATACATTTGGAGCAAAAACATTGTGTTCGTTTTATCTGAATACAAAAGTTCAATAACCTTAAAAATGTATTTTGATACCACGTTCAGATTTGAGACCTAACTGGTTTTAAAGGCAAAAGAAAAAATAAGAAAGTCTACGTCTTTTACAACCCTCAAAAGAGAAATTTGTGCCCATGTTTGAAAGCTTTTAATTTATCTTATTTAAAATTCAATCTCACTTCTTAATGGGTTATAAAAGAGATTTAAATAAAAAGATTTAAATAAAGATTAGTACAGTTATTTAAAAAAAACTGTTCTACTTACTTTGAGATAAAAACTGGTTGGTATTTGCATTGATGTAGTTAAAAAACATACTTATTAAAGGTTATATAAGTACGTAATATATTAAAACTATCTGATACGCTTAGACTAATACAATTTTATCTAAGTATGTGATTCTGATTATAGTCTTTATGGAATAAGTTGAGTCTCAAACTCAGTAAGTTAGCAGTAAGTTATTATGCGTTGAGGATGATGATGATTCTGAAACGAATCACAAAGAACCTAGATCGAAACACCTTATAATGATGTTGCCGTGTCGTACAACAATCATAGATGATCATTTGGAACAGGCAGTTTTATTTCTTACAAAAATAAATCATAATTATTTGTCTCTGCATACCTCTACGGAAAAAAAGAGTAAGCGTATGTATGTATGTATGTATATATTTACAGACAAAAAAACTAGATTTTTTTCAATATTCAAGAGGAAATGTATGGAACTGTGCCCAGCAGACCTTAATACCAAAGGTGATCATTAAATATTCGACCGGTTCAACTGACCTATATGATTAAAGTGTAACGTTAATTTAGACGTTTGCGAATTTGATTTAGGACCCAAAATGGCGTCGGGCATTGATATTTAGAATCCTTTGGTAACTGACACTGGGTCCTTATTGAATATTTATAATTGTAATCGCAATCGTCTTCATTTTGACATACGTTGCTTCTTACATCTGTCAGTATAGTCAGTGAAAGAAGAGCAAGCACATTTATATATCAGAATAACACATAGGCTAGATTTTATCCCCGTATTCCCACGAAAACGGGAACTAGGCGGGCGTAACCGCGGGGCGCTGCTAGTGTCAAATAAAGACGATTACGATTACAAATTATAAATAGACATTGAGGCCCCTGGTCATCTAAAGGCTCCACTACTTAACTGCGGCTTCATCATGCCATAAGATCATATGATTTCTACCCAAAGGCAAGAATGTCGGTATACTTGCATCAACAATAAACATCACCGATTAAAATAGTTATCCAACAAAGGATGTCCACCACATAGGACTCATTCGATATGCAAATCGTGGATTACGACTGAGTCATTATTACGTCGCCATCATTATAAATCCATTTTCCTTGTATTCTAACAAATTGAATTCCTTAGTGTTAGCACTTTCACTGACTCTTTCCGGTCGTGTTTTGTGACGTAATTAAGAGTTTGTGCACTCGTTATGTCACCGGTTGTAGTTCCTGTGTTCTGAATGTTAAATTCTCCGACATTGCCCATTGACGGACCGCTAGTCTATCTATTAGGTAGCTAAATGTTGGAGCACTTGGAGCGTAGGTTGCTTTTGGAAAGAATAGAATAAAATTTGTACAACAGATACACCGCCCTCATCACATAAATAGAAAAAAGAACAACGATTACAGTGACAAGTACAGTCAAGAGCAAGTCAAGCAGTTTAAGCTGAGCTCTGATTTATACTGCGCGCCATAGAATACAGGGCCGGGTCAAAGTCCAAAGTGTCAAGCTCAGCGTGCTCTTGACTGTACCTAGGTACCTACACACTGAATAGAGCAGCTGCATGCAAAGGAAAGAAAATGTTTTTAAAATTTCCACGGGAACGAGTTTCTTACGATATCTTTAAGCCTAAGATCCGGCTGCGAAAAAGTGTAGGGATCGAGTCTATGCTACAAACCAAATTTTTACGCATATTTATGATTAGGAGAACATAATATATCTACCAGGGTATCTATCGAAATATGGCCACTAGTATTTTTAATAAAAAAAATATATTGGACTACATTTCATTCACTTGTTTTTTTTTATATACCTATATTGCACCTTTATTTAGTCATAGTCATATACTCAGTCATATAATTTATTGCATTGCATTATTATATTGCCCCTTTATTTATATTACCTCTTTATGTATAAAGACTGAAAAATCTGCACATTTTTCATGATTTTTCAGAGTTTTTATGTATATTGCCGTGAAGTGGACGATATTTTATGTCCCAAAAATCAATATTTTTTTTTTAATAAAAATACTAACGGCCATATGCAGCCGTATCTCTTACTATAAGATGTCACTAGCATATAAGAAAATACCTCGAGCATAAGAATCACTTCCAACAATTTATAATCACTGCTCAAAGCCTCAGGCTCATATAGAAAGGAATAAATTAATCCTTTTCATACTAAAATTATAACATACTGTGTGATTTTTCCAACGCATACAATGGGGATAATTGCATCATGTGAAATTGATTAAAATTACCGTGTCGGCTATTCTCAATTAATTAGGCTCCACGTAATAAAGGACAATTGTGTTGTTATCTCTGATTTGATTACATATTTTAATTACTATTCTAGATCGTTGTTAACCGGAATCCTGGTTGCCAGTTTGTGAATAGAAAATTGTACCAAACACTAGGTACATCCGGTTCTGTTTACAACTGTAGGAACTGCTATTTTGTAAAGATGCAGAAGCTGGACTACTGATTAACAGTCTTCCGGAAGATGTTAATCGTAATATAGCACCCACCAACAGTCGTCTGAAGATTTCGTAGTGAGTGGGTGCATTGAGTAACATTGTGGATCAATGAGATTTTGTACATTGACAACTAAATTTAAATCTTAAAACCGTCACTGATTTGTCAGCATGGCAAGGTGTCCAAGTGTTGTTAGTATTCATAATTTAACTAGGGCTGTTACAATGTCACTGAATATGCTTACTTAGTGAAATTACAATGTGACATAGAATGTCCCGTGATATTTTATGAAATGGAGAGGAATAACTAAAGTTCGTGCAAATAAAATACCAATGATATATTTAAGAGGAAGGTAGTGCACTATACTGTTAGTGATACATATCAACTAAATAAATACAAATACTTATAGTCGCAAAATTCATAAACCTGCTCTCTGACGAAGTTGGTTTTGGGTTTCAGTTATAAATTAACAATAAACTTTATCGATACCAAGGTTGTTTAGCTCACCATTCTCTTATTTGAATTTATTTTTAAAAGTATAAACATCGCCAATTTGAGATTCGTTTTTTAATGTGCGAAGCGAAGGCTGAATTGCAGTTTACATAAATATAGTATAATAGCGGAGTTACATTAATCCAGAGTTTCCAATGTTTTGATTCAGATCCAGTCACACTAGATCCAAACATTGCATCTATCTAAACCAGAATCAAGATAGAAAAAATATACTGGTGAAGCGTGGGTAGGTATTTCCATACAGGAATACCTCTGCCTACAAGGATAATAGATATATTTTTCTGTGTATATGTGTATTTGTATGTAGGTATATCTGAACAGTACGTCTGAACCGATTTTGATTCAGTTTTGTTTGTTTGATAGGAGAAAATCTGTCCAGCCGTTTGTGTTTATTATGTATTTGTAGTTGAATTAATGTTTAACGTAATAAGGTAACAACACTAGCCTACAATAATTCGCGTTTTAAAGTAAGTAATTTGGCCGTCGAAATGTAATAGTTTCTCAGCCCATAAAAGGTGGGACATATTACTCGTATGAGAACTACTTTGTGTGTTATGATGTGACCATACCATTATCATGGTATTACATAATACAATTACTCGACGTCTCAGGTTGAGTCAGAATGGAGTTATATTTAGCCCGCGGCAGTGCTCATTGAATTTTGATTTAATTAAAATGCCAATTGATTTAATAAAAAAGAACAGATATTTACCATACACGTTATAAATAAAATGCATAACAAGTTTATGATCGATCAAGTAACCATATATTATGTATGTATAAATAATGTACCTACTTCTATTCTTGACTGAATTTCAATAATCTTAGTGTTGTCATCATGCCTTTTCTTTTTAAATTAATCACTATAACATGTAAAAGTAAAAAATACGTTTAGGTTTCTCGAGATTTTAATTATTTCTATTTATTACACTGTTCAAATAAATTCACTATCATATAATATGGCCATACCAAATTACTACGACGAAAACTAAATAATTTGTATGGACAGGAGTTTTTTTTCAATATGTTACCATAAGTTGTTTTGTTTTATTGGTAGGGAATTTAAAAGACAAGAGAAAACTGACAAACATAATTTCACATATTTACGACTAGCAGCGCCCCACGGGTTCACTCGCGTAGTTCTTGTTCCCGTGGTAATACGGGCATAAAGTGTAGCCTATGTATTATTCTGATGTATTTAAGCTATAAGATAACTGTAAAGTTTCATCAAAATCCATTCAGTAGTTTTTTGCGTGAAAGAGGAACAAACTTTCAGACATCCATACATAGAAACTTTTGCGTTTATACTTAATATTAGTAGGATATTTGTGAAGGTTGTGGATAGTTGACCTGAGGAAACTTTAGTACAGGTTACGGGGTCAAATAACTACGTTCCGTTGTTTTAATTGCCCAAAAACTCGTGAGAGTCAAATTAATTATAAGTATGTACCAAATTATATTCATAAATGTGTATGGAGTTATACAACTATAAGAATTTGTGGGGAGAACTGCATGCTCGTGGATTGGTAATCCATTATAAGAGGCGAGTGCTCGGAACTTTAATTGTTAGATGATTTCGATAAGGATTTCTTTGTAATTTTTTTTACCTAACTACTCGTATTTACTTAATGTTTTTAATGACTAACCGTGTGCTAAGTGTAAGGACCCATAGCTTAGAAGTGCGCTCTTACTGGGTGATGATGATGACACAGACACCACCCTTTCACACGTGAATATACAAAATTTTAGTTTCTACCACATTCAACAAAATCACTTCCTCCGTTATATTTATTCACGTAGTCATATAAAAAGTTTATTGTCAAAGCAACTCTCGACAATCTTAATTATTTTGGCCTTCATCCAAGAGAAAATTGTAAATGTAATTAGGGAGAAAGTCTTACAAAGCACGTAGGCAGGCGAGGTCCTTTCTCTTGATGACAAAGATCCGTCTCCTCCACGACGACCATTTATTCGGCTGGCGTTTTGATCAGCTTAATACATACACCTTACGGGTCCCGTGTATTACCTATGAAATTCCCATTTTATAGAGAAAAGTATTTCAGCACACCACATTTTTTCCCAGGCTAGTTAAAGTCAGGTTATGACCAGAAGGGACAGTTGTTATCTAAAATAACTAAAACCTGAGCTACAGATATCTTCACCACGGTGAAGGGTAATAAATAAATTAGAAATAATTATTTAAATTAATAATAATAGATAGGAAGTAAGACTAAAACAATACGACGGGCCTGTTGGCTCAGTTGGTAGCGACCCTGCCTTCTGAGTAGGAGATCCCCGCTCGGGGCCAACATTTGTGTGCATGAACATATCTGTTGGCTTCGTGTCTGGTCGTTTAATATTTATTTAAGTATGTTTATCAGTTGTTTAGTACCCATAGTACAGGCTCTGCCTAGTTAGGGACTAAATAACCGTGTGTGAATTGTGTCCCACAATTTATTTATCTTATTTATTTAATACTGTGGTGGGGCCTAACGTCAACCGAAACTATTGTGATATTCATTGAGCTTGCTTGATGACCTGAATTCTAATCTTCTAATCCATGAATTCTAAATATAAATTCTGTCTCAGTTACACAGTAAACCACAAGTAAGACAGCTCATTGAATAGATATTTGAAACGGCCACGTGTGAGATCGATGTCCTTCGCGAATATTGTTTGTTCTTGAAATTTCTGGAAATCAAAGGAAATACGAGAGTAGGTACCTAACTGCATTAAAATTTTGATACTCATGATGAACTTGCGAGATATGAGGTAGAACTGGTTGCCTTCATTTACGAGTTTTTTTTTTTTATTTGGACAAAATTAAGTCTATGAGGATTCTGACTGACCCCGGTCGAAACTTATTTTCCTTCCTAAGATTTTTTAAGTCAAATATACACGTTACTTTTGAAATAATAATGTTCGGTTACTCATTAGGGCATCCAGGCTGGGGCAAGCACTGAATTCGAATTGAGATATGGTGTTAAGCTAGAAGGTCATCCATAAATTACTTAATACGAATTTCATGAGATTAATGAAGCCCCTTAAAATGTGTGTCATTTTTTTTTAATTCTCTTTATTTTTTGCCTAATACTGAAAATTCTAACTCTTAAGCCAATAAAATAAAACACAATAGATTTTTTATTGTTACTAAATTAATAAGTCTTTATTTTAAAGTAGAATTTTATTTTAAAAACTGTGGAAATTTATAACATAATTAGGTAGTCCATATATTTTAGGTATGTTATTTTCACTCGCCATACGTGTGCTCATTCAAAACAGCTGCATCATCGTCCGTTGTCAACTATTTAGCCAATAATCGATATTTAGCTAATAATAAATCGAAATCTGATAAAAGTACGCATCGATTATTATTCACCGGACCGCAGTACACGCAATTTTTTCATAATTCAAGTGCAAATAACACTGTCAGCTGTCAAACCGCCGCCATTTTGTTATGGAAAATTGCGTGTTGCGGACAAATTGACGCGCGCCATTAATCAGGCAAATAAAGCGGTACCAACTTATTTACATTTTTGATATAACGTCGCAAATTAAATAATGTATCACGCAGCACGATACAAAAATGATCAAGTCTTTTTAGGATGCCCAGGGGACCCAATCACTAAGCTTCCGCTGTGCATCCGCCTGTCTGTCTATCTGAATAAATATAATATTACTATAGCTGTTTTTTTTATAGCTGCTACGATTAAAAATAAAAAATAAACAGTTTATAATTAAAGGTGGTCCCAAAACAAGAACCGTGTTTTTTTATTGTAGGTACGGTGGTACTGTGCGTACCCATAGTGTGCGGGTCCGACTCGCACTTGGCCGGTTTTCTTACGTAGGTAGGTTTAAGTAAGAAAGGTAAATACCTTTCCACTGCAGAATAACACCAATTAATATAAAGCTTATTCCAGATGAAATATATAATAGTATTCAGTTTTCAAAGTAACTTTAATGTACTGCGCTGTTCAACTTACAGTGGTGGTTACAAAACTAAAAAACAATAAAGGATTTGTTCTAAACATGCATAATAAATACTTATTTTTATTACAAAACGCAATAAAATTTACCACAAAAACCGCAGAAACTTTATATTAACAATGGCTTCCGATGAATAGGTGATGCGCAATATGGTTAAAATAGCATATTTTAAATATCTACGCCGAGGTATCCATCCTTTTTCCCGCTTTGATTTTTTCTATGAAACTACAAGGATCTTAGAAAAATAAGCTTTTGCTTATTGCAGCAATAATTCTTAGGGTTCCGCAGTAAATATTAAGTAAAGTAAAGTCTTGTAAAGAGGTACAGGTTATCTGAACCAAGTATTTTAGTTGTTGTAGTTGGCAGTTACTGCAAAGTAGGGTAAACTCATCTAATTCTGTGACTCACTCAATCAATTCCGTGATAGTTACTTTAAAGTCTAATATTGAGTTCTTAAGTGGATTGGAGCAAGCATAATACTACATTAGCGTTTGGAAATAAAGTCCGAATTCATTTGCAAAGTTTTGTTTTACTCGAGTAAGAGGGATAGCAACAATCGACGATTTTTGTCAGTTGGCGCGCGAACGCGACCAGTTTCGACAGTGTGAGTGAATGGGTGGCAAACTTTGCGATTTTAATGTAAGTATTTTATAGATTTCTCTGCTTTTTTCAATAAAATTATATCTTTATGATATTTCCTTTTTCTGGAAGTAAGAAACTCTTCATTATTCTGTAAATTTTAGGTGTGAAAGCTTATTTAGTTCGTCAAAAATATTGCATATAACATGGTTGAGAGAGTTTTGTGGTATAACGGAATTAAGGTAGCATAATACACTATATTGAGTTTTTTCAAGTAAATGGCTTCAGAATTATGTTTTAAATAAATGCGATTAAATATAAACGTAGCTATAAGAGGCAAAGGTTCCTTTAAAGTTAAAATTCTATCATAAATGTAACATTAATGTTATATCACGTAATTAGGTGGACTAAATTTATCACGCAATTACGTGACCTGATTGTCGACGATACTTGAGAGCATATTTACAAAAAATGAACTTTTTATAACTGAAATCAAAAAGTAAGAGGTTCCCAAGACAAACCGTCTAATGAATTACTTTTTCTTTCAGAAAACATGAAAGGCTTCAAGAAAAATAGTAAATACTTATAGGCTGACCTAATTTTTGTAATTTTTTAATTAATCCTAAATACCTATCTTATTTCTGTAAATGATCTCATCTTTATTTAAGTTTTGTACAGATATTCATTTTAACTTGTGTAATTCCGTTATATCGGAGTTACAGTAGTACCTATCACGGACTTAAAGAGGTCATCACGGAATTAGGCAAGTTGACTTACTTCTGTAAAATAGCTAGTACTCTGTACGTTGTTATATTAGACTGTGATTACTCCTGCCATTGTATCTACAAAAGACTGATTAATATTTCATTTAAGTCTCAATAAAATTTAATAATTATTTATCAGTGTTTTTTCACTCTAATGCCTTTGTCACGAAATTAGATGAGTTCACCCTACGAACCGTATGTATGTGGGTAAGTAGCTTTTTACGCGGTGCCGTCATAGCCGCTCAAACAATCTTGAATTCTTAAATTCCCAAGAACCTATCTTAAATTCAACCAATCTGGAATTTGATAGAGACAAACTTTGCACCTTGAGAAAGGGGGTAGGGTACTTCTTATCCCGAAATGCCGAAGATGTCGAGGAATAAAGTCAGTATCTAATAAAACTGGTTGTTAATATTTGACACGCTCAGGAATCTCGTCGATCAAGTGTGTCCGAATAACACGATAACGGTATTCCACTTCTCATGTCCTTTACAAATTTATATCGGTATTATCCCCTGTTGTATATTGTTACCTACAAAGGGTACTGGCTCTTTTTTTGTTTGTGTCTCGTGTAATATTTATATTTATACAATATATGTAACATAATAAGCGTAATTCTTGAAATTAGTTTGTTCAGTATCGACTACTTAATCGATTTCAGCAATTTTTAATATATTGTGTTAAAGGAGACGTTGCATGAATGTATGGAGACTGTGCCTGCACCATGTAGGTACACCAGTTTTTTAGATAAATATACTTAAATAAAACAATTATAGTTTTATTCATGATTTTGCTAATATTTGTCTAGTTTCGTTGTACAATAAACTTAGATTTTTATTAAACTAGCATCGCGGCGAACCTCTGGAACCTTGTGGTAAATGATTTAATTGCTAATCTTAACCTACATGGCTACTACACCATCGGATATGCCGACGATCTGGCAATCCTAATATCAGGTAACTTTGCAAATGTTGTCTGCGATGTCACACAAACAGCCCTACACATTGTGGAAAGATGGTGCCAACAGTATGACCTATCGGTCAACCCGTCCAAGACAGAACAGGTAATGTTCACTAACAAAAGAAACATAGGTAGCTACAAACTCCCTACACTCTTTGACTGCCAACTCCACCTCTCTACGGAGGTAAAATACCTGGGCGTAACGCTAGATCACAAGCTGAGCTGGAGTAGCCATCTCGAGCAGAAGCTCACAAAAGCCAGCATAGCGTTCTGGCACTGCCGCAGGATGCTGGGTAGAAACTGGGGCCTTACCCCCAAAATAACACTCTGGCTGTACAAGACAGTGATAAGACCCATGGTAAGTTATGGAGCTGTGGTCTGGTGGCCGAGGACAAAACTCGCCACGGTCGCTGGTAAATTACAATCCTTCCAGAGACTTGCATGCATGGCGGCGACAGACTGCATGAGGACAACCCCCACGGCCACCCTGGAAACCATGCTGAACTTAACACCGCTCCACCTCTTCATCTAACAGGAGGCGGCGTCAGCGGCGGTACGTCTAAAAACCTTAAAGCTGTTGCGTGACAGAGCTGTTACCCACACGAAAATCCTGGACAATGCCGTCGTGGACCTGCCGCTACTAGCGGCGGTTAACGACAGGATACCGGTAAGGTTTATATTTGACAAAAAGTACAAGATACAACTCTTCGAGGAGGGGACTGAGAGTCTGAACCTCCGGGAGCTACGCGTCTTCACGGATGGCTCAAAAACGGCCTCCGGCACAGGGTGCGGTGTGTTCTCAGAAGACTTACAAATTTATCTATCCAGGCCCCTGGGAGCTCACAATACAGTCTTTCAGGCTGAGTGCGTGGGCATCTACATGGCGGCAGCGGCCATAGCTTCAAGGAGAGTAAAAGGCGCATGTATACGTATCCTCTCTGACAGCATGGCGGTTCTACAGGCCCTCCGTAGTAACTCAATCAAATCGAGTCTCATCATGGAGTGCCATGAAAAGCTGACGGAGGTAAGCTCCGACAATACAATCACTTTGCAGTGGATCAAGGGTCACAGTGAGTCGCGCGGAAACGACGCGGCTGACGAGCTGGCCAGAAAGGGATCAGGTATAGCGGCGATAGGCCCAGAGCCCATGGTGCCCCTCCCCTTCGGCTGGTCCCGCACACAACTGCGACTCCGTGCTCAGGCTGAGCAGGAACGGGCCTGGACCGGCCTGGGTGAGTGTAGACAGGCGAGATCGGCGGTACCACACCTGGACCGGCGTCTCTCTCGCACCCTGATAAACCTGAGTCGGAAACAGCTACGTACGGTAACTGGGGCCATAATAGGCCACGGTCCTTTTAACAAACATCTGTTTACTCTAGGTGTCACAGACAGCCCCCTGTGCAGAGCGTGCATGGAGGCAGAAGAAACGGCTGCGCACGTGCTGCTGGAGTGCGAAGGCGTGGCTCAATACCGGGCGAAGCACCTTGGATCCCCGAGGTCGCTCCCCGAAGCCCTCAAGGACGTCAAGTCGCTGCTGGGCTTCCTGGAGGAGCTGGGATGGCAAGAGTAGAGCCATTCCCACCATCACGCAAAATAGGCGCAAAAATGACGTCGAGTTGCGGAAACAAGCCCGCGTTACCATACCATACCATACCATACAAGCATCGCGGCGACCGAAAAAAAAATTGCGACCTGACCGGTACAATGACAATTGACATTATTTTGATGTTTGTCGGACTAATACAAAATAACATGGAAATTGGGCTTAAGAAGTTAGAAATAGTATTATTTCAATATGATTTCATGCGGATCCATTGAAGTTTAATTACTTTTGTGCAAGTTAAATAGATGGAAATGATTTTTTTAAATATTTTTCTATTAATCACTAGATTTTTCTCTATCTTTTACGCTGGTGTACAATGTGCAGGCCCAAAATGGAAAGTCTCCTTTTTCCGAAAAATTTATTAGCGCAGCTGAATTTAGTGCTATCTATGGAAATCGTGCTAATATTTAAGAAAATTGGTAAGACAACTAAAGTTTGATTACATCATATTTTTTTGATATTACCTAATACTAACTGGGGTGTATGAGATATTGCGCTTTTTCTGTTACGCGTTGTATATTGTATTTTTCGGCTTTACGGCTTTTCTTTGTGGGATGTCAGACATTTTTATTTCTTGATCCAACATTTCACCAGTAGATTAGAACCTTAAGGCGACTGTAGCCGCCAACGGCCTTGGGCTTCAGGGCGGAGCTTATGTTTCCCGCTCCGCGCTTCCCCGCATTTTGACCACGCGTCTTGATAACGCAGTAGGGTCAGTAATAAAATATATACAATACAAAACGAAACTTGCATCAATATAAAAATGAATCTTTGATCTAACATTCATAACAAAACATTTTGTGAATGGAACGTTACTTCAAACACCAAACATCTTTTAGTAATTATAATAAACTGATAACAAAAACCTAGAAAGCAAAATTGTGGAAGAGTTCTCCTGCCACTTCACCATCAACTCCACTAACCATAGGTAGTATGCATTGTGACGGACGAGCATAAAATGCTTGGCAACTCTATCAAAGTAATACTAATAAAAGTAATATTATTGTTATTAATACAATCGCAACAAATAAAATACTAATCATTGAGTAGTTCAGGTAGCCCAATCTGGTCTTCATCATCAGTTCCACTTCACCAAATGGTGCTTACAAAGAGTAAATGTACTAGTTAAACCCAAATTGCAATAGGTGTACACTATAATATTCATAGATTTATCGCACCCTTAGAATGAAAGTGACCCAACTCAAAATTCCTGTATTTTCTGATTTTGCTATAAACTGACCTGAAACAGCCTATTCTAAACCCCTATGGAGAAAAAGAGACCAAACTATAAGTAAAAGGGGGACCGCCGATAAATCGGTCACTTTAGTTGATCACGGTATTTACCTATGCATGTCGTGTGAAAGAGACCGAACTAGTATTGCGTCAGAAGAGGTCGCGAGTAGACGAGTACAACATCGACGGATCTCGAATTATGCCAGTTTATTGGAAATACTGTAAAAGTAAATAACATTTCTTTTTTTGTACTAAACTGACCACTTTTTTGAAATAAGTCTGTTTATAACAAAATATCTATTAGATTTTATTGACTGTTTTTAGATTGGGTTACTTTAGTGCTAGCATTAAATAAAAGAAGAAAGACACTTATAGGTATAGGCCTCTTTAGTAAAATATATACTATATTTTTGCCATAAAGTGACGTCATTTGGAACTACTTTATGTTTAATGTCAAAATAAATATTTAAAATACATTTAAATTGAATATGATGTTACTAATATGTACATTAAAGATCAATACATATACCCGCGAAAAAGAAATCATTTCCGATGAAACACGGTAAAGATACATTAAGTTTATTCAAATTTAGATTCAGAAAGCAGTCTTCGAGTAATCTGGGAACACACAAAAAAAGAAATAAAAGATTTCGACACTGATAACTTTCTCTTTTTTTTAAAGTTGGTTAAATAAAAAAAACGATTTAATGAAGGAGATTCGTGAAAGCTAACATGGATCATGGTAATAAACATTGTCTATGTACATATTTTCCTCATTTTATATTGTGTGTAATAATGTTATTAGCCGACTTCAAAAAAAGCGCGAGGTTCTCAGTTTGTCAGTTTTTTCCCCGATTACTCGAAGTCGACAGGACAGGTTCCGAAAATTCTTTTTTTGTTTGAAATCCTATACTTTCCGGGTGTTGTTCCCACTATTATTAAGTCAGGATCTGATGATGGCAGTCTGGAGAAATCAAGGAAACTCTTCAAATATTATAGGAACATCTATAGTGATTTGCGAATTGGGTGTTTTCCGTCCGATCCGATCCGGTTGGGTACAGTCCGATGTGGTCCGATCCGGTCTGGTTAGATCCGTTCGGGTTCGATCTGATCTGAACTGGATCGGTCCGGACCGATCTGATCAGACCAGACCAAATCGGATAGGATCAGATCGGACCCGATAGGCCCAAACCGGATAGTACCGGACCAGATTGCATCATATTGGATGGGATCGGACCAGATCACATAAAATCGGACCGGATCGGATCAGACCACATCAGACTGAATCGGATCAGGTGACATCGGACCGGATCGGATCAGGTGGCATCGGACCGGATCGGATCAGGTCGCATCGGACCGGATCGGATCCTTTGCTTACATTACTATGGTTGGTATGGTAATGTTTTGCATTCATAAAATAGAACTCTAAAGAGTTAAAAACAGATTTTAAATTGTATGGTTTTCTTTATATTTCTATATGCCATTGTCAGAACTGGACTACACGGCCAGCACCAGCTTTCAAATAAAAAAAGAATCACCAAATTCGGTACACCCAGTCTAAAGTTCTGAGGAAACAAACATAAAAAAACATGCAGCCGAATTGAGAACCTCCTCCTTTTTTGAAGTCGGTTGAAAATCCATTATCTTCAGTTCCACTTCAATAAATTGAGGTTTCCAACAACAAATAAAACACCCCTATTGTTTCCTTGAATCAATCTTTATGTTTTGTATCCCTTACCCGACTGCCTCATAAGGATGATGATGTTTGTTATTACTTGTTATGATGAATTCTAAAAATAATAGTTTCGGCTTCTATTGCCGTTATGAAGACCCCCAAACACATACGTTTTTCTTAAATATCTTATATATGTACAGACATCAGTTACAATTTTATTATATGTATGTATATATAGAAATGCATAGTTCAACGTTTTAGTTGTATTATGTTTATTTATAATTATTCTTTGCGAAAGCCTTACGTGTTTATTTTTATAAGTACATGCAAGTTATTGTGTTCATTAGAATATGCTTTTGGAAGAGGTAGGTGAGATTTAAAAAAAATTTAGAATAAAAAAATATTAATCGAAACATTATTTTAAATGTACCTATGTATATTTACACCAATATTACAATATAAATTCGACATTTTTTTTTTTTTATAAACCAGTAACAATTTTTCATATTTATTTATTGTGTTAAAAGTTTAAAAGACATCCCTCTTTGCACACTGTACTACACATAAAATGCGTAAAAATTCGAGCGCGCAGCGACAACGCGGCGCGCAACCTCTCTCCTTGAATGTCAGCGCTGGACTGACTCCCGTCGCCCCCACACGGACCCGCTAGAGACGATTTGCGGTGAAACTGCTATTTCGTAATTTGCGTAAAAACTAATTGGTCTTTTAAAAAATGGAACTATAAAATTTTAGATAGATGAATTACCAATGTTTTCCCGCAAGAGCTATGAAAATATCTCTTTTAGTTTAGAAGAAGAAGCGAATTTAAAATTCAAAACAGCCTTGTTGCAATAATTTTTTTCATATAGTAAATAATGTTCTACAACATTTTCAAACTATGAAAATGAAGATTATATATCAATGCTTAAGATATATTTTTTCTGGAATTTTGTGATTGCTCGTTTATAAGCCTTATGCCTTCAAAGATGACCATTTCACGACACTACTCGCCTAAAACGTGAAAAGTGGTGTGAGCCCACCTTCGAAGTGGGGTGCTGTTACATATGAGGCTGGCGTCCAACCTAAAGATATTATCCTTTACCATTGAGCGAGTAATATATATTAACGAATAAGTATTGAAAAATAAATATATATTCGTTGTGTTTATTTATGCACATGGAGGTCCTTATGCCAATACCTACCCTTGGGTAGCTTGTAAAATTTTGACAGTTAGGTTAGGCCCACTAGCCTAACACCATCTTCCAATTTGTGGTGGCGGTGGGCTCGCGTTCGAGATTAGGGCCCATACTTCGTGTAAGAGCAGTGATAGCCCGGACGGTTAAAGAGCCGGCCGAAAATCAGTGAGGCTCGGGTTCGAATCCTGGCATGTACCAATGAGTTTTTCAAAAAACTTACGTACATATTTATCACTAGCTCGACGGTGAAGGAAAACATCGTGAGGAAACCCGCAGGTCTCAGAATTAATTCTGAGACATGTGTAAACAGACCCGGTCCGGCGATGGGCTCACCACCTATCACGTTTAGGGGTCCAATGTATCTCGTGAAATGTAGGTATATCCAGTAATGGAATACCTCTGCCTACCCCCTCGGGGATAAAAGGCGTGAGATTATATTATTATTATTATATTACTTCGTGTAAGGAAAGACCCTTAGCTCAGCAGTGGGCTGTTAGGGGTAGTGTAATGATTACAAAATACGCAGAAGGTATCTATGTAAATAAAACCGTGCCGCGAAATCAAAATTTACCAAAACAGTTGAAAACAACGTCATACAGTTACAAAAAACATACATATTCTTAGCCTAATTTCGGTCCATAACGGTGTCTAAAGCTGCCAATTGGAAAATAAAACTGGTCTGTGATAACACCTTTGACATGATTTTGATAATTGATTACCGTTTGAAGAAACTAAATATCGGTGTTTTTACAGTTACTTACCTTTTGTATGCAAAACTCTGACTACTGTTCAATAAGTCAGCTTAAATAGAATTTTTAGAAAGCAGTTTCAACAAAAATATATTTTCATTTCTCATGCTCTAAAAGTACTACCTACGCCAATTAGTCTAGGCAATAAAGGTAGTGGACCCCACATTAATTCCTCAGTCGATGAAACTTTGCAGGATTGTAGTAAGTAGGTATAGTATGAGACAATACTTGCATTAAAAAATCCAAAAAAAAAACCTAACCGAAGTTAGGGTATTTTTAATAAAATACTTACTTATTTATTTGATATATTTGTTGGGAAAAATGCTCAGTCAACATTTTCTTCGCCAGCAATATTCATGTGTGTTAAGAAAGCTATATGCGAAATATCCAAAAAAATCTCCTGGTAGAAACAACAACGGTAGGGTCGAACCAAGAGTAGGTACCTGCCTAATGTTTACGCGAAGTTTATAATCCAGTCTTCACAAGTACAAACCATGCTCCAATTATTACAAAAATTGTACCTACCCTGTACCTAAATTGTATGGTTAGTGTTGTGAAGAACAAACAAATAAAGAATTTATTATTATTATTATTATTATATCGCAATTGCAATCCGGCATAAGTAAAATAACAGTGTTGTTGTTATTTGTAACTTTTTCAACGATGTTGATATGATCAGTTTTTCACTTTACCCATGAAACTATCGTTAACCACATTAAATATTTTATTCAGGTAAAAATAAATTATATTTTTTTCAAAGATACCAACTAAGAATGACATGGGGCAACTAGTAGTAAAATAAAATAAAATAAATTAAGTAGGTAAGTACGTTTATTTTATAAATACATAGTTATAATACAATTAGCTTTCTGGAGATATTATAATTTATTTTACAAAAACGGACTTAAGACACAACTTGTAATGGCTTAATATTGAGCCTCTTTGCCATAACGTGATAAGTTTCTATCTGGTTCTTCGGGTATATAATTGTCCCTCTCTTACTAGTTTGTTCGGCGTTGCTACGCTCCTTGTCTCCAGGTACCAGCACTGGCAATGAGGTATCCACCTGGAATAAAATGTAAGGAAATTCCTCAGAGGACCAAAGTTACAAAAGTAGCACCGTGAATAACAAAATGCACACTGGCGAAATATACAACCTGTCTTAGAGCTTGTAGCCATAGAGATTGTATAACAATGTAAAAAGTACCCTTGTGTTACATATCATATAGAGAAGGCTGTATAGGCTGCAGCTTATGGGACTGCAGATTTCAGAGTACGCTCGCTCGCTTTAATGTCGTCATGATCTTTCGCGATTATGACCGTACCTAATGCTCAACAAGTCACTTGTGGATAGATAACTGGATTGGGCTATAACCACATAATATAAATATAATATTACTAACGTACAGAAGGCGACGACGACCGACGACACAAGTAAGTATACTTTCCTTTGAGTGTTAGCAAGACAAAAACGAATAAAACAGCAACATGCGCGTGCATTCTGTCTGTCACCGACGATCGCCCTTTGCATCTTGCCTAGGCAAATATTTATACCTAAACTGCGGAGTCGGACAGGCCTGCTATATAAGGTCATTTTAAATAAAGTGCAAATATTTTAAAGGTATGTACAAATATGTAAGAGAAATAGAATTAACATATAAAGAGAGAAAAAAACAGTATTTTTTTCAGTTTTTTTTATTTTTAAGCATGCTTTGCATAAACCCTCATTACCGCACTAAAACGCTACATTTGTCGGCTTTTTTTTATTTATTTATTTTAATATTTTAGTGTAATTTTTGATTGAGTAGTGTGCGTGTATTGCAGCGTGTTAGTTTGTTTATAATTTTTTGTAATAATCGATCTTGTAAAGTAGCGTATGAAAAATAAAAATCCATGCCGAAAATAGTTTCTTGTAAATTTTTTGACCTACCCTTAAAATATTGGCACCATGTATATACTAGTCTAAATCCGGCACTAGACTTGTCTTACCGGTTCCAAGCCCCGCCAGTGTTGTAGGCATTCGTCGATGCGCTCCGCAAACCCTGGCGCGAAGCAGCCGGGGTCGATGGCCACAAACCCCTGGCCTAAGTTAGGGGAGCCTTCCTGGTTGTCTAGCGCCCACCCACGCACCTTATGCGCCGGATTCGCCGCTGCAAGCACAATACCATACATGGTGAAATTGTATTCGTCTTACTGCCGAGTCGTATACAACATGTAAGTAACACAATCACTGTAAATCAGCATTCACTTGTGGTGAATGCGGATTGTAAAAGAGAGAGTGAAGGGTTCTAAAAGAAATAAAAATTCTCACGCCTTTTATCCCCGAGAGAGTAGGCAGAGGTATTCCATTTCTGATTAATTTAATATTAATAAACTAATATGTTCAAGCAACAATTCTTCCAAATGTATAAGGCTTAGCGTTTGTCGGTCACTAGCTCGGCGGTGAAGGAAAAAATTGTGCGAAGGGTTTTCAGTTGTAATATAATAATTATAATACATTTAAGTATATAATATTATCTGTTTCGCACAGTTTCACACGCGTAGTTTCCGTTCCCGTGGGAATAAAGGGATAAAATATAGCCTATGTTACTCCCTGATAATGTATATTTCCACTGTAGAAGTGTACCTAGATGTAGATGAAATTATTGTTTGTGTTTACTCCTTAATAACCGATTTTCATATAGATCATCCGTCCGGTACGAGAATATTTGAAGAGTGAAATTAATAGTTAGGGAGGCGAATAGGGGAATTTTCGGTAATACTCGAGCGTGGCAGTTTAAGATATGAGAGATACCTTAGACCTAATAGAACAACCTTGTAAAGTATTTAGCTCTATAAGTAGTGACGCACGCCTAGGATAGACGATCAGATTAGTAAAAAAAAATCGATAGTCTGAAATACTCAAGCGCGTCAGATTAAGATATTGGGGGTTGATTTTAGTGTTTTAAGACTAAATTTAACTAATCTGACGATAAGTCCTTGACGCCGCCAAGTTATAGGGTCACGAACTTGTAAAAAAAAACGTTAATCCGGCATTCTCGAGCGCGATTTTTTTATTTTTTATTTTGAAGAATATAATCTAAAACTTACTAAAAATACAAAATCTGCCGGTTTCCGCATGACCGGAAGTGTGGAGGAGCCATTTCGTCTTCCGAAAAACGCGTTGCGGCATATAAGTCGCGAATGATACATTTTACACAAAAAAAGTTTAAATAAACAAAAAAGGTAATTTTATTTTACACAAAAAATGTCTCTTTACATTTTTGTCCAAAGTTAAACTTTTTGACTTGAAGCATCATAAAAACTCAAACTCCCGGTTTTTTGAGTATATCTCGAAAACTGAGGTTTTTAAAATAAATTGATATGAAATAACGATGATTAAATTATTGAACTTTTATTATATCTCAAAATTTTTTTTTTCTAAAGCTTCTCGACAATTTTCGTGGACTCGGAAAAAGTTACGCGTATCTGTATACAAAAGTTTTATTAACATGTACAGTTCCATGTATGTATATTATTCAATAGCCTGTTGATCCTCAAATTGTTTTTTGGACGTACCGTAACTCGTAAGCAAAACGAAGTGAAGAATTGAAGCAAAAAAGAGGAATTTGCCATAAACATGTAATACAGACTGAGCGCTTCGCGGAAATATGCCGTCTCACCAGTATTTTTCCTTTATTTCGCAACATTGATGGTGGGGAAAAAAGCGGTAGAAGGGAATTTTCGGTACACCTTAATATATATATAATTCCCCGTTTTATCAAGGAGAAAGAAAGGAAAAAAATAAAACAAAAAACCTTTTTCGGTCAGATTAAGAGAACCCACCAACATTTTTGTCAGATTAAGAAAATATGCTTTCAGGATACCAAGATAAACCTCCCCTATGAAAATCTGACGCGCTCGAGTATTGCAAAAGAACTATTTTTTTTGCATTTTCAAACATTCATCGTAACTTATCGTCACGCCCAAATCGTCAGTTTTTTTAAAGGGAGCTTCCTTGGGGCCTACTTAACACCCCTTCCGAAAATCTGACGCGCTCGAGTAATTTTTTTTTTTTTGCATTTTTGACTACTTTTTATGCCTACCCCCACCACGCAAACCGGCAGATTAGTATACCGTTGTTATCAGAGCCACTTGGGGCATACGTAGTATGAATATCTGACGCGCTCGAGAATGCCCAAGTAACTGTTTTTTTTTACATTTTTGAAAAACCGTACACGCCAAACCCACCGCTAAAATGGTTTTTACCATATTAGCTTTTCTTTTCGAAATTATTTTATCTTTCGATTTTGATAGGTCTCGACGGCGCCGTTGAATTACGCCATTTAGCTACCTCGCCTCCCTAACTATAAGGGTTAACTTAAAAGTGTTATGTTATATGTTATGTTTGCTCTTAGAAAAAAATACTATAAAAAAAGACTATAAAATTGTTTGGTTATAAAGTATAAGAGCAGTGATAGCCCTTACGGTTAAAGAGCCGGCCGAAAATCAGTGAGGCTCGGGTTCGAATCCTGGCATGTACCAATGAGTTTTTCAAAAACTTACGTACATATTTATCACTAGCTCGACGGTGAAGGAAAATATCGTGAGGAAACCCGCAGGTCTCAGAATTAATTCTGAGACATGTGGAAATAGACCCGGTCCGGCGATGGGCTCACCACCTATCACGTTTAGGGGTCCAATGTATCTCGTGAAATGTGGGTATATCCAATAACGGAATACCTCTGCCTACCCCCTCGGGGATGAAAGGCGTGAGATTATATTATTATTATAAAGTATAAAATAGATTTCGCCGTAAACTCTAGTAGTCGAGCGAGAGTTTATCAGTTTCATGTATTCGTAAAGGTAGGTACCTACTCGTATTATACACGACAAGGATGTAAAAGGAATAAAATTTATGCTTGTATACATAAAATGGTCGCACCAAATACTATCTATGTCCTAGCAACACGCGGTAAGAACTTTGAGTGAGATCGTCAAGTTAGAAGCCTCACCATGGAATTGAACTGTTCTGATAATGTCAAACAACTCTTCCTAAATAGTGCCAAATAGTGCCCGAAGCATATAAATAGTGCTATCATACTTTCGGAGATATTCAGGTCGTTCAGTGAGGCTGCTATCTTGACGTCAAGATAGCAGCCTCATCTCAGCACACAAAAACCACAGCACTGTTCTTGAAGAACTATATACCAAAAAACCCTTCTTAAATAGTGCCTTGGATTTGCAAAGTTAAAGAATTAGTGCTTCAAAGGAACCGAAGATATTAGGGTACATTGATGAGGCTTCCAACTTGACGTCAAGCTGGAAGTCACATCATCAACGAGGAAGAATTTCGAATCGAGACTAATGCCAAAAATCTCTTCCTAAATAGTGTCTCCGGAATCAACACAAAGCGGAACGATTTAACTTGTATTTTAGTCAATAAATGATGATAAACTTCCACGTACATTTTGGATTCGGTACAGATAGGAATAAACCAACTAGATCAAAATGGAGGCTCAGCTTTATAAAGAGCAACATCTTAGAATGTTTTTTTTTGTTTTTTTTTGTAGATAGGGGTACAAATTGTGATGATTTATCAAGTATCAGGATGCAGACTGGTTTAGTTTTTGAGATATAATTTTTTGAAGAATTATAACTTAATCATTTATAACCTCAAATATCAAAGAAAACGCAATGTCCAATATCCAACTTCAAAAAGGCGTTTTAAAAAAATTTTGTTCATTGATAAAAATGTATTGGTTATTTATATATTTTTTTTATGATAAAAAAAGAGGGCAAACGAGCAGACGGGCCACCCGATGGCAAGTGACGTCCGTCGCCCATGGACACCTGCAACTCAAGAGTTATATTAAAACCTATTTTTATTTAATAGTTAATGTTTTGTTACCTTTGAGTATTAAACCAACAGGAGACGTCACGCGCACTAGTTTCTTTACAAAAAAGTCTGCCAATTTCTGCGGGGGGGACGAGGAAACAATCACAAATAATGTTAAAACAAACGCATTTTTTGATAAAACAATTAAACACTAGCTTGAACTAGGTGCACACAAATACATTTACCAATACAAGCACTCCGTGAACTCAAACAAACTAGTTGTATTTAACCGGTGTGCTCAAAGACCGA
This sequence comes from Ethmia dodecea, assembly GCA_963855545.1. Lineage (NCBI taxonomy): Eukaryota > Metazoa > Arthropoda > Insecta > Lepidoptera > Depressariidae > Ethmia > Ethmia dodecea. Next base: position 10,695,892 of record OY979456.1, on the reverse strand, counting down.
CACGTTTTTTTGGCAGAGGGGAACGCCTGTCAGTGGCGTCTCCGGTTGGTTTAATACTCAAAGTTTGTTACGGAATACATTCATTAAAATATTTAAATATTCTCCCAAACACAAACTTTGGGTAGAACCAAGCTATTGTTTGTGGACTGGTAGGAATTTAAAGGATCCGATGGAGAGACAGTCTGGGTATGCCTTTCCCTCTCGGAAAAAGGCATGTATATATTTTATGTAAGTATACCTAATACTCAGGTAAGTATATAAACTATTGTTTTATATGGATTTTCATTTCCGTTGTTTGATTCTTTCAATCCTGTGGCACAGTTCTTTCATTGCCGTGAACGCTTGTTTCATTGCCGTGCACGTATGTTTCATCGCCGTGGCACAAATTTTTTAATCTTGTATATTTCGTTACTTTTTTAAGTTATCTGCTACATATTCAGCAAGAATACAAACAATATAAAATAAATTTAAATAAAAGCGATGTTTTTAAAAAAAACTTAAGGATAAAAAAACACGGAAATGAAGATTTTTATGGGCCTGTTGAAATACACCCTCATTTGCTAGATATGAAGCAAGAATACATTATAAAAAAACTCGATTTTGTTTGAAAAACTAAAGATAAAAAATCCACGGAAATGAAGATTTTAATGGACCTGTTGACATTCATCCTAAGATAAAACAATATTGTTTGAACATGTTTAGGACACGGCGATGAAAGAAAATTTAAATATTTTAATAAATGTGTTCCGTAACAAAACATTTACCTATTAAATAAAAATAGGTTTTAATATAACTCTTGAGTTGCAGGTGTCCATGGGCGACGGACGTCACTTGCCATCGGGTGGCCCGTCTGCTCGTTTGCCCCCTTTTTTTATCATAACAAAAAAAATATAAATAACCAATACATTTTTATCAATGAACAAAATTTTTTTAAAACGCCTTTTTGAAGTTGGATATTGGACATTGCGTTTTCTTTGATATTTGAGGTTATAAATGATTAAGTTATAATTCTTCAAAAAATTATATCTCAAAAACTAAACCAGTCCGCATCCTGATACTTGATAAATCATCACAATTTGTACCCCTATCTACAAAAAAAAACAAACATTCTAAGATGTTGCTCTTTATAAAGCTGAGCCTCCATTTTGATCTAGTTGGTTTATTCCTATCTGTACCGAATCCAAAATGTACGTGGAAGTTTATCATCATCTATTGACTAAAATACAAGTTAAATCGTTCCGCTTTGTTTTGATTCCGGAGGCACTATTTAGGAAGAGATTTTTTGCATTAATCTCGATTCGAAATTCTTCCTCGTTGATGATGTGACTTCCAGCTTGACGTCAAGTTGGAAGCCTCATCAATGTACCCTAATATCTTCGGTTCCTTTGAAGCACTAATTCTGAAACTTTACAAATCCAAGGCACTATTTAAGAAGAGTTTTTTGGTATATAGTTCTTCAAGAACAGTGCTGTGGTTTTTGTGTGCTGAGATGAGGCTGCTATCTTGACGTCAAGATAGCAGCCTCACTGAACGACCTGAATATCTCCAAAAGTATGATAGCACTATTTATATGCTTCGGGCACTATTTGGCACTATTTAGGAAGAGTTGTTTGACATTATCAGAACAGCTCAATTCCATGGTGAGGCTTCTAACTTGATGGTCTCCTTTGAGTTGGTTTTTTACTCAAATGGTAAAAATAAAGAAACTAATAAAAAAGAAGAAGAGCGGAGTTGCGCTTGCTCGGCTCATAAAGATAATGTCTCTACATTGTAATTCAATTAAAGCCTAAGTAGTTACATCATCAAATAAAAGCAGCATTATCTAAAAGCTATTTTAGAATTAAGTAGATATTATGTATCTATTTTAATTCCTTTCATTTCAAGTGACACTAGTGACATAAGCTGAGCCGACCAATGGCATTTTATAAGTAGACTCGTTATACATACAAGCTCACATATTGTACTTAATAAATTGTGAAATTACCCGAAAGTCCACTGCAAAACACTTCGATCATAGTAGCGAGCGCGTATCCTTTGTAGCCACAAGTGTTTTCAAACCCACCTAACGGAAGAAGACAACCTGTGTCAAAAGCCTGCAAGTAAAGCAGAATTTACAACATTATCACGACCAAACGCCTTGTAATTTTATAATATCTCTTCTGTAGTAATAAAAAAACAGATTGCTCTTTTTATTATTAAAGGCGCAGATGCCACTAATTTACAAATAATAATTATAATATAGGTATTATTTTACCAGTTTAGCATCAGTGGTAGGTTTTCCGTCTGGTCCCAGCGCCCATCCATTTGGAATCGGTTCCTCCTTATGTATTTGCACTTCAATCTGAACAGGAAAAAAATATCTCAAACTACTGCTTGGCTTTCCTATAGGTACACTTGAAGACATTTTTGTATAGACGTAAAATTAATAAAATTCGGAACTGTAAAACTGTAGATAACTCCAAATAACCTTTTTTTTCACATCACACCTCTTTTTTGTTTTTGTGTTCTGCATATTACCTATAGTGGCCAGTTAATTCTATTTTTGATTAAACTCTTTTTACCAAGGTACTCTGCCGTTCCAAATTCAAATCACATTATATTTCTTGGAATTTTATTTAATACAACTTTGTATCTTTTGGGATATAATGCTTTGCTTTACGTGACATTGTAATTGCTCATTGTCCAGCAGGCAGGTGATGATCTAGGGAACTGGGAAGTAAAATAAGAAATATCTTAGATCATAAACATGATCTGAGGCTTTCTTATTTACTTCCCGAGGTGTGTAAGTATACTTTTTTCGTATCTCCGGGCGAAAAGTGGCAAATTTCGGCCAGCTGTGCTAAACGAAGTTGCCGCGTTCGGCCTCCTCCGTCGATAAGAAAAAAGTATACACACCTCGGAAAGTAAATAAGAAAGCCTCAGATCACATCGACGGTCATAAACTCAATTGGCGTAAGGGACAAGTGACCATTTTTTTTTATTTTACCATCTTACATCATTTTTTTTACTCTATTTTTCTGTATATTTGAAATTCCGATATCTCTTTTAATAATTCCCTTACGCCCCTGAATATTCGAAAGATAAACCGGTATGTTTTGATTTAAAGGACACTTGATTCAAAATAATTTTAAAATTTTATCGTATATACCAAAAAAATAAAAGAACTTTGGAATAAGTTCCTTAAAGTTGTCAGTCTGTCCCTTACACCATTTTATATAAATAAAAAAGTACCTTACGCCCTTCTTACGCCACATCTACATTACTGTTTGTACGTTACGTCATATAAGACTGATTTTATTGTCCTTTACACCATACACATAAATCATAAACTGTACAATACATTAATATTTACTCTAACAATTATTAATTTAAAACTTTCCCTTTACACGTACTAATGTCATTTTGAACAAGTAAACGGACGAAATTGACAAACGAGTGCTTCGGAAGGAAAGCACGTCAAGCCGACGATTCTGGTGATTTATTTTCTATGAAAGTAGTCGTTGCATTAGCCATGTCAGCAGATTTTGGCGACTCAATAACTCTTACAACCCACACTACAAGAAAATGATTTGAATTAATATATTATTTAAATAATATAATCTTGGTTTAATTTAACCTTATAAACACATTTACATGTAATCGCTTTCCGATTCTTGGATAGATTTTCCAAAACCCGTGTGTTATTCTCATTCAGAGAATCTATTTCTCGTTGCAAAGCTTCGCCCACAATTTACTATCTGGGCAGGCTATTGCCTCCCTTTAAGTTCCAGGTTCTAAATAAGAGTCGTTGCCACTAACTTGGGACACATAATCGTTGAACTTTACTGGAAGTCTGAGCAGAGATCTATTTCTAAGCAGCATACCATGCCTAGCCAAGTGATCTATGATCTCACCTTCCTCATTCTCCAACCCCTAAATCAATCGATTCATCACAACGCTTCTCAGAGTGCGCGTCTTCTAACTCATCTTCGTCACTGCTAGCAGGAGCAAGAGCCTCGTGAATTTCTTCATTTCTAGGCAGCCTAACTTCGTTGTCGCTAACAACTGGTAAATCTTCGCTCACTTCCATTGTCACCGAATGTAGGCGTCTCGCATTCGCTTCTGACTCTCAATGGTATTTCCATTTCAGTCACTTCTGGTATTTGTGTCAAATCCTCTAATTCAAGTTTTGAATTCAGTGGTCTTTCATCGAAAGTGACATCTCGGGATCGCACTAAGGAGTTTGACTCTTTGTGCCAGATCCTATAACCGTCGTCGAGGTTGTAGCCGATTAGAATGCACTTCTTTGCCTTCTTCTGCATCTTTGCCGTTTTTGTTTCTCTTTGGCTTTTTTCCTAACCAAAGCTCAAAAGATGACTTGTGTTTTACAGTAGTTGGCCTTATTCTGTTTAAAATATAGACAGCAGTCTACCAGCTCTGCCCACAAAACTTGAGGTATCTCTTCCTGTGAATGCATCATCGCTTTAGCCATTTCAACTATCGTACGGTTTCCCTCCCTCCCTCTCACTGAAACTGTTTTGCTCTGGAGTATACGGCATAATCAGCCATTGTTGTACCCCGTACTTTGTTAGTTCCTTGCGAACATCCACATTATCGAATTTGCCACCGTTATCACTTAATTCCGTAACATCAGAATCAAAATCCCAGGTATCTCTGAATTATTTTTCATAAAGTAGACATAGCGGTATCGTATGAATTCATACTTGAAAAGTACAAAATACCGTGCCTTCAAGCAACTTGGAGGAATATTACCACACACATCTGGATGTATGCGTTCTCCAGGACTGGACGCTTTTTTTCAAACACCAAAGCTCAGCCTAGTGCGTTTCCAAAACACATCCTTCGCATAAATTCCCGTTGTCCTTGGTTTTGAGACCAAGTTCCTGCTCGATCACCTGTTTTACATGTCGCTTGACGTCTTAATGACCTATACGTTCATGGTAAAGCTGTAAAGTATCAACCGCGACTGCAATATCGACCGCATTAACCACCTTTCTGTAGGTTGAATCGGTTTACAATTCAGCTTATACAAGTCACCGTGCTTCTGTCTATTTCCGGTCACGCATAGTTTCCCTTCGATCCTAAAAGAACACGTGGTACTCCGTGACTCAAGCAGACTGTTCAAATTTGCATCTTGCTGCCAATACCGAAAAGATATTTTTCATATCTCATACTCGGAAAGTAGTGTATGTTTGATCTGAGTACCGGGTCGGAAGCGATGATTCCCACCACAGAGAGATTCAGAGCTGTGATTCCCGCCCTCGGTCGGGAAAGACTCATAGTAATTGCTTCCGGCCTTAGGGCGGGAATAAATAAAAAAAAAATAGTACTAAATTTGGCAATGACGTTTAAAGAAAAAGTTTCTCTAGGAAAGAGAATGACTTTCTTCCAACCTCTTTGGGTACTTAGTAGGGATACGAAACTTTTTACATCAATTAGAATAAGAAAAAAAAGGTGCGGCCTTGTGAGTGTAGGTATAAACAACAGAAAATAGCCCGCGCGCGGGGCGGTACGCGTTCCATATTTAAAATTAAAAAAACAGTAATAATTTGGTAAGCTGTTCCGAAATTCAAAATCTTGTTTTTCATCGACACTAATTAAGCACAGAACACTATTACTCGGCTAAAAGTATTATAAAGAGGCGCCCCTTTTCACACGTACCGTTTACAGCCGGGCCGGCGGGCGGCGAAGTATATGGCCATGTACGTTCGCGTTCATATGTACCGGCGGGAAACCGGGTGATCGGCCATACATTTCGCCGCCGGACCGGATTGCCGGACCGGCGGAAACCGGTACGTGTGAAAAGGGGCGAAGGATTTGTATATTATTTTTGTAATGTTATTTAGGTTAGGTACTCTATGATGTAGTATTCAAAGACGTTTAAAAGAAAAAGTTTCTCTTTCTTCCAACCTCTTTGGTTGTATTGTTGACAATTTTGTTTTTTTTGTAGGTATTAATGCGTTTTTGCATGTTTGAATTTTTGTAAAATTGTGATTTTTTTTGTTTACTTTCCTTGAATTCGAAATGAAAAGTAGAGTGTTTAACGCGGGTGGAAGTTATCAATTCCTACTCGGAGTATATCCGCCCTCGCTGCGCTCGGGCGTCTAAATACCTCGTATGGGAACTGATTCCTTCCGACCCTTGTATAACAATCTACTATTTCGTTACCTTCGGAACGTGCCTTGTCAACAAGAAAGTTCTCTTCTTCGTCTTCATCATGATCGAATCTTTTCCTAATGTTTCAATCGTCTTTCCATCTGCAGTCGTAACTGTATGTGGTGCAGTCGTAACGTTGAAAATCCTAATAGAGGTCGCTTCTCATTGTGAAATGGTGTGTAGCCCAGTTGTCCACATACCACTCATCTCGATCGAGACTGCAATCTGTCGCATTTACTAACACTAGCGTCATGTTAGTACTAGCCCCAGGTTTCTCATCACGTTTCTTCTTAGGACAGTCCTTCTTGTAGTGTCCAACTTCTTTGCAAAATCACATTTTAAAGCGTTATTCTTCTTTTAGGGTCCTTTCTAGTTGGTTTTTAACCGACTTCAAAAAAAGGAGGAGGTTATCAATTCGACTGTATGTTTTTTTTTTTTTTTTTTTTATGTTTGTTACCTCAGAACTTTGGACTGGGTGAACCGATTTGGATGATTCTTTTTTTATTTTAAAGCTGGTGGTTCCAGATTGGTCCCATTTTAATTTAGTCCAGTTCTGACAACGGCATCTATGAGAAAACCATATAAGTTGAAGATTGAAGTCGGTTTTGTTTACTCTTTAGAGTGGTTATAATCACGAGAGCTTTGCTGACAGACTTCGAGATGCCTTCTTTGGAGTTTGTCGTCAATGCTCGTTCATGAGTACATAGCTGTCTAGTTAGGTTCTAAATAAATCTATCTTTTCTCGACATAATCATCCAACTCAACTTGAAGAATAGGTAAGAATTCATTAAAAATTGATTTTTATTTTTTTTTATTTGAAAGTCTATTTCTGATGTTCAAAACAAACAAAAAACAAAACAAAACAAATTAAAAAGTACTCTGTTTTTGGTAAATTCACATATTTTTTTTGTAGCACAGTACTTCTTAAGCCATTTATTTCTAAAATAAAAAGATAATGACCGCCTTTACAGCCAAACTGATACTTATAAGAAGTTATAAGCTATGGAGGTAAGGGAAATTTTTTCAAATTTAGGCAAGAGTAAAGGACACTATCTCTGTAATTATTAAATTCAGCAAGTTTTGAGCATTATAACATAAAAGTAGACTTAATTTTGAGCATTTAAGTCTTAGATGCCCACCACTCAACTATTAAATTTAAAAAGTTATAGCGGTATAAAGATTTTTTTGTTTGTTTTTTGCTTCTCCTGAAAACCTATACTTTGTCCCTTACGCCAATTGAGTTTATGACCGTCGACATGTGATGTACTATTTTCTGCTCGACGGCTGCGGAAAGCGGAAACTTCGTTTAGCGCAGCGGGACGAAAGTTGCCACGTTCCGCCCGGAGAAGTGAAAAATTTTATAATTACCTTGCCCATCGCGACAGCAGTACTGGCCATGTCTACAAGAAGGTAATCATCGTTTTTAGATGGAGCACACATTGCTATGGGATTGGTCCCCATAGCTTTCTGAAAAGAATGTTGAATTTATCAGTTACCTACTTTCATCATAAAGGCTGATTCATGTTACAACGGGACGGGCCCCGTCCGGGCCCGGACGTGCCCCGTCCGGGGAACGGTCAAATATTTTTTGTAAGAAGCGCTGGCCCGGACGGGCCCCGTCCGCGCCAAATGTCGAAGCGTGTTGTAGGATGGTTCGCCCCGGACGGGGCACGCCCGGGCCCCGTCCCGTTGTAACATGAATCAGCCTTTACCCGGCACCTCTCTATCTCGATTCAAAATTTAGTTTCTATTTTTCATGTAAATCAAATGAATAGGCATCATAAAGCGGAGCGGACTCGTCGGCGATGTTTATCATGTTGTGAACTATAAATTTAAATCGCAAAAAAAATTAAGACGCAGGTAGAGCTAAAACGGGATATTGTTGTTGCACCTAAAGTTTATCTCAAAGTTTTAAGAAAACTCTTTCTGCCATCTTCATTATATATAGTAAGGCTTATTATTGTATAGGTACAATATTTCCTGGAGGATTCTCTTTTTAAAATTTAGAAAAATAAAAAAAAATAAAAAAAAAAGAGAATCCTCCAGGAAATCTTGTATACAATAATACAAAATCTCTTTTTAAAATTTAATGTTTATTATTTTGTATTTAAAAATATCATAATATTTGTACACCTAATTCATACATTGCATTATACACTACATAGTAGGTACATTCGGTAGAATATTATAGTGACTATCTTATGTAGGTATAACACGTAAAGCAATTTTTATCTATATTTGACAAATAAAATAATTTGAATTGGTAGTAGAAATAGATTTATCTTACACCCTTAGATCTGGTCGGCACCATGACAGGAGAAGAGTTTGTAAATGCCATGCCGATAAGTCCTTCTTTCTTCGCCTTCAGCGCCCACCATCCCGCCATTCCAAAATGGTTGCATCCTGAATAAAATAATAATAATAATTTATAACACATTTGCTCCTAAAAGGTCTCTCATTTCACCAATTTCAATATCGTATTGTATATCATTACGCACAAGTGCGGTAATGTAATGTAAAACGCACGGTTTATCAAGATGCTCCGTCTAAAAACGAACGGTACTTTTTAAAATCTTACCAAAGAGTTTTTATTTCAGAAAAGTTATCAACATTTTATGATTAAAATTAAATTTGGGAGATAAATTATAATAAAAAATCATTTATGTACATAATTCTTAAATTTAATCAATTTAAACAGATTTACATTAATATTTAATATTTAGTTTCATATTAACGACGAGTCATATTAAGTTTTATATTAAGATTGAAGTGTTAGTTAGTTTAAAATTTTATATGGTTTGTTAAAATAAAGAATTTTGGTTTAATTGAAAGAATTTTCGACATGATGATCCACTCAAAGTATCGCGATTAAATTAATCTAACCACTCATCTGACCACGGACACTGATCTAACCATAATTTAATAAAAGCTAACCAAGGACACTAAAAGTGGTCCATGGTTAGATTGATCTGACTAAGCGATCTGACCACGGATACACAACGATAAATTGCAACGAATTAATCTGTAACAAAAACACAAAAATATTAATTTACTTTATTGGTAATACTGGCTGTATTTTTGTGCCTTTGCCTAAAAAAAAAGCTGAAGTAAAAAATATTCCGCGCGCTTTTTTTTTCGCTGTATTGTTTTTATTCATTTATCATAGTCAGAGTTTTATTTTATTTCCTCGCAAATGAGCTATAAAACGTATGACATACGTGCGCTTTGATAATTACAGCCTCTGCTTACTTGTATCAATATCGCCTCGGCTGTGATTTTCAATTTACCGCACTTAATATCATAATGTACCATTATTTGTTAACACAATGTTACACAATGTAGTAATATTTAAAATTAAAATATGAAGACGACGAATGTTAGGGGAAGCTATAGCTATTCTATAGGATATACTTATTTAACTCAAATTTGACAGTTAAACAGTTCTTCCACAGTCTGACTGCACCAGAGCGCCGAGAGAGACTACTATAATGCATTTTCATAATGAGTATTCGTCGCCGCCACCTTAGATTGCAATATATATACTCGTGTATATATATCACTAGCGCGGAAACCATGTTAGGTTGACAGGACTTTTTGAGAATGTGACCTACAAACAATCCTTTGAGAACAAGTCTTACCTTTGGCGGAGACCCACCCCACGCCAGTCTGTTTGGCCTTCTTCATGGCGAGGTCCATGCAGAAGTTGCCAACCGTGGCCCCGAGGGCGTCGCAGCCGTCCACCCAAGCAGTGGACGCTGACTCCTTCAGAACGACCGGCTTCGCTTCAGGGTTGGTCGCCCCTGATAGGACGTCGTTAACGTATAATTCTGGAAGGAATTTAAGAGCTATTTTTTTTAAATGCCGGGTGCTTAGTGGGATTTGGATCTTTCCCGTCCCCTCTTTAAGTGACGAATTTACAGGAATCTATGATACTTTAGGAACCCTGCAGTATGACGATTCCAACCGATTATTATTGTGTCATGTCATTCTTTTCTATCCTACTAATATTATAAACGCGAAAGTTTGTATGGATGTATGAATGGATGTTTGATCCTCTTTCACGCAAAAACTACCGAACGGATTGTGATGAAACTTTGCAGTTATGTAGCTTATACATCAGAATAACATATAGGCTATATTTTATCCCCGTATTCCTAGGGGAACGGGAACTACGCGGGTGAAACCGCGGGGCGCTGCTAGTATTAAATATGTGAGACAGAAATATAGTAGCCAACTGAGTTTTTTTATTTAAATATCCAATTGAATAAATGAGAATAGGAGGCTGGTACAGAATTACATGATTCCAGACCTACCGGCTTAGGCTGTGCTTGTCTGTCAGTAAGTGGTATTTGATTAGGTAGCATTCGTATGGTAACATCAACAATATACTTTTTATTGGCTTATTTGCATGATACGTTTAGCAAAGTATGAATTCACACCCATAGCTTATAACAGGCTCCAAAAACGGTAACGCAAAAGGTCATTCTGGTCAAAAACTAGGCTAGTTCGCGAGCTAGTTTTGTCACTTTTTTTTATTTCCTTTTACAAATAGTATAAAAATGCGCCAGTAATCCAGGAAAACTGGCTATACTGGTCTAATGACTTACCGAGTCTATTCAAGCCATGGCTGAAGTGGCCAACCAAGTCAGCATGCAGCAACAACTCGGCATGCTCCCTAGCCTCCAACGCTGGTACCCCGACAACCTTCAAGCTGTCTTCCATAAACCGACGCACTTCCTCAATCCTGACTTCTGGCATTGTTTCTATATCAGGATGAGAGTAAGCAAATATATCTCGACACTTGATCTGTTTCAAGGGAACAAAATAAGTAAAATACTAGTTAATTATTTAAATTTCTTCTTTTCTCCGATCTTTTCAATTTAGCAGATATAATTTTAAATATAATATTAATGGTACCTAAGTATACACGTTGTAGGCAAGCCTTTATATCTACAATCGTTGCTTTACAACTAACTGTAACACCTACTAGACTGGTGCCTAGATGAATGGAAAGTGGGGTAAGTAACCCTATTGCTCATTAGGTATATATAGACGGAATTCGGTTTATGTTATGGTAAAGGCTGGTCCCAAATTGCGTTCGTTAAATGAGGATGACTATGATTGTTACTTTTAAATTACTTATTTGTTTCAAATGATTTCACCTGTGAAATTTCACAGTCAATGGTTTTTAATTACGATAAAAAATCACACTTGCTGCTGGAAATGAAGTGTGAAATATGGGGAAATGACGATAGTAACTTTTTTTTGGGCTCCTGTTACCTCACTCACTCAACGAAACGCAATGCAAGCTTTGCTTTACGCTGATTTTCTGTGAGACCGTTGTATCATTTCGGTCGAGCCGGCCCAAGCGTGCTACTCGTACTCGTATTGCAATAAAATCGTTGATTCTCTTAATTTTCTATAGTAAATCTCACCCCCAAATAGTTCAGATTATACCTACCGAGTTAAAAATACACTTAACTGGCTCCCGCGCTGAAGGTGCGAAAGAATAGATAGGTAATAATTATTGTAGCTATAAAGACGATTTTTATGGTTCCGTCCCCAAAGGGTAAAACTGGACCCTATTAAGTACTAAGACTCGCTGTCCGTCCGTCTGTCGGGGGGCCAATTCCACAAAATGTCAACGGTTATAGTTGGATGACAATGACATCTCAATGGTCAGTCAATGGTGTTATTTGGCACTTTTCAGAGCAAATAACACCATTGACATGTCATTGTCCTCCAACTATAACCGTTGACATTTAGTGGAATTGGCCCCCTGATTGTCTGTCACCAGGCTGTATCTCAGGAACAGTGATCGATAGATAGTTGAAATTCAACAAATTAGTTTAGCAACGAATACTAAAAAAAAAAACAGAAAAAAATATAGTTAGAACAAACATGATTTTTTGCCGTTTTTATAGATAATGATAATACCTACCTAGATAATGGTACGAAACCCTTCGTGCGCGAGTTCGACTCGCACTTGGCCGGTTTTATTAATGTTTATGTTTTTATTATCTTGCAGATTTAAATTTTTATAGAAGTGAATTTTATGTCTTTCGTGACTTTTGGGTTAATGCGCTACTTGTATGACTCGATTTCAAATGTTTTTGAATTTTAATATTAATATTTTACAAGTTCATAATTTATTTACACCGTTCTTTATCCTCATAAGTATTTATACTTGCTGAATAAATTATAACAAACACACTGTAGATGCATGATCGAATTTCATTAACCACGGAAGCTAAATATAACCGAGATAAAGTAACACTAGGAAAAGTAAGAAAATGTATAAGTACCTACTATCTGCTACTATGGAAGTAGATACTCGTAATGTGAAAAACTCCAAAGAGACTGACTATTCCTCAATGTAGTTATATAAACCATTCAACTAAATTCCTACTAATATTATAAAAACAAAAGTACCTACTTAATCCTGTTTATCTGTTACCTTAACCTAAACCGATCTTGATAAAACATATTATCTAATGTACCTTTTGCAGCGGGAGAATGTCTCACTCCCAACGGAAAATTAAAAGAATAATTAAAAAGATAAATTGTTACGGGTTACTTACGTACCTACGTACGTACTTCGGGAACGATAACACCTAGAAACTTGAAATATGGTAGGTATGTATGTGTCTTGTTATGTCGTAGGCAACCGCGGATTTCCTACGGGAACGGGAATAAACTGGATCCACTTGGGCAATGCTACTGGGCACCCGCTAGTAGGAAATATATTCTTATACATGAAATAGTAATCCTACTTCAACTCAACTGCAATAGGTAAAACTGCCATATTATGATAATAATGGTCCCTTTTTATTCGGTTGGTTGCTGGTCAAGCAAGCAGCGAGTAACCGCGGGTGCACGGTATCTACAGTTTTTGGTACAACAGATAAGTATTTCATTTTATAACTATTGTGACCCAATAAATGGTAAGTAAGTAACAACTCTATCATCATCATTTACTTGCCCTTTTCCCATTATTTGGGGTCGGCGCAGTATGTTTTTTCTTTCCATTTAGATCTATCATACGTCATATCTACATTCACTTCCATCTTGCACATATCATCCTTCACACAATCCATCCATCTTTTCTTTGGTCTACCCCTCTTTCTATAATCTTCCACATTCATATCAAGCACTCGCCTTACAACGTTACTCTCATCCCTCCTCATTATTTGTCCGTAGAAAGACAGACGAACGAACAACTCTATATTGTACACCAATAAAAATATGCAATGAGTGACACTATAATAAAAAAAGTACAATCGGATGTCTTATCGCAATGACTTGAGCTCGTTTTATACCAAGGTTTTTTCATATAGGTACCAGTCCCGACCGAAATAAAGTGTTTGTAGAATTTTAACTTCAAAACGGAGAAGTAACATTACGTATTGTTTTTTTACTTTAAAACAATAAAACTAACACTAGCACGAAAGTTACTCGTATTGTTGGAATACCCGCTATCGAATATAATGTCTGAAATAAATTTATTATTATTTAAAACTTCTGACAAAAGACACAATGAGACACGCCTATCCACTATAAGTAATTAACAAGTACTATAGGTACTAACTCTTCCAACTGTGGAAAACAGTTTATTCCCAACTCGTGTTTTAAAGCAATATCATTCAACATATTACTTTATCAATACTGAGACGAAATACAACAGACAACACAGATATAACTTCAAGCTGTTATCATCTTGAACAAGCAATTTAGTGGAAGATGTACTCTGTCATTTGATTACCTAATTAGTTAGAGGTACTGAGTTCGCTACTGTATATATTATTATGTAAATATTCAGTTTAGATCAACAAGTAATATTGACGATTGACGACAAGTGGTATCACAACAAAGAAGTAATTAGATAATGAAACGTAACAGAGCTCTATAAATATGACTTCTTTATTTTGGACCCGTCTGTTACTATACGAGTAGGTAATATGTTTATAAATTACAACCTATATATTATTCCTACGAATAAGATATATTACTGTAAAGTTTTATAGAAATCCCTCCTATAGATTTTGAGTTAAAGATTATTTCACAAAAATCCACCCATCCTGAAAAACTTTCGCGTTTGAAAGATTTTTCGATTTGAATTCTTGCTTTTACAGTTGAAGTTACAAGGTGTTAGTTCTAAGATTACCTACCTACAGATTACATTGGTTAAATGAATTATAATAAGGAGATTGTATTTTGATTAAAATTGATCTTCAAAATATTTGTTAATATCATAGAAGATGAAAAATCGCGAAACAGCTCGAGTCCGAAGTTATTGAAGTAGAGAATATCAAGATCGTTTAACATGTTTGTAATGCCTTTAATAAAATAGCATAACAACACAATATTTGAATTGGATAAGATAAGGCAAAATAAACAACAAAACTACTTGTAACCGTAACGCTGATTGCTGCATTGGCTGCCTTCCTTGAAGTATACAACTCTAACGCCTGCAAATTAAATAATATCGATTTGCGCTTTAGTTCCCTTTGCTGTACGAGTAAGTATAGTAGGTACATAACTACAAAGTGAGACTATTTAGGTTTTACATTAGGATCTCTGCAGCTGAACCACTAAGTTTCGTTACGGGATATCTATAAAGTCACCGATTATTTAAGCAAAGATAGACAAAATATAATGTTTATATCTTTTCTCTATGGGCGAACGGCGCCGTTTTTTTGGTTCCTAGTTCAAATTGCAAACCTCAGATTAAAGTTAAATGTTAACTTAATTTTTAGCTGTCGGATATTCAATCGATATACCTAAAGGCCTGCTTCAAATCGTATATTATATTTTATTATCTCTTTTGTTCTTAAATCTTCCATAATGTCTTCAAACGGCTTACAAAACAAAGATATCATGTTTCACTGTAAAAACAGTTTTGTGTTATATTTTTCTCTGTAAATTTCCCACGTTTTGATAATCAGTCATTACCTTGTGTGACTCAATTGTTTGTTTGAACAAGCTAAATACAGCCCAGCAGACGTATTCACAGAGACTCGATACCATTTCTGTTCGATTCGAGTCGAATCTATCAACATCAGAAACGAATCTATCGACATCGGAAACGAATCTATCGAGATGGGCTGATGTTGTTATCGAAAACTAATGTCATATGTGACACCAACTGTCAACCATCATCAGCCCATCTCGATAGATTCGTTTCCGATGTCGATAGATTCGACTCGAATCGAACGGAAACGGTATCGAGTCTCTGTGAATACGTCTGCAGGTTTGCTTTGCGACATGATATCAAACTGTGATACGATGATACGATTTACGTCCGTTTCCTCCCTCCATATTCATATATCCTTACTTAATCCGTTTTATGTAGGTACTCATAACATGTTTTTAAGTTTTAAATTTATTTATGAAGGTTTTTATGTGACGAGTTTTTAATCAGCGCAGCAACCTGTCAAATTTATTGAACAATTTATTACCATAAAGTTATCAGAGGAGACTCGCTCTCTACGCGTGAGCAAAACAAGATGATGTGTTCTTTTGTTAGTGTTAACTTTTGTTTAACTTTAAAAATCCCTCAGTTATGTTAAAAGTTTGGGAAGACCAAACTAAAAAACACTGAGTGACAAAACACCATAACTGCAAGAGGGACATGTTAACATCAGTGATCTGCAAAATTTATTGACATAAAATAAAAAAACAGTTAGAAAAAATCCAGGTATTTATTTTTATATGGTTAGTGGTCTTTCAACTTGTTTCCTTCACCTTGCAAGCATATTAGTGTGTGAATAATTTAATCCAGTCAGACAACGGATTCAGTTTGCGACTGTGAGCGCAGTCGGACGCACGTGAATTTTTTTTCAAGTAAAGTATTCAAACTTTTTCGTTTATTTACAGTCAACCAAAACGGTAAGCTTTATTTAAAAGTTGTTGTATTTGTTTTGTATTAAATATAGGAAGGGAAGTAGGTATTATCTAGATTTTATGTTTATCGTTAAATAATATACGTATTTGCTTCTTGTTATATTGTTTATATTCCGCGAGCGTTCGCAAAGTAGCACCAAAATAGCTTGTTACTATAGCAAATATGATTGTGCCAATTAACAAAAAATATTAGATATATAAAGAAAAGATAATAAACTGTAATAAGTTGGTTTTCCAAAATGGCTGAACTGTACAATATCTGACGTGGAATTTGGGGGTGGATGGGGTGGGGGGGGAAGGGGTTGGGTTGGGCGACCCACCCCCCACCACCCCCACCTGCCGAAAACGCGTAGTTTTTTTTTTATGAATTTTCAAAGTTGACATGGAGCCCAGTGAAAAATCGCGTGACGTGGAATTTCTGCTTCATATTTTTTTTGTAGATAGAGGTATATAAGAGGGTTTATTTACAAAAATTGCAGAGCTCGGAAATCAATAGTTTTCAAGATATAATTTTTTGAAGTTGTAATAAATTAACCTCAAAACTGTACAAATTGACGCAAGGTCATAAATCAATCTAGTGGAATGTTTAGGTTCAGGTTATTTTTTTTTATGACCACACAAATCCAACCCGCGCCAGAAACTAGTGGAATGCTTAGGTTCAGGTTATTTTTTTTTATGACCACACAAATCAAACCCGCCCCAGAAACTAGTGGAATGTTTAGGTTCAGGTTATTTTTTTTTATGACCACACAGATCAAACCCGCCCAAGAAACTAGTGGAATGTTTAGGTTCAGGTTATTTTTTTTTATGACCACCCAAATCAAACCCGCCCCAGAAACTAGTAGAATGTTCAATTTTGAAAAATTCGTAAAAAAAAAACTATGCGTTTCCGGCAGGCGGGGGTGGTGGGGATTGGGTCCCCCACTCCCCCCCCTTCCCCCCATCCCGCTACCACCCCTAAATTCCACGTCAGATATTGTACAGTTCTTCCTCAAAAATATTACGAAACTTGGCTCGTCTTCTCTTCAACAATAAATTCTTGACAATCAAATTATTCTTTTCATTTTCATGCAAATCAGAAAATAGATTTCAGCTTGTGTTCGTTAATAACGCACTATTTAATGTAACTTTTTATACATATAAACAAACTAAAACTTTTCATACAACACTAACCTGTAGATACTTGTACTTATGTCAGCCTAATAAATTCGCGTATTTTTCCTGTCGTATGTCATCAAATTATTTACAGCATTTGCCATTTGCAACAGTGAATCAATTAATTTAAAATTATTATTGATTCACTGTTATTTTTTAACTACGCTAATCTACCTTCGCTATATATTAAAAAGAGGAAATTATTTTTATATATTTGTTTGTAAATGAATAGGCTCTACTAATTAAAATTATTGTTGACCAATAGTTAGTTTCACTCGCAGGGAATAGCTAGTTTTTCAATAACAATGTCGAGTCAATATTATATTGTCCAAGCCATACTATCAGTTCACTATGATGTCATTAATTTACTCGGTCGTTTGACCATCAAGTAGTTACAAAGCAGATATAAATTGAGTAGGAGGAACTACTGTTTTAATTATGATTCTGGTAGATACAAATTATTTTCGTTCTTTATGTAATCATAGAAATGTCGATAATGATGATGAATTAATAAATAAATAAATAGCTTCGAATCAACTTGAAGTAATCAAGTAATAGATAATCTAGTAAGTTGACCCGACCAACGTAACCTTGAATCTGTTATCTTATTAGTTATACAACAATTGAGTAAATTCGTTGATAGGTACGTACATACTTTAGTCTTGATGATTTGATTGATAATTGAAGTATCCTTAAATTTTAGTAAATAGTTTAGTAAATTTTCCCCACTTGATTCGATAATATTAAGATTTAAACTAAAAACCTTTTTTTAACAAAAACAAAATTCAGTAGTTCTAGAGAATACCTGCCTGTTTTCAACACAGAAACAAACACAATTGTACCTGTTTGTAATATTACTACAGGAAGTAATTTAGTTGCTCACAAATAATTTTCGTACAAAACATTCTTACAGGTTGTATTAACTTACAATGGGTAAGGTAGCGACAGCAGAAGTACTTCGGTTCATGACCGACTGCCTGAAGGCGGTAGGGGCAGCAGCGAAGGCGGCAGAACAGCAGGCGGAACTCCTCCTCCAGGCAGACCGGTTGGGACATCCCAGTCATGGACTTAATAGACTCGGTGAGAACTTTTAGGTACTTATATTTTTTACTGAATATCTCGTTCGGTATTTCGATTCGAGATCGAATCAGTTATAAGGAGATCCGCAGACGATGAAAATCGCCAACATATTATCTCAGTGGATTAGCAAGTGGCAGTGGTCAGGGCACATTACTCGAAAAATTAAAGATGAAGCAGATAGGTTCTCGGAAGACCGCGCATTGGGAAGGATCCAGAAGGTAGGCAGACGAATTTTACACTATCGTTGAGAGAATTTCTTGGGGTAGGTTTATATAAATCACATTGCACCCGCAGCACACATTACATAGAGCAGCCAGGGCAAGCCTAGTGTAGATTATATCTTGTATAGAACCTTGGCCGGGGATATTCGAAGAAGCACTTCATTTCTGGAAGTAGATAGCTGTCACATAGGCCTCACAAGTCAGAACCAATTCTGGGGCATACTAGTTTCTTCAATGTTTTCCTTCATCGTAGAGTCAGTAATTAATAAAATAATGTATCTCTACTTTATGTAACTTTGAAAATCTCATTGGTACCTACATCCTTACCTAGAAATCGAACCCGGATCGTATGCATTAGAGGGGGTTAACTCCCAACACTACTTACATTATGTAACAGTATCTTATGTGTTTCCAGAATTGTACGTTAACGACATCATCCAGGGCGCGTGCCAACCAAACAATCAGCCTGAAGTCCTGAAGGAGAGCGCGTCCACCGCGTGGGTTGACGCGAACAACGTACTAGGGGCCACAGCGAGCCACTTCGCCATGGACATTGCTGTTAAAAAGGCCAAGGAGACTGGAGTCGGCTGGGTCACTGTCAAGGGTATGTCTGTTTGGCATGTCATTATTAAGGTAGAGTTCTGTGGATCGCGACCGCGGCGACTATAATAGAAGACACTAATGAATAATTAAAATGGCAGAACTTAGTAGGAGAGGGCAGCATGACGATATTAGGGCAGACTTCCATGGGCTACCACCGTACTCCGACTTAGTTATTATGAACCAAGATGTGTCAAAACATAATAAAAGTGGCAAGTACCTACGAGTAGAGAAATACGGTAATCGCACTTGAGCCCGTGGGGGCTACGGCCGTACTCCAATTTATGATTTTCGTAACTAACGTTCCTACGGCGGTGTCCACGAAACAAAAAAAAACATTCCCGTATTTTCCGTCACGTCCCTTAGAAAGAAGAGGAAAATGTATTAGTGAGGGGTGCAGCATTATCCGCTGCATTGATTATTTGAATAGAAACTTTTTGTTAGTTACTTACTGTTTTACTGGCCTTCAAAGTCCTCTTTGTGATGTCTGTCGATTGTCCTATTTAAAATATTTTGCAATTCAAATGTCAGTTCTTCGAAAACAAATGTTTTTTTTTTTTTTTTGTATTGGTAGGGGGATATCTGCAGCATTATCCGCTGCATTGATTATTTGAATAGAAACTTTTTGTTAGTTACTTACTGTTTTACTGGCCTTCAAAGTCCTCTTTGTGATGTCTGTCGATTGTCCTATTTAAAATCATTTGTTTTCGAAGAACCGACATTTGAATTGCAAAATATTTTAAATAGGACAATCGACAGACATCACAAAGAGGACTTTGAAGGCCAGTAAAACAGTAGGTAACTAACAAAAAGTTTCTATTCAAATAATCAATGCAGCGGATAATGCTGCACCCCTCACTAATACATTTTCCTCTTCGAACAGGAAAAACATTGAACTGTAGTATTACTTTTCAGTGCTAACTGCTACTTCCTACAACATATAATTTAATTTATCGCTTTGACTTTATAGTTTTCTTTATCAAGGCTGTGTAATGCATAAATAACTGTCTAGGCCATTACATTTTCGTTGGCATATTCTTAAGGTTTCAAGTAGCGAGTTGGCAAATGAACAGAATTTAATCACCAAAATCTATTGAGTAATTTTTGAGAGAAGTTGATATAAAACTAATAGATTATTTTTAACCTCGAACGCCGTCTGTACCCTCTCTGCTTTTAAACGAACGAAAATGACCTCATCTATGGGGTTTGTAGGCCATATGTCCCATATCAATGGGTTAGCCTCTCCCAAATAATGTTCCTTCTTACCAAGATCGCAGATGGATCTACCGCGAAGTGCATTTCTAGCTTTATAATTTATCTAAATACCTATATATAATTATCTTCTCCTTTATCTGTCCAATGCATGCCTTCTCTTGGGCCTTCTTTCCTCATCCAGTTCTTCCCCGTTATCCTGGTAATGCCATCTGACTGTACAGTTTGAAAAATATCAAACCAAGTAATTTTGTCCAGGATCAAACCACAACGGCATGGCTGGGTTTTGGGCTCAGAAAGCAGCTGATAAGGGCCTCATAGGCATGGCCTTCACCAACACGTCACCCTTACTGGTCCCCACTAGGAGTAAACAGGTAAATAACTTAACATAATATGTTCGTAAAAATGAAATGATTGCGAAACGAAAATGCATGGTTTTGTCCAAAAGGATATTCTATGGAGGCCATCGTGTGGCACTGCTTGTATATGGGCCATTTATACGAGTTCATTCCAGTGAGCCATTCCACTAATGGCCTCGTGTAAATAGAGACAGTCCTGTGCAATGTATTGTTCTCAAGTTTATTTTTGTATGCAGTTTGGATTGGCTTCGTGAAAATGGCCCATTACGGGACTATAATCTATATCTATTATTATTATTAAGAAAATATTTGTATTGTTGTATGTTTGTTACGAATAAACTCAAAAACTACTGGACCGATGTTAAAAATTCTTTCACCAATGGAAAGCTAGAATATCCCTGAGTAACATAGGCTATATTTTTTTCCCGTATTTCCACCTAAACGGGAACTATGCGGGTGAAACCGTGCACAATCTTAGTTAAATTAAAATTTTACTTAGCAGATGAAATTCAGTGAGATTGTACCTAATAAAAATAAAAATAATTAATCTTAGGCCTTTTATACCCGAAGGGGTAGGCACAGGTATTCCCCCAAGCAGCAAAATTATCCTATAGTGCAGATGTTACAGGCCTACGGCACTTATAATGTTCTATTAAGGGTTCTAGTACTTACTGCCACGCTTATAATAGCCAGCATGGAGTAAGTTGAGCCTTGTAGTGTATTTGATCCTATACATTAACTTATAATTACTTATAAGTCGAAATTAAGGGTGCATTATAAGCTTGGGTGACCTATAAGAGTATCACGAGGGTGTAAATGCACTCAACAGCAGATAAACTGGTAAGATATACTTATAACTGCTAATAAGAAGCATTATAGAACTACTATAAGTAAAGCACGCCAATAAGAGTGATAAACAGAACTAAAAGTACTGGTAACTACTTGCATTATTACTTGGTTTTATAAGAGTTTATAAATTTACTTTACAGAACAATTATAAGTAAAGTGGAGTGGTTTTGTAGTGGTATAAACCAATATTGTTATAATCTTAACACGATTATAATGGTTTAATACAATATACTTAGCATCCAAAACTATATCCGTGGTGTCCTGTTCAAGAATGCATTGGTTTATAATGGTTTTACAAAATCCGGTTATAGTCACAGTACGGACATTTTGATTTTGTTGGGTCGTATTCTTTGCCGACGTAGTGTTCTATTCCGGCTCAAAATAAGTAGTTGTCACAAACAAAAAGTTCAGAAAACCTATAAACAAATAATTCGGTTCGGTTCGGTTTGAGGTGACGGATTCTAGTTTTGTATCTGGCGAAGAACTAATCGTAAAAATAGGAGAAGGTTCCGTACAAAATAGTTACTTCTAATTAATAATTCTGCACAAAACAACGTTTCATCGATTTACGATATAAATTTAGACTTAGAAGATTGTATTACTGAGGAACCTGCGCAAAAACATGGAAGCGATATTGAAGACTATTCCAATTTTCAACTACATAGTGATCTTAAAAAATGTCCTTTAGAATAAAATATACGACATGCGACGTTAAATTCTTTATTAGGAATAAGATAGCAATTTATTTATATAAATTATGGTTTTTATTTAAGCCTTAGGTAATTTAAACACAAACTTAATGTAAAAATCATTCTCTAACAATCCAGCGGTGCATTCATTATAAATATAATAATGCAAACATTATGATATTTATGACCTCGATAAGTATAAGTGTATATTGTACATAATGCATATTTTGAATGCCATAGGTATTTAATTTTTATAAATAAATTACTTATAATGACTTATAAGTACATATAGGTAAAGAGAAAACAGAGAAATTAAACCTAAACTGACAGAAATTAGGTACTATTTGAGTAAGTTACCAAGTTCACTTTCGTCAGTATTGAAGTGATCATAACCTGAGTAGAAGCAGCATTTTTAATATAAATATATAATAATATAATCTCACGCCTTTTTTATCCCCGAGGGGGTAGGCAGAGGTATTCCATTACTGGATATACCCACAATTCACGAGATATATTGGACCCCTAAACGTGATAGGTGGTGAGCCCATCGCCGGACCGGGTCTGTTTACACATGTCTCAGAATTAATTCTGAGACCTGTGGGTTTCCTCACGATGTTTTCCTTCACCGTCGAGCTAGTGATAAATATGTACGTAAGTTTTTGAAAAACTCATTGGTACATGCCAGGATTTGAACCCGGGCCTCACTGATTTTCGGCCGGCTCTTTAACCGTCCGGGCTATCACTGCTCATTTACAGCATTTTTCAAACCCAAAAATTATCTTCTTTTAACAGTGTTCTTTATTTACAACGAAGTGTTGTAGCCGTCTTGTAGTGTGTTTTGTTCCAAGACCACATGAAGGTTTTTCAAGCCCAAAAATCCTCTTAGTCAAAAAACGATCGACTTCCAGAAACATTTAAATTTTCAATGCTGACACCTAAACAAATACATTAAAATAAGACAATATAAAATAACACTCCAGTTATAGAAATATTTGCGGAACTCTAATTCCAAACACCATATTGTTTTCACCAAGCAATGGTTCTGATATTTACCATTTTTAAACTAAGTGCGCCTATAAAGGTTTGTTAATGTATTTTGAAAACCAACTTTCTCAAAATGGCTACTTTTCGTTTTATGTCTTACTGAAACCAACATTATTTTAATATTTAACTTAATAAAAACGCAAATTTCAAGGGGCCTGTAAAAATTTTGATAAGAAACTTATTATAGTTCACCGAAAATATACGTGCGCCATGCACATTCAAACACATTATACATCTTGACT
The DNA here is from genome assembly GCA_963855545.1 of Ethmia dodecea. Classification (NCBI taxonomy): domain Eukaryota; kingdom Metazoa; phylum Arthropoda; class Insecta; order Lepidoptera; family Depressariidae; genus Ethmia; species Ethmia dodecea. Next base: position 10,672,382 of record OY979456.1, on the reverse strand, counting down.
TATCATTTACTAACACTCTACTCACAATTAATATTCTATATAATATTTCAATAAGAAATGGATACTTCCCTTTATCAATATTAATCTTTACAAATGTGCGCAGCAACATTCACCAATTCACAACACTTTGTATGAGCTTGTAAGAGATTCACTGTGTACGTTATTGTCGTGTTTGGTTCCATTAGGCGCTGATAGTTACCTTCGCAGGCGCAAATAGTTTTACGTAGTCCAAGTATAAGATCGTTATTGGTCAAAGTGGGTTCATCAAGTCTACTATAGGTATTTAATTAGCCAAGATACGCCTATAAATTGGGCCCTTTTACTATTATAATGGTTTACTATTCCGTTATAGTCCTAATAAAATGGTGGTTCCAGGACAATTACTAGACCACATTTTGCTGCTTGTGGATTTCTGGAAATAACTACCCACTTTTCACCAGTAGGTATATGCGACCCCTAAACGTGATAGGTGGTGAGCCCATCGCCGAACCGGGTCTGTTGCACATGCTTCAGAATAAATTCTGGAACCTGCGGATTCCCTCACCATGTTTTCCTTCACCGTCGAGCTAGTGTTTAATATGTAGGTACGCAAGTTTTGAAAAACTCATTATACTTAATTGTACATTTTAATTGTGAGGTATTGGAGTAATAAGCTACTCTACATATATTTTTTCTTTAATTTCAGCCTGCACTCGGCACCAACCCTTTGTCAGTGGTAGCGCCAGCTTCTAATGGAGAAACTTTTTATTTGGATATGGCCACCACGGCTGTAGCTGTCGGTAAGGTAATTATAGATTGTTTTTTGCTAAAACGTCACTAAGAAAAGAGAAAGGAATAAGGAGAATAGTCTCCTTATTCCTTTTCTCTACACTCTCATTTATAACATTTTAAAAACTAATTAAGTGAATAGTACCTGCTTCTTTTGACTTCATTTCATTCATGAGTTTTAATGGTATCCTTTGGTCTTTATTGTGTAATTATATGCATATACTTTTTTCTTTCTTTCCAGATTGAAATGAAACTGCGAAAAGGGGAATCGCTGCCAAGCGGCTGGGCGCAGGGACCCGATGGGAAGGAAACTTGTGACGCTGATTTGGTTGGTTTAATGTTTATTTAGAAGTGTAAACTGTAAGTAAGTACATACTAAAACAATCCTATTGTGCTGAAACTCCAAAATAGGATTAATTTCCCGCATGCCAAAAACAAAAGCTTAAGTTTTGGCGCTTTTATTATAAGTGATATCTGATTACACCCTCTACCTATCACTTTCTTTTTGGCGTCTCACGGCTAGTGCCCTGCAGCATGTCCAAAAAGTCTTTGTTGTTGTAAGTATTTAGAAAGAAGGTTCCTTATACGATTTTGGTATAAGCCAAGAAATTCCCAAAAGAACAAAAAACGCAACGCCGCGCGCCGCTAGGAACTTGAAAGTTGACCCTGTATCCTATTACTTTTTCTGATTACAGGCGTTCAAGAGTAGCTGTTTGATGCCTTTAGGCGGTCAAGAACAAACTTCAGGATATAAGGGATACGGATTGGCTGCAGTCGTTGACATGTTCTCCGGAATGGCTTCAGGTAGGTACCATACCCTCTACTTATTGCATATTGTATTTTGTTGCACTATCTACACCCATCAATAAATTTACATCAATATACCTCCGTGTTAGCTCTTAAAATCATTGTTTTTCACACTGCAAGCGAACTGGATTTCTACATAACCTGTCTATAGAAATATTAATCATAACCCCAACATTATTAGGTTCAAAATATGGCCACCACGTACGGTCGTGGTCACACAGTGGGGCAGGTGGCCCCGCGGATTTGGGACATTGCTTCGTTGCCATCAACCCCGAGTGCTTCGCGCCTGGCTTCGGCGATCGCCTGGCCGACAGTATGCAGCACTGGCGCCAGTTGGAACCGGTAAGAACCAGATTTTAGGTTTATATGTGCCGGGCACCTTTTCGTGCATTCGTCTCATTTCATTCAAGTCGCGTTTTCACGTTCACAACCGAGTCTACTCAGTTGACTACTCAGACGAGACATCCAATCAGTAGATCTGACGCTGTTTTATGGTAAATAAAAAAAAAATGATCGGTTACTCATTAGGTACAGCTGACTTTGCTGGAGTATGTGCCATTACTTCTACAGTAAGCGTGTGTAAGTTCTGTGAGTTGCATGACTAAGGCTCGATTTGTCTAACGAAGACTAAGGCTTATTCGGAAATTCCTTAGGATATGACTTACCTACTCTTGGGCGAACGAATTTTTTTACAAGGAACTAGGTAATAAAATATTGCAATACAATCTTATTTCTTTATTGCAGACGGACCCAAGCCAGCCGGTACTAGCCCCAGGTGACAAAGAGAAAGAAATGGCAAAAATAACGGACGCCAAAGGGACAGTATCGTACGTGCAGCAACAGATAGAGTCCAGTGCTGCTCTGGCGAAAAGACTGAAAGTCAAACCAATGGACGTGAAAGACGAATAGAAATTATACTTAGATTTTAAGATGGATTTGTAATGCCCGTTTATATTTCACTAGCATGTAATGCCGGCTTATTCTGCTGTGTTTTTTTAGGTATGATTTGAATAGAATACAATGTTTTTTTAAATGTATGTACCTACGTAAATTAGAGTTGGCAATCGTCCTGTTTTCCCAGGACATGTCCTAGTTTTTGTAGTATCCTGAGATGCCCCGGATAGTTGGCCTAACTGACCAGTATATAAAACCTCAACTATTTAGATTCAAGTAGATTTATTGTAGGTAAGCATGAGTTTTTTGGTGTCACTTTTTTAGAATCGAAGGGGACCAATAATTGCTAATCAATATTGTACGAATAAATTTTATTATACTCGTATTCTGGTCATAGACATATGATTCTGGTATTGTGTAGATAGATAGGTAGATAGTTATTTAAGTAAGAGCTTATTAAATGATTATATTTTTTGAAATATTATTTTATTGTAACTACGTAGTAAAGTTACGTACTGAAACTAAATAGAATTTCACGCCTTTATTTTCATTTGAACAAAGGCTACTATTATTATACTATTAATTAAATAGTAAATAGTGTGAATAATTCCTCGACTTTCGTCGCTTGGAGACTTGGGAGTTGGGACTAAATCCATTACCTACCTCTTATTTTTATTCACAATCCTTTTAATAATTGACCATTTCTCGTCATTCCCGCGATCGCGATGGCGTCAATATATACTGTTACCTCTGTTGATGCTAATGATAATACCTATTACCGGCAGATGGGCAAATATGATAATATTGTACACAAAAATACCGTTTCACGACCCAGCTGGGTCGTTTACCCTTTGCGGAACTAATCGCCATAATTTCACACCTATGACCGAGATTATAAGTGGTACCTACCTAGGATATCGCACGCACTCATTATTGTAAATACAAACAATTTCAAAGTGCTAAACTATCAACAACTCTAAAAAAATCCATATTTAAAATAAGTGTGAGAAAGTAGGTACCTACTTATCTGTGTTGTTAGAGTCTGTGTTGTTGTCTGTAGTTATTAAGTAGCCTAAGTAGGTACTATACTTATAGTTAGGGAGACGAGGTAGCTAAATGGCGTAATTCAACGGCGCCGTCGAGACCTATCACAATCGAAAGATAAAATAATTTCGAAAAGAAAAGCTAGTATGAAAAACCATTTGAACGGTGGGTTTGGCGTGTACGGTTTTTCAAAAATGTTAAAAAAAACAGTTACTTGGGCATTCTCGAGAGCATCAGATATTCATACTACGTATGCCCCAAGTGCCTCTGATAACAACGGTATACTAATCTGCCGGTTTGCGTGGTGGGGGTAGGCATATAAAGCAGTCAAAAATGATAAAAAAAAATTTTTCTCGAGCGCGTCAGATTTTCGGAAGGGATGTTAAGTAGGCCACAAGGAAGCTCCCTTTAAAAAAACTGACGATTTCGGCGTGACGATAAGTTACGATGAATTTTTGAAAATGCAAAAAAAAATAGTTATTTTGAAATACTCGAGCGCGTCAGATTTTCATAGGGTAGGTTTATCTCGGTATCCTGAAAGTATATTTTCTTAATCTGACAAAAATGTTGGTGGGTTCTCTTAATCTGACCGAAAAAGGTTTTTTGGTTTCTTTTTTTTTTTTTCTCCTTGATAAAACGGGGATTTATATTTATAGGGTGTACCGAAAATTCCCTTCTACCGCTTCTTTCCCCACCATCAATGTTGCGAAATAAAGGAAAAATACTGGTAGGACGGCATATTTCCGCTAAGCGCTCAGTCTGTATTACATGTTTATGGCAAATTCCTCTTTTTTGTTTCAATTCTTCACTTCGTTTTGCTTACGATACGTCCAAAAAACAATTTGAGGACCAACAGGCTATTGAATAATATACATACATGAAACTGTACATGTTAATAATACTTTTGTATACAGATACGCGTAACTTTTTCCGAGTCCACGAAAATTGTCGAGAAGCTTTTTGAAAAAAAAAATTGAGATATAATAAAAGTCACATAGTTTAATCATCGTTATTTCATATCAACTTTCTTTAACACCCTCAGTTTTCGAGATATACTCAAAAAACCGGGAGTTTGAGTTTTTATGATGCTTCTGTCGCGAACGATCGCGAACGTATCCGAACGGTGAGTTGTCAGTTAGATTTGCATGAGTAGGTAGTTTTTGAATTAGCAATGGTGCTGTCACCACGTGGAAAGGATGATCCGACGAGATAGAACCTGTACGCACGAGCAGAGATGTGGAAGAGGAGAAGCATATAATGTGTAAGTGTTTAAACAATTTATATCGAGAGTGTAGGTGTAGAAATCTAACGGTGTATCGAGAGACATTGTAGATATGAGAGCGTGTGGTACGGAGGCTTCCAGAGTAGCCTTCCCACACACAGAGAGAGACAGAGGTCAGAGACTTATGGTGGTTTGGGAAAGACTATAAGGGGTGTTGTGGAGGTCTTTCAGACCCAGAGAGTGGGTCGCCAGAGCCGTATCACGGCGTGATTTCAGAGTTCAAGTAGCGATACCGAGAGTAGTTTAAAGAATGCTACGTTGTCTCTCGATAACTTTAGATAATAGTTTCTTGTCGCCTAAGAATGAACCCAGGTAATTTACTTCGCGACAGCTTCAAGTCAAAAAGTTTTAACTTTGGACAAAAATGTAAAGAGACCTTTTTTGTGTAAAATAAAATTCCCTTTTTTGTTTATTTAAACTTTTTTTTGTAAAATGTATCGTTCGCGACATAGATGCCGCAACGCGTTTTTCGGAAGACGAAATGGCTCCTCCACACTTCCGATCATTCGGAAACCGGCAGATTTTGTATTTTTAGTAAGTTTTAGATTATATTCTTCAAAATTAAAGAAATAAAAATCGCGCTCGAGAATGCCGGATTAACGTTTTTTTTTTACAAGTTCGCGACCCTATAACTTGGCGGCGTCAAGGACTTATCGTCAGATTAGTTAAATTTTGTCTTAAAACACTAAAATCAACCTCCAATATCTTAATCTGATGCGCTCGAGTATTTCAGACTATCGATTTTTTTTTACTAATCTGATCGTCTATCCTAGGCTCGCGTCACTGCATATAGAGCTAAATACTTTACAAGGTTGTTCTATTAGGTCTAAGGTATCTCTCATATCTTAAACTGCCACGCTCGAGTATTACCGAAAATTCCCCTATTCGCCTCCCTAACTATTATAGGTAGTTTGATACGCAGGATAGAGTGCCCTACGCACTGTCCCTTATGGGCCATTTACACCAGGGCAATCCAGTAAGACAATCCACTAAGACTGCATACAAAAAAAACTTGAGGACAGTGGAATGGATTGTCCTCAAGTTTTTTTTGTATGCAGTCAGTGCCGGTTTTAGAACTACCAGCGCCCTGGGCGAGATTTCAACGGCGCCCCATCTCCTATACCTACCATTCAAACAAAAACGAAAAAAAGGGACAAATGTAACCATTAAAAAAATTACATTTTCTAGCCTTTTTATCGGCGAATTCTCATATTAAGACTTCAAAGTCTATATTTTTGGAAATTTTATTTTCGATTAACAAAGTTGCTAAGTCTGACAATATAGATTGAGCTATTTTCGATCGCAGATAGGTTTTTTTTATCCGACTCCACCAGTAGAAATCGTTACAGGTACAGTGATATTAATATTTATTAATATTAATTATTAATATAAATATAAATGTTTTAAATACTAACACTAGCACGTAAGTTATTGTTACTAACCCATTATGGACTATGTCTGAAATAAATTTTTATTATTATTATTATTATTATTGTGGCGCCCCTTCATATCTGGCCCCCGGGGCGGTCACCCAACCGCACCCCACCCTAACGCCGCTACCGTATGCAGTCTTAGTGGATTGTCTTACTGGATTGCCCTCGTGTAAATGGAGAGTCCACTGCAATGGATTGTTCTCAAGTTTTGTTTTTTTATGCGCTTATTGGATTGTCTTACAATAATAAACACACATAAAAAGTATTGCAAATGGTTCCCCAAGATACAGGCGATCAAGCCTAGTTTGGGGACCTCTGGTAACTGTGTCTCATGTGTAATTAGATAGAATATTGTGTCTTAAATAACTATCTTGTAAATTGTGTGAAATAAAGAAATTATTATTATTATTATTATTAATAAAAACAAAAATTTGCTTGGATTGTTGCGCGAGGCATCTGCAAGAGCGAGGCCCCCCCCAGGCTAATGCTCTGTTCGCCACCCCCTAAGGCCACAGCTAGAGCTGTACCTAAGTATGTCCCTACCCTACCTAAATGTACCTTGTCGTTTCATATTTTATTATTTTGGTAAGTATAACAATCTACTAATTGTTACACAACAATAATTGCACTAGGACCATTTAAAACTGTAATGTAACAAAATTCGGGGAACGGTAAAATGAAATTTGCCGAAACGAATACACCCTGTACCGTATGTTTCATGCACACAGAGATTATAATAGTGTGTGGACATTCACGTCATGTCATTCGAATCCTTCATTCGTAAATCGTTCTGAATGGTTATTTCATATTTCGTTCAACAGATCTTTGTTTCGTTAGTTTTCTTTTAGAGTCAGTTTGTCTCTGTCGTGCGGCTCGCTTGTGCTGCACACCATCTCGCTCGCTCGTTCGCTTGTTGCCTTCCCCCGGGCAAAGCGAATCCCGATTGAAATTACTTATCTTACTTTTAGGTACTAAACTAACATAAATAGCAAAATAAACTGCAGCATAATATCGCAATGCGGTGTTTACGTAGTTTTGTATTAAAAGAAAGATAATAACTTTCACCTCTCCTTCTTTACAAGAGGTTATCTCGATATCTGTCAAGTGTCAAACGAAATCGGTGTTGTTTTGACTCGGTTGGTTGGTGAATTTAATTTTATAAATGATTTTAAAACAAAACCTTTGACGTGTAAATAAATAACCTTATATAGGAACGTTAAAAATTCGACAAAATTAAATCTGAGTTAACGACAAGTGATTGTGAGACGTATTTGTGTTTCTATATATTTTTTTACAAAATAACTGATTTCGTAACATCTATTCAGTTTTTATTATATCCTTTGTGTTGGTGTTGAAGCTCGAGTCTGAATTCGTTGGATTTGCGAAGCGAGAAGCTCTGAGACGTCGGCAGATTTAAATTTGAGGTAAGTCATGTTTTGCTCACCAATTGGGTCATATTTTGATGGCAAGATTTTATATTAAATTGAGGGGTTATGGTAGTTTAGTTTTATCAGAACTTTAGCAAACTATTTCGTATTTAGTTAACTTTGAAATAGCAATATTATGCACATGTTCATATCTCTAATACAATTATGTATAATAAAAAATAGGTCCATAAATGAAAACAGATAAATCTATCTGTAAGTATATTACATTAGATTGGTTTATATTGTCAACTAACATCTAGTTAGTGAGTACTGATTACACACTGGACCTACCTATAACTATGTAATTGTAATGATAAGATTGCATACACCAACAAACTGTAATCTAAGACTTCTGTTAGAGATTTTATTAGCAAAGTGATTTGTATAAATTGTTGATAGAAATGGAATCAGATAGAGCCAAATCAACCTAATTAATACTCTTTTTTTGTAATAACTTTTTTATCAATGCCTAATAAATGTACGTCAAGTCATTGAATGTAGCTGATAAGTAAATTTTTACATTTTTATGTACGTTTTCAAAGTTAACTGCTTTTGTTATTATATTTTCAGTTCCATTATTTGATAAGTTTTTATTGCCATTCGTCAGGCTCAAGTGTCCAATCAGATACATAGATAACTTAAAATCACTTCCGTATACCTATTCTGATACTGATAAAAATTTAAATATTATGTTAGAGTCTTTTATGAGTTTTTCTAAATTAACGTAGGTACATATTCACTAGCTTGACGGTGAAGGAAAACATCGTGAGGAAACTCACAGCTCCCAGAGTTAATTCTAAAACATTTGTAAACAGATCCGCTCCGGCGATGGGCATTTCGAGGTCCAAAAAATATTTTGTGAAAAGTTGGTACCTACATCCAGAAATGGAATACCTCTGCCTACCCCCTCGGGAATAAAAGGCGTGAGATATTTTTTTTATGTTAGAATTTCCTCAACTTCATAATGATCAGGGCCAATGATAGAAATAGTTCAGCTTCCCTTACCAAAACATGTCAGGTGTTAAATAGAACAGGTCTTGGTTACTAAAACTATGACATCATCTTGATTTATTTGGATTGGACCATATAAAGTGTCAATACAGTGACACCTACCTATACAACAGTTGTACATACCTATGTAGATACACACTTATTGGGTGTTTAGTTTAATTGTCGAAATGTACTGGACAGAAGAATACAGTTAAGTATGTACCCTATGTCTAATGTCTTAGAGGACACAATACAATATGTAGGGTAAATAAACCTGTAATTGGCAATATTTACGTTCTATGTTTATTTATAAAATTTTAATGTACCTACCCATATTTGTAAATGTGCTGTTGGTTTTCCTATGAAAACAAATAAAAAAATAAATAAATAGACAAACCTTGTCACAGTTATTGAGTTAGAATGTTTAATTTAACTTGGTTAGTTAACGGTTCCAGTTGCAAAGTCTGTTATTTATTCGAGACTCCCACTGTTATCTGTAAAACACGATACTAATTGTACTTTAATTGTTATGCTAAACATTCATTACAGATGAGGATAATGTAGTACTACGACACTTCCTACATTAGTAGCTAGAAAGTTTAATTCAAGTAATTTTAGTTATGTTAATTTGGCATTAGATACATGCAAATACTGGAATATGAGCAAATAGATTAACAGAGGATAATGTTCACGAATAGTAGAACATAGAACACAGGCGGTCAAGACGAGTGTGACAGAAACAATAGCCAGGTACATGAGGTATCCCATTTCTATGTAGGTTTTATCAGAATGAATATTAAATAACTTATAAACATTTTATTTAAAATACATGGCATGGACATTGAACTAACAATCATGTTCATGCACATCAATGTTGACGTCTGATGCCAGACGGGAACCAAACCTGCTACATCTTGACTTATAAAGCAGAAACCTGACTAACTAATCCAACAGACCTGTATTATTTACTACTTAGTATGTCATTATTGTTTACCAATCATTGTAGTTAGCATATCCTAAAACAATAATATTATTGGTATTTATAAACAGTGTCAAAATAGGCTGCTATTGAAAGTATCCTAAATTACAAATATTGAAGACGAACAACTAAACTTTGCTGTAAGTAAGTATTTCTTTATTTTCAAAAATAAGTAAAAATAGATTCTAAGATTTTCAATAAATCACCTGCTTATCTTATCAAGCCTCAAAATTGAGACACAATAGTATTTAGAAGTAATAAAGATTCCTTTGAAATCAAAGAGATTAAAATATAATAAGGCATAGAGGGGACAAAGCGAGGAAAATTTGAAGTCAAAAGTTATTCCAAGTGGAATAAGTCTAGTACAATTTCGACCGAATGACAGCTCGCGTTCATACTAACTGGCATGACAAGGACATGACGCTTAGGCTTCAAAGTTTTGTATGAAAATATTCCCAATGCCCCCTCTATGCCCTATTATATTTAAATCTATTTGTTTGAAATTGACTTGTCAATATTTAGGGTACCTACTTTCACTGATATGACAGACTTTTTTCCATCCTGCATAATAATACTTCTACACATTGTTATCTCTAAACAATATGTTTTAAGTATGTTATTATGTTGTCACTCCAACTATCACTAGAATGTTTTACAAGCCCATTACACAAGTAATAGGCACTTTGATATGCTTCTATTGTTTCTAATGTTAAACATTGACAGATAAGTGACTTTTACTTTACTTTATACCTAACTAACAATAGTAGGTTATCTTTTATCTGACTGTAATTCACAACTTCGTCTATCATGCTATGTTTACCTTATAATAAGTCCATTATTATGTACAATTAAATTCTATAATGGACCAGTAATGGATCTAATATTTAATTCTATAATTACCTTGGTCCCTGGGTTGTTTTTCTCTTTTATTTACATGGACTTTGAAATCTATACCATTGTAAACAAAATTGGTGTCTGTCTCTGATTTTAAAATAAATGCCAAAATTTGAGTAAAAACTATGATATTTATATGACGAATAACCACACTAATCATAAATATATGTTTGTTGAATTTTTAGACTTTCTTATTTGTTTGAATATGCTTCAAAACGGTTCAATGGATTTCAATGAAAATCTTGGTATTGAAACAAGAATGTTAACAAGACTTAAATTTTCGTGTATGTTCGATTTCGATATTATGCAGGGTCCAGAATTTATATTGATAAACCGAAGGGAAGCGAGGCCGTATCGCTAATTAGTTAATAAACTTAAAAATATATATTTTGCTTTTCATTCAATAATAATCTTTTGCAACAAAACCACTATAATTGTAGTATGTTGATCTGTTGTCAAATATGAACTTGTTTACTTAGGTTTACTTACCTAGCTAAAAACTGTTATGTTATGATCAGTTGTGTATAACAGTTGTATATTGTTAAATACATAAAATCCACTAAAACAATGTAGTTATGTCTACACAACAAAAGTTACCATTGTGTAATACATCCCAAGTTTTTATAACTTTTTCCCACCAATACACTCTCACCATCTAAACAATAAAAATATGCATACAATACAAGTATTAACCTATTATTGTCGTGTAGACCAAGGTTTTATGCCGTTAGCTACATTTTATTAACTGGTCTTGCTGTATTTTTTACGACAAATTTGAACAATCAGCGTAGCTTTAATAAACGACCTAGCCAGCAATTATTTCACGCAACGAGACTTATAATATTATAATTTATAATGCATTATTGTTCATAATTAGCCTAAAAATACAATAGTAAATGATTAATCAGAATTGCAAGTGACCATAATGTGTCTAAAAGATAAACATTTCGGGTAATAAATTCGGATTCAATATTTATTCGATTCTAGCTTTTCCCCACAACGTCTTACGCGTTCCAAAAAACGCTTTATTACTTCATCAAGAACAAAGCCATTAAAAAGTAAACATAAGGAATGAATTGCTTTCTAATGATTTATGTGTGGCTTAATATTTATTACAAAATAGAAATAATCTATAAGGAAGTAACCTGCTATCACTAGGGCGTGCGTGCGCCGGCGCATACAGTGATACGAGAATGCGTGAAGCGGCTCGCTTCCTGCTTCACATGCGAGACTATGTATTTTTGTTTGTTGATGATACGCGACACTGGTTACGACGCGCGGCGGTGTCCGGGTTCGGATTTCGCCATTGTTTTGTAACATTGACCTAATGAATGGCAGTAAATGACATACATTAAAAAGTAATTATATCGGTAAGTGATGAAACGGGTCTCAAGTACATTCAATGTCGTTTGGTTTTTTGGATACGGATTTTGGGCGGTAGTCTGCAACAGATGTCTGTCTGCAGACGCGGCGTACAACGTATGGCCGTCACGTATAGCGTCGGGCGTGCGAGGGAGACCACTATAATTGCCTTTTTATAATAAGCAATCGTCGGAGGCGTACAGGGTGACGCCGGACGCGGCCTACGGCGTTTGTCACAGACCACCGTCAATAAGGAACTGAGGCGTACTAGTATTCATATTTTCTTTGGAGGCGTCACCGCAGCAGTAGCATATTGTTATGCGATGCTATCGTCGGAGTCATCGGATCAAAAGATTTGGTCGCGCGAATTTCGTACCGTCAATGCGATGCGATGATCGCGTCATAGCGTGACTGCTTGCCAAATAGGACGCTGCTTCAGGCGACGTTTTAGAGTTGGAATGTTACTCTCACTCTAAAACAATGAACGTTGTGCACTTTTAACTAACGAGGTTTCGTTACATTATTCTTCATCTCAGAAGTAACTAAAGTAGAAAATGTAAAAGTATTAAAAATATTAGTAAGTAAGTAACAACTCTTTATTGTACACCAATAAAAATATGCAACAAGTGACACAATGATAAAAAAGGACAATGGGCGGTCTTATCGCTTTAAGCGATTTCTTCCAGACAACCTTAGGATGGATGTAACTGATTAGGTGTTTTTTATGTTGTTGTTTTGTATGTTTTTAAAACTCATAAGTGCCTTTTACACACTGTCGTCGGGATTTTGGTATTTAATTAATGTACTTGTTTTTTATAATTCTGTAGGTATACCCGCAAAATCCATGCAATTGTAACTCACTTGATTAGAGAAATATAGATAATTATTCACATCCAAATTGTGTTTAGTATAGTACCTAACTATATGTATAGCATTGGACTCAAGAACCAATGAATATTTTTAGTGAATCTTTTTGTAAATTTTTACTATCTAAGAATCAGAGAAAGCAATTATTTTTTATGTTCGGATTTAATGGTACAAATCCAAGTAAAATGATTTGCATGAATACGATCGAAGAGTTTCTATGAAGTCAAATAACTGACTTCAAAAATTTAAATATACGTCACACTAATGAAATATAAAAATATTTTTAAAATCGTTTGAATAACATTTATAATTGAGAACAAAATTGTTTTCTTTTTGTCGCTTTACCTAACCGTATTTTATCGCTGCGCAGTGATAAAACTAATTTACACGGTACAATTAATTATATTTTAACTGGGTTTTAAGTACTTTGTATTTAGCGATATGGACGTGTTTTCGTTGCAAGTGAAAAATATGTTATAATTAAATAATTCTATATTATTTTTTAAAGATCGGCTAAGTGCAGTGCACCGAGGGTTCCGTACAAACTTGCAGGCACCTATGTAAATAGTTCGCTCATCAGGTGAATGTGTATAGAGTTAGGCAATGGCACGTATAAAATTTAATCTTTTTTCATAGGTTTTCATTTAATCATAATAAATAATATTTTTTGTAACTTAATAATAAATTACAAAGCTCCAAGGGATTGCAGACTTTAGTATTTTTTTTTTTATTAATAGTAGGCAAACCATTTGCCTGCCATCTCACCTAATGGAAAGTGATGATGCAGACGACGATGGAGCATGTTTGCCTAGATAATTGTTTAATTTCATAACTAATTGACAGAAAGGCAGACCGACAGACGTACCACGACCTTTTAAGGTACAGAACCCTAAAAAATAACCGCTATCACATTATGTTACTGTTAATACGTACCTATATGATATCGTAAAGTATCAATTAGCGATAATTACTTCTGTGATAAGCAATGTGTTTTGTTTCGCTACTGCACAAACTGAATGGCATCTTCAAGATACTCGTCTCGTCGTCTCTGATTCTGCTCTTGTCGGCTTAGTATAATTATGCAATAAATTCTACTATATATTATATTACAGTATATATACTATATTATAAAAGTTGATGATGGAGATGACGGAATGAACTGGATGCAGCTCCAGGACATTGCCAAAAAAGCAAAAAAAGATTTTTAAATATATACACAATCCGCCTTGCGTAAATCTGATCCAAAACACCTTATCTACTGTGTAAAAATAAGTCGGGTTTTCCTTCCTGACGCTATAACTCCAGAACGCACGAACCGATTTCCACGGTTTTGCATTTGTTGGAAAGCTCTCGGGCTCCGTGAGGTTTATAGCAAAGAAAATTCAGGAAAAAAATTCAACAGAAAAGCGGGAAAATCTTATTAGCATTGCACCCGTGCGAAGCCGGGGCGGGTCGCTACTTAATAATTATAAGACTTTTTGGATTATAAGGAATACCTACTGTAGCCAGTTTACATTTATCGTAAAACAGTGGGTGAAAAGATCTATGAGCATGATAATAGTTATGACCTGTTGGCACAGATTACTAAATAATTACTTCGTCTATCGGCTCAGTTGGTAGAGACCCTGCTTTAGGTGTCCAAGGTGGCAAATTCAACTCCAGCCAGCATTTTATATGCTTTAAACCTATTTAAATGGGTGGCGTGTCTCGGTGTTTACATAAAATATGTATTTAGGTATATTTATCGGTTGTTTTGTACTAATAGTAGTTTGGTACTAAATAGCCGTGTCCCACAATAATTATACATGTTTATTTTAGATAATTAGTGACATGAATATGAATTACTTGGAGGTCGCCCGTGATTATACTATTGGTCTGTAATTCATCATCATGTCAACAGAGTGAAATAGTTTAGTCAAGCATTGGGCTCGATTCTGCTTTATAGAGACTAAAGAAATTTTAGTTTAGTCCTGTCACTTTCTTTCTCCTAGAAAAGAAAAGAGACGAGAGATATTTAGTCCTGTCAAATTAAAATTTGTCCTTTCAACTAAGGTGTGTTTGGCAATTTTAGCGATGATGTAAAAAGTAAGTAAGTAAGTAAGTAAGTAGTAAGCAGTGATAGCCCGGACGGTTAAAGAGCCGGCCGAAAATCAGTGAGGCTCGGGTTCGAATCCTGGCATGTACCAATGAGTTTTTCAAAAACTTACGTACATATTTATCACTAGCTCGACGGTGAAGGAAAACATCGTGAGGAAACCCGCAGGTCTTAGAATTAATTCTGAGACATGTGTAAACAGACCCGGTCCGGCGATGGGCTCACCATCTATCACGTTTAGGGGTCCAATATATCTCGTGAAATGTGGGGATATCCAGTAATGGAAGACCTCTGCCTACCCCCTTTGGGATAAAAAAGGCGTGAGATTATGTTTTATTATGTAAAAAGTTGATGGATAAAAGTGACAGATAAGCACGTTCATAAGGTTGAAATTAGTTGGTTTTTACATGTTGGACATTACTCTGTCTATGGTTTGTTTCTGTCCTTTTTCTTCCGTATTCTTTGGAGAAGGATAGGCTAACTTAAAATTAAGAATTTTAACTGGTCTGCAGAATCGAGTCCACTATTGTATATTATCCTCTTGTTTGTGAGGTCGGAAATGGTATAGCCAAAGTTCCTGATTGTGACTCACACCTGACTAGGTATGTGACGCATTATAAAGTAATGTGTTTTAAGGAAGATGATATAGACCTATGATATTAGTTTGTATAATAGACCAGTCGGATAATAATATAAATTGAGATGTTTCGGTAGTCACGTAAATCGTAGAACCGCGCCTTGTAACCTTGTTTATCGCTACTATAACATTATAAAAGAAGCACTTGTATCCCTGCGGTACCAGTGTCCTTGTAACGATTACACTGGTCAAGCAAAGTTGGGCGCGGTTAGTCAGTCCATGTTTCCGAAGGCACGTTAAATTGTTGGTCCCGGTTTTTGGTTGCGTTTAGGCACCATGGAAGTCGTTAGCCCATGTATCGTCTCGCTCGTCGTCTCCATAATTCCTCATGTGTGAGGAAAGACCCCTAGCTTGGCAGATGGCTGTTACGGGTTGATGATGAATATTATAAATGCAACGTCTGTCAGGTGTCTCCTTTTCACCGCAGAACCGATATTAATGAAAGTAGCGGATAAAACGTTAATTGCTTATTACACCTTTGTAATTCAGTGACTGAATAAAGAAAGATAGTTATGCTTCTGAATTCAGCAACCATATTAGTTTCTGAATTTAGGATCCTATATAAATATAAGTCACTTAATGCGACTGAATCACTGACTCAATGATATAGTGATTCAATTTAGGAAGGTGTAATAAGAGCTTTGGCTAGTAAAGGTTGATGATTTGTTATGAGTACTGAAATAATACTGACTTAATGCTCGTAAAAGTGTGATAATAACATTAACAACCTGTTAATGCACGATACTAATTAAACCGATAATAAACTGCTCCTGTACCCGCCCGTATATCGTTTTACTCGATAACTTAGTAATTTGTCAGTTAATTGCTTATCATGGGCAGCTGCAGTTGCTGTTGTGTCATTGGATGAGTAATCAGATACGGAATTAGGCGATTATAACCTTTTTACCAATGAGATAGGAACCTTATTTGACGGCTGAAAGTACAGTGATGTTTGGGTTGTCGAGCTAGGGTTCTCTATATGAAAGGTACAGTCAAGAGCATATGGAGCTTAACACATTGGACTTTGTAACGTTCTTATTACAATCGCCTTAGAGGTTAGACTCGCACTACAAGTGTAAAGCTTCATGCTCTCTTGACTGTTCAAGAGGAACCTTTCGACTATCTGGAGAGTGGAGACCTAAGAAAAAAGGGACAGATTATCTGATAATTATCAATTAACATTATTGACACATTTGTTTATGTTTTTTGTAAACATGGCATTAGGGTAGCTATAGTATACTTAACAAAAGAGGATGGAATTTCCTTTTGAAACTTTTTCTCCAAACGTCTTTGGGCATAGCATTGTTTAACTTATGTTATGATCGAAAATCTGAATAATTATGTCATATTATTATTTCCCTCAAATTCGTTGCTGTAATGAAAAGTACAGCTGTTCCTCCGGATAAATCTCAGCAAAATTTCATAAAATATGATGGTTTACACCATACACATAATAATATAAAGTCTAAGCTACTTTAGAATTAGGTGTGCCAATTTTCAAAAATAAAGTTTTTAAAAAGCAAGCGCGCAGCTTGCATGTAATATCCTGTAAGTCACAATAAAGACATTTCATTTCATTTCAAGAACAGAGAAAAAAATTCGTTTAGCTTGCTATGATAAGAATTCGTAAGATAACAAGGTGATCCACAGAGCGCAGTGAAAGATTAAAATTAACATTCCACAACCGATACGGTACCTATAAAACCAGCCAAGTGTGAGCCGGACAAAGGGTTCACTACCACCGTAAAATAAATAGGAACTCTTTTAAATGTTGAACTTTTATAAATATATATGTATTAGTTAAGGAAACATACATTCTACAATTTCAACTGTCAACTATTACGCCTTATGAGATACTAGCGTTCCCGGGGGAATACGGGAATAAAATATAGCCTATGTTACTCAGGGATATGCTAGCTTTCTATTGGTGAAAGAATTTTTAAAATCGGTCCAGTAGTTTTTGAGTTTATTCGTAACAAAAATACAAACATACAAATCATTCTTCCTTATAACATTAGTATAGATAGGACACTAACAAACAGACGGATGGACGGACATGTGAGTGGGGCGAAGAGATTAAAATATTATAGGACATAGAGGGGGCATGTGGAATATTTTCTTAAAAAACTTTGAAGCATGTTTGAAGCTCAAGCGTAATGTCAGTTAGTATGAACGCGAGCTGTCATTCGGTCGAAATTGTACTAGACTTATTCCACTTGGAATAACTTTTGGCTTCAAATTTTCCTCGCTTTGTCCCCTCTATGCCCTATTATATTTTAATCTCTTTGGAGTGGGGCTTAGTAAAATTGTCCCGTTGGCACCCTTTAGATACGTACCTAACCCTAATAAAAGTATTTGCGGAATGAAACGACCATGTTTTTATGAAACCGCGGTGACATACCGTTGCGTGGTCTGTCTGTACTATACTGCTTAAGCATGTAAAAACTTGTTCCGCTTCAATTTAGGTGGTCCGAATACAAATCATCTGAATCAGATAAATGTCAGTACCATATTTGTTTTGGTTTCGAATGAGGATGCTGTGTAATGAAACAGGATACGAAATTTATATAATGCTAGCTTCTGTTAGCGTTTTTTAAGGTACCTATTGCAAGTAGTCAATATTCTCCTTGAAAAACTTTTCATTTTTGTGCCAAAGGAGACGTTTCAGGAATGTATGGAGACTGGGCCTGCACCATGTACCTACATCAGTTTTTTAGATAAATATAAATAAAATAACTTTAGTTTTATTCATGATTTTGCTCTTTGTTTAGTTTCGTTGTACAATAAACTTTGATTTTCATTAAACTGGCAACGTGACAACGAAAAAAAAATTGCGACCTGACCCGTAAAATTACAATTGACATTATTTTTATGTTCGTCGGACTAATTCACAATTACATGTAATTTGGGCTTAAGAAAGAAGTTAGAAATAGTATTTTTTTTAATATGATTCCATGCGGATCCATTAAAGTTTAATTTACTTTTCTGCAAGTTAAATAGATGGAAATGTTTTTTTTTTATATTTTTCTGATAATCACTACATTTTTCTCTTTCTTGTGTCTGTTTTCACAATGTGCAGGCCCAAGATGGAACGTCTCCTTTCGACAAGATCCGTTTAATAGTTTAGCCAACGAAATCGTAACAAACAGTCAGAGTTAATTTCGCATTTATAATATGTGTCACTAGGGATGGATATATTTTCAGGGAAAGTTGTTTTCGTAGTCCGCAGCGAACTTTGACTATTGAATATAAAAGTGCGTCATAAAAATCTATTCTTGATTCAGTATTGCTCTGGCGCCGCTTCTGTGAATGACGTCAGCAAACGCAGCATACCATAATTACCGGCAATTGGGTCCGTCTCAGCTAATTGCCTATAGTTATTTCGTCATGTGGCCTCTTTCGTATACTAGTATCAAGAATTGTAGGCATGCGTGGAAAATTCTGAGGATCTTGCTCACACTGCACCCATTGTGGCTACGTTTTTGCCATCTATGCGCTTACCCGTATAAGTGCATAGATGGCAAAACATCTAAATATGCCACTCGTGCACAAGACACTTTAGTATCAAATTCAGTAAAGGCCTTGTTAGAATGCCTGCATGAAACCCTAGTTCGATTCCTAGTGAAGGCAGGTACCAATTATATTTTCAAACACTTATCATAGGTAGGTACTATATTTGTCTAGCTTAGCGGTGTAGGGAACCATCATGAGGAAACCCGCAGAGCCCAATAGAATCTGAGGCTGTGTAATAGCATCGTGATCCGCTGATAGCTAATACCTATAAGGTTTCCTGGTCCAAAAACCACTAACACTCTTGAAAAGTGGGTGCTTCCGCGAGTATCTTGGATAAGGTGTGAGTGTATATATTTATAGGACACTTTTCTTATAAAAAATAGGGTTAAATAGGTAGATTTTTAGAAACGGATATTGATACAGTTTTCCCTAGTAGAAAGAGCGATAAACGTGGAAGATTTTTGTATAATCACTATCACTACATAGTATAAAACAAAGTCGCTTTCTCTGTCCCTATATCCCTATGTCCCTTTGTATGCTTAAATCTTTAAAACTACGCAACGGATTTTGATGCGTTTTTTTTAATAGATACAGTGATTCAAGAGGAAGGTTTTAGTGTTAGCATTGCACCCGTGCGAAACCGGGGCGGGTCGCTAGTAAGTAATAAACAGAAGCTAAGTTAGGCCGGGTTTGTACGTCGTCGGTAGTCATGTACTACGTATGTTTCGAAGCTTGGTCGTAGTAGTTCAAAGAAAAATGCCGTGTCTTATTTTCTGCGAAATTCTAGATTGTTATTACTATAATTTTGAGTGTAAATATAAAACAGGACATAAAATATGGATATCACTGTTATTATAAATAGCTATTATGATAATAGTAACACCTACAATCTGCCTACATTCATACACCTCGTGCCATACCGTATTAAACAAATTATAAGTTATATGAG
Source organism: Ethmia dodecea (assembly GCA_963855545.1). NCBI lineage: Eukaryota > Metazoa > Arthropoda > Insecta > Lepidoptera > Depressariidae > Ethmia > Ethmia dodecea. The sequence continues at coordinate 10,652,441 of OY979456.1, read as the reverse complement.
GTCAGTCTACTAACAAGAATCGTTACAATCAGATAATATCCTTGTTCGGATAAATAAAATACGATTATATTTTTTTAGATTTACTGATGGTCGAGTAAATTCAACATAAAAATACGTTCTTACGTATTCATCTCGATTTTAAGATATTTAATAAATAGAATCCGATATTTCGGACAAAAAGGTTCTGGAATACCTTAAAAAGTTTGGATCTTGTACGACATAATATTAATGCGTCCCGTAACGGAATACAGACTTTAAACGATTATCTATTGGCTGTGATCGTCTTTGGGACGTTGATGCTGTACTTGTTATAGTTTGTTTACCAAATCTCAGCGTCTTATCTAAATTTTCAAGACATACAGATCTCTGGTGAGTATTAACCGAAGCAAACAGCTTTAGCCAAGACCTAATTACTTGGTATCTGTGATACGAAGGCGTCGTGTGTGTTTGCTAATCGAATAGCTAAAAATACACTAACGGACACTTGACGTCTGTAGATATTATTGGGGTTAGCTACGTTGAGATCGAGAACAACTTAAACTATTTGCCCGTTGAATCCTTACTTCCTTACTAATATTACAAATGCGAAAATAACTGTCTGTCTGGGTGTTCAATCACGCCTAAACTACTGAACCGATTTAAATGAAATTTGGTATAGAGATAGTCCAAAGCCTGAGAAAGGACATCTATAGGCTACATTTAAAGCGAAAAAAAGGCTGTAAGGGGTTGAAATAGGGGATGCATCGTGCAAGTTGTGGAACAGCTTGTTAGATAATATATAGATTAGATATACCACATGTGCCCGAACTAGGTAATCTTATGTTCCAGGCAGGCAGTTAATATTATCGGAGACTTTTGCCCGACACTTCATTCGCGATCTGAGATAAAAATACGATAAAGTTCTATTAAAAATCGTTTATTAGATTGTGTAGGAATAACAAACATCCGTCCGTCCTCTCAAACATTGGAGTTTATAATATTATTTGGATAATAAAATAATGTGTTATAATGATCATAAATAAGAGAAGGGGCGAGGAGTTGCAATGACTTTTAATATAATATGGACTTACAAGACCCTACATTGAAAAAACATTTTGATTATTCTTATAAAGTTGATTAGTGTGTGAGTGATCATAGGTATTTATAAAAGTTAAAAAAATTAACTTAAAAATGTTTTACACACTACGACTATAAATGTACGATTTTATAAGTTGTTGTTGTTGTTACAGTTGTTTACTCATCCTATTGATAACAGATAACATCTGCTCCATAAAGAAAGACAAGTGAATCAACCAAGCATAAATAAAGTATCGTGTCACACGCGACGTCAATTGACTTCATAATAATCAATATAATCATCCTCACGCATCGCTCTACAAATGAAGAGTTTATGCTAGTTTATGCTATAATCTGTTATGAGAAAGTGTTTGTATGTGTCTTGTTATTGAAATTCTCTAAAACACACACTCTTTCGTGTTGTTGGAATCTTTTTAAAGTGTTATAGATTTGTGCGTTCATTATGTATATTAGTTTCATGACAAACTGTTACGTATACATTAAAAGTGAATTATTTTCTGTCAGTTGTTAGTATAACATTGCTTTATTTTATAGAAGAAAAAAAACAAGGAGTGCGCTCATATTTTAGCCGAAATGCGCCATCTATGAAGAGTTCTGGAAAGCTTTAGATAGGGGCGGCAGAGAGTACAACCCTCCTCAGAGTGAAAAGGGGAATCTAGGGACACCGGTTGTTATAGTATTTTCCGATTAAGACGCTAGGTGGCCTAGTAACAATTTTATAGTAAACTTGCTGTGTTCTTCGTGTGTGTGAAAAATTATGCCACTCCCAGAAAACAGAGATTTCTATTGGTGAAATAATTATTAGTTTCAATACAAACAAACTAACAAAAAATAAAATCTTTTCTATTCATAATATTAGTGTAGTAGATAGTGTAGATTGAATTCTCACATTAAATAAACACATTTATGTAGGTACCTAATGAAACCGTAGCTAATGTCTGAAATCCGAGACCGTATTTCTTACTAATAATAATAAATAATAATCTCACGCCTTTCATCCCCGAGGGGGTAGGCAGAGGTATTCCATTACTGGATATACCCACATTTCACGAGATACATTGGACCCCTAAACGTGATAGGTGGTGAGGCCATCGCCGGACCGGATCTATTTACACATGTCTCAGAATTAATTCAATTTCTTACTCTTTATCAAATTAATCAATATTTTCATTGAAATGCTTTTTCTGATTGATAAATTGCTCTGAAGAACACAACTAGTAACTAATAAGAAAATGTCCCTTGACACCAATCGACGTGATTGATTCATGCATGACACACGAAAAGATTAGACACTCAATCAAAGACGACTAAATTTATTTTATATCTATTATCCTCTTTCATCATTTGGTGTTTGACTGTCAAAAGTTTATCTAATATGACTCTACGTAATAAAAACTCCAGTAAGCGGCTTTGCACCAGAAGTAACTGCTTGAAATAACAGTGATTAACTTTTTAACAGCTTTCCGTTGTTGTCGCAGCGTCTAATGAGAATTGCGGTCACTGCTTCTAAAAGTCACTTCACGATCACCGCAAATTATAAAACTAGTTTTGGAGCGCCATTCGGACAATCCAGCGGTTTAGGTCAATTGGAAAGTGGCCATTGTTTCTGCATTGAATACTTATTTCGGTGACATGCGAATTCCGTTCTTTGTTTGACGTTCGGATTCCGATTTCTATAGCCATTATTGATTGTTGAGAAGGTTATATGATGACGTAGCTGATGTTTCAGTTGCACGAAGCATTGATAAGTCGGCCATCGGGCTCATAGTTTAACACTAAACCAGAACAGCCCGGCTAGCCAAGTGGTAAACTAAGCTTTCTTTCCCTTAGTTGGAATACTAACTATTAAGAACTAGGTGTTAACTATTGAGAACTGCTTTCACACCCACCGATTTTAAATAGCGCTTTGTCTGTCAGTCAGTAAGTATTTTTTAACATACTAGCGGTTCTGCGCGGTTTCACCCGCGTATAGTTCCCGTTCCCGTTGGAATACGGGAATAAAATATAGACTACGTTACTCAGGGATGTTCTAGTCTTTCATTGTTGAAAAAATTTTCAAAATCGGTTTAATAGTTTTTGAATTTATTCGTAACAAACATACAAAAATACAAATCTTTCCTCTTTATAATATTTTTTTTACAATATTGATCCTTTTTTGGGTAAATATATTCTTATATTTATTTTATTTATTATCGTCGATCTAGGTGTTGGTAAAGATCGTCATATTTACGAAATTGTAAGAACAATTCGCTTTGCATAAGAAGGTTTGGTAAAACTGAATACTTGGAATCATAAACCGTATCATCTTTCGTACATCTTAAAATACAGTAGCAATCCGTCAAGAATCAAAATGCAGACACGTCAACTACGTCATTCAAGCATCAGTGACGTGGCGACCCACGGGCGTGGAGTAATCTTATTACTTATTGTTCCTCTAGGGTCGGGGTCTGGGTCGCCACGTCACTGATGCTTGAATGACGTAGTTGTCGTTACAATTAAAATTTTGATTATTCGAAGTACAGGATATTTCAATGTGAACTTATGATTATAATCAACAACTTGCCCCGAGTTGAAACAAGTTTTCTTATTCCCCGACACTTCATACACTTAGAATGTTATTAATTCTGAAACGTTCTTAAACTTGCAGAGTCATGATTATTCAAATACTTGGTCGAGGCTTTCAGAAAAGGCGATTACCTGAATATTTACAATTTATGAGACGCCAGGTGTGGTACTGCCAAGAATTTTAGGTTAAATCTTTAGAAATAAAAAACTGTACTCGTTATAATTACTTGGGTAATAGCAAAACCCTATCGCTTAATAACATAAAAGTCTAAAGAGTAAAAAAAACGACTTCAACTTATATGGTTTTCTCATGAATGCCATTTCCACACGGGAAGCACCAGCTTTCGAATAGAAAAAATTCTGAGGTTCGAAAGTTCTGAGGTAACAAAAAAAAAAATATTGTCCTTCTTAGTCCAGTTTTGACAGTGGCATTCATGAAAAAACCATATTATTATTTATTATACTTACTCTTAAGTTTATAGGATCTACAGTCCATATACTCATAGGAACGTCGTTTAGTGTCCTTTTAAACAATCAAACTGCCTACTTTTAATACAAATTCCAGTAATGGTAACTACAAATTCATTACATGCCAAATTCAAAATTGTTAAATCTAAAATCGTCTACAACTATTTCTTCTCTCTCATCAAAACCTATTTAGAACTTAAATATACTACTTACATAATGTAAACTGTATGTAGTTTTGTGCCTTGAATTGGGGCAAGTATAGTCTCGGTAGCATTATATCACAAGCACCTCCGTGTTTCGGAAGGCACTTTAATTGGTTGGTCCCGGTTTACGCTGTGTTCGTACGTACAATGAAAGTCGTTAAGCCAAGCCTTTGTGTGGCTTGAAAAATTCTGACCGTCAGGCCACTAGCCTAAAACCATCTATTAATCCTCGGTGGATCGTTGGTAGTGACCCTGCCTTCTAAGACGGAGGTCGCGGGTTCAATTCTCGCTCGGGGTCAACATGCATGAACAATGAACATGTCTGTTGGCTTCGTATCTGCGTTTTTAAAATATTATTTGAGTGTTTATTATTTTGCGTAAATATACAATTTCAAGTCTCTAGACCCAGCGGTTGAGGCTGTGCGTTGATATATCACAAATCAGGTAACCGGAGGCCCAAATCCCCCCCCCCTCCCCCTCCCCTCCCCCTACTCCCACCTCAAAGGTCGGCAACGCAGTTGTGACTCTCGAGTTGCAGGTGTCCATGGGCGACGGACGTCACTTACCATCAGGTGACCCGTCTGCTCGTTTGCCCCCTTTTTTATCATAAAAAAAAAAAAAAAAACAGTCAGTCATTTTATAAAATACTAGTGGCCCGGGCAGACGTCGTTCTGCCAACGTATAAACCATCCCTGAACCCACTCTAACCAACACAAAAAGTTTCATCAAAATCGGTTCGTGCGTTCTGGAGTTATAGCGTCAGGAAGGAAAACCCGACTTATTTTTATATAATAGATATAGATACGAGTACTTAAAAGTATGAGTCCTCGCGTTTTCTAAGGGGATCGGTGTAAGAAGCAATACGTCTTCTCTCACAGAAAGTGATATCTTTCATTCAAAATAAAGATTAGTGTACGCTGTCGCAGTGCATTTCATAAAATTACTTACACCATATTCGCAATGTACTGTTGTCGCAGTAATTTCTAATTAAGCTAATTAGGCTTAAGGAGACTTCTCTCCACCTGTGCAGTTTCTAATTTAATTCATACTTACTTATTTTCCTAAAGTCGTTAGTAAAGTTACCTCTTATTCTTTTGCCCGCAAAAAGCACAAGTTTCTGAGTTATATGAATAGGTTGTACAGTCAACAAAGTTGTAAGGGTTACATGGCCAGTAACTAAGAATTAATTTTTCTGGGGAAGTCATAAATAAATCTTATTGATTAATGTTTATTTCGAAAGGTATCTTTGATCCCTATAATTTACCAAAAAAATACTATAAATACATTTAAGGCTTTAAGAGAAAAGTGAATCTTAATTTTTGGCCATGTAACACTAACAACTTTGTTGACTGTACGTTACATGAATAATGTTGTATTATTATGAATTAGTGTTTAGGGTTCCGTATCCAAAGGGTGCCAGCCAACGGAACCCTATTACTAAGGCTCCGCCGTCTGTCTGTCTGTGCGTCTGTCACTATATCTTTTGAACCGTAATAGTTTGACACTTGACATTTTCACAATGTGTACTCGTATTAGTATGACCGGCCGCTATAACAACCACAACCCAAAAAAAAACAATTTAATGACACAACCCTTTGTGTATTATATACACGAGCGCTTCCTTGTTTCGAAAGGCATGTTAAACCGTTTTGGTCCCGGTTTTCAATGGGAGTCGTTAAGTTGTGTCAGATACCCTTGGATGGCTTGAAAAATTCTGAAGTCAAAGTCAAAAATTCAATGTAGGGGCTTATAATCAAAAAGTCCTCTTATTGAAAGTCATCGCGACTCCACCGCTTCGGTATGTACCTATAGTTGAGGAGAAGAAGCGGAGCAAGAAAATTTTCAACACATTATTCTTTTAAACAATCAATATGATACAAAGTTACATGGTTTTAGTGTTTTGCTGAGTTGGAGAACTGTTTCACGCTGACAATTGGGCACAAGCCTAACACCATCTCCCAATCCGCGGTGGGCTCACGTGGGAGATTACAGCCTTAGTGCGAGGAAAGACCCTACCATGTCAGCAGTGGCCTGTTACGGGTTGATGATATCTTATAAGATAACCCTTCGTGTGCAACTTCGACTGACATAGGGCTGGTATTTAAATATTTTTTTAATAAGGTTTTTATTTTCGTTGGATTAATTTTCACAAGCACCTGTATTATAAAATTTATAAAAGACCAAACACAATTTCACAATTCGAACTTTTTTAAAGCATCTTTTTTTTCAATTGTGTAAATACTTCAATTACCTACTTATCAAAGACGATATACAATAATTGGATTATCTATTCTCCACCCGTGAACCTCTACTTAACTGATTTTGCCGGGATAGTCTTCATTCTTGCATCTAAGTATGATCTACACTAGTATTATAAAGAGAAAAAATTTGAATAATTGTTCATACTCGTATACTCCGAAACTATTGGACCGATTTTAAAAATTCTTTCAAAAATGGAAAGCTTATACTTTTCTGGGAGCAACATCGGCTATTTTCCCACAGGAACGAGTCTTATGGTAAAATCACGTGAAACAGCTAGCGGTATACAAATATTACATGAACGGAAGATATACAGCAGCTAGGTGTAGGTTTATAGCAAGCATATTAATTTATCTATATTTTTATTGCCGATCGTAATATCCGGTGGCACAAGATCGTAATATACCTCTTCAAACATAATAAAATACTCCGTCGGGGTCGTCCGTTAATTTTAGTTTAAGGAGGTATAATTTTTATGTTCAGGACTTTTCCTATGTATATTCGTATAGGTTTTATTATTTTGACGTATGTGCATTACAGTGCGGTGTTACGCCTTTTAGTGATAAGTATAAATATTTCGGGAATATAACGCAACATTTGAACTATTACCGATAAAATAGTATCATTATCTTCAAAGAGATGAGGTAATGACAGACTGCAATATCGTGACTGGAGACTCACAAATTGAACAGGTGAATGAGTTTGTGTAATCTGGGTTCAAAGTTTACAAGAGATGGAAAGTGTGAGAGTGATATTGAAAGAAGAGTGAATACAGGAAACATTGGTGAATGGAGCTTTGCACTCCTTTATGAGCAGTTGGAAGGTGTCTAACAAGGCTCGTTTGGCTGTGCAAAGGGGGGTGTTGGCTCCAACACTCATGTACGGAAGTGAAAGTTGGGTATGGCAGAAGAAACATGAAAGCAGAATAAATGCAGTTGAGATGAGAGCCTTAAGAAGTATGATAGGAGTTAAACTGAGTGACAGGATAAGAAATAGTGAGATAAGGAAACGTTGTGGTCTGAAAGAAGATGTAGTGACAAAAAATTATAAAAGGTATGCTGAGATGGTTTGGCCATGTCGAGAGAATGAATGAAGAACGATTGACGAAAAAAGTGTATAAGGCGAGTGTGAATGAAAATGTTGGAAGGGGTAGACCTAGGCGGACGTTTCGAGATCAAATTGGGGACGTCTTGAAAAAAGGCCAGGTCAAGAGTACCCTAAACCGAAGAGCATGTATGGAAGGAACAATGAAAGTTGACGAAGCGAAAGAAGTATGTAAGGATCGTAGCAAGTGGAAAGAAGTGGTCTCTGCCTACTCCTACGGGAAAGAGGCGTGATTATATATAAGTATGTATTATCTTCAAAATAAAATTATTTCTTATAACACTATTGGTATATAGAAGGTACTGTCTTTTTTATTGAAGTAAATGGAATATAATACAGAGGTGTTACTTTTACGTTTGATGGCGAGCAGCATTGTTATTAAATCTGTCTTATAACACGGGGGTTGATTAGCAGAACTTAAACCAAAATCCAGAAATATGAATTAAAATATAATCTTCTACTATATAAAAATAAGTGGGGTGTTCCTTCCTGACGCTATAACTCCAGAATGCACGAACCGATTTCCACGGTTTTGCATTCGTTGGAAAGGTCTCGGGTTCCGTGAGGGTTATAGCAAAGAAAATTCAGGAAAATTTCCAACAGAAAAGCGGGAAAATCTTATAAGCATTGCACCCGTGCGAAGCCGGGGCGAGTCGCTAGTTTGAATATGAATATCAAATAACTTTCAAAACAATATAAATAAAAATAAAAAAAATCACACGCCTTTTATCCCCGAGGGGGTAGGCAGAGGTATTCCATTACTGGATATACCCACATTTCACGAGATATATTGGACCCCTAAACGTGATATAGGTGGTGAGACTATCGCCGGACCGGGTCTATTTACACATGTCTCAGAATTAATTCAAAACAATATAGAACAGCGATAGCCTTATTGGAAGTGATGCCGCCTCTCATGCATGAATCTCGGGTTCGATTCTGCTTTAAAAGATGTAAAATAAAAACAATTCTTTATTATGAACAAAGATATTTGAATATAATAGGGCATAGAGGGGACAAAGCGAGGAAAATTTGAAGTCAAAAGTTATTCCAAGTGGAATAAGTCTAATACAATTTCGACCGAATGACAGCTCGCGTTCATACTAACTGGCATGACAAGGACATGACGCTTAGGCTTCAAAGTTTTGTATGAAAATATTCCCAATGCCCCCTCTATGCCTTATTATATTTAAATCTCTTTGGTTATGAACTTATGAAGCATGTGTAACAGCATGGGGTCCGGCGAAGGGCTTACGACCGTTCATGTGAATCTACTCGTCTCCAAACGTTTTGAATACATATTTAGAAGTATCTACTTATTTTTTCCAGCTAAAACAGTATTTATGCTACTTAGGTATGTTAAGTTATGGCCATGACAGCGTAATAACAACTGTACGCTCCGCCAAATTACATTTTCATGGTCATTGACAAAAACAAAGCTTCCTTTGTATATACTATACTCCGTTCAAATAGATTATCCAATGAATTACAAATAATAAATACACCGTTCGGCCTCGCTAACGGTTAAAATAATATATAAATATAATGACTTCACTGTTAAAAAAACTTTGCTTAACACAATTCTATTGAAACTGTGATTAGTCGCGCACGAACTTGTCATCGGAAAGTGTAGTTTTATTAATTAAAGTATATTTTAGGAAGGTTTTTGTATGTCATATAAACCGAAGCAAAGGGTCACAGTTAATTGTATAATATTGCATATGATATCGGCTTGCTACTACACATAATTTGCCTGTCTGTCTTTATAGGCGAAACATGATGTAGGTATCTATCTAATTTAAGTAATATTGTCAACTAAACTACAATTTTACATGCAATTAAACATTTGGTTTTATTTAAAACAAAATCGCGTCCCGTCTGTCTGTCCCTATATGTATATCTAAGATCTTTAAAACTACGCAACGGATTTTGATGCGTTTTTTTAATAGAGGACAGTTATTTAGTTCCAAACTAGGCAGGGCCTGGACTATAGGTACTAAGCAACTGATAAACATACTTAAATAAATATAAAACGACCTGACACGAAGCCAACAAGCCAAGTTATTCAAGAGGAAGGTTTATGTGTATATAATTCACGCATAACATAGGGGCGGTCGCTAGTACACCATAAACAAATAATACAATTATACTATAGATAGAAAACTAGTTACTATTTAGTTTTATCATTTACCTCTAAGTACATAAACTTATAAAGGCAAAGTACCCCACTATACTAATATCCCAGAGCAGAAAACCTCAAAGCGAATAGAAGTACCGTGCCATGCTAAAATGAGCTCTTTTATCGGTACACAAAGCACACGCGGGCACATAACGTGACGCGAAGATAAATGGAATGACACGTCACCCGCGCACGGCCACGCGCCATATTTCATGCCGGCCCTTCCACCTCGCAGCGTTCGTTAATAAGACCGCACTTCATATTTTTAACCGACTTCGAAAATGGTGGTTCTCTGTTTGACAAGTGTATGTGTATGTTCGTGGTTTTCTCATAACTACTGAAGGTTTTCATGTCAAATAAGAAACCAAAGCTTCAGTCAAACGTAAAGACGACAGTGAAATTTGTAGTAATCGGTGACATAATGGAGTGTAGACTCGCCCCAGCAACGCAAAAGCCAATAATATATCGCAAAAACTATACCACTTTGGGATTTAATCTCCGACTAAATATTACTCTTCGTTGGACCAATCCAGTCCTAAGACGTTAAGGATAGAGTGCTTTTTAGAATGTGAGCTGTCTACTATAGTAAGTAGAGATGTTTGAAACTTCGTTAATTTAATATGGGAACCACAAAAAACGGATACGAAACAAAGTTGAACCGAGTTTTCCGTCTACAAAGTTAGTGAAGTCCATTTCCGTGGAACTGATAGCGAAACATTTAGAAATAATTTAGTTTCCTGCGACAGCCGGCGTCTCGGATCGACTGAGTAAATGTGTTCTTTATCTCGGATTGACATTGACTATTCTAATGCGACCATCGATCGGTACCCAATAATGTACCATTCAAAAGACTTCCTCTTAAAGAGTTCTCTGTGCACCCTCTAGTTTTATATTTTCTTTATATCAATACTAGCGACCCGCCCCGGCTTCGCACGGGTGCAATGCTAACACTAAAACCTTCCTATTGAATAACTCTATATATTAAAAAAACTGCATCAAAATCCGTTGCGTAGTTTTAAAGATTTAAGCATACAAAGGGACATAGGGATATATGGACAGAGAAAGCGACTTTGTTTTATACTATGTAGTGATTTAACAAATAACAGTGTAGTTCCGGTCATCAAGTAAGTAAGCTCCTTCTACTTAGGAGAGTCGGCTGTCGGGTTTCTAAGTTTTTTTTTTTTTTTTTTTTTTTTTTTTATTTGGGAAACATACAGTCTTAAACACTAATAGTAACAATATTGGTATTATTACATAGACCTAGAGTTCCACTAATTAAAAGAGCAAAAATGTACATCGAGAACTCATTTAGTCGACTTAAAAATAAACATAATTTAAAACTTACGGTAAAAGTAGTACATAAAGGTACATTGCGATGCAACAAACCAACGCTAACTTAAATGAAATTAAACAATTTTTCACCAATACGTGATTTAAATGTGCCCAAAGACAACCCAAAAATGTCAATATCTGTGAACCGCTGGTTATAATTATCCAAAGCACGCCTGAAAAAGCCATTTTTCATATAATTTGTATTACTTGGTTTTGTATAAAATGAATGTTTAGAACGCAAGGAGGCTCGGGATGGGACTTTAAAGTTAATTTTAGCCAGCAAAGGGGACGAGTCAACGAGGCTATGAACCAACTTATATAAATAAATAATGTCAATATAAGCACGTCTGCTGTCAAGAGGTGATATTCTGTGCCTAATTGAGGCAGAATCATAATCGGCGAGAAAATTCCCAGTGCGATATTCTAGATTTTTTAAAAATTTGTTTTGGATTTTTTGAAGTCTATCTATATGTTGTTTATAGTGGGGATTCCACACAACAGATCCAAATTCCAAGAAGCTGCGAACATAAGAATAATAAAGTACTTTAAAAGTGACAGCCTTCCGAAACGGTCGAGAGACACGCAAGATGAATCCAAGTTGTTGAAATGCCTTCTTTATTATATGATCTATATGAGTATTAAAGTGTAGCTTAGAATCTAAGTAAACACCTAGATCCCTGATTTGACTGACTCGGTTAATCTGTTTACCAGCTATGTTATAATCAAAGATGATAGTATTTTGTTTGCGTGAAAAGGAAATAGTGTAACATTTATCAGTGTTGAGTATCATTTGGTTACTTTGACAGTAGTGGTAGAACTTATCGATATCTTTTTGAAGAGCTGTACAATCATGGATATTAGCGATTACTTTAAATATCTTTGTGTCGTCAGCGTATAAAAGATGATCGGAGTTGGTAAACAGGTCATCAATATCATTTATATATAGCGTAAAGAGAACTGGGCCCAAATGGGAACCCTGGGGAACCCCTGATGTGATGGGAATGAAGCTAGACATGTAACCTTTTAACGAAACGGCTTGGGAACGATTTTCTATATAGGATTTCAGCCATCTTAGAAGATTGCCGTGTACACCGAGCCTATACAACTTGTTTAAAAGCAGGTCGTGATTAATTTTGTCAAAAGCTTTAGAAAAGTCGGTGTACACGGCATCTACCTGGTAGCCAGCATCCATTGCGTTGAGGATAAAATCAGTATACGTTAAGAGATTAGATTCAACAGAGCGACCACGGAAGAAACCATGTTGTTTTAATGAGATATGCCGGGAAAATATCAATGACAGTTCTTGAGTAACAATTTTTTCAAAGAGTTTGCCGAACAAGCAGAGCTTAGATATAGGCCGATATTTGACAATTTCATGTTTTGAGCCAGATTTGAAAATAGGTGTTATTATAGCTTTTTTCCAAATCGTGGGAAAGTAACCCTCTAATAATGATTTCATGAATATGATAGTTAGAGGTGAAGTCAATTCTGTGGCACATTTCGAAACCAACAGCGGATGAATACCATCGAAACCAGCTCCCTTATGAACATCAACATTTTCAAGATGTTTATGTACTAGCTCTGGAGTTAGGTTAATATTAGAAATACTTACTGGTGAATTCATGTAACAATTAGAATCATTAATAGAAGATTGATCTGAGACCTTTGGCACAAATGTTGAGTGGAAAAAATTATTGAACATATTTGCTATGACAAGAGGCTCACTAGAAGTTACATCCTCGTATTTTCATCGTAAGTTCACATTTTCATATATCTACAGTATACAGAACGCTTACTGACTGGAACACAAAAGCAAATGTTACCAAGGAATAGTGAGGTAGCCAAAGGAACCAATCCTAAGTTCTAAGCAGCTTACTTGCATCCTGTATAATGCCAAGAATAAGTCCTTAGACGTGACAAACACGGTCGGCTACCGATAAATATCATTTTGGTGCGCTGGCATTTCAGCCAGTCTGTTTTCACCCTTAAAAACGTTTTCACGTAGGTAAATAGTGTACGTAATACGTACTATTACTTATTCTGTGGTAATACGAAACTTTTGGGGTTACTTATGATGCTGACTTATTTTGAGTGAGTGTTGGAAATAGCAGAAAATTTTGCCGTTCTTTCCAAAGTCGAGTTGACATGACACTCAAATGTTTTTGTGTTGGGGTATTCTTTTTTCGCTATTCCACAGTCGCGAATTTGTTCAGTTTCATTAGAAGCATCTACATTTGAATATACTTATAGTATTTACACAATCTTCGTTGTTGTTAATTATAAGATGAATAAGAATCTGAGGTATGTGTAACACCCCGATCCGATGATAGGCTCACCACCTGTCACGTTTAAAATTCCATTAATATACTGGTGTAGTAATGGGTATAAAGGAATAAAATGCCGTTGCCGATCCCTTCCGGGATAGATCGTGACAATATTTATTTTATTTTTATTAGTAAGGATTCAAGGTCAATGAAAACGTGCCATTTGTGAGGACACCTGCAGGTCTTTGAAGATTCTCAGTAGTGTGATGGGTACATACAATTATATAAGAAAACCACTGTAAGTAGAGCTGCGAAAGCCTTAGTGAGAGTTATTAATTCCACCACCATTATGAAGTACTCGCTAGTTTTCTCGCAAGTGAAAACGAGGCTAGAAACAGTCGGACTGGTCAGTCTCAAAGATCAAAGGAAAATCACGCCGTAAAAGCAAATCCTGATATTGATATTTCGTCACTTTAATAAATAACACGGTAGTGCAAAAATAGTGGACTTGCGAAAATAACATTTCAAAATCTAATAGATTTCTCTATATTCATTTTGTATAACGTCCTAAAGATTAGGTATTTCTTGCCAAAGTGTACTTAATGGATATTACATTACGTTCTTACCTACGAGTACTTCATTATTACGTAGGTACTTTTAAGAATCCAATGATAACTGAGAGAGATGACTTTGCATAACATTTTTTAAAACTTTTTTTTACTTTTAGGAAGTTGCGCATTGAGCATTTCGACTCAATAGCAATACTTCTAAATATCACTATCTGTTTACTGTCTGTATCTTAAAATTACTAATTATAACACTCTTACTTATGGAGGAGCGGAGGTTGAATGCTCCTGGCTGAAAAGGCTGAAAAATAGTACCTATATGTTTTTCCTCAATATGCAAGTTATATCAAAATTTCATCACGATTGATTCTCCTATTTAGCCGCAGACAAACAGACAGAGTTACTTTCGCATAATATAAGTTGGCATTAAGTAAAATCATCAGCTATCTGCTTAGTCATTCACAGCAGCAGTATCTAAATCTCCGGTACCAATCTCCTCCCTCCGAAAAAACCGCTTTTCATAATAAACACCAAGCTTCAATTAAGTTAATAACTAATCATGTAGCGAGCCGTCGAGCTCAGGAAATCCAATATTTATCGATTCCGGCAGCAAACGCATTAATTACTAACTGAAACTCGCATAATTTGAGCTGGCTATGCTCCGCCGGAAATAACTAGCGACGACGGCTGAACTTTTAATGGCTAATTAGCTAGATCGCTAAAGATGGCTAACTAGATACGATCTACGCGACGCGACCCCGTTCCTGAGTTTAAACGATTTTTCTCGACAATGTAGCTGTGCCGTGATGCAACGTGACGAAAACTAGAAGTTTGCTTACATTAAGTGTAAGCAAACTTCTAGTTTTCGTCACTCACACTCTTTCTCACACTTTTTACAACTCTACTCCTAATACACTGTCTCATGTCTTACTGATAACGTCATGATGTGACACAGTGACATCCTGTTATTAGAATTATATTTATATATTAAATAAAACAACCGGTAATATCAAAGTGCAAAATAAAATGTAAGGTATTTTTAAGCCAGCACCCGCCTATGACCGAATATAAATCTGAATAAGCTATTAATCAACCCACTGGTTATCTTCGATTAATCTTCGCTTGCTTGCTACCTAGTAATCCACCGCTAGGTAGAATGAAATCTCAACAGGAAAATACAAAAAAGCTCCCAGTATAATTTACTCTGCGAGGTTAAAAATACAGATTAGGATTAATTAACACGAAAACGGTGGCGGCTCGGGGACGAGTGGCCTCTCCTGAATAAACTCATAATTCACGTCAGATTTTTTTTTCAAAACCACGTCAATGGCACTAGAGCGTTCTGCCAGTTGATTTGCGAATGGCCGTAGAAGAGCTGAAGAGTGCACGAATGAATGCGGCCTCCACTCGCCATTTATTCGCCATCGTAACCACTCGCATTTATTTACGATCGACACACGAAAACCACGTATGTAGACCTCACTTGATGTATGTGGAGCGCCTTTTGGTGTAAATTGAATCTGGATTTATTATACCCATTCACATTACAGGATGTAAGCATATTATATTAGTATAAGGATTTCCATTCCACATAAATTACAAATACCACGTGTTTAAGTGTGAATATTGAATTGTTACGCCAATAAAATACGTAGGGTATGTCTAAGAATTTATCTATCTTTCTATTACTAGCAGACGTCCATCAGCATTTTCCGAACACATCCCGTTTTTTTTAAAAACTCCTAAAAAACAACTTCATTATAAATCAAGAGAACATTATAAATTGATGTCACAGGACCAAGGGGCTTACTGAAGACTTCGGACCACAGAGGAATAAGAAAGAACCGATCAGTGTCAAAAAGTGACAGTGAGTAAAAGTTACAAAACATTATACGCATGTCATTTCATTATTAACGACTGTTTGTCTTAATGCCAATTCAAGCCTATAAAACCTAACTCGAGTCGCACTGCAAGGAATATAAATTATTTATTAGTTACGTTATTAGTTTCCGACTACCGTGTACGTATTCGTTAAAACCCCCTAAGGTCATATTATAGGAAGATATATGTCCAAAAATAAGGGACGAAGGACAAAACAATTATATAACAACCCTTGCTGGGTCCAAAGCAATCTAAAGCAATGTTTCTTGCCCGGATCTTAATTCTGTTTGAGCAAAGGCTTAACCCAAAAGCCGTCTATTCATACAGTTAAGGGTTTTTACACAAAGCATAGCCTTGGTTACTGAAAAAATATGTCCTAACTAACGGCCGGTATACACTTTGTTTAGTGATTAGTGCGATGGCTTGTTTTGTGTAAAAAAAACGCCGTAGGACTTCTCTAATCACTAAACACAGCTGTCCTACCGCGTTATTTACAAAACGCTAAACAAGCCACTCTCACTAATCACTAAACAAAGTGTGTAACCACCATTACCGAGCAAAACCTACTATTTAGCGAAGAAATTGCTAGATTTAGCTGATTAAAATTATTTGTCGACGCTATTTGCACAGAACGAAAAATATGTGTCCTCAAATTAAATCCAACATAATATGAGTCGTTTTGGCTAGATTGAGGTCAATAGGAGGCCAATTAAAAATGGAGCTTAATGTGACAGACAACACAATACTTAAACCGATGGGTCTAGAAGCCTGAAGTTTTGTATAAGAGTTTCTTATATAACTTAGAGGAGTACTAAGAAACGATTTTCGACAATGCACGAAGTACGTCATAATCTTAAGTCCCATGGGCACACAGCTACTTTCATAATGATTTGGTTACGTCAATTTGAAGTGGTTTGCACAGATGAAAACGAAGGGAGTCCAAGAAACATTGAATTAATTATTTTTTAGGTGAAGTGCTAATCAATACAAGTCAAATCCAGCCTTGATCTAGTAACTACGGTAGTTACGTTCAACTTCTCGAGTCAAATTCTGCTGGTTTGCAGATATGCACAGTCACACGAACAGTCCAGCTCCAGAAACCGGCGTCCAAGGTTCGTTGGTGAAAAGATAATCACAATATTATACTGAAACTAAAATGACAAACACAACTAGAAACTGTATTTTCTAAGTCGTTTCATCTCAATTTACTTTCTGAACAATAGGAGACTAAATTGAAACCAACGAAGTACATTGAAATTGTGAAATTGATGTAGATTAAAGACTAACATAACTTCTTAGATACTTTTCAAGATACTAAACTATGGAAGACACCGCTCCAATGGTATCTGGTAATCTAAATGTTGGACAGGGTATGGATCGGCTTAGGAAACGCCTTAAAAGAAGGATGATAAAAAAACTACAAAGTTCAATTAATCTGAAAACATTCACAAAATCCATTCTGTTATGTCACGGTCTGCGTGTTGATAAGAGCTCCGTTTTCCACATCGAAGGCTTACGGTGCTCTAAGAAAGAAATCTCCAATTTTCTATACTATTTCACGAAAAGATAAAATAATTATCTTTGTATAAAAATTGCTACCTTCCCCATTCTATACCTACCTATAGCATCACTATAGGTATATAAATAAGTATAACATTCCATCTTACAATCATCTATGTGAGCCCACCGCCGATAGGACACGATGCTATACTACTAGTCAGAAGTCTGTTAGACTGCCGTCTGTCAGATTTTTTTCTCCGTCCAGGGGCATCTTACATGACTTAACGACTATCAGTCCATCAAAGTACGTAAACACCAAAAAACCCATTTACGTAACTTCCGCCGCTCGAAGGAACACGCGATTTTATAATAGATGCGCTAATTTTATTAGTCTTTGATTTACAAGAACAATTGGTATAAATAGTTTGTTGAGATCGTAAATATTCTGTTTTCCGTTCCCGTAGGAATATTTTAAAATAAAATCTGAATTCCAAACTTTAGATTTTTAAGTTTGGGTCTCGTTTTTCCCGTACCAAAATAGTAAAATCCTTTCTTAGCGAATACCTTCATCTGGATACTATAGTTTTAGAGATTTCGTGATGAGTAAGTAAGTTGGTCAGCGGTATTTATTTCTTCTTTCCTACATAGATTTGATCAAAAATAAATGAATGCACAGAAGAAACAAATCACAGACCGCTCGGCATTTCACGAAGAGAAGACAAGTGCCGTACCAACTGCCCGAGGCCTACCAGAGTTTACGGGACTCCGCGGCTAAACGCTTATTGCCAATTTTCTATACCAGTGCACCGGAGATAGTGGACAATGGCCTTTACCCCAAATTCAGGGCAAAATACGACTAGAAAATAGCTCCGAATAACCCAACCGGTGAAACTCGAGAACAATAGAATTGGGAATTGTGTATAGATATCGATCAAATATATACGAATTTACTTACGACATAAATTTTTAAAGAAAGATTTTAAAAACTTATGCAGTCATAGTATTTATGATACAGCGTCTTATGATTCTTCTCTGATAACATAGATTTTTAATCGCAATCGCACTTGAGATCAAACGGTTAGCGATAAATCTTGATTATATGTTGTAATTAACCACTTCTAGTCAATAAAATAATAAAAAATGGATCACAACTCATAAGGATATAAGTAAAGCTGATCCAAACTGACACGTGTGTTATATTAAGAAAATAAAAGTCGCATTTCTTTTAATAATATATAATAATAAAATAATAATAATATAATCTCACGCCTTTCATCCCCGAGGGGGTAGGCAGAGGTATTCCATTACTGGATATACCCACATTTCACGAGATACATTGGACCCCTAAGCGTGATAGGTGGTGAGCCCATCGCCGGACCGGGTCTGTTTACACATGTCTCAGAATTAATTCTGAGACCTGTGGGTTTCCTCACGATGTTTTCCTTCACCGTCGAGCTAGTGATAAATATGTACGTAAGTTTTGAAAAACTCATTGGTACATGCCAGGATTTGAACCCGAGCCTCACTGATTTTCGGCCGGCTCTTTAACCGTCCGGGCTATCACTGCTCTCTTTTACAAATATATACATTTTGTAAAACAAATCAGGAGATAGCAGACTACCCACGAAAGCTTTCAAGAACAAAGAATTACATTATCACATTCGAAAAGGTAACAGACATATTTATTATTTATCAGCAATTTATTTGCAAACCGAAGTGGCAGTTTGCTTATTTCCCGTTTGAGGAAACATTCCCGCCGTCGTCGTTACACGGCAAATGGAGGCTCTGGCCTATATTTTTATTCCTTGTCAAAAGTACTTTCGTTTATCTACTTAGCGCTTAGAAGTGCAAAGTTATTGTAATTCTCAGAAATATTACCGCCTTTACCTATAGAATGCTTTGAAGAATTCTTCTTGTTCTTGAATTTACTTACTCTTGGATGTACCTAAACTGCTTATCATAAATAGTTTTTTTGTACCTAGGAAAGCAAAGATTCTTAAGTTTTCCAGCGCTCTTCTAGTTTGTTGAAAGCTTTTTCCACTCTATTCTGTGTTATAGGTCAATCCATTTTAGGTTCACCGAAATATCTATAGCTATTCCCGACGGCACCCTTCCCAACCGACCTTCATGTTTGCAAACTTCTTAACTAGACAGATCCGGTTCGAGGCGGTGTATCCGGTAAAATTCAGTTACTTCCAGATGCTTGTCGTTTATAGATTATAATTTTCAAAAGGCCTTTCTAATCTGTTTAACGCGGATGCCTCTGCGAGTGAATTCTTGAGGCCACTTTGCTGAGCTGCGCTTCAAAAGGCATCTCACAGGCGGCAAGTTATTTTGCTAAGTAGCGAAATGTCTCAAGTATGCAGTAAAGCAGGAAATTCTTTAAGATTTTGCAGAGTTCTCACAAAAAGACAAGCTATCTTTGACGGAATTTTAAACTTTATTTATAATATCTTTTAAAAACGATTGACGATAAGACAATTGTTTGTTGTAACACAACACATTTGAAAAAATATGACGACTTAAAGTAAATACGCCTAAATTACTAGTATTGTCTCGGAAAATTATATTTCTATTATTTATTCATTCGCCTGATAAAAGAAACCTCGATACTTGTTAAATTTGGCAAAGACGTATCGTCTCTCATAAATATTGATTGAAGCGAACAATTACGTAATTTATCAAACGCTATGGAAAGATTTCAATTAATGAACAGAGAACTCTGGTGCGTCTAGACTTGAGTTTTGAACAATATTTTTTATATTTAAGAAGAAACAGCTTATCCGGCGATGTTTTCTCGCAATATTTTCTGTGTAGGTACTCTTCCGTTCCATATTTAGCTTTCAAAATCCTTTAGAATGTTATCTCACGGATATACTAGACGTGACTGAAACTAAATACGACTTTTGTTATAGGTACATTAATAATAAACTGTTTATGTATATGGATATATTCTTTCATTTCAGGCATTTCTTATTTCCTTGAAAAGCTGCTGTGTGAAACTTGAAAAAACCATGTCTTGTTTTTTGTACTGTTAATGTAAGTAAAATTTTGCGGATATTGTCAGTGACATCCGGCATAATAAAAATTCAAAGTGACACTTACAAACAACTTGTAGTTGTAATCAAATATTGAGCAAACAATCAGCGAACGAGGAATTCCTCTTAAAAAACTTTACTTAATAACCTTCGACTACAGTGTAGACGTACCCTTGTATAATTACAAGTATACGTTTCTTTTATCGCATTGACAATGTCGACTTATGAATGGACAATTCAGTATTTTCAATCTTTTGTGGGACTCAAAAGATTGAAATTACCTCCACCACGTCGATTGATGAGAAAAATATTTAATTTCAGCAACGAAAATCACTCATAATCAACATAAATCTACGCCGCATACTGTGTCCAATCTCGGCGTTGAACGTAAAATAGATTTGATGAATCAATGCTATCGCTTAAAGCCCCGCGAATCGGTATACCGTCGTAAATCTAGCAAATCTGTGTCTAATCAGTAAGTTGCTACACGACAATACTGGTTTCATCATCATCATCAGACTATAGCAGTCCACTGCTGGACATAGGCCTCTCCATTCAGCTCAATTCTCGGCAACTCTCGTCCAGCTGCTACCAGCCATCCTGCGAATCGTCACTCCTGAGGGCGTCCTACCTTACGCTTGCAGATTCGCGATCTCCACTCTGGAACTCTCTGCCACTCTGCCTCAATGGTCATCTATTCTACGGCTAATATGGCCAGCCCATTGCTTGCTTATTCTACGAGCTATGTCGACAACTTTGGTTCTCTGCCAGATAACTTCGTTTCGGATTAAGATTATGATAAATCAAATCTAATTCGACTTCTTGAATGTTAATTCATTTGAAAATTAAAGGCGTAGGTGGCCTGGCACGCTAAAAAAGTGGCCTGCGTGCTTTACGACTTTTTGAAAGTGATAGTCTGTCCCGAATGTTTTCTTGATACTGTGCCACTTTAGTATCTGCCGACCTTTTAGCAATTTTTAAAAAAGTTTTAATTGTACCTAAATAATAAAAACAATAAATAAATTGCGGGACACAATTCACACACGGTCATAGGGTTCCCAGGTCGCCAAACCTAAAAGCCGGACTGATCAGCCAGTATGGCCGGACATTTGGGTAAAAAGGCCGGATACCCTATATTATCGAGGATTGTTAAGTCAAGCTTTTTGATTTATTACCATAAATCTTGTTAATCAGTGAAATACCGTGCGGTTCTAATGCGCGACAGAACAATTAAAATCAATGGTGTCTCATTTTCGTGGCTTAAGAAGTTAAATTGTAATTACTAATGACCTATAAATAAAATCGAATGCCAAATCAGTCTAATTATTTTATTATTAATCAGTCAAATTACTCATGAGTCAAAATTGTACTCGTTTGCGAAATGTAAAAAGCCTAACAAAAGCCGGACAGGCCGGACACCGAATATTTTGGCCGGACAAGCAGTCAAAAAGCCTAACAAAGTCCGTCTTTATCCGGACGCCTGGCAACGCTACACGGTCATTAAGTTCGAAAGTAGGCAGAACCTGTACTATGGTACTAAATAACTGTTAGACTTACTTATTACCCATTATATAAATATTAAATACCCAGACACGAAGTCACAAAATTCACACACATTCCACAAAATTTTTGTAGTTGTAATAATTGTAGTTGATTATTTCTCTTTCATGCTCTTCGAGAGTTTTTAATTCTTTGTATTTAGTATTCCCTCCATTTCGATTTCATTATAAACATACTGTTACATTGTGAGTCGTAGATAATATTTCATTGCACAATTTGGAAGAATTGAGGTTACAAAATGCATGCAGCAGTGATAAAAACAATATAAAGTACAATACGGGGCATAAAGTCGTCGCTTCGACATGCTCTAAAAGTGTTTCAGTGAGATATCAGGCCCTTTATTTATGATGTTGTAGTAAAGTTGAGCTTCCGTGACCTTTCATCATATCATCATCAACCCGTTACTGCCCGCTGCTAAGCTAAAGGTCTGTATGGGCTACAGTCGCCTACGGGAGCCTACGCCACCTTGGATTGGGAGATAGTTTTAGGCTAGTCGCCTTTTTACTGTAAATTTCCAGCAACGAGTATGACATGGCTTACTGTTTTCCTTTGTGCTTATACATGACCACAACTGTGACCGTTGAATAGGAAGCGAAGCTTCTCCTGGGTTTTGCTAGCAATGCCGCCTGGGGGCCAATTCTACTAAGTGTCAACGGTCATAGTTGGATGAAAATGAGATGTCAATGGTCACTCAATGGTGTTATTTTGACACTTTTCAGAGCAAATAACACTATCGACTGACCATGTAATTGTCATTGTCATCCAACTGTAACAGTTGACATTTAGTAGAATTGGCCCCCTGGTCACCCGCCAGTAAAATATAGTGTAACTGTCAGATTGCCATTCGAGAAAATTAAAATAAATAAATTGTTTTATATTTTGTTTCAGATTCTTACCAGAATGACCGATGACGCTATCAAAATTGTGTTACTGGATTCGACATAGTAAGTATAACTGTCTACAACAATGTACATATCTAGTGATCCCGTCGGAAATTTTATCGTTATAACTTGCTTTGTAAATCGAAGCGATATACCAACATGAGAAAATGTACGTGCTCAGTAGTAATCTGATCTTCGTGAGACATATCCAGCAAGGTACGAATAGACTCTTTTTATTATATGTATGCAGCCATGGATAAAAAAATATAACAAAACATTTTGGTTGTACAAAATAAAATAGATATTCCAGTTGGGTTTTTAATTGTTGTGAGAAGTCGAAAAATATGCATTTAAACTGGTCTGTATTCATAAGAAGCCAATTTCACACTCGCCCACAGACTGATACATAGACAGGCATTCAAACTGAAACAGAGATTTTTCACCCCGCTACAGAGAAATTAGACGAATGATGGAACGCATCAAGAGCTTCCTTTCAAAAAGTTTGTAGAATTTTATTAGCCAGAAACTTTAGGATTGTATCAAGTAAGAGGCAAATCCGCTAGCCCCTTCTAGGCAAATTGGGTGCTCAAAGTACCAAAAATCGTGCCAAATCTGTAGATTTATACGTGAGACCTCCAAGCCTAAGATCGGCAGAATTCTGGCATATTTGGAATACCCCGCAATTCTCGAGAGGTGCGCCACTTGAAGGTAGGGAAGTCAATCAATAATAGTTCTGCAGTATCATCTGAAAGCTACATGAATTATGCAAAAGGAATACGCATAACTATATCTCACCCATATCATAATCCCATCATTAAGATAACTCAGTTAGTCATTGTTTATGTACAACAACTTTATTATACTTTCCCCAGTCTCATTCCAGACTCTAATACTAATAATATAGTAGATAAACATACGTGATAATTGATACAGAATCAGATAATCACTGTATCAATAATGAATGAAAGGCGTTACCTTTGTTTCATGTTTCCTTTCCTCGAAAGAAGGTTCCTTTTATAAACGTTATTTAGTGATTACATTATATGGGACGACATTTTCATTATGCTCGGTGCACATTATTTCTATTGCTGGATACAATTAATTCAATCCATTGCAACTGGAATCGTCTACACCCACGACAGTTACTGGATCAGGTGTCTAACGAAATCCAGTTCACAGTTCTAGAATCAAAAGTTATTCAGATAATTCCTGTGGTTTTCCATCGCTGGACTGGAATACTAGTAAAATAGTGTGAACCGGATATCATCACTACTTGATATGCAAGCTATATTTATTTATCTGCCTCTTGCAGCACCTACGACTTATGAGAAGAGATAGAGTGATCCTAATCTTAAAATTCAATTACGTCGTAGATTTCTGAATGACTTACATCGAGCCTCAGTAGATTGTAGTATTGACATTAACACTGGATAAATCCAGAAGTCATTCTTATTTTATTAAGTGTGGCATAGATAGAATTGGAACATGCTTACAATGGTCCACAAGTCCACAACCACAACCAATTGAATTGCCCTGGATCGAGATACTGGATCTATCTAAAGTAGTCTTAATATTTAGAAAGCAAATAGTTAGAAACACCATAGAAAAAGATTTAGTAATATGCTCCCAACGCAACCAAACAGTAGCCGTATTGTCGATTTATAATTGAAATCGGAATCGTCTTTATTTGACATTTATCACGCGTCCAGCGCTTGCTCTATAGACACTGACGGCAATAGCAGATGTGCGTCAAAAGCAATGTACGTCATAATGAAGCCTATAAATGTTGAAACAGGAAGACTATTACAACATTCAGTAACCTTTCCAACACTCCATATTATTGTGCAATCTGTGACATAACTTCACCGTGGCCTCTGCTCCTAAATAAAGTTATTTTAGTGCTGTTGTAGTAAGGCTTCCAGCTCGACGCGCACTAGTAAATATTATGTAAGTCGGGGCTTTAGGAGCCAAACGGGAATACCCAAGTTCGCTCGTTAAAAGGGATATTTTTGCCAATTTACCACTGTTTAGAATTTCGAAGTCATTGTTTGGGTACACTTATTACTGTTTTGTCGCTTGGATACTATTCTTATGTGACGTGGGTGTTGTCTGCGACTTCGTCCGTGTGTCAAATCACATCCAAATCCGTTAAGCCTTTTTGTGTGATTGAATAACTTTCACATTTATTATATTTGTAGGAATTTGGGAAATACCCACTCTTCACGAGTGTATATTTCGGAACTAGAAGCGGTAAATCTACGCGCGCTGTTACAGGTGCCTCAGAACCAACTCTGAATCTGTACGATGTACGTTGTTTTCCTTCACCGTCAAGCTAGAGATCAATATTTATGAGTCTATCGAAAAATGTACAAAAATCAACGCGGACCCCGCTGTCCAATGGGGTCTACCATCTGGAAAGGTGTTTCTTGTACAACTGGCGTTAGTTTTAATCGTAAATGATAATTCTCAATAGCAATTAACATTATAGGTAAGGGACTGTAACCGATACAAAGTAAACCGACACCGATTGTGCTCAACCGCAGCGCAGTGTCATACGCTACCGGAATATGCGGGCTCCCGAAATTCCATTACGAATACAATTTGTGATCAAAAGTCTACAGTGTGGACCATCCTAACCACGAAAATAATTATTTTTGTTAAAAGACCAGAATTTTATGGAATTTTCAGTGTATTTTGGTAGTTTTTAGAGTTACGAACCTAAAAAATTTAGCTCTGTTAATAGGCCTACGCTGACTATCGACCTGAAAATTACCATCCCGTAAGTTTAGCCGTCAAAATTTACAGATACACAGTTTTATAATAGATTCGTATTTATAATATACGTAGGGAATATTGCGGATATCCTAAAAAATAGTTTCAAAATGTAAAAAGTTAAGGGAAGTCCCCATGCAAAACGTCAAAGTTGGTGATTATAGTGCAAACTCTAAAGTAAAATAATTGAAACAGCCCAAGCGTGTTTCGGACTGGTTGCAAAGATCTGAAAGAAAGAAAATATAACTAATACAAATAGTACTAGTATAAGAAATAGTACGGCGGTGCTTAAATTCTAACAGACTATCTCTTATTTGAAACCTTTGAGGATTTCAGCTGGACCCCTAGGGGTCTATGAAGATGATATTTTTGTTGTCTATTTAATTCATACAAATTAATCTTAAGTCCATAGGTGTAAAGGGTTCGATTTAATTAGCTTCGATGTGACATACGTACGTACATACAGGATTCACTACTTAATTTATATTTTTGAATATTTAACCACAAATACTGTTCTAAATCCTTAATTTAAATTATAGCAAGAAAAGAGTTTTCGTTACCGATGGTATAAAATATTTTTTACGAAGAATAAAGAACGTTCTGCAGAGACAAAATGTGGGAAACAAAAGAGGGGTGGGAGGGCGCGATCCCACTCGAACTCTTCTCTTGACGCTTCCCGAAGTGGCTTTCGAACATTCGGGAACAATGTGAAGCACCTAAACTTACCTATAACTTCTAATGTTTAGACCTTAAGTTTTTATATACCCTTACCGGAACAAGTCGACTAAGTATTTAAAGTTACCAAGGGTAAATAAAAAAAAATTAAAACGTAATATTTTTATCTTGCAGAAGTATGTAGCTTTATTTGTACATAGATGATAACTAATCTAAATTGGCTAAAGGACATGAAGGGATGAATTTTAGAGCAAGTTAAAATAGTTTATTGATCAGCGTCATGTGACATGTTTTCCTCAAACAGAAGTGAAGTGGGATCTAATTTTGCAAAGTGGCAACAATGGAAATAAGGGTGTGCTCCAAGTTGCAATGTCAACAACGCGGATGCGACGCAAGAATTTGCTGCGTCAAACACTAAACGAATGGACGAAGGAATTGCTACGTAGCAAGATGTTCCGAAGCAGACGAGCAACCTAACGTCTACAGAATTTTAATTTTTAGGAAAATGTTGAAGATACCGATTATTAATTCTATGTCGTTAAGATGCTTGCCAATACCCGCCTTTATAGTCTGGTTACTATAAGCTAGAGCTCTGATAGCTCCGAAATATTCATTTTTTTTATTACTGGTGCCCGGTGGCGTTGCCCGCGTAAATCCTATTTATTCCCGTTCCCGTGTAAATTTCGGAAAAATCCCTTAGTGCACACGTACGTTATTTATTAAAAAAACATTATTTCAGGGAATCATAATAAAAAAGCCTATATTTAAAGAACTTTTGTGCAAAATTTCATGCTAACAGTTGTATTGTCACATCGTTGATCGTTATTACCTATCCCCTAAAACTACATTCGATTATCTTTTCTTTGCTATTACAAAATTTTACCTTTATTACTTTAGTCTATCACCTTTAAAGTAACCTAAACGGAATAATAGGCGCATTTCTATGCACTTAGAAAACTAAAACTAAAGTTTTAATGGCGCTGGTACGCCTTAGCGTTGAAGCGAACAAGGCAAGACCTTTGAATTTTCACGTCCGTGTTTCCAATATAGCCTCGGGACGAAAGCCTTTGCTCAGGTTAGCTAGCACTATTGTCCGCTTTCGGAGTCGCGCGTCGTGATCAAATGTGAATCTGAACCTGTCTGAAGGTACCTTTAAGCCGTATACAGAAAGAAAGCCGAAAACCCATCGGCGCCGACCGGCGCCGGTCGGCGCTGGTGCCGCCCGCCAATCATCGTACGACATTTTGCTCGCTCTGCTTCAATCTGCTTGCTTTCTGTAGAATGGACCGGCGCCGATGGGCGCCGATCGGCGCCTATCGGCGCCGACAAGCTTTCGGCTTTCTTTCTGTATACGGCTTTAGATTAGGACTTTGCAATCCCGTCGATCTTGCAGTTTCTGGATTTATAAAAAAAGGAAGGCGTAGGCAGCCCAAGTAGCAAACAAGAATAATGATTAAATCTTACATGTCTAAACTTTATCTAAAATAAGAATAAGCTAAATTTTAAAAGACTCAGTTTAGTAATTTTAATCTTAAAAACTAAATCGTTTTAAGCTACCGCTACTTTAGCAAGTCAAGAATACCTAAGACCTAGTTAAGTATTTTAAAAACTATTTAGTTTTAAACATGTCTACAAATAAGTCTAACGATGTGTTTTTTACTCAACTCAGATTATTTGAAGGCTCATTTAAGATTAAATGGTATAATTTAAGTATCAGTTTAGAATCGCAAAGTAAAAATTGATTTTGTAGAAAAACTTAAGATGATTGGTAACACCAAGCTTTATGAATTGGGTCACTTAAGATATCTGTATTCTTTTTTTATTAAATTTAATCAAGTTTAAGTGAAAATAAGTTTAACGGGACGTTTTTTAACAAACTAGAACGAATTGAAGATCGATGCAATAAAAAAAAATAAAAGATCTGGTGGTTTTCGTCGGCGTGTTCTGAAATATAAAAATATATCGTCCAATTATGTGCGACCAAGTCCTTCAAACGGCAGTGCGACGAGTGAGACTTCGTTATCATTATTACCAAGTACTGTAGATCACGAGAAAGGAGAAGATGACGCTCAAAATTTGGAAAACGAAGTAGCGGAGGACAGCGATGATTGTACTGAATCGGAATCGAAAGATGATATTGATTTTAATTTTAGAGAGCAGTTAAGAAACTGGTGTATTGATCAATTTATGGTTTGTTTTAAACACAGGACAGGATATACAGAATAAATATATCATGAGTATTATAAACTTGATGGTTATTCTTGCATAAACATTTACCGTAAATTGGACGGCAACTTGCATTCATTAAATCAAACTAAAGATTTTATAAAGCGCCATTAAGTATTAAGTAGCACTACACTAATTCGGTTTTTAGTACAAGTTAAGTATAATATCTCTAAACCGGTACTACTCCAAATGCAATTTGCCTATACTTTATCTAAAATAACCTTACAAAATCAGTATCGTCTAAAGTCATACTTCGCTAAGAATAATAAGACTTAACGCCATTTTACTTTTAATAAATGAAATAAAATTGAAAAATTCCGACACAAATTCATAAAAAATAAAGTATATTGTAGTTAGATTTTTGTAATTGCAATAATAATTGCATTTATATCTCAAACATTTACAGAAAAGTAGTATTCTGCGCTGTACGTAAGCAAATTTTTCATTTAGCAACCTAATATTCCTATTTTTTATTGCTCTTTTTCCAGTATTTGGTAAGCCCGTCTGCATCATAGCACTTTCAATTAATTTGACACGATAAACAATCATGCGTTATAGTTTTTGAATACCTGTAGGGACATTAAACGGTCATTTCTAACGTAATAAATAGTTAAGTAATCGCCATTTTGATAAAACTTCAATGAATTCTCTTGTTAGTAAAAGAGTTCGCCATGTTTTCTTAAATACAATTCCATGAGTAAAAAAAGTATAAAAATTTTCTTTGTTAAGAGATGATCGAATTTGTGCAACTCAGTGTTAATAGTTTTAAGTAGGTATTGTAGATATCTTTGAGTTTATTTCTTGGCCTTAAGTCAACCTTCAAGATATCTTTAAATCGAAGTTTAGAGATCTGTAAAACCCCCATTCTTAAGTAGGGTTTAAGTTTGTCTAAACAGTAGTATTAACTCTTTCTTGAAAATGTCTTAAATACTGTGCCCACTTTGTCCTGAGTCTTGGGGATATCTTCAAGATATCTTCAGGGACATAATGGATTTAGCCAAGACAACAGCAAGAATTTGTCTGATTGTCTTCAAGATATCTTCAATCCCTTTTTAAGACATTTGATTGCTACTTGGGAGAGGTATTTCATTTCTGTAAATACCCCCTTTTCACGAGAATATTCGACCCCTAAAGGTGATAGGTAGTAAGACCATCGCCTCACCAGGTCTGTTACACATTCCTCAGAATTAATTC
Source organism: Ethmia dodecea (assembly GCA_963855545.1). NCBI lineage: Eukaryota > Metazoa > Arthropoda > Insecta > Lepidoptera > Depressariidae > Ethmia > Ethmia dodecea. The sequence goes on along the minus strand of OY979456.1, from coordinate 10,622,697 downwards.
TGAGACCTGCTGGTTTCCGCACGATGTTTTCATTCACCGTGGAGCTTAGTGATGAATATGAAGCATTCAAAATGGGTTCTTCTTCCTTTCAGAAAGAATAGATTTCAGAAAGCCCTGTGGTTTCTACACACTCGGATGCCTTATTCTGGACGAGATTTGCAGAGGCACTCCGTTGCTGTAAGCACCCATTTTACACCTGTGTATTTTTCAGAGTCCCAACGTGACAAAGAGGAAACTCCTGACCGGGGTGCAAACCTCAGAACGAATTCTGAGGGAGATACTGACTTAAATAAAAGCGATCAACTTTATAACAACCATGCAAAATCAAGCAAAAAAAAACAACTATTTCCATTTAGAGGTGCTACCAAAATACTGAAAAGCTTATTATTTCTGTAAATTTCGGAAATACGCCCATAATGATTTTTTTATTTCATGTATACAACGCGTAACAGAAAAAGCGCAATTCCTCATACACCCCAAGTAGTATATTAATATAAAAAAAATATGATGCAATCGAACTTTAGTTGTGTCTAACCAATTTTCTTAAATATCGATTATTAATAGCAAGATTTCCATAGAAAGCACTAAATTCAGCTACGATAATTCATTTTTGGGAAAAATTTTACACATAATAAAAATAGCTGAAATCGCTCAAGTAGTCGATCCTGAAGAAACTAATTTCAGGAATTGCGCTTATTGTGTTGCATGTTGTATAGTTAGTAATTACGTCTGAAGTAAAACGAAAACTAAAACTCCCTATATTAAAACTGTTCTTAAATCATAGTCTAGAATCCAGATTGTCAAGGTAAGAAAGTTAATTCCCTATGTCACCTCGAATCGAAGGCGGAGACACTCAGTATTTCCTAGCAGACGTTTGTCGCACATTAATAAGCGCACTGGTTTGTATTCAGAGGGTTCATTCAAAAGTGGACCATTTAAGGCGATGTTGCGTTCAATATTCTCACCACGGAAGTTTCCTTTCGTATGTTGCTGGCATTTCCTTGCATTAAAAGCAAAGACTATTTTGTACCTCTTGTTAAATAATATGATTTATTTAAAAAATAAAATTAATAATGTCACATTGTCTACGAGGTGCAGAGGTATTCCATTTGCGTACTCACGTTTCACCAGTATATTATTTGGAACCCTAAACGTGATAGGTGGTGAGCCCAACCCCCGGACCGGCACTGTTACACATGCCTCAGAACTAATTCTGGGACTTGCGGGTTTCGGCACTTTGTTTTCCTTTACCGTCGAACTAGTGATAAATATGTACGTATGTTTTTTAAATTATTTGATGATTTATTTATTGTTCAGAATATATGATGCATATCAAGAACAATCTTTTTCTCATATAGAAAAAATAATTAATATACCCAGGTATTACATATTCAGGTATGTGATTCCCTCTCTGTATAACTAAACTAATTGGCTGTGGTAGGATATTAAACAATTAAAGAATATGACAGAAATGCTTTCAGTCTAAACCAGGGAAAATCACATTTATAATATGTGTGCATGTGCACTTTTAGATAGTAACTTTTGAAAATTACAAAGAGATTTAAATATAATAGGGCATAGAGCATGGCATAGAGGCACTGGGAATATTTTCATACAAAAACTTTGATCTCAAGCGTCATTTAGTATGAACGCGAAATGTCATTTGGTCAAATCACACTAGGTATTCACCTTAGGTATTCCTAGCCTTGTCCCCTCTATGCCCTATTATAGCTCTTTAAATTTTTGACATTGTAATATTGTGGTAACATGAAAATATTATTATCCTGGCAAGCTGTTTTTAAAAGTAGGTGCTTGTATTTTTAAGCTATTGCATAGCTTCTATCGCGGGCCTTGAGCGCGGGGACCGAATCCAGAAATTCCGTAACGAAAATCCTCACGCTCTCCCCACTCCGACGGGCACGGAGGTGTGGCTTAAAGGCCGTGCATTGTATAAAATAAAATAAAGTGAAGTAAAGTAAAGTAAAGTAAAGTAAAGTAAAGTAAAGTAAAGTAAAGTAAGTCGAAGTCGAAGTCGAAGTCGAAGTCGAAGTCGAAAGTCGAAAGTCGAAAGTCGTAAGTCGAAAGTCGAAAGTCGAAAGTCGAAAGTCGACAGTCGAAAGTCGAAAGTCGAAAGTCGAAAGTCGAAAGTCGAGTCGGAGTCGGAGTCGAGTCGAGTCGAGTCGAGTCGAGTCGAATCGAATCGAATCGAATCAAATGAAATGAAATGAAATAGTCAGACCAACCAAGACAGTCAACTTTATTATTTTATTGGTGACTGTACTTTTGGCGAAAAAAGGGGTTATTGAAACAACATAAAAACAATCGGAGCAGTGGGAAAAAATATTCCCACTCGTCCCTACCAATCGGAGTTCCGATCGGCGGACTGGGAACAACCCGTTTCTTTCGGCAGTCTTGTTGATACAAAATGCTATGCAATAGCTTTACCGCGGCAGTCCCCGAGTGCCACACGTCTTTTTTTTGAAGACCAAGAACCACTCCGCTTTACTATGTCACCGTAATTTTTTCGCTGCATTCTGTAAAAGGCTTAAAAGTCCCTTAACGTGGTAACTCGTGCGTGAACCTCTTCGCCCTTTTATTATTTCAAAACTTAGCACCGTGACTTCCTGGAACGTGGCGCATATTTTTATTCTTGTTAGTGGCAACTCTTGGAGAGAAAACTTACAAATAACCGACGACATCGAGTTTGCAAACTGATATTGAGAACTTGCATGGAGTTGGTGCGATGTTTCGGACTTTGTAAGTTCAGTTTATTTTCTACTTATACAATGCTCACTGGAACTAAATAAATATTTCATTTTAATTAAAAACAGAAATCATGCGTGAGACTCAGGTTCCAATCCTGGTGAGGGTATGTACCAATAAGTTTTTCAAAAGGTATACCTACGTACCTACACACATATTTATCATTAGCTCAAATCCCGGAAGTCAAATATACTGATGAAAAGTGCGTACCTATTTCTAGCAAATGAATATCTCTGGTGACCCTTCGGGGCTAAAGGCGTCACCATCTATCTATACATATAATAAAACTCTAACGGGGCCGTGTCTGTACATGAAATATTTTTTGAAAATTTTAACGGTGGTGTATATAGTTATCGATATAGATACCGAAACACCAATTTTTGGAATTTTTGTCTGTCTGTCTGTCTGGTTGTGCACGCATCACTCAAAAACTACTGAACGGATTTTGATGAAATTTGGTATGCAGATAACTGATTACCCGGGTCAACATCTAGGGTACTTTTTATTCCAGGAAAATATCTCATTCCCACGGGAAAATATAAAAACTGGTTAAAAATAGAAATACGTACTACTCCGAAACGATAACACTTACAAACTTGAAATATGGTAAGTAGGTGTCTTATAGACGTATACAGGCAACTACTATAAAATGATTTTTGGAAATTCCCCCGGGAACGGGAATAACGGGATCATTGGGAACCTAATAAATTGGGTCTGCTAATTGTTATATCCATACTCTTTTCTGCTTTACTGCTATTTTATTTTTCTTTGACACTGTCTTAGTGACGTTTTTGATATTTAATTTGTTCAATGCAAATGTGAATTGAGTTTTGTATTTATTTGTTACAAAATGAAGAAGCTGAGAAAAAATATTACCAGAAGACCATGTTGAAACTGAAATTACAAAGAAAACCTAATAAATACCAATAATTATACAGAACAATACAAATGTCATGCAAACAGAAGGAATGCACGTACCAAGGTCAGTCATCCTTTACACATTCTGTTACTCCAATTAAAAACTGGTTAAAAAGAGAAATACCTACTAGGTACTCCGAAACGGACACATCAACTTGAAAAATGGTATGTAGGTGTCATATGTCGTAGGCAATCGCTATGAAGGGGTTTTTGAAATTCCCACGGGAACGGGAATACACTAGATCCACCTCTGCGACGCCGCTGGGCACTCGCTATCTTAAATAAAGAGCAACAATACTACGGTTTCCATAGGTATCCCTAAATTCAGTTACGCTAATTCATTTTTCGGAAAAAAATCACACATATTAAAAACTAGCGGTTCTGCGCGGTTTCAGTCGCGTAGCTCCCGTTCTCGACGGAATACACGGACTATATACCTACCCTATGTTACTCAGGGACATGGGCGTGCGGTCCATAGATGCTGATAAGTGCCGCATGCCCTTGGTATTTTTCCAAAATACATGCAATATATTCAGTACTTTACGATTCTTAACAATTCGCAAATCTACTAATAACGCTACCTTTTGTTTTTAAATCAAACTATTTTTGCTTCCTACTAGCCCCGTAGCGCCGCCACTAGATAGCCATATGCGGTTGGCGGCGTAAGCGGGTACTACACCAGCCTACTTCATCGCCATTTTCTCTCTATTCCTACACGCAAATATTATATGTCAGTGTGGAAATGTTTCGGAGTGTGCGTGAAATTTTGTAAGGGAAATAAGCTTTGCTTTTTCTCAGCCAACCCGATTAGAGGAGTACGGCATAATACGCATCTCTATGTAACGAAAGAGACAGCAGCCCACAGTCGGGTGACTTCGGCGATGTTCGTTAGTTGACGAAGTTCTTTCATTTCGAATAGACCGGAAGTCTAGAATGGGTTATCAATTCATTATCTATTTAATTGTTTATGAGCAGATTAATAATAAATAAACAACTATCTCTATTTCAAAATAACATTTTTCTAATGCAATATTTATTCATTTACACTAAGTGCATTTTTACAGTATTGCTTGATTGTTTTTTCAATAAAAATCGTTTTGTCATTTCCTGTCTTCTTGGTTATTGGTCTGTGCTGTCTTCGGGGCATTGCACTTAAAGTTTTTGGCCATATTGTCACAAAGTACATTATATATAGTTTGTTTACGAAATAGTTTGATGAAATACTTTTTTATATATTGTGAATTGTTTACGAACGAAAGTGAAATAATGGAAAGTTTACGTTGTGATACGTGTAGTGATAGTTTGTGAGCAAAGATTTAGAAACTAACCAGTTTGCGTTAGTGCAACAGGATTAGGTACCAATTCGATTGAAATTGCAATAAGAATGCAAAAACGGAGGTCACTTTGAATATCCATTATCTGACTTGTTTGTGAATATCAATCATTTACTGAGATGTTGGATGTGGCTGCCCAAATAATTTCGCTTTCTGCATTCAGTGTGAGCATACTTGGAAATAATTACAGTAGGAAAGGTACAACACTACAGTAACCCGCAAGGAAACCTCGATGTATAACTGTTAGCTGTATGGTAAGGTCTCTTAAATAATTTTAGTTACGATTTATTAAAACTACCTATAAATAAACATCTGCGCGGGTAACGCCGCTGGCGGCGTGCTGGTGTTGCACAGGTATTCTAGCAGATCAAATTCTAATAGCATGACCGGTACCTATCAACCAGTGCACGCCCCTGCTCAGGGATATTGCAGCTTTCCTTTGGTGAAATAATGTTTTAAATCGGTCCAGTAGCCTTTGAGTTTATTCGTTACAAACATACAAAAATACAAGAATAAACCTTTCCTCTTTTTAATATTGGAAGATTTAGATTACTGTAGATGTAGATAGCTAAAACCGATTAAGTAGTCGAAACTGAACAAACTAATTTCAGGAATTGCACTTATCCTATCCTATCCTACTAATATTATAAACGCGAAAGTTTGTATAGATGTGGATGTTTGTTCCTCTTTCACGCAAAAACTACTGAACGGATTTTGATGAAACTTTACATTTATATAGCTTATACATCAGAATAACACAAAAGCTATATTTTATTACCGTATTCCTACGTGAATGGAAGTATTTTATCCCCGTATTGCTACGGGGACGGGAACAACGCGGGTGAAACCGCGGGGCGCTGCTAGTTTTTAATAAGTTTTTTCTTAACTTTCTTGTATTGATTCGTTCTGTCGTCAGAGCTCGTGGCCAACATTTGGGTGCATAAACATGTCATTGTGAATGTTGTTACGGTGTTGTATTTATAAGTATTAAATATATTTCTCTGCGTAGTACTCATAATACAGGCTACAAATTTTAAGTAATTTCGGAGATTCCGTTGTCAGTGTTATAATAGTACATTATGATATAAGTGCGGTAGGTTGAAAATTACAGCCGAGGCGATATTGCTAGCCCGAGCCGTAGGCGAGGGCTACAAGTAAGCAGAGGCTGTAATTATCAAAGCGCACGTATGTCATACGACGTTTTATAACACATTTGCGAGGAAATAAAATAAAACTCTGACTATGGTAAACGAATAAAAACAATACAGCGTTAAGAAAAAGCGCGCGGCGCGCATCATCATTTTTTTTTAGGAAAAGGCACAAAAAACAGCCAGTACTTATTACTAATAAAGTAAAATAATATTTTTGTGTTTTTGTTAGAGATTGGTTGTAATTTACTGTCAAAATTAATTAAATTAAATAATTATGTACATAAATATTTCTTTAATATATTTTATCTACCAAAGTTAATTTTAATCATAAAATGTTGACAACTTTTTTGACATAAAAACTCTTTGCTGAGATTTTAAAAAGTACCTACCGTTCGTTTTAAGACGGAGCATCTTGATAAACCGTGCGTTTTACTTTACACTTACCGCACTTGGGCGTAATGAGATAGGTAACGATATTAAAATTGGTAAAATAAGACACCTTTTACGAGCAAATGTGTTATAAAATACATTATTTCATAAAGCACCAAAAATATATTCCACAGCAACCAATGCATTGCATAGTATGATATGCAAAAGTATTGCATATCATTTAAACTTTTTCATAGAATCGCATATAAATTTATGGAGAGATAACCCCACAGCAGCAGTATCGAAACGCATTAGGAAAATTAAACGCTGCAATATTTCCTGCTTTAGTCGGACCATAGTGGTATATTTTTCTTTCCAACATGACCACAGACTTCGTGAAATTATATTTCTTCTATTTCTTATTGCATTTTCTACTGTATTTCTTTCCGAATATGATATACAATTATTATTCTTTTGCACATATATTTTTTAACAATATTTATACTTAGTTAAATTGTATCCTCCAAATGTGACTTTTTAAAATCGGTACAGTAGTTTTTGAGTTTTATTTGTTACAAACATACAAAAATACAAGTCTTTCCTCTAAAGAGGATATATTATAAATAATATCGATGTAGAGATTAGTGTAGATGTACTTAGATATAATTTTGGAAGATAACCTGAAAATTGTTGCATTCAACAGATGTGGAAAGCTAAGAATTGAGATAGTATTTTGATATGTAAAAAACACTAGACTGCTGGTTTAGCATTGATTTATTTTTCCATTTCAAGATTGTTTAAAACTATCACAGTATCGTACCTATATTACTATTATTAAAATACATTTAGTTCAATTCCATTTCCTATGATTATGATAATTGCAAAACTTAATAATGTCCCTAAAATGGTTATCTAAGGATGCTTTCTTACACGTAAATACACATTTATGTACTAATATGTGACTTAAAAAATTGTATCGGCCTTATACAAATACTTGAATAATATTTTACACGACTATACATAATATATATTCCACTACCACATATTCCGTTGATTCCTTCACTCTGCAAATCAATATGTAATTTTTCCCGGAAACCCTAGTAACCTTTACAGGAATACTGCAATTTTTGGTGTTTAACGCAGAATGTGCACTTCGCCAAATGAGCATTAGACAGAAAACGTGCATTTCTTAATTTATACACTTCATTATAGTAGACAAATTGTCGCAGAATATGCAATTCACAACAGGCGGAGTTCTCAATTCAATTAGAATTTTAACGTTAGACAACGACATGGTAAGGTAACTCTGCATTTAGTGGCGGAGTTCTCAAAATGTGATATCGGAGTCACCATTATCAACCCGTAACAGCCCACTGCTGAGCTAAGGCTCTTTCCTTACACATGAGGAAGTATTGCGAAGTGCAAAACGGTAATTTTCAAAATGTGCACTTATTACTACTAGTATAATAGAGTGCACCTGTGACAAAGTGCACGTTTTGCGAAGAATCCGCTGTGAGAAGTGCTCATTTTGCAAAGTCTCAATTTTCGCAAAATTTACAACAGCACATATCTTTTACACTATGTACCTAAAAATCTCTTGTAAATCAGTGGTATTCACGGCACTAATAGACCATAAAAATACCATGCCTCATCTTATTCTAATCATAAGATTTTACTGCATCGTATTACATCAATCTATAAGCTCAAATGACATTTAACCTCTGATGCAATTTGCAATGGTTCGCAGTTTAATCAAAGGCTTATTCAATTAGTAGCTAACAAGTTCAATCATACATTATGGCCATACAATCGTACATTATGTTCCACGTATTATGGCAATAGAGGTATCACCATAAAATGTCTCTATTAAGTTGTGGAAGTGTAATTGCGAATGCATGCTCATGGTTACAGCTCTACATTTTGCATCTAATCGTCGCAGTTAATCGTGTAAGACTGGAATCGGGTTACGACCAGGTCAATGCCAAGGCCAAAGTTAGGTGAAGGATTTAGTTACTTACTCTATAGATTAAAGCGAATTATCGATCACGTCGTTAATGTTTGACAGATCGTATAAAAAAATACTCATTTTAACAGCTAGTCAAATACCCATTACATTTACTTTTGACACAATCAAATCATTATCCGGCAACAAAACAGCGGAAGACGAAAAAAACAAATTTCCTATTTCATTTGCGTGAACGTTAATAGAGGAATAATGCAATCAAACAGTGACGAAATCGTAGAACTATGGCAGCAGGACTCAGGGATAAAGGCTCAATATTTAAGGACTTTTAAGCATAGGTATCCGTTATGCGCCTTGGGCCCTTTGATTACTTGTTCTTTTAGTAGCGGATACTTAAACATTCAACACAAAGAACAATGGCAAAAGTCCATGTGTTTTGGGTACCCCACTTACACCTGCCCACGGATGACAAAACCGTGTAAAATCGATAGTTCTTGGACAGACTTAAGATAATATGTAATCATACCACATTTTTATAAGTTGAGGTTTAAAAATTATTCGTTACCTAGTGTATTTTGTAGGTTATTATGAGATTTTAGGTACCAAAGACGTATAAAGAAAAAGTTTCTCTAGGAAAGAAAATTATTTTCTTCCAACCTCTTTGTTAGAAAATAGCACTGCCTACCACATGCCATATAAGTTACTCTATGCCACATAGTGGCATTTAATGATGGCTTAGGCAAAAAATATAAATAATATAAAATACATAATTAGCATATTATATATATCGTCGATATTTTTAATGGCGATATATCGACATTTATTTTACAGTATCGAATTCGTATCAATTTTAATATATTTTTAACGCAATTCTGGTTTCGTGTTTCATTTCATGTTAGGTACTAGATACTTGCTGACTCAAGCATTTATAAAAAAATACTATTTTCATCGTCGTTTTTTCGAATTTGGGAATATGTATATGTAGTAATAATAATTTAAAAACTGACGATATATCGATATTTTTCACTCGATTTTTATCTATAGTATTTAGAAATATCAATTTATTTTTTCACTTGGCCATCCCTAGTGAATGACATGGTTGACGTGATGACACGACGTTCAATTTTACCACAACAACAAAAAAGTTTTTGTATTAATCAAAGACATTAAAATATAATAGCATAGAGGGGGCATTGGGAATATTTTCATACAAAACTTTGAAGCTCAAGCGTCATGTCCTTGTCATGTCAGATAATATGAACGCGAGCTGTCATTCGGTCGAAATTGTACTAGACTTATTCCACTTGGAATAACTTTTGGCTTCAAATAATCCTCGCTTTGTCCCCTCTATGCCTTATATTATATTTTAATCTCTTTGGTATTAATAGATTTCCCAATCTAACGATTCGTGTTTCTATGATATTTCTGTTTTATTTGACTCAATATTTCCAACTGCTAGATTAATTTAAAAATATGGAAAATTTCCACTTGTTATGAGTCAATATAACAAGCATAGTGTAATACCCCGTGGGTGTCTATTTCAGTGGGTACCAAAGCGGCCGATGTTCTTTGTTTACTTAAATACAACATTGTTTAAACGGGTTTCACTCACGAGAACATCAACACCTCAGGGCCTACCACCAACTTTTGAAAAACTATCACAGTTCAGTTTTATTTCAAACTTAAACCAACTGATCGTTCCCCTGATATCCCAGCCTAAATCCGACTCTGCAATCAAACATTTTCGACCTTCAGTATTTCGTTGAAGGTTACAGTACTGATACAGTACCGAATAAACCTTCCAACCTGCGACCCAATGCGGTGACACGCCATGGCAATCATGGACATCGCTATTTAAAACTCGTAACTCTTAGGTGAATTTTAAACTACAAGTATAAGCAAAACACGAACTAATGTGTATGATAATGTAATTCCTTTAAAGTTTCTAAAAACCTGTATGTTGCACCGACACTGGACAAAGGCACAATTGTATAAAGACCTCCCTTAAAATTTTGTTACATGTGTTGTCTTAGTATAATAAGATTTTTGATAAATCTAGTGCCTTTCTTAACATCAATGTTGAGCCTAACGAAGATGACAAAAAATAAGAGAATTCAAAGACTTAAAGCCTCAAGCACTTTTCGATGTCTTTAGATCTACAATAACAATCTCACGTCCGTAAAATAACGCTCAAAGAAATCCTATACTGCTATGAATTTCGAATCAAAAAGTCTATATGGTAACACAATGGCAAAGTTAATCAGGTCACGTACAGGCGCGATCTCAGTCGGATCAAGGTGGTATGCACGCGACGCGCTCCCCACGCTCGATTTACCCTCATCTGACACTTATGATGGACGACTTACTGGATGACGGTGAAGGATAAATCTGAGTACACGAAAACTTCACAAGAATAGTTCGAAAAAGTATCGTGACGCGGAAGGAAGCCGACGTGACCCGATGCCCGACTAATATTAATTTTAGTCTCTCGTCTACTCAAGGCAAAAGTTTTGCCTTCAACTTTTTTTTCTTGATAATTTTCAACAAGGCTTGCGTGTTTCGGACAACAAAGTTTTTGTGGTGATTGGTAATTTTTAGGTTTAAGGTCGCCTTCAAATTAGCCGCGCGGTGCCCATCGATCGACTATAGTGACGCTCACACGTATTTTTTTGTACAAGTCGAGCAGTATTTCTTCGTCAGAGTCCATCGTGAAACTATTTACACTACGATTCTCAAACCTAGTGACAGCGGCGAGTCTGCAGCGCTGCCGCTTGGCACTTTGCGGCTAATTTGAAGGCGCCCTAAGGGAGGCCTATGTCCAGTTATTTATAAATTGGGGGAGCTAAGGCAAGGCATATTATAATCTTGTGTCTTTTAAAAGCACTGCAGCTTCATATGATGGCAGACCACTGTCGGTCCTCCCTGATGTGTGGCATTGCGAACACGTTTCGGTCACCACTTCCTGAAATCAGATAAATATATGTGTCAATACACTTCGGTTGGAGTAGAATCAAACTGAAATTAGTATTTATCGTCTCTGCACTTTCGTTAGATGGAACTCGAAAGTACGCGAACATTGCTTTCCAAATTTAGTTAATCACTTCTGAGTCTCCTACGTCTTCAGTATCTAGATCTTCTAAACAAACTTAGCAAATAAACTCAAGTTACTTGTCTCTAGGGTTGTTACCAGTTAGCCGTAGTACAGTTTTGGTTCTATCTTCCACTGAGCAACTCCTTACTAATATTAAAATCGCAAGTTTGTATGGATGGATGTATGGATGTTTGTTCCTCTTTCACGCAAAAACTACTTAACGGATTTTGATGAAATTTTATAGTTATATAGCTTATACATCAGAATAACACCAGGGGCGTAGCTACCGCCGTATCAGCCGTATCAATTATACGGGGCCCCTGGATGACAGGGGACCCCGACGTGCGTAATCAAAAAATTATAAAAACTTTAAAATTGATAATAAACTACCTAAGAACTTCGATAGGACATGAACGCCGTCAGACTATTGTCCATAGAGGCAGAAACTTGAGAAAAACTAAAGTCATCATCAGCTATAAATTATTTAATAAATCAGTTTGCCGAAAAAAAGGCAAGGAGTGTGTACCTAATTCATTTCAATTGTTTGTAAAAGTTTTGAAAAAATGACAGGTAGATAATTATGATGAATAAATATTTATTTTAATTTTATGCAATCATTTTTTTTTTGTGAGAAATCTTTACCCTTCATAAGGGCCCTCAAACAAATTTTTATACGGGGCCCCGCCAATCCACGCTACGCCACTGAATAACACATACGCTATATTTTATCCCCATATTCCCACGGGAACGGGAACTACTTGGGTGAAACCGCAGGGTGCTACTAGTTTGAATTAATTTCTTAATGAGATTTAATTCATAATGTTTACCTGTAAGGAACAGTCCTTGGGGTCAGATGAATCGTCAACAACTGTGTCGTAAGCAGGCGGAGGTCCCGTAATATCATCTTGGACCTGTTAACAACAAATGGGAAATTTCAATAAATTGAAACTTTTAGCTGGTACCTACTTATACAACGCGTAACAGAAAAAGCGCAATTCCTCATACACCCCAATTAGTATATTAATATAAAACAAAATATGATGCAATCGAACTTTAGTTGTGTCCAACCAATTTTCTTAAATATTGATCAACAATAGCACGATTTCCATAGATATCACTAAATTCAGCTACACTAATTCATTTTTCGGAAAAAATTTACACATATTCGATACTGAACAAACTAATTTCAGGAATTGCGTTTATTCTGTTACATATTGTATATTATATGGCTCTGCCTAGTTTGGAATAACCGTGTGTAAATTGTGTCCCACAATTTATTATTATTTTTTATTATATAGGTGTATTCCAAATTTACAGTACAATGATATTTCATGAAACAATGTTACGATTAGCCTGTATTGTTTTAGGCCGACATGTTACAAGGGTACTATTTACATGGTGAATTTCACTCCAAGTACGCCTCTGGCAATGTTAAAATACCAGAGTTTGTTGTTGTTGACGTTATTAATTAGTAAGTATATATTCACTCGATAACAATATAAATTTTGTTGAGGGAGATTGAAGTGTGACAACAACACAACTTATTCATTAAATATTTCTATTATAACATCACATATCTTAATGTATACTTATTACTTATGGAGTCCCGTAATGGCTGCCCAAATTGTACTACAAGATTTTTTTTTTATGTTTTACCTTTAAATATAAAAATAATAATTCATGCTGGTCACTTTCGTTGATGCTTTTTTGTATCAATTATATCTATGGCTATTTAATTAAAGTCCGTCGAGGGCAAACAAGTTTCAAAAGGGGTATCTAGATGTTGTAAGTATTAAACTACCTCTTCACTACATAGTATAAAACAAAGTCGCTTTCTCTGTCCCTATTGGCTGGGTGCGCGATGACAGCGCCAACTAGTGGTAACAATTAGGGTGGACTTTGAAATGTCAAATGGCTGGCTGTCATTACGAAAAGTAAATAAACACAAAAATAATTTCAGTGAAACAACGTTATTTACTTAGGTCCTGTTGGATATTGTAAGTCTATAGCGTCGATAATAATATTGACCTTTTTATTTCCCGTCAAAAATGCCACAATCAGTAAATTTCAGGCAGTATACCTACACCGACTTTCTCATGGCTTCACGGGAAATAAGTAAAGAAATGGACAAAATTTATCGACTAGAGCGTTTCATGTATCTTGTAGACCATTATTTATAGCAGTACTGTCGATAATAATGCAGACTGTTGTGTAATTTCAGTTCAACATGGCCAAATTGATTATAAAAACTGGATTCCGGACAATAACGCACAATATAGTTTTTCAGCCACAAACCACCACAAGAGGCAAACAGTTAGTTTTGGCTCAACATGTGCAAGATGTAAAAGAAATAAAATGTGAAAATCAAATGAGCCACACCATTGAAGCTAGTGTAAATAGACAAACTTTAGTGACATCAACGCCATACAAAAGATCATTGAAGTCGTTGATCTTGTTTTCAACTTGCTCTTGAAAATTTTTAGAATTTCCGATCACTATTTTTGCCATTATTCTTGCAGTTGATTACGCAGCAGGTTTCGTTACCCATGTTCAAGTATTTATTTTCACTAAGAATGCACGAATACGCAAATTTCTCTAGTAAAAAGTGACGGTTCGTCCGTTCCTAGTTCCTTTTTTAGCCACCATGGGCGCTGCGATCGATTCGTGGTTCCCCCACCACCTACTTCGCACCCAGCCAATATCTCTATGTCCTTATGTCCCTATATGTATGCTTAAATCTTTAAAACTACGCAACGGATTTTGACGCGGTTTTTTTTAATAGATAGAGTGATTCAAGAGGAAGGTTTTAGTTAGCATTGCACCTGTGCGAAGCCGGGGTGGGTCGCTAGTTACATTTATAATATACTAACTTTCTACAGGAAAATATTCAATTTTAATAAGTACTCATTATCGTTTCAGATGGTCAAACATCATAGAAGAATATTGCGGGGTCGGACAGATATATACTTTTTGTGATGGTAAGTTTTTAACTAACTAGTAAAAGAAATAGCAACAGGGCCCCAATTCCACTAAATGTCAACGGCTATAGTTGGATGACAATGACAAGTCAATGGTCACTCGATGGTGTTATTTTGGCACTTTTCAGAGCAAATAAAACCATCGAGTAACCATTGAGATGTCATTGTCATCCAACTATCACCGCTGTCATTTAGTAGAATTGGCCCCCAGGCAGGTGGTTGAACTTCTGTTCATATTACATTACCAGTCATACGAGACTTTCAACATTAAAGAAAAATAGTGAACTCAGTATTATTTATTATTATTATTATTTAATTAATAATCATACAATACACTTAGCGCTATAAGCATTGCCCCGCAAAACTGTGTCAACAGTTTGACTGCCGATCAGCAGTCTCTCTTTATATATCATACTAGCGACCCGCCCCGGCTTCGCACGGGTGCAATGCTGAATTTTCTTTGCTATAAAGCCCTAGACCTTTCCAACGAATGCAAAACCGTGGAAATCGGTTCGTGCGTTCTGGAGTTATATCGTCAGGAAGGAAAACCCGACTTATTTTTATATAGTAGACTAGTGGCCCGAGCAGACGTCGTTCTGCCGTATAAACCATCCCTGGACCCACTATAGCCAATGCAAAGACAAATTACGCCAAAAACCGGTTCGTTGTAAGAGTTTGTTCAAATTATAATAAAATTTATAGCGGTATTGACATCTTTCTTCCTAAAATAAATAATGCCGTGAGTGCCATAAAGCAAATTAAATAATAGGATAAGATTATTATATTCTTTTAGTTTTTTCAAATTAGCAAAAAAAGAAAAGTTATTCATGTTTCCTTTAAAGACTAGGATAGACTTCATTGTTTAGTAGCACGTCCGTTGCAACTTTAGGTGCTAAACAGTAATGGAAACTTTGTTGGCTTACTGTTATATTTCTATTTAATGTAATATCTATAAGTTTTTATTTTATAAGCTGTTTGTTTCCTTAATAAAGAAAATAAATAAATAAATAAACTATAACCCACACAAAAAGTTTCATCAAAATCGGTCCAGCCGTTCTCGAGTTTTAGTGAGACTAACGAACAGCTTTTTATTTTTATATATATAAGATGATAGTTATCTACTTGTAGATAAAATCGTCAGTCTACAGAGAGAAAAACCCAATAAGCAATACTGCCGTAACTGCCAAGGGTTATTTGAGAGTGACATGAATTTTCTATTCCCAAAATAGTTTCGCGCTGGCATTTTAGGCAAAGGTTATGCGTCGTTGAGTCTACCGTAAAAGTTTAGAGTTCACGTTTGGATACCTGATCTCGTCAACACACTAGCTAAATTTCCTGCCCTACATTTGAACATAAATCGTTGCTAATGTTTGCTATAGAGCTTGTTTAAAAAAAACACTTAAAACGTCAATTGGGTATTTGACTGTATCAAAATTTAATTGTGAGTAATCATTAATTAAAAAGATTATCCCAGACATCTCTAAAAATTGTATTTCGATTTTTATTTTACAATTATAATTATTTTTTTTAATAATAAAACAATAAAAAAGTGATGCAACTGGGTACTAAAAATGATGACGTCACAACTCAGTATTCAGTACATTTTCCATAGTAAATTTTCGTTTTGACAGTTCATAAAAAGTAACTCATTTTACTAGGCAGTCAAATAACAAGTAACCTATTAGTCTAATAACAAGGCACTTTAAACTAGTTGATGATTTTTCCGAGCTATAATTTGTTTTTACGTAGCTATCTATACTTGCTTATATTATTATGTAATAAAAGAAAATACCTAAGTAGATTCTATAGTTTTATTAACATTTAAAAAAGAAATTGCCGACCCTCTTAGTTAATGTAAAAAAGCTATCGAAAATAATGCAGTTTAGATTTTTTTATTAGCCGTGCTGTGAAGCCTGTTAAGAGACAAGCTATTAGAGACACAAATACTGTAGTGCTCAAATTCCTTTCACAAAATTTCAATTTTAGAATCCGAATTCAATTTATGTATTAACGCGTCAAGTACCATACCTGAATTAAGAAATGATATCGGATGGAATACAACAGAAGATGATGGATGATGACGTATCCCGGTTTTAATTCGACGGGCGCGATTGGAATTCGATATGGACGAGTTATTCCGAGCTATTTGTGTACGCAAGATAATGTACAACCAATTAAGGCCGCATTCGTCCAACATTTAAAGAACCGTGTTTTTGGGGGGCAGAACTGTTTAGGCACGTAATGTAAATGATATATTACAATGTCAATACATGGCACCCGACTCCTGTTCATTACAACAAACGTTCAGACTGCGGAATGAGTGTCGTATGTCTAAACATAGTACGGTGGATAGAAATATAAGCAGATTGCGTAAAAGAAAAAAAATATTCACTTTACCCTTCTTCTGATGCAGTCTCGTAAAAATGTTGCTTTTAACACTCTGGAGATGAATACGAATCTACCAACACCTTGGACTTCAAAATCCGTCACGCCGTTTGGGCTTCAGGCTCTCCCAAAGAAAAAGACTCAAATACTCACAAACAAACGTCCGAAAAACACCCTCCATCTTTTTCAGTCCCATTTATAAATATAAGAGCTCTGTACGGGCACATGCCTGCTCCGTGCAATAGACTTGATAACTTGATGAAGTAGACAGGAAAAAACTCTTGAAAATCTTGTAAAATATTTAATTGTAATAAAATGTGTGCACACAATAGAGAGTGAACGTGAACTGAACTTATTGGCTAGTTGCAAAACAATATAATTAAAGTAAAACGCAGATTCAGCAAATGTGCGATGTCATCGTACAAGCTCCTTCACTTTAGGTCGCTGCTACTGCCGTGAAACTACTGCCAACCAGCAAAAGCATGAGCAACAATGATATTTCCTCCTAAGAAAGAAGTGCGCCACCCTAATCTTAAGGCTGGGTGGGCCGGCAGATGCCGATTTTTGTGATTTTTAAAATCATCTGAGACATAGAAAATAGTGTTTAAAATTCTGAAAAAAAGATATATATAACTTAAGGACATACTCTAGTCAAAGTCGCATTCGGTTACACGATTTGATGAACTTCACTCGATAGAAAAAAATCTCAAAGTTACCCCTTTTTGTTTTGTTTTTTCTATGTCATGACTGAACTACTGATATTTTACATTTATTTTTTGTACTAGATTAAAGATATGAAATATTTCTAGACAAATTCGCAGAGTTTGACTTTATAAAATGATTTTTATAATCACTATGTTGAAAAAACTACAAAATGCACGAGCGCGGTGGCTTAGCTGGCGTGTTCAGTCGCGCGCTGGCGCTTACGGATGACGGACCTGTGTCAATTTTTCCCGTGACAATTTTTTGCACCAATCAATCAGTTTTGACGAATTGATATATTTGTTGCAAGTTATCCATAATTGGTAATAAACAACGAAAGGGAAAAAAGGCGTTTACCACTATAAAATTAATAAATAAAAAGAATTAACTCAAAATATATGTGAAGAAGTAAGTAAATGTTTAATTTGTTATGTCGTTTTCGACTTTGACACAATCACATTAAATTTCATTTTACTTCAATCTCATTTATAAATTCATAAAAAGATCATGCCATAGTATAAGAATATCAGTAGTATAATTCAACTGAAATTAGGCAAGTAATCAAATAAATCGGAATATGAAGGTGGGTAAGGCCGTCAATTTTTAAAATCTGAAATATTACATACATGTGTAAATCGCGTGAAAATGCAATATTATGATGACATGGTGCTGATCTGATGATAGAGCTGGAAGGTGGCCATAGGAACTTCGCAATGAAACGACACAACCTCATCGAGTTTGGGCTTCATCGAATCGTCATGACTAATTTGGAATACTATTTTGAGCTGAATACCGGAATATCTATCGCTGAACATAATTCCTCAAATTGAGAAAAGCCAATACCAGAAGCCACAATGCCAGTAGTGGCGGCTGTATTAAGATTAACTGGTCTTGATTGCATTCAAAACGAACTGACGTGTCCAAAAACTCTGTCAGTAAATTGAATTCTGTCGATCCTGTCGACACTGTTAATCTTACGTAAGGATCACATTTGAAATGATAACATTTATCTTAACATTTTTATGTGTATTTTGTCAGTCTATTAACTTTTCATTATGCTAACATTAAAAAAATATATAGGTAACTAATATTAATCTTAAATATGTAATGCTTACTATATTTGTTCACTGTTTCAGAGATACTGAATAGGCGGAAGACTCACTTATCGTAGAGTATGGATTCAAAGAAAATGAATTTCAACCTGTTTCGGGACGGCGAATTGTTGATATAAATTACATTTTACAGGAGTTACAACAGAAAGCTCATCATAACGGTTTATTTAACTGCACCTTAGGAAAATTCCGTTTGATTAGTGAAAAACAACTAGGAATTTTATCAGTATTTCATTTTGAATGCAATATTTACAAATAAATTTTGCTCGATTAACTCTGAAGACCTAAACGATAGAGATCAAGTTAATCTTAATACAGCCGCCACTACTGGCATTGTGGCTTCCGGTATTGGCTTTTCTCAATTTGAGGAATTATGTTCAGCGATGGATATTCCGATATTCAGCTCAAAATACTATTCCAAATTAGAAGATAAATTATTTGAAAAATGGAAAAAGACGGCAAATTTTAATGCTTCTATGGAATGGAAGAAGCAGCTCAAGTGGAGAAGGATATCGCTATCGCAGAAGGTCGAACTAAGAACGGCTACCCTTTAATTGATGTTTACGTTGCTGGGTCATGGTGCGCTAGATCTTACGGCACCAACTTTTTCATCGCATTTCAATCTTTTTCGTCTGAAATATGAGTACCGTCGTGGCAGCAACGCGGCACAAGCGGCACGCAACATCAACGACGTTTACGGAGCTGACACTACAAACCAACGCACCGCCTGTTATTGGTTTGCTCGCTTCTGTTCTGAAAATTTCGACCCGAAAAATAAACCTCGCGGTCTTCCGAAGACTTTGGTCGACAATGACGAATTAAAGGCCATTATGGAAGCTGATGATACACAATCTACGGCTGAATTAGCAGCAGCTTTCGACGTTAGCATCTAAACAATATTGGTCCATTTGCGTCAAATTGGCAAGGTAAAAAATCTTGAGAAATGGGTGCCCCACGAACTCAATGATCCCCAGCGCGAAGTACT
Organism: Ethmia dodecea; assembly: GCA_963855545.1. Taxonomy (NCBI): domain Eukaryota; kingdom Metazoa; phylum Arthropoda; class Insecta; order Lepidoptera; family Depressariidae; genus Ethmia; species Ethmia dodecea. The sequence continues at coordinate 10,602,946 of OY979456.1, read as the reverse complement.
CGTCGAGATGTGCCTTGCACTGGTCAACAGATACACAAATGAAGAAATTTTGAACCGCATTGTTACTTGTTATTTGTTGTTTGATAACCGCTAGCGCTCCGCAAATTGGTTGGATCCAGGTTCAGCACCTAAACAATGCCCTAAACGAAAACTTACCCCTAGAAAAGTGATGAAGTGACCTGTTTGGTGGTCTAGCACCGGTGTGATTCATCACAGCTTCTTACCAAACGGGGTGAGCATTACTACAGATGTATACTGTGAAGAACTGAACACAATAATGGAGAAGCAGGCACATCTCCAACCAGCTTTGGTCAATCGCTCGTCTCCGCTGCTTCTGCACGACAACGCGTGACCTCAAACTGCACAGCAGACGGTCTCCAAGTTGCAGGAACTGGGGTTGGAAGCTCCCCGTCATCCGCCCTACTCACCAGACCTTGCGCCAACAGACTACAACTTTTTCCAGAATTTGGATAACTTCTTGATGGGAAAAAAATTCAATACCCGAGAGGCAGTAGTTACAAAATGCCTTTGAAGAATTTGTTGCCTCCCGTCCAGCTGATTTCTTTGAGAAGGGCATCAATAAACTGCCACTGCGATGGCAAAGATGCATTATTGCATAGGTGATTGATTACTTCGATTAATACAAATAAAAATACATGATGAGCAGTGACAGCCCGGACGGTTAAAGAGCCGGTCGAAAATCAGTGAGGCTCGGGTTCAAATCCTGGCATGTACCAATGAGTTTTTCAAAAACTTACGTACATATTTATCACTTGCTCGACGGTGAAGGAAAACATCGTGAGGAAACCCGCAGGTCTCAGAATTAATTCTGAGACATGTGTAAATAGACCCGGTCCGGCGATGGGCTCACCACCTATCACGTTTAGGGGTCCAATGTATCTCGTGAAATGTGGGTATATTCAGTAATGGAATACCTCTGCCTACCCCCTCGGGGATGAAAGGCGTGAGATTATTTTTTTTATTTTATTTTAAAAATACATGAAAATAAATTCGTTTCAATTTTTTGATATAAAATGGCAATTTCATTGGTAAAGAAAAGACCTAATATTTATGTCAAACAGAATTTTCGATTTTTGATTTTCGTCACCATGATGTATACACATAATAGTTAAAATAATTACATAAACAAACAAAATAAAAACAGAGAAGTTATTTCATTTATTTACGTAACTCTAATTTATTACTATACTATAAACAAAGTTTCATTATATATACATTTCTAAAGTCAAATAAAATTATCCTACTGCTAATTTCTATACTATGTCGCTGGCGGGGTCATGCGAGTTCACTGCCGCTGCGTCCGATCTAACTATTTTGCGCGCGACCCGTGACAGCGCTAAATACCTACTGCTGCAGGAATACCTGGCCTTAAGTCGCGCGGCTGTAGTTGTAATAAGAAGGCACGTGTTGCTGTCGCGGTGCTTGCGACCTAATGTAGAGGGGCTTAAGGTTGCTTAGAGATTAATTGCAAAAACTCTGCGTTTTAGAGTTTTTTAATTAATCCTCGGGATTAGGCTTTATCCACTTTAGTCGAATCTGGGGACTACGGCTATTTATGATTTTCGTAACTAACAACAATACGGCGGTCACTACAACGCATGTCACTTTTTCACACCGATCTGATATATCTGCTGAAATCGAAAGTTTGTTGTATAGATGTTTGTTCCTCTTTCACGCAAAAACTACTGAACGGATTTTGATGAAACTTTACAGTTATATAGCTTATACATCAGAATAACACATTTATCCCCGTATTCCCACGGGAACGGGAACTACGCGCACTATAATAAGTTGGACAAAGGCGTTAGCCCATAACCTTGCCAGTGTACCTTGCCACGTTGTTTCTCGTGCTGTGCTAATACGAGATAAGCGTTGAAAATATTTGGTCTCGGCCCACATGTTAGCCACACAACAGCTTTGTACGGACAATATTTGTCGTTTGTTTGTAGAATTAATTCTGAGACATGTGTAAACAGACCTGGAGTGCGATTTTTGAATCTCACTGGTGATATCAAAATCACCGGTGACTAAAATTATGACCGATGACTTTTATGTCACCATTTTCCAAAAGCCGTATTTTTGAAAGTCACACGCTGTTTTCAATAAATCGTCGCATTCACAAAATATCACAATCGAGTCCCGCTGCTAATTCTTCCAAAAAACATACTTTGGCCCTTTTGGCAGATGGCACTACGTCAACTGTCAAAAACAATCGCATGGTGATTTCAATTACGAGTGGGTAGGGGCACTCGTAAATCGATATCATAGGTATAAGAAATGTAAGTCACCGATGAGTTTCAAAAATACGAACTTTCGGAAATCACTCACATCGGTGAGAATTAGTCACTCGGTGAGATTCAAAAATCGACCCCCCGGTCCGGCGATGGGCTCACCACCTATCACGTTTAGGGGTCCAATATATCTCGTGAAATGTGGGTATATCCAGTAATGGAATACCTCTGCTTACCCCCTCGGGGATGAAAGGCGTGAGATTATTTATTTATTTATTTGTTTTAATACTTAACTAAATATTAGTGAAACTATATATGTAGGTACTTATATAACTCGTTTTGTTGATAATTAGATGACAAAACGTTATGGTTATGATGGATGGATGGTTGGTTAAGTAATGTTTTTAAAAATTTCAAGGCATTTTGTTTGTGAGACAAAAAATACTAATCATTCATAAAACACACAAATACGATTTTTCATAACGTCTTTAGAAGATCTCAAAAGGTTCAAAATGGGAATATTTTCATTTGCTCATGATTTGAGCCGTGGTAAATCTATAGACCACATAATATTCAACTCCCATTCTGTATTCGCATAGTACAGGCCTGGATTAAGGCTGAGTGGATCGAGGCACGAAGCTCAAGAGTCCGTAAGTCAGCGGCGTTCACGGGCCATTTATCACCAGTCCGTATTCAGACCATACCGTTTAGTGCTTTCCCTACTGCAGTATTTGTTCCGTATACGAAATACGTGGAGTTCCTAATATATCGACTGTGTTGCACGATTTGCATACGTTATTTAGTCCCAAACTAGAGCCGTGCTAAAGACACTCATATTAAACACCCAGTTACGAAGGCAACAACACCTACGGCCACTCATTTGGCTTCGCTTCAATCCTCATATTATGAACTTTTAATAACAACCGTGGGAGAGCCATGCTTCGGCACGCTTGGGCCGGCTCGACCGAAGTGATACCACGGCCTCACAGAAAACCAGCGTAAAGCAATGCATTGCGTTTTTTTGAGTGAGTGAGGTAACCGGAGGTCCCAATCCCCCCTCCCCTCCCCCTACTCCCACCTCAAAGGTCGGCAACGCAGTTGTGACTCTTGAGTTGCAGGTGTCCATGGGCGACGGACGTCACTTACCAGCATGCCCCCTTTTATATCATAAAAAAAAACTTTTAATTTCTTTTCTTTTATTTTCTTGTGTTATACCGATTCATATATATATACAAAGCTATAGTAACTGTAATACTTATATTATGTCTTCTACGTAGGAAAACTGACTCTCAAAATATACAGGTAGTCCTAGTTTGGGAGTCAGTTGTCACTATTTGTATATAATACGTTTACCTCTTTTACTATACTTCTGTTCAATGTGTGTTAAGCAATAAATTATTATTATTAATCCGACGAAACCGAAATTAGATTTTTTGATAAGACCGTTATCCAAATGACATTAAGTTTACTAATTGAAAGAGGCTGTGCTGGCGATAGTTACGCGTGCGTAACGAAAGAACGAATCGAAAGAATGATTGAACCTTCGGCTTCGGAGAGGAGTTATACCACAGAAAAAGTAATAGTACTAAGTAGTTACAGCGAGAGTCGAACAATCGACTTGGGCGTCGTCGGTAAAAAATACTTTCTCCCTGACTCTAGTCACCAAGTCAAGTCAAGCATGATCAGGACAATTTCCTCTCATATGGCGACGGATGAACAGGCCTATCACAAGACCCGATGGACAAACTGGGTTGTTATATTCATTACCCACGTATCATTCATTAATGTCACAATAACTCGTCGGAACAAAGAGATGTGACTACAAGAGGTTATTGTTTTCATCGGCCGTGTTTTACTGGGAAATATCAACAAAATCAAGTCATTTCTATAGTCATGCGAGCTCTGTGATTGATAAATTTCCTCTATAAGAATTATCTTAATGAATTGAGAACAAACAATAGATGCGGCAGACAATCAGTACGAACGCAACAGTGGAGTGACAATATCGTGAAAGAAGACGCGATTGATAGACAGTTTTAGTGCAGTACTGATTCCAGATTTATATAGAAACGAGGTACTTAAAAGGGATGAGATTGAAATGGGTGTTGGTGATAAAGTCAAACCCGGAACCTAAGAGGGTATGAGTTAACTGTAAATATATCTAAAAATATTAATCACTTTAATGAATCAACGGAATCCTTCGGTTTTACAAATTATTGGAACAACGTCCATTAACTGCAAATGTTATGGTTTTTTTTTCAAATATTGATTTAGATTTATGAAAATAACACAATTGTCGCTTTTGTTCCACAGATACGAAAAATACGGCAATCAAGGTAACTGAAGAATTAAAACACAGTTTTATACTATTTGATAAAACATTACACGTAACAAACACTCCTGTGTTTGATAGGATTAGTGATAGGATTAGGCGCGTAATTCCACATTCGCAAAATGACTTATTGACGCAAAATGCCACACTAGCAAAATGTCAAATTAGCAAAGTGCCACATTAACAAAATGCCACACTAGCCAAATGCCACACTAACAAAGTGCCATATTATCAATATAACAAGATTCAAAATATTAAAAAACCTTCGGGAATGTCACATTATGCGAAAATGGCATTTTGGTAATATGACATTTGCGTTTTGAGACTGTGTCATTTTGCGAATGTGGCATTGTGCGCCTGATCCCAGTAATAACCCTGTTAGCACTGGTTGGACCGCCTCATTTGTATGGGGCTCGGGTTCGAATCCTGGTGAGGGTATGAACCTATGGGTGTTTCAATAACTTACGTACATATTTATCACAAGATCGGCGGTAAAAGAAATAAGCGTGAAGAAACCCGCAGGCCTCATACTTCGTTCTAAGCATGCGTGTAACATCACCCGGTTCCAGCGATCAGCCCACCTATCACGTTTAGCTATCCGAAAAATACGCTAAAAAGGGTGTAGGTAGGTACTTTCAGAAGAAGAAGACGGTAAAGGAAAACATCGTGAGGAAACCCGCATGTCTCAGAATTAATTCTGAGACATGTGTAAACAGACCCGGTCCGGCGATGGGCTCACCACCTATCACGTTTAAGGTTCCAATATATCTCGTGAAATGTGGGTATATCCAGTAATGGAATACTACCTCTGCCTACCCCCTCGGGAATAAAACAGGCGTGAGATTATATATATTTATGAGTACTTTCACAAATTTTATTTCACATTACCTAACCGCTGAACTAGTTTGTAGGTCGCTCAATCATATAGCTAGTGTTATAACCTTCATGCTTGTAAACATAACCTAGCCTACCAAATCATTCCGATGAGCCGTGTATACTATATTTTATCTATACCAGTCTCGTAAATTTTATATGTGTAAGCAAGAGTGAAATGTCACTGCACTCGTGTCGAAAGGAAGCGAATCGGTGGGAAACCAATTATCGCAAATACGATTTTTATTTCTAGCCAACGATCGCTCGTTAAACTGCGCGGCGCTGTAGTCTAGCCCCATGGGACTACTCAGACGCGGATTCAGGAGAAATGGGGATCAAATCAAACACTCTTTATTGTTTACCGTAAATGGTACAACGGGAATAAAGAACGAACGACGATCTTTAAAACTTGACGGCTTACTGACACTGTAAAACATGACGTTAAAAAGAGCTGCCGTTGACTTTGTTGTTGGTTCTTCTCGCATTTGGAACCAGCAACTCGTTGGCGGCGATGGGCTGCTGTTTTAATTCAGCTCACTTCCATGCAAGAGTCCCTTGTTATTTTAGACTATTGAAGATTCTAAGTGTATTTTTTACATAACAGAAATAAATTATTTGATTTAAAGATAGAAGTTGAGTAATTGTTTCAAAATAATGCAGTCAATTAAACAGTGTCTTCATTTTAACATCATATTGTGGTGAGGCCGTGCTTTTTTTATGATAGAAATGAATTATCATATCATTGAGTATGCTGCGGATATATACTTTGACATCTATGTACCTCTATGTTACAATTGTTGATGGTGAAAATAGATGGTGTATGACCATTAGGAGCCCCTGATGATGATGAAAAAAAATAGGTGATCATGATGGTTGCACTTCCATGACGGAAAACGTAGTGGCTCGTTCTAACGTAAAATCAATTTGGTGAATAATTTTCTCCAGTATTTACTAAAATAAAAGTAAGTATCAATTTTCTTTCTTAGTTATGTCCTACACTGTTAATGCTGAAACTAAGTAGACCGTCATTTAAGAAGTAAATAGGTTACCTACTTCACTAGAACTTGTTTTGTCATACTGTATAACTAATATACTGTTTACTGTTTTGTAGCACAGTTCTGAAACACCGTTGAAAAATAGGTAAATTTACTGATATTAAAATGCTAAAGTGTGTTGGTTGATTTTTTGTTGTACACAGCAACTAGGTAACTGACATTGGTGACTTTTTTATCATAAAACGCAGACGTAGTCGCTGAGAGACGATAGTAAAGCCGCAGAATATATAACAGTACTACCTCTGGTACTACCTACGTAGCAAAGCTACATTCATCAAGTTGCAAATGAATTAAACGCAGCTAAATCCGGATCACAGCAACCCTAGCACACACTGAAGTGGTTGACAGTTTAATGGGCAGGGTTAAACGGGACAATTTAGTTTCGCTTTAACCCTCCACGGGCTAATACTCGGAGCCACACCGCCAATGATTCGAACGCGATATGTTGATTAATCTTTTATTTGTATAATTCTTTCTTCTAACAATTCTTGGAGTAATTGTTTCCTGTATATGTAAAAAAAATACTTTACATTCTTTTATTTAGTGCACAGATCAAATGAAACACGAATAAAATAAACCTACATAGTCAATAAGGTATTTTAAACTAAACAAGTCAAATGAGTTACTTCTTACGATCTGTTGAAACCTTTGAGTATTAAACCAACCGGAGAAGCCACTGACAGGCGTTCCCCTCTGCCAAAAAAAAGTGTCGGTCAACGCGCACACCTGTTAAATACAACTAGTTTTTTTGAGTTCACGGAGTGCTTGGATTGATGAATGTATTTGTGTGCATCTAGTTCAAGCTAGCGATTAATTGTTTTGTCAAAAAATGCGTTTGTTTTAACATTATTTGTGTTTGTTTCCTCGTCCCCCCCGCAGAAATCGGCAGACTTTTTTGCAAAGGAACTAGTGCGCGTGACATCTCCTGTTGGTTTAATACTCAAAGGTTGAAACGAATATTTACTATGGAAAAAGTACCGCGTACAATTTTGCTAAAATTTTTTGATTGATTTGTCATTTTAAAATTGGCTGTAATTGAAAATTGAAATAGATGTGTTTTGGGATAATGTTTTCAGTTGATGATTATTCTCATACTAGTTTCGATACAGTTAAATGCCCATGAGCCAATCAAGGACAACAGATAATCTTATTGTGTCTGCTAACCGTAAGTTAAAGGGCTATTCTCCGAGTTATTGTTTCCTGAATATTCTTATGTAAAATGGGATTACTTTGTTTTGTTTAGTACACTGATCAAACAAAAGAAATACGGCTAAATTGTGAATTGTTACACGAATTTTTTGATGAGGTGGCTTTTTACCAAAGAGATTTAAATATAATAGGGCATAGAGGGGGCATTGAGAATATTTTCATACAAAACTTTGAAGCCTAAGGCGTCATTTCCTTGTCATGTCAGTTAGTATGAACGCGAGCTGTCATTTGGTCGAAATTGTACTCGACTTATTCCACTTTGTCCCCTTTATGCCTTATTATATTTTACTACTACTCTTTGCTTTTTACAGTCCAATAGTTAATAATGCGAAAATACAATAGTATTACAATACACTTTCTTTCCAAAAAAATATTTATAATCGTTTGGCTGTGAAAAAAATCCGCAAAAATCTTTGGTTCAGAGGCGTATGTATGTATGCACCACGATCTGGCGATGGACTCATTCATTCATTCATCCGTTAAAGTGGGTAGGTGCAATCACAAATGGAATACCTCTGCTTACCTCGGCGATAACCCTGAAGCGTAGAGGTATAACTTTTTAAACAGCAAATGAGAAAATGCGTGTTCATTACAGACTAACCTTAGAATAACAGCATTCCCATAAAAGCTTATTACGAGTGAATCTCAATTACAACTCCCTGAAAATAGTTTACAATTAAATTACGGAATTTAGAACCAACGGGGTTCCTGTGATCCATTAAGCGTGCAGTGGATTGCATCTACAAACGGCTCAGGTGAGGGTTGGTGGTTGCAACCGGTTGCAATCTCTCGCGACACTCGGCGCAAATACCTGACGGATTAAGCAAACAATGCTTAGTTTTGGCATGTTCAGACAGTTACGAAGTTTGTGGACTCAACTGTCAGAATTAACGCTTCATGATTCAGTGTAGGTGACCATCATGTCCGCTAAATGACGTCTCTCCGACTTCACCCGAAATAGAGTAATTTGAGCATATTTCGTTGTAACCGCATAGATAGATATATAGCTGTCAATAGACGGCCGACTCTGCATTAAAGGAAGGAAAGTCAGAAAGAGATGCCGTTATATGAGTAGCATAAACCTGCCCTCTTCTAACTTGACTTCTATCTGTGCTCAAAAGCTTATTTAAAAGATCATTGAAATCAAACTTGGTTGGGAAACTAAGTTTAATCTGGTACTGGTAGACAATAGATTAAAAAGTTGTGATGGATTTATTATTTAATTGCAATCTATGTGGAAGTTTATTTTTACCAAACAAACTCTGAACATAGAGTGAGTTTAGATCAATCATGTTCAAAATGGCGTAGGTAACCCGCAAAAACAATTCTTCGCTCTTAACACAGTTATCAAAGAGTCCGTAATAGAATAGCTACCATCCATAACAGTTTCATACCAACTCGAAGATTTCCCCAGACGTCAGATAATTTGCGCTCATTGGCGAATCCCGTGGGGTTCGCGGAATCGCGAGTAAAAATCGCATTACCCTTAATTGGGTTACCTGCGATTAGCAAAATTAGGGGTGAAGGTTATCTCGGCTATTAATATTATTAATAGCGAGATTGTAGTGTTATTACCTGGAAATTTAGCTTGAATTTTATTAAATCGCTTCGCAAATGGGTTTTGTATGTTTAATGTTCCAAGTGTTGATTTTATTTAATTTACTCGTATCAACGTTATTAGGTAAAGCTATAAAGTTTCCGATTAAATCTGACTATAGGTTTTGCTTCCAATTTCTGTAATTTAACGATTAACACCGAGATTGTTAATTAATTTAAAAGTTGACTAGTTTTGGGATCGATTCTAGTCTGGAGCCATAGTGAATCAACATGATCTTTGAATATTTATAGAATACTAGCGCCCCGCCCCGACTTCGCACGGGTGCAATGCTTATACTAAAACCTTCCTCTTGAATCACTCTATCTATTAAAAAAACCCGCATCAAAATCCGTTGCGTAGTTTTAAAGATTTAAGCATACATAAGGACATAGGGATATAGGGACAGAGAAAGCGACTTTGTTTTATACTATGTAGTGATAGTGATTTATTTGATATTTAGTTACCCATCGCTTTATTTACCAATAGAAATCCTGGTTTGGGTTGGGACTAAATGACCGTGTTTGAATGATGTCACACAAATTAACTGACTGTAATTCACAACTTCGACATAAAAAAAAAAACACAATTTCATAATTTCATGGCTACCAGTATCAGATTGAACTTATTAGTTTCCGGACCAAATTTAAATTCACTAATCTTTTTTAGAAAAACAAACTTAATTAACCTTCGTAATGTAATAAAAAAATGGAGTAATAAAAGTGTGTTTTCATTTAGTTTTACGCGACTGAAGGCGCGGGAAAGGTCGTGACTTCAATCTTTTGTGGATGGCCATTTTGGAGATTTGGATGACTCATACATCTGAAGAAGGTGGCCGGAGTATAGATGCGCTCTTCAGTTTGTGCCGCATTTAAAGACATTTCAAATAGAATAGGTTGAAAACTCTATCTATCCGCAAGTGACATGTTCAGAATAAACAAACTAACAAACAAGCTTGACGGTTTACCAATGATAAGCGCAGAAATGAAATTTGTCTTTTTAGGCCGCGGCCTATACAGCCTGTTAACAAATCCAGAGGGCCTAGAGAAGAGGCATTGTACTAACTAATCGAATGATCTTATAGATTTACAAAGTATTGGGATTGATATAAGCACTCTTTAACGTTAGCGTTCGTTGGCGAGTGCTTATGTCAATTATATACATTATCAAATTATAAGATCCTTCGATTCCTTAGTACAATACAGGGAGGCATGGCTGGATGAGAAAGAAAACTGATATGTTATGGGCGTTATTTCGGAGGCTTAATGATGATTCACCGAAGTTTTAACTGTGCCAGTTTGAGTAGTAAGGTGAAAATTTCTTAATTACCAAGTGTCATAACTTCAAGCTATTATGGTGTCATTAAACTTAGACTAATATTTAAAAAAAACTTGTATATTTGTAATGAGGCTTCGGAAATACTAAAATAAAAAATATTTTACCCATCGAAAGCTTACTTTTTTAGAGTAAACATGTAAAGTATCTGGGTTTTTGTATGAGTATCTTTATCATTTGTTCAGTACCCATAGTACATGTCTAGTTGTGAATTGTGTCCCATTAAAACAAGTGTGTGAATTGTGTTCCACAATCCAATAATTAAAAATGAAAATTTGATTATACAAAACCGTTAATAAAATAAAAAATACCAATAGAAATAATTAGCAAAGTTGACCGTTCAGTGGAACTACGACTGTTTTATTACGACTATGTGTCCTCTTAATTAACTACCCGAAAACAAAGCTAACTTGTCCCATAAATTCTGGACTCGATTGGAAAAACAAACTGACCGAAAAGTTGGGATCGCATTGAACAGAACAGAGCCATGCTCAGACAGCACCGAAAGTTAGACAACCGTTTATTACGCCAGAGTGAGGCGAGGATAGGATCGTAGCAATCTTGTTACTAGATATGGATAGATTGTGGATACTGAATATTGGTGCGGGAAAAGGCGGTCAAAAATTAGGGGGATGAGGGGCCATAGGTATTCCTTTCCTGGCCCCGTCTGGTCGCTTGCCCCCTTTTTTTTATAGAAAAAAACCTTTGAGAAAAAAACACATTTCACCAGTAATTTTGTTGCACGTGACAGAGCCGATTGCTGGACCGGGGTTCTGTTACACATGCCTCAGAATAAATTCAAAGGTCAAAAGTTCACTCAACCAAGCCTCTTGCCTTAGTAAAAGCTAAAAACGTTAAGGATGTCTACAGGAAGCCAAGGAACGAGAAATGCAATAATTACAGGAAATTTTGTCGCGTTCCAAACGGGGCGAAGAAACAGCGAATATCCGCTGGATAGGTAGGTTACTTTGACATTGATTAGAAAATGTAGCAATGAATAGACTTGCACGGCAACCACGACAAGGTGAAAATTTTGCGTTACTTATATTACTTTTGGAGTTTCTAAACGTGAAAAGATGTACCTATTTAGTTCTTTTATTGGTCAAACAAAGAAAATAAATAGTTTGAAATCAGAAGTTTTTCTAAATTAGTTTCGGAATTTAAGGATAAAACGCGTGTGCATTTTTTTTTTGACAAAATGACAACGAACGTGACGAAAGAAGACTTTTTTTCGGACTAAATCAAAGCGTGTCCCAATTTTTTTTTTAACTTTAATAATATGAGATGCAAATTATCAACTCAACGACGCGACGTAGAGCAACACATCAACATCTCAAGCACGGCAAAGCAGCGCTAACGCATTTAGCCAGCCAGCGGCATCCGGTGCTGGATTGTTGTTCCGTCCTACCCTCCCCTCTAAGGCCGCTGCCTACAAAATAGGTTATCGAGCTGGAACGAGCACTTTTGATCCTGTTTCCCTTTTTTACCCCCGACGAAAAACAGAGGGGTGTTATAAGTTTGACGTGTGTTGACGTATGTCTTTTTGTTAGCTCGTAGCTACGAACCGATTTTGATATAGTCTTATTGTTTGATAGGTGATTTAATCGAGAGTGTTCTTAGCTATGGTTTAAGAAAACCTGTCCAGCTGTTTGTGTTTATAAATATTATTATGTATTTTTGGTGTCGGTGGTTTGATAATATTTTTATTAAATTTATTTTAGACTTCTGGTTTCAGTAGATACACTGACAAGAAAAATTACGTAGTCACTTATATAATTAACGATTTCCTAAACTAGTCAAGATAGCTGGTTAATGTTTCTTACATTGAAGTGTATTTAATTTTGAATAATTATAAATTTAAGCAAGTTACTTTTTTTTCTCTAGTGCATCCACATTTCCTCTGCTGATGTCTTTTTTAAATGCATGAATGGTTATAACCATTTATTATTGTAATAGCTTTTTATCTTTAAGGATAAATTTTTCGACCTGGTCCTAAGTTCCATTTTTTATTTAGATCCCTGTACTATATTCCCCTTCCATGCTGCTGTAAGCATGTCAATGAGGCTTAATGGATCCGTTACTAGGTTACCTTTATGTGACTTAACTTAGTTACTAAAGTTCTATGAACTTTAAGCCGTGAGGACAAGATTTACGAGTTTCTGTCAAGTAAATGAATTGTTGATCCCGTCAAAGTCCGATTAATACCCAAAATTTTTGAAACAATAAGAAAAGTTTCGGGATTCTAAAATATCTTCGCCAAGTTTGACAAATATAATCACGTATTACCTTTTGAAGGAACGAGGAGATTTAAAGATGATTTTAATCGTATTTGAAAACCTTTTTGATGTAGCAGAGTTTCTTAGACAATTTTTTTAAGATCTCATGGAGCCCTTCGAATAGAATTGTAGGAAAAGAAAACTACTGTGGTTTTTATTTTAAATTGTAGTCCGTTAACTTTGACAACTATGACTATCTTTGACAACGCAAGGTGCTTTTACTTTATTAATAATAGTCTAGATAAAGGGCCCTTACAAGTAGCCAGGGATCCTACAGACCTCTCATGGATCCCAGGTAAGAAAACTCTGTATTAGAATCCATCGAGTATCTTATTCTTGGACGTTTATTCAATCCAAGTCTTCAATTAGTCTAACTTAAATTAATCAATTACATAAAATAAAAAATCCTCTAACTATTTATCACCGAGGGGATAAGCAGAGGTATTCCATTTCTAGACATGCCAGATTATGTAGAGCAAGCACTGACCGCGTAACAAAGGTCAAATAAAGGCGATTACAAATTATAAATAGACAATAAGGCCTTTTTGTCTATTTATAATTAGAATCGTAATCGTCATCAAATCGAAATCGTTTCTTGCCCCGCTCCTTCTCAAGTAGACATACCGAAGCGGTGGAGTCGCAATGACTTTAAATAAGAGGACTTATAAGCCCCAACATTGAATAGAAATTTTTGATTTTTGTCATCATTAGACACTTATACGAGACCTTTTAAGCTTATAACGAAAACGTAACACGAAAAAAAGCTTGAGTGCATAAATTAATGAATTGTTTCCGTCTTCCGACCAAATACTATATAAACAGGACATTTCAGTTACTGCTATTCACGAAACGATAAATTTAATAAAATGGCTGTAGGTGATTCGTATCATAAGTAGAAGTCGATTGTTCGACACTGCAACAACACCTTGTCGACTTACGACACCATTTTCATGCATAATAAACAGTTTATTAATTGGCATAATTATTTATATTACCATGGATACCTGGTATACATACAAATATGGTGGTCTATATTGGTTCCTAATCTTTGTTTTCATAATTATTACTACGTAGATATACGAGTACATTTTGCTCTGAATCAAATTCATTTATAAATACTGACCAGCTTATCGCGTTATATAATTGTATATGTGTTATAATATTGAAAGAGTACTCTTTATTATAATTGTACAGATTTATTACTACGTTTTCTATTTGATCTGCAGAATCCATGCAGAATCGCACCAACAATATTATATAATAAAAAAGAAAATATATTTTTGTACGCCCGCTATTGGAGCCCAACTAAAATCAGCATACAGCAATATTCTGTCGAGGCTGTCGGGAAGCATTGTTACCTCAATCTCGCATACTCGCCCGACGTTCGATTGCAAACGTATTGATAGCAAGACTTCATTACAAAGGAATCCGCAATGCCTTGAAGCGATGCCTGTTGTATTGCATATGTTAGAACCCTTGCACATATGTCATCAACAATAGCCCACGTTTGGTCGTTCCTTACATTTAAGAAAGATGGTGTTAGGCTTCAAGTCAGATTTTTGTCAATTCACTGACTGAGTATTTCACCATATCCGCCACCCAAAAACAAAACAAGCTAGCACTAAAACCGAAACTTTAAATGCTTGATTCTCATCTAATGGATCCCGTATAAAGGTAACGCTGTCCCGTCTGAAACTGTAATTTACCTCCTTATTAAATTTGATAAAGATCTGCTATTGAACCGGAAATAAAAGCGGAAACAACTCTATAAACAATTTCTTTATTTCAAACTAGCAGACGCTCACGACTTAGTTCACTTCACGACGTATTTTATTTGCATAATATTTTTTTAAATTTTAGCCCATCATTATCTTTATAATATATTTATGAATTCAGATGTATAAACTATTTACTGAGAAGTAAATAAATAAAAATAAATTAATTAATTAAAATCCCTTCATAAGTTTTTGCATGAAAGAGTTACAAATATCAATCCATCCATCCATCCTCATAAGATTTCACGATAATATTACAAAGTTTTATCTCGCGCATACTCCAATAAAAAGTAAATGTGGTATTCTGATGTTATATTACTGTAAAGTTTCGTCAAAATCTGTTCAGTCGTTTTTGAGAGTAACAAATACCCATGCATCGTCGTAAAAGTTTTGCGTTTAGAACATTAGTAGGATTTGCCAGTAAAAACATCTAACTAAACATACACACACAGGACTGCAAGGGGTAACTCCTAGATGTTTTACTGCGCAACTGCTACGCATCTCGTAGCACTCGTAGCACTTAAAAACCTTTTTGAAACACTCTTGATACAACTGCGTCTATCGCCATTTATATCTCTTGTCTTTTCATTTTTAATAAGTGTAAGCGAGACGTAAAAGCAGTATGCTACGCGAAGACACTAGGGCTACGCAACTCGTGGCAGATGGCTGTGATGGTATATAGCTAAAGCTTCAATTTCACTGTTTAAATGATAATATTGTCTTCTAAAAATTACAGGAAATATTTTGGGAGATTTCCTATTAGCACAGTTGGTATAAGTCATAGGAAACGGGTTCAATTGCCGTCTTCGGTTAGTCTCGGTGTTTATATGTATATTTAATATTTATAATACACATGAATTGTTGAAAATAACCTTCTATGAATTGTGTTGTGACTCACAATTTAATGAAGTAAAGTATGCCCTAATATATTTAAATCTCTTTGTCCTATAATCAATACGTTGTTAGCTTTCCGAATAAAGTAAATTAACAATAGGACTGACCTGGTTAAGCCTGAGGTCACTGCTGACTGTGTACACCCCAGCACGCTCGATGACGTCGTCAGGCTTGTCAGATCCCGACGAGCGTCGCCAACACGCCGCGCATACCGCCACCAAAACGCCGCATAGGGTGGCACTGTTGAACAATAATTAGCATCATTATAATAAAATTCATCAATATGCTCACGCCTTATGAGGGCGTCGGCAAAGGTGTTCTGGTCGCAGAGGGATATACCCAAAGTTCAACAGCGTATTTTTCGTGACAAGGATAGCATGCTGTTATCATATGCATCTCATAATCAATTCTGGGACTGCGGGTATCTTCTCAATGAGCTCCACAGTCGAGCTACTGATAGCACATTAACAGAATTCACACACGGTTATTTAAATCGCCTTAAAAATTTGATTTATTTAACACAAACAGTTTACCTGTAATTGTGAACAAGATGAAAAAGACAAATCATTATTGATAAATAAGGTCTTTACTTCATTGGACTTTTAGAAAAGTTCATCGATTTTCATAAAAGATTGCGTCACATTTACGAGTACATTTAAATCTGATAATTACATCTATCCAATAGATCGATGACGCGTGGGTGGGACAACATCGTAGGTTGAATGCTCTGACGTCAACGCTGGTCATTATTATAAAATAATATGCTTAATGCACATACATTTTTCATCTCTCCGGGCGGAAAGCGTCATCTTTCGGCCCACTGCGCTAAACGAGGTTGCCGCTTTCCGCCTTCGTCGAGAAGAAAAAAGTATACACAGCTCGGGAAGTAAATAGGAACCTCAGATCACATGTTTGTAGACATCGACTAAGCCTCGGACGGTTCGACAATTAATAATAATAAAATAAATAATAAATAGTGGGACACAATTCACACACGGTTATTTAGTCCCAAACTAGGCAGAGCCTGTGCTATAAGTACTAAACAACTGATAAACATACTTAAATAAATATTAAACGACCAGACACGAAGCCAACAGACATGTTCATGCACACAAATGTTGGCCCCGAGCGGGGATCGAACCCGCGACCTCCGACTCAGAAGGCAGGGTCACTACCGACTGAGCCAACAGGCCCATCAAATTATGACTATATGATTATGTGATCTGAGAAATTTCTTATTTTACTTCCCGTGTGTGTGAGTGAGTGTGTAATATACAACCTATTCTTTTCGTCTGGGGACCACCAGACTTCCCCAGACTTTCCACTCTTGCTTGGGAGGTCATAAATGGCTGAAAGGTTTAGTTCAGTACTTGACTTAAACGAATTGGTGACCTAAAGTTACATCAAAATCCGTTCAGTAGTTTTTGCGCGAAAGAGTAACAAACATCCAACTATCCGCACACACTTTCGCATTTATAGTATTACTATTTCGTTACGATTTCAAGTCCCGTTCCCGATGACGATGAACCAGATGGCACGTCTGGTCATTTGCCACTTTGACAATATAACATTATTCAGAGCTTATCCAGAGTGCCGTGCACAACTCCCTGAGTGCATCTTAAAGATTTTAACTGCTCACCTATCTGCGACTATAAAACCTCGTCATAGTAAAATAAGAACAGTACGTCATGTTCATACAGTGGTCCCAAAAGCGGTTTATTTGGGTGCGAGCACTAATAACTACTCGTAGATCAGATACTTGAACTTAAAAAATATAAACTATTACGGTAGTATTCTTCCAACAAAGAATTTCGTTTGTTTCGAGATTAAATGCTATAGAGTTTTTGCGATTTCTCCTTGGAACAAAGCTTTCTTAGTCAACGTACAACGAATCCGGCCTAAATAGGTACTCGTAACATATTTCGAAAATGGTTTTTAAAAAATATGACTTTAATTCAAATAATATCGAAAGCGGAGCTCACAGTATTTGTAACATTATTCTGGCCAAAATTTTAATAAAACATTATGTCACAGGAATCAGACAGTCTTAAATGAACGTAACAAAATAAGTTATAGAGTTCTTTCTTGTTCCGCTCAACTATCTAACTAGGACAGTGTTCATAAAAAGTTATATTTTATCGATTAATATTAATAAAATTTTTGCACAAAATGTGGTAACACGTTGCACAAAAGTACTACTCAGAACCGTTACGGAGAGGACCTACTACTTTTATTTTTACTTTGCTCACGTATAATCGTTCCTTGAGCCCGTGAGCACGATAAGCTCTGATAACTCTCAGGATGCGCTAAGTTATCGTTACTTTAATGAGACATTTTTTGGTTAGTAAGTTGTAGCTTAATTAGCTAAGACGGAAGACGTGTTTTGATTCCCGGTCGGGGCTAATTTCCATCTCTCATTTTATTTAGAGCTAACTGGAAATCAATACTAGGCGACAAAGATAAAAAAAACACCAATATATTCATACTAGCAGCGCCCCGCGGTTTTACCCGCGTAGTACCCGTTCCCGTAGGAATACGAGGATAAAATATAACCTATGTGTTATTCAGATGTATAATTAAGCTGTATAACTGCAAAGTTTCATCAAAATCCGTTCGGTAGTTTTTGCGTGAAAGAGGAACAAACATCCATTCAGACATCAATACATCCATCCATGCAAACTTTCGCGTTTATAATATTAGTAGACATAAGTAATATGAAAAATTCACTTAGCACCAACGTTTTTCATCGCATCGTTTGACACGTGCAGTTAAACATGCCTCAGAATCGATTTTGGGGATTCATCACAATCTTTTCTTTCACCGTCGAGCTAGTGATAAATATGTAGGTACGCGAGTTTTTTGAAGTTACGACTTTACGACAAGCCCTCACCAAGATTCGAACCTAAGCATCATGCATGAGAGCTGCGCTCATCAACCACAGAGAGCTATCACTGCTCTAATAAAGATGAGTTCCAGGTAATCCCCATAATTAAATATGGTCGGGATTAAAGCAAATTTATCTATTGTCACGATCTGACAGCGTCGATGGCTTGATTAACTACTTCACTATAAGGTTGATAACTAGATACGCTTGTGGAACTAATACCATCACAGATTAACAGCGATAACAGCGTTATTGAAAGTTTAGTTGAGCCGCCAGAGGTACTTTCAAGTTTTAATGATATGTAACAGAATAAGCGCAATTCCTGAAATTAGTTGGTTCAGTATCGACTACTTAATCGATTTCAGCTATTTTTTATGTGTTAATTTTTTCCGAAAAATGAATTATTATCGCTGAATTTAGTGCTACCTATGATAAGTGTACTATTATTGCTCTTAATTTAAGAAAATTGGTTAGACACAACTAAAGTGCGAAGGCATCATAACTTTTTTATATTAATATACTAATTGGGGTGTATGAGGAAATGCGCTTATTCTGTTACGCGTTGTGTATGCACTCGTTTTTATAAATAAATAATCATCTCACGCCTTTTATCCCCGAGGGGGTAGGCAGAGGTATTCCATTTCGGGATATAACCACTTTTCACGAGATGTTCTTAGGACCCCTAAAAGTGATAGGTGGTGAGCCCATCGCCGGACCGGGTCTGTTAGACGTGTCTCAGAATAAATTCTGGGACCTGCGGATTTCCTTACGATGTTTTCCTTCACCGTCGAGCTAGTGATAAATACTAGTTTTTGTGTAGAATAAATATCTTGAAACACGCTCTGATAAACAGTAGTACATATTCTGAACAAGGTGTCAAATAAAATTGGGCAGTTGACTGCCCTTGACTGCCCTTGACTGCCCAGTGAAATAAGTTACTTTGATCACCTATCAAAACCCAAGTTTATTGTAGAGAATGTACATCGTCAAATCCTATATGAAGTATGGGGTATAATTGTAAAATTTGAAGGGAGGTAGGCTCAAGTTAAGAAAAGTTAAAAAATAAATGATTTGTATCAAATCGCGACTATTATCTAAAAGATCGCAGTCCTACTCGCATTTGGCAGTTTTTTTACCCAAATGCATCAGAAGGTGGATCATCCGTTGTAACCTCCGTAGCCTAAGCAGTTTGACGGATTTTCAAGTGCGACTTTTAGTTAGATTGGCTTCGTCTAAGCATAGGCAAATTTTTTTTTACTCTTCTTCTCCGGAAGGAGGGTATTAGTTTTTATATTTACAGTGCTTTGTTTGATATTCACGAAGTATTAACTATTTCAAAAGGACTATATTATCAACTGGAGTTGTTTTTGTTTCTAAATAAATAAAAGCGATTCCAGAATCGAAGATTATTTGCATATTTTTGGCTTCATTACCAAATAGCCATTTAAGTGGAAATAGCTCGAAGTCTTGAATTCTGAGGATCCACGCTTATGTTTGACTTGATCAATATTAGATGTCCAATTAACTGTGTGTCAACACGCTCTCAAATTCTCCTAACCATTTCTCCTATTACACAAATAATTGGTATAAACATATAAGTAGCTGCGTCGCGCGGATTCACTTGCGTCTGTATGAAAACATAGCCTAAGACACTTTGCAATACGTAGCCGGTCAAGCAGCGGGTTCCCGCATGGCCAATTTAATATATAGTATTGGATGGTTAATTTACAACGCGATAGACTTTCATATTATGGTTTATTATTTAAGTTACAGACTTTCGGATACTCTGGCAAACATTTATATCAATTAACTATACGCGCCACAGCCTAGCTCGTCAGACATAATGCGCGGGATTCTTGACAGTTCCTTATGACGTCACGCGTAGAGACGTAGCTCCAATAGAGTTGCCCGAATCGATATTTATGGGCTAACAATAGGTAGAGAAGATAATTTTTCACCTGTAAAATAAGCTTTGTTCTCACAGAAATGTTACTTGACCGCCAGGTTTATATTTGTGAGAGAATTTTCAGAACCGTATCATTAGTTCAATTCAATTCGATTATTCGTTATAAAAATTACATATAATGTTATTATAGTAATAAAAGTCAGAATTATATAATAAGTATGTATACAATATTACTAGGTATGTGAAATTAGAATAAAATAAAATAATTATGTGCTAAAGATTACCTACTACAAACAACTTTACCTCATCATTATCATATTTGTATAAATATTAAGTAAACAAAAACGTATCGCATGACTGACGCACTACCTCAACTGCTGGACCTAGGTAGTTGAAATTAGGAATGTAGGTAGCTTTTAAGACGCAGTCATCCACTAAGAAAGGTATAGAAATAAATTAATACGCGGATATACACTCTCTGAGATTTTGTGATTTTTGGTGCGTGAATGAGTGAGTGGTATTCCGATTTTAAATATATAGATAAGTAAAATAGTCTCTCAAAAATCGGACCTAAAGGATATTTTTTTCTAGCTGGTACTTACATATATATTAAGTATCTTAATAAAGTTTATTAAGTTTATTCACACTGCCCTTGATAAAATCATTTCAGAAATTATCATAAGCAGGCAGAACCTACATTGGATTAATGCTATATAGAGCTTCCCCACTAAATTGTGATCGGATTAACAACTTGGGTTTCTTTTGGCATTTGTCTATGCCGCCGAAATTGCTTAAATCTACACCAATATTATGAAGAGGAAAGATTTGTATTTTTGTATGTTTGTAACGAATAAACTCAAGAACTACTGGACTGGTTTGAAAAATTCTTTCTCCAATGGAAAGCTACAATATCCCTGAGTAACATAGGCTATATTTTATTCCCGTATTCTCACGGGAACGGGAACTACGCTGGTGAAACTGAAGCAGAACCGCTTTTAAATTATATCTATGAAAATCAATATTCTTGCTTACAACTAACCGCGAAAAGTAGAGGATGAATTCCAAATTGCTTTTATTTTAAAGAGAATATTTATTTTTTGAAACGTAAAAATATGTATCACTTGCTCGACGCTGAATGAAAACATCGTGAGGAAACCCGCATGTCCCAGAATTCATTCTGAGGCATGTGTAACAGGCCTGGTCAAGCGATGGACTCACTGCCTATTAATTTTTAGGGGTCCAAAGAGAATATATGTGAAACGTGCGGGTATTTCCAGAAATGGAATACCTCTGTCTAACCTCTCGAGGACAAAAATACTTAATTATTTTTATTCCATCGTTACAATATTATCGGTTTAATCAACGATAAGCACTGAACACAGACTTTAAATTGTATGGCAAGATTAGCAAGCAATTAAAACAAAAGTAAACAAACAATTTATCTATAGTACCAACACGAGAGTTGTAGGTGTATCCCACAAATAGACTTCAGATGTCGAATTAGCTTTCCCGCAGAGACGACTAACTTGGGACTACTGCGTTATCAACCTTACCGATTTTGCGGGCCGGTGCTAGAGCTAGATCTTCATAGAAAACATTTGTATTTGTAGTTTCTGTCTTCATTCGTTTCTAGCACTATTCTGTCGAAGAGGTTGACAGTTGCCACAAATCTTTCAACAGTTCCAGATTTATTATATTTACTAGCGACCCGCCCCGGCTTCGCACGGGTGCAATGCTAATACTAAAACCTTCCTCTTGAATCACTCAAAAAAACCGCATCAAAATCCGTTGCGCAGTTTTAATGATTTAAGCATACATAGGGAATAGGGATATAGGGACATAGATAGCGACTTTGTTTTATACTGTGTAGTGATTTAACAAAGTTATAAAAGATTTATAGTACATTATAAACTGTCTGCATTTCCTGTTTGGCTAGACTAATGCGTTGTGTTGTTGTTTTGACAAAAAAAACATTGATTGCTATTAGTTTTATTTCGAAACTAATCTACTACTTTGCTTTTTGCTTTCAACATTTTGCATTGGTTTTTAGGGTCCAATACCCAAAGGACGAGCCACTTTTACTAAGCTTCCATCCGTCCGTTTGTCCTACCTTTAAAGGGCTCTATCTTTAGAACCGTAATAGGTAGCCGGTTGAATTTTATACAAAATATTAGTTATTTTGGTATACCAGAAACATATTACTTGTCAAATAAAAGTTACTTTCCAGACTTTTCTAGACCAATGTTAAACTCGGATGCCTGTAACTAGAACTGTTACGCGCGTGAAGCTTGTGGCAGTTGTAATTGCTTAGCTGAGATGCCGCTTTCCGTTACTTATGGAGATTTGAATCTAGACTCTAGATTCACCAAGAATGACTGCTCTAGATTCTGGAGCAGTAATTCTAGGTTAAATACGAATGCGATAAAAATACTGAAAAGGAGCTTAGATCATTAATCTACACAAATAACTACGGTTGTCCGAAATATCATGAAACTTGAATTGACGGGCCTGCTGGCTCAGTTGGTAGTGACCCTGCACTCTGAGTCGGAGGTCGCTGGTTCGATCCCCGCTTGGGCCAATATTTGTGCATGAACATGTCTGTAGGCTTCGTGTGTGGTGTCTTCGATTAATATTTATTCAAGTATGTTTATCAGTTACTTCGTACCTATAGTTCAGGCCCTGCCTAGTTTGGGACTAAACTAACTTTATTAAAAAAAACTCTCGCCTGTTATCCTCGAGAGGTAGGAAGAGTATTCTATTTCTGAAAACACCCACTTTCTACTAGTATATACGACCCCTAAACGTGATAGGTGGTGAGTCCATCGCTACCAAAGAAACTTTTTAAACAAATACTGGAAGTTCTCCGAGATAATGTAAAAAAGTAGCAAAGCTAACTTTTTATCTAAGAACATTACAGTTGAAAGTAGCCAATCCCGTCGCGTTCAGTAATAAATCTAAAGCGGATTATGTTACCGTAGAGAATTCATTGGACTATAAAATGATAACGAGTGTGACCAGTCGCCTGCAGTGATTGAGTTTTGATATGGCTCTCTCGGAAATACGTCTTGTTATCACCATAAAGATATTACGAGGTACTTCGCGGGAGTTTACAGTGAAGGAAATCACTGGTAACGCGACAACGACTGATAGGTCTAAAAATTATGTCTCTTCTGGTGAAAGGGGCATTTTGCCGGGAATCCGAAAAGAGACTTCATGTTTTTGTTTTGTAAACTTTACGTTTAGGTGTAGGTAAAGTTTGGGGTTGGTTTGCCTCATAATAGTGAAAGCAAGTGTCCTGGAAAGTGTACCGCGAATGGGAAATTATATAAAATACGTGGAATGTGTTTTTAGAATTACCTCAAGAAGTCACAATACAGTCTCCGGTAAAAGTCGAATACCTACTATCATTATTAGTGAAAAAGAAAGTGTCAAAGACACGGGACTTTTGTGCGTGGACTATAAAGCAGAGCTATTTAACGAAGAACGAAAATAATTAAAAAAAAGGTTTTTTAAGGTCGTTTAGTAAAAACTAAAACCTCCCAAATATAATCAAGTGCAGGTATCGCAACTTTGTAAGCTTCATCAAGATAGTGAAACCAACCTTACGAATAATACATTGACGCTATACTGTGGAGCCTCCGTCTGAGTGACTTCGGGCTGCGTGTGGTTGTAGTAGTGGCGCGCGTGCGAGGCGGCCGCGATGGCGGCAAGCCGATGCGAGCTGCCCATGGCCCAGCCGAGCGGGCTGCGCTGCGCCCCGACTGCACCCAGCCCTGCCACCAGCACCCAGTGGCGCCAGCGAGCCACAACCGCACCGAGCGGCGCCGCCTGCGCGACTGCCGCCACTAATCCACCCGCGTTCCTTTTTCAAACTTTTGAAACAAACTTTTTCCACTTTTTTATTTTAACCTTTCACCATTTCAGACAGTCTCGATTTAAGCGGGTTTGGCTCGGCTTCTTTGTGACGTACTGGTCCGCCAAGCTCATCTGCAACGAAATTAAACACTCAAAACAATGTTCCTTGCATTGGCCGTATGGCTTCGTAATTATGCATTCCGAAACTTAACTCCAATTAAGGGTTGGTTAAATGTACTCTTAATTGAATTTCGGAAAGCATTTCGTGGACGAAATTGAGCGTATTTCAGTGTTGAATGGTGCGTGATCCAACTGTGAAGAGTTTCGTTCAGAATTCGCCAGCCGTTTGAAAGAACAACAATAACTCTAATTAAATGGACTCGTAACAAACTCGGCACCCTCGGAGAAGTTGACCATTTACAATTTTCAAATGTCGTCAATGGTTCTAATTATACCGTACAATTGGAAGTGGAAATTTTTATCTTCCAATTATAATAGTTATACTAGCTATTCAATCTTCTAAACGAATCATAAGAGAGTTATTTCACTAATATATTGTACGTGTAAATCACAAGTGTTTCATTCGTGCGCTCATAACTCGACTCCTTTATTTGGCCAAATCCGGGCACTCACAGCCGGTGGACAAGCGAATTATTAATGACCGGCATTAACTATACCACCCTTAACGAGAGAATGTAATTCTATGGACAAACTTCCACCTGTTGACTGCCAACAACGAAAATGATGTTAATGATGATAATAATTTTGATGGTGACATTTTTTGACATTTTTGAAATTTTTGAAATTTTGTCATTTTTGAACTTTTTGACATTTTGACATTTTTGACCTTTTTGACATTTTTGACATTTTTTGACATTTTGACATTTTTGACCTTTTTGACTATTTGACATTTTTGAACTTTTTGACATTTTTGACATTTTATGACCTTTTTGACATTTTTGACCATTTTTGACATTTTGACATTTTTGACATTTTTGAGCTTTTTGACATTTTGACATTTTTTGACATTTTTGAAATTTTGACATTTTTGAAATTTTTTGACCTTTTTGACATTTTTGACAGTTTTGGCATTTTTGAGATTTTTGAAATTTTTGACCCACGGGTCTGAAATGCCCAGTCCCTTTTGACCCACGGGTCTGAAATTCAAACTCGATCGAGGTATTGACCTAAGGTATCTACTGACCGAATTTGAAGTCAATCGGTCCAGTAGATCCGGAGATATCCTGTCGACAGACACACAGACACACAGATACACAGACAGACATCTTACTCAAACCATTAACTTCCTCTTATAATGCTACGCAGGAGGAAGTTAATAAATTCCACAAGTACATTCGTAATTCGTGCAAGCTAATTTAAAAAAGAAAACAATTGGGCGAAACCAAAGAGATTAAAATATAATAGGACATAGAGGGGGCATTGGGAATATTTTCATACAAAACTTTGAAGCATGTTTGAAGCTCAAGCGTCATGTCAGTTAGTATGAACACGAGCTGTCATTCGGTCGAAATTGTACTAGACTTATTCCACTTAGAATAACTTTTGGCTTCAAATTTTCCTCGCTTTATCCCCTCTATGCCCTATTATATTTTAATATCTTTGGGCGAAACAAAAACACACGATGATATCTTTAATTCATAAAGTGATATCAAATAATGTATAATTGAAGAGCAACAGTTCATTTTAAAACAAAAGAGAAGTAAATGTACTGTTTGTTTTCAATTGCAGTTTCATAAATTATCAGATTAATTATTTCGAATACAAAGCTCTTAAATCAATTTTGTTTTAATCCGAATCTCTTCATGCGAAAATAAATTACGTTTTATTTAATACATTACTTTTTTTATTTGTTTTTCTACTTATTAACCGATCAATACAGAATGAACTTTATTAGATATCACATTACTCAAAACAACACAATAATCGCAGTTTGAATTGAACATCTATAAATTGATTAAACCGAAAAAAACTTGTTTTCGCAAAGTTCCAATTTAAAAACCAAATTTACATAACCCGGTTTACTTATCGCATAATTAAAGGAAATGAACAGGAACACGTAAATTGATTTACCTTAACACACAAACACTAAAGTCAAATTAACTTCGTCGATGTTTTTCGTGAAAGTACAAGTTCATCCGCCGACGGGAGCGGACGCGACTTGCTCGCTCGAGAACCGGCGGCGAATTGAATACGGAACTCCACCACCCTAGACTTACCACCAATATTCCAATATTTACACCAACTTTGACGCCAGTACTAGTATATTTTAATAAAGCGGGCTTAGAGAGTTGAATATGTTTCAGTTAAAATGTGTATCAATAAAACCTACAAGAAGTTATCGCGGTTATACAATGAAGTATTTATTATGAATACCTCGTTATATGTTCTTGTTAACCTACTTCGTAGATAGTAAAGTGCACTTAACGATTAATATTTCTCGTGACTCGTTACTGTGATATCGGTAGTAGATTGTAACAGTCATTTTAATTTTAGTTGAACTGTCAAAATAAAATTTGGAATTTAAAATTACGGAACTCTGTGCATTATTGGCGCCCACCGTGGGGCAACAAAATGTTGTTATTCATGGAACGTATTCATATTATTATTATAAATTGATTATTTTAATTCAACTACTTGTAGTGTAATAGTAATAACTAATAGAAATGATTTAAAAATAATATTATTTACTGTTAATTGCGGTACGAAACAGCCGTCAAGTAAAACAGAAACTAAAAACCTACTTTGTTCGGAATATAAATGTGTTGAGCAAATTGGCATTTGTTGACAAACGTGTAGGCGTCCATCGTGGGGCTTCGAAGTCACACCCCCGACCGTCCTGCCACCACGCCGCAGGTAAGTTAAGCCTTATTAGGGTTCCGTACCCAAAAGGTAAAACGGGACCCTATTACTAAGACTACGCTGTCCGTCCGTCTGTCACCAGGCTGTATCTGATGAACCGTGATACTTAGACAGTTGAAATTTTCGCAGATGATGTATTTCTGTTGACGTAGCGGCAACAACAAATACTAAAAAAACAGAATCAAATAAATATTTAAGTGGTCTCTTATACAAAAACCCGTTTTTTTTTGCCGTTTTTTTAGATAATGGTACGCGAGCTCGACTCGCCCTTGGCCGGTTTTTATTTTATAGTTAAACATCACGCGAGCCTGTCCTTTCACCCAATGATAATTTGAGGGTTCAAGGCCCTTTCGAGGCTCTTGTTAACTTCGTTGCAGTTTTCGCTCTACTCAATCTGTATACGTAGGGACTTACAAGTTACCCTCTTAAAAATCATGTGGATGTGAGAAGATTAATTACGTACAGAACATTCGCCATCATAGACGATTTATTCTGTATTATTTTGCAACGGAATTTGATCATCCGCTTTTAAAACCTAAAAACATATGTTTGCAGGTTCATATAACACACTGGTAAAATCTATAACTAACACTCTGGTATACCTCATCATTCTTAACCTTTGTTGGTTATAAACATTGTAGCTGCACCTCACGTTTTTGCCCTCATCAATAAAATATAGCCTATATGTTATTCTGATATATAATTTACATTTCCTTAATTTTTAATTAAAATTCGTTGAATCGTTTTTGCATGAGAGAATCACAAACATCCATTCATACTTTTACAAACTTGCGAGTTTATAATAGGTTATTGAATTGAAACTACTTATTTATTTTTTTAAGATTAAAAAGAGCTGCCCTTGGGTTTCTTACTGGCTCTTATCGGGGTACTGTATTTGGAACCAGCAACTTGTCGGTGGAGATATGGGCTGCTGTTTACATTTAGCCAATCTTCATGGACGAGTTTAGAGTACCATGTTATTATAAACTATTGACTTTTCTAAGTGTATATTCAATACCTACTGAAAAAAATGCATTTGACTTGACTTGACTTGTATACCTACTGTGCTTACTGAGTCATCGTCATTATATTTGCCCTACATGCATCACTATTACCGGCTATTTTTAACATTGTCTATTGATTAATGTTTGATACTCACAGTGTCGTGTTCTAAATTGAAGTAACAATCAATATATAAACTGTATTGCGATTATATTTATGACGAACTCTTTTATTCAATTGTTTTTTAATTATATTTGAATTGAACTGTCATATACAAGGTGGGTATAGACTACAACATTTCCTGGAGCGTTTCGGTGTAATGTAACGTTCTTACGAATGGTACAATACAGGCAAAAGCTCAGTTAGCCTAAGCATTTCCATGTAATGTAACGTTCCTACGAATGTTCGGCGTTGTGTCACGGGTAAATGCTTACAGCGAGTGTGCATTTACCCGTAACATTTCGTTGTACCTGCGTTCATTCTTCTTTGAAATGTCGGACCTACAAGTTCCCATTCCCTCCGCGTCACCCCGCACCCGCTCATCGCGCGCATTCGTGCAAAGGCTCAACAAAATGTTACACCAATATGCTCGTTGGTTTTTAAAAGGCTGTAACATAACATCGAGGGTCGTGTTCGAAGAGCGGTTCGAGTAAATTTAAAAATGGCGAATGCTCGATGTTCTGATACAAGTAAATGTTGTAGTCTATACTCACCTTAATAGAAAACATCTGACACAAGTATTGTTATACTTAAAAGATGATTTCAACACCTTGTTTGTATTCATAAATTGTTACTGAATAAAATTTTTGCTTAAGATTTTTTGATTTTTGAATAGTAGTAACAGGTTTACCTATAAATTGTTGCACTTAATTCATTTGCACACATAACATTACGAGTATTATACAGTTATCGATCAATATATGTAGAGTTTAGCCCGTGGCAACTAAATTTCTTCATGATTGAAACGAAAAAACACAATTTTACAACTATCGTGTATCGTGATTATCTAAAAAATTGTATTAAAAAGAATTTACAATGCCAGTATTTTTTATGCCAATAAAACAAAAAAAAAAATGTTATAATATATGTGCGTATATGGAAAGGCGTAATAACCGTAACGATTTCAAGTTCAAACAGTGAATAAAAATTAAATACTAAATTGTCGCTATCAAACTGAGAATGCACCTTATTTAAATTCCTGATAGATATTAAAATAAGTGTGTTAACTTGGTAAAAACAAGTGTTGGGCCGTATCGTATCGTAACATGTACAGGTACTAACTTTGTTAAAATACCATTTGCTTTACACACTGGTATATAATTATAGCCGTAATTGAAACTTGAAACTCACCCTCATTACCAAAAATAGTGGCTAAGATACGTAACCGCAGTAGGTATATATGTAATAAGATTATGTATAAGTTTTAGTCACCCATTTTTAGGGCTAATTACCTAACTATAGCACCACTTTGTTGTCCGTGTCTCATAGCAATTTTTGTGAGCAATTTTTTTCTATACCATTCTAATTCTTAAGTACGTTTATCAGTTATTTAGTACCCATAGTATTAGCAATTTAGTTTAAGACTAAATCGATTGTCTTTTTTTTTAAATTGCCTTCCATACCACAACGTCTGAGAGATCAGCTACCTATCTATATAAAAGAACAAACTGACTAGCTGATTGGCCGACTGATCGATTGATGCATAGCTAAAACCACTAGACCAAGTATTAAATTTGCACAAATATTCCTTAAATGACGAAGTGAGAACTAAGAAACGTTTTTTTAAGTTCTGTAATAAGTTTAGTTAAATTTTATAATAACATCACCGCTGCATGCCGTCTTTAAACAATTCTAAGTTATATAAAAGGACGTAAAAAGTGTTTATACTACTTAAAATAGAAATGGAACATTGAATTTTCCCACGTAACGTCGTCGTCTTGCAACGACATTCTTGGAACCAGCTATTTGCAATGTGAAGAGAGGTACTGTAGCATACGTTAGCTAAGTTATCACCTGAATATGTATACTATTTACTTCAATAATGTATTTATCACTTGTGAGATACATTGTGTTTTTTTGCGATGACCTAGTCATTCTGTTTATTTTAAACATAAAAGATTTTTAATATGGATATGGTCACTATAAGATGTAGTTAGATTAGCTAATTACGTAATAACTTAAGACAGAAAGTCAATTAGTAGGGACTGAATAAATTTGGTATTACATGAATCTCACAATTTTTTACGGAAGAAGAACTGAGTTGCAAGACTTGTTTTTTTTTTACAAGTTATGTTTTGGATGGCATATTATACTATTTACTTCAATAATGTATATTTATCACTACCTAGTTAGTGAAGGAATTCATCACAGGTCCCAGAATTGGTTTTTAGGAAAGTGGAACAGCACCCGTGCAGTAGTGTAAATACTGATAAAAAGTAGATATTTTCAGAAATCCATTACCTCTGTCGACCTGCTCGGTAATAAGGCATTGGATACTCTATAGGTCTTAAAGACGGATATTTCTTTGGTTTCTAATTGTAGCAGTCACAGAGAGACAGATAATGACGCATAGACTAATACATAGGTAGGCACTTACATGATAATCGAATTACTTATATACAATCCCAAATAAAATAGATCCCAGGAAACGACAATTCTTTATGAAGGTATAGTTTAAAAAAATTAAAAAAATATTATGACTATTCGCATAAAAATCAGTTTTATCTTTCTGTAAGCGTACTTACTATTTACATACATAGGTACATGGTGCTCACGCTTTTCCCCCGACAAGTTTGGCAGAGACAATAGACCGCCACCTGCTATGAACCTGGCACTCCTCTTGCGCTTCATCTACATCCATGAATCATCACTATCACTACATAGTATAAAACAAAGTCGCTTTCTCTGTCCCTATATCCCTATGTCCTTATTGTATGCTTAAATCTTTAAAACTACGCAACGGATTTTGATGCGGTTTTTTTTTAAATAGAGTGATTCAAGAGGAAGTTTTTAGTATTAGCATTGCACCCGTGCGAAGCCGAGGCGGGTCGCTAGTACTGTATACTATACATGATATTTAGAAATCTGGAAAAATGTTTCCAGCTTTATCGATTTTGGTCTTCCAGGTGTCTTTATGCCGATTTCAGAGTTGGTACACACATACATACATATAATCACGCCTCTTTCCCGTAGGGGTAGGCAGAGACCACTTCCTTCCACTCGCTACGATCCTTACAAACTTGTTTCGCTTCGTCCACTTTCATTATTCCTTTCATACACGCTCTTCGGTTTAGGGTACTCTTGACCTGGCCTTTTTTCAAGACGTCCCCAATTTGGTCTCGAAACGTCCGCCTAGGTCTACCCCTTGCAACACTTTCATTCACACTCGCCTTATACACTTTTTTCGTCAATCGTTCTTCATTCATTCTCTCGACATGGCCAAACCATCTCAGCATACCTTTCTCAATTTTTGTCACTACATCTTCTTCAGAGTTGGTGCCGTAATAAAAGATGATTAGCTTTATGTATTTAGGTACTTAATTTTAGGGAGACCAACAGCTATAATAATAATAATAATAATGAACATAAAAATCAGGAAGCCAATTAAAGGTAGCAAAAGGTACACGAAGCAAATTATGTTATAGAGTAAGTACCTACGCTTAGGTTTTTATACGACACAAGTTTTATTAGAAGTTAAACCTACTAGTACTTGAATTCAAATATGTAGCTTATCACTGTCGACGATGAAAGCGAATCTAGCGACACCTCATCAAAACTGTTGATCAGTTTAAGAGAGTTGTAGGTCTGTATATCAACTCGTTTAGGCTACAGTATGCACCAAAGGAATAGACTTCCATACACATTAATTCACCCGGACAACATTATCCTCCCGGGACATTCGGGTAGATACAAGTACGTCGTAGTTGCCATACAAAGATACTAAGCCATTTCAGTTATGATAGTAGTTACCGGAGATTCCAAATCTAATTCAACAAAGTTACCGCAAGTCCGATAACGGGGCAGATTGCCCGGACAATGTGTTACTATTATTCAGGGCCCCTCTCATTTTTTTACAGCATTGTGTGACGCGCCTCCAAACTTGGCCCATCTGTTTGAGAAATTGTTGTCATATCTTATGAGAGATGGACCTCTCTACCGGGCTCTATAATCTTGTGTGTCTATGCTCAAGTTTGCTGACGACATGAGCCAATATACATTCTTCGTTGCTCCTCTCAATCAAGAATAATAAGAAAGGAAACTTTCTAGAAGTTGTAATGGATTTATTTAATTAAGGGTGTTCGAGTAGTGTATGAATTAAAATTAAATGTTGAATTGAATGCACATGCATATAATATGCAACATAATTAACACAAACCCTAAAAAGTTTTGGTGATAAAACAATGTTATACTACTATAACATTATTGAAAATGAAGCTTACGCATTTATTATTACCTCTGTTTTTTAAACACTAGCTTTGCCAGCGACTTTGTGCGCGGTCTGCGATAAAAAGTAGCCTATGTATTATTATTATTATTAGGTAGATTGCGCATAAATGGAAGCTACGAGCCTGTTTCTTATTAAAATACTATTTTAAATATCTCAGTGTGTATTATTGACTACAATTGAGTAATGTATATATATTAGTTTAAACAAGAAAAAAAATTTTTTGTAAGTAACATTGCCAAATGAATCTATTACACTTACCTATCACACCACATTTTTTTCCAGACGGTAAAAAAAGTCACCCTGTATATACATATATAAAAAACGCACAGGTTTCGAATTTGGTGCTAATTATTTATTTATATATTTTGTATGTATACAAAAACTTGTAATATTGTATTTCCCGTAGAAAGTCCAATAAATAAGTAAATATCTCTACTACTCGTATTTAATACTTCTTCTTTCCGAGATACTAGCAGTTCCGCGCGGTTTCACCTGCGTAGTTCCCGTAAGTTTATCCTATGTTACTCAGAGATAATGTAGCTTTCCATAGGTGAAAAATTTTTAAAAATCTGTTCAGTAGTTTTTGAGTTTATTCGTTACAAAAATACAAATATTCTTCTTGACAGTATTCGTGTAGATAATATAAATAATAATATAATCTCACGCCTTTTTATCCCCGAGGGGGTAGGCAGAGGTATTCCATTACTGGATATACCCACATTTCACGAGATACATTGGACCCCTAAACGTGATAGGTGGTGAGCCCATCGCCGGACCGGGTCTGTTTACACATGTCTCAGAATTAATTCTGAGACCTGCGGGTTTCCTCACGATGTTTTCCTTCACCGTCGAGCTAGTGATAAATATGTACGTAAGTTTTTGAAAAACTCATTGGTACATGCCAGGATTTGAACCCGAGCCTCACTGATTTTCGGCCGGCTCTTTAACCGTCCGGGCTATCACTGCTCTCTTCGTGTAGATGTAAATGAAAATAATATGCTTTTGCTTGCGTCTAACAATAATTAGAAGTCCCCCAACTACATCAAACTATCAAGTGAACCCACTTTCGCATTTATAACATTAGCACTTGTTTCATAACCTAGGAACACCAAATAATCCAGTTGCTTATGATAATTCGTTCTTGAAGCCTCTGCTTCACTTAAGAGGCCTCCTTTGAATATGTCCTCGTCCATACGTAACAAGCTGTCTGATTCGCATTGCTAATACCCGTTTAGCGAGTTTTAGCCTAAGGGTATATGGTCGTCAGATCTCTGCACAATTTTAGTTTGGGTCCCTTGGCTCGGAAAACTCGTCAGTACATTATACTCGTATGCTGCCTTATCTATTTATTTAGTTTTAAGTTACTTATGAATTATTGTGAACGTTTCGAATCATTACAATCTACCTATTACACATTACCAATATGTAAACAAGTAACAACGCTGTATTGTAAATCAATAACAAATAAATGACACACGAGTACCTACTATGGGCGGTCTTATTGTCGCATCTA
Organism: Ethmia dodecea; assembly: GCA_963855545.1. Taxonomy (NCBI): domain Eukaryota; kingdom Metazoa; phylum Arthropoda; class Insecta; order Lepidoptera; family Depressariidae; genus Ethmia; species Ethmia dodecea. The sequence continues at coordinate 10,568,864 of OY979456.1, read as the reverse complement.
GGGAATGCAAATCTCGCGAGATTGAGGCTCAAGCGAGATCTCGCCAATTTCGAGATCTCGCGAGATTGACAGTTTTTTGTGTGTTTTTGCAAATAATCACAATATTTGTTCAAATTAACAAAATATATAAGTATTATAAGATAAACATTTATTTCCACGATTTTTTTCTATAGATTTTTATGCAACAAACATTGTTTGACGTATCTGTCTAATGAATTAAGGACATTGAATTTAAGATTGTTTAAAAAAGTTTGCAGGAGTGGCTTATAAATAAAAAAAAATACAATGTTCACGAAGTGTTAGATATGCGTAATTTTTAAGAAGTTTTTTTTCATTGACCATTTTATATTTGACTGCTAATTTTTTTTTTAACTGAACATGTATGCACATACATATTTTATACTTTTTTAATAAACTTCTAAGTAGACAACTTTGACTACGCACGTCAAATAATAAATGAAAGAAACAACCAGTCTTCTCTTCTAATATCAAACAAAAATCTTTTAGTAATAAAATAGTTCTTTTATAACAAACAAAACAACGAGAAGTCAAAAAAAATTAAACTTATTAGCCGCTGCCTCCCACGCACCGAACGCAACCGACAGATCGCGTTAGTCCGCGCTTTAAATAAGTAGTTTTTATGCTCGAGTACAATCTCGTTAAACTCGCGAGATCTCGCCCTTTTTTCGTCCGAGATCAATCTCGCTAAAAAAGGCCGAGATCTCGCGAGAACGAGATTGCATTCCCTAGTCGCATCTACATCTACACTAATATTATAAATAGGAAAGATTTGTATGTTTATAACGAATAAACTCAAAAACTACTGGACCCATTTCAAAAATTCTTTCACCATTAAAATGCTACAATATCCCTGAGCAATATGGGCTATATTTTATCCCCTCCTGTATTCCCAGGGGAACGGGAACTACCCGGAACCGCGCGGAGCAGCTAGTCTCGTAATAATTTAAAAAGACTAATGTGCTCAGGAGTGTCTTGCACCACTACTTCATTTCAACTATAAGAAGACATTTTGATATTTCCACACAGGACTTTAAATAAGGATTGATTTCTTCACTTGAGATTGTATGTATGTAAAAGAGATTCAGGTCTGTGAGGTTACAGAAAAGATTGTTTTTATGTTCAGTCAGTAAGTAGAACTTTTAGCATGAAAATAGTCGTACTTTAGGCCGTATGTTGTTCTAAAATTGCATCGGGCCCGCACTTAGAACTGACGATCTTGTGACAGAAAGGTTATCAAAATGAGATAACATACATATATTGATATGTAGGATGTCCACCAGGTCGCGGAAAGCCGCTGAATTCAAGTCACTCTAGAAGACCATAGAGGACACTAGTTTGCTCAGTGGACGTTCTGTGACTGAAATGTTGATGATGACGTCTACTCTATACCGAGAGCACCAGTTGGTAATAATCGTTACCCTATCCTCCCTCGTCCTGAAAAGGTCCTCTGGACATTACACGTAGCATCCATGAGCAAACTGCGTCACTATTCTTATGTAGGGCTGCACAACGTACTAGTGTTGCGCAGCGTCGTATCTGGGGGCTGGCAAGACCGGCGGCAGACAGGGGCGCAACCCTCAGAGGGCGCATTTTGCCTACCCACAGCTTGCGGGCTACTATAGGGCCAAAACTAAAATATGATATGGTATTTGCTGGAATGCGACGCCGCTCTCGCTTCCCGTTTCAGCAACCCTGGCTTGCTCCATCGTTCATCGTACAGTTAGCAAAAAGCTCCTAATTTTTTAATGCTTTTTTGCACACCGTACCCAGAGCGCCAATATGACGTCACGATAAGAGGTGCACGGATAATTTTATTACGATGATTTTATTACGATAGCTGCTGCACCCACACATAATTAATGGCGCCCCTAACTTAACACAAGTTTATCTTCATAATAATTCTATGGGGCGCTCAAAATTCAAAAGACAACGACGCCGGTAGTACGGCTCGCAAAGTTGCAGACACCCTGATCGATGCCGGTGAATAATAGAAGAGTTTGTAGACCCTACCGTTGGGCCACGTCGGCATACCGTGGCGTCTTCCAACTGCTCATGATTGGGTTTATAATCACTAAGTGCTAATCAACAAGTGGATGTATCGATTGATTGATTTCTTGAATAAATTATGGCGGCTTGTTGAAGAAAAATATGTTTAAGTTATTTAGGTACGAGTACATAAATATCCCCGAGGGGGGTTATCAAATGTACTCCATTCGGCGTACATGGCTTAGCAAAACTTTCTTGGGTATTGAAAAATTCTGTCAGGTGGCCACTACTGCATCTATTAATTGTGGTGAGCTCGCTTTTTGTGGAAGGTTATGGCCCATACTTTCATGTTACGAAAGACCCCTTGTCCAGTAGTGAACTGTTACGGATTGATCACATGATCTACACTGGGGCTTTAATTATGTTTCCAACATAAGATTTTGTAGCGGAAAGCAAAGCGTTTTGTGAATGAATAAGCGTCCTATTTATTTATTACTAGCGACCCGCCCCGGCTTTGCACGGCTGCAATGCTGACACTAAAACCTTCCTCTTGAATCACTCTATCTACTAAAAAAACCGCATCAAAATCCGTTGCGTAGTTTTAAAGATTTAAGCATACATAGGGATAGGGACAGAGAAAGCGACTTTGTTTTATACTATGTAGTGATAATGTTTTTAATATTTCACGATTCCTAATCTAATAGAATAATAGATAATAATTCCTTAAATCGCGAGTCAAGGCATTTTTATAAATATGTATAACAACTTAATTTAAAACTAAACACAAAAGCTCAACATCTCGAGTCATCGACTGGTACCGCTGGAAAGTATCTAAAGTTTACTCTGTATCTTAAATGAAATACGTTTATTATACATCACAGTAACGTTCCCTTACTAGTCTATGCATATTGCATTCCCGGTTCGACTGCCGCCATCGCTGTGAACTCAGCGAACAGGTGACGGTTCCCAAGAGACATCCTATGACGTCACGCCTGCCGTCTTTATAAAATAGTCAGACGCGTCAGCGGACGGATTCTCATAGTTTATATCGGACTAGCTTGGGGGACTTGCTCCCTTTGAGTATCGCTAAGGCTAAGATAACAATACTAAATCTCGATTTCAAGCAATATTTACATTAGTAGATATTAAATAACGAAAACAGAGGCCCATAATATTATATATACCTTATATTTAACATACATATAAAATAACCAACTGAATATACTCGTTATTATTCTAGGTACGGCTAAACTCGAGTGTAAGATAAAATTTCATTTTTTTACAAAGAAAATATACTGTTTCTAAAAACATTTATTTTTATCTGGGGCATGCCAAGTCGAGCAAGAAGAGGCACGGCCGTACCATCCTTTTGTCGAAGCAATTCATTAGATTAACTGCTTACTAATAAATCAGTGAGGCTCGGGTTTGAATCCTGGCATGTACCAATGAGTTTTTCAAAAACTCACGTACATATTTATCACTAGCTCGACGGTGAAGGAAAACATCGTGAGGAAACCCGCAGGTCCCAGAAGTAATTCTGAGACATGTGTAAACAGACCCGGTCCGGCGATGGGCTCACCACCTATTACGTTTAGGGGTCCAAAGAATATTTGGTAAAAAGTGGGTATATATCCAGAAATGGAATACCTGCTCGTGGAAATAAGGCGTGAGATTATTTATTTTTATTTTATTTGTATTGAACCTAGAAAACTGGTGTCCGGTAGTTTTTAATTATTAAAAAAAATTGACACAGAAGAGGCACTAATCCAAGTGCCCTGAATATTGACTGCATCCCCAACTAGATAGCTAGTCTCATCATTCTACTCTCTCGTCGTCTGCAGTCTTGACAAAACGCGTTAACTGCTTTTTGATGATTGTGTGACAGATATTGGGTTTTATCCTTTTAGGTAATACTGTATTTCTGTTAGAACGTCACCCAGACAAGTCTGAACTATTGCGGGTTGCAATCGGTATAAAGGAATAAAATAAGTCCACTGTTATTTTATTTGTCATCATATGCAGCAGAAAATGAATTTGAATTTAAATTGTTACTGAATTAGCATTTTCAGCGCCCTTCCACACACTGGCGCTCAGTATCGAGAGATAGAGACACTAAAAATGTTACTGGAAACTAAACACGTAGAAGTTAGATTACTTGAATATTTTACATTGTGTTTGAGGCTGGACATCCTAATTAATTTCCAAGTCAACACAATGTGCCGTTATATTTTCAGCTTAGCCCGCGCTAATCAAATTCCTACCTAACATGGGTTATTGTTAATTCAGGGCCCGGCATTCCCGCTGTGTCATACATCTAGAATCGCATTCTATTGTTAGTCCTCTTCAGCTATACAGAGCGTCCGAGAGAAAGATATGTCACTGTTCTATATATATCTTAAGTTACTGATATAGTAAAGAGGCCCTTTTTTTTTATTGTATGTTAGTAGTCTCTGGAACTAATTCAATGAATTTAAAAAATATGTCACTAATCAGACATATCCCTCACTAATATAGTGATATATATGTAATAGATATATAGTAAGTCAAGGTAAAAAGACAGGGTGCGCCTTTTTTCTCCATTTTTTGGATAGGTTAGGTTAGGTAACGAGAAGTCGTGTTTTTTTTATTATATTGATTAGTCTCAATATCTCTTTAGAATTTTAATTATCAGTAATTTATTAGGCTTTCGTAAATATTTAAGTGGAAACAGATTCTCAAATAACACAACTAGGTTTTTTTTGTCCCACTTTTTGTATTTCCGTGGAAATAGTGGGATACATCCAACGCGTCGCAGGCATGGTTTTAGTGTGACTGATGAGTAAAGAAGCAAGTTTCAGTATGAACAGTAACCGAAGATTATTACTAGTAAATTTTTTGTATTCATTCTATTTTAATCTTTTAATTTTATTTTATTTTATTTTAATTTTAATTTTATTTTTAATTTTATTTTTAATTTTATTCTATTTTAATACAGGTACTTTTTATTTACTTTCAATGGTTTTGCCCCTTCCTGAAGTAATTTGTTCCTACCGGATCTTATAAACCCAGTTTGGCTCATTATTCCTCTGAAATCTTTCAAATAACCCTTATATATTCATAATATCCTTAACCCATTCATAAACCAGCCTTTTCATCCCATTTTGTATGGGAGTACGATAAAGTGACTAGGAACTTGCGCCTTGGTTCATGTGTTGTGAAAAGTTGATCGTATGTATAATTTAGAGGCGCTCGTAGCCCTGCGATGCCGGTATGTTTGTTTAAAGTATATTATTTTTATTATCGAGGCAAGAGTGGCTTAAATGGGGGGCGGAGGGGGGGGATTTTAAAGATGGCTTTCTATATCAAGTGTAGTAAGATAATAAGGGCTTCATTCGCAAGCAATAAAACATATTTTCATACGATTTTAGGCCGCATAGTTTCCAACTTGCGATGGCTGAAAAAATATTCCTCCGAGGGTACTGAACCCTTTCCTTCTCTCATTACCCTTTCGTTCTTATAATTACTTCGATCAACTGAACCAACCTTGTCTGCTAATACAGGACATATGAATTTAAAATCATATATTCTCAACTGTCCAAAACTTATGTATCCCACTCGTTTGTACGTTAAAATTCCATCCAATTAAAATATAGTTGGTTTGTTTTATGAAAATAGTTTAACAAGAAAGTTAAGAGTAAAACCGACCAACGGTGGTTGTACTAAATTATGCTATTTCGTACTCTCCTAGACAATTAAGATAATTGCAAATGTAAAATTTTGTAATCCACCACCAATCTAATTACAGAAGACATTACTTGTTCCACAACATGCATAAAAGCCTGTTTCCTGTCGGAGCAGGCAGAGACAGACCGCCCCTTACTACGAAACTGTTGACTGGCGCAGTTGGTAGTGACTCTGCCTTCTAAGTCGGAGGTCGCGGGTTCGATCCCCGCTCGGGGCAACATGTCTGTTGGCCTCGTGTCTGTTCGTTTAATATTTATTTAAGTATGTTTATCAGTTGTTTAGTACCCATAGTACTGGCCCTGCCTAGCTTGGGACTAAATAACCGTGTGTAAATTGTGTCTAAAAAAATCCTAGCACATCTCTCATCTCATCCACGTCCATTGACTTACGTATCCTCGTCAGTTTCGAGTACTCCTCATCCGGCTTTTCATCAGTACGCTGCTATGATTGATGTAAGCATGCCTAAGTATAGCCCTCTATCGATTCGCCCACTTACAACACCCTTGTATATCTTTATCGTTAAGCTCGATTCTGCATCCGCTAATATGACTACACTGCCGTAGCATTCCTTTCTCAATCCTAGTCACTATACCTACTATGTCAATCCCCAACGCTCTCGGATAACAAATTATGTCGCTGTCGATTATATACGTCAATTCCGAATATAAGTTCTTCTTATTTTTTTGTTATAATTAAATACAGTTTTGCATTGTTATTTGCTATCGAAACGTAATACAAACAGGCGTATCTACTGTATCCAACCAATTAATAAACGGTTTATTAATTATTTACCTATACAATATTTACCTCAACAAATTGGAAGCAAAATATCGGCAGTTCAATACTGAAAAAATAAATTGAAATAAAATTACAATTCAATCATGATTTATAGGTAGACACGTTATACTCTTACATAATATGCAGTAAATGGCAACAGTATCAGGGATCACATTATGACAGGTGTACGAGACATTACCTATAGTTAAACTACCGTTATTAGCTTACATCATAATTAATATATTCCATTACTAGATATACCCACTTTTCACGAGAATATTGGACCCCTAACCCTGATAGGTGGTGAACCTAACGCTGGACCGGGTCTATTTACATATGTCTCAGAATTAATTCTGGGACCTGCGAGTTTCCTCACGATGTTTTCCTTCACCGTGGAGCTAGTGATAAATATGTACGTAAGTTTTGAAAGACTTTTTGGTACATGCCAGGATTCGAACCCGAGCCTCACTGATTTTCATCATGTGAAGCAGGCTCTTTAACCGTAAGGCTATCACAGCTCTTTTCTTATTTTGAACATAGGTATCGCATATATCTCAGTTTATATATAATAACATTGTTAATGGATTACGGAAAATGATCCCAATTTACATTTATGAGACACAAACTTTGGTCTGCGCTGACGACAGTAATAACTCGTGTAGAAAATATTGACAGATCATCAATTATACAATGAACGCTCCCCGCTTGAACTATGAATTCATCTATCATCCGCATACAATATATTATTATGTTGTATCAGTAGCTAATTGCTAAAGACGTTGGAAGAAGTTAGAAACAAGTTGAAGTATAGTAGAACCACGGAAAGTTAGTTATTGGCGTACAAGATTTATCTACACACCAAATGGTGAAGCCATGTACTAATAAGGGTTTCAAAAACTTATGTTCATGAGTATATATCTAATATTTATCACTAGATTGCCGGAGAAGGAAAACATCGTGAGGAAACCCGTAGATACCAGAATTGATTCTAAGGCATGTGTAACACCACCACGGTCCGGCAAAAGGTTCACCACTTGTTACGTTATGGGTCCAAAAAATATAGTTACTTGTGGAAAATGGGTATTTCCGGGAATTGAATACCTCTGCCGGTCCTCTCGGCGATAAAAGCGTGAGGATATGTAATTAATTTTTATTTAATAAATGCGTTCATTAAGAAGCATTAGTGGAGTAAGATTGATAGATAGAGTGAAAAATAGTGTGATCCGAGAGCGTTGCGGCTTGAAAGATGATATAGTGACTAGGATTGAAAGAGGAATGCTCAGGTGGTTTGGTCACATTGAGCGGATGAATGAAAGTCGTCTTACGAGACAAATATACAAGGGTGTTGTGAATGGGCGAGTCGGTAGAGGACGACCTAGGCGTACCTACATTGACCAGATCGGCGATGTGTTGAAGAAAAGCCAGATAAAGAGTACCCGAAACCGACGAGCATGCATGAGTCGTTTGATGGATGTGGAGGAAGCGCGTGAGATCTGCCAGGTTCGTAGCAAGTGGCGGTCTGTTGTCTCTGCCTACCCCAATTGGAAATAGGCGTGAGATTATGTATGTATGTATGTATGTTAATAAATGAGTTGAGGTCACAGAATAACGTGCTTTGATTTCCATAGACCAAAATATATTTTTAAAATCCTTTTGATTTGATTGGAGTGGCCAGAGCCACTACAATTCCACTCTATTTATTGTGTAGGTTTTACTCGATGTATTTTTAGCTTCGTTCTGCTAAATGTGTTCGTATTTCTCTCAAAGTTTTCATGCAACTAGCTTTTAAAAGATTTTACTTTGTGATGGACTGTATGTGGCTTCCCTTAAATAAATAATTTAAAAACTAGCTTATGCGTCAAAATAATATATACGCTATAGATATTGAGTAAAATACGGAAGTAAATTTCCACCAAGTAGGGATGAAGCCCAGCCTTACGTCTGCAGGTCTGATGGTAAAAAGGGGTTGGCAAAATGAGCTCGTGCAGCTCTTAGGGACACTCCGCAAAGTGTAATCTGTAGCATACCGACAGATTGGCAACTTGACGCCAATGCGCGAAAGATTGCAGCTTAGTCACCATCGTCTCGTCACCAATCATTCTCCTGGCTCTGAGCTCTACTGAGTCTTAAGCGGCGAGTTGGTATTTAGCTGAGCCATCCCAAAGGTGGCTGCAATACTCCATACACGATCGGACTTGAGCTTTGTAAACTGTTAGAATCGCTAAGGAGGCCGAGATAAAATACTTGTAGTATAATATCAGACGGTTCTTTAAACTTATACTTAATTTTAATAAAATCATACCCCGTTCACACCCGTTTACGTTTACGCTTTGCTTACAATACGCGTAAGCACAGCGAATAACACTGTATATCCTAACACTTGTAATAAGCATTGCAAAACTTGACTACTAGCTAAACATAGTAACTACTAGCTAAAATGCGAGTGGCCAGACGTTCATAAAACATGCATTTCTTCAGACCACTCCTCCCTAGGCGAATGAATTTCGTTGCAAGCCGCTTCGAGAAATAAGATAAACAATCACTTCTAACACTATAATTCTTTTAAAGACATTTGGGTTAGTTGAATGTATAGAAATTCCGAGTACTTAATCATGAATTTAAAATGTTATCTCAAGACACCTCTCGATTTTCATTTTATAATTAAAAAATTTAAAAATAAATAATCTCACGCCTTTCATCCCCGAGAGGGTAGGCAGAGGTATTCCATTACTGGATATACCCACATTTCACGAGATACATTGGACCCCTTAAACGTGATAGGTGGTGAGCCCATCGCCACATTTTACACATGTCTCAGAATTAATTCTGAGACCTGCGGGTTTCCTCACGATGTTTTCCTTCACCGTCGAGCTAGTGATAAATATGTACCTAAGTTTTTGAAAAACTCATTGGTACATGCCAGGATTCGAACCCGAGCCTCTTTATACTTACTGCTTTTAATAAGTAATTATAGATAATTAAAACTAAAAAACAACCTTCTTTTATGTACGGAACGCGTCATAGAACATCAAATGAGCCAAAACTCAAGGGGTTTACGAGTAGCTACTGAGGAGTTGCGATATCCACCTCTTGTGACTCCATTATCAGATCAGTGATACCGTAATATTGCATTGTCACCGAAGTTACATAAGTATGACATTTCAGCTCCCATCGGTTGAAGATATCTGCTACAAAATTGAGGTGCAAGATTACACCCGAACAAACGTACAACGCAAGCTAAATAAAAGCTTGTAAAATATTTTAGTACTTACGGAAAATGAGGACGTCACAGTGTAGAATGTAATACGAAACGAGCTTACTTTATAAGAACATCATGGTATGAAAATAGCAATATTAAAACAATACTATTTTAAGGCGAGTAGTGTCGTGAAATGGTCATCTTTGAAGGCATAAGGCTTATAAACGAGCAATCACAAAATTCCAGAAAAAATATATCTTAAGCATTGATATATAATCTTCATTTTCATAGTTTGAAAATGTTGTAGAACATTATTTACTATATGAAAAAAATTATTGCAACAAGGCTGTTTTGAATTTTAAATTCGCTTCTTCTTCTAAACTAAAAGAGATATTTTCATAGCTCTTGCGGGAAAACATTGGTAATTCATCTATCTAAAATTTTATAGTTCAGTTTTTTAAAAGACCAATTATTTTTTACGCAAATTACGAAATAGCAGTTTCACCACAAATCGTCTCTAGCGGGTCCGTGCGGGGGCGACGGGAGCCAGTCCAGCAGGCGGCGTCAAGTGGGTATGGGACTTGGGTGTCATACCTAATGGGGAATCTTCTGTGTGACAAGTTAACTCAATATTCTATAAAGGGAGTATTTAAAAAAATGTTTTATATATAATAATGTATAATTTAATTATATGTATTGTTTTCTAAAATATGTTAAAAAAATTAATTCAAAAATACATAAAAAAGTATTTATGTAAGAGAACATCATTAAACATTGGCAGCCCCATGGCATACTGTCATCATGATGTCTCGTCTGTCATGTCTGTGGTTTTTAAAATTACAATTTACAGTTTTCTTTTCTTCATTATTGCCTCATATATAATAATGTACTCTGTGATTATTGCATTGAGTTGAGCCGTGGTTGAGTCTTTGTTCCTCCGCATTAGTGTTGACGTGCTTGCTATAGTGCTAGCGAAGTATTTGTGAGATAGAGACTCGAGGAGATAGAAAAGGTGTTTGTGTTTTGTTTGTCGTTATGGCTGATAACATCAGAAGAAAATGTTTGAAATGTGGGCTAAAGCCGAAGGAAGATTCGGACATCAAAGCTTACAGATTTCCTAACCCCGGGGAGCAACAAATATATTGAGGTAAGTAACAATATTTACACATTATTTTTGTATGTATCATCCTAGCAGCGCCACACTACTCTGGGTACGAAGTAGTCTTGAATTTCGTACCCTCGCGGTTTAGCAGATATGGGGGGGGGGGGGGTTTGGTGGTTTTGCCAAAATGACGTCTTTACAGCAGCACCAAAACCTGTATCCGTAAATAAAGGTCATTTTTTTTTCATAGTATATAACTTCACCAACATTTAGTACTCGTGAGGAGGTTAGTACGTAATGTTTCAATCTTCATGGACGAGTTTATTATGCCTTGTTGTTAGGCTATTGGCATTTCTAAGTGTAATTTTAATTACCTACAGAAATAAAAACATTTTCATTTCATTTTACTTTACTAAATCAGATGACATGTCTAGTAACCAAAGTAACCATAGTACAGTCTCAGCCTATACTTTTGGATGAAAATAACCATTTGCCTAAATGTAGCCCTAATTTTTCTCAAAACCACTGCATATAGATCTGTAATTATTATTTTAATCATAATTATTTTTCTAGGACCCCTGATATTGAGCAATTCTATATAACTGTGACTGGAACAATAATGAACAAGAACACTGTGGAAGAATTTAAAACTAGTGACAAAGCAGCTTTTTTAAACTCCGTTGGAGAAGTGATATGGGCTAATATTAAGAAAAAGACCTGGATCACCAATCCTGTATTGAATTTTATTGTACTGGCATTTGCTGTAAGTTGATGAAGTAATTTAAAAATAAGTTTTTAGTATGTCATCGACATCATCGACAACCCGTAACCCACTGCTGAGCTAAGGGTCTTTCCTCACACTGAGGAAGTATATGGGCTATAATCTCCCACGCGAGCCCACCGCGGATTGGGAGATTTTGTTAGGCTAGTGGCCACCTAACTGCCGGAATTTTTCAAGCCACCCCAAGGTATCCAACATGGCTTACCGACTTCCATTGTTCGTAAACAACGAAAACCGGGACCAACACTTTAACGTGCCTTCCGAAACACGGAAGCGCTCGTGATATAAATGCCACTAGGCGGTCACCCATTCACTGACTGACCGTGCCCAACATTGCTTAACTACTTTAGTATGTACCTTCTTTGATTTATTGAAGCCAATGACATTTTATCGATAGATAAATTATGATTGTATTATAATATGCTAGAAGCGATATCTAGTGGATAATTTTCTTTGAAACTATTTCGTACCCGGGCATCTTAATATGTTGCAAACATATTTTAGAAATATGATGTACCTACTATACTATATATTTAAGTCCACAAAGAATTTAGCGTGAGTTCTACTCACTTCCTAAAAGTACAAAATAGTACGAAATCGTGGTGCCTAAATGCAGAAATATGCTATATATCATTTTGGCATCGCCACCAAACTCTACATCTGCTAAACGGCGAGGGTACGAAATTCAAGACTATTTCGTACCCAGAGTAGTGTGGCGCTGCTAGGATGATACATACATTATTCTTATGTCAATTTTGTCGTAAAATGTTTGTAAGAATGATTTTAATTTGTTTTCAGCTATGAATCTTGGGCCCAGTTTTTTTCCCGGATCTGGGGGCACGGCAGTGCCCCCGCCAAGTCGAGCAAAAAGCGGCACGGCGGTACCATCCTTTTCTCGAAGCAATTCACGCACTTTTCGATCCCCTATAACTTCGTTGTGGATAAACCTAGAAGCCTGAATTTTCAGTAACCAAGCATGCATTGTATAAACACAGTATATTTCAAAATTCATCCAATTTGAACCAGCAGTTTTTAAATTATAAATATTCAAAGTTTCCTAATTTTGTCACTCACTGACTGACTGACTGACTGACTGACTCACTGACCGATCATCAAAACTCTAAGGCACTTCTAGCAGTCGTAGAAGCTTCAAATTTAGAATACAATTAGGGTTTAGTGTATAAATCAAGGAAAAACTCAAATAATTTGCAATTTCGGTCTAGGTTTCTAGATACACTAACTGCATAAATAACTTTGTAATCCCATAATAATTGTATAGGATTACAAAATTAGATGATCAAGTGGAATCTTGCAACTCAATTTTGAAGCAGATATCTTCAACCGATTGAGCTGTTTGGTATAATTATGTAAGTTTGGTCACAATGCAATATTATGGTACCATCAAGCTGATCTGATGATGGTTTAAGGAGGTGGATATCGCAACTCCTCAATGACTACTCGTAAACCACTCGAGTTTGGGCTCGTATGATTCGTCTTGACAAATACTTTGGTGCTAGATTGTAACCAGGGTCTGATTATGGAGCTGGAAAATGGCCATGAGAACTCGTTAATTAAATGACATAACCCCATGGGACCGTGGGGGCCTTCAGATGACCAGAGGGCTGGCAGCTATCTCTGTCAAAGGATCAACCTAGATATCCAGAGAGGGAATGCAGCCAGTCTTCTGGGCACTGTCCTACATGGTTCCTCTTTAGATTTCGATTATCTAAAGTTACCAAATCCTTGACCAACATGCATGGGATTAACCGACTCGACGCTATGTAAGGCTATTAATTATAATTATTATTGTAAACCATATTTATTAGTAAGACATGAGATTAAAAAGAGCTGCCCTTGAGTTGCTTGCTGGCTCTTCTCGGGGTACTGCATTTGGAACCAGCAACTCGTCGGTGGAGATGGGCTGCTGTTTACATTTAGCCAGTCTTCATGGAAGAGTTTAGAGTGCCTTGTTATTATAAACTATTGACTTTTCTAAGTGTAAATTCAATACCACCTACTGACAATAAACGCCTTTGACTTTAGAGGACATTTTTTTATCTGTAATTACTGTAATTGAATACGTATATTTTCTTTGTAAATGAATGTATATTTTTTTTGTAAATGAATGTATTTTTCTTTGTAAATGAATGTATATTTTCTTGGTAAATGAATGTATATTTTCTTTGTAAATGAATGTATATTTTCTTGGTAAATAAATGTTATATTTTAGTAAAACAATACCTAAGAAAGTTTTTTTTTAGCTAAATTAAGTTTTTTAATCTTGTGTTTAAATGTATATTCAGAGCCTGTCCATATACTTCTCCGGGGTATTATTCATATCATATTCTGAGAAGTTATTTAGTAAAACTTCAATAGAATATAATATGAATAGTACCCACCCCGGGAGAAGTATATGAATAGGCTCTGAATATACATTTAAACATTCCACTATAAAATTCAAATATCCCGCCATACGGTGATACGTCAGTGGTTTTTAGGGTCATCACAGAGATCGCGCTGTAGGTCGAGTTTTGTCGCCATATTTTTGTATGAGGTTGGCATTCTTCTCCGCTAGGAGTAAAAGTGTTCTGTGCAGTCCAGCGCAGACATTCAAGGAGAGAGGCCGCGCGCCGCGTTGCCGCTGCGCGCTCGAATTTTTACGCATTTTATGTGTAGTACAGTTTGCAAAGAGGGATGTCTTTTAAACTTATAACACAATAAATAAATATGAAAAATTGTTACTGGTTTATAAAAAAATTAAATATGTCGAATTTCGTAATATTGGTGTAAATATACATACATTTAAAATAATGTTTCGATTAATAATTTTTTACTCAAATTTTTTTTAAATTTCACCTCCTACCTCTTCCAAAAGCTTAGAATATGAACACAATAACTTGCATGTACTTATAAAAATAAACACGTAAGGCTTTCGCAAAGAATAATGTATAAATAAACATAATACAACTAAAACGTTGAACTATGCATTTCTATATATACATACATATAATAAAATTGTAACTGATGTCTGTACATATATAAGATATTTAAGAAAAACGTATGTGTTTGGGGGTCTTCATAACGGCAATAGAAGCCGAAACTATTATTTTTAGAATTCATCATAACAAGTAATAACAAACATCATCATCCTTAAAAGGCAGTCGGGTAAGGGATACAAAACATAAAGATTGATTCAAGGAAACAATAGGGGTGTTTTATTTGTTGTTGGAAACCTCAATTTATTGAAGTGGAACTGAAGATAATGGATTTTCAACCGACTTCAAAAAAGGAGGAGGTTCTCAATTTGGCTGCATGTTTTTTTATGTTTGTTTCCTCAGAACTTTAGACTGGGTGTACCGAATTTGGTGATTCTTTTTTTATTTAAAAGCTGGTGCTGGCCGTGTAGTCCAGTTCTGACAATGGCATATAGAGATATAAAGAAAACCATACAATTTAAAATCTGTTTTTTACTTTTTAGAGTTCTATTTTATTAATGCAAAACATTACATAAGAGCAGTGATAGAGCCGGCCGAAAATCAGTGAGGCTCGGGTTCGAATCCTGGCATGTACCAATGAGTTTTTCAAAACTTACGTACATATTTATCACTAGCTCGACGGTGAAGGAAAACATCGTGAGGAAACCCGCAGGTCTCAGAATTAATTCTGAGACATGTGTAAACAGACCCGGTCCGGCGATGGGCTCCTCTCCACCTCTCCACCTATCACGTTTAGGGGTCCAATGTATCTCGTGAAATGTGGGTATATCCAGTAATGGAATACCTCTGCTTACCCCCTCGGGGATGAAAGGCGTGAGATTATTTATTTTTTATTTATTTTTATTTTTACCATACCAACCATAGTAATGTAAGCAACGGATCCGATCCGGTCCGATGTGACCTGATCCGATCCGGTCCGATGTGACCTGATCCGATCCGGTCCGATGTGACCTGATCCGATCCGGTCCGATGTGACCTGATCCGATCCGGTCCGATGTGACCTGATCCGATCCGGTCCGATGTGACCTGATCCGATCCGGTCCGATGTGACCTGATCCGATCCGGTCCGATGAGACCTGATCCGATCCGGTCCGATGTGACCTGAACCGATCGGGTCCGATGTGACCTGATCCGATCCGGTCCGATGTGACCTGATCCGATTCAGTCTGATGTGGTCTGATCCGATCCGGTCCGATTTTATGTGATCTGGTCCGATCCCATCCAATATGATGCAATCAGGTCCGGTACTATCCGGTTTGGGCCTATCGGGTCCGATCTGATCCTATCCGACCTGGTCTGGTCTGATCAGATCGGTCCGGACCGATCCAGTTCAGATCAGATCGAACCCGAACGGATCTAACCAGACCGGATCGGACCACATCGGACTGTACCCAACCGGATCGGATCGGATGGAAAACACCCAATTCGCAAATCACTATAGATGTTCCTATAATATTTGAAGAGTTTCTTTGATTTCTCCAGACTCCCACAGTGGGAACAACACCGGAAAGTATAGGATTTCAAACAAAAAGAATTTTCGGAACCTGTCCTGTCGACTTCGAGTAATCGGGGAAAAAACCGACAAACTGAGAACCTCGCGCTTTTTTTGAAGTCGGCTAATAACATTATTAGACACAATATAAAATGAGGAAAAGATGTACATAGACAATGTTTATTACCATGATCCATGTTAGCTTTCACGAATCTCCTTCATTAAATCGTTTTTTTTTATTTAACCAACTTAAAAAAAAGAGAAAGTTATCAGTGTCGAAATCTTTTATTTATTTTTTTGTGTGTTCCCAGATTACTCGAAGACTGCTTGCTGCGATTCGGGAAATTGTTTTTTCGTTTGAAATCGTATACTTTCCAGGTAGAACCTTACTCATCAAGTCAGGATCCGATGATGGGATCCTCGAGAAATCGAGGGAACTCTTCCAATATTATAACGCACCCCCAGAACGAAAGTGACCTAAGTCAAAAAACGCAATTTGTGGGAAATGAGCAAGAAAGTTTTCAAAAGCGTGTAAATTTGAATAAACTTAATGTATCTTTACCGTGTTTAATCAGAAATGATTTCTTTTTCGCGGGTATATGTATTGATCTTTAATGTACATATTAGTAACATCATATTCAATTTAAATGTATTTTAAATATTTATTTTGACATTAAACATAAAGTAGTTCCAAATTACGTCGCTTTATGGCAAAAATATATACTACTAAAGAGGCCTATACCTATAAGTGTCTTTCTTCTTTTATTTAATGTTAGCACTAAAGTAACCCAATCTAAAACAGTCAATAAAATCTAATAGATATTTTGTTATAAACAGACTTATTTCAAAAAAGTGGTCAGTTTAGTACTAAAAAAGAAATGTTATTGTACTCGTCTACTCGCGACCTCTATGAATATTATAGTGTACACCTATTGCAATTTGGGTTTAACTAGTACATTTACTCTTGGTAAGCACCATTTGGTGAAGTGGAACTGATGATGAAGACCAGATTGGGCTACCTGAACTACTCAATGATTAGTATTTTATTTGTTGCGATTGTATTAATAATAATAATATTACTTTTATTAGTATTACTTTGATAGAGTTGCCAAGCATTTTATGCTCGTCCGTCACAATGCATACTACCTATGGTTAGTGGAGTTGATGGTGAAGTGGCAGGAGAACTCTTCCACAATTTTGCTTTCTAGGTTTTTGTTATCAGTTTATTATAATTACTAAAAGATGTTTGGTGTTTGAAGTAACGTTCCATTCACAAAATGTTTTGTTATGAATGTTAGATCAAAGATTCATTTTTATATTGATGCAAGTTTCGTTTTGTATTGTATATATTTTATTACTGACCCTACTGCGTTATCAAGACGCGTGGCCAAAATGCGGGGAAGCGCGGAGCGGGAAACATAAGCTCCGCCCTGAAGCCCAAGGCCGTTGGCGGCTACAGTCGCCTTAAGCTTGTTTTAAGAAATGGCGGTAGGACCCTGATCTTTAAAATAATCTACATCTACACTAATCTAAATTTCTATATCTCTGTATACTAATATTATAAAGAAGAAACATTTGTATGTTTGTTACGAATAAACTCAAAAACTACTGGACCGATTTTAAAAATTATTTCACCTATGGAAAGCTAGAAAATCCCTGAGTAATATTATAGGCTATATTTTATTCCCGTATTCCAGCGGGAACGGGAACTACGCGGGTAAAACCGCGCAGAACCGTTACGAATATTATAAAGAGGAAAGATTTGTATTTTTGTATGTTTTTAACGAATAAACTCAAAAACTAGTGAACCGATTTAAAAAATTCATTCATCAATGGAAAGCCTCCTTTTCTATATCTAATAGGTAAAATCGCGATAAACTGCCACAACAATTTAAAAAAATACCAGAAAAAATCTATGATCGAATTTTGTCTCTTGTCACCAGGTTCGGGAAGCCAAGTGAGATGAAGACTTGGGGCGAGGCGCTGAGTCGCGGTGCGTCTGCGCACTTCGCCCGAGTGGGGCGGCTGCGGCGGGCGCTCCTCCTGCTCGCCGCCGCCGCTTGCGCAGCCGCCGCTCTCCTGTACTGGCGGCAGCAGACCGACCAGAATGACAACAGACCCTTACACAGCTTGTACGCGTAAGTTTGCCTCTTAAATAGTTTTGTATAAAAGATGGCTGTTGGGGGTAGTATTCTGTTATATCTGGCTCGAAGGACCAAAATTGTTTTATATTTTTTTTATTTGTTTGTTTCTACTACACCAGCGAAGAAGCGAGTAAAAGCTTATTTTAAATAAAATATGTAGATAATATTACATTACATACAGACCATACAGTACAATACAATTTATTTGGAAGAAAGATACGATTATATTATTTATACAGAGTGTCCCAGAAGTCAACGATAAGCCGGAAACCAGCGATAGGCCTAGTCATGAGGGTAATCAGAAAAATATAAAAAAAAACTATGTTCTTTTTTCAAAATGTTATGAAGGTTTTAAAAAAATCCTAAAAAACGGACACCTTGTAATGAACTTTCTTGTACTGTGACTGTAAATATTTACTTTTTGAATATATTTTTTCTGTAATGCTATAATGAATAGCCGTGCTACAATTTACAATAAAAAAAATACATAACTGCTTTACTTTTAAGTAAAAAGTTAAATTAGTTTCCAACATTGAATTCTAAATAATTTCATCAACCAACTTAAACCAGCTGTACTGTAAAAAAAATGTATGGCTACTATTTTGGCAAGTATACTTAAAAGTTGACGCATTTAGTCTAGATTCTAAAATGGTATAACACATGCTAGGTTTTGTTATAGTTGAGGCATGAAAAATTTTTTTCTCGATGAATCCGGATTCTATGCCAATCTAATTTAATGAGGTAAAATGTTGGTAACGCAACCTTCTTAGGTAAATCCAGGTCAAAATCTTTTTGAATGGAGACGGACTCATAATTTTGAAAAGAGAACCTAACAGGGATTTTTGTTTATTCGTACATCTTTTGTTTATGTCATTTGTTTGATGGCTTTGATTTAAATCCATCTGTCCCAGAAGTAAAGATTCTGGAGTCTGTTGCTTAGATTGTATTTGCGTGTAATTACGAGTTCGTAAAGTGAAGTTATCATACCAAATAGACATACCGTACAGGAGTACGCCAACATGCATCTTATTTACGGAGAATGCTTATGTAACGCCAATGCTGCAGCTAGGGTGTATCGCGAGAGATACCCAAACTTAGAGCATCATCCTGATTACCGAGTTTTTATTCATCTGCATCGATCATTATCCGAAGGTCGATTCCCTGATCATATGGCTGGTGAAGGAAGGCCCCTCTTGCCCTACGAGGACGAAGTCATGCAAGCTGTGGAAGAAGATCCAAGTATATCCGTACGTGGAATTGAGGAAAGCCTTGGAGTACCTAAAAGCAGTGCACATCGTATTCTGAAAAAAAAACCGTCTGCATCTATTCCATGTACAACGAGTACAATCTTTGCTTCCCCGAGACTACCCAGAGAGAGTGCGATTTTGTAAAACGATTTTGCAAAAACACACTGAAGATCCCGAGATTTTGAAACGATTCTATGGTCCGACGAAGCAACGTTTAAAAAGGACGGTTACATGAACCTACACAATTTACACGAATGGCACGTGGAAAATCCTCACCTAATGCGTGAAGATCATTCACAGTACCGTTTTAAAGTAACCATGTGGACAGGCATTTTAAACGGTACAGTTATTGGTCCGATTGAGCTGCCAGAGACCATAAATGGACATGTTTATTTAGAATTCCTACAAAATCAACTACCCGATTTATTAGAAGAAGTGCCGCTAAATATTTACGGCAGCATGTGGTATCTAGTCTAGTCAGAGAGTTTCTCGATCAAGAATATCACGCCCAAACGTCACGCCCGGCGCATAGCTTGATCATTTTTAAGGAGATGTAGAGCGTGCATATAAGCTGAAGGAAAACAGTTTGAACATTTGTTATAAAAATGCTGTAAAACAATGTTGTATGTCATACCACATTAAATAAAAAAAATATTACACAAACTTATTTTAAGTATCATTACTTTAAAGAAGGTTTAAGAAAGAGGATAAAAAGGCTTAGTTCAGGTCAGCTGCAGACTTAAGGTTGCTTTACCAACATTTTACCTCATTAAATTAGATTGGCATAGAATCCGGATTCATCGAGAAAAAAATTTTTCATGCCTCAACTATAACAAAACCTAGCATGTGTTATTATACCATTTTAGAATCTAGACTAAATGCGTCAACTTTTAAGTATACTTGCCAAAATAGTAGCCATACATTTTTTTTACAGTACAGCTGGTTTAAGTTGGTTGATGAAATTATTTAGAATTCAATGTTGGAAATAAATTTAACTTTTTACTTAAAAGTGAGGCAGTTATGTAATTTTTTTTTATTGTAAATTGTAGCACGGCTATTCATTATAGCATTACAGAAAAAATATATTCAAAAAGTAAAAATTTACAGTCACGGTACAAGAAAGTTCATTACAGGGTGTCCGTTTTTTAGGAATTTTTTTAAACCTTCATAACATTTTGAAAAAAGAACATAGAATTTTTTTTATATTTTTCTGATTACCCTCATGACTAGGCCTATCGCTGGTTTCCGGCTTATCGTTGACTTCTGGGACATTCTGTATATAGAGATATATTCAAATTCAAATAATTTATTTCAGATTATAAATCCATAAATATTAGTAACAAAATACTTAGCCTAGTGTTAGTAAATATTATTTTAATAAAATAATTTAATTAAGTCTAGCGCCGGGCTGAGTGCCCGACGCGTGCAGATGCATCCATTTCTCCAATAGGGGGGACTCCCACCTATTGGCCAATGCGTCCAGAATGCTGTTCGAGGTGCCACGCACACGTCTTAGTAGCGAGGCGCTTCGCTTGCGGATGATTGCATAGAAGCAGTCAGTCTGCGCCTCGGCAAACATGGACGATGCACTGCAGAAACGTGGCAGCCCGAACAACACCCTGAACGCATTGTTATATTGTACTCGCAGGGCTGCAAAAGCCCTCTGCGTATAATTGACCCACAGACTGCACGTGTAGAAGGATTGACAATAGGCTTTGAAAAGGGTCGCTTTGACATATACAATATGTATCAGAAAGGTGAAATAATAATTAAGGGTCATATCAAGTAGCTTATATATAGTTCGTGAAAAATGTCTCTAGTTGAATATATACTATAAATTTGGAGTAAAACAACGTTGAAGTTATCATTGAAAAAAAACATTTTCACCCCTAAAATCAGCTGCAAAATGCTGTTGACCTCTCTTTTAAGTGACTAAACATGGTACAGATAAGACATCATGTTTTTACCTACGAAAAACTAGACAGATACTACACTATGAGTACTAAATAACTAATAGACATACTTAAATAATTATTAAAAACCCAGTCACGAAGCCAACAGACAATTTCATTCACACAACTGTAGGCAAACATATGTTGTTCAGCGGGAATCGAACTCGCGACCTCAGGTTCTGAAGGTCACTACCAACTGAGCCAACAGGCCCGACCATACTCCATCATTATTTTATTTTTTTCCCATAGTTTTAAAGAAAACCTATTAATTTACCTACGTAAATATCTGACATTATTAGTCTTTGATAGAATTTTGTTAGTCCACGTGGATTGCGGTCGTAGATCAATGAAAAATCCATTGATCGCTAGGAACGCCTGCGCGCTCCTTTTTGGCCAATAAGGACACTGCGCAAAGGTCAAAGGGCCGGCGGCGGCTTTACTAAGGCTCTAGCTCCACCCTCTATTTGTTGAGTGGTTCCGTATGTTTAAAAAAATATTCCTAATTCTAAGCCTTTTATCTTATTTCACGTTATCATTATTTCACAATTGACAAAAGTAAATTATGTAATTAATTGATTCATTATCCTTGTATCGTTTTAAATTATTTTTACGTCTTTTATTTTCATAGGTTTATGTTTAATTTTCAACTGAACCCTACAAAAAATTTTTTGGAAATCGGCAAATTCTTTCATTTTCAAATCAATGAACTTAGTTGCTTCCTATCTATCAACGAGTGAAGACGTGTTATAATCAAAGAATATGACCTCGCAACAGTGTCTCGCGATTATTCAAATAGTGAATCTTATGAAATGACTTTGTGTCGGTGGTGCTGATGGCAATATCAGTAGAGTTAGGGAGCTGTGTCACGTGCGCTTCGCCGAAGGTAGACCGCTGGATGAGCAGCGGATGCTATCCTTCAGCTGCTTCGGGAGAATTTGTCAGGTGTCTGCGTATGCGCGAGGCTGGTTCGTTCCGTGCTCAAACCCCCCAAGGTCGCGCGCCTGTACGCCTACTCGTGGTACCGGGACCTGCAGCTGGTGGTAACCACTGCGCACGGGTGGACATTTTAAGTTATTGTGCGGTATTGATGTGTGTGTAAACCAACAGTAGTTCGGACCCAAATCCCAAAGTGTAAAGTTTGATGAAACTACATGATTAGTATGTAGGTATTACTTGTTTAATGACAATGTTTTGAAAAAAATAATTTATTATTGAATAAAAACTTTAATGATTAAGTACTGCTAATAATTATTTCCAATAACATTTAAGCTAGAATAAAATAAGTAGGTATGCTAAGGCGCGGGCGGCGGCCGGCGCGCGGCGCGAGCGATCAGCTGCGTTACCTACGCTACCTACCACTACTACGGTCAACGACACTAGCGCGTAGGGAGCCCGTACGCTTTTATTCTTCAATCACAGGGTTGGCGAAAATTCACACATAAAAAATAATTATTAAGTTTATATGAAAGAAAAAAGTTGCTATATTAGATCTGATATTTTTTTAGGTATTTCGTTACACGATATACATATACACCCTTCAATATTATTTCACCTTTCTGATACATATTGTATACGTTTAATTCTATTCTACAGAATACTCGTAATGCGTATTTTCTTATATCTTACATACCTACATAGTAAGTTGACTCTTGGTCGACGCAAGGGCTTTTTAAATATAATTTGTATATCTACCAAATGCAGTTTAGAGAATGCTTCCAGTGAAGGTCACTGTTGCTTATACAGTGTTGTATGTAGAATGTAATGGAATGTTGATCATCTATGTAATCTCATTGACTTTGGTACTTGTAGTATAAGTTTTTAATACTTTTAATTAATTATCTCCCGATATAACAGTGCTGTTGTGTCTTTGATTCCTACACTTGAAAGTTGAAACTCTTGATCCTGGCAATTTATGATCTGTAATCTGTCTCCGTTGCAGGGGCGTCGAACCACAATGGACATGGATGTGTCGGCACGACCGCTGCGAGCGGTTGTCGGCAGCAGAATCCAACACACTCCAGTCACTGCAAACGTGCAACATGCTATGCGCTTCAACACAGCTGTGGCCTCAGCCAACGGGCACCGTCAGCTTGGCATCAGTCGCCGTGCCAGTCCGCGCAGACGGCTTCACTGTTCAAGTAATATCATCACCAAGTGCTGACGTCACTAGTCATCTGATCGATGCCTTCGCTTTAATGAAAGAGGACATGCACATACTCGAAAGAAACAGCGGGGAGACCAGGCATCTCGCCGCCAGATCTCCTCGCGGTGTCCATGTTCGGGTCGCTATCAATGGCACCGGGGACCCGCGGCTTAGGCTCGACACAGATGAGAGCTACAAGTTGTCCATTCGGCCGGCAGGGAAAGATTTAGTTGTAGATATTCTAGCTCAGTCCTTCTGCGGAGGACGACACGGATTCGAAACTCTCTCGCAGCTAGTGTGGATGGACCCTTACGCTGGATCTCTTTTGACCTTAGAAGCCGCCAATGTCCAAGATGCACCGCGGTTCAAATACCGAGGATTGCTGCTAGATACAGCACGAAACTACTTTCCAGTCGCAGAAATAATTCGCACGATTGATGCTATGGGCGCTTGCAAGTTGAATACTTTTCATTGGCACGTCAGCGACTCACAGTCGTTCCCGTTGAAGTTAAACAGCGCCCCGCAGCTGGCGCAGTATGGGGCATACGCCCCAAACCAAATATATACTCCTGATGA
This sequence comes from Ethmia dodecea, assembly GCA_963855545.1. NCBI lineage: Eukaryota > Metazoa > Arthropoda > Insecta > Lepidoptera > Depressariidae > Ethmia > Ethmia dodecea. The sequence goes on along the minus strand of OY979456.1, from coordinate 10,544,725 downwards.
TGTCAAGAATATCGTGCGACGAGCAAGGCTACGGGGGATCCGAGTGTTGATAGAAGTAGACGCGCCAGCACACGTGGGCCGAGCGTGGTCGTGGGGCCCTCCTCAGGGGCTCGGCCATTTAGCGCACTGCGTCGAAATGGAACCTTGGAGCACGTACTGCGGAGAACCGCCTTGTGGACAGCTCAACCCAAAAAACCCTCATGTATACGAGCTACTAGAACGAGTGTATACGGAAATAATTCAATTAACAGGAGTTGACGATGTTTTTCATCTCGGTGGAGATGAGGTATCGGAACGCTGTTGGGCGCAACACTTTAACGACAGCGATCCAATGGAACTCTGGCTTGAATTCACAAACCGAGCGTTACAGGCTCTTGAGCGAGCCAATGGTGGGAAAGCACCAGAGCTAACATTACTGTGGTCATCCCGGTTAACGCGGACTCCTTACCTCGAGCGCCTTGACTCGAAACGCCTAGGCATCCAAATCTGGGGAGCGTCCCGGTGGCCGGAATCCCGCGCCGTCTTAGACTCTGGGTTTAGGTCTATCATATCCCACGTAGACGCATGGTACTTAGATTGCGGATTCGGCTCGTGGAGAGATAGCTCTGATGGACACTGCGGCCCGTATCGGTCGTGGCAGCAAATTTACGAACATCGGCCGTGGACGGAGGAGACTGCGCCTTTCGCTAGCGTCGGTGCAAGCGAAGCTGGGCCATGGAGGATAGATGGTGGAGCGGCCTGCCAGTGGACTGAGCAGCTCGGCCCTGGTGGGTTGGACGCCAGAATGTGGCCTCGGTCAGCAGCGTTAGCGGAACGGTTATGGTCTGACCGGGCCGAAGGTGCTGCAGCAGATGTGTACCTCAGGCTTGATACGCAACGGTCTCGTCTTCTAGCGAAGGGGGTTAAGGCCGCCCCGCTTTGGCCTCATTGGTGCTCGCATAACCCTCATGCTTGCCTTTAAAGAAACCGCCGCCGCGTTTAGGATCTCCGCTTAGAGCGCTCATGCTCGCGACAGAATCGCACCGACTGACGCTTCCGACTCTCGGACTGATCAGTCGTAGCGTCGATGACATTTGTTTAGCTTTCGGGTGGAAGTAATAAGTACATCGGAACAATGGGAATCAACCAGAAACGCACTTACCAATCCTAAAAGAATGTAGTGTTATGCTCGGAGATAAAGAATATAAAGAAATGACGAGCAAAAGAAGTAGTCACGGACATGGCAATATTTTCTAATATAGTTAAAAAACATCGTCGAGACCTCTTTCTCATTTGCAGTCGGTTAAAAAGAATATGAAAAATCGATTTATGTCACTTATTGATCGTTATTATATTGTTTAAATTAACACACTTTAATTCAATGAACCATTTTGTATAGAGGGCTCAATAGACTTGTACAGAAGTACTTATTACTTCCATGCTTTCGAGCCTACAAACATACAATGTCACCACCTTATGTGATTTATATATAAGAAATCTTAGATATGGGAAATTTAGTATGAAAGTACTGTTTGTACATAATAAATCATTTAATTAGTTCATTATTATCAGATAAATAGGTAGAATTTGTACAGTGCTTTGAATAACGTTAGCTAGATTTTACTTAAATTTTACAATTACCCAATTTTAGTAGCTGAGAATGCACTATTTCATTATCTATAGAGTAAGTGAAAATGAATGGGAATGCCTAATACGCCATAACATGAAAATGTATCTACTTTTATTAAAATCGAATAAAATGTATACAACATGCTAAATATGTACTGCCACTAAGCTCGAATACGAAAAGTAAATTATATAAAGATTTCTTAAAACAATGGTGAAGTTACATAATAAATAATTTTAAAACTTGTACATACTTGTAGGTAGCTAATACGTATATAACAATGTACAAAGACGAGTAGTGCACAGTGGTTTTGAACTGAGAGCGAATACTTCTATCTTTATTTATTTAAGTTTATGCAAATTATTTAACAGTACCTGAAAGATTCGCACTTTTTTCAATTTATGCAAGCAAATAAGTTTTTAGTACTTGACAAGTTTTATTATTACTTAATATTTATTGCATTAGAGAAAGCCCCTTTTCATACGTACCGGTTTCTGCCGGTCCGGCAGTCCGGTCTGGCAGATTGCCCGGTTGCCCGCCGGTACGTATGAAAGCGAACGTACATTGCCATATACCTACATCGCCGCCCGCCGGCTCGGCGGAAACCGGTACGTGTGAAAAGGGGCAAACTATAATAATAGTAAACGCATAATTATGTGGAGTATAAATGATGGCGTTCACCTACCTTTAACGGACGCACACCGCACGCATAAATTCAAACAGTGCAGTAGACATAATTAAACAAGATTACATTTTATTCGTTTTACATCCAAGTAGTGACTATATAATATGAACCGTTCATTTTGGCAGCATCGATATTGCAAGAAAAAATCTGCTGTTTAATACATTTTGGTCGTGTTTGTATAGCACTTTTTGTTTAAGACAGCACCTTTTTACGACGGCAATACGACTCGGATATAAAAGGAATAAAATTTCTGCATATCATCATATAAGAATGCGTTTTGCGTGCGGTGCGTGCTTACCTTTAGTACACCATTCTTCTGTCTTTATTATACGATAGAGCATTACTCCTGATTTTATAGTAAGTTGAAAACCGCCGTGTAATATACATCCTAGAAATACGAACTGAGACACAAAATGTCTATGACAAGTGATACTAATTTGTGTGTTGTGTTGACTAATGTTTAGCCAGAATAGCAGCTCTAGCATGCAGCGAATTTTATTATCTATATTTGTGTCTTTATCAATGCTGATATAAGGGGACTACCAAAAAAAAATGCTCTATATATCGAGAGTAAAGCTGTCAAAATATTATATCACTGTCAATTTGGCACTAGTTTACGGCTACCAAATCTCGTGATACTCTCGGTATTGTGACAAAAACTGAAGTCACATACATTCGTGTAGTTAGGTACTGGCTTTATAATGATATGCAATAATATAATTTATTTACTGTGTGACATCACTAGTTGCCCATTCAATAGAATAGGAATTATGCCAAACAGAACTGTCAACGCTCTGGCGTGCAAGCGAGGTGATGTGGCTAGGCTATGACGGCTTATTTCGTGTAGGCACCTAAAAGTTCGTATTTCGTATAATCAACTACATTAGATTTAATTTAATAATTAATAAAACTGATATATGTACTTCCACGATGTTTATTTTTTCTCGGGATTTCGAAGTTGGTCTCAAAATAAAAAAAGTTGAGCATTTGCATTTATAAAGCCAGTAACATCTGAAAATGAAATTTCGACCAACAGAGAACAGAATAAATAATAATCTCTATACCTGCTATGGTAGTAGTACATTTTTACACTGAATTTCTTTTATGGTAGTACCCATTGTTAGAAGCAATTTACGTGATGTCATATGTAGCGCCAGATATCTTTAGTAAAGTGTGAAAATTCGTATGACAGGGTTAGAAACTATTATGAATTAAAAGGTTCGTAGTTATTAAGGTACGCGTGCACTAGTCGTCAACGGCCGGACATGGATGACACTGACAGTTGTCAGACAGTTTTTTTTTACTAAGAAAATTATCCAATCACTTACTTGCCATAAGCCGTATACAGAAAGAAAGCCGAAAGCTTGTCGGCGCCGACCGCCAATCATCGTACGACATTTTGCTGCTCTGCAATCTGCTTGCTTTCTGTAGAATGGACCGGCGCCGATGGGCGCCAATCGGCGCCCATCGGCGCCGACAAGCTTTCGGCTTTCTTTCTGTATACGGCTATAGGTACGCCCGTTGACAGTTAGTGGACTCGCACCAGAAGGCGATAAAAAGATATACAGATAAGAGATGCCGAGATGATACACGTAATAAAGCCGGTAAAAAACGTATGAAGCAATTATCGGTAGATGGTACCAATACAGCTTATAGGATCTGAAAACGACTGTTAAAAAATAAGTTGCCCATAACTATATCTATTATTTATCATTAATTTATTACCTACATTTATGTTATGTTAAGAAAAAAATTGTTTACAAAATTATTTTCCATATAATAAGTTGTTTATTAATAATTATCATAAAAAAAAGCATGCAATCAAAAATAAGAAGGGCTGCCTGATGCCTTTATTTTGCGAGTTACCCCCTTTTTTCGGGCAAAATATAAAGATCCGTTACTGGGAAAACAAATACGAGAAAAACAATTTCAGAAATGGCAGGTGGTAACTCTATTTATAATTATTTTGAAGAATAAAGGGTTCGGGTTAATACAAAGCAAAGAGTAGATATGCTAGATTCATAAATAAATCATTAATTGAGCTAACTCATAATGACTATCGAAATTAAATTGCGAAAGATCGTAATTAACTAAAAAAGTTATCTCAAAACACCTCTAAAAATTCATTTGGATGTTGTTAAAAAAAATACCGCAAGCAAGTACGAGAATATTTTTTTCACTGAAAGTAAATACTAAATGAGTAGGTTGCCAAAATATTGTTGTTTTTAATTGTATGTGTAAATTAAATTCCGAGTTTTAATAAGTAAAAAATTTATTCCTATACACCTCAAACAAAATGTATATCGATTTTCGTATTACAATGATAACAAATTTTAAATTTAATAAAGCAAACAAAATGCACTCAGTACATTTTCAAGAGTAAAATTTCGCTTTGACAGATCGTAAAAAGTAACATAATATTTTACTAAGCACTCTGGGCAGCCAAATACCCTATTATAGTATGTTTTTTTTTGTATTTAACAGAGGAAAATTTCCTCCGAAACTTTTTCGGTTGAACATTTTTTGATTACCATCGTAAAATTGTAAGTAGGTATATACGATGCTAAGATCTTATACAATAGATAATCTATTGAAACATGAATTTCATTGTACAGACTGCAATTATTCGTTTAGCAATTTGTAGTTTTTGTATTTTATCATGAAATCATTTTTTATTTTACTAAAATTTTATTATTATCAATTAAGAGTTATGATGATACCTGCTAATTTTGTAAGTAGCAATGTTTTGTGATTATTTTATGGGTCTGTTTTACCACATTAAGTGACGTCACATACCTAACTACTGGTTTTCATGATTCGATTTCTGAATTAGGTTTTTGTTTCGGGTCCTATGAATGCAACAAATTCATGTCACACACTTTTATTGCCTTCCCAGGACTCTAATTGAAACGAATTCGGATATCGAATTAGAACGTGTGTATTTAAAGGTCATAAAATGTGAAAAAATATTGTATACGATGTCTATTTTTTTTACATATGAAGCAAAGTTTATCTTTCGTAAGATTTTTATTTTTTATTATGTTTGTTTCACAAATTCCCAAAGTGTATATCTGATCCTTTTCATAAATTATATTTACTTATGATACGCCGAAGTTAACATGGAACCTGGCTCCCTTGTAGGTACTGTTGTTTAATTGCGTGCGTTTTACTGTATATTGTGGCACTTTATGTGTGTATTATGTGGCAAATGTACAATGAATGGTAAAATCGATAAAATACGTGAGATGGACTATTTCGAATTACCTCAAGAAGTCTGAATGCAGTCTTCACCAAAAGTCGAACACTATAATTTTACTGTCAAAATATAAAAAAACTCTTTATTTTTATGCATGGATTTAGAAGCAGAACCATTTAACTAAGAATCAAAGAGATTAAAATATAATTATATTTAAATCTCTTTGCTAAGAATATAAGAATGCATATTATACCAATAAGTTAAAAAAAAACTTACGTAGTACACATTTATCACTAAATCGACGGTGAAGGACAACATCGTGAGGAAACTTGCAGGTCTCAGAATTAATTCTGAGGAATGTGTACCAAACCCCGGTCCGGCGAGGGGTAGGTATATCCAGCAATAAAATACCCCGACCCCCGGGGGCCATAAAGCAGTAAGAATTTTTTAAATAACTTAAAGACTTGGTAGCCAAACTATAAACTTCAAAAAATATCTAGTTGTGACCGTGACTGTGAATAGAAACGCGTTTGTTTCATGTGCTAGATGTGTAGGGGGTCAGAAGCCGAGTTAACTTCTTAGTTTAGTTAGCATTTGTTTATTGTCCTGCAAGTTCTGGGTAAGCAGACAGGCACAATTTTGTACATTTGTATGTAATGTTGGTGCTACATGATCGTCGTGGTGTACGTGATACGTCTATGAAATATAATATGATTCAAACATAACTGCCTTTCATTCCAATTCCGAGATATAACAGAACCCAGAACACAGACCTTTGGTTGTTCTGAGTTTGGACTAGGTTTTAAGATTTTTTAATAGGTATAACTAAGACAAATTGATTACATGTCCATAAAGTTTCATTTCAAATGCATCGTCGAATTAGATCGTCATTTTAATGATAAATGTAAACCTAAGCTTAGCAAAAAATGCTGTACACATACAATTAATTTATTATAATAAGAAATTATCACCACAATCTTTTCAGTAGTTTTTTAAACTTCTAACCACAACGGGAAGTTAAAAAGAGGATGAATATATGTGAGTAGTTGCCCATTGATTAGAAACATACTTATCAATGACGTTAGAGGAAAGAGTTATAAATACTATTTTATCCTCCTATTATTACAATGTTGATTAGTCCTTGTTTCTCGCAGCAACTGATCGACGTGACGACCTCATTTTTTGCATTGAGATGGTTGGTGGTTGGAGGAGTTACATAAATTCGGACGAGGGCACTAGCCAAAGCGTAAATAATGAATAAGTTAATAAATTGCAATTAATTGATGCTCAAAGTGGAGGCTAAAACAAAAACAACGCAGTGACTCTAAAGCCCATACACAGGACAAAACAAAAATATAATAAGCGTGAGTACCTAGGTACCTATACGCGAAAATCTTTAATGCATCTCTGTAAATTCGGTAGGTACTTTGAGATTGAATATTATTTGAGATTGAAATAAATTAATATTATGTTGCCATAAAAAGTTTTGACTGACTTTCAAAAGTTCTCAATTCAAGTACCTACCTAAGTGGTCTTTATGAATATTACTACTCACACCTTTGAGTATTCAACCAACTTTAATACTCAAAGACTCACGCCGATTTATTGTAATTTAAACTATTTTTGATCCCTGTATGTAGTTATTAACGTACAATATAGTACAACTACAAAGATAATGAATCGTAATCGAATTGATACCTTATCGGTGCTCCATCCTGACGCGCATAACTATCGCGAAACGTTTAGTAGCTGATGTCGTGAAACTGCACCTGCACACACATCACAGTATAAATATATGTAATTTTTTTAATATTAAATCATGAAAATACGTGCACCATTATGAATAAAACGGAACGTTATTTTTCCAGTAACGAACAGAAGTGTTTCATTGTGGTTTTATCGCGATGTGAGTAAATAATCGGTGCACACTGGGCAGATCTGTAAAAATGTAAGTATTTTATAATCCCTACTAGGTAACTAATTTTATAGATGCGAAAGTAACCTTTCCACGGTAAAACCGCTGAATCGGTTCTCATGAATTTCGTCAGAGAGGTAGCTTACTTACATCTTGAGGAAGGACAAGCTACTTTTAATTCCGAAACAAGGATGGAAATGAAACATTTTATAAACCAATATTCGTATCAGTAGACAGTTCACTAAATGAGTAAAGAATAATTATGATTGTTCCTGGAACGCGTAGGATTTTTTGTATTAGGTAGGTACCTACTTATTTAGTAAGTTAAGCCCATCTGGAAGCGTGCCCAATCCATTCCCCCTTCCCCTAAATTTTATTATACAAACTAGCGGATGCCCAGCGGCGTTGCCCGCGCGGATTCCGTTTATTCCCGTTCCCGTGGGAATTTCCGAAAATCCCTTGATAGTGGTTGCCTACGACACATTTAAAACACCTACATACCATATTTCAAATAGCGGGTGCCCAGCGGCGTTTTTCCGCTTGGATTTAGTTTATTCCCGTTCCCGTGGGAAATTCCGAAAATCCCTTCATAGTGGTTGCCTACGACATACTTAAGACACCTACATACCATATTTCAAATAGCGGGTGCCCAGCGGCGTTTTCCCGCTTGAATTTAGTTTATTCCCGTTCCCGTGGGAATTTACAAAAATCCCTTCATATCAATTTCTTATGACATATCAGACACCTTCATACCATTTTTCAAGTTTCTAGGTGTTATCGTTTCGGAGTAGTACGTATTTCTCTTTTTAACCAGTTTTTTTATTTTCCCGTGGGAATGAGATATTTTCCTGGAATAAAAAGTGCCCTAGATGTTGACCCGGGTACTCAGTTATCTCCATACCAAATTTCATCAAAATCCGTCCAGTAGTTTTCGAGTGATGCGTGCACAACCAGACAGACAGACAGACAGACAGACAAAAATTCCAAAAATTGGTGTTTCGGTATCTATATCGATAACTATATACACTGCCGTTAAAATTTTCAAAAAATATTTAATGTACAGACACGGCCCCGTTAGAGTTTTATTATATGTATAGATGTACCGGCGAAAAATGATTTTCTCTTTTGTACATTCAAATCATTTATCACCAATCTACTTTATCAGGGAACATTTTGAGCAAAAATCCCCAGGTTAAAAACGTCGTTACCATATTTTACGCAAACTTTCTATACCTACCTAAGTTTAGAAGGTACATGTTAAAAGAAGAAAAAACAATGCAACGACTACATTCTACAAGAAGATGAACGTATTTTGGGTGTTGTACCTATTGTATAGCTAAGTTATAGAGCAACTGAGTGAAGTGACCTAAAAGCTCGAATGTCGGACGCCTTTTAACTTCACTCTCTTTTGAAATAGACACCGCTCTGAGACTAGACGAATGCTCAGGCAACTTTATTCAAGTCCTATTCTTCAAGTTATCTTCAGTACTATGCTTTGTCGTTTCGTCAATTTAATTTTCTTCCACAAACACAATGTCATTGCTTAAATTATCATTAGAAATTACGTAATAATAGTAAAAAATGTGCTGTTTCATACAAAAGTGCACGCCCTCACAATGTCAAGATCAAAATGTATTAGGCAGAAGTTTACTGCCGCGATGAAAATTACTTATTTGCTTATGGTTCATAAAGAAAACGAAAGAAAGAAAAACATTTAATGCCGAAGATATAAAAAAATCACCTCCTTTTTGAGAAAGTCGGCATAAAACAGACACAACCACACCAACCACAACACACAACATTATCTTTTCATTTCGCTAAGATTATCAATATGGAAAAAATCTTCATCATTAAATACCTACCAGTCCAGCATCAGATAACTACGGGCAGACAATAACCGGGTCTTGCCCGTAGTCCACCTAAGTAAACATAATAGTGTCATAATCCTATTACCAAATCTTATTCAACAGCGTCCAATAGCATTTGTGAGGTTTGCGATTTCAATTACGATTTATGCATCGAGAATAGAGATAGACATTTTTTGTTTTTTAATTGTCTCATTGCTACTAGATATCCAACCATACCAAGACTGGTTCAGCCCACATCAGCTGCCTTCTGCTTATAAAACTCCCTTCCCTCCTTTGCCACGGTTCAATGCCACCTAAAATCGAAAGATATTTTTGAAAAAACTAAATTACTTATCTACCCTTTTTTTATTGTAAACTTATTTCACGTTCATCCATCCAGGTCTTCGGTTCGGTACACAGCGATGTCATGGGGTGACGAAGGTGGGAGGAGTTCTCCAACTAACTTCATTCCTCAAAGTAGGATGAAAAGGGTCTTTCTACTACTCGCTCTGGTGGCGGGAACTACAGTCATGTTCCTGTATTGGCAACAGCCGATGAACTACAATTATCACTTTAAACCGCTTAGTATTTCAGGGTAAGAAACAGTAAATAAATAAAATATACGCTCCAGTCTTATTCTCGAGGGCACGTGAATTCTAGAAGTCCTGGAAGTACCTACTTACCTACCATTGGCGTAGCTAGGGATTTTTCCTAGGGGGGGCCATTGCCCCAGACGTGAATCCGCCGGCCGCACAGCAAGGTGGTCACGACTATCGGCGCATGCGCAACTATGATAGGTACCTATCAAGTATGGATTTCAGTACTCCTATCCTATATTTTTTTTGTCTATCTATCTATTCATTGTCATCCAACTATAACCGTTGACATTTAGGTATTAGAATTGGCCCCCAGCCCCAGGTTATGTCAGGCTTGCACTGACTAAAAACCCCATGCTGTTCCTCCTCCCGCCCTAAGTCCGAGTCCCGAGAAACAGTTTCTTCCGTGACTCGGCCGGCTATGCTCTCCCCCCATCGGGGTAGCAGGTGCGGGTTATCTTCCACCGCCCTTCTACCCCTCCTACTCCTAAGTTTAGGATATATGACAGGTGACCTATGTGTTTCTTCACGATGTTTTCTTACCACGTCGAGCTATTGAGAAAGATTAGGTGCGGAGGTTTCTGAAAACTTTTTGGTACATGCCCTCAACAGAAATCGAATCCGGGCCTTATGCATGATACTGTTACTGCTGTGTAAGTACGAAACGTTAAATTCTTTTATATCTTACATTTTCCGAATTGAGTTAATTCTTGTGCTTATTATCATTTTCAGAGATGCTGCAGTAACTGAACCTCTAAGTTCAAACTCACCCTCAGCTCCTTATGGTGAGTATTGCGACACTTGAATTATGTAGACGAATTTTACAAGTCAATTTTTAGTATCCCACAAAATAATGTCCTCTTATTTATGCTCTTTCTCAAGCATGCTTTTGCATTTATGAAGTTAATAAACAACTTTCTTAAATAGTTTTGATATTTCTTTGCCATTACAAAGTATCATATTGCCCGCACTGAAGATATTTAATTAAGCATAGATTTGGGACTAATGAATTAAATCATCTTTTAGCAATTAAAACAGTTGCTTTCCTTTCCCAGATTCTTCTAAACCTCAATGGACATGGATCTGTAATAATGACCGATGTAAGCGAACAAAAGCATCGGATACGACAGTATTACAGTCTTTAAACACATGCAACATGATTTGTTCAGAGACGCCTCTATGGCCGATACCGACCAGGCGGTCCGTACTGTCCACCACGCCAGTACCAGTAGGCGCAGATAAATTCACGATGCAAATTATGCAAACATCCTCTGAAGAGGTTTCCGAATTACTCAACGCTGCGTTCGATTTGTTGCAAGCCGATATACGAACTCTCGAAAAGAGCTGCAAAGACTTAAAGGCTATGGAAGATTCCAGAAGTGTTTTGGTCCGCGTATACGTGAGTAAGGACGGAGATCCTCACTTGCGTTTGGACACAGATGAGAGCTACAAGCTAGAAGTGCTTCCTGAAGGTAGAATGCTGGTAGCGAATGTAACAGCGAAGTCTTTCTTTGGTGCCAGACACGGATTCGAGACCCTTTCGCAGTTAGTGTGGCTCGATCCACTTGCTGGATCACTTCTAGCATTGGATTCTGCTAGCGTAGACGATGCACCGCGCTTCAAATATCGCGGCTTACTTTTAGACACAGCGCGCAACTATTTCCCGGTGGAAAACATCATGCGCACATTAGATGCTATGGCAGCCGGTAAGTTGAATACATTTCATTGGCATGCCACAGATTCCCAGTCGTTCCCTTTAAAGCTGAACAGTACGTTACAGCTAGCTCTATACGGGGCATATGGACCCGCAGCAGTTTACACTGCAGATGACATTCGGGCTATAGTCCGCAGAGCGAGGCTTCGTGGAATTCGCGTAGTGATAGAAATAGACGCCCCAGCGCACGTGGGGTACTCTTGGAGCTGGGGCAAAGCGGCAGGGTACGGAGATCTAGCGTACTGTATTGAGACTAACCCGTGGAAACCTTTCTGCGGAGAACCGCCCTGTGGCCAGCTGAACCCTCAAAACGAACTGGTCTACGAAATACTAGAGAAAATTTACGCAGAAATCATCGAGCTGACCGGAGTAAGGGATGTATTCCACCTAGGAGGGGACGAAGTAACAGAGTATTGTTGGAAGGAGAATACCAACGCCAACCCAACTGACCTCTGGATTGACTTTATGAAACGCGCATTCCAAGCGCTCAAGCGCGCTAACGGGGGTAAAGTACCAGACCTGACTTTAATATGGTCATCTCGCCTAACTCAAGGTAGCTACCTCCAGAAACTAGACCCGCGCTATACCATCCAGCTATGGGGCGGATCGGCAACGCCCGACATGAAGTCTATTGTAAATGCAGGGTTCCGCTCTGTAATGTCTCACGTGGACAAGTGGTATTTAGACTGCGGCTTCGGGTCATGGCAGGACAGTTCCGATGGAAACTGCGCTCCAGTGCGGCAGTGGCAGTTGATTTACAACCATAGGCCGTGGGCAGAAAACCCGAAGTGGCGTGTCGAAGGGGCCACAGCTTGTATGTGGAGTGAGCAGTTGGGTCCTGAGGGTTTGGACACGCGAGTCTGGCCGAGGACTGCCGCGTTTGCGGAGCGACTGTGGTCTGACCCTGACCGTCAAGTGGATGATGAAGTAGGTTTAAGACTGGATATGCAGAGATCACGAATGGTAGCACGTGGTATTGGCGCGGTGCCGCTGTGGCCGCAATGGTGTACTGACAATCCTTTAGAGTGTGCATAGGACAAGAGTCTAGCCGAACGGTTTTGTAAAGTAAAAAATTATCAAATAGAATGACAGCTGAATGGAAGTGACTTTATCGCTCGACTTGTCATGCGCGCGACTTTTGCAGCGCTTTCAAGTAATTTACGTAACATTCCTGTAGAGATACTGACAGGTAGTTCTTAATAGTTAGTATTACAATTAAGCGCACGCCAGTGAATCGAATGAACCCTTTGTTTGCCATTTGGCTAGGGGGAAGGTTGTGAAAAGTGCTAGTGACGAACAAAACAAGTGTATTAGAGGTAAACAATAAATTAATAATTTTATTCATCATTAATCGAACTGGTTCATAATAAGTTTTACATTAAAATGTCAACATGGATATTAATATTTCTTTCTGAAAATGTTGCTTAGTCGTCTGCTGCGAGGGGTTCCCTGTAAGAAACATTTAACTATTATTAATATCTAAAGGAAAACATGATCAAAACTACTTAAAATAAGTTAGAGAACGTCGTAACTTTTTAAGGAAGAACCTATCGAGCACCGGCAACTTTTTTACTAACAGTAGTAGGGTAGTGTCCTACCTAGTCAAATCAGTTACTTTTTATGATCTGTCAAAACGAAATTTTACTATGGAAAATGTACTGAAATAGCAAGGCGTGACGTCATAGTTTCTAGTACTCAATTGCAGCACTTTTTTTGGTTGTTTTATTATTTTTAAATTTGTTATTACTGTAAATTGAAAATCGAAATACATATTTTGAGGTGGTTTATGATAATCTTTTAAATGAATGACTACTCGCAATTTAATTTCGGTACTGTCAACTACCCCATTATCATTTCGCATAACTATTCATTAGATTTTCTGTAGACAAAATACTTTTTGATAGATGATAAAAAGTAGCTGATTAAAAGATCTATCGAGTACTAACATCAACGGTTTCACTCCTGCTGGAGCGGAAGAGAGCCCGGATGCGGGACGGGGTGCTGGTCTTGCGACTCTGCGGCTCCGGGTCCACGCGCAGAGACTCGCGCAACTCGCTGTCCTGAAATAGTAGTTTAATAGAACAAATTTAAAGTAGAAAAACTTTTTTAAAACAAGCTTTTCGATTTAGTGTTACTTTATTTTTCGAGTTATTCTCAGCAAGCCCTTTCATTTGATGATTTCATGAATGAACTATATGCTATATAATGTACTAGCAGCACCCCGCTGTTTCACCCGCGCAGTTCCCGTTCCCATGGGAATACGGGGATAAAATATAGCCTATGTGTTGTTCTGATGTACTTATAAGCTATATAACTGTAAAGTTTCATCAAAATCCGTTCACTAGTTTTTGCGTGAAAGTGGAACAAACTTCATTAGGATCAACATCCTTAGTAGGATTACATTTTCAATGAATTTGTGAGGGATTACGACTACAACTGGCCCATAACAAATCTTAGTTGAGAGAGGCTCATTAAAATAATGTAAGTACTTACGGTGGCAGAAAGTCTGCCCGCTTGTTTGCTCGGGGTGGGTGGGCCAGGCTTCTTGTAGGCGGTGATGCCCACTTCCTTGCGTTGCTTGCCGGTGGCCAAAGTGCTCACGCACTGAGATAAAGTTTATTAAAATTAATTAACCTAAATATTTTTTTAGAAATTGCTCAATAAACGTGCATGAGCAGTGATAGCCCGAACGGTTAAAGAGCCGGCCGAAAATCAGAGAGGCTCGGGTTCGAATCCTGGCATGTACCAATGAATTTTTCAAAAACTTACGTACATATTATCACTAGCTCGACGGTGAAGGAAAACATCGTGAGGAAACCCGCAGGTCTCAGAATTTCTGAGACATGTGTAAATAGACCCGGTCCGGCGATGGGCTCACCACCTATCACGTTTAGGGGTCCAATGTATCACATGCCAGGATTCGAAACCGAGCCTCACTGATTTTCGGCCAGCTCTTTAACCGTAAGGGCTATCACTGCTCTTAACACACCAAAAAAAACATATGTGACGAATTGAGAAACTCCTTTTTTAAACCCGATCCAACCTTAATGTCCTCCTCGTCGAGCGCCTGCGCGAACTGCGTCTCGGCGGGGTATGAGCTCTTGAGGTGCGGAGGGCAGAGCGAGTTGCGCCAGCGCAGCTCCGACAGCCGCTGCCCGGGAGGCTCTCGCCGAGGCGTGGCCAGCTCCTTCAGGCAGCGGTTGTCGAACACCTCGCCTTCTTCGTCGGACATGTGGAGGCCGCGATCTGGGCATGATTGTTCCATATACAACGCGTAACAGAATAAGCGCAATTCCTCATACACCCCAATTGGTATAATAATATGAAAAAATACAATGACTTCGTACTTCAGTTGTGTCTAACCAATTTTCTGAAATAATAGTACGATTTCCATAGGTAAATTCAGCATGTTAATTCATTTTTCGGAAAAAATTTACACAATAAAAATAGCTGAAATCGATTAAGTAGTCGATACTGAACAACGTAATTTTAGGAATTGCGCTTATTCTGTTACATATTGTATAAATAAATAATACAATAATATGATACTCTTTCATATATTATGTAGGTACCTATCTGATTGATCTCGGTTCTCGTGGGAAAACTATAGCCCATGTTACACCCAGAAAAGAAATCTTGCTGTTGGTGATTTTTTGTAACCGGTCTAGTCTTTTCCGAGTCTAATCATGACAAACAGACATACAAACCTTGCCTCTTTATAATATTAGTGTAGAAAAGTAATAGCCTCCCAGTGGAATATTTTTTTTACTTCATCCATATCTATGAAATAAATGAGATAATCCATTCTTGGAAATTTGAACTTTTTAAGTATATTTTGCGGACCCCATGAACATGAAGTGTAATATAAATTCTAGAGACAAGATTTCCTCAAGACGTTTGCCTTCGCCTTCGATATCTATAGGCTCTAAATTTAAACACCTGATCAGAGTGTACTCGGGCGCCGGCATACAATCAGTGGATTAGACGGTGTTCTATTGACTCCGTCCGTAAGCTGAGTCGGTTGGCAAAATTTAGGTCTTAAAAATTTGACTTACCACGTTTCTCGCGGTGGTTGATGCTGGTGGCGTTGGTGACGGGCAGAGAGCGTAGGGAATGGGAATCAGAGGGGCGAGACGGCTCCTCTTGATGCGGTACCAGACCGGACTAGAAATTAATACAAAATTAAAAATTTTAATTTTACCCCTTTTATCTCCGAGGGGGTAGGCCCTATTTCATTTCTGCAAATACACACTTTTCACGTGCATATTCGACCCCTAAATGTGATAGGTACAAGATTTAATACAAGACCTTCTGTATTTCTATGTTGCTTATATATTTCACTGAAACCTCAGATGCCAGTAGTTTTGTCTGTTATTTATTGCCAATCCTTGTGTGATGTGATGTCATTGAATGCAACGCTATTGCTCAAA
Organism: Ethmia dodecea; assembly: GCA_963855545.1. Taxonomy (NCBI): domain Eukaryota; kingdom Metazoa; phylum Arthropoda; class Insecta; order Lepidoptera; family Depressariidae; genus Ethmia; species Ethmia dodecea. Next base: position 10,528,736 of record OY979456.1, on the reverse strand, counting down.
GAAAGTTTTGGCGGCTTATTTAAATAATGTATTTTTGTCACTGTAATTTTTTTTAAATTAAAAAAATATATATAACTATTATATAATAATATTATATTATATATTATTATTTTTTTATTTTGATTGATCACTTTTTTGGGCTCGATAAACACATTGAATTAATTGAACAGCATATTGCTCATTACATCATTTGTAGCCGTGACATTTAGCCGGCTATAACAGCCAAGAATTTTCTTGCTTGCTTAAAAACACGTGTGAAAGGTAAGTATAAATTTTAAGTAGAAAGGTAGCTAGGATGTTTAATATGATTTTATTTTTCTTACCGAGTGCACATGCTGCAGCGACATAAGCGACCCGGACTTCTGTTTGCGCCTCAACCACTCGGCCTCGTCTTTCTTCATGAGGAACTTCTCCCCAACATTCCACAGCTCCGTGGTGAGAGACTTGATGTGCTCCTCGTAAGCCCGACTTGTCTCTGCCAACTTATTGCGAGTTTTTTCCAACTCGCTTTCGAGCACACCTATCTCTTCTTTCTGCTTCTCTTTGAAAACAGTGATTTGTTCTTGATACAGTTGTTTCTGCAAAATTTTCTATTGTTTCATTTGCTGCATGATTAAAATGTTGGTTCAATGGACATGTGCAATCATGCATATAAATATGTAAGCGATACATGCAATATAAAATAAAATATATTACCTTACACTGTGACAAATATAAGCAAAATACTACTCCATTTATGTTTTAATGAACACTCTAAAAGCATAAAAAATTACAAACTTGAAATAAAACAAAAAGTATCCATTAAAACATAGTTTATTAAATAAATAATAGACTCAACAGGTCGTAACAGAAACAATGCAAAAACAAGCCACACTCAATGATCCATTTTGAGGAAAAACCACCACACAATTTGATAGAACAGTATTATTAACAGTATGGGTGCAATACTGACCATTTTAGCCTTCATTCTGTTGAGTTTGTCCTCGTACTCGGCCCGTACCTCCATAACCGTCAAAGCCTGAGCGTCCTTGGCTCCTTCTCCCTTCTGTGCCCTCATTACATCTTCTAGAAGCTTCTGGAAGGATTTTTCTAGTTCCTCCAGCTGTACTTCTAGGCTAGTGTTTTGGTAAGTTGCGGGTGCAAGTGAAGTGCGCTCGACGTCGCTCGTGAAAGCCTGTTTAATCTTCTCGGCAGATATTGTTCTTCCGATGCACCTTTCCACCCATCTTTCCAAGTTCATAGCGCACTCAGATAAGTCTTGCATCACCGCTGCGTAGCCCCTCTCTAGTTTGCACATAGCAGCATCTGTTATATGACCATCCAAGTTAAGAATCTCTCGTCTTACAGTTCTTTGTACGGACACAACTCTAGTTAACTTCTGACTGTAGAGTTCTTTTAAAGAACTGAAGGTTTTGAAACTCACCGAAACTTCAGTAAGAAACTTTTTCAGATTGAGTATCTCTGATTCGTGTATTTTGTTTACTTCAGTGAGTCTGTCTCTTTCTCTCTGCATGGCGATTTGCTTCTCGGCGCATCGCTTCAAATGCCTATCCGTAGTTTCTAAGAAGTTCTCCAACTCCTCCATAGTAACAGAACCAGTTGTAATGCTACGTCGCAATTCGTTATCACAGTTGGCAGTGTTGCCAAAGTTAGTCAATTCTTTCAGTATAGTATTGGACTTGATTTCAGCTATCCTCTTAAGTATGATCGCCTGGTACTTAGCTGAAACTTTGATAATTTGCGTGGCTCTGTTCTCAGTCACGCTCATTTTGGACAATTGTCGTTTCAGCTCTGCAATCTCTTCATTCTTTTGATACATCATTTTCTTCAACTGACTTGATAATTGTTCACAATTTTCTTTGGTTACTTCAAGGTCTTTTGATACGTCTAACAGCTTGTTCTCTGAGTCGGCCATGAGGGATTTCATGTATGTAATGTCACTTTGTAAGGTAGTTATGGTCCTGTTCTTGTCGTGTATGATCTTTTCTAAGTCAGTGATAGTTTTGAGGCTTTCCATAGATGAGTGAGTGAGGTCGGATGTGGATGAGCTAACCTGGTGGCGATCGCGCAGATCCTTCTCAACGTGGCCCCAGTACTTGCGGCTTGAGTTCTTATCGTGGCTCACTGCTGCAACTGCAAAAAGATTTTTATTCTATCTACTAAAAACATGTTTTATGTTGATGATAGCATAACTCTGTAATAAGGGAACACACATGCACCCTGTAGGACATTAAATTAATGAGGTTGTTTCTTATCTTGGATTTTTCTCGCATAATATTATTGTGATATTATGTAAGATTCAAAAGAAAACGTTACATTTTAAAGTTAAAAGATTAGTAAGATAGATACGAAATTAGTGGTACAATATAAAGTCATAGGAATAGATGTAAATTTTTATGTACATACAAGTCTCACGCTGCCCAACTGCCTTTATCAATTCATCATTTTCCTTCTTTAGAGCCTCCAGCATATCCGCGTCTCTCTTAACTTCTTCCAACTTCTGCCTTAGCTCATACACAATTGCTGCTTTCTCTAGTAAGTCTCTCTGCAATTTCTCTTTTACAGCCTTCTCTTCTGCAAGTTCTTTCTTCATTGTATTTATAACAGAGTCCTTTTCTTGCGTGATTTGCGATATGATTGCCTCTTTTTCAAGCACATCTCTCTCGCAAATCTCCAATCTGGATTTTATTTTTTCCATCTCTGCAATGCAACCTTTTAACGAACGGATTTCCTTGTCTCTCTCTTCGAGTTGTATTTCGGCTTTCACTTGGTACTCGTGCAGAAGAGAACACCTATTTTCTAAATTCAGTTTTTCATTAGCTGTGTCTTCGCGGAGTTGTTGGTTTTGTTTCAATTCATGTTGAATAAGATCTTCCAGATTTGATATCACTGAAACAAGAAAATAAATTTATGATTGTGATTCAGATTCGCCGTACAATATTTCATCATCATCATCATGATGATGCTGATGAAATATTGATACTTACATGATATTTTTTGAAAATTTAAATTATTGTTTTTACTTGAAATTTTAATTTGTAATACTAATATTTTTTTTATATAAGTACCAATTATGGATTTGAATCTAAAATAAATTGAGTTTATTTTATTTTTACTTCTTTTGTAAGACACAATGTAAAAATTCAAAGTGTCTACTTATCGTTAAGATAATGATATCGGTAATGTAATGATTTTAAGAGACTATAGTATTATTTATTCTCCTCGTCCACCCGTGCGAACCTGCTGATTGATGGGAATGGTTCAAAAGATACAGCTCTATGTTAGATGAACGGCTGGTCTACCGCTGAAAAGGTGGTAACGCCGGATAAGGTTCACTGGGCAATTAACAGCTTTCACCCATACAAATCGCCTGGTCTCGACGGCATACACCCCGCCCTGCTGAAGTGGGGCTGCGCCGTTTTGGTTCGGCCACTCACGACGCTGCTGAGGGCATGCCTGGCCCACAGGTATGTTCCCAAACAATGGCGGGAGGTGAAAGTAATTTTTATACCCAAACCAGGTAAGACAGATTATACAAATGCTAAGTCATACAGGCCAATTAGTCTGACGTCTTTCCTACTGAAAACGCTGGAAAGGCTCTGCGACAGAGACCTAAGAGACAACGCATTAGGAAACATACCAATGCACGACAACCAACATGCATACAGCTCAGGTAAATCAACAGAATCAGCCCTACACATGGTAGTCAGCAGGTTAGAAGAGGCTATCTTGAATAAAGCTATGTGCCTAGGCACTTTCATAGACATCGAAGGAGCCTTCGACAAAACCAACTTCACCAGCATAAAATCCGCACTCACAGGGCACGGGGCGGACGCGGTTATTATAGGGTGGATCGAAAACATGCTCAGCAAGAGAATAGTCAGGTTTGGTAGCGATGATCCCCAAGAGGCCCTCGTGGCTAGAGGCTGTCCACAGGGGGGAGTTCTATCACCCCTCCTCTGGAACCTTGTGGTAAATGATTTAATTGCTAATCTCAACCTACATGGCTACTACACCATCGGATATGCCGACGATCTGGCAATCCTAATATCAGGTAACTTTGCAAATGTTGTCTGTGATGTCACACAAACAGCCCTACACATTGTGGAAAGATGGTGCCAACAGTATGACCTATCGGTCAACCCGTCCAAAACAGAACAGGTAATGTTCACTAACAAAAGAAATATAGGTGGCTACAAACTCCCTACACTCTTCGACTGCCAACTCCATCTCTCTACTGAGGTAAAATACCTAGGCGTAACGCTAGATCATAAGCTGAGCTGGAGTAGCCATCTCAAGCAGAAGCTCACCAAAGCCAGCATAGCGTTCTGGCACTGCCGCAGGATGCTGGGTAGAAGCTGGGGCCTTACCCCCAAAATAACACTCTGGTTGTACAAGACAGTGATAAGACCCATGGTAAGTTATGGAGCTGTGGTCTGGTGGCCGAGGACAAAACTCGCCACGGTCGCTGGCAAATTACAATCCTTCCAGAGACTTGCATGCATGGCGGCGACAGGCTGCATGAGGACAACCCCCACGGCTGCCCTGGAAACCATGCTGAACTTAACACCGCTCCACCTATTCCTCCAACAGGAGGCGGCGTCAGCGGCGGTACGTCTAAAAACCTTAAAGCTGTGGCGTGACAGAGCTGTTACCCACACGAAAATCCTGGACAATGCCGTCGTGGACATGCCGCTACTAGCGGCGGTTAACGACAGGATACCGGTAAGGTTTATATTTGACAAAAAGTACAAGATACAACTCTTCGAGGAGGGGATCGAGAGTCTGAACCTACGGGAGCTACGCGTCTTCACGGATGGCTCAAAAACGGCCTCCGGCACAGGGTGCGGTGTGTTCTCAGAAGACTTACAAATTCATCTATCTAGGCCCCTGGGAGCTCACAATACAGTCTTTCAGGCTGAGTGCGTGGGCATCTACATGGCGGCAGCGGCCATAGCTTCAAGGAGAGTAAGAGGTGCATGTATACGTATCCTCTCTGACAGCATGGCGGTTCTACAGGCCCTCCGTAGTAACTCAATCAAATCGAGTCTCATCATGGAGTGCCATGAAAAGCTGACGGAGGTAAGCTCCGATAATACAATCACCTTGCAGTGGATCAAGGGCCACAGTGAGTCGCGCGGTAACGACGCGGCTGACGAGTTGGCCAGAAAGGGATCAGGTATGGCGGCGATAGGCCTAGAGCCCTTGGTGCCCCTCCCCTTCGGCTGGTCCCGCACACAACTGCGACTCCGTGCTCAGGCTGAACAGGAGCGGGCCTGGACCGGCCTGGGTGAGTGTAGACAGGCGAGATCCGCAGTACCACACCTGGACCGGCGTCTCTCTCGCACCCTGATAAACCTGAGCCGGAAACAGCTACGTACGGTAACTGGGGCCATAACAGGCCACGGTCCTTTTAACAAACATCTGTTTACTCTAGGTGTCACCGACAGCCCCCTGTGCAGAGCGTGCATGGAGGCAGAAGAAACGGCTGCGCACGTGCTGCTGGAGTGCGAAGGCGTGGCTCAATACCGGGCGAAGCACCTTGGATCCCCGAGGTCGCTCCCCGAAGTCCTCAAGGACGTCAAGTCGCTGCTGGGCTTCCTGGAGGAGCTGGGATGGCAAGAGTAGAGCCATTCCCACCATCACGCAAAATAGGCGCAAAAGTGACGTCGAGTTGCGGAAACAAGCCCGCGTTACCATACCATACCATACCATAGATGAACGGAAGACAGATAGACAGACAGTGCGCAGACTAAAATAGAATCCCATTGGCACTCTTTAGGTACAAAAACTAAATTTAAAATTCAACATACCATTTTTATTTTCTTCAATTATGCTTACTAAGTGCACATTATCCTTCTTCAACTTATCAATTTCTTCTTTTGAATTCAATTCTTTAGCCTCAACTTCTGCTTTAATTTCGTCAAGTTTCAAAATGTTCTGGTTTTTCTCCTTCACCAAGTCAATCAGTTCATCGCTCAACACCTTTACTTTGTCTTTGATTTCAGCTTTCGTCTGTAGTTTTTCCTGTAGTGTTGACTTCAATTTATCGTTCTTAGCAGTTTCTCCTTTGAGCACTTTAGTAAGTTTATCTATTTGGCTGAGTAGCTCAAACTCTAGGGAGTCGTTTCTAATCTTCAGTTCATGATCTTTGACTTCTAGGGATGTGATATCTAGAAAAAATAAAATGCTATGTAATCATTTTCAAACTTTAAACAGCCCACTGTTGTGTCTTTCTTTCAAATTCAATTCTTTATTTGCTTATCACATGGTAATCGATACCTTTTCTCATATTATGCGAGTAGGCTATAATCTACCACCACCATGCCTATGCCACGCGACCTCATCGCGTTTTGTTGACCTGTGAAAATTTTTGAATGCACGCACAGTTAAATGCGAAGTGGGCTTCAAGACTCATAATGCGTAATCACAACGGAAACTAAAACTATAGGCTTATTGTTGAGAATCAGGAACATTTAATGTAATAACACCGAGTAGACACCTATTTATGCTATTTAGTGTTTTGCTAGTTAATAGTAAACTGAATATAGCAATTCTGAAATCAGAAACCTACCTTCTCTTAATTTCTGCAGAGAGTCGGTCAATTTATTGTTTTGAACCTCCATAGCCTCCAAACAAGCCTCTTTAGAATTAAGCTCATCGTTCAGAATCTTAATCTGTTGATTCAAGCTCTCTTTCTCAAATTGCATTTCCCTTAGCAGTTGCTCTTTTTGATCAGTCAAATCTTTGATTTTCGCCTCAACTCTTTCAATGTAATTAACCTTTCTGTTCAACTCTTCATTTAAAGTTTTAATTTCTTCATTAAGTTTTTCTTGTTGCAATCTTGCCTCTTTCACTACAATGTCTTTTTCCTTTCTTATATCTGCTGACTCTTTCAATAAATTGTCTATTGCAACCACTTTTTCTTGTATGATCGATTCTGCATTTTGCTTTTCTTTTTCTATCAATTCTTGTAGATTCTTATTCTCCTCTTTGAGTGCTTCGTTAGCTTTTAGGTGTTCTGTAATCACAATATGAAGGCTGTCCTTCTGATCTTCCATCACAGATTCGGTAACAGTCACCATGTTCTTGAGGACAAGACGTTCCGATTCGAAGTCATTTATCAATTTCTCCTGATTCAGTTTTTCGGATTTTATTTCTTCCTCCAACGATTTTATGACTGTAAAATTAATAAAGTTATTTTATATCCGAAAAATTAATATAAAGTTATGGTGACAATCTACTTCAATATACTAATATCTTCATTATCAAACCGTTATGGCCAATGCTGAGCGAAGGCTTTCCTCATACATGAGAAAGTATGGCCCATAATATCCCCCGCTAGCCCAGCGTGGATTGAGAGATGATGTTAGTTTCTTTTAATCACCTAAATGGTAGCTCACGTAGCTTAACAATTTTCATTGTAAACACAAAGAAAACCCGGACCTGAACGGTTGGTGCCTTCTTAAACACAGTTTATATATGCTAACATTATAGAGATAAAACATTTGTATTTTTATATGTAATGAATAAACTCAAAACATTAAGGACCTATTCTAAAAATTATTTTGGAATAGGAAAGCTTACTTTTCGGGTAGTAACATTGGCTATATTTTTTCCACGAGAATGGAATTTACGGGAGTGAAATTGTACGGAACAGCTAGTATCTAGCAATTTATTATTTAAGTATTTACCTTTATTATTTTCTTCCACGACTACCCGCAGTTTTTCCTTTTCCTTTCTCAGAGCATCCAATTCGTTAGTTTTTTCTTTCAAATAGTTTGTCAGCTTTGTGACCATAACATTCAAATTGTTAATCTGACAGTCGTACGTCCTCTTCAGTTTATCGGTCAAGTTCTCGTTGTCAATAAGCTTTTCCTTCAAAGAGTGGACTTTTACTTCCAGTTGGACTTTGACGTCGTTGAGTTCGTTAGTCAAAGATTGGTTCTCATTTTGCAGTTGTTGAATGCACTTCACCTTTGCATCTATTAACGCACTGTGGGCCTCAGTTTGGGATATTAGTTCTAAAAAAACAAAGTGTTATTTGCAAAAAAGAAAACAAAATTATCTGCACATCACTTGAATCAGACTATATAGAATATCTTCCTTTAAAAAGCCTTATTACTATTTAATTTCTAAGTAATCCCATATTCTTTGAAGGACCTACCTTCAGACGGTTATAAGTTTTATAACATTGGATTTTGTTAACTTACCACTCTGCTTTTCACGGACGTCTTTCTGTAGACGCTGCACCTCCATCTGCATCTCAAGTACTTGCATTTCCTTCGCATTAATCATTTCTTTCATTTCGTTAACGGCAGTACACTCGCGGTCAAGCGCTCTCTCTAAATTCCTTCTCATTGAAAGTTCGGATCTCAACGTATCAGCTACGTTTATCAAAAGATCGCATTTCTCGAACACGGATAAACCCTCACATTTATCTAGGGCAATCAATTTCTGCAATACCTCATTGCAAAACTCCTCCTTTCCTAGATTCTGTAAAAGTTTCTCTAGACCACTATTAAGTGCATTATTTACATGTGCATATTTATCTTCATGTTCTGAAATGAAGGTTAACGTATAACATTAAAGAAACTATACTACAATGCATAAATCCATAGCAAAAGCTATGGGAGAAAATATAGAAACATACTTTTAAAATCGGTTTTCAAATGATTGAATTCTACAGCTATTGTGTTAAGCTCTTCCTGTTTGATACCCAAATCATTTGCATATTTTTCATTTAATTCTCTCAATGACAGGGACACTTGGTTTTTCTCGGTCTCCATCTCATCACGAGCCGCTTTTTCTTCACTCAAAGATTTTGTTAATGTATCTTTTTCAAGGTTAAGAATCTCTTTGTCGTGCAATAGTGCATCTTTTATAATTTCGAAGTTAACCAACTTGTCTTGTAGTGATTGATTTTCATCATAAAGTTTCTGTTTCTCTTCTTCTACTAAATCTTTTGCCATGCTTTCTTCATTAAGGACTCTATTTAATTTGACGTTTTCTTCCTGCAAAACGGATTTAGCTGTCATCTCTTCAACCAAATTATTATCTAGCTGATTAAGCTGTTTTTTCATTTTATCTTTTTCTATGGTCAAATCCTGTTTAATTAACTCGAGTTCATTAATTTTCTGTGCCAATAATTCTTTTTCTTTTTCTGTGAGTTCTTTTACAGATTTCTCTTCAAAAAGCTGTTGAGTTAGACACTCCTTTTCTTCCAAGAGTATGTTCTTCAGGGTGCTCTCTTCCAGTAATCTCTGTTCCACAATTTCCTTCTCGGTAAGAACAGTTTTCTTTTCTTGTTCCATCATTTGTCTTACCAATCTCTCTTCCATAAGTTGCTGAGTCAAAATTAACTTCTCATCCAAAAAAGCTTTCTTCTCCACTTGAAGGTTATTGTAAGCAGATTGTTCATGATGTAAATCTTTCATTAATCCTTCGGTGCTTAATATAAGTTTATTCTTTTCAATTTCTAGAGCATCTCGCAATGCTTTTTCGTTCTCTAATTGCTCTTTCAAATCTTTTTTAGCGCGTTCACAGTTTACAAGCTGCCTTTCATAATGACTGACCTCAGCTATGTAAGCAACAACTTGCTCTTTTAATCGTAAGTCTGACTCATTACTATCAGTAAGTATATCATTAATTTGCCTTGTCAAATCGTCTTTGGCCTCCTCGGTGGCGCGAAGGTTAGCTTCTGCACGTTCCAAGCTCATTTTAAGTTCGTTTACATGGTCCTTTAATTTTTCTATATGGTTCTCTTTAGCATTGAGTGTTTCTAGCATTTCAATCTTCGAATTTTCCCACATTAGTGTTCCATCTTCAAAATCTTTTCTTATGGATTCTAACTGAATAGTTGTAGCTTTGAGGTGTTCTTCTAATCTTTCAATTATTACGTCTTTTTCCTTTATCAGAATTTCGTGGTTACTGTTGTCCTCCTCAATGGTAAAATGTAATTGTTCGTTTTCTCTTTGAAGCGCGTCTATTGCTTGCATTTTAGCCGTATTTTCTTTTTTGAGTTCTAATTCCAGTTCATCATTAAGTGAATTCAGTTCAGCTAGTTTATTGTTCAAATCCTTTACTTCCCTAGTTTTTAAGTATGTAGTTTCCTTCGCGTTAATGGTCTCCTGCACTAATTTGGTTTCCATAGTTTTCATTTCTTGAAACAAAAATAAATAAATAATTAAAAACAGACTAAAAGAAAACTGGCAGCAGAGCAAAAATTATAGATTCTAAATTGATATTTTATAATTTTAAAAATGAATTTCTTAGGCCACTAAGCACCGATTTTAGGAGACAAATGCGCTTACCTTCAGATTTATCATCAAGGTTCTTAAACATTAGCTGAACTTCTTTCTTCAAAGCGCTGACTTCTTCAGATTTCAAGGCAATCTGTGTATTTAGTTGAGTTTTGATTGTTTCCAACATTGCACACTGATTTTGATAGTCTTTTTCATATTTATTTTTACAAGATATCTCTTCTTCTAATTTGTTGGCTAAATCGTCTTTGGCCTGTTCAACCTTATCTATATGTTGTCTATGACTTTCAATAGTTGACTCTAACTCTTCTATATGTTTTTGCAGTATTTGAATGTGAGATTCTTTCTCTTCTATAATAGCCTTCGATTTTAAACCAACCTCTTCAAACGATTTTTCAGTATCGTTAAGTTTAGTCAACAAATTAGAGGTATGAGTGTCAAATTCTTTTTGTAACTGCAAATATTTGTCAGTTTCCGCCTGTAAACTCGTTTGTAGCGATTCTATGCCTAAAATAAAAAGAAATAGGGTTTTAAAAATACATTACCAGGCACTAGTTGATCCTAGGCTAAAAGCTCCCCAAAAGCCGCCTCGGTGCTTTATAATGAGTGGGTTTCCTACACTTTGTTTCGGAAATATCCGAGGACGGGCTTTGGAAAGTCCCCCAAACCGAAATCATGGATCCGCTACGGTTACCAGTACTTACTGTTACTTACTACTACTTTTCTAAGCACCAATTCACTTTAGGTTATACTTACGCAATTTATCGCTTTCCTTAATTGCACTGAGCTTTTCGTAATCTTGTTGTAATTGCATCACTGCGTTGCATTTTTCATTTAAATCTTGGGCTAGTTGTTGCTTCTCTTCATTCAAAGAAGTTACTAATGTTTGCAATTTGTTTCGTTCATCAATTTCTGATAAAAGTTTGTTATTTGCTAATTCTATAATTTCGTCTTTCTTACGTTGCTCTTCTTCGGAAAATACGGTTTCACTTGCCATTTTTTCTTGCAAGACTTTCAATTCTTCCTCTTTTCTAACTATGTCTTCAGATAATTTCGTGAATTCTTCAGTCATTTTATCAAACTCATGCTTTAAGTGAACATTAGTATGCCTCTCCTCTTTCAAGTACAAGTCTAAAGCATAAACCATTCTATCCTTTTCTTGAATATCTGCTTTCAATTTTAACATTTCGTTATTTATAGAGGATAATTCCTCTACTACTAAAGCTTTTGCTTGATGTAGATGGGTCAGTTCATTTTCCAGTTCAGTTTTATATCGAATCTCTCCGTGAAGTTGCATTGACAGTGTGTTTATTGTAGCCGTTTTCTCATCTAAAGCGCAAACCAGTTCGTCCTTCTCTTCACAATACATATTTTTCATATTCTCAATGTCTTTTTGTATTTCTTCAATGGTTCTTTCGCGATACTCAATCGCAGATTGTAGTGACGATTCACTATCTTCTAAAATCTTGCATTTTTCTGTCAAGTTTTTGTTAGTCATTTTCATATCATCTATTTCTTTATTCAGTACTTCAAATAAGGCAACATTTTGAACAAGACGTCTCTGTAACTCTTGAGCTTCATCAGATTTTTGCTTGTATTTTTTATTAATTGCTTTAATTTGTTCATGTAAGTGCGCCACTTCAGTGTTATGTCGGTTCGCGAGATCGGTTTTCATCTCTCTTTCTTTTCTCAGTTCAAAATGAAGCTGCTCAATCTTCTCACTATTTTCTGAAATGTTATTTTGGAGTTCAACAAGTTCGTTATTTCGATTCGATATTTTCTCTTTCAACGTCATCATTTCCTTCTCATAATCTTCTTTCATTTTAAGTTTTAGATTCTTCTCTGTATCAATATCTATCCTTAGTTCTTGGATAATATTCGTTAGTTTTGAATTTTCGTCCGAAAAACTTTGCAATAAAGACAGTTTCTCCTCCTGTAAAGTCTGAATTTCTATTAGCTTTTCTTCAATAACAGTCCTCGTATTTTCAGCGTTGTCTTTCAACTGTTGCTCTAATTCATTAATTTCATTGTTCAGTTTTGTGATTTCGTTAGTGTAGTATGATTTCAAATCGTTTTTCTCTTCAAGCTCTGAGCAAATTTGGGCTCTCAGCTTGGCAACTTCGTTGTCTTTCTCAATTATGGTTTCTTCATAAGATTTTTTTTCATGTTCCGCTTTTTTATTTACTTCATTTAGTTGGTCCTAAAATAAAATTTAAATATCATTTTCTTATAAGTTGTTGTTTAACCTTAAACTAATTACTACTACTTGTTAAACTTACCTGTAAAAGTTGAATTTGCTGCTTGAGTGCATCTACCTTAACTCTCTCTTCACTCAATTGAACTTCAATTACATTGACACAGGCCTCATTGCATACAGCTACAACATAATAATGCGTTTTTTTTTACAAACTTCGATCTTAATACCCTATAACCGAATCATCACTTTACTCTGAATCGTGACATTAGAGTCTGGTCTTTGATGTAAAAATGTACTGGTTTTATGCTGAGGAAGCATAATATTAGTTCTACTACTTCGTAATTATTACTAACAAGTGCAACACCACCCCAGTCCGGCGATGGATTCGACACATGTCATGTTTAGGGGTGAAAGAATATACTACTAAAAAGTGGGATATTTCCAGGAATGGAATACCTTTGCTGGGACTGACTTTGAGCATATTTATGTTGTCTATTTATTATTACTTACAAGCATTGTGAAGCGAATGCAAGCTTGCGTCTGGGTCATCGCACTCCAGCTGACTGGAGTCGAGGCAGTTCTTCTGGTTGTGCTGTCTCAATTCGGTGACGAGCTCTTTTAGCGACTGCACGTGACGGCGCTCCATCTCCAGCTCGTCGGCTAGCTGCCCAGCGCGAGTGGTCTCACTCTGACTGATTTGCAGCCATTTATCTCGTTCTTTCTTTAACTCGTCCACCTATGCCAGAGGGGATAGACACCATTTTAGCATACGTCTATATCACAATTTTCAAGGCACTTTCACTATGTACTTATGTACATATTTATCGCTAGATAGGACGGAAAATATCGTGAAGAAAGCGTTCGGGTCGAAAAATTGGTTCAAACGCATAATATGTAACAGCGCCCCAATCCGGCGATTGGCTTAACACCTATCATATTGCTTATGAATCATAATTATGTTTTTTTTAAAACTTAATCATAGTGACAGAATAGTTATCTTATTTTCAGAATAGAATATGTTCGTGCTATAATAAAGATATGTTACATATAGGAGGCGCCTAACAGCGTTGCGCGCGAGGATCCCGTTTTCCCCTGTTCCCGTGGGAGTTTCGAAAAGTTCTTGCTTATCCGATGCTTAGGTCACAAAAGGAATCTGCTGTCCTAATTACACGACTAGCTTCGGCTGTGCCTTGATGAGTCAGGGTTTCTTGCTTTATTGCACAAGTTATATTTACCTTAGTTTTGTAAGTATTCCTCTCATACTGCAAGTCGTCCAGCTGTTCCTGTGTGGCCACCAGCCTCTCCTCCAGGTCTTCTAGTTGCTTGGTTAGCCGCAGCGAACTCTCCGATACTGCTTCCGAATCCCTCGACTCAGAGTCTTGTCCACAGCACATGGATATCTTAGCCTTCAGATTCACGATCTCTAGCTTGTATTGTTCTTTATCTTTTACTGAGAGAAATGAAAACGTAAGATAGACTAGCAATGTTTTTATTCACTGGACACTTACTTATTTGACACTATCATAAAGCAGACCTGTACATTATTTTATATTTGGATCAATTTGTATTTCTTAAAGAGCGTGGTAGCCCAGCGGTTAAAAAGCCCGCCTCTCATGCGTGAGGTCTTGGGTTTCGAAACCTGGCATGTACAAACGAGTTTTTCAAAAACTTAGGTACATTTTTTTTTACTGGCTCGATGGTAAAGGAAAACATCGTGAAAACCACGGAAAACCCGCAGGTCCCAGAATTAATTTTGAAGCCCACCAATCATGTTAAGGGATCCAAAGTTATATTGGTGAGGAGAAATGGGGGTATTACACGAGATTGACAGGCCTGTTGGCCTGTTGTTTGATATTTATTTAAATATGTTGATCAGTTGTTTACTACCCATATTATTATTTATTTTTATAAATACCTAACTGCCGTTGGTAACTAACGGCGTTGATCTTGTTTATTCATCAATCAAGCGATCTAAAATCAGGTTGACCATCTTATCCTGCTGTGGAGTATATCGAAGATACTCACGAAGCTTCTCCATCTTCAAGCTATTCCTGGACAGCTCCTCCTGCAAGTAGTTGCGGTCGAACCTCTCAGCGTCGAGCGCTGCCTGCAACCGTCGCACTTCGCTATGCAGCGACCGCAGCGCTGGCGGAGTCTCCGCCACTTTCGCCACGCTCATTGCTGCTTCATGGCTGCATGCCTCTGTGGACACATTAACATTATTAAAATAAAAAAACCAGCGAAGTGCGAGTCAGACTCGCGCACGAAAGGTTCCGTACCATTATCTATAAAAACATGTTTGTTGAATGGGAGCTCGCCTTAAATATTTATTTAATTTTGTTTTTAGTATTTGTTGTTATAGCAGCAACAGAAATACATAATTTGTGAAAATTTCTACTGTCTAGCTATCGCGGTTCTTGATACAGCCTGGTGACAGACAGACAGACGGACAGACAGCGAAGTCTTAGTAATAGGGTCCCGTTTTTACCTTTTGGATATGGAACCCTAAAAAAGAGTACCTATCTTTATTCTCTGCGTCATATTATCATTTCAACTAAAGAACATGCATCAAATTATTACAATTATAAATAATCAATAGTGCTGCAGCAGTTAAAAGTTTAAAGCTCAGCACAATGAAAATGCTATGATGATTCTCAGCAGAACATAATATCATGTGTAAATAGGGATTCTAGAGTTATAGTCTAACCATAAAGCCATAAACTCAGTTACCTTATATAATATACTTTTATTCTGTTTCAAACAAATAACAACTAAGATTCTGTTCGAAAACCAACAAATAATTAAATGTACTATATTGTATGACACTAGATATCATTATTGAAATTACGCTAATCATGATGCAGGATAAAAATTGTGTAGTTTATTTCTGTATAAATCATTTTAAACTCTAAAGTACATGTGTTTTTAACTTTCAAGTAAAGGGGTGAATTTCTAATTCATTGACCCTCAATGACCTTATATGGGCTGTGTAATAGCCCTGCCATTTGCACTGCACCTGGCTGGACAGCTGTTTCTAAAACCAACTAACAATTTGTGAACCGGCAAAGTGGATTATACATAAATAAGCTTATATTTCCCGAATAAGTCGGCAGATACAATATAATTAAGGATTTTCATTCTAAGGAAGTAAGTAAAGTAAGTATGTAAATTCTTTATTTACAAAAGTCAAAATTTATGTAACTTTTGTATTTTTTCCTTAAGCACTGGCTATGTGCAGAAAGAAAGAAAGTCAATATCTGAAATAGTTAAAACCTGACCTATAGACATCAGCACCATAGATAAGTTGTTTTTATATTTTGAATACAACTAATTCAATTTAAATATAAACTGGACATATCCTGTAATGAGAAAGCTTTATTGGAGAACACCTGGATACAGGTGTTTATCAGTTGTAGGCTGCTTGCCTGATTTTTAATAATAATAAAAAAATTGTTATATTACCTAATGAATTTGAATTAAGTACTATCAAGCGAAATGAATCAACACTATAGTGGAGTAATAAAAAAAATACCTGTAATAGCCGCCTGGACATCCCTGTAAGTGATAGGAGTGCACTCCATGAGACTTTTGCTAAACTTCATGATTATTTCCTGGTCCTCCATACAGAGCTTGCTGCACATAGCATGCTTTATATCTACATCTTTAGAATTAACACAAACGAAAAATAGTAGGAGTGATGCTACAATATGTAGCTCCTCCTCATTGGTCGGCTCGTGAGTTCCATCTTCAAATTTGAATTCAGGATATTTCTCAAGAATGAACTCTTCCACTGTGTGTGCTTCAAGTTTGGATGATTTGGACTCGTCCAAAGCAAGGTTTTCGTGGAGATGTGCTATGATGGTGAGCAGGCATTCTAAATTGATGCACTGCTCTTGCCTACTGCTTTCATCGAAATAACATTTTACCTGTAATTAATAGTTCTTTTATAATAATAGACAATAAAGCTAGAAAGGAAGGCTTATTTTTATACTAATATTATAAAGAGGAAAGATTTGTATATCTGTATCTTTGTTACGAATTCACTCAAAAACTACTGGTCCGATTTTAAAAATTCTTTCACTAATGGAAATCTAGAATATCCCTGAGTAACATAGGCTATATTTTATTCCCGTACTCCCACGGGAACGGGAACTACGCGGGGGAAACCCGCGCAGAACAGCTAGTGTACTATATACTCGTATATGACTATGTGCTGTCTTTTTAGTTAAAAGTTATTATTTTAATACTATTGGAGCCTTTCCTGACACGATCACAACTATGTGACCCACCCCTGACACAAAGAATGGGTTCACCCTTGAATGTAAGAGGTACAGTCAAAAGCATTTAAAGCTTCCTGTGCTCTTGACTGTACGTACAGTAATCTTGTGAGGATATACTAAACTTACATAAAATAAATGAAATAGCGAGGCTGTTTTATTCAATGTATGCAGGTACATACAATTTATCAAGTGCAACTTCATCAATACATTTCTAGACTAACATTTTATAGAGGAACGAATTTCTTTGTTTGTGATTTGGCTAGTACAGACTTCTAAAATTATTTCACCAGTGGAAAGCTTACTTTTCTGGGATTAACTAAGCTAGAATTTTCTTACAAGAAAGGGACTTACTTGTACGCGAGTGAAATCGCGGGAAACAGCACGTATTTACATAGGTACCTACATAAATACATTTCTAAGAAAGTGGTCGCCGCAACACTCACTTTGAAATTTATAATATTACGTATTATCCTTAGCTTCGCATCGGTTTTTTACACTTTTACGCACCGGTACATCCATCAAATGTAATATTATAGAAAATATTTACTTACCCAATTTGTAAGAATACCCTTCCATTTACTTAACATTATTCAAACCTAATTTTAATACTGATATGGTTAAGAACCCCCTCGACAATTAATTGCTTGCAAATGAAACCATTAGAACTGAAAACAATCAATTTTTATGAAGTAAAATGTTGTTAATCGCCGTTGCAGTTTGAATTTATTGTTTTTTTTCCAACGGAACGGAATGATTAAACCAAAGAGTATAGAACTGTCAACACCGTGTTACCTTTGAAACTCATTGAAATGTCACCTAAATAGCTAAATAGAATAGCAGATCCTTTAGCTTTTTGGGATAAACTGTATATGAACCTATATACTTGAATAGGACCTATTATATTTTAATCTCTTTGATATGAACCCTTTCGGCCTCATAAGTAATTAATCTAGTAATTAACTGTGCTAGCCATTTACACGAGGGCAATCCACTAAGACTGCATACAAAAAAAACGTGAGGACAATGGAATGGATTGTCCTTAAGTTTTTTTGTATGCAGTCTTAGTGGATTGTCTTAGTGGATTGCCCTCGTGTAAGTGGCTAGCACAGTTAAATAATAGATTAATTACTTATGAGGCCGAAAGGCCGAACAAAAAAAACTTGAGGACAATCCATTCCATTGTCCTCGCGTTTTTTTTGTATGCAGTCTTAGTGGATTGCCCTCGTGTAAATGGCTCATAACATGGGCATGACATTTTGATTGATTTGTCAATTTTGACTTTTTTTTGGCGGGAATCCGAAGAAGGACGTCATGTTTTTTGTAAAATTTTCGTTTTGCCGTATATTTTGGGCTTTAGTTCATAATAGTGATAGTATATTATGTGGTAAATGTCCGTGATAGTGTGCAGTGAATTGAAAATTCGATAAAATACGTGCGATGGACTTTTTCGAATTACCTCAAGAAGCCTCTTTAAAATCTTCAGTAAAAGTGCACTATCGCTTTACTGTTGATAACCAAGTGACATTTCAATAAGTTTCGAAGAAACTATGTATTTTTGTGCATAGCTCTGAAGCAGAGCTGAAAATCTTGAATTTCGTATCGTGTTTAGTGCTGATGGCTCAAAATGCCAATGCCTTAAAATAAGAAAAAAAGAAAAAAAACAATTTTGACTTAAATGAAGCACAGATATCCATCTTTAAATAGTCGGAGATGAAGTAAACATGCATCGGGTGTTAATTAAATAAATATTAATTTAATTTGTTACTAATACAATCGTTGATCATGCCAGGCAAACGTGCAGCGGGATTAGTGATATTCAGAAATGTTAACCAAATTGTACAGTTTTTAATGTTACAAACAAGTTATGGTGAACACCACTGGACTCCTCCGAAAGGTATACTTAATCAAAGAGTGTAGTATAACAGGGTATGTTATTTACAACAAAGCTTTTACTCGCGTCGCGACGTACCTAGTCAGAGTTCCAAGATGAAAAGTAGCCTGTCAAAAAGCGGATTAACAATGAAAAGCTTACAGGCAGTCACAATTAGTCATTAGTCTTGCCGTTTTGGGAAGAACTGTACAATATCTGACGTGGAATTTAGGGGGGGTAGGGGGGGAGTGGGGGACCCACCCCCCACCACCCCCGCCTGCCGGAAACGCATAGTTTTTTTTTTACGAATTTTTCAAAATTGAACATTCTACTAGTTTCTGGGGCGGGTTTGATTTGGGTGATCATAAAAAAAAATAACCTGAACCTAAATATTCCACTAGTTTCTTGGGCGGGTTTGAGTTGTGTGGTCATAAAAAAAAATAACCTGAACCTAAACATTCCACTAGTTTCTGGGGCGGGTTTGCTTTGTGTGGTCATAAAAAAAATAACCTGAACCTAAACATTCCACTAGTTTCTGGCGCGGGTTGGATTTGTGTGGTCATAAAAAAAATAAGCTGAACCTAAACATTCCACTAGTTTGATTTATGACCTTGCGTCTATTTGTACAGTTTTGAGGTTAATTTATTACAATTTCAAAAAATTATATCTCGAAAACTATTGATTTCCGAGCTCTGCAATTTTGGTAGATAAACCCTCTTATATACCTCTATCTACAAAAAAAATATGAAGCAGAAATTCCACGTCACGCGATTTTTCACTAGGCTCCATGTCAACTTTAAAAATTCATAAAAAAAAAACTATGCGTTTCCGGCAGGTGGGGGTGGTGGGGGGTGGGTCGTCCACCCCAACCCCTTCCCCCCCACCCCATCCACCCCTAAATTCCACGTCAGATATTGTACAGTTCAGCCCAGTTTTGTAGCTCAAATTGTTCAAAGGACAAAAAGTTGTACATACTGTATAATCAATTACCAAAAGTTATGCTTTTTATGTTATTAGATGAAACATTATTTGAGTAAAGAAAAAAAATCCTTATTTGTAATTTTCCACACTTTTTCAGGCCATGTTGACCCTGGTGAATCAGATTGGGTTACTGCATTAAGAGAAACTAAGGAAGAGGCTGGTTTATCAGAGAATGATTTAGAGGTAAGGTAGACTTTTTTTTAATAAGTACTTACTTATTAATGTTACATGCATTAGTGTATCTTAATATTTTTGTACTTTGTTTCAGATTTATAAGGATATATCAAAAACACTTAACTACAATGTGAAAGGAAAACCAAAAGTAGTTGTATATTGGTTAGCTAAGTTGAAAAATCCAGAGAAACCAGTAACATTATCTGATGAACATCAGGACTTGAAGTGGCTTCCATTTAAAGAAGCTCAGGAAATAGGTGGTTATGAAGACATGCAGCAGTTGCTGGAAGAATTTAATGAGCAAGCTAAAAAATTATTATAGTGTTTTGGTCAATGTAAATCGCCCTATGTTCAAATCATGCTAGATGTTTGGTGCACTCGTGGCCAACAATAAAGTTGTACTCATTCTAAAGCTGTTTTTATTCTAGGTATAAGTAAAAAGGTTTCTATATCAAGTAAAATCTCTGAACTTCTTAAATACAGAGAGGATCATTACTTTTTGTATTCTAAGTTTCTCTTATATAATGATGATAGTGTATTATGGGGCCCATGTTTGTGATAGTGTACAAGTCGATAAAATGCGTGGAATGGACGTAGGTGCTTCTAAGGTGCTTCAATCATAAGTAGAAGTGCACTATCGTTTTACTGTCGATTACCAAGTGACATTTCGATAAGAAAATGTTGAAATGAACTGAAGACAAGTCAGTATGGTCTATGATTCTAGCCTGTCAAACACAAGTTGGGCGAAATATAGAAAAAAAAAACGAAAAAAGCGCGGGAAACGTTGAGTTTGGCGGGAGTATTTTTTCGTGTTTTGGAAATTTAATTTATTTAATATTGGATAAATAGAGATCAGTTGTGTAAGTTTGTGTATATATTGGTAGTTTTGTTTATATTATTTGTTTTTGTAGATATATTTTCACATATTCGGTAAGTTTTTCAATTTTTATCTGTTGATTGATGGACGAGCCGCCCGACCCGGGGGGCACAGTCCCCCCGGTCGGTGAAAATGTTACTATTTTTTCTGCTAATGACTCCAGTATGGATACCGAAGGCTCTATAAGAGGAGATAGAAAGAGAATTCGGGCTCCCCGGAAGATATGTAAACACTGTAATAAAAGAAGGAAACAACATTCTCATGATTCAGGAAAACTTAAACAGTCGGACTGTCATTGTGATATTGAAAGTCGCAACGTTCTTAGGGATAGATCCCCTATTCCGCTTTTTAATGAGATTTCTCAATCAAAAATTCCCAACATTGATCCAAATTCCAACCAGTCATCCCATGTAGGCAGGACTCTATATGAATCAACTGATATTTCCCCATTCATTGTGCACATTCAAAGAGAATCCATTGATAATGCTACCACACTTCACCCAGTTGCTTTTGGCCACTTCTTAAAGAAAAGCTCCTTTAAAAACATTATTAATGGTAGTTTGAAGCGTATAGGAAGGAACCGTCTGACACTGTCTTTCAACAACTATCTAGATGCAAATTCTTTTATTAATGATCCTTGTTTGACAAAGCAAAGTTTCAAGGCTTTCATCCCTACATTTAGCATAACACGGATGGGTCTAGTCCGTGGTGTGCCTACCGAATGGTCCATGGAGGATTTACTTGAGAACATCTCTGTTCCCATAGGATGTGGAAAAGTGATTAAAGCGAGGAGGTTAAACTATAAAGTACACGGTACAACTCCTACTTGGAAACCATCACAAACAGTTGTTCTGACCTTTGATGGACAAGTGCTACCTAAGCGAGTCTTTTTATGTTACAATTCTCTTCCTGTTGAATTATACACCTTTCCAACGATTCAGTGTTTTAATTGCTGTAGATTCGGTCACACTAAAACACAGTGTAGGTCTGCTCCTCGTTGCTACAAGTGCGGGCAGAGTCATTCTGCTGACACTTGTGATATTGAGGAAGACAGTGCATCCTGTTTCTTATGTGGTGGCTCTCATTTTGCTAACAGGAGAACTTGCCAAGAATTTGAAAGGCAGACTAGAATAAAAGCATATATGGCCCAAAATTGTGTGTCCTACATTGAAGCCTTAAAACTACACCCCGCTCCATCCAAATCATTTGCAGATGTGTTAATTTCCACTCCTACAAACTCATCTAATCATGTAAGATCACCACCAAATTTATCAACACTTTCTTCTCCACCAAACACCAAATCCTATAAAAAAACTGTCTTTTTAAAGCCACGAACACCCCCAAAAGTCACAAAAGGTTATGATGTGGAGGCTCATCAGTCTCTCATAAAAGATTATGATGGTCCATCTCCTTCTAATGGATGTGCCTTACAAAATAATGATACAAGGAATAATAATGACCAAATATTAGAAGTTATAATAGCTTTATTTAAATCCCTCTCGGAAACAAACCAATTACCGTCCAACGTTGCTTCATTTTTTGAAACTTTTATTCAATTATTTTACAATAATGGATCTAGCAAAGATCATGCAATGGAACTGCAGAAGCATAGTCAACAAGAAAAGTGAATTGATACATTTATTAAATAAATTTGAACCTTTTGCATTTGCCCTGTCGGAAACATGGCTAAAACCAGGATTCTCCTTTAGAATCCCTGGCTATGCCTGTTTAAGAGATGACAGAGCTGATGGGTATGGTGGTGTCGCCATACTCATTAAAAATACCCTCTCTTTTAAATCTCTGTCTGTTCCACCCCATGGCGATGACATGTCTGTCGTTGCTGCTGTTGTAAATAATCTGTGTATAGTATCTGTATATTTTTCTCGTCCTTCTGTAAATATTTTTTCTGAAATAAATCAAATTTTTTCTGTATTACCTAAACCATTTCTGGTGATGGGAGACTTCAACTCTCAGCACCAATCCTGGGGTAGCTCCAGTACAAATTATTATGGAGAACGCCTTTTAGAAATCTTAGATTCAAATAATTTGTGTATTTTAAACACTTGCCTTCCCACTCGTCACACAAATCCTGATGAAGGTATAAGTGCCCCAGACTTATCCATCTGCACACCCGATCTGGCATCATCTTTGTCATGGTCGCCCTTATCCTCCTCTCACGGTAGTGATCATTTCCCTCTGATAATTTCATTTCCCTACAATAAAGCAAGAAGTATCATTTCTGCCCCCCGCCTTAGACATAGACTCTCAAATGCAGATTGGGATGCTTATAGACAGTGTGTGGAACAAAAAGTGCATGCCATACCTGATATTTGTCAAGGTCATGAGACACAGTGTTCTGATGCTTTGACAAAGATTTTAATAGATGCTGCGGATGAAACATTCCCCATCAAAAACGGAGCTTCTGGCAAAATACCTTCTCCACCATGGTGGGATGCTGAATGCACACAGGCTGTCAGGAGCAGAAAGGAGGCAGAAAGGAATTACAGCATTATGATGACTGCAGAAAATTTCGAAATATTCCTGCAAATTTCACGCGATACAAGGAAACTTCTTAAAAAAAAGAAATTTGATGGCTGGCAAAAATTTTGTGCCTCAATTTGCCCTGATGTGAGCCCATCTGTTGTTTGGCGGAATATAAGGCGATTTAGATCTGCTTTTAACGACTCCTCATCTAATAAAATTCCACTAGAATTGGCTAACCAGTTTATGGACCGTCTTGCTCCCCCTTCTGTTCCTGAATATAGTTCTGTTTCATCATTGTGCCTCTCATTGGATGATGGTATCACAGGACTTAATTCTCCTTTCTCAATGCAAGAATTAAAGGGAGTTCTAACACATGTTAAAGATTCTGCTCCAGGTGAAGACGGCATTCCTTATTCTTTCATAGCAAATTTGAGTGATTCAGTTCTGAAAAAATATCTTGATCTTATTAATTCTGTCATGACTTCTGGTAACATACCTTATTCTTGGAAATTTCAGACTATTATCCCAATATTAAAACCAAATAAACCTTCTTGTGAAGCTTCTTCTTATCGCCCTATTGCTCTTTCATCTGTTCTTGCCAAGATTGCAGAACATCTCATTAAAATCCGTTTAGAATGGTTTATAGAAAGTAGAAAACTAATGGCTCCCTCCCAATTTGGCTTCAGAAAGGGAAAGGGTACTCTGGATAGCTTAAGTGTATTTGTTACTGATGTGCGTTTGGCCTTTTCTGGAAATGAATCTGTAATTGCAGCTTTTTTGGACATTAGTTCAGCATACGACAGTGTTTTACTGTCGGTACTGAAACAGAAACTTCATGCATTGAAAGTTCCCACTATGCTTTCTAACTTTATTATAAATATGTTATCTGAAAGGTCTATTAGTCTTCTTATCAATGACACTAGGATAACCAGACTGGTATGGAGGGGTCTTCCTCAGGGATCTGTTCTAAGTCCACTTCTCTATAACATATACACTCATGACTTAGAATCTTCTCTCAATGAAACGGTGCAGGTGCTTCAGTATGCTGATGATTTAGTATTATACTGCTGTGGGCATTCTGTCAACAGTATTTGTGATAATTTATCTTCATCCCTTTCGTTATTAAAGTCATGGTTATTTAGAAATGGTTTGGATTTATCTGTAAGTAAAAGTAATGTTGTATTATTTACTAGAATGCGTAAACCACCAGAAATTAATGTACAGTATGATAACAAACCAATACCTGTTCAAAATCAAGTCAAGTTTTTGGGTGTAATTTTAGATTCACATCTTACAGGACTCCCTCACTGTGAATATATAGCAGCTAAATGTGAACGGAATATAAACATTTTGAGATGTCTCTCGGGGGTTTGGTGGGGTGCCCATCCATTTTCAATGAAGTTGCTTTACAATGCCCTGATACGAAGTGTTCTTGACTACGGAACCTTTTTGTTGGAGCCTGGTAGTATTGCTGGGTTCGGGAAATTGGATGGAGTGCAGTCGAAGGCTCTGAGAGTCATTTCAGGTGCAATGAAGTCAAGTCCTATTAACTGCTTACAAGTGGAATGTGGAGACCCTCCACTCCATTTAAGACGCCAATATTTGTCCGATAGGTTTTTATTTCGATGCCAGCAGTTCCTAAATCACCCTTTAACGAATAGAATAGCTCGCCTCTCTGAAGAAGTTACCTTGCCTGGTTACTGGTCTAGAAAAACTGTCCCTTGTCTAGTTGAGAGCTTCTCAAAATGGAAAGCTATTGAAGCTCCAGCTCATCAATCCGAGCTATTGCCTATTTTCCATTGCAATTATAAAGAATTAATTTTGTCCCCCAACATTCAATATAACCTTGGTATTTTTAAAGATGACATATGTCAAAACCATAACTTCAATTATATCATAGACAAAGATTGGCAGGGGTGGCACTACTTATTTACCGACGCCTCTAAGCAGGGTTCTAGTTGCGTGGGTGTTGGAGTGGTGCACCTCCAATATAATATTGTTCAAAAAATTAAACTTCCTCCAGAGTCTTCGGTTTTTACCGGGGAGTGTTACGGATTATATAAAGCTGTAGAATATATTTTGTTAATGGGCTTACAAAGATCATTAATTATAACGGACTCAAAGAGTTCTTTACAGTCATTGGCAAAGTTTCCTTTTTATTGTCAAAACCAACCAATAATTTTTCATATTCGCCAGTTACTTCACAAATGTTCGTTAAGGGGCTTTTCAATAAACTTTGTTTGGGTACCGGCCCACTGTGGCATTTCGGGTAATGAAAGAGCTGACCTTCTGGCAAAGGACGCAGTGAGATGTGGTGACATTTTTCCGTATAAGAACTTTTGGCATGATCTGGCTACCTTACCCAGAATTTATTTACAGGAGTCCTGGAATAGATTGTGGGAGGGAAATATTTCTAAGGGGAAATTTTACCGGAATATTCAACCAACTATTCCGGTAAAACCTTGGTTCCATAGGGTAAAATTTTGTAAGATTGCCACCTCAATTTTAATCCGTATGCGTTTGGGACATACTTGCACTCCACTCCACCTTGCTAAGCTGAATATACTGGACAGTCCTGCCTGTGCTTGTGGTACTGACGTGGGAAATTTGAATCACATTTTGTTTTCCTGTCCCCTATACGATCATTCTTCCTTTTATACAGAACTCATACTCCTTGAAGTTCCTTTACCCTCATCCGTATCCTGTCTGCTATATAATTTAGATATGTGTATTTATAAAATTATAGCTCGTTTTATTTTGTTTAATAATATCAAAATATAACAAATTTATTTATTATAGCAAGCACATTATTATATTTTTTGTTTGTATCTATATCATATTTTATGTAAGTTATATTATCTTATTACTCAACCGATCCTTTTTCCAACCCAAATTCCAAATTCTCCTTTCTTTTTTTCAATTTATTTCGTTTCCCCGTTTTTACTCGACACTGGCATAAAGCACAAAATGTGCAAACGCCAAAAAAAAAAAAAAAAAAAAAACATTAATTCGTTCGTTCATTCATTCATTCATTCTCAGCTGCGATGAAGTTCAGTTCAATCTGTGAGTTCAATTTCTATAAAGTCCGCCAAGAGTACATATTCTTATCTATGGGAGTAATAGTGTTCTGTGATAAAGTCTGTGAAGTTCAATTGATTGTTTGAAAATAAAAGTGAATTTTGTAATAAAAATGGATAAAACGGGAATCAATGACAAAAATATAACAAAGAATGATGCACCCGAAGAGCTTAACACTCCTAAGCCTAAAGCCAAACCCCGTGGGAAGAAACGAAAACGGTATGTTAAGTTTATCTTTAGTCTTCACTTCACATCTAAAATTCTAAATTATTCAATAAATCCCCTATCGATTGGTTGTTGGCTATGTTTAAAACTAATTTCCGTTGAATTAGCACATAGTCTTGCTGTACTAGACTGATTAGTTATGTATAAAGTGAAAAAAATAGTGATGGTGATGTCTAACTGATATCAAATTAACAATGTACAGCTTCAACTGCTGGTTCTAGAATGTGCAAGCGAATCTTTAAATTATTATTATTAATCAGGGATGCAGCCTACAACTTATAAACCCCTATATCCAGGTACACTTTACTGAAGTTGTCTCCTAATAAGATACTAGCTGTTCCGCACGGTTTCACCCACATAAGTCCTGTTCCCATGGAAAAGTTATAGTCCCATGTTACTCCCAGAAAAGTAAGCTTTCCATATAAGAAAGAATTTTTAAAATTAATCCAGTAGTATTTGATTTTATTCGTTTATAAACCTTTCCTCTTTTTAATCTTAGTGTATAGATGTAGATGTGTTGGTCCAATTCATTGTTTGAATTGATAGATTCCCAGAATTCCCACAGAGATGGGGAAAGATAAGATCAATACAGGCAGGCAATGCCACTGTACATATCATAAAAACATTTTAATTTATAACAGCAACTGAAAAAGCTGTAATGGCTCTGTTGGATGTGTCTGTTTACATGTATGAGGTTTAGTTTCAAGAATTAAAAAAATTATCATTAAGTCTTTCAACACCATGTAGGGCACCGGTGACCGAAATCCTGAATTAATTTATCACCATGGCGTTCAATGTGTTAAATCAAGTGTAGGAAAAATTGTGAGGATACTTACAGACCTCAGAATTATTATTATTTATTTAATATAAGAGTAGCTCTTGAGCTTTGGTTTTAAAACATGTGTAACAGCACCCGGTTCAGCAATGATTCACCATAAATAGTTCTAAAATATACACGGTTAAAAAATGGGTACCTTCAGGAACACTGTACCGTCTGTACCTCTGCCAACCCTTTTGGAGAGTAGGCCTGAGCCAATTTTTTTTAATATCATGTATTTTTTCAGACGGGATAGCGAAAGTAGCACTGACATTGAAGATATCCTACCAGACAATGCTTTAGAAGTGGAACAGAATCTTCATGCTTCAGCTATTAAGAATAACTTGGATGATGTCAGCGTAAAGAAAATTCTGAAGGTATGTTTTTATTTTATTGAGGGACAGTTACATATTCATTATAATATTATATTATAATTATTGAGATCTAATCATCTTATTTATACTGTCATCACAATCTGCATGCTAAATTACTATTTATATCAAAACCAAAATCTACTTTGAAAAATGTATTGAATATTGAACTGTGACATAATTTTAAGTACTAAATTGCTTAACTTTTTTATTGTAATCTATAATATAAAAATTAATCGCTAAATGTGTTGTGAAGCGCATAACTCAAAAACCCCTGGACCAATTTGGCCAATTCTTTTTTTTAAATGTTTTAGAAAGTGGTAACCAACGATCATGTCCTGGCTCTGGTCAAGTTACGTGAGGAAGAGGAGGACTCCAGTGCAGAAGAACGGGGCCTTCAGCCTAAACTCACCAGAGCTAAAGTCAAGTGAGTTATTTTTTTTTATCAGAGGCGTTTGCTGTCTTAGTATATTTAATTAAATAATTTATTATCAGAAGGAAACCTGCAGGCAAAGAATTAATTCTAAGGGATGTTTAGTAGTACACCAGTCCGGTGATAGGTTAACTTTTTGGTGTCCGAAAAATATTCTGGTGACAAGTGGGTATTTCCAGAAAGGTAATAACTCTTTTTTAACCCTTCTCGGATAAAATACGTGAACATATATTTTTTTCATGTCAATTACAGTGTATAAGTTTATTTAAATATTTCCAGAGAACTCATGAAAGTATCGCCAAAGTCCTCCCGATGGAACTTAGAGAATCTGGCGCTGACTCCAATCAAGCACATCCCGGTGAAAACTAGGCCGGAAGTGAAGGCGCTCATTGCTCATGAGCTCCACGAAGACGAGGAGGATGATGAATACGAGCCGACGCATGAAGATGTACCGGTATGTGTTTTTTTAGATATTTTTGTGATAAACAGAGAAGTAAATCTATGTAAATTAAAACGAAATACTTACTTTACTTGACAAAGCCGATCAAATATGCATTTTTATAAATCTTAATAGACCAAATAAGGTTATTTTGCACACATACATAATCTCACGAATATTTCTCATTGGGGGGGGGGGTAGGGAGAGACAATAGACTGATACTTGCTACAAACCTGGCAGATCTCTCGTGCTTCATCCACATTCATCAAACGACTTTTGTTTTTTTTAGAGAGAGAAAAATGCAAAAGTGGCCTACTAAAGATGTAGGTTAATGCTTGTGTGCGGGCTGCATAGTTTCCTTCCTATTTGTATTAAATCAGTGTGCAATCAGTTTGCGTGCTTAATAGTCCTTGCACCTCAACCTAATCTCACAGTTCCCTAATAAGTGCTAATCAATTTAAAAATAAACTGCTCTACGTATCCTGTGTAGAGTAGAAAACAACTGGATAAAGATGTTTTTCAATAATGAAATGGTTGCCTGATTAATAAGTACCTGGGAGACCCGAACTTCGTTCTAACACCAGTGTCGCTAGCGCCATCTGCCGGTCAGTGGCCGTACTATTAAATAATATTTTTTTGAAATACGACTATGCAGTTAAACTTATAATGCAAAATTGTATCTGCATACAAAATTTCATGAAAATCGTTAGAACCGTTTCTGAGATACACGAGATATACATAACCCAGATTACCAGAATTGCTCGTCTAAAGTAAATACGATATTAGTAGTTATTTGTGCTCCGCAGAGTGACGATGACCAAACGCTGGAGTCGTGCAGTGATTTGGACTCACAGCCTCGGACGCCGGCCACGCCTAGCAGCCGCGCCATCAGTCCTCGAGTGGTCAAAGACGGACCTTTCAAAGTGCCTCAGGTATAATATAATTGATTTGACGGGCCTGTTGGCTCAGTTGATAGTGACCCTGCCTTCAATCAGAGGTCGCGGTTTCGATCCCCGCTCGGAGATGATGATGATGATGTAGATAGTTGTCGATTTAGATACCAAAAATAAAATTTTCGAATTTTTGTCTCTACTGGACGGTTTTTTTGATGAATATTATGGCACAAAATATCCCGAAAGTATGTTATGTAAATTATCATAAACACATTCTTTCCAAAATTACTCTAGGACATAACAACTCCGACACGCCGGAAACTAGTAATAGTAGAAGAAGAAGCGACTATAGCACTCCGCACTCGTTCCAAGCTGAGCCTCTCTGCGACCCCCATAGAACACATAGAGAGCTCTTTCGTCCCTCCAGACGATATACCAACGCCCCGAGACGACCTGTGGGACCAGTTCCTTGAGGAATGTCTGAATCCCACATCGGTGACCAAAACTGAGGAAGATGATGAGGCTGACCCGGAGTACAATGTCGCTGCCGACCCCGATGCTCGTAAGTATTGTATACTAGATGTGCCCCGCGTAAGTCCACATTCCTGTGGGAAAATTTTTAGAGTTTTATTAGCGAAAGAATTTTTTAAATCGGTCTAGTAGTTTCATAGTCGTTTCATTAAAAACATAAAAAAAATCTTTTTATAATATTAGTCGCTTCATAACATTGATTGACCGGTGAGTAGACTTATTGTTCTAACGCCATCGGCCGGTGAGTGGCCGTATTATTCTAACGCCATCTGCCGGTGAGTGGCCGTATTTTTCTATCTCCATCTGCCGGTGAGTGGTTGTATTATTCCAGCGCCATCTGCCGGTGAGTGGCCGTATTATTTAGCCATCTGCTGGTGAGTGGCCTTATTATTCTAACGCCATCTGCCGGTGAGTTCCCGTATTATTTAAAAAAATGTGTAAAATTTCGTTTTACAGAAAATTAAATACAATTATGCAGCTGAATTTAAAAAGTAAAACTGTATCTATATAAAAAAAATCATCTAAATCATTAGAGCCGTTTCCGATATAAACGATTTTATTCCCGCAGACGATGAGGACGAGGAAGCTCTAGAGAACAGCATCATCAAGATCTCCAAGAAGGAGCTGAACGACTTGGTGACGGAGCTATTCAGCATCATGCCGGAGGACTCCAACACAGACGAGCTGGCAGAGAACCTCGCCAAGAAGGTGCTCACGGATACAGAGCAGACAGATCTCAATAACTTGAATGAGCAGAATAAGGTAGGTCAGCGATTCATAAAGTGGGTTCCGTAGAAAAGTCACCAGGGTTCCGCGAAATTATTTATTTTGGCTGTCAAATTTTTTCAGCTTATACCTTATACATAAAAATAATTTAGGTCGAGACTGGATGCTACCCTAAATATACGCTTAGGTCGAGACTGGATGATACCCCAGATATACGCTTAGGTAGAGACTGGATGCTACCCCAGATATACGCTTAGGTCGAGACTGGATGCTACCCCAGATATACGCTTAGGTCGAGACTGGATGCTACCCCAAATATACGCTTAGGTCGAGACTGGATGCTACCCCAGATATACGCTTAGGTCGAGACTGGATGCTACCCCAGATATACGCATACGACTGTTGAACATAATACCGAACTATTAACAGTGAAACAACTTCACATTAAAAGTTAAAGTAAACAACAAATGTTTCACTTTTAAAACATTCTTATAAATGTTTCTTATAAATTAGGTTCTTATTTTAATTGCACGTGTCTTTTTGTAATCATTTGGTATGGGGTTTAATAAAACAAAAGATTAATGAGTGTTTCGTTATCTCAAAAGTTTAGGTACCCCTGAGGTAGGTCACACCTGTGTGTTTTCTAGCGTCACTGGCTCGACAATGTACAAGTATAATCGTTGTACTACGTTCACTCTCGTCGGTGGATCTCTACACTGACGGTACACGGGGACCCCATACAAGAAACACGAGACAGTGTACACACATTAGGTATAGAGCGCCGCCGTGTCACAATTTTGTCGATGATTATTGTATTTGTTTCGTATTCGAAAGAGCGAGACAAAATAGTAGACAAGATTTTGACACGGAAACGGCGCGCATGATGGCCTGGCTGGGCGGTGCTTTCCACCAGCTTATGGCTGAACTGATAATTTCGATTTGTTTTAACAGATGCAAAATCATTGGGACGGAAAACAAGAGCTGGTATCCGATGGAGAAACAGAGGTACAAGTGAAACCATCAGAGTTACAGAAAAGAGACAGACTTAACAGAATTTCTATAGGGAAGAGTGAACCAGAGGACCCTGAGTACAGAGGCGCCAGGGAAAGTGCGACAGAGAAAGAGAAATCTAATTCAAAAGAGAAAGAAGAGGATGCGGTACAACCTAAAATCACGTAAGTCTTTGATCCCTACTTAACTAAACCGTTCAGTACTCAATACATTTTCCATAGTACCATTTCGTTTTGACGTATCTTAAAAAGTAACTCATTTGACTCTAGGCAGTCAAATACCTTTCGGCTAATCGAAGACTTTTTTCATTATTTGGGGTCGGCGATCTATCAACTGTCATATCTACATTCAACAAATGAAATTTAATACTTTATTTGCTTCATTTTGGGTAGTAAGATAAGTTCTTTAGAAACAATTGTTCGATACAAAATCTGCTTACATTCTAGCGTTCAAATATTTACAAAATTAAGTGATGTTTCTTATGTCTTATATACTTTTTCAATTTAAAATCTGAACTATATTATGTTACAACATCAATCTAATGTCATCTCATATCACCCTTTACACAAACAATATTTTCTTTGGTCTACCCCTTCCACAACTTTCCACATTCTTGTCAAGCACTCTTCTTACTACATTACTGGACTCGATTCTGGCTGACTAAAATTCCTAATTTTAATTTAGCCTATCCTTCTCAAAAAAATACGGAAGAACAAGGACTGAAACAAACCATAGATTGAAGAGTTAATGTGAAACATGTAAAAACCAACTAATTTGAACCCAGTCATCTTTGTATAGTATAATAGTGGAAACTTTACTGGTGGTATACATACATAATGACTTATGTTAGTTTAATTTCTGTTATTATAACTGTTTGTTTCCCAAATAAACCATATGTTAATAATTAATGTTATGTTTTCCAATAAAGGATAAACTTAAAAAACATGCGTTGTACTATACTTATAAAAGGGATTACAACTTGGATAATATCCGAAAGTTTCGGGAATGCTTACAGAATCTTTCTTGGTCCGATATTTTCATTGAAAATGATATAAATATAGCATTTAATGCTTTTCACAACATATTTTGCCTATTTTATAATCTTTGCTTTCCTAAAGTAAGGATAAAGGTAAACATTAATAATAAGAAAAAACAAAGCTGGATTAGTAAAGGACTCAAACGAAGTTGTAAGACAAAAAAAAATCTACGATTTCACTATTATAAAACTAAAAATGAAATTAGTAAAGCTAAATACCTTACCTTTTCTAAAATTTTGAAAAAATGTATTTATAATGAAAAAAAAAATGCAAACATAAGATTTGTAAGCAACAATGATAATAAATGTAAAGCTACATGGACAGTTATAAAAAACGAAATTCCTAACACAAACTTCAAGGATAGTATAGAACATATTAAAATCAACAATACAGTAATACAAAATCCAGTAGAAATAGCCTCAGCCTTCAATAATCATTACATAAACCAACCTTATAATTTATCATCACAGAAAAATCGTACTACCTGTTGCAGCAACAATCCAACAGTCAACTCTATGTTCCTTAAACCAGTGTCAGAAAGTGAGGTCAAAAATGAAATAATGTCATTAAGAAATACGAACTCTGAAGGCTTTGACGAACTCAATACGAAAATTATAAAAGCGTGCACCGACGAAATAATTGTCATTTTAACCCATTTAATTAATTTGTCATTCTCATCTGGAACTTTCCCACAAAAAGGGAGATAAACATGACATCAATAATTATCGTCCGATAGCTCTAATACCAGTTATGTCCAAAATATTCGAAAAATGCATGTACAAAAGACTTATCGGCTTTTGTAATAAATTTCAGATTATAAGAAACGAACAGTTTGGCTTTCAAAAGCACAAATCAACAGCATTAGCTATATTTTCTCTCACAAAAACGATATTGACGAATATTAACAGTAAACGTAGGACTACAGGGCTATTTTTTGACTTAACTAAAGCGTTTGATCTGGTTTCACATGACCTATTACTCAAAAAGTTAGACACAATCGGTATTAGGGGACCTACACACCAGTGGATATCCTCATACATAACCAAACGGCAACAACGTGTAGTCCTTACCCAATTAGACGAACACAAAGTCACAATTTCCTACTCATCTGAATATAGATATTGTAAAAATGGTGTACCACAGGGAAGTGTACTGGGCCCAATCTTATTCTTATTGTATATAAACAATATTACAGACATTACAAAACATAAATGTATATTATTTGCTGATGACATTTCCATTATAGTGACATCCAATAAAACTAATACTACAATAAGCGATCATGAAGCGGACATTAACAACACAATTGACAAACTAATTGAATGGCTAGACAATAATAATTTAAATATCAACTTAAATAAATCAGTATATATACAATTTAATCAATCTTTGAACATAAATCACAATCATAACCTTAATATACCGAAGATTAAGGAAGTGACAGAAACCAAATTTTTAGGTGTAACAATAGATAAGGATTTAAATTGGAAAGCACAAACAATTAATGTATCGAACAAAATAAATAAATTCGTATATGCAATTAGACAAGTTAAAAACATAACAAACCTGAAAACAGCTATTATATCCTACCAGGCATACGTAGAATCATTGCTACGCTATGGTCTTATAATGTGGGGTAATGGCACCGACCAGAATAGAGCATTTGTCGCACAAAAGAAATGTATTAGGGCAATATACGGGCTTGCACCCGGTGAGTCATGTAAGCCAGTATTTAAAAAACTTGGCCTACTACCGCTACCGTCTCTCTACATTTATGAGATTTGCATGTTTGTATGGAAGCACAAAGAATTGTTTAAAAAAGCATGTGACTTAAACACTCGGAGTCAACGAGACCCCTACAGACTCGTATTAGATGACAACCCTAGACTCTCCAAATATAATAAGAGCTGCCTTGTTATGTGTGTACGTATTTATAATAAGATACCAAAAGACTTTAAAATGTTAAATTTAAAAATGTTTAAAAATAAATTGCATGAATTCTTAAAATTAAATAATTTCTATAATGTGCAAGAATTCCTTGATAAGACATTTTAATATTTCTGATTTTTTGTAAAAATTTGCATGCTATATTATATTTTAGCTAAACATGTATGCTCTGAATGTATCTGTCACCAACTGTATATACTAGGGCTTCCAATACCGGGATCCCGGTATTGTCTAATACCGGGATCCCGGACTTTTTTCGCCTTTTTTCAATACCGGTATTGAAGTGACTAATACCGGGATCCCGGTATTGGTTATTTAGTTTTATTTTTAGTATAAACTTTACAGTTACACATACAAGAGCATATTAATAATAGTTGTACATATTTTATTGTACTTATTTTGTATAAATGTAGGCTTTACACCAGTAATTCAGTTCTACGGTATAACCTATCTGTTGTTCCCTTTCATATTTTTAAGGGGTCAGATTTAAGTAAAGTAAAGTTATTGATTCCACAATTCGTGCGTCTTATTTTATTTGATTATGTCAGTAGTTTAGTAGTTCATTCAACATTTTGGATATGAAAATGAAACTTACCTGAAGTAGGTACTTAACTACTTGATTTAACTATCAAAGCAAAACATCGTACCGCTTAATTGATAATTTGCTATTCGGCAACTTTGTTCATAATATTCGACCGAATATCGAATAATGAGTTTTTCAAAAACTTACGTACCTATTTATCACTAGCTCGACGGTGAAGGAAAACATCGTGAAGAAACGCGCAGGTCTCAGAATTAATTCTGAGACATGTGTAAACAGACCCGGTCCGGCGATGGGCTCACCACCTATCACGTTTAGGGGTCCAATATATCTCGTGAAATGTGGGTATATCCAGTAATGGAATACCTCTGCCTACCCCCTAGGGGATAAAAAAGGCGTGATATTATATTTATATATATTAAGAAACAAAATCACCAAATACCAAAGATTAACTGAATATTCACAACATCTTTATTGTACACAATACTTAGCAAATTATCTGGTGATATCTAGAGCCCTATCACTCACAAGGGGTGTCGAGACTTCAAATGAAAGAGTGGACTGTATTAAATGTTAAAATATAATCAGAAAATAACGGTTTTACAACGAACGGTTCGCGCGCGTACAAATTCGTGCGGCGATCGATGACGAAGAGACCCGTGACCGTGCGCGGGCGCCGGTTGAGCCCGGACCATTCCCCCGCGCGTCTTGCCTCCCCTCCGTGGCTTGAGCGAGTAGTGTTTGGCGTAACCATTATCATAAACGCAAATAAAAGAGATTTTTTCTTTTGTTATATTTTCTACGTAGAATACGATTTATCATAAAAAAAGACATTAATTCCTGTTGTGACTAATCCTGGAATAGGTTTTCGTTTACATTTAAAGTGATATTATTAACAAAGGGTAATTTTCAGTAAAACAACTGATAGTTTGTGTTATTTTCTTCATAAAATTGGGCATTTGCTACTTGAAAAGAAAAAAAATCTGAACACAATTTCAATACCGGTATCCCGGGATCCCGGTATTGGAAAAAAACTTTCCGGTATTAATACCGGTATTCAAAAAATCCGGTATTCGAAAGCCCTAGTATATACCATGTTTTTTGCAAATAAATGTATTATTATTATTATAAATAAATAAATCCCTCCGCATCCGTGATCGTTCAGGGTGGTGAACAAGCCGACGGCGGTTAGCATGTCTGTGGTGGAGCAGAACTTCACGGTGCAGCCGCCGGTGCTGAAGGGGGAGCCACCGCCGCTGCTTCGCCTAATGCAGGGCAAGCCGGACCGCGTAGATGTCTACCTCGACAAGCCTGGCTCTGTGAGTACTTTTATCTATACTAGCAGTGGAGTTTCAGTCAATAGAAGACTCTTTGGTATGAGAAAAGATGGCACCACCATGACGATTCGTTCGAAATACAAATCGAAATAAAACAATTATAATGTCAATCTGTCAATTCATTTCGAATTCCGTTGTATTTCGTAAATGTGCTCTTTCTGTGTTTTACTTTGACCCTGGACTGCTTTTTGGACCCCGAAAATCCCTCTGCTGACCTTAGACCTTCGCTTACTCGCACCACACTAAAGTTTTCAGTTACATTATGTTTTACTATTTAGTCTCTTTGATGGCCAATAAATAAATGTTTTCGTATCATAATACTTGTTTTATTTCTGAATACTAGTTAGAAAATAAAATAAATGTTCACATCCGACCCTACCAAAAAAAAGAAAACAATAGTTGGCACCACAGAATCCAGATGCCGCCACACGCTAAGGATTCGGTTTACTGATACCTCTATTCCCGTATATATAAGTTACTCTATGATACTACCTGTTCCGCGCTTTTTTCTCTTAATCAGTTAAGAACCGCCAGCTCCAATTTGAACTGAGACACAATTAAAAATCAATTGTGTCTGTGATTCACGGGCCTGTTGGCTCAGTTGGTAGTTACCCTGCCTTCTGAGTCGGAGGTCGTGGGTTCGATCCCCGCTCGGGGTCAACATTTGTGTGCATGAACATGTCTGTTGGCTTCGTGTCTGGTCGTTTAATATTTATTTAAGTAAGTATGTTTATCAGTTGTTTAGAACTCATAGTACAGGCCCTGCCTAGTTTGGGACTAAATAACCGTGTGTGAATTGTGTCCCACAATTTATTTATTCATGGTCTGAGATGTTAAGGACCTTCTGACATTGACAACAAACACAACAAGAACAGATTTAGCGAAACTGGTCCAGCCGTTCAGGCGTGATGCCGTGACCAAGGGAAATAGGGCTTCATTTTTATTAATAAGAAACTAGCTATTCTGCGTAGTTCCCGTTCCCGTGGGAATACGGGAATAAAATATAACCTATGTTAGTCGGTGATAATGTAGCTTTATATAGGTCAAACAATTTTTTATATCTGTCCAGTACTTTTTGAGTTTATTTGTCACAAACATACATAAATAAAAATCTTTCCTATTTATAATATTAAGTGTAGATTAGTGTACTCGTAGATGTAGATAACTATCTATATTTATTTATTCATATATGTATGTGAAGAATTTTCAGGACAAATAAATATTTATTTCCTTGTCACTAAATATTAGGGTTTTATGAAATTGTCATTTTGTATAGAGATTTAATGAAACAGAATTCTTCAAAAGAACAATTTAAGTAAGTAACAACTCTTTATTATACACCAATGAAAATATGCAATCGGTGACACAATGATTTAAAAAAAGAGTACCTACGGCGGACGGTTTGAGCGATTTTTTCCAGACAACCTCGGGAAGAATGTAACTGAGATAAATAGATTTATTAGTTCACTCCATCCAAATCTGTAAAATTTTTGTGTGTATTTTATAGAAAATCATTAAATTTAATCAGCAACATTGGTTTTAAAATAGTTGAAGCTGTAAATAATAAACTAATCTTATCATCGAACACGCATCACCTCAAAAGCTGTTTACAGAGGGACAGTGGCGGACTAAGCCTGTCGTGGGCCCGGGGCGGAAAATCTAAATGAGGCCCCCCGGTCTTAGAACTTTTGGATTTGGAGGGCCTCAGACCCAGGGTGGGCCTCTGTTCCTGGGGGCCTCCAAACTTAATCGTATTTGTATTTATGAAGTCTCCAACCAACACCCACCTGCCTCTTATCCTTGTTTAGGATTTGATCAAGAGAACTTTTCGCTAAATTTGGAGGCCCCCAGAACCTGAGGCCCGGGCGAACCGCCCCTTCCGCCCTTACGTTAGTCCGCCAGTGCAGAGGCAGAATGTCTCATTCCCACGAGATAATTAAAAGAATGGGTAAAAAGAGAAATGCCTACGCACTACTTTTAAACGATAACACCTAGAAACTTGAAATATGGTATGTAAGTAGGTGTAGTAGACAACCGCTATGAAGGGATTTTTGGAAATTCCCACGGAAACGGGAGTAAACCGGATACACCAAAAGGTGTAAACTGTAAACTCATCACATATTCCATTCTTTCTGCCAAGTTGTCACCAATTTTAATTAGAATAGGGTTTACAAGGAACACAGCTACTAACTACCCGTTTGATTATGTTATGCTGATACGGGAGGGTAGATAAGTGACACAATAAATATTTTGTTTTAATACAATTTATTGTACCTCATGTTCAGACAATTTATAGACACAATACTTGAGACACTATAGATGTTTTTAGTTGAGGATCTCGGGGAGAACGACCGCGGGGGCTACGGGGAAGGTGGGCTCGGCCACGGCAATAGGCTGGGGCACGATGACCTCAGGAATGGCGGGCGTACCGATGGCGATGGGCTCGGGGGCGACGATCTCGGGGAAGGCGGGCTCAGCGACGGCGATGGGCTGGGGGAACACGGGGTTAGCGACAGCAACGGGCATGGGGGCGACATCTACGACCTGGACGCCTCCGGAGGGACCTTGAACGACCTGGACGGGCTGGGGGACCACGATGGGTTGCGCGGGCGCGGGCAGCACAACGGGTGCGGGCACTACGGGGCCCTCGGGAACAGCGACGGGTGCGGCGGCCACGGGGGCCTCCACGACGACGGGGTTGTTGCCGGCGGCTCCAGCGGTGTTGACGTTCAGGATGATCTGGACGAGGGGAGCGGTGGCGGCGATCGCTTCCTCAACGGGGGAGGCGGCCTCCACAGCGTCGACGATGGCGGGGCCGACGGCGATGGGGTGGATACCCTCAACAATAGCGGGGCCGACAGCGATGGGGTGGATACCCTCAACAACAGCAGGGCCGACAGCGACGGGGTGGATACCCTCAACAACAGCGGGGCCGACAGCGATGGGGTGGATACCCTCAACAACAGCAGGGCCGACAGCCACGGGGTGGATACCCTCAACAACAGCGGGGCCGACAGCGATGGGGTGGATACCCTCAACAACAGCTGGGCCGACAGCGACGGGGTGGATACCCTCAACAACAACGGGAGCGGGTTGGGCGACGCCGAGGCTCTCGAGTAGCATCTGCTCCAGCAGGGCGGCGGTGGCGGGGTCGGTGCTGGGGCTCTGGATGGCCTGGATGATCTGCTGCACCTCCGCGACCTCGTTAGAGGCAACGGTCGGCCTTATGTATGGCGACGCCGAAGCGACAGCCGCGATTAGGGCGAAAGCAATGAAGAATTTCATATTGGTGATGGTTCTGAAAAAAAGTTTGAACATAAATATAAGTTATGGATGGGTTTTATGAGACAAATATGAGGTGCTCGCTGGAAGTAAATATTCCACAAACTTACTTTTTTCGCCTGTGTCTATTGACTGACTATGCCGATTTCAATTTTCGAATGGGTTTTTATATGATAAATTTATCAGTAGATTTTTTATTATACAGCTTTATTGATTTCCTACCTACCGATTCGATTTATGACATAGGCTCAGACAAACAAAAAAATTCCGTTCATTCCATTGACATCAAATTTACCTACAAAATAGATAAAAATGTTAAAGATAAGCAAGTGAGTTTCAGTGCCATAATAAATTATTCTATGAATTTATGGATGTTCACGACCAACTCTTTAGGTACCTATTTAGGTAGGTAGGTAAGGTACTTCTATATTTATATCGGCCCATATCAAAAAAATAGTAGTGGACCCGCAGCTTCGCTCGCGGACGTTTATTTCACTCCCTTAGGGGTTGAATTGCAAAATCCTTTCTTAGTGGATGCCTACACTGTATAAGCTATCTATGTGCAAAATTTCAAGTCTCTAG
This sequence comes from Ethmia dodecea, assembly GCA_963855545.1. Lineage (NCBI taxonomy): Eukaryota > Metazoa > Arthropoda > Insecta > Lepidoptera > Depressariidae > Ethmia > Ethmia dodecea. The sequence goes on along the minus strand of OY979456.1, from coordinate 10,488,361 downwards.
ACCCAGCGGTTTAGGCTGTGCGTTGATACATCACCAATCAGTCAGTCAGTTTATCATTTTATTTACATATATAGATAGATGTAATAATCTAGATAAGTATTAGTGTCAAGTAAATAATCGAAGTCTCATAAATAACCATGCTTATTACTTTAATTATCAGGCTGATAATATTAAATATGACATGTGACTACTTAGGACATGGATCGTTTCCCACGTGTTGTCCCTTCAACTTGTAGTTTAGAATAAGAATATATCTATATATATAAAAGGAGAAGCTAAATCTAAAAATCAAGGCCCAGCCCAAACCGCCGAACATAGAAACATGAAATTTTGTGTGTAGGTTACGTTTACAGTTTAGATGCTCGCTAAGAAAGGATTTTACGAAATTCAACCCTTAAAGGGGTGAAGGAGGGGGTTGAAGTTTGTATGGGATAGTGTGAATTCTGCGTGTATCAACTTTAAACTTGGCACAAATACTCTTCAAAACACACTTTGAAATATTAGTTCTAGGATTTTTTGAAAATCATCCTCCAAGGGGGTGAAAGTAGGGGATGAAATTTGTATGGAAAACATTCATTTTTGGGTGTATCAATTCGAAACTTTGTAAAAATACTCCTCAAAACAAACAACAAGACACGTATTTCCGGATTTTTCAAAAACCATCCCCTAAGGGGGTAAAACAGGGGAGTGGAGTTTGTATGGAGACGTGTTGTTTTTTACGTCTATCAACTTTAAACTTTACATAAATACTCTTAGAAATAAATTATGAGACACATATTTTTGGATTTTTCGAAAATCATCCCCTAAACGGATGAAAGTAGGGGTTGAAGTTGATACGAAGAAGTTTATTTTTTGCGTCCATCAACTTAAAACTTGGTACAAATGCTTCTGAAAACAAATTATGAGATATTAGTTCTAGGATTTTTCAAAAATCTTCCTCCAAGGGGGTGAAAGCTGGGGTTGAAGTTTGTATGGAAAACCTTCATTTTTGGGTGTATCGATTCGAAACTTTGTGAAAATACTCCTCAAAACAAAACAAATAACAAGACACGTATTTCTGGATTTTTCGAAAATCACCCCTTAAGGGGGTGAAACAGGGGGTTGGAGTTTGTATGGAGACGTGTTTGCTTTTTACGTCGATCAACTTCAAACTTCGCACAAATACTCTTAAAAATAAATCGTGAGACCCATGTTTTAGGAATTTTCGAAAATTATCCCCTAAGGGGGTGAAAGTAGCGTTTGGAGTTTGTATGGAGACGTGTTGTTTTTTACGTCTTATCAACTTGAAACTGGGCACAAATACTTTTAGAAATAAATGATGAGACACGTGTTTTTGGATTTTTTGAAAATCATCTCTTAAAGGGGTGAAAGAGGGGGATAAAGTTTGTATGGGATAGTGTGTTTTCTGCGTGTATCAACTTTAAACTTTTTACAAATATTCTTGAAAATAAACTTGATATATTAGTTCTAGGATTTATCGAAAACCATCCTCCATATGGTTTCATCCCCTTGGGGGTTGAAGTGTGCATGAATACCTTCATTTTTGGATGTATCAATTCGAAATTTTGTAAAAATACTCCTCAAAACATACAACAAGACAAGTAGGTATATCTCGATTTTTCAAAACTCACGGGTGAAACGGGGTTGGAGATTGTATGGAAACGTTGTGGTTTTTTTACGTCTATCAACTTGAAACTTATCACAAATACTCTTAAAAATAAATGATGAGAAACGTATTTTTGTAATATTTTAAAATCATTCCCTAAAATGGTGAAATTAGGGGTTGAAGTTGGTATAGAGAAGAGGGGTTTTTTGCGTCTATCAACTTGAAACTTGGCACAAATATTCTTTAAAAGTCTCCATGCAAAGTCAATTTTTTTTTGATAATTTACTATAGGTTGCTAGGAGAAATTTGTTTGTGCATCCCAAAATGTTGAAAAAGTAAATGTCCACCCGTGCGAAGCCGGGGCGGGCCGCTAGTATATATATATACGGAGAAGCTAAATCTAAAAATCATGGTCCAGCTCAAACCGCTGAACATAAAAACATGAAATTTTGTGTGTAGGTTACGTTTATAGTGTAGATGCTCGCTAAGAAAATATTTTACGAAATTCCACCCCTAAGACGGTGAAAGAGGGGGTTGAAGTTTGATTTCTGCGTGTATTAACTTTAAACTTGGCACAAATACTCTTCAAAACAAACTGTGTGATATTAGTACTAGGATTTTCCGAAAATCTTCCTCCAAGGGGGTGAAAGAGGGGGTTGAAGTTTGTATGGATGTATCGATTCGAAACTTTGTAAAAATACTCCTCAAAACAAACACGCAAGACACGTATTTCTGGATTTTCCAAAAATCACCCCCTTAGGGGTTGAAACGCGATTAGAGTTTGTATGGAGACATGTAGTTTTTTACGTCTATCAACTTGAAACTTGGCACAAATACTGTTAAAAATAAATGATGAGCACGTGTTAGTCGATTTTTCGAAAATCATCTCTTATAGGGGTGAAATTAGGGGTTTAAGTCGATATGGAGAAGTGTGGTGGAAGAAATTCCCACTGTAACGGGAATAAACAGATTCCTCGGGGGCAAGGCCGCTGGGCACCGGCTATTTGCAAATAAAAAGAACCTACTTATGTCCTGCATGAAGATATAGTGGACTCGATTCTGCATTACAGCGACTAAACTTATTTTAGCTTAGTCCTGTGATTTTCGTTCTCCTAGAAAAGAAAAGAGACTATTTTAGAGACGATGGATAAAAGTGACAGATAAGCACGTTCATAGTTCAAATTAGTAGGTTTTTAGATGTTTGACATTAACTCTTCAATCTATGGTTTGTTTCTGTCCTTTTTCTTTCGTATTAGGCTAACTTAAAATTAGGAATTTTAGGTGGTCAGCCAGAATTGAGTCCATTTACTCTAAGCGCATCTCAAAATGTTTTAAAAATAAATGACCACCGTGAGCCGGGTGGGGGGACCGCTAGTATTAAATAAATAATAATATATTTCCAGATACTGCCACAGCAAACGATGCTACTTCAGCAGCAGCTGAGGCAGCACATTCAGTTGGCGACATCAAACTTCCTTCAATTATACGTGAACCCAACGCACTGGGCTCTGGCACATACTTACAAGGATTATTTGGTAATTACTAATGATACTCCAGTCACACTTCGCCGCACTCGCCATTTAACTCTCATAAAATGGCTTAAAAATGTCTAAACTGTCTCATCGTCGTGTTGTTAACTTCGAAATAGTTCTTGAATGACTTTTATTTAACTTCTAAATATCAATAATATTGTTTAATCCGGGAATATTAAAATTTCGCGTTGTATAAACGTCTACAACTATGTTTATACCACGAATATATAGCTCGACGGTGAAGGAAAACATCGTGAGGAAACCCGCAGGTCTCATAATTAATTCTGAGATCTGCTGGGAATACTACCGTTATTACATAGTTATGAACATTATGACAGAATGAAACGTTATGTATGTTTTACAGAATCAACTCGACAAGATGCTTGAAACGAACCCCAACTCTGTAGCCAACGTGTGCAACTTGAAGCCAGCGATAGAACTCATTACGAGCTGGGAGAACTCCGTGTCGGAAGATACTCCAGAGAATAAGAAAATTGTTGAGTAAGTTATTCCGTTAGCCCTATAACAATAAATTGTGTTATGTATAGTCTTTCCAAGTCGCCCGACGAAATTGGTGGTTTCATTTTTAGGATTACTAGCGACCCGCCCCGACTTCGCACGGGTGCAATGCTTATAAAATTTTCCTGAATTTTTTTTTGCTATAAACTTCACGGAGCCCGAGACCTTTCCAACGAATTCAAAACCGTGGAAATCGGTTCGTGCGTTCTGGAGTTATAGCGTCAGGAAGGAAAACCTGACTTATTTTTATATAGTAGATATCATCATATAAATACAGTAGGCAAATAACACCTACACACTGCACTCGGATCACGTGTTTATGGTTATTTTGGTTATCTAATAACTTACTATAGTTCTGGGTTAGTTACGTAAAAGAAGTATTGCGCTATAAAATTATTCCTATTGCGATTTAATCGCGAAGACGTCTAATAAAGCTCGTCTTTATTTAAAAGTTTTTTGTAATATTTTTAATACTGCAGCTTTTTTTTACCTTTTCAGATTCATTCAAGACCAAGCAGAGCGATCGTACGTATAATTTAATTTAAATTTATTAAGGCGTCGATTGAGTGAGAGCATATATGTATACCAATGAATTGATCGAAAACTTACTTGCATCATCAATAGCTCATCATCGTCATTAAAAGCTCAACGATGAAGACGTATTCTTAATTCCGTATCGAAGGGAGTTATGGAATCTACAAGCTTCTATATTCTTTCTCCCCAAAAAACCCTAAAATTTTCATCAATACATTTTTCATATTAGTTTTTTATTAATTACTAGCTGATGCCCGCGACTTCGTCTGCGTGGAATTTGTTATTCCTTTGCGTTTAGAAAATATACCAAGAAGGATAATCTACTCTATCTATCTATCTACACTAATATTATACAGAGGAAAGATTTGTATTTTTGTATGTTAATCATCACTATCACTACATAGTATAAAACAAAGTCGCTTTCTCTGTCCCTATATCCCTATGTCCCTATGTATGCTTAAATCTTTAAAATTACGCAGCTGATTTTGATGCGGTTTTTTTATATAGATACAGTGATTCAAGAGGAAGGTTTTAGTATAAGCATTGCACCCGTGCAAAGTCGGGGCGGGTCGCTAGTAACGAATAAACTCAAAAACTACTGGACCGATTTAAAAAATTCTTTCACTATTAGAATGATAAATTATCCCTGAGTAACATAGGCTATATTTATGACGAAAAAAATTTAGGGATCCTTACTAAAACTTGACTGTACATGCCGGGATTGGAATCCGAGCCTCAGGAATGAGAAGCTCGCTCTTTAGCCACTGGGCTATCATTGCTATTTATATTTTTGTTATTAAAAACACTCTTTATACAACGCGTCACAGAATAAGCGCAATTCCTCATATACGTACCCCGATTAGTACACTAACATAAAAAAATGGTGATGCATTCGTACTTTAGTTTTGTCTAACCAAATTGCTTAATTAAAGAGCGATAACAGTACGGTTTCCATAGGTAGTCCTAAATTTAGATACGCAAATTAATTTTTCGGAAAAACATTACACATGTTAAAAATAGCTGGAATCAATTAAGTAGTCGATACTAATTTCAGGAATTGCGCTTATTCTCTGACGTGTTGTAAAGCCTAGGACACTCTCTGGATTATGATTTTTGAATTAGTTCTTCATATCAATGGCTATGCATTTGCTCATAATAACAAACAAATTTCCTCAAGGAACCCATAGTGAATTCTCAAAAAAAGAAGTGGACTTTGTATGGAGACTATTGAAGAATATTTGTGCCAAGTTTCAAGTTGAAAATAAGGAAATACGTGTCTTGATGTTTGTTTTGAGGAGTATTTCTACAAAGTTTTGAATTGATACATCCTAAAATGAAGGTTTTTCCATATATACCAAACTCAACCCCCTACTTTCACCATTTTAGGGGACGATTTTCAAAAAATCCAAAAACACGTGTGTCATCATTTATTTCTATGAGTATTTTTGCCAAATTTCACGTTGATAGACGTAAAAAACAACACGTCTCCATACAAAATCCAACCCCCTGTTTCACCCCCTTGGGGGAAGTTGTTTGGAAAATCCAGTAATACGTATATTGTTGTTTGTTTTGAGGAGTATTTCTACAAAGTTTTGAATTGATACCCTTAAATATGAAGGATTTCCATACATACAAACTCAACCCCTACTTTTACACCTTTAGGGGTAGATTTTAGAAAAATACAAAAATACGTATCTCATCATTTATTTCTAAGAGTATTTGCGACAAGTTTCAACTTGATAGACGTAAAAAACAACACGTCTCCATACAAACTCCATCCCCCTGTTTCAACCCCTTAGGGGTTTTTTATTGGAAAACCCAGAAATACGTGTCGTGGTTTTGTTTTGAGGAGTATTTTTACAAAGTTTCAAATTGATATACCCAAAAATGAAGGTTTTCCATACATACCAAACTCAACCCCTACTTTCACCCTTTTAGAGGACGATTTTCGAAAAATTCAAAAACACGGATCTCATTATTTATTTCTAAGAGTATTTGTGTCAAGTTTCAACTTGATAGACGTAAAAAACAACACGTCTCCATACAAACTCCGTCCCCCTGTTTCAACCCCTTAGGGGGGGTTTTTTTGGAAAATCCAGAATCACGTGTCTTGTTATATGTTTTGAGGAGTATTTTAACAATGTTTCGAATTGATACACCCAAAAATGAAGGTTTTGCATACAAACTCTCAACCCCTTTTTCACCCCCTTAAAGGTTGAATTTGGAAAATTCCTTTCTTATTCCTAGTCTACGTCTTCAAAATAATATATGTGAAAAAAATCAGCTTTCTAGGTGTAAGGGTTTAGGCTGGGCGTTGATGAGTCAGTGAGTCAGGACTTCTCTTTTTATATATATAGATAGATAATTTCTGCGTTCTCGTGCAGTTAAAACATTTTGATATGATAATCAGGGGATTATTACCTACACATTGGCATATATTTCATCCTCTGCGGTCAAACTTGATATAACAGCTGTTCCGCTCGGTTTCACCCGTGTAGTTCCCATTCCCATGGGAGTCCGGGAATAAAATATAGCCAATGTTACTCCCTGATAATGTAGCTTTCCATTGGTAAAAGATTTTTTTTAAATCGGTCCAGTAGTTTCGGAGCCTATTCAATTCAAACAAACAAACAAAACTTTCCGCTTTATAATATAAGTGTAGATGTCTAAATTTACTGGACTAATAGTCAAATTGTCTATCTCTCTGTGTGAGGAAAGACCCAAAAAAAAAAAGACCCAAAATCAAAATAATCTATGTGCGAAAACTGTTTGCTTAAAATTATAAGTGGTCTGTTACGGGTTTATGAAGTTCATATTGTGAATGTACAGGCGGCGGCGCTTCCAACAGAACAGCCTGTACGTGGGGGACTTCCCCGATCAGCTGATGGAGGTGGTGGCCAATAGCAGCGTGTTTCTCTACCCGTACCTGCTGCCCGCGATGCCCTACAGGGCAGACTCCAACAGGAAGTTCGGATACAGACGCTGCGAGGACAAGTCAGTGGTTTTTCAGGTTTTTAGGGTTTGGTACTCAAATTGAAACATAGTTGGTAGATAAGCTGAATTTTGTACAGAATACTAGCAGACGCAAAGCGACATCGTAATCGTAGGAGAGCCATGCTTCGGCACGCTTGGACCGGCTCGACCGGAGTGATACCAGCGTGAATCAATGCTTGCATTGTATTTGCCTCCTTTTCTCTTATATAAAAAAGGCCGTATAGATTCCATTTAAAAAAAAACATTCCAAGTGCCTGCGCGGATGAGGGACTTGTCCGCGGAGGAAAAAATGTATTAGTCACGTTAGTTGTATTTTCTTCGGGGACTCCCGCGTACTTTTGTCCAGTCCGGTCTCTCGGTGTCCTCGGTTATTCGGGAGACTTTTTAATCCCTCGTGTGCGTTACTCGATGCAGTTGTAAGCGATCTATTTTCACGATAAAAGTGTCTCATCTGCGCAGGCTATAAGTCTGTTTTTCCTGCTTGGTTACGCGGGACGCGGTTTCGTGGGTATGAAATGATAAGATCGCTGCAACCCGCATGTGGAACTGCACAAGAAATCGACTTCCGGTCTTGGAGGGGGAGTGATGTAGCGACACTACATAGAACGCGCCAATAGACGGCCGAGTTCTAAACCGCGCTTTTGTATAACAACTGTCCAACATCAACCGTTCGACCGCGGTCCCCAGGAACGATCTCCTCGCTTGGCGGAAGATCTTCGGTTTCACGATTGAGGAGCATTCCATCTCCGCTCCTCCATAGGTTATTTTTGTTATCGATTCCAGCCTCATAGCCCTCGGCCTGGACCAGTTCTGGCAGTACGTGGAAGACAACCCGCAAATATTCAAGCCGCCAGTTCGGCCGCATCCGCGGTACCGCTGGGGCCTCGCCGCCACGGCCTCGCTGGTCTGCAAGCACATGTTCCCCTGGATACCGCCGAGGGTCCTCCTCGCACACATACACAAGTCCCGAAAAGATGAAGGCAACCCCATACACGTGAGCTGCTGTTTATAAACTAGCTGATGAAGGCTTTTTGGCGGAGATCCGAAGAGGGTCATGCTTTTTGTATAATTTTCATTTTGCTGAATATTTCGGGTTTTGACTCATATTAGTGATAGTATATTATGCGGCAAGTATTAAAAGTGTGCAGCGAATGGGAAAATCGATAAAATGCGAGGGATGGTCATTTTCGATTGCCTCAAGCAGTCACAACGAAGTCTTCAGTAAAAGTGCTATCTTTTTACTGTTGACAAGCATAAAGAAAGTGTCGAAGGCACTTAATTTTTGTGCATGGTCTCTGAAGCAGAGCGATTTAACTAATATGAAATAAAGACTTAAAAACGAATTGACATTGGCAAAATGCAAAATGCGGTTCCATTACAAAAAAAAACTAGTCCCGTTATAACTGACAGTTATGTCAAAAACATAAGGTTACATGTAAAAAGTTTATATGGTCGTCAAGTTTCCTTAAATTTTCTAATGATCCGCGCAACTTTTTTTCTCTTAATGACCTTCTGACAATAACAAACACAAGAAAAGATTTCGCGAAATTAGTCCAGCCTTTCATGGGCATGCGTGACGCCGTGACCAAGGGAAATAGGGATTCTTTTTTATTTATAAGAAACTAGCTGTTTCGGTTTTACCCGCGTACTTCCCGTGAGAATACTGACATAAAATATAGCCTATGATACTCAAGAGATATTGTGTATATCTTTCTAATGGTGAAATAATTTTTGAAATCGGTCCAGTAGTTTTGAGTATTCGTTGCAAACACACAAAAATACAAAGATATAGCTAGAGATAGATCTGCTTTTTTCTCTGCTTCTCCAAATTCGTGCATACCCTGGATTTCAGGCATTCTTCGAGAAACGGGAAGTGAAGTACATGAAGCACAACCTACTGCCGTTCAACCCGCACTTGACGCTGTACGAACAACCGGAGTACGAGATGCCTCGCATCTGGATCCGCTACCTCGCGAAGAGCAGCAAGCGATTTAGGGTGAGTCCCTTGGCCGTTTACTTTAAAAATAAATATATAAATAATCTCACGCCTTTTATCTCCGATGGGGCATGCAGAGGTATTGCATTCTGGATATACCCACTTTTTACGAGATATCCTTTGGACCCCTAAACTTGATAGGTGGTAGGCCCATCGCCAGACCGTGTCTTTTACACATGTCTCAGAATTAATTCTGGGAGCTGCGGGTTTCCTCACGATGTTTTCGTTCACCATCGAGCTAGTGATAAAATGTACGTAAGTTTTGATAAAACTGTTTACTTTGTAAGTAATAAAGTCAAAGTTAAAATGTTTTTATGTAGGGCTTATACTTATTGAAATTCATTGCGACTCCAGTAAAGGAGAGTGTGAAAGTGCAGAAAATAATTATTTTACATTTACGGGCCTGTGGTTTCAGTTGGTAGTAATTCTGCCTTCTGACTTAGATGTGGGTTCGATTCCCGCTCCGGGTCACCATTTGTTTGCATACACATGTCTAGGTTTCGTGTCTGGGTGATAAATGTTTATTATATATTAAAGCACTCTCTGCTTTTAGTGTGGCACTACCATCGATATTTCCGTTCACAGGATCACCTATTCCGTCGAAGAAACTCTGGGCTTCCGCCTCAAGGAGGAGTTTCGGTGAATTTGGAGAATTCCCTCGATGTGCCTAATAAGAACCCATTACCCATAGACTTTACAAAAGTGATAATTTGCAACAGAGCTAATATGCACCCGAAAATGATAATAGAACCTTTCAAAGACAAATATGATATAGAACTCGAGAAAGTCGACGGAGAAAGCAAAGCTGCTGTAACCAATACTGTTACAAGCGAATTAAAAGTTATAACTGGAGAGTTACCCCCGGGTACTAAAGTGTTAGGCAATATAACAGCTAACGGAAATTTCCTAGTTATAGGTAATGGAAGTAATGCCGCAGTAGCCAACACAACAGTGGATAATGCACAAAACGTACCTGCTGGTAAATTAATTGCTGTTGGAAATATTGCAACGGGTAACGCAAAAAACGCTAATATAAGCGGAAACAATATGCCTGCCGGAAATATGATAACCGTAAGTAACATTGGTACTGGAAATGCTAATATAACAGGCAATGGCTTACCTTCAAGTAATCTGATACATGTGGGCAATATGACAGCTGTGAATGTAGCAGCAAATGCCAATAAAGGTCTCAATATACCAGCAGGCAATATGATTACTGTAAGCAATATTGGAGCCAATACTAATGTACAAGACAGTGGACTGCCTCCAGGGAAACTGATTCCTGTGAGGAATATTGCAGATTTAAATATGCCAGGAAATGCTAATTCTACTGGCAGTAGTAAACCTGCAAGTACGATATCTGTATATAAAAAATGTATACCTGTAGGCAATATACCAGCAGTTAATACTCTGAAAATATCCAACAAGACTGGCAAAAATGTACCTGCCTCCAAAATGATAGGCAAAGTTGGGGCAGGTAAGGTACCTTCTGGCGAAACAAGAAAAATGAGTGATATTTTGAAGAATAATAATGTTTTACCAAAAACTGGTAAAGTACCCAAAACTTTACCCCTAGGCAATTTAATACCAATAGCCAATGCTGCAACTAGAGGCAATGTTACAGCCAAAAACAATGTGACGACCAAACCTGTAGGAACTGTTCGAGGTATACCTACTGTAACGACTAACACAACAGCAGCAAACAAAGTGACTTCAGGCAATGTGGCAGCAGGAAATGAAGTAACTGCGGGCAACTTAATAGCAACTGTTAACAACCAATCGCAAACTGTTGCAAGTAACAATGTAAACGATGGCAATGCCCAAAACGTAGTGATTTCATCTAACATGTATAGAGTCGTTGAAACAAGTATAGGAGCATATTTAGTACCAATAACAATATTGCAAGCGCCGACTACTGTGAACAGTGAAAACGGTATACCTGGTACAGTACCAGATAAAACTGTAGATAATAATAATGTTGTTATGACACATAATAAAATAAGAAGCAAATTAGTTTCGTCATTTGACCACTGCCGATGCTGCTTGTTAATAAGAAAGATTTGCAAAAGGCAAACGGTTATGACTGACTATTTTAAACCAAAGACTAATCAAGTAGAGAAATGTGAATGTACCGATAGGAGGTATCCACGTATATCTAATAAGTTAAGATTGCTAATTACTAATTATAAGGATCATTCCTGGTCTGTGCATAAGGAGTTGCAAAGGAAATTAGATGAGAAGAACCGAGATAAGAGTAATAATGAAATGGATGTAGACACTCAGTGCAGTTTAGAAGATATAGGTAAGTTTTTCATATCTTAATAATATACTGTTAGGGCACTACCTATAATTTACCTGAATGATTCTGACTAATGTTTTTGTTTCCAACATCTGTAGTCATTCGAATCATCCAAATATTAGTTTACTATATTGGTAAACTTATAAATGCACAAAAAGTTATGTTAGTTTGAGTGTACTGCTTGACAAATAAGATATTTATAGTATGATAGTTCGTGGTATATGTTGCCCGATTAAAAGAAAACACGGGTTGCACTCCGGGAGTGCCGGCAGAAGTGAAAACTTGATTATCGATTTCGGTGTTACAACACTACTCTCCAACCGTCTTGCGGTTTTTCGATCAGCACACGTGACCTGACGCGAGTTTCACAGTTTTTACCCATCCCACAAAAGTGCTCAACGCCGCTAAAGAAGTTTTCACTTAAAAAAATCTCACGCCTTTTATTCCTGAGGGGGTAGGCAAAGGTATTCCATTACTGGATATACCCACATTTCACGAGATATATTGGACCCCTAAACGTGATAGGTGGTGAGCCTATCGCCGGACCAGGTCTATTTACACATGTCTCAGAATTAATTCTGAGACCTGCGGGTTTCCTCGCGATGTTTTCCTTCACTGTCGAGCTAGTGATAGTTGAACGATTCGATGTCCATATTAGTTTTAGTGCCTACAGATCTTCAATTTTAAATGAAATGATATTAAATTAAATCCTTTATTTGCAAAAATAAAGGATTAAATAGGTCATGAAAAGCCTTATAGGTAACAAAAAATTTTGTTACTCCTAACCTAATCGTCTAATATCTATTTAAATGACGACTCATGATATAATTCACAATTTCTTTCAGCCTCTGTAACATCATATCAACTAAAGCTTACCATTAGAACCAGTATTGTTCGCAATACATACACGAAGAAACGTCTCAACACCCTATTCTCAAGATTCGATCCATACTCAGACGATCCCATAAATCTATCAGAAGAACTATTCAAAGTCTTCGATGTTGAATTAGTGGATTTATACAAGGAGTTTCTGGGTTTCCTAACAGCTGAACAGGCGGAAAAAATAGGCAGATTTAAGGATTATTTTGTTCATAATTGCGTTCCACATTTGATTAAGAAAATTGAAGTGAGTATTTTGATTCTTTCCTTGTAGAATAAAGTCTGTCGTCAGACGCTGCTTGTATCATGTAAACACGTGATCCGAGAGTACTTGGAAAGAAGGTATCATCAACCAGTTATAACCTAATGCTGGGCTGAGCTGAACCTTGTATGGCCTATAATCTCACATCGCTGGTGGTGACAGGCTTGTGGCCACTTGTTAGATTTTTTAATGTTACCCAAATTTAAGAAATATAGTCATAACAACATCACAATAAATTCATCACATATTAACAATAACATGTTTAATTATTTCTATGTAGACGACATGTTTTTCTAGGACGAAATCAGTGACAAGGATAGAAGATCTAGAATCCTCTCGTATATGAGCGGGATGACTGTCGACAATGCGTCGACGTCGTGTGAGATGTGCGCTGGCCTGATCGCGAGCTTAACAGACCATCCGCGCCTCGCACAATATGTTTTCTCCTTATTCCCGCACCGAATTATTGATGAGAAGAAGAAATATGACAGGTAATTTCTAAATAGCAAAGTCATGTATTTCTGTATGTAATTGCAAATTACACTTATTAAAGTCAATAGTCTAATAACAAAGCACTCTAAACTCGCCCATGAAGATTGGCTGAATGTAAACAGCAGCCTATCTCCACCGACGAATGCATCCCTGAGAATAACAATCAAGGAACTCAAGGGCAGCAAAAAAAGTATATTTGGCACCCGAATCGCTTCTGAGAGTTACGATCGCTGTCGCTTCGAATAAACTGCTCAGCCACAAAGAACACTTTGGTTTATATAGGTGACGGCAGGTATTAACAGAATTATCTCTACCTTCCAGAATGCATAATTAACCTTATAAGAACAATAGCTACTCAAAAAAAAAGGGTCCCCGTAAGTTGTACACAACTGGTAATAAGTCTTATATTTTGTTATACAAGCAAGAATATTAACTACCTACATATAAGGTCTAATGTTGTCTGATACATGTGATGAATAAAATATTTCGGATCAAATACCAATCACTATTTATTACTTCAAACTACACTCCCGGACACATCTATCGGGCCACCTAGTGTTTTTAATTTGACGATCCCTAGCTGAAAACGTTGTAACACGAGATCGCTTTCTTCCTTGACGACGAACGAAGCTGCCAGTCTCTAAGTACCTTTAATAAACTCTTCGGACAGTAGTAAGGCTTAAATTGAGTTGTCCACTCACATTTCTTTGGCTATGCCCGGCCTGCAGAAGTCCTACAGCTCGGGCGGCAATTTCAGGCCGAGTATCCATATTTTTTTGACAAAACTGGCTCAAAGTTTAGAATACCCTTGTTATGGAACCAATAATCAGTAACATCAATAAAAAAAATCAACTTTCGCGAATGAAAAAAAGTTTTCTCCTCCCTTGGATCGTTGAAAACAATGAACAGACTCGAATTTTCTTTTTTTTTTTCATAATTCTGAATTCGAAATTAAAACAAAAACATACCAGGGGGTTGACCAATAAATCAGTTTCAAAACTGCATAAAAACTTATTGCTCCACCTAACATTTATTTTTAGCCAGGGACCGTCAAATTAAAAAAAACTAGGTGGCCCGATAGATGTGTCCGGGAGTGTATATCTAAAATATTACAGATCATGACATACATAAATTTTCTTTGTGATAGCTGTTTTTTTTTTACTTTTATCCAGATGATTGTTTACATACCTACTCCGTGGGTAACAATAATGCCTTGGACATATTTCACTCAATTTATTGTATTTCAATAGGAGCTTCAAACATTCCGAGTTGCACAACGAGACCAAAGTTGATGAAATAGAAGATGTTACTGTCGACATAGACGAAAGTGGTCAGTCGGGGTCAGAAACAGAAAATGAGATAGATGTCGAGGGAGATTTCGAGGATGACACTTTGACTCCTTCTAATGTCATGGACTATGAAGCCGATCATTCTTCTAGGTAGGTTTTGGTTGAATTTGCCTCAAACAGCCTTAATATTTTGGTGATTTTGTTGTATCAGCGCATAAGACTAATAAGTCAAGTGACTAATTGCGCAACATTTGAAACTCCATAATATCTTTCATACATGGCTGATAATGGCAAAATACACAAATTTAGACATAGATCGACCCTGTTCGTTATGCCGATATCAGTAGTTTTTTAAGGTATGAAAGGACTCGATTCTGCAAACCACCTAAAATTCCTAATTTTAAGTTAGCTCTATTCTTTTCCACCGTTTTGGAAAGGAAAGCGACAGAAATAAGCGCCATATTAATTTACAACGTCACAAATGTCAAAATAACAAAATTGAACCTTAAGGACGCATTCAAATACACGTTTTCAGCAATTTTAACAACTATGTAAGGAGGTCATGGATAAAAGTGACAGATAAGACATCAAAGTAGTTCATAGACGTTTGAAATTACTCTATAATCTATGGTTTGTTTCTGTCCTTATTCTTCCGTATTCTATAAAGAAGGATAGGCTAACTTAAAATTTGGAATTTTAGGTGGTTTGCAGAATCGAGTCCAATGTCTATCATGCACGGGTAGCACGAAGGCTGTAGACAGTATGTCGTGCGATTTAAATCTGGTCTTGTTACCAGTTACGCGCGGATAACCTCATTTTCGAGGCATAACTAAAGAAGTATTATATGTTACATACAACTGGAAACTTATAATTAGCTTTTAGTTGTTAATCTTTTGTTGCCTATATTTTCTGTATAGCTGTAAGTTTTCCTAAAAGTAAATAAATGACAGTTGAAGCTAGACAAATCTCTTGTCTACCGGCTTCGTGCTGAGATTGCTGCACTGACCCCTGACCCTTCAGTTTTATTACATAGTTCGATTCCTGGTGAGGGCATTAACCTATAAGGTTTTAAAATAACTTACGAACTTATGTATCACTACATTACATAGGTGAAGGAAAATGTGTTAACAGCACCTCAGTCCGGCGATGTTACTAAAGTTGTCTAAAGAATAAATATTATTTTCAGCGGAGAAGAAGATGAAAACCGCCAGCCTGTTACGTTGCGACTAACTATTGACACTCCATCCATTGCCACAACTGACATCAAACATGTAAGACATTAATATTACAAGCTGGATTCCTTACACACTGTGCTTTTTTTTTACACATGTTTATTCCTCCGAGAGAAACTAAATGCTATAGATTTCGCTATTTAAGAGAGAGAGAGCTTACTCCAGGTTGGACAAATCCGACCTCTATTATAGAGTTTAAAAACATATATTTACACATACATATCAGTTTCTTGGTTAACTGTACATAGCTGTGATCAGAATCATATTAAAAATCTTTGTTTCAGGAAGTACCACATACAGAAAATGAACCCAATACTCAGAAGTCACCCGCAACTAAGACAGAAGAAAGCGATGAGTTTTGTGATTCAACCATGTCTACCATGATAATGTCAGAAGACGAACCAGTGAAGTCAGAAGTCGCGGAGTGGAAGAGAGACGAAGATAAACTCATACTGGAAGTTTTATTACATAATATCACGCCGGAAGTGCGAAAAGAAAAAACTATTCTAGAAATTTTAGACGAAAAAAGCGTCTATGAAATGTTGGGAGAAAGCCTTACTCACAAATCTGTTAATGATATCAAGGATCGTGTAATGTATTTATTGGAGATACTCCTTTTGAGCGAATATTAGTTTTTTAAATAAACACCTATTTTTTTTTATTTGAATTGGAATTTTGTTTCTCTTTACATATATTGGCCTCTAGATATGCAACGCGTCACAGAATAAGCGCAATTCCTCATTCACCCCAATTAATATACTAATATAAAAAAAAATGTGATGCATTCGTACGTTAGTTTTGTTTAACCAAATTTCTTAAAGAGCTATAAAAGTACGGTTTCCATAGGTAGCCCTAAATTCAGTTATGCTAATTAATTTTTCGAAAAAACTTTACACACATTAAAAGCAGCTGAACTAAATTAAGTAGTCGATACTGATGAACAAACTAATTTCAGTAATTGCGCCTATTCTGTTACGTATTCTAAGTATACCATTCAAATTATGATCATTGAGCGAGTAACCACGCATTTTTGACAACTTGCCCGTTTTTACTCGACTGCACCAGAATTGAGTAGGATAATGTATTTCGGGAGTATGTTTATGCATGTAAGTCTTATATCTTTGGCGCAGCTTTCAAACGCATGATATATTTTGTTTCGCGCGGCGAGGTACCTAGTCTAAGATTCGTCTTCATCACTTAGAAATTTTTCGCTTATGGCGCCTACTAATCTAGGTTCAATGCACGGTCTTTGGTGCCAACCATGGAGTTCCTTAGTCTTCGGCGAATATTGAGAAGATGAAGAAAGACACGCAAAACAAGCTTCTTTTCTGTTTTTTGTCGAATATCAAATACACAACGAGACGACTACGATCGACCGACAAATGAAAAGCATTCATTTATTTCTAAACGAAACTGTAGACCGTGACAAACTAAATGGTGACAAAACTAACGCATAACGTTTACGAACGAAACTCTGCAACGAACGTTTATGAACGAAACGTCAACGGTCAAACCAGGCGGCGTCAAGTGGGTATGGGACTTGGGTGTCATACCTAATGGGGAATCTTCTGTGTGACAAGTCAACTCAATATTCTATAAAGGGAGTATTTAAAAAATTGTTTTATATATAATAATGTATAATTTAATTATATGTATTGTTTTCTAAAATATGTTAAAAAAATTAATTCAAAAATACATAAAAAAGTATTTATCTAAGAGAACATCATTAAACATTGGCAGCCCCATGGCATACTGTCATCATGATGTCTCGTCTGTCATGTCTGTGGTTTTTAAAATTACAATTTACAGTTTTCTTTTCTTCAATAATGCCTCATATATAATAATGTACTCTGTGATTATTGCATTGAGTTGAGCCGTGGTTGAGTCTTTGTTCCTCCGCATTAGTGTTGACGTGCTTGCTATAGTGCTAGCGAAGTATTTGTGAGATAGAGACTCGAGGAGATAGAAAAGGTGTTTGTGTTTTGTTTGTCGTTATGGCTGATAACATCAGAAGAAAATGTTTGAAATGTGGGCTAAAGCCGAAGGAAGATTCGGACATCAAAGCTTACAGATATTTTCCTAACCCCGGGGAGCAACAAATATATTGAGGTAAGTAAAAATATTTACACATTATTTTTGTATGTATCATCCTAGCAGCGCCACACTACTCTGGGTACGAAGTAGTCTTGAATTTCGTACCCTCGCGGTTTAGCAGATATGGGGGGGGGGGGGGGGGGGTTGGTGGTTTTGCCAAAATGACGTCTTTACAGCAGCACCAAAACCTATATCCGTAAATAAAGGTCATTTTTTTTTTCATAGTATATAACTTCACCAACATTTAGTACTCGTGAGGACGTTAGTACGTAATGTTTCAATCTTCATGGACGAGTTTATTATGCCTTGTTGTTAGGCTATTGACATTTCTAAGTGTAATTTTAATTACCTACAGAAATAAAAACATTTTCATTTCATTTTACTTTACTAAATCAGATGACATGTCTAGTAACCATAGTACAGTCTCAGCCTATACTTTTGGATGAAAATAACCATTTGCCTGAATGTAGCCCTCATTTTTCTCAAAACCACTGCATATAGATCTGTAATTATTATTTTAATCATAATTATTTTTCTAGGACCCCTGATATTGAGCAATTCTATATAACTGTGACTGGAACAATAATGAACAAGAATACTGTGGAAGAATTTAAAACTAGTGACAAAGCAGCTTTTTTAAACTCCGTTGGAGAAGTGATATGGGCTAATATTAAGAAAAAGACCTGGATCACCAATCCTGTATTGAATTTTATTGTACTGGCATTTGCTGTAAGTTGATGAAGTAATTTAAAAATAAGTTTTTAGTATGTCATCGACATCATCGACAACCCGTAACCCACTGCTGAGCTAAGGGTCTTTCCTCACACTGAGGAAGTATATGGGCTATAATCTCCCACGCGAGCCCACCGCGGATTGGGAGATTTTGTTAGGCTAGTGGCCACCTAACTGCCGGAATTTTTCAAGCCACCCCAAGGTATCCAACATGGCTTACCGACTTCCATTGTTCGTAAACAACGAAAACCGGGACCAACACTTTAACGTGCCTTCCGAAACACGGAAGCGCTCGTGATATAAATGCCACTAGGCGGTCACCCATTCACTGACTGACCGTGCCCAACATTGCTTAACTACTTTATTATGTACCTTCTTTGATTTATTGAAGCCAATGACATTTTATCTATGGATAAATTATGATTGTATTATAATATGCTAGAAGCGATATCTGGTGGATAATTTTCTTTGAAACTATTTCGTACCCGGGCATCTTAATATGTTGCAAACATATTTTAGAAATATGATGTACCTACTAAGATGTATATATTTAAGTCCACGAAGAATTTAGTGTGAGTTCTACTCCCTTCCTAAAAGGACAAAATAGTACGAAATCGTGTAGCCTAAATGCAGAAATATGCTATATATCATTTTGGCATCGCCACCAAACTCTACATCTGCTAAACGGCGAGGGTACGAAATTCAAGACTATTTCGTACCCAGAGTAGTGTGGCGCTGCTAGGATGATACATACATTATTCTTATGTCAATTTTGTCGTAAAATGTTTGTAAGAATGATTTTAATTTGTTTTCAGCTATGAATCTTGGGCCCAGTTTTTTTCCCGGATCTGGGGGCACGGCAGTGCCCCCGCCAAGTCGAGCAAAAAGCGGCACGGCCGTACCATCCTTTTCTCGAAGCAATTCACGCACTTTTCGATCCCCTATAACTTCGTTGTGGATAAACCTAGAAGCCTGAATTTTCAGTAACCAAGCATGCATGCATTGTATAAACACAGTATATTTCAAAATTCATCCAATTTGAACCAGCAGTTTTAAAATTATAAATATTCAAAGTTTCTTAATTTTGTCACTCACTGACTGACTGACTGACTGACTGACTCACTGACCGATCATCAAAACTCTAAGGCACTTCTAGCAGTCGTAGAAGCTTCAAATTTAGAATACAATTAGGGTTTAGTGTATAAATCAAGGAAAAACTCAAATAATTTGCAATTTCGGTCTAGGTTTCTAGATACACTAACTACATAAATAACTTTGTAATCCCATAATAATTGTATAGGATTACAAAATTAGATGTTCAAGTGGAATCTTGCAACTCAATTTTGAAGCAGATATTTTCATCCGATTGAGCTGAAATTTGGTATACTTATGTAAGTTTGGTCACAATGCAATATTATGGTACCATCAAGCTGATCTGATGATGGTTTAAGGAGGTGGATATCGCAACTCCTCAATGACTACTCGTAAACCACTCGAGTTTGGGCTCGTATGATTCGTCTTGACAAATACTTTGGTGCTAGATTGTAACCAGGGTCTGATGATGGAGCTGGAAAATGGCCATGAGAACTTGGTAATTAAATGACATAACCCCATGGGACCGTGGGGGCCTTCAGATGACTAGAGGGCTGGCAGCTATCTCTGTCAAAGGATCAACCTAGATATCCAGAGAGGGAATGCAGCCAGTCTTCTGGGCACTGTCCTACATGGTTCCTCTTTAGATTTCGATTATCTAAAGTTACCAAATCCTTGACCAACATGCATGGGATTAACCGACTCGACGCTATGTAAGGCTATTAATTATAATTATTATTGTAAACCATATTTATTAGTAAGACATGAGATTAAAAAGAGCTGCCCTTGAGTTGCTTGCTGGCTCTTCTCAAGGTAGTGCATTTGGAACCAGCAACTCGTCGGTGGAGATGAGCTGCTGTTTACATTTAGCCAGTCTTCATGGAAGAGTTTAGAGTGCCTTGTTATTATAAACTATTGTCTTTTCTAAGTGTAAATTCAATACCACCTACTGACAATAAACGCCTTTGACTTTAGAGGACATTTTTTTATCTGTAATTACTGTAATTGAATACGTATATTTTCTTTGTAAATGAATGTATATTTTTTTTGTAAATGAATGTATTTTTCTTTGTAAATGAATGTATATTTTCTTGGTAAATGAATGTTATATTTTAGTAAAACAATACCTAAGAAAGTTTTTTTTTTAGCTAAATTAAGTTTTTTAATCTTGTGTTTAAATGTATATTCAGAGCCTGTCCATATACTTCTCCGGGGTATTATTCATATCATATTCTGAGAAGTTATTTAGTAAAACTTCAATAGAATATAATATGAATAGTACCCCGGGAGAAGTATATGAATAGGCTCTGAATATACATTTAAACATTCCACTATAAAATTCAAATATCCCGCCATACGGTGATACGTCAGTGGTTTTTAGGGTCATCACAGAGATCGCGCTGTAGGTCGAGTTTTGTCGCCATATTTTTGTATGAGGTTGGCATTCTTCTCCGCTAGGAGTATTAAGTGTTCTGTGGGTCAAACTACCGTGGTTTTGCGTGCGATTTGTTTATATTTATTTTATTTTTGCCTGTATAAAGATTTACGTCTTTCTGTCTGTTCCTAATGGTGCGGAATAGCAATGAGAATGGTGACGACAATATTGATCCTGCATCGGTAGCGTCTAACGTAAAAAGCAACTTCAAACAAGTAAGTTGGATCGAAAATTTATTTCGGAAACAGTCAATTGATATTGATGATGATCAATGGTCAGTCGTTTCCTACGTTGTAATATTTGTAAAGAATATAGACATATTATGTCTGTCCAATGGTCTCAGTTACAGTGTTCAACCTATTAAAAATAAAGTATAAAATATATCAAAGAGCAGTGATAGCCCGGACGGTTAAAGAGCCGGCCGAAAATCAGTGAGGCTCGGGTTCGAATCCTGGCATTTACCTATGAGTTTTTCAAAAACTTACGTACATATTTATCACTAGCTCGACGGTGAAGGAAAACATCGTGAGGAAACCCGCAGGTCTCAGAATTAATTCTGAGACATGTGTAAACAGACCCGGTCTGGCGATGGGCTCACCACCTATCACGTTTAGGGGTCCAATATATCTCGTGAAATGTGGGTATATCCAGTAATGGAATACCTCTGCCTACCCCCTCGGGGATAAAAAAAAGGCGTGAGATTATATTATTATTATAAAATATCATTAACATATGATTTACAAATGGTTTCTGCGGGACCTGACTGCTCGCATAGAACCTAATAAATAATGATCCTTATTCAGAAGTTGTTTATTTACTCCTGCTTTGTTCACATTGTGAAAAAGAAAAATCGTTAAATTTACTGTAATAAATTTAATTTTAGGAGGTAATAAAAGAGCTTCTCAATAGCTCGTTCCAGGACAACAAGACTAAACTCGGCAATGATGCGTTGTCGTTGGTAGTAGAAGTGGCCAAGTGCCTTGTCACGGAGACCTGTCTCCGAGCGTCCAGCCAAGCACTGCGGGAGAGCAGCGACAGAGTTGACATTGAACATGTTGAAAAGTGCTTGCCACAACTGGTAAATTGTCTCTCTTTCTTTTGATTTGCATAGACGCTGCTGATATATCCCCAGACTATTAATATTTTATGTATAACTAACTGTTCCTCGTGGTTTCACCCACATACTTCCCGTTCCCGTGGGAACAAGATAAAATATAGCCTATGTTACTCAGGAATATTGTAGCTTTCCATTGGTAAAAGAATTTAATCGGTCCATTCGTTTATTTGTTACAAACATACAAAAATACTAATCTTTCCTCTTTATAATATTAGTGTAAATTGCTTAATATAATAGCCTAAGATCCGGCTGCAAAAAAGTGTAGGCATCGAGTATATGCTTCAAACCAAATTTTCATATTTATTTTTAGGAGAAAATATATCTACCAGGGTGCCCTATCTGAAAAATCTGCTTTTCAGAGTCTATGTATATTGCCGCGAAGTAGACGACATTTTATGTAAAAAAAACAAGCGACGATATTTTATGCAATAATAAAAGAAATAATCTCACGCCTTTTACCCCCGAGGCAGTAGGCAGAGGTATTCCATTACTGGATATACCCACATTTCACGAGATATATTGGACCCCTAAACGTGATAGGTGGTGAGCCCATCGCCGGACCGGGTCTATTTACACATGTCTTAGAATTAATTCTGAGACCTGCGGGTTTCCTCACGATGTTTTCCTTCAGCGTCAAGCTAGTGATAAATATGTACTTACGTAAGTTTTTTGTAAAAGTTATTGGTACATGCCAGGATTCGAACCCGAGCCTCACTGATTTTCGGCCAAATATGTAATACATAAAAACTCAGGCATTTTCCATGAAGAAGTTGGAAAAATGTACTTATCTCTGGAAGTACCCACCCACTCTTCACCAGTATATTTTTTCGACCCCTAAAGTAGTTTTCTCACGATAATTAAAAAAAATTCAAAAATGGTGAAAAAGAAGAAATAAAAAATATAATATTTTTTTTCAGATGCTGGACTTCCCATAAAGAAAAATTCAATTAATTTATGGTTTCAATCTTATTTCCTATAATGGAGAATATTTATTTAATGGCACTAGAATGTTGCCTTGTAGCAAAAGTGCCTATTCCATCACTTAAGCTTTTGGTCCATTTGTATTAAATTATCTCTATTTCTATCCTTGAAGTAAGAATAAAGTACAATTTGGCTGCTGTGAATTCAATAAAAGCAATAAATTATACTGTTAATTTTATACATCACTTTACCTTTACCATTATCCTTTTTAGTAGTTCTAAAAAAAACCTCGCCCGATGAGAGTTGGGAGTTCGTACGAATTTGTATCTCGTTACATCTTCGTTTCATAGAGATATAATCTATGGTGACATAATAGCGCACGTGCTCCTTGAGTGCGTTGGCGTTGCCCAGATCCGCAAAGAGATTCTCGGGACACCAGAATCCCTTGCGGACGTCCTGAGTAGACCCGGAAGTTTGATCTGCTTTTGGAAGGAGGTAGGATGGTTGAAGTAACTGGCCGCCATGGCTCACGCACAATGGTCCACTTCAGGACTAAGTGCGGAAACCAAACCCCCTAACATAGAACATGGTGTCATAATTCCTGACGATTGACTTGATGGTTGAACATCAATAAGGTGTTTTTGTCATGGTAGCAACATGACAAATCGCATCGCATGAGTATTTTGGTCACAACGATCGGACCAAATACAACAACATACAATCTTATGCCTTTTCCCGGTTTAGGCGCAGAACGGCCCATTCGCCAAACGTCCCACCGAAGATAAAATGTCCTATTCGCAAAATGTCCCATTCTCAAAAGGTCCCATTTGCATAAAGTCCCATTCGCACAATGTCCCATTGGATTAGGCGCACAATGCCACATTCGCAAAATGCCACATGACGCAAAATGCCACATTCGCAAAATGCGACATTCGCAAAATGCCCCATTCGCAAAATGCCACACTAACAAAGTGTCTTACTTGTCCAACTCCCTTTCTTGCAGTATGTAGGCCGATGATTTATAAATTAGAAAATAAAACTAATTTAATAATTTTAGTATGTATGTATTTAATCACATTATTTATTAATTTCCATTTATTTTAACACAAAATAAATTGAAAATGTTAACTGAAATTATGAATGCCGCTGAGAATCATAAAAACTTAATAACAAAATTTCATAACTTTTTTTCAAAAAAGCATATTTTTTTGTATTTACATCATTCAGCTGTTTTATTGTAATGTGTACTTATAATAGTATTTAATCACATCACACAGATTAGTACGAGAGTGGCACTATGCGAAAATGGCATTTTGATAATGTGACATTTTGCGATGTGGCGTTTTGAGAATGTGGCATTTTGCGAAAATCGAATGTGTCATTTTGCGAATGTGGCATTATGCGCCTAATCCGTCCCATTACGCATGATACCAGTAAACTGTAGAAGAAATAAAATGTTACTCTTTAATTATTACAAAATGTCGTTTTTATTATAAACTAGCGACCCGCCCCGGCTTCGCACGGGTGCAATGCTAACACTAAAACCTTCCTCTTGAATCACTCTATCTATTAAAAAAAACCGCATCAAAATCCGTTGCGTAGTTTGAAAGATTTAAGCATACAAAGGAACATAGGGATATAGGGACAGAGAAAGCGACTTTGTTTTATACTATGTAGTGAAGTAAACAATAAAATTGGTTATCTTTCAATACTAATAGGTAATTTTTATTTTACATAGAATATTTTCTTGCAACTCGTAAAATAAAGTGTTTTTAAAATTACTAAAAAAGATAATTTATAAAAAAACTACTTTTTGTAATAATTAAGGGTTTCGACACACCTGCGCGGAACTTACGGCGCGGAACTTTCGTTGAACAACATACATTACGGTTGACGCGGGAGGCAGATCTCTTTATCTTTAAAGTGAAACGTCAATGTATGTTGTTCACCCAACCTTTGGCGCCGAAGTTTCCGCAGTAAGAGTAACATTTTATTTCTCCTACATTTTACTGGTATGACTTTATGCGAATGGGACTTTTTTTCGGTGGGACGTTTTGCGAATGGGACTTTTTTTCGGTGGGACGTTTTGCGAATGGGACGTTCAGCGCCTAAACCCTTTTCCCCGTCTGGGTAGGAAGAGACAGTACACCGCCAGTCGCTACGATCCTAGCAGAGCTATTGTGCTTCATCACACACTCAAACGGATTATGTATGCTAGTCAGTGTCGGGTACTCTTCATTTGGTCGATGTAAGTACACCTAGGTCATCCTTGTAGCGACACTACATAGAACCAAGAGCCAATAGAGGGCCAAGATCTAAACTGCGCTATCGACATTTTCTACATACATACATACAGCTCACGCCTTCTTCCCACAGGGGTAGGCAGAGACGATGGATCGCCACTTTGCCCGATCTTTGCACACTTCCCTCGCTTCGTTCACATCCATAAGCCTTTTCATGCACGCTCTTTTATTCTTTGCACTCTTGACACCAGATTTTTGAAGGACGTCACTAATTTGATCCGTGAACGACATTTTCTAATGATAATATTATATAAATACAACTGTTCTAAACCGCGCTTTTGTATAAATACAACTGTCCAACATCAACCGTTGGACCGCGGTCCCCAGGCACTACCACCTCGCCTGGCGGAAGATCTTCCCTTTTCACGATTAAGGAGCATTCCACCTCCGTTCCTCCTTCTTTACTGACTTGTAATGCACTTGTTTATTCATCAGCTCAATATAACCAAACCAATGAGAACATTAAATACGTATTTTTACAAATTTTATTATACAAATTATTTCTGTGACTTCCAGAGAACATGTACTAGTTGAATGCACACCCTTCTTTCTTTGCCTGTTTATTTGAGGCAATGAAAAACACTTATGCTTTCAATACAAAACTTTCAGAAAGCATTTCTTGGTATAAAATATAAGATACTGCAACGATCAATCGAGAAAATTACAAGATTCTGTTTAACATTAAAATTTTTATATATGTAATATACATTACATTTAGATTATTTACAGTGACTATATACCAGGATGTTAGAGTGATTTTACTGTCATACATAAGCAATTTCCACTGGATATACCCACTGCTATTTAAAATTAAAAGATTTGGTAGGTATATCAGATGTGTATCATTGATGGGAAAGCAATTATCAAAGATTTCGTAAACATCTATGTACATTAAAATATTATCATTACTATCTAGATACGACCAACACAGAAAAAACGTACATAAAAACAAGCAGAAATTATCCTTCTTTGTTGGTCGGATCTAGGCTAAGTATAATACAGGTCTAGAATCCCAGATCTTAGATTTTAGTTAAAAAAATTATAGGCGGATGTGAACACCATAATAACAAGCCATTTACACGAGGGCAATCCACTAAGACTGCATACAAAAAAAACGTGAGGACAGGATTGTCCTCAAGTTTGTCCTCAAGTTTTTTTTGTATGCAGTCTTAGTGGATTGCCCTCGTGTAAATGGCTCGTAATGCCCAGATTCGACATCATTTATAATATTTTCTACATTTGGACAACGGATATATTCAATATACTATCCCATCTTGTTTATAGTTCATTACTACTTATAGAATCCATCTACTGCATATTATATTGTATAGAATTGTGATACGAATTTTCCAATTTCATTTCTTAACTTTATTCTCTACAGGAGAATGCAACTGAAGTATAGATTGTATGTATTGAGTTCGAGCATAGAGTTCGAGTAATTACTATCGAATACCAAATAAAAATGGATGGTAATTTTTGTTAAATACATATTTGAATATTGAAAACAGGACGCTATGGCGCTCATTAGGGGAGGCCTATGTCCAGCATTGAAACTGCTTCCATCATGATTAATATCGTAACTTCATAATCGCGATAAAAAACAATTCCTATATTAAACCAAAAGTAGGCTGATATATATCAATTTAATACTAAATCTACACTACGCCTTATCTTAGTTCTTGGTTTACATTTAATAAAATACAGATGTTTTTTGTTATATAAAGTGAAACCATGTAAGAACATGGAAATATTTATATTTCACTGACAAAATAATACCAACAAGGTTTTTTTACAAGTCCTCTTCGTCTTTTGGTTAGGACAACAATTCATTTTAAAAGAACCTCCTTCTAAGAGATTTTCGGATAGAACAATGATTTAGATTTTTAATTCTAAATATAAAATATCTTACATGTCCTCTTTGTAGCATTTATGAACCTAAATATATGGAGCTAGAACAATAATTAAATAACAAGTTACTTTTAATTATTTAGCCGGCTCGTAGGAAAATAACACTGTTTACGATAAACAAGAAAGTTTTGACAATTCAGAGACAAGTAACAGATCAAACAAGAAACGAAGTGCTGTAAGTCACTGATCATTTATCCATTAAAGCACACAGGGCGTTACGGCACGGGAACACAAAAGGTAGTGTGTCAAAGCGTAGGTGCATGCAGCACACCGACCGGTACTACCTAAGTAGTCGCTCCGCCTTTTCAGTGTGGTTGCGTTTAACGTCTAGCCAGAGATTAAAGCTGACGTGACTGTTGTATCGCGATTTTACTGTTCTTAATGTAGGACATGAAGCAAACCCTCTTTAGGGGGAAAGACGTATGATTTTCGTTTTTTTGTTGTTGTAAAAAGTGACTTATTTTTAAGGTAGCGTAATTTTTGCAATTCTCAGCGCCTACGTGACAGTGAAAAACGGCAATAAGAATCAGCCTCCACAGAACACATCAAAAGCACGCCACGCCGTTTAAAATTATAGACCTTAGCACTATTTGGTGAAGTTCGAAAACGCTTCCCTCCAGCACGGGGTAACAATTGACCATTCTACGCAATTGACCCTTGACATAATGAATGAAATATGGGTCATATTTGTGCTAATTCATTCATTATTTCCACATATATATTGAAAGTTGTTACCAAAATAGACACAACTGCCAGTAGGCATTACCAATACAAAACTACTAACAAAAACGCAGAGCGCGGGATTTTAATTGCCCAGTTACAGATTTGTTAATTACTAAGGCCCATATTACAGAAGCGACGAAACTCTACTAAGGATGTCAGAAAGGGATGCCGCTATTTGAGTTGCGTATAGCTGTCCCATTCTAAATGCGGTCAAGCAGTTTTATGATCGTTCTGTAATAATGGTTAAGTCTACCCGCCCCACTCCCATATTCTAGAGTAAAGTTTTCGCAGTAGTCGTGATGCTAACCTAGCACTTATTATGCATCTACAAAGTGCATAATCCAACACAGCACCGCCACTCCATAGTTCGTAAACCATAGAACGCTGACCATTTTATCCCCGAGGGGTAGGCAGAGGTATTCCATTTCTGGATATAGGTACCCACTTTTCAAGAGGTATTCTTTGGACCCCTAAACGTGATAGGTGGTGACTATAAGTCACTAACAGTATCTTTCTTATACTAATGTTTCCATAGCAAATGTATAGTGATGGAAATGTAAATTTTGGGTGTTTACGAGCATACACAATTAGATAACAGGAGTAATTTTTTTCTGTAACATTTCATCACATGTCACCTTTTACTTTCTAGGAAGCATAGCAGGCAACTTCAGCATCAAAGGCGGCACCAAGTCTCGCAAAGCGTGCCTTTACAAAAATGATACTAAAACATATTTATGCCCCTAGGTCTATGCCAAAATTAATGCCCATCAAAAGCAACACAACAAAAATGTTACGAATGGGGTTCCACGCGAAGATCTTTGCATCTCTTACACGCGCATGCATTTTCTGGCTTTCTGTCTCGTTTTCAGGCCTATAGAAGTAATCCGACACCGCTAATTTTGGCTAACGCATGCCACAGTTGCTACCCAAACACTTAATGAAACACATGGTGGCTAAAACCGCTCCATCTACGCACTGTCTCACGAACGATCACACAAAACAGCACCAAGTCTTCAAATCACAGAACTAGAATAGGTCCATGTCATCGTTGCACATAACTTCGAGGAAGTCTTCGTCGTCGTAGTCTTGGACCTGGCGGGCCGTCCGGTCGGGGAGTGGGGAGCGCGGCCTGGCGGGAGAGGGGGGATGCGCGTCCGTGTGCGACTGGGCGTCTGTGTCGCTCGAGCAGTCACGCGCGTCGGTCGCCGGAGATGGCGGCGGGTTGGACCCGTGCTCCGTTTGCACTGTCGCCTCGCCTCGCGACAGCAGCGAGGGTAGCTCGGAATCTGCAAGCGCTGACAATGGTAAACTGTTGCCTGAAGGTTCATCAGAACGATAATGCTCTGCATCACTACATAGTATAAAACAAAGTCGCTTTCTCTGTCCCTATATCCCTATGTCCCTTTGTATGCTTAAATCTTTAAAACTACAAGGATTTTGATGCGGTTTTTTTTAACGGATAGAGTGATTCAAGAGGAAGGTTTTAGTGTTATAGCATTGCACCCGTGCGAAGCCGGGGCCAGTCGCTAGTATAATATAAAGGCTGTCCCACTGCTAGAAGTATACATATGTACAGGTTGATGGTAAATTCATTTATGTAAATGACTTGGTCCAATTAGACATAGAAGCAAAAGATCAGTTGACAACCTGATGAAAATTGTAGGAAAATAAATGAAGGAGTCTTACCCTAAAAGGGATTATAATGTAGGACTACTAACCGCAGTTTCATATTATACCTATACCAATGAGCAACCAACTAACACATTTTGTAACATTGAGAATGTAGAAAAACACATGTGGATGAACAAAGCCTGGAAAAGCATAATAATAATAATTTATGTCACAAAGTACATAAACAATTAATTTAGGTAACTGTCACTTTGAATGGTATATTCTGATATAACAAAGCAGAGCATAATATGCCGAGATCAAGATCAATAATCTTTTTCCTAGTTAGTTTACCTGTAAGACTCTGTTTCAGCTGCTCCATCACCTTCTGGCGGCTCTTAGTCCGCGAGCGCTTGATCTTACGCGCGGTTTCCTTGCGGTCGTCGATGAAGATCTGGTTGATCATCTCCTGCGATACCTCGTCGTTACGCTTCAAGAGGAAGAAGTAGATGCCCCCTGGGGTCCTTCGTCGGGTACCATTCTGTATGCATACATATAAATTATGTAGAGTGTAGACTTTTGATACATCACAGATGAGCCAGGCTACACCTGCCACTACAAAATTTGGTAGACTCTTTTGTCTCGCTCTTTCTCATGTACAAACAAATGCACGATGTCGGCGTCTACAAAATATTGTCACAGAGCGCATTAGTCCGGGAGATTCAATATAGACTTATTTCAAGATAAATATGAAACTCGGAAGTATTATTCGATTCAATCTTAGATTAAGTGTTATTGTATAAATAAAACTTAATCTAAGATTATATCGTATAAAAAAAACATATTCATGGGAATGGAAAAAAACTCGATAACTGCAACTGCTACAATATTTATACAAAACCTACAATATGCATTAACAATCTGCCCCTGTGTGACTGGCATTATTTGCATGATGATTGTTTTTAAACTACATATATGTTGTGCTATTTCTCTAATTATATCACATTTTGTATTAAGTTGTCGAGTTCTACATACCATTACCATCATGCCACCTTCAGCCTCTACTCTCTGGGTTTCTTTGTATATTTCTATTGCTTTATTCGGACCAAGTACTTGAACAATCTTTTCTATAAGAAAAATAAAAATATATTAGACCACAGAAAAGTAGATATTATTATTATTATTTAATACACTGGCAACTCTTGAGCTGATGCGTGTATATCACTGCAGTTGTACTTATTATTTAAAATATTGATTTATAATAAAGAATAAAATAAATATGCTCAAACCTATTAAGCCCGAGGGGGTTGGCAAAAGTATTCCATATCTGGATATACATACCCATGTTTCACCAGTATATTTTTTGTACCCCTTAACATGATAGGTGATTGATGAGTCGGGATACTGTTACACATGCTACAAAAGAATTATGGAATCCTGTGGGTTTTCTCAAAATGTTTTCCAATCAGCTCGTCGATCAAGCTAGTCATGTGTATGTATGTTTTTAAAGGGATAAGGACAGGTGGAGAAAGGGAGGAGAGGCTCAGCAGTGGGTCAAAATTTAAGTCAGATAAAATGATTTTTAAACTGATTGACACATTGTCTCCAGGATTCAAACCTCATCACCACCAAACATAACCACAGGGCTATCCCAGCTTATTAATTCATTCAATATAATATTAATAAGGAATAATAATTTTAATAATCAGTCAATAAAATGTACCTAGTAAATCCTTCTTTTCCTCAGAAAGTTTATCTGCTATGTCTGTTGCTACAGTCTCTACCGGGTCCTCGGCCGCCACTGCCAAATCTGGTAGAATCCTCGGGTTTTGTTTCTCGTGCATCTCTTTATGGCTATTAACTCTCTTCCCAAGCCTCAGCTTAACATTTGATCGGTCAGTGTGCCTACGTTTATTAGATGTACGATCCATGTCATCAAAGTTCTGACTGTTAGTAAAAGCTCTTTTTACATAATTATCATCTAATCTGTACTTAATAGTATAATCATAAGATTCAACGCCATATCTACTCTTTTTTGACACATCGCAGCTGACCATGTCTTCAGTTAATAAATCTTCCTGGAACGTAAAAGTTAAGTCAATTATAATAAGAACCTATGAGAAAATTTAATTGACTCATCTTCAATGAAAGGAAATGTATGTGGAAAACAAATGTTAAATGGAAAAGTTATCATTCTAAGCAAATAAAAAAGGATAGCAAGACCCACTACAATGCATCTTTTTTTAAAACAGTTAAATAAATTACTAACTGTAAGCTACAACACTAGTTACTGTTACCAGAAAAAAATTACAATAAATAACAATTTACCTGCAATGCCTTACACCAAACATTATATTTTTCTTTTTTGTCGGGCTGAGACGGTGGCTGTGGCCGTCGTGGTCTCAGTTTAGTTCGCTTCGGACGTCGTCGCGGCTCCTCATCGGATTCAGAGCCGGAGGTCTCTGGCGGCGATGCCTCGTCGCTCTGCTCGTCCTGTATCTGCATGT
This sequence comes from Ethmia dodecea, assembly GCA_963855545.1. Classification (NCBI taxonomy): domain Eukaryota; kingdom Metazoa; phylum Arthropoda; class Insecta; order Lepidoptera; family Depressariidae; genus Ethmia; species Ethmia dodecea. The sequence continues at coordinate 10,456,287 of OY979456.1, read as the reverse complement.
GCACTAGCGACGGCGGGTTGAACGCGTCTGGGCGCTCCAGCGGGATGTACGTGCCGTCCTCCACGTCAGAGTCCTCCAACTAAAGTTCAGATTTAGAACGTACAGCAAATAACGCCCAAACGTCACGTACATTTTCTTTATGGCTTTTTATGTCTCAATAAATGGCTTCTACGCAGTTGCAACTGAGGATTTTAAAACGCTACCGTTGCAATTATATTTAGTATGAAATTTGTTGTTAAATTACAAATAAATTTAATAAAAAATGCGAAGAAATTTAGCAGAAAAAGTTACGTTCTAACCTCTCCTTCTTCCCGTTCATGGCACACCTCGACATCCAGCTCTCCTTCTGTAGTTGACATCATGCTCCGAGATGGTAAACAATGCTGAAGAAAGCAAGATCATGAAAGAAATGTTGGGAAAAAACAGAAATTCCGCCTTTGGTCACTTTTTGCCAACTGTCATTCATTTGGAGACAGACATAGACAAATCACAAAATGTTTGCAACTGTCAAAAGTTCATAGACCGAGACCGCAAAGAAAGTTTGCTATGGCTGTGGCTGTGGTGAAGACTGTGGTGAAGACAATTTGGCGGGAGGCTTTTCTCAATAGTCAGTCCTTGTGCGCACTGACGATTGTGCTGACGATGTGTCTTTACATTATTTTATAAATACTTTTCTACGATTTCATTCAGCAATGAGCTTTCATCATTGCAACGAAAAGTTTCAAACCCATTTGAATTTCGACGTCAGTATTTTTAAATATAACCATGTTAGATTTTGAACGAAACTATGATGGTGTGGCGACCGTATATCGACTAGGGGTGTCCACTTAGAAAATACATCTATGTTTTTTTTCGATGCAATACATCGAGACTGTACATCGATGTTTTCCGATATATCGGATAGAAACATCGATGTTTTTTCAACATCGAGTATTTTTACCTGTTACTAACAAAAATAATCCTTTTCATGCAAACCCGCGTTGATTCAATTCTTTATTTTTTTCTCTCATTGCTTTATTTTTTAAATTAAATTGTTGTTAATTAAAAAAATAAAGCAATGAGAGAACATTCTTTATTTTTATTAGAAAAAGTACAAACAAAATACAATACACTGTTTATTTATCTTCTTGGTTGTCGACAGTAAAATGATAGTAACTTTTACCAAAGACTTGATTGTGACTTCTTGAGGCAATACAAAAATGTCCATTCCACGCAAAGAGATTAAAATATAGGTAATAGGACATAGAGGGGGCATTGGGAATATTTTCATACAAAACGTTTAAGCATGTTTGAAGCTCAAGCGTCATGTCAGTTAGTATGAACGCGAGCTGTCATTCGGTCGAAATTGTACTAGACTTATTCCATTTGGAATAACTTTTCGGCTTCAAATTTTCCTCGCTTTGTCCCCTCTTTGCCCTATTATATTTTAATCTCTTTGATTCCACGCATTTTATCGAATTTCCCTTATTCGATGTTTTATGAAAATACATCGATACATCGAGTAAATCAATACCTTTTCAAAACATCGGATTGATTCGATATATCGTATTGTAAACATCGAGTGAATTCGATGCATCGATGTATATCGAATATCCCTAATATCGACTAAAGATATCTGTGCCGCATATATAAGTTACTCTATGGTGGTGACAAATATCTGTAATTTGTGTTGAATTTACACACACTGATTTTCTCGATAACTGTTTCTAATAAAACAGTTCAGAATTGCTAACGTCATACTATCCCTTAATCTGTGAGCCCACTACTATGCTTAAACCATATTATCAAAATTTAAATATTATGAGGCGGCTCACCCGCTTGTATGCCTATGTAGTTCTATTACTAGCTCTGGAAACAATATGTAGCTATACACAAGGCCCCGACACGTGAGTATGAAAGTATTTATTTAGACAAACAAAGGGGTAAGCTATATGTAGGAAAATAAGTAGGTATTATATTTAATGTAATATTCTGCCACACAGAAATGAAACACCTTTATGGACTTGGAAATGTATAAACGAAAAATGTGTGCCTCTACGAATAAGAACTATGCATAACATTCAATCATTGTCAGCGTGTAACATGCTATGTGCTTCTATGCAGATCTGGCCTAAGCCTACGGGAAGCGTCAGCCTATCAACAACAGCGATTCCAGTACGCGCAGACTTGTTCCATCTGACAATTATAACGGCCTCTTCAAAAGCAGTACATGACCACTTGCAAGAGGCATTCTTTCTATTCCGTGAAGATCTAAAGTTAATGCAACGAAATGCAGCTGGTTTTACAGAATGGCGCGGTGTAGCAGTTCGCATCTCCGTCAACGGCAGCGGCGACCCCCGCTTGCTAATCAATACTGACGAAAGCTATAAGCTTGATTTACAACCCAAATCAGACATTCGCGGCGCTTTAGCAGCTGATATTAGTGCAAAATCATTTTGTGGCGCGAGACATGGACTAGAAACGTTGCTGCAACTCATTTGGATGGACCCTTACGTGGGTTCTCTAATGATTTTACATGCGGCAACGATCGAGGACGCTCCTCGTTTTAAATACCGCGGATTAATGTTGGACACCGCTCGAAACTACTTTCCGGAGGCTGATATACTTCGAACGATTGACGCAATGGCTGCTTCTAAGCTAAATACGTTCCATTGGCACGTAAGCGATGCGCAATCGTTTCCACTTGTCTTAAATAGTGTGCCCGATTTGGCAACGTTAGGCGCGTATGGTCCGGGTGCTATGTATAGTACCAAGACTATAAAAAATATAGTTGACCGCGCCAGATTACGTGGAATCCGCGTATTGATTGAAGTAGACGTACCAGCACACGTAGGCTGTGCATGGGATTGGATCGCGTTTCCAAATTACGAACTCGTGCAGTGCCTTGCATCCGAACCCTGGACTAAATACTGCAACGATCCTCCATGCGGACAACTCAACCCCCAAAACCCAAATGTGTATAGAGCCCTAGAAAATATTTACTCTGAGATTATTCAGCTGACAGGCGTCGATGACATATTCCATCTTGGTGGTGATGACCTCTCCAAGCGCTGTTGGCAGGATAATTTTAAAAGCGTTGATCCTATGCGGTTATTAATCGTTTTCACGCGAGCGGCCTTAAAACGGTTGGAAATATCTAATGGAAAGCTTCCTAATCTCACGCTACTGTGGGGATCGGAGTTAAGTGAATATTTAAAAACAGATTTAAAAGACTACGTTCATTCTTTAGGTATTCAGATCCGCAGTCCTGAGTGGGCACAGCAAAAATATCTAAATGGAATTCGCACGATACTATCACATGAGGTTCCGTGGGATTTGAATAGCGGGACTGGAGCTTGGCATGACGAAGGTGGAGGTGTGCCATTTAATTCATGGCAACGTATTTATGAACACAGACCGTGGTCGCGTGGTGGAGCGACTTGTTTGGAGGGTGGAGAAGTGACTGTTTGGGCTTGGACATTAAATGCAGCGGGACTTGATGCCCGCGTTTGGCCGCGTGCAGCTGCATTCGCCGAAAGGATGTGGTCTGATCGGCCCGAAGGAGCCACGAGGGTAGTATACGCGCGCCTCGACGTCCACCGATCACGACTTGTCGCACGCGGTATCCAAGCCGCTCCTATTTGGTCAATGTGGTGCACACATAACACCTTTACTTGTGGATGATGAAGATGAAGTTAAGATAATTAATGAACTATGTAGTTATATTTATTTTTATATCGAACTGCAATTAGCTACAACCTGTAAAGTTTTATAACTTAGAAAAACTTTTTGTAGTGTTCATAATAATTATGTTATCTTTATACAAAACAATATACCAATTTACTAGGTAAATCACGTTTACTATTCCAGTAGTTTTATTTGATAGTATTTTCGTTAATTCAATTAAACAGACTAGTTTTTGTTGAGACCAATTTGATTCCGTTTTTTCAGTGGTCGACTTCATTCAAGATTTTAATCCATTCATCGCATCGGAGCTATGTACACTACTATAATATAATCCGCGCTAGTACAATTTATATTTATTTACTTATGGAATTACTGATCAACACTTTATATATAATGGACTAGCTTTTACCCGCGGTCGCGTAAGTTTATTTTACCCCCTTAGGGGATAATGTAAAATCCTTTCTTAGTAGATTCCTACACTGTATAAGCTATTTATAAATAAAATAATAAATAATCTCACGCCTTATGTCCCCAAGGGGGTATTGTTATGTCCCAGAGGTATTCCATTTCTGGATATACCCACTTTTCACGAGATATTCTTTGGACCCTTAAACGTGATAAGTGGTGAGCCCATCGCCGGACCGGGTCAGTTTACACATGTCTCAAAATTGATTCTGGGACCTGCGGGTTTCCTCACGATGTTTTCCTTCACCGTCGAGCTAGTGATAAATATGTGCGTAAGTTTTGAAAAACTCATTGGTACATACATTCCAGGATTTGAACCCGAGCCTCACTGATTTTCATCATGTGAAGCAGGCTCTTTAACCATAAGGCTGTCACTGCTCTATGTGCAAAATTTAAAGTCTCTAGACCCAGTGGTTTAGGCTGTGCGTTGATATATCACCAATCAGTCAGTCAGTTTATCATTTTATATAAATAAATATATAATCGAGCTTTATAATGTAAAAAAAATATAAATACAATAAAATATTAAATAATATATTTGATAGGGTTTAATTGGACCTGTCTGAAATGCTCCAAGGGGGTTTAATAACTGAAAACGATTTTAATATAGATTTTTAACAATACTGAATCACACAAATACAACACTAGATGCAATGGTACAGCCCTAGAAACAAGGAAACGGAAGTGATGTAGCATTTGTTTGTTTTTGGTAAATGCCTATGTGTAGCTGCTTTACATTTTAAATATTTTTATTATAATAATTAGTCTAATAAACTATTCTATAAAACACGGTTTCATATTTTTATGTGTACTTAATTTCAATTCAAAGGTAAGAATCCAATACTTCGTTTCAACAATGCTCGAAATAATGAAATTAATATTAAAATCCGAAAGTAAAGCACTCGTACATGCTATAAAAAACCTGCGCTATTAGTCTATGGCCAATATGGCGCCTAGATTACTTCAAGTCAAGCGTCAAGTGATGGCGTTTTGTGAAAAATAAATCGTAAATAGTTTTTAATTGTAATTTAAATGTTAGTGCAGTTTTATAACATAACATAAATATGAGCAGATATTACGATTACGGTAACGCGATATCATGGTGAGTAAACTTAGTTTTAATTACCTGACATCCATATTGGTTAATTTTTGTGTACGTTTTTGAAAAATATATATATTTCATATCTGTTTATTAGAATGTTTTAGTGCAAGTTGATAATAGTCCGTCAGTTTCTCGTTTAAATGAAGTCAGAGATAATTGTTCGGATCGTTCCAAATTTACCGGAATTTTTGAAAACTTTGACCGACTCAGCTGCTGAACGTGGTTTGGTTCCTGCCGAGTCGGTCCTATTGCGTTGCCAAGCATGGTCATTTTTAATTTTGCAGAATATTGTAAAAAATGTATTTCTTTAAATATAACAGGAAATTTGTTTACTACCTATTCATAATATCTCAATATTTTGAAATAAATATTATAGATTTTTGCTAAGTAGGTACTTACTTATGCAGGTACCTACTGGTATAGCTTATACATTTTTTTTATTCATTTCCGGTAACTAATTACGACTTACACCAATTGCACTAGTTTGATCGTTGGTAAACATTTCAGAAAATTATACCTCTTCTTCAAGGATAATTATTAATATATTAATTAAATGTTACTGACGAAGATTGGTTAAAAATCTTCTCTTTTAAAAGTTAAAAAAAAAAAGAAATTGTATGTAATTTAAAAAAACATACAGCAGAGATAATATTAGCCTACTGGAAAAGCAGATTTTTTGAATTACATAGGTACTATTAAAATTGCATTGTTTTTTTAATTTAATAAATATCATCTACACTAATGTTATGAAGAAGACATTTTCTTTTGTTTCTTTCCTTGTATTGAATAGGCTCCGAAACTACTAAACCGATTTAATAAAAACAATGGCAAGCTTACTTTTCTGGGAGCAACCTGGGGCCTTATTGTCTATTTATAACTGTAATTGCAATCCTCTTCATTTTGACATATGTTGCTTCTTCCGTATTTCTGACAATACAGTAAGTTAAAGAAGAGCAAGCACTGATCGCATAAAAAAAGTGAAATAAGGGCAATTACAATTATAAATAGACAATAATTTTCTAGCAAAAATAGGCTATAATTTTCCCATGGGAACGGGACTTATGTGGGTGAAATCACACTGAGGGCTAGTAATGTAAGGTATCCTGTTGCTCAGCAGTGGGGTGTTAAGTGTTGTTGATTTTGATAATTTAAAAACAAAGAAAAAACAAGGAATTTGACTTCATGTAACTGAAAAATACTAAAATAGTAGTACTTTTTTAGTTTATCTTTCAATAAACTAAAAAAGTACTACTATTTTAGTATTTTTCAGTTTCAGTTATATTTAAAAACAAAGAAAAAACAAGGAATTTGACTTCATGTAACTGAAAAATACTAAAATAGTAGTACTTTTTTAGTTTATATTTCAATAAACTAAAAAAGTACTACTATTTTAGTATTTTTATTAGTATTTTAGTATGTAAAAATACTAAAATAGTAGTACTTTTTTAGTTTATCTTTCAATAAACTAAAAAAGTACTACTATTTTAGTATTTTTCAGTTACATGAAGTCAAATTCCTTGTTTTTTCTTTGTTTTTAAATATATGACACACAGTATATGAAAAGCTGTTTTAGGGTTCATACAAACACACACTAATTGCTCTATAATTTTATTTTAAACTGAGGTGACCAACAAAAATTTTTTTTATGAAACCTGTATATTATTAGTATTATTATGTATTCTACATAATTTCCATTTGCATTAAATTCAATACTGTCCCAATGAAAAAAGGTATACCGAATTATTAGTAAATATTCTGAAATAATGCCTGTCAAAACATTTTTTTTTATGTTGTCTAATTGATTTTATTTTATTTGCTCATTGGAAGTTATACTTTCTCTAGTAAATAACTTACATAAATGTCTTCAAGTGGTCCTGATTGTCTTGTAATAACAAGTTACTCTCAACAACAATTTTTTTTTGTTAGAGAAACTTGTTGAGGAAATAAAAAAAATATCTGGAAAATTTCATTGACAGGATTGTCATCTTATTTCTCTTACCGTTCAGCTCCTGTCTTCCTCGCGATTAATTTGTTCAGTTGTTGAAAACTGTTAATGTACTTTCTCTCCTTAGCAATGCTCCTTCACAGCTGCAGTGGAATAATTTGTCATGACCTCCAACGGTATTCAAAATCAGTATGTTTACGGAAACAAGTGGTGTTTATTTATTAGAGCTGTAAGACATGTTTTAACCATTGATGACTAAAAGAATTATAATTATTCAATTGCAGATGTTGTCTAGAGCCCCATTCCCTTCCACCTATTTCCAGTTTTAGGAGTAAGAGAAATAAGGACACGCGAAGCTGTTTCGTTTGCAACGTCGAAGAAATTTTCCAGAAAACCCCTTCTGCTTGTATAACTGGTTTATGTCTATTTCTGTCCGTTTTCGGACTGCTGAATTTCAGTTGACATGAGATGGTCGCTCGTCAACAATGGTTAAAACACGATCTTCAGCGAGGGTAGGAAGCGGGGTCCAGAATGCACCCACCGAAAATGGAACCTCTTCCGAACTTAGATCGCGGCTCAGACCCACTGAGAATGGACACCGCTCGCAAAAGAGCTCATATTCTAGGCAAGTGTCAGTCCCTGCGTTAGTCTCGCCTGCCGTCAGCTTGACTGAACTGTTCAGAGGTCTATGAGGCCAAAATCCAATATGAGGACTCATATTGAAATTTGTGAATATGATATGTGACAGATATTGCTTGGCGTTTGGGGCTTTTTGTGGTGGGATTTAAATGTAAGCCAGTGAAGCGCATCCCGCACTGAGGCATCATAGACTGCGCTTGATAGTAACGCTGATTTATACAATACAATAAACTTCCTTCCCGCCGTATCCGCTTCAATGCGTCCTACGCTTAAAGGAGAGAAATTGTGGTAGTTTCAAAGGATACAATTAACTAAACTGATGTTAATGTTTGTCCTTGTTGATTGTTTTTCGACCTAGTGGATCTTTTGAAGCTACTCACAAGTATTAAAGTTTCAACAACTTACAAATTTATCGAAGTTTTCAACTGACTGATCGATTGTTTAGTATGAATTAATTCTTTTGTAGTTCTGTCTACATATTCAGATCATATTTTCAATATAAAAAATTGTGGCTTTAACATGAAATGTCTATTTGCCAGTAAGGCAGAGTAGCATAGTCCTCACAGTAATGCTGCTACAAAACCACCACATGCTTCAGAGTTCCGTAGCATGTATTTACTTCAAACCCTGGACTCTTGCGAACAGAAATTATTGTAGTAGGATTTTCAAAAGCAACATAACATCTCTTAGGGAGAAACCTGCTACAAAATATGCTGGTAAGCGTATTGCTTACCAGCATCTTTTGTAGCAGGTAAGCCTACTTATTGACCTTTATTTCGCGGCGACGAGGATGGGATGTTTGTAATAAAACAACGTGAGTCTTGTACTAGTGCCGGTTTATTACTGGAGAAGTGGAGCGCGGGGTGGCGCATATATAGCACTCTTGCTCTATAGACTGACAGTAATGGCAGATGCACGTCAATATGAAGCCGATTGCGATTAAGATTGCCAAAAGCCAAGCCAGATGTAGATACATAAGAATGCTAATAAGCGGTTTTTCGACAGGAACAATCAAGCCCTGCCGTCGGGCGGAGTCCCCGGCGGCTCGCAGGGGAAAGACCCTCTAGCCCCCGCTCTCCCCGGGTCCCGTAACATGTACCAACACCCCGCGGTCAGCGGATACAACACACAAGACTCTCGAGGGCAGAGTATGCCTGTTACGGTAAGGGGTTTGCATAGTGTGTGTTTTTATGTAGAATAGATTTTATTTATGAGCTATAGCGGTAGAAAATGCGTTTTTTTTTAACATACAAATCTCTCGATACTCTGCCCGTATGCCTGTTACGGTAAAGGGTTTGGTTGAGATGTTGGAATTGCATAGTGTGTTTTTGGGTAGAATAGATTTTATTTATAAGCTATAGTGGTAGAAAATGCGTTTTTTTTTTTAGCTAAGTGATAGTGACAAATAAACGTTTTTTGTTGAATCATTGGTGTGTCGCTTTACTCAGATACAAGAAGATAGCTTCACTAGTGAGTTTAAGCATACCGTAATGAAATCACTATCAAAGGCAGTAGTAAAAAAAGGTGTTGCATTGCAGTAAAACTTAAATCTGCCTGTTATATCTCGCTCCGTTATTTAGCGCCCCGCTTGCACGAGTAGTTAGAACTGTGCCAATTAAGTAGGACAGATGCGTTTTACGTGCAGGGGCGACAGAACCCGATGTACGGGACGAGTATGTACCACGGGTACGGCGCGGGCGCAGGCGGGGCCACTCTTGCGCCTATGCCCTCGCCCTCGCCCACGGCACCGCTGCCACCCTTCCCCGTGCACCCAGATGTTAAATTTAAAAAGTAAGTTCATTGTGTTAGCTGAGGTTCTTTGGCTTTTTTTGATACAAGCGATGAGCGTCGATCCGCATGTCACTATCGTGACGCGAAAGTCTGCTCTTATACTCACATGAGTCTGTCTTGTCAGTTTCTTATACCTTCATTCGTAGACCGGGGGCGCATGCTACAGGGTTGAATCATAAGTCATAGATAACATTTGTTACATTTATTATTATGTCATAATATATTTTTATTCAAGAGCAGTGCTAGCCCTTTGGTTAAAGAGCCCGCTTCTCATTCGTGAAGCTCGGTTTCGAATCCTGGCTTGGGTATGTACCAAAAAGTTAAAAAAAAAAACTTGCGTTCATTTTTATCACTTACTCGACGGTAAAGGAAAACATCGTGAGACATGTGTAACAAAGGAAACTCGCAGGTTTCAGAATAGTTTGAGGCATGTATAACAGCATCCCCCCGGTCCGCCGATGGGCCCGCCACCTATCACATTTAATGAAAGAATGTACTGGTGAAACAGTTTTCCCAGAAATCGAATACCTTTCGGTACCCCCTCGGGGAAAAAAGCGTGAACATATTTTTGTCTGAGGCATGTGCCGACTCGCACTTGGCCGGTTTTTTCCTGTTGTCGAGACCGTCTCCTCGCTGCGCGTAGTTAAGTAGGCTATGATCACCAGGCTCCCATTCTACGACGTGCTGGCCGAGCTGATGAAGCCTTCCACGATGATGCCCATGCAAGCCGGCCGCATGCAAGAGGGCACTTACATCTTCCACCTCACGCCGCAGCAGGCCACCGAGATAGCATCGGGCAAGGACATCGTCGGCGCTAGTAATAAGCTGGATTATATTATACAGGTAATTTGACACCCAAAGTGATTTCACTCTTGGCCAGGTATTGGAGGAATAGATGCCACCTTAAATTGAACTTTATGTAATTAAGATAATATTCAAAACCAATGGAAAATTTAAAAGTTATGTCCGTTTAAGGGTTTATTATACTAGAGCAGGCATTGGGAATATTTTAATACTAAAACTTCTCAAGCGTCAATTCAGCTAGTATGAACTTGAGCTGTCGTTTGGACAACAAAAAATCCATATTATCTGACCATGAATGTGAGCCACATTTCAAAGGAAAAAAAAATGTCTCACCCGATTTTATTGTCCACAGGCGCAACTGAGATTCTGTCTACTAGAGACATCTTGTGAACAAGAAGATTATTTCCCACCTAGCGTTAATGTCAAAGTCAACAACAAAATGTGCCCCTTACCAGTAAGTATTCGAATAAGTTATGAAAATAAATAAAATCATATGAATCGGGTATTGTTAGGTCAATGGAAAAAAAATACCATTTCCTTCCTTATCTTTGAAGTTTTCCAAACCAGAAAACTGAATAAATGAAGGTTGGTTTAAGTAAATGTAGCATTATATCATGAGCACCTTGGTAGGCATGTATGCTATTCCTGAAAAGCGTGACAGGCGAGCCCGACGCCAGACCGAGGCGTTTTTACTCATGTCTCAGAATTTCTAGGGCCTGCGGGTCTCACGATGTTTTCCTTCACTTTTACAGCAGGCCCTCACCAGGATTCGAACCCGGGTCTACGCATGAGAGGCTGGTTCACTACAGTCACGGGGTTATCATCTAACTCGTCTGGTCATAAATCATTTTTTTTTTATCAGCGTCTTGCTCGCTCTCATTACGCTTATGGAGCCTCTTAGTGACGAGCGTAATAGGAGCGAGCGGCGCAGCATTACTGACGTTTATGACGGGACGACTGAGATGATAACGGCTGTTGTAAATTGTACACTCATTTTTTTAAAGTAAAACATATAAAAAAATAGAAAATACATAGTCAGTTATAAAAAAGATACCTTAGTTTGCATCGCCGATGAGACTCCACCCAGAAAATGCTGGCCTAGAGGGCGGATCTGCGACATTTCCTGGACGGCGTGGTTAGGGCAGCGGATGTAGCCACGAATGGGTGTGAAAATCAAAATATGAAGAAGCTTGCGCTACTGGTGTTTACACCGGGTGACCCGGGGAAACATGTTAGCGGCCAGCAGCTAAGGCAATCTTTTTTATAACTAGCAATCTTCTCTTTTCTATGCTTTACTTCTTAAGAAAAAAAAATAGTGTATAATTTACAGCAACGGCCGTACTATAATAAAAGGTCAATCACTGCTATTGGTGTGTAGTAATACAAGCGCAAAAACCGCTAAAAGATCACTTTTACCTGTAGGATTAAAGCAACAATCCTTTTCAGAATCCGATCCCAACAAACAAGCCAACACCTGAACCGAAGCGCCCGCCTCGCCCCGTCAACATATCCTCCCTCGTGAAGCTCTCCCCGACTGTGGCGAACACTATCCACGTGACATGGGCAGCGGACTTCACCCGCGCTTACGTGCTCAGCGTGTTTATGGTCCGCAAGTTGACCTCCGCGGAGCTACTGCAGCGGCTCAAGAATAAGGGCACCAAGAATGCTGACTACACCCGATCACTCAGTGAGTCGCTTGGTTTTGTTAGTCCTTCCCGCGCTTAGCAGTAGATTTTTAACTCTTATCACCAGTGATCGGAGTAGGTAGATTGGTTTTTCGTACTTGCATCATGATATCATAACATGGACATGCCATTATACCGGAAATTATTGGAAATGGTTCTCAAGTTTCCAGATATGTAAAAAGTATAATAAAATAAAAAAAACATAGAAGTGAGCAAACAAAATTGTCTATTGTGATATGATATTCTGAGTTTGTCATTTGAATCAGACTACAAAATTGATTTAATTTTATTATATTTTTAAACACTACAGTTACTTAAGAGTACGCTGAGATACGTTTTTCACCTGGCTCCATGTGATAGTTACGAAATTCCGGTGAAAATATAATAATTTAAAAATTCCGGAAAGTTCGGAGGCATGTCTACATTAACATACATAATCTAACCAATAATTTCACGTTACAGTAAAAGAGAAGCTCTCAGAGGACTACGACAGCGAGATAGCGACGACCTCTTTGCGCGTCTCGCTGATGTGCCCTCTGGGCAAGATGCGCATGTCGTGCCCTTGCCGGCCTGCCGCCTGCCCCCACCTGCAGTGCTTCGACGCCTCGCTCTTCCTGCAGATGAACGAGCGCAAGCCCACTTGGCTGTGCCCAGTCTGCGACCGCCCGGCGCCCTATGACTCCCTGGTAGTCGACGGGTGAGTCACTGAGAAAATAATCACTATAGTCTATTTCACTCCAAATGGGTTCGGTGTCAGTTCACTGTTGACAATTGAAGTGATGTGTCCCAATGAAATCCAATCGATTTTTCTAAAGTTTCGAGTAAGTTTGTAAAGGAAATGGAATCGATTTTATACTTTAGTGATAGAATGTTTTTTTAAGATTACTATTTATTGAATATGTTTAAATTTCACAGGTTATATAAGGTAAAAACATGGGAAAATAAAAAAATAATGTCATCGACTTTTTGATGCAATACGAAAATAATCATCCATTATCGAATCTACAAATCACTGCACACTTTCACAGACCCTTGCCACATAATACACTATTATTATTTTAAACCTAAAAGATACAACAAAATGAAAATTTTACAAAAACATTGTACCTTTTTTCGGATTCCCGCCAAAAAGCTTCGATTCATCGATTTAATGTAGATTAAGTTGTGTCAATCCCTATGAGTAAAAGTTCCGTTCCACGCAATACGTATTTTTAGGATATCTTATTTATCTATTGTTTTTTATATTTTTCTTGATTTATGTCTGAGATTTTAATCTAGAATTTTAGTGGCGACAATTATTGTATTTTAGCAATGACATAATAATAAATTATTCATTATTTTTGGAACCATCTATTTTTCTTACTAGAAAGTTGTATGCGTAAAAAGGAAAAATGTGAACTGTCACCGAACCCACTTGGTGTGAAATAGACTATAGAAGTACTTTGCAAAATGGCGTATTGCAAAACTAGATATCTAACGGGTTGAATGTCATCTAGATAAACTTGATTGTGTAACTTTCTTTAACTTATTACTATTTTTTTCAAATTACTTTTATTACAAATAAGTATTTATTATTTAAAAATTTTTTAAATTTATCATCATAAATGAGAGCTAGACTCACAGAGCGGCGACCCGGTTCCTCGGGTTCTGTCAGAATCATAGTCTAACGGCTGTGACGTAGTGCAGAGCCTGGGCCATTTTCTTTGCATGATACGCTTTTCACGACCATTTCCTTGTTTTTGTACTAGTTTATTAATGGTGATTAGTTTGTGTGTATGGTTCAAGTAAATAATATTCTCTTCTATTTTATGAGACAGAAAAAATTAGTCTCCACTCGCTCGCAGGTGGGTGACCTAAATCACTATGCTTTTACTACGATATCTGTGATATGATGATTATTGCTTGCTGTCTGGTATAATGACTATTACTCTCTAAGTGGGCTGATGATTTTGGAATCTGAGTTCATGTCTCGTCTCCAGGTATTTCCAAGAAGTGTTAACCTCATCGCGGCTACTCAGCGACTGCAACGAGATCCAGCTACATGCAGACGGAAACTGGTCGGCGCACGTTCCGCCTGCGCGCGCGCCGCAAGCCGTCCAGCCAACCACAGAGCCCGTCACGCTTATATCGGATGATTTAGGTGGGACAGACCTACATATATGATGCCTACATTGCTATATGGGGCCTGGATTCCGCTACTAAAGAGGAGGGTTTATTCCAGGAAATAGATTGGATTTTGAATGTCTTACACTAGCTCGACCCTGAAGTAAAATATAGTAAGGAAACCCGCAAGTGTAGCAAACCCGTTCCGGCGATGGGCACACCATTTGTGTCGTTTAGAGGTACTAAAAATATACAGGTGAAAAGTGGGTTCATAATAATATACCTTTGAAGACCCCTATCGGATAAAGGCGTGAGTATTTTTTTTAATTTACTGTGCCGGGTGCTAGGGGTACGACAATTGGGTAGTTGACAGTATCGAAATTTAATTGCGAGTAGTCATTCATTAAAAAGATTACCCAAAAACACCTTTGAACATGTATTTCGGTTTTCACTTTACAGTTCTAGCAAATTTAAATATAATAAAACAGTCATTAAAAGTGTTGCAATTGAGCACTAGAAACTATGACGTCACACCTTGCTATTTCAGTATATTTTCTATAGTAAAATTTCGTTTTGACAGATCATAAAAAGTATCTGATTTGACTAGGTAGGACACTACCCCATTAACATGAAGTCGGACGGTTAAACGTTTAAATAATGCTTGCTTAACCTAAACATTAATTTGCAGAAGTAATACCCGTGGAAGGCGGCAACGGGGGAGGCAAGAGGGCGGCAGTGGGCGAGGGCAGAGCGCCAAAACCCGCCGCCGAAGTGCTGGTGGATCTCACTTCCGACTCCGAGGACGAGTTGCCGCTCAAGAGGAAGGTCCCGCAGCCGAAAGCCACTCCACCAGCGGATGCTGTCGTCAAGAACGATGATAACTATTCCTCTGGGAACGGTGAGTGTGGTTTTTTAACTTCAAAAAAAGAGGAGGTTTCTCAGTTAGACCGTATATATCTATACATATATATACATATTCTTCACATGTTTGTATAAGACTGTATGAGTTCTAAATAAATAAATAAATAAATAAATATCTATACTAATATTATAAAGAGGAAAGATTTGTATTTTTATATGTTTGTGTCTTTGTTACTACGAATAAACTCAAAAACTACTTACCGATTTTAAAAATTATTTCACCAATGGAAAGCTAGAATATCCCTCAGTGACCTAGGCTATATTTTATTCTCGTATCTCAGCGGGAACGGGAACTACGCGAACCGCTAGTTAGATATAAAATACTATTCATCCATTAACCAGCTCGGTAAAGGTCGTCTAACGTCTTATACTCGGATCCTCTACTATACAGGGTTTTTTGGCGGGAATCCGAAGAGATACGTCATGTTTTTTGTATAATTTTCATTTTGCTGTATATTTCGGGGTCATATTAGTGATAGTATATTATGTGGCAAGTATGTCCGTGAAAGTGTGCAGTGAATGGCAAATTCGATAAAATGCTAAGGACGGACATTTTTGGATTGCCTCAAGAAGTCACAATGAAGTCTTCAGTAAAAGTGTTATAATTTTACTGTTGATAACCAAAAGGATATGGAAAGTGTTGAAGACAATATATTTTTGTGCATAGACTCTGAAGCAGAGCCATTTAAATAAGAATATTATATAAAACTAGCGGCCCGGTAGGTACGTGCTTCGCAACGTATAAATAAGGAACCATTCGACAGATTTTAAGCAAACTTCACATAAACCACCTGCTAAATAGTCCGAATAAAGCCTAAAAATTTGGTTTGGATAGATGAGCCCGTTCTTGAGTTATAAAATAACAACGAAAAGTGGCATTGATTTTTATATATATAGATAGATAAACACTTGGTTTAAAGGCCTAGTAGCCAAACCATAAAACCCTAAAAAAAAATTTACTATACAGAGGCAGTGTCATCGAGCGGCTACCGGTCCCCGAGCGGCGCAGGCGCAGGCGCGGTGATATCCCTGGACAGCCCGTCGCCTCCCGCCGCTTCCCCTCCGCCCGCCGCCGACCCGCTGCCCGAGAGGCCCAACCTCTCCATCACGCCGGTCGAACGATGTAAGTACACGTTTTTAAGTGTAAGTACAAGTGCTTTTGAACTTGACCAGCTGTTACATGTATACAGTACAGCAGGGGTCGCCAAATGGCGGACCGCGGTCCCATTTTGTGCGGACCGCGAGAACACAGTAACTTACACTAAAGATTACTTCCGATATAAATAACTTCGTAATTTTATAAAAATGTATCCCCCGCATTATCATTGTTGACGTCAATTCGAAAACGGCCGGGCGAAGTAACGAGCGATCTTGAAAGAGTTCGCGGATTGCGGGGTGTCGCGATCATTAATAAAATGTGCGGAACACGATGGTCATTTCATTTCTTAAAACGGACCCCGAGCGAAATTAAATGGAGACCCCTGCAGTACAGTACGGCCATTTTAACTAATAACTAATAAAAACTACCAATTCAAAAGACTGTTTCTCCATTAGAA
This sequence comes from Ethmia dodecea, assembly GCA_963855545.1. Classification (NCBI taxonomy): domain Eukaryota; kingdom Metazoa; phylum Arthropoda; class Insecta; order Lepidoptera; family Depressariidae; genus Ethmia; species Ethmia dodecea. The sequence goes on along the minus strand of OY979456.1, from coordinate 10,439,610 downwards.
TGCTACAATATCCCTGAGAAACAGGCTATATTTTGTCCCCGAATTTCAACGGGAACGGGACCTACATAGTTAAAACCGCACTAAATAGCTTTATTATTATACATATATTACACAGTCGTACACTATAATAAACTTAAATATTATAACTAATAGACAAAATAGTTCCATAAACTAAATATAAAAATACAATTTTATACATATAATCACGCCTCTTTCCCGTAGGGGTAGGCAAAAACCACTTATTTCCACTTGCTACGATTCTTACATACTTGTTTCGCTTCGTCCACTTTCATTATTCCTTTCATACTGCTCTTCGGCTTAGGGTACTCTTGACCTGGCCTTTTTTCAAGACGTCCCCAATTTAGTCTCGAAATGTCCGCCTAGGTCTACCCCTTCCAACACTTTGAAATAGCTATAAGTAAATAAAGTGGTAAAGCCATCGCCGGAGTGGGAAATCCCTCTACATGTATTGATTTAAAATATCAGCGAATAAAAATAATCAATATCTCAAAAGCAGATATTAAAAAGACTGATTGTTGTAGGTACAAGCAACAACTCTGAACGCGAGGAAAGCGAGTCTGCGCCGACGCACTGGGCGCCGTACGCGGACGCCGAGAGGGATAGCCAAGACAGTTACAGAAGGTACAGTACCTCCGTCTTATCTTGGCCGTTCTGAAGTTGCGCAAATGGCTGCGCAGTAACAGTTTTTAGCGATCATCTGGCGGTATGAGGCGGCTTTGCGCAAGCGGAGCCACAAAGACTAATTGAATCATCTATCTCTTGTTACGTCTATACTAATATTATAAAGAGGAAAGATTTATATGTTTGTTAAGAAAAAACTCAAAACCTACTGAACCGACTTTAAAAATTTCTTTCACTAATGGAAAGCTACAATATCCCTGAGTAAAATAGGCTATATTTTATTCCCGTATTCCCACGGGAAAGGGAACTACGAAAGTAAAACCGCGCAGATCCGCTAGTGCATGATAAGGTCTTAACTTTTCATATTCATGGCTAGCTATAGAAAGGTTATGACTCCTACTTCAAATGTTATGAGTTGCCTTTGTTATTGCAAGGTCAACCCGCCAAAGATAAAACAATAAAAAAAACTCACGCCTTTTATTGCCGGCAGAGGTATTCCGTTTCTGGAAAAACCCCCGTTTTACTAGTATATTCTTTGGACCCCTAAGCGTGATAGATGGTGAGCCTATCGTCGGACTGGGTCTTGTACACATGTCTCAGAATTATTTCTGGGACCTGCGGGTTTCCTCATGATATTTTGTTTCTTTGTCGAGCTACTGATAAATACATATGTACGTAAACTTTTGAAAAACTCATTGGTACATGCCAGGATTCGAACTCGAGCCTCACTGATCATCATCATGAGAAGCTAGAATCCGCTTCTCACGACTGGGCTATCACTGCTTTTTTTAATCAACATTTTTCTCGCAGGTATTGACTACGCGAAAAGAGTGGCCTCCCGTCGTATGCAAGTGGCCACTCTTCGGAGGATGAACAGCCCTCGTACCCAGAGGTGCCCCTGCTGTCGCAGTAGACCTACACATGCTACCAATGGACTGTGCTTAGTGCCAGCCTTTTTTCGGCTACATAAAGTCATATCGAGTGGCATAACAGCAGCTAGGTCAAAAGAACAGAAGATGTGGTAAAAAAATAACGAACCATAAATTCCAATCTATAGAGTAAAAACCTACTTCAACGAATAGCACTAAAAATATCATCGATTTATATATTTATTTGACTTGAGTTGATTTTTTTTATTAAAATGTGACCACCTTTAAAGTATGATCTACCAAACAAAAAAGAATGATCAAAATCGGTTCATAAGAGGCGGAATTCGCGTGATATACACAAAAAAACATACAGTCGAATTGAGAACCTTCTACTTTTTTTTAGTCGATTGAAAATTAAAGCTTCTTCGTCACTAGATGCGGCCCTGACCTAGCTGACGTTGCCTACTATCAAGACATAGGAAATAAGAATACCCAAGACTGTATCCAAATTAATTAAAAAGTTAATCCCAAAACACCCCCTGAAAATGTATTTCGTTTTTCATTTTACAATTATAGCAAATTTTTAAATAATATTACAATAAAAAAATCGGCCAAGTGGGAATCTTCCGTACAAATTTGCGCGTACGTATATTACGTACTTTAAATAAACACTATTTTTTATGATTTAATTACAAATGTATAATTTTTGGATTTTTCCTGTACTTATCAACTACTAAGACGATACTACTTGCTTAATTCCATAGTTCTAGGTCAACGGAAAGTACCCTATAAATTTTGATTCCCTTGAGAGTATTGAAATAGACGTTTTTTGCGGCATAAGCGACCGTATCTTTTTTTACGTTAACTTAGAAGTTTGATTTTTTTACAGCTTCAAAGGACTGTAAAGCCGTATACAGAAAGAAAGCTGAAAACTTATCAGCGCTGACCGGCGCCTGTCGGCACTTATCGGCGCTTATAGGCGCCGGTCTACGCAGGTAACCGGCGGAGGCATTTATACTGAATAATTTTTTTTACCGTCTGGAAAAAAATATGACGTATAAGGTATCTCGAGCCGAAGCTATACACGAGATTAATTGTTAAATATAGTCATGTTTAATGCAATTTAGAAAATCTAGAAAACTACGCACAGTACTACGCGCAGCTGGCGGTTGTAGGTAAATTGAGCATAAATGGAAGCTACGAGTCTGTTTCTTTTTAAAATACTATTTCAAATATTTCAGTGTGTATTATTGACTACAATTGAGTAATGTATATTAGTTTAAGCAAGAAAAAATGTTTTTGAAAAAAAAAAATTTTTTTAGTTACCATTGCCAAATGAATCTATTACACTTACCTATCACTCCACATTTTTTCCAGACGGTAAAAAAAGTCACCCTGTATGAACAAGCGCTCGGCGCTTATCGGCGCCGATAAGTGCCGACTCGCGCCGGTCAGCGCTGGTGCCGCCCGCCAATCATCGTACGACATTTTGCTCGCTCTGCTTCAATCTGCTTGCTTTATGTAGAATGGACCCCTGATAGGCGGTGATAAGTTTTCAGCTTTCTTTCTGTATACGGCTTAAGACTTAAGTTGACCACGCGTTCCCGAAATAAAGAGTCTTGACTTAACAGACAGACAGACGGTCAACAAAGTGATCCTGTAAGGGTTCCGTTTTTCTCCTTTTGTGGTACGAAACCCTAAAAACGGACGCCAATGAGTCCTATGAATTATGACATTACAGTTTAGAACTCAGTATATTCTCGATAGTAAATTTTGATTTTGACAGATCATAAACAGTGGATTATTGGACTAGGCTGGCACTCAAATACCCTATTTGAGGAATCCTACAGGGTTTTTTTTAAATCGCTTCTTTCTGTGATAACATTTCACGTAATCGTTTTTTGTTTTCCCATCCTTAATAGGTTGAGTGAACGGTATAATTCGCAGTTAGTGTGACATAAGCTTAGAGGTATTAGAGCTTTCTAGAAGAGCTCAAGCAACATTTGTAACGATCTAACGTTCAGGTGCTTTAACTTGCGCCACTAGATAATTTTGTGTACTGTTTTGTCTGTTTCCCATGCAGACAAATGCACGAGATAAGTGTCAACAAAATTTTGTTTTGGCGCTCATATCAGCCAGCATCTAGGGGGGGAGGGGACCACCCCGGGCGGCAGATTCAGGCGGCGCCAAAATCATAATTATATTAATTATGATTTAAAATAAAAAAAACTTGTTCCACAAAGCTGCTAGCTGAAGCCCACGTTATTCTAATAATAATAAAAATTATTTCTTAAAAAAACTATGTAAAAAAAAGGGGGGACACTATCAAGTTTCTGCCCCGGTTCGAAAAAATCGTGGATCCGGTGCTGATGATAGCTAGTCGGGTCTAATGTTACGTGTGGATCATCACCTCACGATATTTTCGTCTGTAAAACCTCTTTAGTTCGCTCCTATATTTGATCATGATCACAAAAGAAATTAACGTTGGCAAGTCAACAAAAATAAGTGTCGTGAGACACGAGGATTCCTAAAATACATTTTGTACCTGCATTCTATGTAAGATACTTGAACGACAAGCGTATTTCCCATCTACGTGTATTTCTAAACAGTATAAGGTGTCTCAATAGAAAGCGACTTGAGTCGTTTCGAAGTGCGACCAAGCGCGAACAATCGTAAGTGTGGAACGCTCATTAAAACTTTTTAATTAAAAATTCTATGCAAATATGGGCTGTAGGTAAATTATGATTTCGGAGCTTGTTCATTTAAATCTGATATACTAGCTGAGAGTAAATATGCTCTCTGGTGTGACTAAAAATAAACATTTTGATTGTCTTGTTAAGCCAACATATCAAATGTTAACTGCAATTGTCAGCTCGTAAAACCTTGGCTAAGCTATGTATTTAAACTATATGCGAATATATTGCAAATCATCGCCAATACTTATCAATTATTTCATCTACTGAGTTATGTATTCGGAGATGAGATGCGTGAGATAAAGTCGAAGATTCGCTCATACATTTTATTTTGTCTAGATGATCACTCTGTACATTATAATTTGAAGTTCAAAGTTCATACTTGGATATTAATTTTCAGTGAATGTTTGATGATTCAAGTAGAAAATAGTGAAAAATGATTGTTATTATGTAAAGATACATCCGATCAGTGCGACGTTAGAAAGCCAGTGCTCTCGTCGAAATGGACCCTTCAAAGTGTGTAAAAATATACATTAGGATGTGTAAGTTTCTATAAATGCATTTTGTAAATGAACTGGACAATTCGCTCATACTGCGCACGTAATTTCGCTTAGCTCTAAGTTTGAAAGGCTGAAACTGAGTACCTAACTTCGCTTTGTGAGGTTGAAATAGTGAAAAAACTAAAGTAATTTTTTGAAACAGATCGAATTAAATTTTGAGTGAAACGAAATCATTGCGGTTGATTGTGAAATAGTCCGTACTTGGCTCGCTCACTGCCGTGTGCCTACACGCCACAGCAACATGTACTGTCGCAAAGAGAAGTAGTTTATCAAATATCGACATAATTTAAATTTATAAACTACCTTTACCATTTCCTAAGCCAAATATTTATCAATTTATATAAAAAAAACAAAATCTATAGTTATAAATTTAGTTGGAAATAGGTGATTATTTTATACATGATGTAAGAAAAGCATGTATCAGATAATGTTTGCGACAGTGTGTATAAATAAATGTATGGTTGCAGTAAAAAAATCTTTTCTAATTTGTCTCATTCTACCGAGATCGAAATGTCGACATCATTTTTAAAAAGAAAGCTACGCAATGAGACAAACGTGTGTAACTGTATATGCCAAGGTGATAACTAGAATATTTTCTGAAGGCAACTGTACATTTAAAAATCTAACTATGCCGAATGTAGTCTTATGTTAATTTCTCTTCAACTCAAATGATACTGTTCTAATTTATTTATACCTAAGGTCTAGAATAATTTGTGTAATTGTAATGAAATAAGATTCATCATAGTTGCGATCGCACTCCCAACTAAATTTAATGTTAAATTATTAGGACTATTTGTAGATTAACAATAAATGTAAATACAATTATTTTGTGTTTCTGTGCACCCAACCCAATTCCCATTTTCTGTCCACGATTTGCCATCTGACATCCTCTCAGTTACGGGTTCCGGTTTTGAATGGCGGAACTCCAAAAAGAAAACATCATTATCGAAAGCATAACCGGCAATGGAGCGCGAATTGTGTCCGCAGAGACATTGACCTCCGTCGCTGAGCGCAATGCCATTGCTTTAATTGTTGGATAATTATTTTAATGAATGGCCGGGCCGATGCCGCCGCTACAAACTACAACAATCATTATATTCATTATCTATTCACTCCGTGGATCAATCCGTGGCGACAGAAGCCCGAAAGCCGCTGGTTGTACTTGTACTCTACGCGCCCTTCTCATTTATACCACCCGCCTTGTAAAGCCTCTCGTATCTCTCTTTTACCTGTGCGTAATGCATTCGCCGTCTCCCTCGCTCGTGCACGCCGGGTCGGGGGACACGTAGCGTGCCTCGCTTCAACGGAGTTCCGCGGTTGTCCGCCGACTCAATGCGGCGCTGACGTGCGGTACGCTCTACGCTAAACTCGTGTTTCATGTGAAAATCACCAGTGTTATTTGTTTGTATACTTTCCAAAGGATTCCTCACAGACTACAAGGAGTTGTAGCTGACTGGATACTGTATTTGTGTGAGTGAATACCGAAGAATAATTGAGTGAAACGCGGCGATCGTGTGCGTTAGTGCTGAATGGTGATTAAAAGTAATTTACTTTGCTTTTATGGTGTAGGGTCGGTGCGTATCGATCGTTTGACAGACAGTGGATGTTGGTGGCGAGCTGCGAGCTGGTGGACAGTGAGGTAAGCAGGTTGTTGTGGGATCCGTCAAACCATGGTTCGTTTCGTTCGTCGACCGGTGCGGGCGAGGCGAGGATGCACGCGGGGTGCGGGGAAGGCACGGCCAGCCCAGCGGCTACGGTACGTGCGGCGAACATCGCTAAAGTAAATAACTCCACATTCTAATGAATGCCTGTCCCTAATGGGATAATGGCACGCCGCGGCTCGAAATATTTATAAAGCGGCCGAATCGCGCTGTTCGTGTCAACAAGCGGACTGTTTGCCTTCCCATTTAGACGAGGGAGCCGATAAGGCGAGGGCTCGACAGCCGACACGGAATACGTACCTACCTACCTACTTACCCATGTACCTATATGAAACCTACACCTTGGTACAAAAAAGGATAAGTAAGTAGGTACCTACACCTAACTCAATGAACCTAGGTATTCCAATCGTAAAAACGGAGTTAGGTACTATGTTTGTTTATGTTCAGGATCATTACCCTGATTATGATCCTGAACTTATTGCTCACCTACTTCTACTTACAATAAGGAAAATAAAGGCAAAAATTTTAAATCTCCAGAAATCAAGTTCTGAACTTACCAAACTGTTCCTTAATCAAATATTTTTTTAAGAAAAATTAACCGGTTTCAAAAGGGAAATTTCACTGACTTCTATGTTTTTGGGCTATAGGTAACTCTGGTTTGTTAAAGTAGCTAGCCAAAAACTAAAAGCCCCCATCTTAACTAATCGTATCTGAAGTTATTAAGAAAATAACGAACATTCTATATGCGGGTCGAACAGAGAGCCTTTTTTAAAGTCGGTTAATAAATGCACACTCTGCAATACCTACTTTGGACGCCCCCGTCTGAATATTGCGGTAATAATTACCACATAATTACGACCGAAATCCCAAAAAAGTTTTCTTACTGCCAAAAGCAGGAGCTATTTATGGAAAGTCCGGAACCGTGAAGTTGACAAAGACACTAAACCATAATATAACATGAAAACCTCGACTCACAAAGGACTTTATTGAAGAGCGTGGAGGGCCCTAACCTCTCGAACTGCCTCAATGGCACTTGAATGAGAAGTAGACACCTCCACTTAAATAAAACAGTATATAAACAAAGAATAACAGTGTTTACTGATGGATGACTGTTTACTATATCGTGTAAACCTAATAATATAACAAAATAAAAACCGGCCAAGTGCGAGTCGGACTCCCACAGAAAAAAATGTCCTATTCGCAAAACTTCCCATTTTCAAAAGGTCCCATTCGCAAAAAGTCCTAGGTATTGGCATATTGTCCCATTCGGAAAGTCCTATTCTCACAATGTCCCATTACGCATGATACCAGTAAACTGTAGGAGATATAATATAATATTAAATTATAAATTATCTTTATTCATAATTTTTCTAATACAGTTAACTTAAAAGTTTTGGTTACATTACCTTACAGTTCAACTAAGGAAATAACTTCCTCGACTGCGTTATGTAAAACCATCAACAACAGTCATTAAGTACTGCATCAAACGATCACGTATGTCAGTACTAAAGAACTATAGAAGCAATCAAAGACGTTTAAAGAAAAAGTTTATCTAGGAAAGAGAATGATTTTCTTCCAACCTCTGGAAGCAATATTAATCCTACCAAGTTAGGTAAACGAATCTAACAGCATGTTAAATATCGACAGATGTTTTGTCATACGATTGTGTTGTCTTCGAACAGAACGTCTCGTCGCCATAATATTGAAAACACTGCCTTTTATTAAACGTAAGAACAAAAGTAGAATAGTCTGTAGTTGTTGTTTCGGAATTAAATGTTAGCTAAGTCAGTCTCTCGGTTTTTTTAAGTTTTCACGGCTAAACTTTAAATCGATCTTGATAAAATTTGGTAGTGAGGTAAAATGCACATTGAGGAAGGACATAGGCTATTTTTTTCATATGTAAAACGCAGACAAAACAGCTTGGAAAACATAGTTAGGATAACTTCTACGGCAGAAATCATTTTACGCTTTAGCAACGATGAGAAATTGCTCAACCCAAGACTCCATATTTTTATTCTAAGCATCTCGCTCAATAGGCGGCGTCCTTTGGGTACTGGCCGAACGCCAAAAGGAAATCGGATATAACTTTGAGGTTTGAGGCAAAACCACAATTAATTCGAAGAAATGTAATATGCCTCCAAATAAAATACAGGAAGTAACAGAGTGGAGAAATGAAACACTTGCTAATTAAAGTTATGTAAGTAGATAGTAATCTTAGGGTTAGTGGAGACCGTCAAGTGAGAAGCCTCATCATGTTAGAAAATTTCTTAACAACTGTCTTTTGAGAACGGTTCAGTCTAAACCTAGTTATTAGAATAGGCTAACCTAACGATTTTACTGCATAAGAATTCCTAATAAGGCTAATTGAATACATAAATGACACACCTACAGTTTTTTTGGGAAACATAGGTAACACATATATAAATTAACTTGTTACTGTAAGGTTTGTAAAAGAGTTGAAAGTTCTTTTCTGTTCAGATACTATGCAATGCAATGTGATGTGTAAGTACAAGTCTGTTCAAAATATCCTGCAGTGAAATGAGTTTTACGACGCATCATGCTCATAATTTAAATAGAACATTCGAGATGTTGGTGGTTCGTTCACTACCTATGTGAACTACAAATTTTAGTATTCAATAAAACTTTATTCAAAGCATTGGCGAATGTTTAAAACATTGTAGCTCGTTAGCTGTGCGTCCGGCTGCTCTCAATGTCCAATTTGTAAGTTTTTCGGCGCTTGCTGCTCAGCGTCGCTGCGGGAGCCGCGCCAGGCGGTCCGCGAAACACGCTTTGTGCACGAACACACGAACGATATTCCCTTTCATGGAATCGGTTATTGTACACCGTACTTATTGCCCTCCCCTTGGTAGCTTTGAGTCTTTTTCGGAATAGCTGTGTGCCCCATTTTCAATCATCATACCATACCTCTATTAGGAACCGTATTCGATAGGTTTGATTGAAAGAGTTATTTGTGGATCTGATAACTTTCGTTCATTCTCTATAGATTGGTTTTCTTCTGTTAGACAATGGTTCAATTTGGGTCCAATCTCGATCGCCTTTGTGGAGATTCGATCGCGATATTGACGAAGGGTTCATTAATTCAATAAATGGTAACACCGTTATCTGCTCGGCTGTCAGCTCTCGCTAGCGCGCAAGCCCCGCTTTGCCGACCAGCAGCACTCTATTAAAATCACACTTGATTAGATCTCGGTGTAGTTTAATTGAACAACTCCGCTCGCGGTATGCACGCCTGGTACTCGGCACACAAGCCCCGCGACGCGGACGCGAGAGAGCGCTCCACAAACGTTTTCTTTTTGCTCTCGCTCTCCCATCTCGTCCGATTCCTTTTCGAATTTTTTCCTTTGTTCCTTTTGTTCGACTTTTCATATCCTTCTGTTTTCCGGATGGATTAATTTTAATTTGTATTCAAAGACTTTCATTTGTCGATTGTTTTTTTCTTTTAAAGGTTTCAGGCGCTTTGATGAAGTCTACTGGTTTTTGTTGGCGAAGATGTATGCACGATAGATGGAACATTTATCGGAGGGGTCGCGGGATCACGCCGCCGCCACCCACTGGCAATTTGCCGTCCGCCCGCGGCTCACCACACCGAGTGCTCGCCTCCGAGACATGTTCTCAAACTAAACGCTATGCTAATGTAATGGGGCTCCATTTGATCACAGCCCACAGCTAATTTCAAATATCCAATGAGACGTTTGTGGCAGCAACTTTATTAGATGATTTATCGTTTAATAGTGGTATACCTCTTAACGGTAATGCAAACAGTAACTTGTTTTGGTATAATATAAATTCTTGACGTAAATGTATTTCTGAATGGCGTTGAAGTCGCCCAATGCTAATTTGATCCGTCGGATACGTTTAATGTCCTCATCATATTTCAAATGAGTCGCCGAACACTGAGTCAGATTAAGATAACTCGTTTATTTTTTATTTCCAGTCACTCCATCTGTCGAAACTCAAAACTACCTGATGCCACCACAATGGGTCTACGCAGAACGACCGCAATAGAAATAGTATGGCCAGTAATAGTGGGTTAACGTATTTTAATCAACCCTGTATCGCTGTCGTATTCTACCGAGTATTAGAACTGTTGACAATCAGAACGGGTTCGCCCATTGTAAATATTTATTCACGCTAAATTTGCTTTGTAAGCATCGAAAGGTTTCGTCTGTCGAAGCAATTTGGCGTTAGAACAATTCGTGTTTGATAATCACGATTGTTTGGCCGCATCTCTGCTCCGACTGACAGCAATCAGTCGACAAATCTTGTTTGTGCTCTACCATTTATGCAACGACTCAGCTGGCATGTTTAACACTCTATTCACGTCTGTTTCCCAACCGGGTTATGTCTTTTCGCTCGGTGGAACCGGTATGGGGCGGAGTCTCATGTGTGGAGTAGGTAGCTGGATCGTAAATCACTGTACGCTGCAGTAATGCGTAGATAAGAGCTCTCTCATTTGTTTTCCCATTTCCCCGGAGAAATTTCTTAGCGACATTACCGCGCCGTGTGACGTAACCAGCAATTACTCCGGCTAGAAGTCTTACAATATCATAATCCTCTAGTACATATTGTGTTAATTATCAACTCGTTCATCACTGTCATAATGAAGACGGATGCTTTATTTTACGACGCTCTAAATGAAATATAAAACTATCTTCTAATTAGTGTAATGATCTTAAGGAATTAGCAAAAAACCAAAATTCGAGCATAATTATGCTATCTATGCAGTGAGCTGAGACCGATTGTAGAGATAACATTTTATACGGACAATTAAATAAACCCGTGCATTTACAAATGCAATCGGTCGAACACGGCAACATTCGCGGGATTTGCACGCCATCTCGCTCGATTATAGCCAATTATAGTGTTCACGCGATTATACTGTCGCGATTCTCGGATAACCCCGCCATTTAGAGAGGGACGCCTCTTTCATTACCATACCATGAATCGGCATGCCATTTCCATGTTCGTAAGGCTAATGGCCACGGGCGTGGATCAATTTAATCACCAACAATGATTCCATCCGGCAAATTGCGATTGTCAACGCGCTTTGAACAGAAAATTGGATAGTGCAGGGAGCTGGCATTATTGGAAATTAATCTGAGACAACTGTGAATAAACCAATCCTATTCAATCGAATTTTAATTAAAATTCCATTAATAAAACTCATAGATAAAACTGTACCTACACTGGAAGAGATCGCTAAAAGCGATAAGACCGCCCATTGTACTTAAGTTAAGTTGGTATCCATATTGTGTTGTTTTTGGTGTACAATAAAGAGCTATTAATTAGCAATAAGAGCAGTGATAGACCGGACGGTTAAAGAGCCGGTCGAAAATCAGTGAGGCTCGGGTTCGAATCCTGGCATGTACCAATGAGTTTTTCAAAAACTTACGTACATATTTATCACTAGCTCGACGGTGAAGGAAAACATCGTGAGGAAACCAACAACAAAAAACAAATGGAAGATTATAAAAATGTAAACAAAATAAAACATTATTATTATTATTATTTTACAACAAATTTTGCATGAATATTCTGTACCTAATTATAGACTATTAATGTTTGCATGCTATTATAGATTTATGACTAATTAGGCTAAGCAACTTTTATCCATATGAACATTCTCTGTGACTATCCTAACTATAGCAAATAACGAATTTTGAATACCACACTGTGGCTGTAATAGACTGTCGTGATTATGGAATAATAATGATGGTGTATAAACTGACATATTTAAATTTCGTTGGATACAATGATATTAAATACTTATTTAATATCTCTGGTTGGATACCTTTAAAACAGTTCATACAGAAAACTTATCTGAACCTATATTTATTCTACATGGCAACTAAAGACCCGACTAATTATCGTAAATAGATAAAATAATAAAATCTTTCACCATAAAACAGCAGATGGAAATGAAAAGAAATACATGAGTCATTCATTACATAACGTAGGTTCACTCGAAGCCGGAATGCCCAAGGGCTTGGCCTCTTGATCTGCGATAACGCGGCGCCTTATCGAGGGATTACAGATTATCTGTCATTTCAGTTTTTGTTGGTTTCTCAGTAATACCTTGAGTTAATCGTTAGACGGAATACAACATATTATACACTTCTAATAATCTTCGAGAGGTATCGGAAGATGCAGAATCGACTAAAATGAGGTCACCGCGCCCGATAACGATACATTTTGTCCTGTTTCCGGGTACTATTTTATTTGTGTACTAGCGGGTGCCCAGCGGCGTTGCCCGCGCGGATTCCGTTTATTCCCGTTCCCGTGGGAATTTCCGAAAACCCCTTCATAGTGGTTGCCTACGACATATTTAAGACACCTACATACCATATTTGAAATAGCGGGTGCCCAGCGGCGTTTTCCCGCTTGGATTCAGTTTATTCCCGTTCCCGTGGGAATTTCCAAAAATCCCTTCATACCAATTTCCTACCTATGACATATCAGACACCTTTATACCATTTTTCAAGTTTCTAGGTGTTATCGTTTCGGAGTAGTACGTATTTATCTTTTTAACCAGTTTTTATATGTTCCCGTGGGAATGAGATATTTTCCTGGAATAAAAAGTACCCTAGATGTTGACCCGGGTACTCAGCTATCTCCAAACCAAATTTCATCAAAATCCGTCCAGTAGTTTTTGAGTGATGCGTGCACAACCAGACAGACAGACAGACAGACAGACAGACAGACAAAAATTCCAAAAATGGGTGTTTCGGTATCTATATCGATAACTATATACGCTACCGTTAAAATTTTCAAAAAATATTTAATGTACAGACACGGCCCCGTTAGAGTTTTATTATATGTATAGATTTTATAGCTTCTGTTCTATTGTAATAGTGGTACTATTTCTCTCAATGTTTGAATTGTATTTGCTTACAAGCTTATACTAAATCATCGTAATACCTAATACGCTTTTGTTTAATCAAAGTTTTCTTACTGCATATTTATTTGTTATAATCACAACAATTAATAGGTCGGTTATATACCCATAATAAACAAGTATTATTAGTAAATAACATTATAAGGCATTGTCATTGCGGAAGAATGAAGTGCTAAATAATGTAAAGTAGATGCAAACGAATTCACTTCCTTTTTGGCTTGAATAGTGAATAAAAATAATATATGTTCATTTTGTATGCATATTTGAATTTTTTGCATTGTTAAGAATAGAAAAACGATGACTACTTGTATACTTAATGCGAATTGATGACCTCATTGTAAGGGAATATCAACATCATTTATTCATTGTTTAGTTGTTCACTTAAGTTCACTGAAGCTCTATCATTATGAGATATCAACGAGTACAAGTTATATTGAAGTAACAACGAATGTGAATCGCCTTGTGAAATAGCTATCCCGATAAAAAGTCGATGAATCGATTCAGAAATGATCGGAATCAATCGGGCAGAGCGATCGGCGGTACCAGGGCAGCATGGGTGCACGGAGCGAGACGCTGCGAAGGTCGGAGAACCAGTTTGGCGGGCCGCAAGGTGCCGGCGGCTAGGTTAAGTGCACTGTATTATCATCACAGCATCATCGCCCGCCCTTTCATGTCTGCTTATCTCCCGGTCTGGCCGATTTAAATGAGCCTATTCAATTGTGCCAGGAGCCCTGTAGCGATTGTTTGGTTAATGAGTATGTCGTTAGCATTGTTAGTCTACGGCTGTTCTGTTTTCTATAAGTTTGAATGTGTGATGTTTTACTACTAGGTATTATACCGACGATGGATGATCCCGCATAGTCATTGTGCTTCCCGGAATTCTTAACAGACACAATGCGTCTTAGTATTTGATCCTCTGCTAGGTAAGTCGTATTCGTATCGTCGTCGTAAACAAAATTTTTATAGTCTTAGCCAATATAACAATGTAAATTCGTGTGCTTAGCTGTTTTTAAAAAGTACCAACTCAGAGTAATAATAAATGCTCAGAGTGAGTATGTATACTTAACATTTTTTTCCTTTAATCAGACTGTATCAAATACAATAATTGAGAAACGATGTTACCCACAGATCATTAATTAATGGTCTGTGATGTTACCTATGAGAATTAATAATGTAAGTATTTATTATTAATATGAGATGATATTGTATTGTACCTACCTATCTACCCCTCCTTCGATAGGTACCTAACTATATTATGAATTTTGATCGAAGATCTTATTAGCATAAAACACGACTATATAATAATACATTTCACATTCCAGATTTCGCAAATAATTAATCTTGTAGTGATTTGTTTCTATTTATTGTAAATTTATTTCTGTTTCGTGATCTAATTTGCATTTAGCTATTGGCATTCAGGTTTCGTCCATTCACTCTCACGCTGGTAGTCGTGTAGTAAAATGTCATGTCAATTTGAGTAAAAATAAAATAATAGGTACCTAGGTACAACTAGGTACAACGTGCCGAAGTTCAAAGCAATAAAGGGGATGCGAAATTCTGAAGTGGGTTGAGTTACGTTCTTTGACAAAGCGGCGAAGCGACGCCGATTCAATAACTTATTCAGACAGACAGACAACTTCAGACAAGCCAAGTTCTCTTTTATTAAATAAAAGTCTAGTTAAGTAGGTACTCAAATATCATTTACAAGAATATAACTCGGTAATTTTTCTCTCTTCTATCATTGTACAAATAAAAAAAATTCTTTACTCGACTTCAAAAAAAATATAGGTACATTCAAGAGCTTTTACTTTGAAAACGATAAGTACCTACTTGTAGATAGGTACCTACTCTTTTTATATATTTGTAAGTTCACGATTTGCTCAATGTAACGATCGCAGAGAGCAGTGATAGCCCGGACGGTTAAAGAGCCGGCCGAAAATCAGTGAGGCTCGGGTTCGAATCCTGGCATGTACCAATGAGTTTTTCTAAAACTTACGTACATATTTATCACTAGCTCGACGGTGAAGGAAAACATCGTGAGGAAACCCGCAGGTCTCAGAATTAATTCTGAGACATGTGTAAACAGACCCGGTCCGGCGATGGGCTCACCACCTATCACGTTTAGGGGTCCAATATATCTCGTGAAATGTGGATATATCCAGTAATGGAATACCTCTGCCTACCCCCTCGGGGATAAGAAAGGCGTGAGATTATATTATTATTATTATATTATTATTATATAACGATCGCATTTTGATGTAATTCTCATATAGCTGAGTACCTGTACCACCTGAGTGCGATTTAGGTGAATTTGAGGGTCAGGTAATGATTTCCCAAGTGCTTTATCAATGTCTTTATTTTCAAATATACCGTAATGTTTATGCGGTAAGGTCGTTTGTTAACTGTAAGCATTTTGCCACAATCCTATCCAATATATAATAATAATCTAGGTAATGAAATAATACTGGGATATTTAACCTACAATGTATGGATATTAGGTACAATATGGCGTGCCGCGAACGTCGTTTTTTCGGGGTTCGTGTTCAGGCATCGTTCTAACAAGCTAATAATATTTTTTCCGTAGCTATAAAAAGTAAAGAACCTACCTACTGACTGACTATCTAACTGACAAGATGACTTTAATATTGACTGAGCATTGTTCATTGTAGGCTATTCATAGGCTATTAGATGAACGAAACAGTAAGTAACTTAGTTAACAAATAATATGGATTCCTTTTGAAATTAAGAACCCAGCGTTAACATTGTTATCCTAATCACATTACGAATTACAAAGAAGCCATTTCGAATGCGAGGGCCAAGTTCGTGACTCTAAAAGCACGTCATTATTTCCACGTAGAACTCGACCCTCTAAACACCTGAAAATAATAACTGTGATCCTCTTTGTTTAATTTACTGGGACACCAACAAAATCTGGAAGGCGCGGGGGTAGCTACGGTTTCCATAACAACACGCGCCCGGTGGTCGCGTCCCGCGCCCCCCCCCATGCCCCTCGCGGTATCGATCCCGTCTCCCCACTTCCACACCCCCTCCACTCCAAATCAAATTACAGGAGCACAAGCAAGCGAGGTTGGCGGCTGCATGCTCATGCTCGCGCCATCGTTCGTTCGTACTCCCGACTCAATCAACTTTGTACTGGCGTAATAGTATTTTAATTCTATTGGCGCGCTTTTGACTGCGGCCCTGTAATAGCTTGTTTGCAAATTACTCGACACGTAACCTTGTTGGCAGAGACCATTGATCGAATATTTAGGCTTTTTGTTTGCATGTTCGGCTAATTAGCAGGAATTAGGTCGCGTACGCTCCATTCTTGTTTACTATTATTATTTATCGCTAATAAGAAAGTTACGTTGTGGTTTCCATTTACATTACTTTCGCAGAAAAGGCTAATCGTTAACTTCCAAATAACTTGAACAGCCGCTTTTTTTGAAAAACAAATAAAACTAACGCACAGATAAACGTAATGAAAAGCAGAGCACATTTACTACTATAAAATAAAAAATAAATAAAAACATTATGAAAATGTAAGTGTAAAAATAAGTCAAGATAAAGATCAACAACCTTCTGAACACAAAAATTCTATTTCCAATGCATGCAGTAAGAGCACCGAAATGGTTCCGCTTTATACAACAATTTGCACTCATCGCTCTTATTAGCTGCATATTAGAGCCGTTATTCTGTCGACCGTCATGCAAAGAATAACGGGATGTTGAAATAATACAGTGATTGATTCGCGACGTGGAATGTGTGACAGAACTAAAACAAACACGACGTGTGCACTTATCGCTCGATTTTATAGCGATCAGCAATAAAATCGATTATCGAATCGCTCTGCGGCGAGGGGACGACAGTCGCTCGGGGACATTTTAATGAGGGAATGCCGTGAGCCAGTAAACCGATGCGACATTTGTCTCCCTCCGAATAATGGAAAAGCGCTGAAGGGATATTTGTCAAACCTCCAGGCCCCGGCTTATTTTATTTGCGATATTTCATCAATCGTTAAACGAGCGACAATAAAATCCGCGAACCGCGAAACGCTACACATACATGTTACGCGAATGGGAGCGGAACGTTTCACAATTTTATTGTAATATACGACGTCGCATATTGCCTCCTTTCAAATACTAAATTGCTCTCGAGCGGGCTCGTGATAGGTATTTTTCGGGACACGGTAAATTTGTCGTTAAATGATGTCTGCGTGTTGCGTGATTGTGATGAGCGTGTTTTGGATCGCTGCCAATGATGCTTCCGAGTTTCTACAAACATGCTCGAGAATTTCGGGAAACCTTTTCATTTCAACCAGCCCGAGGTTGATTAACTTCTGCTTCATTTATTACATTACACATTTGTCAAACAAAGAGCGTTATTAATGCTGGTATAATAAAATTGGAATTCCTGCCACAAAGCTGAAGATAACTTTTTTAAAATTGGTCTTGCAGTATACTAAATCAACATTTTAAATGATCTTGGATATCGGCCAATATTACATTGTTTCCATTCCAACTATCCGAATATGCATAACTGCCTAATCGAAATATTTATGCTAAGATACTAACGATTTTCGTCTTCATGGTTATTGGCAAAATTAATTAACACTGGGGGCACTTGTGTAAACGAGTGTCGAGAATTCGAGACTTTTTGAACGTTATCGGATGACCGAGGGTCGCAAGGCGATCGCCCGTTGGACTAAACTACAACTATAAGCCGTTAGCCGTATACCTACTAGGTACCAATACGGCTATCTATAGCGAGAGCGCTAATAAACACCTACAACGCAGCGCACGTACAAAGTCACATCGTCCAGACACAAATTGCTTTTGTTTGAATCGGACGTGCTGTGATAGTGTGTCCTGTCCTGTTATGAGTCTAGCGGAGAATAGATTTTGATATTTGGCACCGAGTGTAAGTAGTCGTCATGCCTTGGGCGTACTTGAATTACCAAACTCAACAGTTTATTAAAGAAAAGTCGATTAAATAACGTCTGGAACAAGTCTTGAGTTGAGTATATGAACTTAGATGGGAGCTTCTTTTCTTTATTTCTGTAGGACATTCATTTAGCTAGGTAATAGATAGGTACTATAAAAAATTACCGGCGGTAATGGTTCGTATACATACATACATATGCTCACGCCTTTTTCCCAAAGGGGTAGGCAGAGACAACAGCCCGCCACCTGCTACGATCCTGGCATACCTCACGTGCCTCATCCACATCCATCAATCGGTTCATACAAGCTCGTCGGTTTCGGGTACTCTTTATCTGGCTTTTTTTCAATACATCGCCGATCTGATCGATGTAAGTACGCCTAGGTCGCCCTCTGCCGACTCGGCCACTCACAATCCCCTTATATATTTGTCTCGTTAGACGCCTTTCATCCATCCGCTCGACATGTCCAAACCACCTAAGCATTCCTTTCTCAATTTTAGTCACTACATCCTCTATCAAGCCACAACGCTCTCGGATTACACTATTCCTCATTCTATCAATCAATCGTACTCCACTCATGCTTCTTAGCGAGCGCATTTCTACTGCATTTATTCGACTCTCGTGCTTCTTCTGCCCAACTCTCGCTACCATACATTAAGGTAGGAACCAACACCCCATCATGAACAGCCAGGCGTGCTTTTTTAGTCACTTTCTGGCTCCTCATGAAGGCGTGCAATGCACCGTTTACCATATTACATGCATTCACCCTCCTTTCAATATCACTATCACACTTACCGTCTCTACTAAACTTACTTCCTAAATACACAAATTCTGACACTTGTTCTACTTTCTCACCTTCAATCATAATATCGCACGCAGAAATGTCCATATTCTTCTCCACAACCATAACCTTCGTCTTGCTTACATTTACTTTCATACCTTTCCTCTTCGTTATGGTTCGTATCTCAATTCAATATCGGACTGTGAGTTCACGCTACATTGACCGTTTACTTTTATTTGGACCGTAAGTAAAGTTTAAAGTCGCTGGTCATTATTAGCAACGTAAAAGATAGAAAGCATATCAGATCAATCCTGCTTGTGTATGTGAATAAACGTAGTAATTTGATGTATGAATTCTCATCCGTACATTAGTTACAACCTGTGCGCTCAATGCAAATGACGTTGATGGACCCACAATAGCCGACAGCTCTCAGATAATTACTTGAGCTTTTACCCTTTCTAATAGCATTAGCTGCAACCATTGAACTATAGAAGTCCAACCGTTAGAAAACTTGTCAGAAGCAACCAACCATTGTTAGGTTGCCGAGACTGACAAATTGCGAGAACATTTATTCAAAAGTAATTTCATATATTATTCTTGGCTGAGTATAACTTGCACTAAACAAAATAAACGAGCGTCATGTTTTTGTGATTCGCCATTGTCTTTTAAAATGTTTGTATTCTTTATTTAAAATAGTAATATGCATATAATTGTAATTTAGATGACAGGTTTTCCTTCTTTCACAAATCTGTTTGTAGAAAGACCGTAATCCGATAATGTTGTAATCATTGTAATAATATGCTGTTAAACTAAATCATAGATAAAGTTATCCATTCGCTCTTTGTAACGTTATCTAATCTTGTTGAAATAGAAAAAAGCATCAAGGCTGAAACGTGTATCAAACACGAGTGTTTCTCTTATTTGATTTTATTTTATACGAGCCGAGATAAACATATTTTGTGTGTTATCTGAGCGCCTCCATCGCGTCTATTAGGGCGGTACGAGGCGAGCATAAGACTAAAGAAAACGATTTGGCTTAATAATGTCGTTTGTAGCAGAGTTGACGTGCGTGGGTGCACCCATTATACCTACCTATATACGCTTCGCTATCTATTTTACTAATACCAATTTACATACAGAAAAGTAATTTAAAAGCAGGCCGTTTACTCAAGTATCCTCTCATGTTAAGCTACGTTTTAAAAGATTTCGTAAGTTTATTAAAAAGAAAATCAACACGTATATTTTTCTCATGTGACTCGTATAAAGTCGAACAAATAAAGTGTGCAGATTTTCAGAGAATATTTTATTTAGATAGAATGTGTGAGCTTTTTCTAAGAATAGGTACTGAATGTGCGAAGTATTTTGCTTTTATTCTGATGCTCGTAAATGTATAACTTGTTCAAAAACGTTTCTTTTTTAGGACAAAGGGAGGACAAAGTTTATTACTTTTGTCATAAAATAATAAAATATGTTTGTCTTGTAATAACAATGGAGTTGTATTTACGTTTCGATTGAATTTGTTTTTGAATATTTAATTTTTATTTGCAATGAAAATTTACTATGCTGCCTCAATAATTATTTTTTACAAGCAATAATTATAAGGCAAAGCTTATCTGATTGGCTGCATGCAACACGCACTGTGCTGTGCACCCAAAAAAAGACGATAATAATTGATCATGGATTTGAAGGGTAAATTTATTGGGCGGATATTTGACAATTATTATAATTTTACGATGCGCAGCCTAGTGACACAGGAAACAGCGACTTGCATACAAAATCCGTGTCACTATTCACAATGGCCTCGTCATACTGTACTGTACCGACATTTGCTACAATGTTTCCCATTGCCAGCCAGATGTATACTTAAACCAAACTGCTATTATACCTAGTTCTTTATGGTACATCATTACATGGAAACGGTCTCACACTCTCGTATTATGAATTTATATCTGTAATTTTACGTAATTTTTGAGATTGATATGTAGGTTGTACATTTGTTGACAAAGAAATATATATTTGATCTACTCTTCTACTCTAATCTACATCTACACTAATATTATAAAGAGGAAAGATTTGTATTTTTTGTATGTTTGTAACAAATAAATTCAAAAACTACTAGACCGATTTCAAAAAGTCAAGGTCAAAATGTTTTATTCAAAGTAGGAACTTAAAAGTCCACTTATTGAACGTCATTTCAACTCCACCGCTTCAGCATGTATTCTTTCACCATTAGAATGCTACGTTATCCGTGAGTAACATAGGCTATATTTTATTCCTGTATTCCCACGGGAACGGGAACTACGCTGGTGAAACCGCGCAGAACCGCTAGTTATACATCTGTACTAAACTTTTGTATTTTCTATATGTATATATAACTAATTATAAAGAGGAAAGTTTTGTATTTTTGTGTGTTTGTTACAAAACTACTGGACTGATTTAATTTTTTTACACCAATAAAAAGCTAGAATATCCCTGAGTAACATAGGCTATATTTTATTCCCGTACTTATTCCCACGGAAACGGGAACTATGAGGGTAAAACCGCGCGGAACAGCTCGTACCTATTTTAGAAGACTCGTGGATGAGTCTTGTTTGTAGGTACAGCGTGTTTGTTATTTAAAAAAAACATGTTTATCAGGCTTAGGACTAAGTAAAAATATTTTTAAACATTTACTTACTGTTCATTAATTTACAAAATGTTATAATGTAAATATTCCAATGCTTTTGTACCATAATTCAGTAGAATTAACAAGCGGTTCTAAATTCAATAAACACAAAACAAAATGAGAATTTGAATAAAACCACAAAAACGTTCCTTGTTCAATAAGAAAAAATATGGTGAATCTGTGGGCAATACATGGCAATACCAAACCAGGGAAATCGTGTTCTAAGTGTTCGGTTCGAAGACAGGGGCGCTTTAGGAGGGCGGCAACGAGTATTGTCCAAATTGTTTGGGCCGTTAATAATTCCCCGCACGGCTCACTTCATCTCAAACTGTTATTTTCCAGCGCAGCAATTTTATTCTAAATTCGAATGCGTAATTTATTTTTTAAACGTGTTCGTGAACAACGGCCTTTACTACCTACTGTCATTTTAGAAATGAGTGTTGATTTTTCGTATAACATAAATTAAGCCTAATATAATAAAATAAAATTACTGATAAATTAATTAGGTACTTGAAGCTGTAAATTTATATTATCCTACTAATATTATAAATGTGAAAGTGTGTGAAGATGGATGGATGAATGTTTGTGGCTCTTTCAAGCAAAAGGTAACTACTAGTTAGAAACTTCGAGTATAGCTTATACATCAGAATAATGTCTTATACATCAGAATAATGTGTTTGGCGTACTCTTTATCCCGGAGTGCGGGTGAAGTCTCGGGAAAAAGCTAGTTTTTATCATGTAAGTAGCATAATTATGTTACCTATGTCAAAGGGGCGAAATAGAAAATAAAATTGCTTATAAAACGTACTTAGCGGTTGGGCGCTAGTATAGTACCTACAATTAGTGTAAATTACAATTTCAATACAATACGTAAGTAACATATTCGCGATGATTTCAAATTATAAGTTAAACCGTTAAAGGAAAAACGTGTTACACTAAGTGCGTAGTCATAAATTAAAACGAGACTTAAATACGATGCTAATCAGACTCGAAGCTTTTGTTCATGGAATCGATTATCCCACGCGCTCCGATTGTTTCTCCGTTTATCGATTCAATCTTATCGAAACCGAATCACGAATCATAAATGCGACATAATAATAATACACGAAAACAAAAATAACATTAAACAAGGTCGTTAAGCAAGCTAAAACGAGCATCATAAATAATAAAACAAAAACATTAAATTCAAAGTTTCGGTGTCCAACTGAGAACAAAAGAATTGTAAAGAAAATACAGCTAGCTACTTTTCCCGAGACTCGCTCGACGGCAATCTCATATAATTTGATATTGTTGGAAAAAATAATAACATTGTTAAATAAAGCATGTAGGCACTTATTTGTCTCTTATAAAGTTAAGAGACATCGGGAATATGTTTAACGGCTGCTTTATTATTTGGTCGAGTAATCCCGATGTAGGTACGAGTATGGTAGGTACATTTTCTTTTAGAAGACACTTTTATGGGGGAAAACAGTTGTTACATTTTTTAATTATGTGCGGTAGGTAATGTTATTAACAGCCTTACGCGGATAATTTATGCAACAAAATCTCGCTGGCGCACCGCCCCGCGGTACCAGGGTGTTAGCGATAGCGCGAAATTGACACCGCGTCATCAATCACTTTACAGCGAGTGGGCGATCGAGTGTGGTGTCGCGTTGCACTTGCGGTTATCGGTTACAAATTGCTGTCGTCCTGGTGATTAACACATGGCTTGATGATGTCACTTCGCCAACCAAAAATGCAAGCACGAAACCAATGCTCCAAAAAACGGTCAAATGTATTGCTAGCATCAAAGAGGTTGGAATAAAATCATTCTCTTTCATTTTCTTTCTTTGGAGAGAGAAACTTTTTCTTTAAACGTCTTTGGCTAGCATATTCGATCGATGGAGTCATCAGTATGTTTGAATAAACAATCTCCCGGTTACAATTGCCGACAGCTTTAATCTAACACGAAGCTGTCAGCGTATAATTTAATGCCAGTTTTAATATAAACACGAGGACAGGCATATGTAACTAATTAGGTATACATAAGCTCGGAGTTAAGTCAGAGCCAGGATTATGTAACCTGTGTCGAAATTAACAACCGTTAATTTTATAATTACAGGAAAGTTTGACGAAATTATGCCGATTTCAACGAATTGCTCAATCCATTATTGGAAATTCACAGCCACAACCGTAGACAGGTTTATAAAGATACGTTTAAAAGTAAACCCTTGGCGATTAGTTTCCGGTATCTCTTACGCTCCATTGTGTATATATTGTCCGGTTGGGCTATGAAAGCTAAGGACTGTTCTCGGAAAGCCAGCTGTCACCCTACGCTTTCTGGCTCCCTAGTTACTAGATTACAATGTCAATAGCTGTTTGTGCGTCATTTGGGGACGTGTCATTCTCAAAACATTATTTCTTACCAACTGACATGTATTTAATGATAATGACCTGTCTTTTTGGGCTCCTATTTTATCCTTATCGCATTCTGTAACATATTTTGGGGAACAACAATAGATTAATAACATTGCTTTTCCTAAAACCAACAACTAAGAGATACCGCTGCTTGACAAAGTCCATTTTCATTCATATTTTATAAGGATCAAAGTTAGTTTCGCAACTTGAAAGAGCGACTGAAAAATACTTCAGTTTTTCTTATTCAAGTCCCCGTATTCGACAAAAGCCGGAGAGATCCCAACAAAGGAATATGAGAAATATCGCCCCCACAATCCGAATCGCATCGCTACTTCCAATATATTGGAAAATATTTCTTGCTCCGACAGTCTGAATACATAAACTTTGATATCGTAAAAATGTGTCTGTGTTTGCGTTCGCTTCCGAATAGAACCATGATAATGATATTCATTAAGATTGAATGGGTGTACTTGATTTGTTACTTGTCCTATAAGTGGTATAGTTTGTGTTGTGACAAAGAGGAATTGCATATATTTTTTTTTATTGCTGAACGGACATAAAAGACAATTCTTTAGAACGCTTCCATGAGAATATTATTCCAACTCTCGAAATACCCATGTGACTAAAATAAGCAAAGAATAAAAAACGTGTTATTTAGTTAAGTAAACATTAAACGGAAAATATGTTCTCGCGATTTATCAAATAGTGTTAAGATAAACATTTATTTAGATAATATCGTGCTGCGATGTGAAAAACGTTTTATTTTTATCAAATCCGTCATTTCGTGTTTATAAAAGGTGGAAGCCATTTATAATTCAACTCGGGACTGATTAAATTTCTTCTCTTTGTCGCGCAAGTTCCATCCCAGGACAAAGGAGCGCCGGGTATTTATTTTGTACCCGCCTACAGAAGCATTTTTTCTTTTGGCTTGTTGGAAATGGACTTTTAAACTCCCAGTTCTTTGAAAAATTAGGTAATTAAATACTTTACGAAGTTAGTAAGCAGATTAGTATTATGGGATATAAAACTGAATACCAGATCTGAATTAACTGATGGCATTCTCAATAGCTATAAAATAAACTTTCGCGAAATGAAATTTGAAATGGAATAAAGGAACAGACAATTATTCCGAGTAGTTCAATTAACAGTTCAGCTCTGATTGATCTACTTATGCACATCGAACGACTAATTTCGACTTGCTGGTGGTTGATCGAAACCCATTGACAGCAAAATAATTCGAATCTGAAAGTAATGTAGAATCCGCGACCAAACAATAAAGTGCACATATTTTTTTCACAAACACATTTATTAACAAAATCTATCTATAACATCAACAAAAACAAACATGAACGAACCTTGGCAGTTTATTACCAAGAATCTATCCAATTCTTCATTATTTAGAGGCAATTCGTTGTAATAATTTATTCGTCCCCGCGCGCTGTTGCCGCCCATAAAACGCTTTGTAATTATCCGTTTGTTTAAAGAATGTATTACACAAATAAACTTTACGAGTCGAACGTTCAAACATAACTTTTTATTAGCTCACATGTTTTCTTGAACACACCTAGAGGGGAGATTCGTTTTATCGCTACCTTACCGCGCTCAATTCTTACGATACAACCGACTTTACGTCTAGAAGACACATTCAAATGCCACTGGTTTTATTCGTTGCATTATTAATTTTGAATTTATTTAACTAAAAATAAAGTTCCAATCTTAATCGTTTATTAATTTATTTTAGTTTGTGATTACTTGATTATCATTTGATATGATCCGATCACATTTCATGTAGATAAGTTTTGCCCGTTGCTGTCACAATCAGTGTCTATCTTTGTGACAAATCTCTAATCAGGGTTGTACAAATAGTTCCTTTTCTGTTATCCCTCCATGCATAAATGTTTGCGTAATATTTTTGGAGCCATGTTTCTGCTATATCCCCTTTGCTCGTGGCTCGCTGCACACATGCTTGCATCGCCCGGCACGTTTCGTGTTCTCTCTCTAACTTTATCGTTGCGGTTGTATATCTATTCGAATGTTGTTTTGCAAACTTCGCTTTTGGCTTTACGAATTGCTGATGCAGTCACGGGGAAAATTATTGCTAAATTGACAAAATATCTTGTACTCGAATTGAACTTTAAACCGTTCCACTTATGGCAGAACTAAGCGTTATTATGAAAATAGGTCTGCAGATGTAGATACTATGATTATGAATTTATGAAGTGTTTGCCTATGTAGTTATTTTCATTACGTAGTTATTTTTATTATGCTTAGTTATTTTCATTTTTCATTACTTAGACGTGCAGTAATGGTTCTACTGTACCTCACTACACTTCAGAATTAGTCATAGAATTAAAATTAATTCTCCTAGTCGGTCACGCAGCAGGTTCCTGCGGGAGCAAGATAACTATTATCACAGTTTAACAATAATATCATTGTCTATTATCTTGAAAAAATTTACCTGACCGGTTACAGCGATAATAATTCATTAGCATTACAGAATTATTATTATTGAAAGAGAAAAAGGTTTATTTTTATCTAATCCTTTTCTTGTGAATGACCGAGCCGTTCGCCAGATTATTTTATTACAATTCTATCTCAAGCCGATGTGTTCCAACTAAATCTCTTTATAATACCTATGTGTAATGGCTTTAATTTCGTCACCTCAAATATTATTGCTAACGATGCTATATCGACGGTTTCGGTCAGTGTAAATACTTACGAGTAATGCAAGCACTTGCGTCTGATTTTACACTGTAGTCTTCCACTTAGTGAACCGTGAAATGACTGGTGATTTGAATTCTTCTCGCATCGCTTCTACCGTTTTGATGACGTGACTAGCGAATTTCTAATACCTATAAAATTTTAAAATCTAGAGTTTTAGAATAGTTTTAGATAAATATTTCTTTCATTAACTTAGGTATGTTCGTAGTTATGAAAATATCGATGATGATCCATGTGCTTTGTTCTACGGGTTTAGAATAAAGCTTTGGGAAAGAATTAATGAAAAGATAATTTTTGAATTATTTCTTTGCTCTCTCTCTTTCAGTTTAGTAGATACCTTTGTGCCTAGCTACCTTTTTGCAGACGTGTACAATCAGTCACATAATCTAAAATCTTCCAAAATAATCAAAACCAATTTTTGTATTAGTAATTATTCAATATAGCGTCTTTTAAATAAATACGTTCTACTTATTGAAACTAATTGCATCTCCACTGCTTTGGCATGGGTTATAATTATAATTAAGGTGAAGAAGCGGTGCAATAAACTCCTCAATACAATATTATTCATTATTTTAAAATAAAAAGAAACCCAACTGAATTCAAACTTTCTTTCTTTCTTTATATTTACAATTTTTTTTGGACCCAATGGTACTCCCTTTTCGAATCTGGTCACACCGCTCGCCTCGCTCAGTTATCGCTCAGCGTGCAGACGCGACGCGCGTACCTACCTACGCACGTTTCTGTACATTCTGTGCTTGCATAGCGGATTGTTAACATAACTTTTTTGAAGTGATTTGTGATTTTTGTTTCTCGTCTTTCTAGGTGAGGATTGCAACCGGAGATCGAGTGTTGTGATGGTGAATTCTCCCGCTGCCTTCAGTGTTCAGTGTTAACTATTGTGTTGTGTTGGATGGATTGTGTCTTGGATTGCTAACGCGAGTCATCGGTAGATCAACTTGGGAACGGTAAGATTTATTCTGTAGAAGATTATAAGTTTATGTTAAGTAGCTAAATGTAACTAGTTGTCGTCTTATTATGTAATTTAAATTATGTTTTGATGCGTGTACTATAATATAAATAACCTGTTAAACTAACATTTAAGAATGTAATTTAATAAATCGAAACGATATTCGTTAAATACTTTTGTCCTGTAGACCCTGTAGTACATGAGTTGAGATTACTAAACTTGTCTAATATCCATGTCATAAACGACATCTCACGGAGAAGTATTTTTTACACTGACATAAAAGAAACCAGTAGGTAGGTGTAGGTACTAGGTTCATTGTATATATGTACGAGTATAATCTTTAACAGATCTTATTAACAACTCGCTAATTTATGTAAAAAAACTTGCCTTCTTAATAATTATAATGTATATCTTTGATGTTTAGACAGATAAAGTAGATTTAATGTAAGATACCTAGTTGATTACACTACAAATATGTATTAAGTATATTTGCTTTGACATGAATATTTGCATGATTTATAGTCTTATTTACATAGGTACGTAATATAGGTAGGTAGGTGTATATGTATCTACAGTCTGTTATCTATAACTAGTTACTTTGCGGCAGCTTCGCTCGCATTTTACCGTACCTATACTTTGGGACCACCATACGAACTTACTCCTTATCTAAGGACTGATAAACACGTGTTTCTTTATATGTCACTAACTTTAAAAATGACTAACCTCACTTCAGAAAATTACAAAATTCAATAAATCATGTACCTACTGTCATAGCCGAGGACCGGGCTCAATGGCGCCCAATGACGAGAAATTCCAAAAATACCTTGCGGGTTCCTACCTACCTACTTACGTCACAAATCTCAACCACTGTTTGGTCTGAGTAAAGATAATCAGACGGCCAAAAAACCGCTCATTATTATATTAGGACGCCAGAATACTTGTATAGAAATTTATTCTATTTAAAAAAACCTACTTTACCTTCACACTTATGATAAAAATCACATGAGAAAAGTAATATGTAAATAGTTAATAACAAGCTGTATAATTTCTTATCGGTATGTAAAGCACCTACCCACTAATTATACCTACCACGTATAATATTTTCACTGGATGAGTCAGTGAAATTAGTAGAATGTTTTGGTTCATTCAAGGATTCAATTGAACGACAACAAATAATAAACTATTGCTTAATCATTCTCAAATCTTGCCTTACATCAAAGTTACTCCAAAAACAATTTGGATAGAATACAAAGATCCAAGATGATAACATTAAAGAGCAAGATAAAAAGAATAAACGACTCTTTTTATACAATTAAAAGTTAATAATTTTAAAACACCCCAAAACACTCGAGATTCTCAACACGTTTCTCATGGGGGACAAATAAATAAATCGTCAATAAACCAAAAAGGTTTTTGTCGTTTTGTCGCGTCGCCGGTCCCTTTTGTTTATTTTGAGACATCAAGGAGGGTCGGCCCATTACCGTTTAGTGTGCTACGGAAAGGCAGTAACTTGGTTATTGAAAACAAAATTACCGCCCCGGAAAAAGCAGTCAAGTGTGTGGCTCGCGTTCAAGTTGCACTTTGGATGCGTTCCGGATAAAAATGTTAGTTTTCGTATCTGGCTGCTATTTAAAAAAAGATGTAGACCATTGGACTTAAGTTATGATACGTTGTGTTTAAAGACAAAGTTCCTTATATAGAGAGTACATATACTTGTAAGTTAGGATATAAGCGCTAAAAGCAATCGTTTGATTTATGAACTATAGAAGATAAATTAGTCTCCTGGATTAGCATATACGTTAGTGACCGCATTTACTACCTACCTACTTTAAGACCCTAATACAGAAAATATAGTGCTATGAAATTGCATAAACATAATGCATATTTATTTTGTGCACTAAATTAAAAGAAATGTCTTTGAGTTAGTTTCAACGGAACTTTGTAATTATCGATAGAACAAAGTCATTAAATATTACATAGACCTTGCGTAATTAATTTATGTAAACACACTGTGTTTAATTATGTTAAGTGCATTAATCAATATAAGAACAGTGGACAGACAATCAAGTTATATAAGTTTTGGAATTTAACGCCTTATATCAATGAGTTAGATCTTATATTTCAAATAGCAGTGGACGACATTATAAAGTTATTTACATAAATTACAAAGATTAATTACTTTATTTTATCCGACACAATTGTTTGTGTTAATTTATATGAAGTTCATTCATATCAAATGGAATGAACTGTTTCGGTTATGGGCGATTCTCTGTAAGCTCGTAATCGGCTGTCCCGACCAATTTTAAAAAAAAGTAATTGAATTATTTAAAAAAAAAACACACCTAATTAAACTTTGACCCTTAAACTTTACAGGCCCTTTGTTTTTAGAACCATAACTATTATAGTTTTTTTTCTAGACGTGATATAAGCTCTGAAAATACAGTCCCCTGGCTGTCCCCATCACTGCATTGCCACCTAGAAATAAGATTTACGAAGAAGTTATTGAAACTACATACATTTGGCAGTTAATATAATAAAGGAAAATAATTAAATTATATATTATTCGTAATACAAGGTCTCATTACGAATTTAATTTATTTAGTAAACTCTTGTAAACTTTGTCCCCAAAAATTTCATACAGTCCCCTGCCAAAAATTTCAATCCCTATTAAAAAAAAACTTTAATATTTACAAACGCTTTTTTGAGTGAAACGAAACGCAATTGTTGTTAAGTTGGCAACCTTGCATAATGCGGCGACGAGACGCCATTTTGTTTAGTGTCAGGGCGTCATTAGTGAGGTGAACACGCGTTTGGACCGCTACCACACACAGTCCTCTGGTAAGTGATAATATGTATTTTAATTACTTTAATTATCTCTATATAACGTTTATTTTTACATTATTGATGTCTACATTGATCGATAACTTCTTAAAAAACTATTTCACATCAGTTTTGAAAATATTGTAAAGTCCGACCGAAATACACAGTCCCCTGGCAACAGTCCTCTGCATGAAAATGCTGCAGGGGACTGTTTTACACAACAGGGGACTGTATATTATGCGTATTGGTTATTGTTTTAATGTATTTTTTGTGTAAATTTATCTGCTAATTTGTTTTATTACTGCAGGAATCATAAAAGCATAATTTGATTTGCATCATTCATAAACTTGAATTATTTTACACAGGCTGCTCAAACGCACATGAAATGGCTCCCAAAAAGAAAAAGTTATCCAGAGAGGAATTACTACAGAAAAAGAGAGAAGCAGAACGACTGCGATACCAAAGAAGAAAAAATGATCCTCAGAAGAGGGAAGAAATGAGAGAAAAGGAGAAGTTGAAGTACCAAAAGAAGAAAGATAAAGGTTTGCGCAAGTTAGTGGAAAATATGACACCTCGTGAGCACAGAGCTGCCTTAAAGAAGTGGAAAGAACACTGTACCGTATACCGTGCCAAAAGACTAAGACTGAAAAACGTCACTAATACTTTTGTTAGAGAAAATACGCCGTTATCAGATCCAGAAGCAGATACTCCGCCATCAAGACCCGCCACTCCAATTCCAGTTCAGATATCTCCAGCTTCAAGCCCAGCAGTTTCCAGTGCTAGTCTTGAGCAAAGAAAAAGAGAAGCCAAAAAGCGTCGAAAGAAGTTTAACAGAGAAAGAAATGAAAAGATCGCACGTTTAGAGAAGAAACTTGAAAGGTACAAGAAAAGATTAGCTAGATTTGAAAGAAAAAACAAAGAGAACGTTAAAGATACGCCTAAAACAAAGATGTTGAAAATGTTAGACGTGCCTGATCAAAGAAAAGAAGTGGTCAAGAAAGCGTTGTTTGGCGACGTCATTAGTAAGCAGTTGAAAGAAAATTATTCCACATTGAAACGACCCAAAGAGAGACAAATCTTTAAAAAAGTTGTTACTGGCAGTGTTGTTCAAAAGTACAGGCACTGGATACCTAAGGAAATGATGTCGTTGTCTAGACCCGGAAAAAAATCTAATCTTAATGGCTTAGATGTACCTGTGGCTAAACGATGTAAAATCCCTGATAGTTATAAAAGAACTGTTCAGAATTTCTTTGAAGATGATAGTAATAGTCGTATGGCAGCCGGTAAAAAAGAATTTATAACTAGAAAAACTGTGAAGAAACAGAAGAGATATCTTCTTGACACAGTTTTGAATCTTTACAAAAAGTTTATGACTGGGAACTTAAAAATTAGCTACCAAACATTTTGCCGACAACGTCCATTTTGGGTTGTGAAACCAAACGCTCAAAACCGCGATACATGTCTTTGCATAGTTCACAGCAACATAGACATGAAGCTCAGCGCACTTCATGCTGCTAACATACTGACTTACAACAATCACCAGAAGTTGCTGGAAGATCTATGTTGCGACCGGTATAACGTGGATTGTTTGGAGAGATCATGTCATACTTGCCTTAATAAAAACCCGAAATATAATGAATTTGATAATAGAAATGTCATAAAATATAAAGTGTGGGTTTCCGAAAGACAACAAATCCAGGATTTTAAAACTAAAAAGCCCCGACTGGTAACTAAATGTTTGAAAAAAACATTACAAGCACATCCAAAACAGCTCATAACACATTTACAGAAAGATTTACATAAATTTTTGGATCACCAGCGAAATATTGTTCACCAATATAAAGCCATGAATGATTTAAAGTCAAACCTACCAGGAGATGAAGTACTGATCCACGTAGATTTCAGTGAAAATTATTGCACTAAGTACGCAGAAGAAATACAGGCCTTTCATTTTGGTGGGTCTCGAGCACAACTGAGTCTGCATACCGTAGTAGTTTACCTACAAAATTCCATCCATTCTTTTTGCACAGTCTCCGAGAACATAACACATTCACCTGCTGCCATTTGGACACATCTACGACCAATTTTCAAGACTCTTCCACGTGATATCAAACGAGTGCATTTCTTGAGCGATGGCCCTGTAACACAGTACCGTAATAAAACTATGTTTTTTATAATGGCAACAAAATTGTCTGAAGAAATTCCAGATATTGAAAACTTTACATGGAACTACACCGAAAGTGGCCACGGTAAAGGTGCACCGGATGGTATTGGAGCCACGTGCAAAAGAACAGCTGATTTTGTAGTTAATTCTGGAGGTGACATTAACAATATTGATCAGTTTGTTAAAGTAATTCAAGAGCGATGTCTTGGCATCACATGTATTGCAGTCGACGGTAAAGACATTCAGGCAATGGTCCATAAAATTGAAGAGGAATCGGTCGATCAGAAGGGTTTTAAAGGCACTTTAAATGTACATCAGGTCGCAGGTGTTTATTCCAGCTCCATCCTCGGCCTTCCAACGAATTGTAAAACACTTACAATGAAGAGTCTCAGCTGCTTTTGTAACAGCGCATGTTGTGAGCATTATAAGATTGGCAGTATTAACTTCGCTCTAAAACCTAGATGGACAGTAGAAGAAGTGTTTACAGAATCCGAACCGGAAGATTTTGAATCTGCTAAATCTGAATTAAAACCTACATCAAACAAGTCTCCTCCAAGATTGTATGACGATAAAGCAGAAACGAGTGGAATTCGGAATTCATGTTACAATACTGGAGATTACGTTCTTGTGAAATTTTTTTCCAGCCAAAAATGTAGAGTACCGTTATGCTGCCGTAATTAATGAGATTGATGACGATGAAAACGATTTACGTGTTACTTTCCTCAAGATTTGTGACCAAAAAGTACAAACCTTCAGAATAGATGATAAGGACATTTCAGACGTGTCATTTGATCAAGTTATCCAAAAGTTGGATAATCCTGACTTGATTGTCAAGGGAAACAGAATATTTTATCAGTTTTCTTCTCAAGTTGACGTTTTCGAGCGCTAATTTTTGGAAATATTAAGTTTTTTTAAATGTGATTTAACTTTATTATGTGCCATATTTGATTCAGAAATATTCTTAGGTTTTGATAGGATATCTCAGTTGAAATATCATATATTTGAGAAAAGACTTTTTTAATAATTATATTAATAATAGTAAGTATTTTAATGAATACTGCATAAAGCATTTAATGATTGATATTATTATAATAATAAGACTACGCTGATCTCAGTGAGTACAAATTGTTTCTAGCACTTAAGATTAATTTTTGATATGAATGTTATGTTTTCTGTTAATTTTTTATAAAGAAACTTGGTTTGTTAATGTTGTGAAAATATGACATAAAAATAATAAATGACTGATTAATGTAAAATGACATTTTTTTTAGTACAACAGTCCTCTTTCTCACTTAACAGTCACGTTAAAAACAGTCCCCTGATGTCTCAAACAGTCCATTTCTTGGAAAATCGCTCATAACTCGAAAAATACGCATAAATTCAGTGGGCCTCCTTATCTAACTAAAGTAATAGTTAATTTTCTTCAAAATAGAACACGGATTTTCGGCAAATATTAAAAAAAATTGCCAGGACAGCATTTGTATGGGACCTGTACGAGCTTACAGAGAAATGCCCTTATCTATGTCCTGTTGTTAATCGTTTTGACGGAGATAAAGTATCCATTAGAAGTATAGTACTAACAAAGTAAGTGGTTTATAAACGTCGTCAATTTAAATGGGTTAATTTCGGTTGTTACAAAAGGCCCGTTAGTTGCGAAATGTTAGTGAACATGGCGCTAATGATTCGTGTTCACTGTTCACAATTTATGCGTTACTAGCAGCGCCCCGCGGTTTCCCGTTCCCGTGGGAATACGGGGATAAAATATAGCCTATGTGTTATTCTGATCTATAAGCTATATAACTGTAAAGTTTAATCAAAATCCATCCAAACAAATCGCGTTTATAATATTAGTAGGATTTGGACAAACGTTCTCATAACTTTACGTACAAATACATTCATTTATTGATGCTTGGTAGACATGTAAAAATTGTGCATCAGTACATTACAGCTCAATGATTTATTAACGATTTATTAATAACAAGACACCTTAATATAAAGTAACTAGCTCTTATTCTTTGTCAAAAACATTGAATTAGCTAGCATTATTTTTAAATTATTTGTTTTTAGATTATTCGTGATACTTCTCTATGATTTATTCGTTGAATTTCGTTGGCTACTCATTATAGCACATAATATCATGTTATTTATATACCGTGCAATATTTTACCTTTCGTGCCTTAAATAAACTATGACATGATGTTAAATGCGTAATTATTTTCATTTTCTAGTTTCAAATATCAAGCTTTCATAATTAGATTTCGCAAAAAGTTGATTGATGATGTATAAAATTTGATGTAACAGAAACACTGTCTACAAGTAAAATAAACGGGGCCTAGAACTTTCCATCACATTTTTATTACGGTAGACTACAATCAACATAATTTAAACACCTGAGTTTTATGAAAATAAAACAATTTTCTATTTAGCTCAAAAACGTATGTCGCGCTGTAATTCCAGACGATATTGGGATCCATTCTG
This sequence comes from Ethmia dodecea, assembly GCA_963855545.1. Taxonomy (NCBI): domain Eukaryota; kingdom Metazoa; phylum Arthropoda; class Insecta; order Lepidoptera; family Depressariidae; genus Ethmia; species Ethmia dodecea. Next base: position 10,404,334 of record OY979456.1, on the reverse strand, counting down.
CATTACAGCGACTAAACTTATTTTAGTTTATTCCTGTCTTTATTTTACCTCAAAAAAAGAAAAGGGATAGAAGATAACCAACCGAATTTAGTCCTGTCAGAGGCTGTTTTTTAGTCGTGACTTATTTACTTATGCACTAAACACGTTATGAAATGCCTTAGTTGACAGGACTAATTTTAATTTGACGGGACTAAATATCACTCTTCTCTTTTCTTCTCTATGAGAAAGAAAATGACAGGACTAAACTAAAATAAGTTTAGGCGCTGTAATTCAGAATCGAACCCATTGCTTCGCTAGTGGTTTTTAATCAAAAGTAGAAAATCAGATACTTCACCAGAATATAGGTACCTGAGTAAAAGGTCTAAGCATCCCAAAATGACGAGGCTACATCCAAATCAATTCTGCTCACCTTGTTCACAAAGAATATTACCTTCGGGCCCTTTTTCTCTTCACATTCAAGTTCACACGATAGTCTGTCCCTTTCATACTCTTGAAAAGGGTACGAGAGGAAAAAGATACGAGTACAGTGCTTTTCACTTCACAGCTTTGTGTGTATAAAACGATTTTGGGGCGAAGGTTCTCAAACATTTAATTAAGGTTTTAATGTCAAATCAAATATTCCGAAATTTCAGTTATTGGACTTAGTGGATGGATGTAGGTAGAAGTGTGACTTTGAGCTACTCCAGTTTCGTATAATGACCACATACCAGACCAGTTAGTATTTTATAATTAATAATTGTATAAAAACTGGCCATTATTCGAAAGTAAAACAGTTAAAAGTATAAAAACGAATAAATCTTTATTATTTATCTCTTAAGATTGAATTGCTTAGAACCTTATTATAACTAAGAGAATTTTTATAACCGTAACAAAGCCACTAGGTAGTACTTACAAGAATCGTTTGAAATAGTTTATTTATTTATTCAATTATTATCGGTTTAACATGTACGTATCTACTACACAAAATAACACTTCTTTTCTGTAAGAAAAAACAAAAATGTCTCCAGACAAAAATCCCGTATCACGCGTTTTAGAACCTGTGTTTTGTTGGATCTCATATGACGGGTAATCCATGCTCATGTCTAGATTATGGGCCCATCATTCATCCAGTAATCTGAGCTTATCGTTCGTTTTATTTTCATATTTATTTGGAATATTATGGTGTTATGATAACGTGCTTTATGACAGCTGCGTAGCCATTGTGGATGATGATTCAACGGTTTTATCGCTACGATTTTAATGGTCCATGGTGGGTGGTACTTTGGATAAAAAACCTATTAATTTGAAAAATTTAATTGGACTTTTATACTAACCAGTTTCCCCAAAAGTTCATTACTCTCGCTCTTATCTTTGCAATAGGCAACTTCGGTCCAATATTGCAGCTTGAACGAACTCGTCTGCAGCTTTTTATCAATTGCTATTATTAATATTTTTTATCGTTGACTATTACAAAAACGATTTGATGAATCGGATCTCGAAGAGGTTTTTCTACATTATGTGTCTGGACGCTTGCGATAGACATCAGCTTTATACTTAGGTAGTACAACTTATACTTAGGTTAATGTAGGTATAAAAAGTCGATTTAAAATGCTGGATGACGACTTGATGTCCCATCATGTGTACAACCTACAAATAGGAAACAAATCGAAGCAGCGCATTTAATTTACTAAGACAAAAAAATCATGTACTAGAGACAGAATGTATTTAATTAGTATTAACTATCATACTAATCTATCCTAGTGTAATTACTAAAAAACTTCAAACAAGTAAAAATAGCAGTAAATATCCAATCGGCGATGTCTGTCACCTCATCTTTCTATTTTGCCACTCGTGTTGACACGAGCACCGCGAGTTAATCCAAGATGCGAGCCAGATAATAGTGTCGGAGATTATCTCACGTTCACTGTAATGATGTAACTATCCGCTTGAACAGAATTGTACGGCAAATTGCGGCACTTTATACCAGGCAATAATGAGTCAGACGATTATTTAGTGTTAAAAACATTTTGAACGGTAATGATATCGTTCGAAATTGGAATGTTAGCGTGAAGTATGTAATGTTTTGAAGGTTATTTTTCTACGTTTTTTTTTTATCTGTGGTCTATTGTGTATTGTTTATTGAACCAGATTTCATGCTTTAACGCCCATTAGTACAGCACCTAAATGGCATAAAAGAATTATGTAGATACGCTATAATTTTTCACAGGCCCACGTTAATTATAAAAAGTATTCAACGAGAAATAAAGACGGCAATTAGGGAATACTAATTCCAAAGTAAATTACGAATAAATCATAAAAAGTAAGATGTGTTTCGCGTGTGAAACATTAATCGTTGTTTGCATTACTGTAAATCGCATTAGATTCCGCGTCGCAAGCGATTTTTCCGCGTAAAGTGCACTCGAGTTCGACGCTCGGCAAGGCGCCAAGTAGCGCTCTGTCCGTAAATCACGTTTGTACAGTAACCGGCGAAGATATCTGTCAAAATTTCGCGCCATAGATAATATAGCATCTCCTTTGTGAGTTCAACACGCTATTGTCATTAAATGCTAGCTGGTAGAAAATGTACATACTGTTTGGAGTTCCGAAAGGATAAAAAATATTTTTCAATGTGTTATAATGTAATAAGTAAGTCTTGTAACGACTCTTTATTGTACACCAATAAAAATATGCAATGACACAATGATTAAAAAAAAGTACAATGGGCGGTCTAATCGGATGTGTTTTGGGATAATATTTTAATGAATGTATACTTGCAATTTAATTTCGATACAATCAAATAGGTAGGTACTTAATTTGTGTCCACGTTTGTGTACTTTATTTAGGTACCTCATACACGTTGTATAAAGTTTCACGCTCATTTCAAAGTTAGAAATGATTGCGGTTAATATAACCTTTTTTTAAATGTTCTGTCCGACACGCACATCACGGCCTTTTTTGTCTAATTCGGTTACGGGTAACATTTTACACGTAATTTAATTTACAAAGAAACAGTAAGTACCTATATTTAAAACAAAAACAAGGTGCCATGGTATTTAAATTATCATAATAAAGTCCGTTTGTTCTCATTGATTGTTGTATTGTTACTACACCGCAATCTTGAAAGATGAAAAATATAATTTTGGTAACTACTATTAATTACAGATTTATTCCGCTTTCGTCACATTCCTATTTAGTCCCACTTCTTTTTAAACATTGATTCCATTAACGTTCGAAATAACGATTTATTTTTACTTTTCATTTTCGACATAATGCCTTGCCCTTTGAAATGTATTTAAAAAAAATAGTTAGCAACACATTAAGACTTTGTAAATAGTTACTGTAACACTTTACTATGATGACGCAACAGGAATAACATATATATTTTTTAAACTAAATTTTTTGGCTTTTCCCTAATGCTAAAACGAAGTAGATTTTTGGTGTGACCTAACAGGAATGTGACGAAAATATCATTACCTGACGTAACGTATCTAGACACTTCTACACTAATATTATAAACAGGAAAGATTTGTATGTTTGTAACGAATAAACTCAAAAACTACTGGACTGATTTCAAAAATTCTTTCACCATTAGAATGCAGGGATATTGCTACAACATATGCTATATTTTATCGGGATATTCTCACGGGAACGGGAACTACACCGGTGAAACCGCGCTGAACAGCTAGTATTAGTATATTTTAATGAAAACTTACAGACCAGTACGGAATAATCCTTCTCTTTGCTGTGGTATTTGTACGTAGTACCTACATTATAAATTATAATTCAATGGTTGTTCTATCTACATGTATTTGTGATAAATAGAACTTCTATTGAACATAAAGTAGGTAATCCAACTCAAGGCAGTGTCAATGAGATCATTTGCTGTCGTTATAGTTGAGTGATAATGATAAATGATGATAAGATTAAAGTAATGGTTAAATCGGTTACCTTGCCTTATTTAGTGTTCAAGTGCAAAACTAGGTAACAGGCTAACACCTGCACTATTTACTATTTTAATAACAAAATGTGTCAGTGATGATGATTAATGATGATGAGGTCTAACAGGTGCCTTGCGGCGTTGAGTTTCTCGTATGGATATGATTTGTTCCCAAACTTGTAGGAATAGGGTTGTGTCTAGAGGATTCGATCCCGGGATCCCGGATCTCGGGATCCCGGGATCCCGGTCATATTTTAGTCCCGAAAATTTCGGGATCAAATTTAATGAATTCCGGGATTTTCGGGATTGATACATTTACATTGCAGTACCTATAAACATTGATCTCCTTAGCATATTTTTTATAGTTTATCTAAATAAGTCTAAAGCAGTAGATTTTTTGAAGTTTATTTTTAGTTTCATAAATTATTTACAAAACAAACTAGGCTCTAGTCTGTTTGGTTTGTTTATTTTATAAGAAAAAAGTATAATTTTGTTTAACCGCCTTTTTAAAGATTTAAAACTTAAATTTTCTATGTCCTCACAAGGCTTTCCTATTGACAGAGGCGAAAAGCGGCAATTTCGTTAAGGCCGAATGTTGACGCTTTCCGCCCGGAGATATGAAAAATTTATTTTTATATGTTTTACTGTCTTTTTATTACCACTTTCCATTACCAATACAATCCCGGGACTATCCCGGGATCCCGGGATTAACTTTAGATAATCCCGAAATCCCGGGATTAGAAAAATCGACCGGGATCGAATCCTCTAGTTGTGTCCTACCTAGTCAAATCAGTCACTTTTTACGATCTGTCAAAACGAAATTTTACTATGGAAAATGTACTGAAATAGCAAACCGTGACGTCATAGTTTGTAGTACTCAATTGCAGCATTTTTTTTGATTGTTTTATTATTTTTAAATATGCTATAATTGTAAATTGAAAATCGAAATACATATTTTTAGGTTTTTTGGGATAATCTTTTTAATGGATGACTACTCGCAATTTAATTTCGATGCTGTCAACTACCCAATTGTGGTAAATCGATAGCTTCCTAAAAACTAGGTGCTGTTTCAAATTTCAGCTTCCTAACTCTAGTGGTTAAAGATGTGTGTTGGTAGATCAGTCAGATTTTTCTTTTAAGATACTGTATACAGCATGTAACAAATTTAACTAAACCCCAAATATTTTCATTTAAAATACATCCAACATTTGAAATAGCGTTATGGACATGCACTAAGGTCAATTTTTAAACAAACTTAGGATTTCCTGACTTTTGTAGATTACTTACATTGAACCAAGGTAAAAATATTTTTTTATGAAACATTGAATAAGTTGGGACTATTTCCAAGGGGCCTTCATAAGCTTCGTCGTATTTGAAATCCATGTGTTGGCCTATAATTATTTTCAAAGTGCTTACAATAAAAAGTTTTAAATAAATTCGTTCAGAAATCCTGCAATAAAACCGTCCCCAACGTTAAATGTGTCCAACTGTACCAGGCTCGCAGCGCTCAGAGGAGCTCCCAATCAGGCGGCCTATTGACAAACATACGGCCGGAGCAGCATAATGGGTTCCGTCACGATTTATACGATAGCCTTCTCTTTCTCCGGACTTCGCGCTCAATCTTGCATAATTTAAGTCAGCTTTGCCCGATCAGTCCTGTGTATATGCTAAGAATTTGCGTTTAGAATATATTTTCTGACGTTTTTTACCTGAAAATTCAATTAAAATGTATTGAATTAAAATAATCAAATTTTTAAACTAAAATACAAACCTACTTCAACGAATAGCACTAAAAATACTTATTTGCATATTCAACATCCATTACCTCCTGTTACTAAACCTATTACGATGATAGCGAGTGATTTGCTGAATTCCGTTGAGGAGTTCCGTTCTCCAGCTGAAATTCTTCATCAGATTTTCACAAAACTTATATGGGTTGGTCACATGACGTTTACTCGATCAAAAGAAAAAAATTCGGTTTAGTTTTGAAGGAGTTAGGGATTAACATAAAAAAACGCGACGAATTGAGAACCTCCTCGTTTTTGAAGTCGGTTAACAAAAACTAAACATGTTATAAAACAGTAATCATAAATCATCACTATACAAAAGGGAAGTTTCCTTTTGTAGAATGTTCGAATTATATGTATGTCATAACCAATTGAAAAGAATATTAAAATTTCATTTTACCAAAAACTTAAATTAAGTTATAACAAAAAAGATCATCCTAAACTCTGTACCTTTTGTAAATTTTCAAAACACATTTTTTTGGAGTTACAATCGAAAAAAAAAATTGCCCACTAAAACACCTTTATCTTGCCTATTATTAGACCCTAATCTTTTTGTACTCAGAAGCTAAGAAATCCAAATAAAATATGTATTAACAACAAATGTTATAGCACCTACCTAAAACATTTTATACAACTTCCATCAACCTTTTTCTGAATAAATTAAATAAGTCGAGCGAGACGCTTTCTTCTTTGAGAAGGTGTGTTCTTTGTGTGTTAAATGCGAATAGAATTTTATTTTTCCTTTAATAAATATATCACGTGATAACAAATTTTTTTGAAAATTCCATAAATTAGCGAATGAAAGGTAAATTACGGCTTACGATTTATGAAGTGTTAAAAAAAACTACTTATTAGATCTCGTTCAAACCAATTTTCGGTGGAAGTTTGATGGTAATGTACATCATATATTATTTTTTATTTTTATGATTCTCTTATTTTAGAAGTTGCAGGGGACGACGACACACATTTTACCACTTTGGAAGTGTCTGTCGCACAAACTATTCTGTTTAGAAAAAAAATGATATTAGAAACCTCAATATCATTTTTGAAGACCTATCCATAGATACCCCACACGTATGGGTTTGATAACAAAAAAAAATGAGTTTTAGTTCCAAGTACCCCCAAAATCTATTGTTTTTTTTTTCTATTTTTGTGTTTCACAGAATACATTTAATTACCAGATTTCAACAGTATAGTTCTTATAGTTTCGGAAATAAGTGGCTGTGACATACGGACGGATACATAGACAGACAGACATGACGAATGCCGTGTGCCGGAGTAATCTCCCTGTTGCACTACTCTCCTGGTACTCGAACTCATGATACTACGGCCATGTTAGAACTGTTATTTTACTCCTTTCCCACTACACTGAAATAGCTAACATAAAATTTTAGTTTTACAGTAAGTTTAGATTACTCTATTAGCTAAACGCAATAACTTCTTAGTATGATTATACTGTGATTGCGTTTGATGTCGGAATTATTTAATCTTTTTGCTTTAACTTTTTCTACTAAAGGAATCTCGACTGTTATTACCTACCATTATACTTATTTCTCATGAACGCCGAAATCTGATATAAAACCCCAATATCAAATAAACTTCTCTTGCACTAATGGTATCGTATTGGTAGGTTTTCCAGCTAGCATGTTCTTCACTGTTGACGAAAAGATTGCTGGGATTACCTTGCGTCATAATGTGTGTCGCCTAAGGTACTTACCAAAATATATTTAAACTTCATCCACGTTTCGGGATTAATTATTAAGTACGAGTCGATTGTGATGCAAGCTATTGCATCTTTACAAATCACAATCGACTCGACAAGGGTAGCCCCTTATCTCTCTGCCTTAATTCAGTGGTAAAAATGTAACAGACGGAAAGGCAGGCACTAAGAGTACCTATTAATTATAAAATTAGTAGTCAAAAGTCAAATTTATTTATTTCTGTTGGTAAAAGTTTTATTTTATTAAATTACAATTGCCTAATAACAAAACTATATACTTGATAAATGGAGTTACACTATTAGTTTATTATCTCCACGTATATCGAAAATAAAACAAATGTGTGTAATATTATGTAACATTAGATTACATAGATAGGTCGAGTGTTTTTCATACACATATGAATAGAATGTTTAGCATATTAAATTTCAGCGTCGATTCCCTATCCATTTGTGTCATTAACATTATATGTATAATAACTACGTAAATGCTAAATGTGCTTAGTTAAAGTGCAATGGTAGACAACAGACCGGCTCTGTAACTATTCAATTTCAGACCCAAAGCGGGGTTCCTATTAATCTGCGCGTAGTAGTAAATTCTAATAAATATGCGCATAGCTTATGTACTAAGTATTAGTGAGCCAGGTTTATACCACGCTTTGTGAGAGCAACCCAGCTTATCTGCGAGGTTTTATAGTCATTTTACGATTATTGCCTCTTTGAATTGGTTATAACTTCGGAGGATATGAAATTTCTATAAAGGAATCATTTTAAATGGACATGTTCATTTAGAGGGGTATCCAATACGTTTATTACTACTCGGTATTAATTTTTATGGTCCCTCTCCGAGAGGTCGGGAGTTAGTGACCACATTTACCTGACTGGCCGTCGGCCTCGGAATGCGTAGATAAAGGTTATCTACCTGATAAGGTTTTATTAATACTATGCCTATTCTCTTTTATATATGTGTACACTAGGTACATGAGTTAGATATGATGGGAAAATTATAAACTGTGTTTCGCCACAATATTTTTTTGCCAACTTTAAAAGACATCGTCTCTCGATCGCTAAAGCATCTCCTCAGTCAGATTTCGCTCGATTCGGTAGTGACCGATATGCGTTTTTACCGCAGGGCTACAATGGTGTGTGGCAGTGCGCGCGGGCGGGCGGGCGGCGCGGCTGAGCGGCGCGCATGGCGGCGCCAATGAGGGAGGGCGCGCCGGCCGGCGGAGCTCGCCCCGCGCCCCACGCGCACCCCGCCAACTTCGAGTACGATGACAACGAGTGGGACATCGGCATCGGCGACCTCATCATAGACCTCGATGCCGACATAGAGAAGACCGACGAGGCGGGCGGCATGGCGGCGCGCGCCGAACCGGACGCGCAGCGCACCGCGCTCAAGATGAAGATCAAGCGCACCAAGCCCGGCACCAAGAGCTCCGAGGCGAAGCACGAGATCGTCAAGTCGAACGAGATGAACGGCGAGCCGAAGCCGCCGCCGCCCGCGCCAACCGCGCAGTCTGCCGCCGCCAAGCGTGGCTCCGGCGGGCACCGGCGCGACAAGGCGCGAGACAAGCACCACCACCCGCACCCGCCGCACGACGTCAACGGCGGGGCGCGTGTGCCGCCGCCGCCCAACGCGCCAGGCCCGCCCGTAGGCGCGCCCGCGCAGCCCGCGCCCGCGACCCCGGCGACCCCCGCCAAGCCCGAGCCAAGGCCCGCGCCTGCGCCCGCGCCGCGCGCCGACCCCAAGATGACCCCGACCGCGCCGCAGCCCGCGCCCGCGCCCCCTCCTGCGCCTGCGCCCGCGCCTCACGCGCCACATGCGCCTCACGCGCCGACCACCCCTCCCAAGCCGGAGCCTGACGACTCGCGGCAGGACACGCACAGCTCGCAGCCCCCGGCCAAGAAACCCAAACTCGAACCCAAGGTAAGGCTTCTTTATCATGGAGCTGCTTGTTTTTTTTTACTAACCTAATTTTTGTCCCACTTCTGAGCAAAAGGCCCTCCACTCTCCCTCCACTTATCGCTATTCTCTGCCTCCTCTGTCATTGACAAGGCGTCCATAGTTGCTCCCGCCATCTCCATCGATTATATTTATTTATTTCAGAAAAATATTATACATTGTTGTATTACAGAACAAACTTGTGTGCGAATCTCCGGTTGAAGACAGTCCGATAGAAATTATGTGCATATATGAATCGAAAAAAAAACCGTGCATGAGTTACGTTCTGTTATAACGACTGACGTTCTGTAAACAATAAACAGCTAATGATATACCTTCGTTCGTAAAGAAAAAATTCTTAAGAGTTTAACACTACAGCTAGAACCATTAAAATTTTTACTTAACCTAAGGTTAGCTTAAAAGACCGACCGAATACATTTTTGAATGCTGCTTCGTATTTTTGCATATTCCGCGATACATCATAACATTTATCGTAGAAAGTCCCTCTGAATCATGCCGGTTGGATTTGACGTCGATCTTGATAAAGGCAGTCGCGTGCTAAGCGACCGATTGCTCTTATCGCTCGTGTATCCGATTGTTTCGGCGTATTTAATTGTCGGGCTTAGGGCTGTTTGCGAGCTTGATTGAGTGCAAACGTTGGGGAGTAATCCGCGCCTGTCACCCACCGCAGTGGTTCATTAAATCACCCTCCACCCCCTCCCACCGACCGCCCGATTACAATAGCTGCACTCCGCAAATTAATGCGATTGTGGGCTTTGTGGCAAATAAGGAACCTTCGCCGATGCACAAGCTTTCGAATTTCGTTCGTCCCAATAGACACTATACTCATCAATCTCCAAAGCTATTTACGATCGTTCATTGTTTGAATGATCAGTTTTAGGATGATGTACGGAGTCTTGTCCAATCCTTTGTGTAGATCCGTAGCCATAATCGACACGATGCTCAGATTAGAATTCAACAGACAATCGTGTATATCTTTCACAATCTAAGCGAATGCATCCTCTCCATTTATCAAGGCATCATGACGTGCCGCTATTGCCAAATGTTCGTGCAAAGAGCCCAAGATTATGAACTCATCACGCTTAACCACATCGAATTACAGTTTGTACTACGACATTTCAACAAATGGAACAGCTGCTTGAGCAATATGAGATATTGTAACCAATATGAGATATTGTAACCGCAGTGTTTTATGACAGAAGTAAATTACTGCGAGCCGTTTGAAAATCGCGTAACAAGACGAAGGGAAGTTTCCCTTTGCTTTCTTTAGAATAATGTTGCGAGTTGTGAGCGCCAGGGGAGCAGACGAGAGAACACATAGCGTCTGCGAAATCCCTTTCATTAATCACTGTCAAGGGCTCTAAAAATTTCCAAAGTGCTTGTGGAATCAATTTAACGTTCGCTCCCTAACTGGGAAAGTTTCGCGATAATTAAGCACGACTTCAATTAAGTTTTTAGCTTTGCTTGACGTTGTACTTTTAGCAAAAACAAAGATTTTTTTTTCTCGGTGTTAGTTTGTTGGCAGTCGTTCATTGTCATACACATCTATTTACAACCACACCCGCTGTCTATTATCTGCTGTCCTACTCAAACCGATATGCATTGTATAATACTCTATTATTATGACCAAATTTGAAATAGGGGTGACTCCCTCATCAATAAAATGCTTTTCAATCTCGCACGTCATAGTAATCCGGTCATTTGACCTGACAAAATAAATTTTAAATCTTGTTATTTTTTGTTCAAATTGGTTTTGATTAGTTTATAATGGATAAGCTAAAACTGGAAGTGATTTTTATGAAGTTTTTTTTTGTAGACTTGTTGTAGGTATTATTTATTTAAATCATTTCGATGGCATATCAGATATCACCAAATTATTTTGATTAATTATTTTTAATATTACACATACATAATTAAAATGTTGAATGATGTCATATTGATATATAAGTTACAAAAACTAATGGGATAACAAGTTCAACTAGAAAGCCGTTATGATTTCTCATCCTGAGTGATCCTTAGTTACGAATTTCTTGTCATGGTTGATTCTTGTTATGAAAAAACTTCCCTAAATGATTCATATAAACTTCTTGTGCCCAATGACTTTTAGTTAAAGAATACAGATTGAATTTAACATACGATTTCTCTTCTAGGATACTAGCGTTAAGTCTCTTTGGTTACCTACCTACTTGGTTGCTTAGCTATAGCAACCAAGAGTTAGGTACCAATTTCAATCGACTATAGTATAGTCGATTGAAATAATGAATGCTAAGTAATTAGAATGATGCGATCGAGTGTTAAATTAATAAGATATCTATCAAAGTTACCAGGGGAACATGATATTTAAAGCGTATATGTCGAGGCGAATGAGGTTAATAGCAGCGCTCCACTCGATTATACAGATCGCTCTGAATAAATTTACATGTTGATCGCCAGCTGATCAGTGTTCACTTAAACTACCTGCTAAGTGGCAGTCATGCTCGCCGGGTACAAGTATATCGGAGCTTGTTTAAGCTTAACAGAATATGTCTCCGATATATCTGTCTCCATTCGAGATTCATGAGAGTAATTAGAAAAGCAAATTATCAATATTTTAAAATTAATGCTAATTTGTCGGTAACCGGTGTATGCCCCGAATAATGTAACGTTGATTCAGTGAAGCGTATAGAATGAAACGTTATTGCGTAAACCAACGCCAACAGGTGTGATACATTCTGATGAATTTTATGCTTCAACAACTTTATTTATACCCCGGAACGGACGTATCGCGTTACCTGCCCCGGGCGAATCATCACTCATTTAACAAAAACGTTGCAACAAACTCGCTTTTCTTCCCTGCCGTGGATTAAAATTTAAATATCGAATGCTGTAATTGATTGATGCGAGAAAATAAATCGGCTCCCCGAGGCCGATAATAAACTTGCTCGTAGGGCTTGGAACGAATCGCAATAATTACAATGAATGGTCCAATGTAATTATTTTTGAGCTCGTCGACGCGCCGACAGCGGCCATTTTTACAGTATCGGAACAGCCGATAACGTGTATGGGATGAAGAATACAATTTAGGAAAGAGATTGGGCATTATTTATGTATGTGTACAATAATGTTCTTCCAAAAGGTGTTATAAAGTTATCGTGAGTACCAGTGAACAGAACTAACAACACAAATAGAAAAATCTGCCAATAATTTAATTGGATGCGGATTTATGATTTGAAATTAAGATAACTTTTATGCAATCAACATTATACGGCTCTATCTGCTAAGTATCATGTCGTTTGATACATATTATACCCTGCAATACTGTTTCATTACTGATTACTTTTGAACCTATAGTAACAACATGCCCTTTTCTCCGAGGGGTATCTACTACCCATATCTAACAGCCCGTTGATACAATCAAACAATTAATGAAATTCTATTTAAAATGTTGGAACAGTAATTTTTCCAAGTCCATTAGTCGCGCAACGAGGCAGACAGAGCGCAAGGAGGCGGCCAGCTGCCGGCTACTGTGTAATTATTATTGGCGTAATTAGGATGTGAGGCCGCCGGGCCCGCGGCGTCGACAGCCGCTAGCCGCTCTGCTAACAAATGCCATTATTATTTCCGCTTCATATTATACCCGCTGCCGGTTTGTTACGCTCTCATTTATTGTATCACAAACAATTGAAACGATAATAAATATTACCTACTAACACTGATTCCATTAAATTCACCTGCAGTCCGTGCAAATATTTAGTATATGCGCTTTTACTAATTAACAATCTATTAGTGTGTCCGTAATATTCTGTCCGACATCATCTGTCAACGCCCTAAGAGTGCACTGAACGACTATGATGACTTTTATTACTTCAATTAACACTAAATCGGATCTGTCTTCAACATGCGACGCAGGAATAAATTCTCCTGCATCTTGTCATAAACCTATTTAAGTTTCACGTCTTCCTCCAACTGTGTTCGGCTCGGTGAGCGGTAGTTTGCCGACTGGTCGGTCGATTCGTCGGCTGTTTCGTCTGTTGGGGCTGTAATCCGCAGCTGGCGTGTTGGTACCTGGTTTCTTTGTTCCCGTGGAAAGTTTTGCGAGCGCAGCATGGAACTGATTTGTCGCAGTAAACGCTACGTTGGGAATGCATAATATGAGGGAGCGAGGGTCATTAAAAGTTACGATAGCTTGTTTGATATCTTGGACTGAAGTTCGTGTCTGTTTGATTCATACTCGTAGTTTGCTTGCCTGTTTCGTTTATAGCTTTCATTTCTGTAGACTAGGTTGTAACTTTACAAAGTTGAGTGACTTTCTTGAAACAAATTAGATTATAAACGCTGATATAAAACGGTATTATATAAGAGGCCCTTAAAGGGAGCGTTATTAATCAAGTTTCAAGATTTAAGCATGAAATATACTCACCCTTATGAAAGACGAAATAAAATCATTGAGGCGTGTATAAATCGGATCCGTCGACCGGTTCGTCGACTAATAAAACCTCCACAAACACAATATAGGGGAGCCGAGGATCAAAAGCTGATTTTTTGTTACAATTTTTTATAAGCCGCTGTTTTGCCCTCTTTTGTGCCCGTGTTGTTTACTAATGGGTTCTGCTGGGTTCGACTTAAGATAATAACTCTGGTTTTTTCTCGCCCATGTGTCGTGAAGCCAGTTTTTGCCGCCGGAAATGCGAGAATGCTGTTGGGTAGGATTAAAATATATTTGTTGATCTTTCGGCTTAATCTGTAAACGGGTGAGTGGCTCGCATACGCGCCGTGTTTTTGTTTTAGAGTGATTACGGATTTTTTCAATTCACTTTCGTTCCGTTTGTTTTGTAAATTGATTCTTTGAGCGACTGCGTATAAATTATGAGTCCCGGTCGCCCTCAATTTTTCACTCCCCACCGCAATATCGCGGTAATACTAATCGTTATCGCCAGTTAATCAATCACTCCGGTTTAATTCCCCTACAGCGCTCCAACTAACAATTACATGTGAGGGTCCCGTATCACCGGCCACCAGCCCAGTGCCAATAACATAAATTGTCACGGGCGGTCGGAAGTGTCCTCTCCCCTCTCTCCCTTTGCCGAGATTGCCGTCGACTCACAATCGATATTCAATCTCTTTGACGTTTTATACGCTTCCTACATTTCTTAACTTCACCGGCGTTTAGTCCCTCGGCAAAGTACAAACATTTGTTGACGTTTTGATGTCGTTTATACTTTTTTCTCAAACATGATTGGAAATTGAAAGCATTATTTTGACAACCTTCTTCGAGATAAATTGAAATTGCTGTACCTACTGGCCAAATACATGCGAGCAGCGGCCGCAAAAAGTGGTATGGAAATCCATATCTGTCGGGTTTTAGCGGCCAAATAAATTGGGTACTCATTATTAGTAAACTTAATATCCGTCGTGTGATTTAAAAATGGCGATAATAATTCGGGTCGAAGGTCAAAGATCCAATTCCACCGAGTCCGTTACTCGTTAAAAAAATGCTTCGGAGGTCGCGACATCTGATGATTTTGAAACACGAGATAAAGCAGCTATTATTTGTTACAGAACCGTGCGACTTTTAATAACATTACGACTTCTCAGAGACATAGAACTAATTAGCGAATTCCGGGCGCGGAGAGCAACCATCGGCTGGAGGTAATTACGAACCCGACCCGCGTCGCTTTATCCTACCAAGTTATAATTGAAAGCTCTGTGGCCCAGAAGCCGAGCGCGTGTATCGCGTTATTAGGTGCGCATACGTAATTTGTTTGTTAAAGACGGCACGCAGTTATACCCGCTGTGAATAATTTAAATTCATCCCCTGGATGGGACGCGGGGTGGCGGCCCCCCATATCGATTCGCGGCTGGCTGTGTGAGTGTGTCGGAGGTTTCGTTCGAGCGCCACTTTCGGGCGCTCTCTGTTCGCCTGGTATTAGCGGGCCCGCAGAGATTCTCGGCTCGTTCGTCGGCGAGCCACAAAAGCCTCGGCTATCAACTTGACACGCTCGGCTTACTGCCTCACTGCCTCTATCAGATACACAACCCGTGCAAAAGCTGCACACATTATATACGTCCCTTTTACATTTCGCACATACGCGAGAGTGACAGATATAAAGTCGTAGTGTTTTTGTCAACTTATTTCACTGGTCTACTACGTTATCTCGGAAAGTGTCCAGTCGGATTTATCCCTACTTTTGTAAATAAATTAATATTAAAACTTTTTCTCGTCGTCGTTAATAAATTATTCATGTTGCCTTTGTGATGCTAATTCTCTAATTTCAATAATTGTATTCAAAACATGTAGCGTCGGACGATGAAAAAAGTTTTTATGATGTGGTTACGGTGGAGCCCTGGTAGTTTGCGAATATATGGTTTTATTCCGGTGTCTACATTGTTTGGAAGCGTGGGGAAATAGCTGAGGGTATCGAGTTACAGTTTATTTTATGTGGAATACGTGTCAGCTTGGGGCTGATCTAGTCACCGTTCATATTTTGCGATTAAAACGTGGGCTTTCATAAGTAATTTGATTCTGCATGTATATAGATAGGCTCTACTTTATTTACTACCTGGTGTCCAGCAGTGTTACCGGCTAGGAACTCTTTTAGTACTCTGTAGAAATATTACTAAATTATCTCTAAGCGGATTCCTATTTACTCGTTCATCGTTAGTTGGGATGATTTCGTGATGTGAGTCAGCCAATGATATTGTAATATCTTAGAGATGATGGGTATCTCGTCAGCCGTAGAAACAACAAGAATTCAACGAACCCCGGTTAAAAGGGTTATCATCTTATTTATGTCAGCCCGTTCGCCGCCAGACAGCCATATTTCAATTATTCAATCACCTTACTCCTAAAATGTTGGCTCAACACCAGTAAAACGTTGAATCGAATAGCTTTCTTTATATTTTTTCCAACGAAACCAAAATCCCACTAAATCTCCAAAGCCAACTCCAAATGTTTATCTCCATAATATTGTGATGAGCCTCCCACGCAACCGCAGTCGTCTATTTACGAAGAAACCGTCTGAACACCACTAAATTTCTATTTACATCTTACGGCTAACGCTTTGAGGTAAAGCCAAAAAACCCAATGTATTTTGTTGACGAGCAAACGGTGAGCCAATACTAAAATATCCGGTCCATTTGGATTTTTCAACGCAGCTCGCACAGTATTTTTTGCTGTCGATAGCGATTCGCTCTGAAACTGATTAAATATTGAATGATTGAGGCTCGCGGCTTCATTCTCTAACATTTATTGTTCACAAAGGTTCGTTCATTGTTTTATGGGATTCAATAACATGTAACATCCGATTGGATTTGTTATGAGAGGTGTTATGAGTTCAGATATAGAGACCGTCGACTTTTGTTTTAAGTCTATGTGTACAATATTTTCTAACCGAAGATATTCATTTTATATATTTTATAAATGTACGAGCATGTATAGCAAAGAGAACATGGTGATATGGTATCCAGGTGATATAGACATACGGTAATATAGGTTAGGGCGACCGACTCTGAGTCGCCACCTTTATTTATACGAATGGAAATAACCGAATTTATTTTTATCACCGGCAGCGCGAATGTGGAGCGTTATCTGATAAATGTCAGAAATAAACCGCGTGCGCATGTCCGAGCAAATTGACTTAATAGCTTATTTATATACGCATCTGTCCGCTTCCATTAAGCGCGAATATAATTAGCAGACCTGTGAATTATCTGCAGTGAGATAGCAGCTCAAAGGCTTGCAAAAGCAATAAGTCAATATAATTATCTTACGAGTACCTTATACAGTTACTGCTCGTACATTAAAAGTGTTAATCAAGTAACTGATGTATGGTATGAGTGTTCATCAAACAGTGAATAAGGTTTTATGGCCTTAACCGACAAGAACGCGCAAACAGCTTCCAAAGCAAATGGAAATTTTCATCCGCTTGCAAAATAAAATGCATAAAGAATGGAGCGCTGAGCAAAGAAAGCTGCAATTCTACAATGTAAACTAAGCCACGAGCCGCTACCTTTTCATTTTGCATGATTCGCGTCGGAACACCACACATGGATCGCATTTATAATTCAGACTTACCTACTCGGCAATTTCTTCGTGTATACTGTTTGTGGCGTGTATCATTTGAAATGAACCTGATATTATCATGTTGAATATGACATAGATATGTAATTTTCTCCAACAACCTTAGAAACAATGTTGTTTCTTCAATGACAGAAGTTATATTTTCAACTATGTAGAAGTAATCCTTCGCAATTGTAATGTCTGATTATCAAAATTGGTTCGAAATATTCATAATGACTATTTTAAGAATAGACAGACTCTTCTTTCGGTTACGTATCTAAATGTCGAAAATTAAAAAACCTAACGTTAAATAACCTAAGTTCAAAATACCTAAAATCAAAATACCTAATGGTTGTTTGACATAAAGTTAAAATACCGAAAGTTTAAAATGTCAAATGGATTCACATTATTTTTGCTTACTTTCCGTCTTTGTCTGGTGACAAAGTACCAGGCGAGCAGGAAGTGTAAAGAGCAATCGCAGCGTTACGTCACTCTCAGCACCGATGAAGCGGAATGAAATAGAGGTAAAAAGTAATTTCCACAGCCACATAATTTCGTTTTCGATTGGGTTGAAAGCCGTCCAGTTTGAAATTATTTTCATCGTCTCTCTCAATTCTAAGAAGCTTTTAAGAACGATAAGCCCGTAATTTACATAAAATTTTAAATTGTCGGACCCATCCAATACCGAACATAATTTTGAAATTATTTACAATCCTATTTGATTTATTTAGCTTGGAATGTAAAACTAAAATAATGATTGCAGAATATTTTATATATTTTAATAAATAACAACATCAAAGCATCTGAATCATCTGAATTACTAATCAGCTGAGAAGAAGATCAAATGATACGTTTTCAAGATCAAACAAAGTCAAAAACAAACTACCAACAATGTACCAAGGGTGAAGGAAACCTGAACAGCAGTAGCAAATGAAGCGGAAGAAACTGCAGGAATAATTTCCTTGGTCGCGGCGACAACGGGTTGAGCTGAATAAAGTTTCGTACCGCGCTAATTGCCACCAGAGGCTCCGAACGAACGCGGAGCACGTCTTTAATGAGACGGCTTCTTTAATGAAAATACCAAGTGCATGAACCGTTCTCTTGAAATGGTTTATCCGTATTTACTCGGCATGCCGTCAAAATTGAAGAGGCGAGAGTTTTAACTTTCTAAAATAAAAATACTAGTGTCTTGTTATGAGGATGCAAGAACGTTTATCCTACGAGTATTAATTGGAATATACATAGTATTGTATAATATTTCATTACAAAAAGTATACCTAATGGTCGCTCAATAAGACATTAATGAGCGGTTGTAAGACATAAAATGTACAACCAACAAAGGGTTTATTCGATAACATTGTAATGTAATTGATGACAGAATAAACCAACATAGCATAAACACCGAGAGGTATGCTCCGCGCGCTTGTATCACGCCCGATATAATTACACAGATTGGCAGATAGATAATTGAAATCGCGTGAATAATCGGCTGAGACGCGGCAACTGCTCTCAGGCACGTCACATCGCGTGTACGGGGAATGATTAACGTTGTTGCGAGAAAAAATAAATGTCGGAACATATGCTTCTCGGAAGGCCGCGGCGGTCAAGTTTGCGATCCAATTTGTTTATTGATACAAAGTTTTACGAGTTAGCAGTCGGAACGAAAATAAACCAGCACTTATTAAAATAAAATTGCACCTTTTATTGTGCTCGTAAAAACTGAAGATACCGTAGTTTTATGTAACGTAGGGTATCTTCCATACCGTTTATTCGGTCGTGCCGCCGCGCCAAACTTGAAAACATTTTCGAGGTTGTTTTCAACTTTCCGCCAAAAAAGGTGTAAGCATCACCCACGTGCTATTAAAACAACTTTTTATTCTCATTTTGGACATCGATGATTACTTTACAGTACATAATTTGTTTGCGGCGCACCAAAAGAGGCAAGCCTTCACATGTCTTATCGAGAAATGGGCCAACTTTTTTAATGTTTTTATTTATTTATTAAATCTGTTATATTTAATCAGATCACCTTTCAATTAAGAAAATTAATGTACTTATTTTTGCAGACATGAAGACATGTTTACCAGTAAAATTATACCCTTATGATCGAAAATACCACTTCCATATATATAACCCGTTGATTATTTTCTCCGATCGATTACTTCCCTTTTCGGTAAAACCGGTCCGTGTTGTTAATTTATAAATTGAACACTTAATTACAACTCGTTGGTCATTTGCGCCCGCGGGCACTCGATAAAAACTAATGGCAGTCGGTTATGCCTCGATAATTACAAATAATTTAATGTGTATTACTAAATAAAGCGGTCAGTAAAATCTGATTGCTCTGTTTTGACCTCGTGGTGAAGTGACATGCTTTATATCTTAACTAGCGAACGCCCACGAAGACTACTTTGTTGCTTTTACTGATATTAGTTTATACCTACAGCTCATCATCTTTAGTTTTGAGATCGTTCGATCTTTGACAAACAGAATATTTTTCTGGTTAATGAGCAGTGATAGCCCTAACGGTTAAAGAGCCGGCTGAAAATCAGTGAGGCTCGGGTTCGAATCCTGGCATGTACCAATGAGTTTTTCAAAAACTTACGTACATATTTATCACTAGCTCGACGGTGAAGGAAAACATCGTGAGGAAACCCGCAGGTCTTATAACTAATTCTGAGGCATGTGTAAACAGACCCGGTCCGGCGATGGGCTCACCACCTATCACGTTTAGGGGTCCAATGTATCTCGTGAAATGTGGGTATTTCCAGTAATGGAATACCTCTGCCTACCCCTTCGGGGATGAAAAGGCGTGACATTATTTAAGGGTCTCATTAAAAATACTTGTACAACAATAAATATACGGACTTACCACAAAAAGGTGTTTAAACTTAGATACTGATTAAAATAGATATTAGGGGCGATTCTGCTTTACACCGACTAAACTTATTTTGGTTTAGTCCCGTCTTTGTCTTACCTCAAAAAAGAAAAAGGGATAGATCATAACCTACCGAGTTTAGTGATGTCAGAGGCTGTGTTTTAGTCGTGACTTCTTTACTTATGCACTAAACACGTTATGAAATGCCTTAGTTGACAGGACTTATTTTAATTTGACAGGACTATATCTCTCGTCTCTTTTCTTTTCTAGGAGATATAAAATGAAAGGAGTAAACTAAAATAAGTTGAGTCGCTGTAAAGCAGAGTCAGCACCATTGTCACTTAATATTATTTTAAGGGCCCCGTACCTCGAAGGAAAAAAAAAAGGAACCCTTATACAATAACTACTTTGTCCATCTGTCAAGACCCTCTTTTTCGGGAACTCGTGCTGGTCAAGTTGTCAAGTTAAAATGAATATCAAATACTCAGTAGTATATACCTCAGTCATATCTTGGGGCTGCGAAAATCAAATGACTAATTCAACGCAATTAAAAGATAAGGTCATCTATTTCGCTTATTTTGACACCCTCAAAGGAATCGAAACCAAAAAATCGAAACTGAAAAAAATGTCATTTCGGCGTAATCATAAAATAACGTGCCGTTGGTCTAAAACAGGTGCATTATCGTAAAATAAGGAAATAATAGGTTAATACTATGCTATAATCGAAATATATTAGTATGAATCGAATTGTTTGAGTAAGTAATGCGATATTATGATTCTTAGCATCGTAAAAATTTGTCACACGATATAGTATTCTCTTCTTCAAATACTAACTCACTGTACTATAAATTTGTATGATATTGATAAAGTAAGATTATAATTATAAAACACAATGACACCGTCACCGTATTTTTATAGATTTCCTAATTGAATATGAAGAAGTATCACCGAAAATACGATGAAGTCCTAGCACCACATTTAATTTTATAGAATAATGTGAATCCTACTAAAACTGATTACAGAATCTTATTTTTAGAGTAAGCATCATATTAATATAGTGATGATTACTAAAATACGACTACAGAATCTCATCTATGAGTATGCATAACATTCTGTGTGATTCCTTAAAAATAATATGATGACAGCACTTTCGGCGCTAGCTCCAATCGCTCCATTCTGCTCACATAATTATAACAAAGACATGATATTTTTTAATTCTTCGTAATCATAAAATAACGTGACGTTTGTCTAAAACTGGAGCATTGTCGTACAATAAGGAAAAAATAGGTTAATATTACGCTATAATCGAATTAATAAGTTAAGTTGGAATAGGTAATGCGATATTATAATACTTAGCATCGTAGAAATTGGTCACACAATATAATATTCTCATTTTAAATAATATCTCACTGTACTATAAATTTGTATGATATTTATAAGTAAGATTATAAACATAAAACACAATGACACCGTCACCGTACTTATATAGATTTCCTAGTTGAATATGAAGAAGTATCACCGAAAATACGATGAAATCCCAGCATCATATTATTTAATATTACAGTCATATTTTTTTATGCGCTAAGCATATTAATATAAGTGACACTACATAGAACGCGCCAATAGACGGCCGAGTTCTAAACCGCGCTATCGAAGTTTTCTAATGAGTTTGTATAAATACAACTGTCCAACATCAACCGTTGGACCGCGGTCCCCAGGCACGATCACTTCGCCTGGCGGAAGATCTTCCCTTTTCACGATGGAGATTCCACCTCCACTCCTCCATACTACTCTGACCCTCGACACCTGGACTAGACCTAACTGAATATAGGTATGATCATCGGCAAATAGTAGAAAAATAATAGTGGAACACACTAGTGTTAACGCACACGTGACGCAAACAAGTGTTGTCATACGTTCTCGATAGATGGCGCCATGGTCGAATTAAAACGCACTATCGTTTGACTCAGGGTTTAGATATAGTTAAGATGCATTTGACATTGTATCCACTCCGGCATTGAGTGAAAGGTTTCATAGAGAGAGAGGTTACCCGGCTCTTTTGGACACCTTTACAATATCTGGATCAGGGAATTTCGGGCACTATTTAGGAAGAGTTGTTTGACATTATCAGAACAGCTGAATTCCATGGTGAGGCTTCTAACTTGACAGTCTCTCCCACCGAGCCTAGCGTGTTACAATTTTTCAAAACTGGAAATATGAGGAAGTCCTTGATAAATAGTAAAAAAAATAATAGGACATAATAACTGGAGGTACGAGGAAGTCATCGATAAATAGTAGGAAATATAATAGTACGTAACTCGAGATATGATGAAAGCAAACATAAATAGTAGTAAACTTAATCACATTATGTATGCTCGTCCGACTAAAACCATGGTGACACGTCATCTTAAATGCAATTATCATCATCAGACGTGTTATCATCTTTCTTTTTGGTGATATCAGTATTCTCCGTCCTTGAGGTGAATTCATCTTACTTAACCTGATTTCACGTCTTTTATGATTACCAGTTTTCTCAGTGTAGGGTACTTCCCGTTGGCCTAGAATAAAATTAATACCAGCTTTTACCCGCGGCTTCGCGCGCCCACGTTTATTTCACCCCCTTAGGGGCTGAATTTTGCAAAATCCTTTATGGATGCCTACACTGTATAAGCTATCTTTGTGCCAAATTTCAAGTCGCTAGACCCAGTGGTTTAGGCTGTGCGTCGATACATCACCAATCAGTCAGTCAGTTTATCATTTTATAAATATAGATGTATGAAGTCTCTTAGTCTCATATTTTGAAGTGTAATCTAACCGATTACCTATTTTTTAAACAGCGTTTTAAAGCTAAATATGTTGAGGACTTTAGCAGATTTTTTACATATGACACAACTAAAAAGTCCATAGATAAACAAAAACAAACAGAACTTTACTAATAGTTAGCACTGTACAAGCAGAACACTGAGATCTTTTCTCTTCGAAAGATCTTTTAATCTACACTTCTACATCTACACTAATATTACAAAGAGGAAAGATTTGTATTTTTGTATGTTTGTAACGAATAAACTCAAAAACTACTAGACCGATTTTAAAAATTGTTTCATTAATGGAAAGCTTCTGTATCAATGAGTAACAGGCTGTATTTCATAACCCGTATTCCTTTGGGAACGGGAACTACGCTGGTGAAACCACGCACATCCGCTAGTTAGATATATTTACAAAACTTTACATACGTAACAGGTTGCCGCGGGCAGTGTGCAATATACATCACAAACCAACATAACATGTAATTTATGTTCAAATATTAATAACATGCAGTTAAGCAGTTTAAATTTCTATATAAACATAAAATATTGTTCATAATCATAAATACACACGTCACTATAGTTTTATTGGATGCTCGTAGTGCAGATAGATTTAGATTGGTCGTTTGATGTCGTAATAGGGTAACAAAGAGACCAACGGCGACTCGAATCAGGGACATACTTATATTAATGTTGATTAATATACCAACTGCTGAAAAGCGCTGCGGATTTATATATTGCTTTATTTACAGTGCATTATTTATAGAGTTGTTCCTCAGCGGTCTTAATCTATGCCGTAAATAAGTCTCAGATTTTTATCATTTGTATTATTACATCGATAAAATATTATTTTCATTTAGATTAGGTCGTTTTAATGTGTTTAATATTCATTTGGCTAATAATATGGCGTGATGTATAAATAAATTGACATAAACATTATAAGAAGTCTCAATTTGTATTAGTGACCTTTCGTGTCAAACCATCCGTAACGGCCTAATAAGCGATGTCGGTTGGAATTTGTTTTGATTAATGAATTAGCCACTAATGACAAACTGGTTGACGGTAATAATTAGATATCGTGATCGATTACTTTACCGTTTGAAGTGAACATATCCAATAAAATGCGAGGCTAATTTTAACATGGCCTCGAAAATCGACGAGTTCACCTTGTGTCATTATCTCAGTATCTTTTCTCAGATCAACCGTTATATCTGCATTCATATCCTGTTTGCACATATCCTTCACACCATCCACCCATATTTTGAAGTTCCCCTCTTCATAACCCTCCACGTTCATATTAAGCAGTCTTCTTGTAACTTTAATCTCCCTGTGCTATATACATATATATGTACGTCCACGACAAACGGTTACTTCTCGAGTACGTCACTGGTTTCGTAGTTATAGACTTCCTCTAATGTTCCTACTTATTCCTAATCCAATAGATTTTTAACATTCTCATCTAGGCTGAACCTCTCCTACCATTTTATAAGTTTATCAATCGACAGATTATTTTGCTACAATTCTTTAATCAGTCAAGAACCGCGAGGTTCCAATGCGCACCGTAACAATTAAAAATCAATTATGTCTCAGATTATTGGTTTTAGAGGATAAGTATTCTTAAATGATGGGTTATGGGCAAATCGCAGGCAAAATTAAAAAAAAAAAAGTTGTAAAAGCTGACTAAATACTCGATTTTTTCCTTGAGTCCTTGTGATAAAAATCTTTCGAAAACATCTGCAGTTTCGTGCCTGACGCGAGGGCAGCTGCAGTGAGACGTTAATACACTTTACTACCCACTTTTTCCATTAGCTCATGTTTTATTAAAGCAGCAAAGTGGTTAATGCTCTGGCCGAGTGAACAGATCTCACTCATCCGTCGCGAGGCATTTAAACAATGTAGGCGTCGGTCCGGCCGCCATTATATCGTAAATCACGGTGGACGCTGGCGTAATTGGCCCGACGACCGCGGCGATTGCTGCCCATTGATGCTCCCCTGGTACCGTATGCTTCTATACTCGTACGGTCAAATACCTTAACAATTCAGCAGAAACGCATGCGCTGTTGTTGAATACATAACAACGAGCTTGGTTATTGAGAAGGAAAATATCATAAAAATTACTAAAAACTACATAATGCAACAACACTTAAACACATAAACCGACACTATTCATACTTATCATAGGTTCTTGCCGTTTTATTGTAGAAATACCGTTCCTAGATGCATAGGTACCTTAAGTAGGTACTTATTACAGCGTCCGTTACTCTTGTCGGACAATTTGCTAATTTTCCGATTCTTTGTTATTAACGTAGTTCCTTATACATTTGCTTATAGAACAGGAAATGCTAATAATGTCGGAGACTATCAATTTGAAACTAATGTTTAGAACCTGCCTAATCCAGCTATACCAGTCGGATATACGAAAATCACATTTCGCACACTACTATTATGGACACTTAATATGTCATGTTATTATCCCCATAAAAGTTTGGGATCTCCTATATAAATGTACGATTGAAATGGAATGCTAATATGGTGATATTATCATCATTAACACATCCGGCGATCGATTCATATCAACTAATCCGTGAGAATCTTAATTTTATTTCTTGGTTTTTTGAATGACTAATTATGGAGATTAATCGATTTACTCCGAAAGAGGAGACACATTTTTTAATTTGGCATTGCTTAATTTGTTAAGCTATTTTAAGTCTTAACGTGGTCTTTGAAACATGTTTTTGCGCGAAAGAAAAAATGTGGGCGACAAAAAGTCGAGAATCAGCGGTCAATCAATTGGACTTTTTTAGCGACGCGTAAAGTTTGTAGCTTTATAATTTTGCCTCATTCTCAATTTTGTTGAAATAATTTTAAATATTCGGGTTTATGTACTTAGTTCTGATTCAACTAAAAACGACCTACAACATAAAAGTTTTATAGGTAATCATCAAAGATGACTGGTATACTTAAAATGTTAGGTTATGTCACTTGCAAATTTAAAATACCATCCTACTTCAAGATGTAAATCTTATAACGTGAGGCAAGCAACTTAGAACTTTTTTACCAACTATTAAGCTGTAAAGTAACCTAAGTCTCTTCAAGACTTTGACTAGCAAAGCTTCCATCGACCTCTACTCTTCTTACCGTGTGTGAGGTCAAACGCGAGTCTAGACGATAACCTACACTAGGGGCCCATAAAACCGAGATATTTTGTTACCAAAGCGTGAAGATTCCATTCGGTACTTTGTCGCTAACTTTAAAGCTCCCCTCAAAATCAATTCCTAAATATTCCCTTGAGCAGAGTATCAAAGTATCAAAATTGTCACGGACGTCGTCGCAGTCACGTTGGACTCGTAAAACTCTCCGCTAATGTAATCCGCTCATAAACGCTGCCGAATAAATCTTCCATTGTTCACGTAGATTCTCAAGTTTTATGGGATACTTGTAACATAATATCTTTGGGATTGAGTAATAAACTAGCAAGCAGCTTACTAGATAGTAAACAGTAACCACCGGTGATCACCTTACACCTGTGAGGTCTATAAAAGTCACATAGTTGAACTGTGATACTGTATTTCATCACATAAGTAGGTACTTACATCTACTACAGTCAAAAAGTCCGAGCGAAGGTTAACAAATAAATTATAAGAACGAGAGAATAAAATATATTTAAAAAATGCTTCATCCTAAAGGTTCTTGTTAAAGATTTTTATGTCCATTGAAATACTAATTTAAAACCTAGTAAGCACATAAGAAAGACTGGGTGCGTTTAAAAGCCAGTGATAGTGTATCTAACTTTGAAAACAAGTATTATTCGTGAAAAGGCAAATTTTCGTGATGATTAATTCAAAACATTCGCTGTTGCATCTCGAGAAGTTACGAATACTTCGCCGCTTGTTTTAATCTTCGCGGTTAAGTGTTTTAATAAAACTTTGTACAAAGCGGCTTTGGAATCTTAACGAACCGTTCCACATCGTGCATAATATTCTGAATTAATTTAGAATTGTTACTCATAAAAATACCTACGGTTTCTATGTTGTTTTTATTTAACTTCGCTCTTTGATATTGTTCGAGATCGTAAAACTTTTATGGGCCTGAAATTTTCCCATCTTTGTATTTACATGGTCACTTTTTACAGCCCTAAGTGCTTTACTTGCGACGGAACAAGAGCCATTCAAAATGCTGACACCCTTTTTAAAATTTACGTGGTTTGCTTTGACGCCGTACTCGGATGGATAAAACACATCTAAGTATCTACGATACAATTTTACTACTAACATGGTAGTTGGCATCAGCTATTCCCTTGTCGTTCAATTTACTACAAATATCGCATTTTATAATATTCTTCTATCGATGTCTTTGGACGTAGAAATGAAAACGGTTATTGCTTTATATACAGCAATAATTTTAACTAAAACTTTATCTTCAAAGTAAAAGGAAAGACTTCCGAAGGAAAACGAAGAATTTAATTTTTCTTGCACACTTTTAATTCTATCGGATTTGACTTGGACCTTTTTAAGAGTCCGAAGTTATATTTTCCACTAGAAACTCAATCTCGTATTTTTAAGGCGAACACTCAAGAGTCGCAAGTCAAGGCGACACGCTGCCCAACGATTAAAGTATCGCCGACCTGCAGACTGTCGCAGAATCGTTTACATATTTATGACGCTCCCAAAAAACGATGCGACAGGCGTCACAGCATGTGAATCAAAGTAAGTGATGAGATTCTATCGCGCACTGCTTTTTATCTCGTCTTCCACAAAGGGTTGTTATACAAACGACAGTCGATTTGTCGGGCGGGTGCCTTTATTCCTGCCTGCAATATCCTGACGCTATGCAAATGTACTCAGCATTTTATGGTTGCTCGTTCGAAATGCTTTTGTCGTTTAGCTGAATATAAAATATGCTCTCAGTGCTGTGATGTCGCCTTAAAATAAATTCTTGTTTCAATAATAGATTACTTACAAAGAGTGGAGCAAGATTTTAACTGAGTACTTTGTTGTAATATTTTGAGCTTATCTGAGAGAATGTATAGTCTTGCAAGCAAGAATAAAATTTGATTCTATATACATACATACATAATGCTCACGCCATTTTCCCAATTTGATTCTTTGTGAACTATACTAGATTGATAGATAGAGTGAAAAATAGTGTGATCCGAGAGCGTTGCGGCTTGAAAGATGATATAGTAACTAGGATTGAAAGAGGAATGCTCAGGTGGTTTGGTCACATTGAGCGGATGAATGAAAGTCGTCTAACGAGACAAATATACAAGGGTGTTGTGAATGGGCGAGTCGGTAGAGGACGACCTAGGCGTACCTACATTGACCAGATCGGCGATGTGTTGAAGAAAAGCCAGATAAAGAGTACCCGAAACCGACGAGCATGCATGAGTCGTTTGATGGATGTGGAGGAAGCGCGTGAGATCTGCCAGGTTCGTAGCAAGTGGCGGTCTGTTGTCTCTGCCTACCCCAATGGGAAATAGGCGTGAGATTATGTATGTATGTATGTATGAACTATACTATAACTTTATTAGTATTTTCTTTTTTTTTATATAAAAAGTTTCATATTACCACAATGTTTTTTAACTAAGTGTGTTTTAGTTACCAATCAGACTATATGGTTGAAGTAGAACACAAGATAATCTTGGAAAGAGTCCTTGTAAACAGCAATCTCGCTGTCTAACAAATGTATCAAGTGGAACATGAAATCTCCTTTTTTGGTTACTCCTTGTGGCGAGATCTACTTAAAGTTTTTTTTTTGTTACAGGTAAGACCGAACTGGCCTGGCCAGGTGAGAGTTTTGTTCTGTTTGTGGTTTAAGTGTGAAGTTTATGGCACGGTTTATTGCACCAGCGGCTGTGTGGCCTGTTTGACCCAATGGTCAAGTTAGGTTTCCACAGACATTATTGTATTGTTTAGATAATAAATAAATTCGTTAATTTTAAATCGTTTACTGCTAAACCCGATTGCGGTTAAAATGCACTGAATGTGAATAGATTTTAACTTTGCCGTTTTTCTGGTGTAGCCCAAATGTAGCCTATGACACTTAGAAGATGAATCTTGCCAACACCTCGCACTTCAAAATCCGTCACACGTGACACCTAAACGGATTTTTCGGCTATAGGGTGCGCCAAACAAATGAATATAACGGCAAAGTTAAAAAAATTGCGGGACACAATTTACACACAGTTATTCAGTACCAAACTAGGCAGAGCATGTACAGTCAACAAAGTTGATAGTGTTACATGAGCAGAAACTAAGATTCAGTTTTCTCTTAAAGTCTTAAATGTATTTATAGTTTTTTTTTTGGAAATTATAGGGATCAAAGATACCTTTTGAAATAAACAATAATGAATAAGATTTAGTTATGACTACACCAGAAAAATGAGTTCTTAGTTACTGGCCATGTAACCCTAACAACTTTGTTGACTGTACTATGGGTACCAAATAAATAAACTCGCACACTTATGTTGCAGTAAGGTAATAAACACGGATATTTCAAATATCCAACGTCGAGTCGAACCACTGTGATTTATACATACAAATTCACAGCTATTTTCACAGAACTTTAGCTTGGGAGCTAGAATGTTGACATTTCCACTTATCCTATCGCAAGGCAAATTTACATGCATGAGCAACGGTACTTACAACTTATGGCTTGTAGACTAAAAAACGTTGGTCCCTTTCGTTAGCGGAGTCAGCGATGCGTGTTCCCGAGGCTATTGTTGCTATTGCTAAACGACTTATCCAACTGCCATTGAGCTGAAACGGCGTTAGTGCCACATTAACCGACTTGGCACATTAACACTTACGCGTAATGACCGGCCCGTTTGCAAGAATAGGCGGCTGTGTTATGTCTTTTCAGTGTACTGGTATAATAACAAAACGAATGCATGTAAAAGGCACTGAACGATAAAAGAAATATGATGAGACGACCACCTCAAAATCCGTAACACCGTTTGGACCATACATTGTTTTTCTTGGGACGTCAAACTTCCGTATAGGCTACCGGCTGCCCTAAAGAAAAAAACTCACATGCATATCTAAATACTCCCAAAAAACATTAACCTCCATCTGATATTTGCAGTTCATAATATTATAAGATTGTGCTTAATGTCAAGAAAATCTATGGGACCACTTGACTTCTAAATGACGTCACAATTAATTCTGCAAATGTCGTAATTGAAATTAGGTGCTATAAATATCCGGGTCTTTAAAATAATAATAAGAAAAATACCTGTTAAAACTTATACCGAAATGTGCAATTTCATTAATTTCGAATAAAAAGGTCTTTAAATAATATATTTTCGTGTACTAAATGCAACACTTGAGGACGGTATCAATCCCCGAAAGGTTTATCCGGAATTAACCATTCCTGCAGCGATACCGTGACGTGGACCGCGCTATTTATTGCTACCATTTCGAACGTCATGTTATTACCGACGTGAGTCCTACTTCTTATCTCGAGTTATTGACGCTTTAACCTACTTGGAACCGTAATGGCTAGCACGAATTGTTTCTAAAAGGCAATAATCGTCAACTGTCGCTGAGGTTCGTCAGAAGGGCCTTACGTGCCTTTGTTGCTCGCATTATACACGATTAGCCTTGTGGACTTGGAAGTACATTCTATTCAAATTTGGTTTTCCGAACAATAGTCACTTAATATAAGTATTTGTACAGACGTTCTACAACGAAACGCTTTACTAACATTACCCACTTCTAACCTAAAAATGTTTTCATCTATTGTTTTCTCATATTTCGCAACTTCGTCTTAAAAACTCGAACACGTCTAGTTCGAGTTTTGTTCAAATATTTAATTTTGTTTCTATTGAGGAAGAAATAGCTTGTGAACGGTTGACTTTTCTTAATGAAAGTTGTTTAGTTGTTTTGTTTCACGAGTAAATATACCTCTTTTTACTAAAACAGTGACAGAATTCAAACACAATAAGATTATCTATTGTCCTTGATCGCCCATGGTGCTGATGCTTCACCGGAATAACTAATTGTCACACTTGGCTAGTTAGTCCCGAACTAGACAAATCATGTACTTAATATGAGTATTAAATAATAGACGTGCTCAGATATTATATAGGAATAGCAGCCAGACTTGAAGCTAACAGAAATGTCCCTTCCAAGTCCATCAAAATTATGTCACCCCAATTTGTATAAAAACCACAAACATGACATTATACGAGCAGTTATCGTGACAACATCACAAACTCAAGTGGTTTTCATTGTAACATGTTTGACAGTTTAAATTGTACTCTTTCAGTCAAGTATTCTCCGGAGGCTAATCTTGCGAGATGCGAATTTAAATAACGGGCTCATATAACTACCATGACCGGGCGGCCATAACTTGTAAGACGTCGCGATAACAAGATTACAAGTTTACAACGAAAATTGAATACCGACGCTGTAAAATAAACGAACCTTCGTTTATTATTAAGCACCTGCTTGTGCTGTTAAAGTACGTAAAACATTTTGAAGTACCCCTCAATATCCACAATAGCCTTTATTAATTAAGTTACAATTTTATAAAATAGCGGATGCCCTACATCGTGGAACATACCTGTTCAATTACAATTTTCTAGGTGTAGTTTTCGTAGATTTCGTAATGAGTGAGTCAGTTAGTATTTATCTTTTATATATATGTAGGTATTATAATCTCACGACTTTTATCCCCGAGGGGGTAGGCAGAGTTATTCCATTACTGGATATACCCACATTTCACGAGATATATTGGACCCCTAAACGTGATAGGTGGTGAGCCCATCGCCGGACCGGGTCTGTTTACACATGTCTCAAAATTAATTCTGAGACCTGCGGGTTTCCTCACGATGTTTACCTTCACCGTCGAGCTAGTGATAAATATGTACGTAAGTTTTGAAAAACTCATTGGTACATGCCAGGATTCGAATTTGAGTCAGTTAGTATTTATCTTTTATATATATGTAGGTAGGTACATATTATAGGTGTACCTAACTTACTAAGTCACTTATCAACTTTATGGCTAACCAGTGAAATAAAAAATAATTTTACGAGTATAAGGATTCATATTCGAGCCTTCGATATATTTATCGTACTTTTAACAACCTGTATAATATTTATGGAGCGATGATGCATCGCCGGAATTGATGCCACGATACCAGGCGCTCATAACACGACTGGATAATAAACCAAAAGCATGTTGATGGCTGATTGATTCATTTTAGTGTAGATAAAGTCACGTTGCGAAGACTTTATTGCTTGGAATTTTATTGTCTCTGAGGCATAAAGTCGGATGCCGACGGATTCGTCCTAATGGGTTTGCAGAATTTACTGCGCGTTTAAATATTTTGGCAGTATCCGTTGATGGTTTTAATGGTCATTTTTAAAGTTAGGTAGTTTGCGTATTAATATTTATTGTGCTTCAAGTTTATTCATGAATACCTTATTTTACCTTTATAAACATTGATTGCATTTTTATGTAACTTTGCAAAATACTTATCAGGCTTAGTGAGGATTCCAGTGTTTGTTCGATCTCTTTAAAAAAAATCCTACCTACAGTAATATTACACTCCACAAAGAAACATAATTTCTGTTTGACGAGTAATTACGAAGCAGTGGATAGAATTACCGAGTGTCTATTGTAAAGGTAATAAAACATCGGAGTGGCGGTAAAAAACGGGTCTGAAGTCAGCCATTTGCATCGCTCGTCCAGGAAATTGTTGGGAGCGTGCCTACGCAGCTAGGGTACTAAGCGGGCTACATACACTCCTACACGGTCGGGTGGATTGAAATTACAATTTAAAACCGTCATACACGGCGAGTGCTACATGCTAGCTACCTAACACGCTATCTTCTAGCGATTATGTAGATTCGAACTATGTGGTACAACCGTCAAACTTTGTAAAAACATCATGTGTTAACATGCTTTGCTTGAACGTAATTGTAGCGCTATAAAGAATAATAAACATTTGTATGGTAATCGCGACGGATAGTAAAATAGAATATAAGTACCATTTTAATTCATTGGATCATGTAGCATGACTTCATAGCATCGCCTAAAGAAGGATCATTTGCGAGTTTCATTAAATATAATTTGATTTTAATACTTATCGTCTTGTAGCATTACGATTGATAATGACTGCATTTGTTAGGAATCATGTGGGAAATTATTCATAAATATTTACATAGCTGTAAGTAACTCTAAAGGATAATAGAACACTATAACAAATTGTTCGAGATACAAATGATCAAAATCCAATTAGTTTAATCCATTAGATAAAATAGATCTGATCAATTGGTTCGGGGTAATCGTTATAGGAGTGATCTAATAGGCATCGCCAACCTCGTAATTATATCTTCAATTTATATTTTATTATGATAGCGGTGGTCTGGCGGTTATTACTCAAAACATGGCTGTTTCGCTTCGCTCCTTTGCCACACGTGTGTTTTTTGAGCTGGTTTTACGACGGTTGGCTTGCGTAGTTAAGCAATAGTTTTACTGTCGAATATGTACCTACCATGTAAAAAAATCACATATTTTTGAAGACTGCATTTTGTTTGTGTAGCAAGGTGAAAATAAAAAAATACCAATATACTATTGTATGTTTCCTACTGAATGAATTGTATCCATGGTCATGAACTATGAATAGAACAATACTCATTGCAATTTATAATAGTGTTGATATAATCTTGATAATTATAAATTCTAGAAGTTGATCTTTTAACATAATTTCCAAGGAAGGACTACTGTAAAAGTTTTCGTCGGGATACTCAGATTATCCTTATGATACTATGTATGTATATATGTATGTATGTATATGTTTCATTAGTTGAATTTTAAAGTTTAATGTTAGCATTTTCTACTAAAACGTTAACTAACATTAGCAAGCCAATGTAGGAGGCATGGGGTTTCCTTCTCTCCATTACATTTTCTCATGAGTGCCACTAAAGGTGCATGAAAGCGGAGTATACTAGGAGATGAGGGGTAGCATATACCTCCCACAAGTGTGAAATTCACGTGCGAAGTGAGGTGCCAATGGCAACT
Source organism: Ethmia dodecea (assembly GCA_963855545.1). Classification (NCBI taxonomy): domain Eukaryota; kingdom Metazoa; phylum Arthropoda; class Insecta; order Lepidoptera; family Depressariidae; genus Ethmia; species Ethmia dodecea. Next base: position 10,370,200 of record OY979456.1, on the reverse strand, counting down.
TACGAATAAATACGAAAGTATGTATTTCTGTCTGTCTGTTACCCGTTTTGCTAATTTGCGGAAGTCTTGGGGAAGAGGGCTACTTTGCGTAATTGCTGAAGAAGCTACTGTTTCATTAGCTAATGATAAGTATACATCCGTAGGTACTAAAGAACATGTGTTTATATTTTAAGGGATTTTTATTCTTATATTCTTGTCATATTTTCTCTTTTCACCTCGCAAAGATTTTAAGTGTCACATTCAGTGTGTTGTTCAGTTCAGAATACACAATAAACAGTTTATGGCCCATACGTCCTAAAAGTAAAACGACAATGTTTGTGGCAAAAGCGTTTTTAATACAACATTAAACATTTTAATGCCACAACTTGCGAACTGTGCAGCGTTGTTCCACAATTTTTACTTTTTGTAGTAAGTGTACTTTGTGGAAATTAATTTAATTTTACGTCCGTGTGCGATGAAGCTGAATTACTTTAAAATAGAATAGATAATCAAACCTTTTATCCTCGAGGAGGTAGGCAGAGGTATTAAATTTCTGGAAATACCCACGTTTCACCAGTATATTCTTTGGACCCCTAAACGTGATAAGTGAGCCCGTGAGCCCAACAGATCTGCTACACATGTCTTAGAATTAATTCTGGGATCTGCGGGTTTCCTCAAGATGCTTTCCTTCACTACTTTTATTTCTTGAATATTTGTGTTCAGGACGTACAGAAATATATTATGCGACTAAGGGTGAAATATAGTTTTATTTAACATCTTACGATTTAATCAATCGTAACCTTGACTGTTTGTTGATTGAACAAAACCGTTTTGTGAATATTCATTTTAGTGATGAACTGACTAACAACAACACCGCGAAACGGCAAACAGAAAACGTTTCACGCAAACACAAAAAATACAGACTAGTTTTGAAAATAATATTGACTAGGTCAACCAACAAAGACAGTCACAATACAATACGCGTAAATAAATAACATTGCAAATCGAAACCAAATGGTAACTTTCCACAATTTTTCCTGCTTTTAAGCTGGCTATTAGCCTGAGTGCTCACAACCGCACAACTACGTTTTAATTATTTAATGAATGCGGCGAGTGTCGGACACATGGCTGCTCGCAAATGTGCTCCTAATTACACAGCCCTGCGTCTAACTAATAACTCGCAGTGGAAACAAATCGCTCGCTCTATTTTCGGCCGCGGTTATGAAATGCTGCGTTTTGTTACTCGAAACTACGTGTATGTGTGTGTGTAGGTCGGTATATTATGTAGAACAGGCTTAAGTGCGTATTTTTGTACATTTGTCATTTAAAGTTTAAAACTTGTCATGCTCGTGGAGGCGACACAAGACAAGCACTAGTAACGGCAACGGCTTCCATTAAGTTTCCAACAACACGAAGTTTTACCAATTACGTATTATTACCAAAATCCTCTTTATAGTGTCTCCTTCGTTTTACTAAATTAAAATACTTTGTGCTCCAAGCGTTTCATTCAAATCAGAATTGGTCGGGCGTCTCGAGTTCTATCTCTTTATAAATTGTATTAGTTAAATTTTCTTAACTCCCACCGTAACCGTTTCGTTGAATTGGAGTTCCTTCGGCGATTCTTTACGAAATTAATAAAGTTTTAATTGAATTCTGTTGGAAAGCAATTTTCGGGGATGTCAAATTTGAAGGGCTTTGATGGGGTAATGGAATATTTCGTGCTGGCGCTATGATTTCAAAGTAATTTAGTAGCAATTCTGTTCTGCTTTCAACGGTAGACGAAATGCTCCTGAATTGGGACACTAGAAATAGTGCAAAAGGTTCCGAGGCACGTGTTCCTCTGTTCGTATGACAGGAATTCTCTAAGCTCCACTGCGATAGCCGCGTCCGACATCTCAAAGAGAATTTCTCGCTAAATCGCTTCGCTCCTACATCGCATTCCACTTCTTATGCCATCCTGTTGAGAATATCAAGCGCTTTATTTGCTAATGTTTTCGTTGCTAGATAATAATATATCAAGCATGAGGAGTTCAATACGTTTGCAGTGCTTACTGCTCAGCTATTAGTCCCGCTCGGTTGATGCGGATGTCAGTAAATCACAGTTAACGCTTTCTTTGCCACTCGATTTATAGCTGAAGGCACGACAACTCGTGTATCTTCGTTGGCTTTATGCTCCCCTGGACATTACGTTTGTTTCTACTCGAACAAATAGCACGAATATTTGTTGTTTCCCCTCTCATCGTCTAACTAATAATCCTATTCAAATAGACACAATCTTCAACAGAAACAACGTCGATGTTTGTAATACTCCGCATTCCACTTAAAAAACATTCGCCACGCTTCATAGTAATAAATGTTCATGCGAAAGAAAAAAACGCTTTGAATATGACAGGAATAAATGAGACGTCTTGTACTTGAAATAGTGGGACGATAGTGAGAGCAATCGATCACGGGAACTCACACGAATTGCAACATTTATATAGATCTCGTCCCGGTCCCGGGCTTTACCACTTTTATCCCGGGAAGATTTATATTCGCTCGCGACACCTCTTCGCCCTTTGAAGTTGCTAGATGGGGGAATAAATTCTTTGCGCGCTCCGCCGTTGTTTTTAATTAAAACTGCATCTAGTTTTGAAATATTATTATTCAAAGTAGCTGTTAATTTTAAAGTTGAATGAAGTTATTAATTTTAAACCGTGTTGTAACTATTAGTCATTAGATTGAATGGTGTCTCGAGCAACAGCGACTTAATTTTGGTATTCTACATTCCAACGAGTCCATAAATATTGATGTTTCATAAATACGTAGTTGTTATTGATTCAAAACTCATTTCCACTGCGGCAGAACAAAGGAAGCAGGTGGTATAGTCGCGGAGACGTCATAAATAGAAATGAAATACAAGGAGGACATGACGCAAAGAACCCTAAACAAAAGATGATCGATATGGTGTTAAGCGTTAAAAGCCATTATAGGAAGCCATTGTCCAAGCGGACGGCGTGATCCCCACTTAATCCGGTGGACGAGGATAACAACGCTAACAATGTGATAAAGCTCCCGACACGTCGCACTCTCTCGCAATAACTATAAACTATCAACCGCAAACGTCTGCCATCTTGTAGCCGGAGTCGATGAAATATCCACCTCTCCCTCACACCCCCGGGAGAGGTCCTCCCTTCACCCTGCGCGGCACAGACGGGCGTTGAAGTGCCATCAGCTAGAAAATTGTTGGCAGATTTCCGTTATTTTATTTCGAAACGTTCGGTTCTTGAAGTCTTTAAAATGTACGTTTCGTTCAGCTGGATTTGTTTTTTATCCCAGTAATACGGTTTTCTTAATCGCTTCTGTAAACAAGCGATAACTTTTGACTTAATGACCGTTCTTTGAAGCGGTCTACGTAGGTACCTAGTTGTTTTTATCAATGCAACACGATGTTCAAAACAGATTATTACATAATATTTGTGACGAGTGTCTTTAAAAAAAATAGCCTGACTATTTTTAGCACATGTAAGTGCGACCAACTATACTGTGTAGTTCCGACAGTGTTAAAAATATACAATATGTATATTGAAATAGCATTTTTGTAACTTTATTGATTTTCGACTGTTTGAAATATTTATATATTATTAATGACAATGGTAAATAAAATTCTTATATATAATAAATTAATATAATATAACTATATGGAATATAATATTTTCAATTTATGTGGCTGTTTGGAGTGTTCGGCTCGTCTGCCCGCCCTCAACACAGCCTGAATACCTCCTCAGCTCCGTATTCTCCTGGTATTGGAGTTTAAATTATACGAATTAATCCAAGCGGGTACTTCGCTAGCCTGAGGGATGAATGTGCTTACGGACTTTATTTCCAGCGGTATTTTTTGCTCGGAACAGATTTTTTATAACCCTGTTTTATGGTTAGAAGACGAATATTAAGCGAAACTCCATAGATTTTTTTTTTACTCGGCTGAATAGATAAGTTTTGTTTGTTATTACTTTTCTTCATTTTGGGTGCAGGACTTGAGATTTACAAAGTAAACTTAATTTTAATGACAATCGTCTCTTCTCGATTTTTTTAAATCAAATCAGTGGGTAGAAATATTTACATAATGTCGAATTCCCAAAGAGTCCAAACATTTAAAATGGTCCAATCAACATTTGTGTGTTAATTAGGATAACACAGATTCTATCTCTCTCTAATTATATAGGTACAGTCAGCGATATAAATAAATGAGTAAATTTATACCATATCAGGTTTATGTTAGATAAAAAATAAGTTGAACGCTTAGATAAAAGCAAAAGAGGTTGATCGAGAAGATTTTTTTCATGTGTGATTAAAGACCCTTAGCTCAGCGGTGGGCTGTTATGGGTTGATGATGATGATGTGTTACGCCGTAGTCCAAGATTTTTAACTAAAGTATTTGTTTTGTTCTATACGGAATACCGGCTGAATTGTGAGGACACAACCGTATTCTCCAAGAAATGAATTACCATCAAAAATTATTGTTACATTGAAGTTTGACTTGCTGTTATTTCTCACTATTCTCAGTTATTTAAATACTATTACAGTCCAGCGACTGACCTTACAGAGGTAGGCGTAGCTACAGGTAAATAGCAAGGCGAAGCTACGTTATGTGACAACGAAATTAGCTTAAAAATCTCTTAGATGTCACAGTCACAGAGTAGTCCGTCAAAATATCTCGAGACGTTGCGACGTACGTCTATATATGTGAGTCACCTAAACATGATCTCAATGGCCATTTCAAAACCAAAACCAACAGTAAAGTATAATGCGGCAAGTTGTTATTGCTAACATGAGTAACATGTGTTCCATGTTTGCCATTGACGAGTCGTTGACGTGAGCGTTTCACAAAACTATTGTTAGTTATTTGGATTTCGCCTTGGTATTTTAAACGAACCTATTAATGTTGCCACGTGTTAGCTAAATGGAAAGTGGGTTTCTTAAAAGCCTATAGTGTTTTTGATGAATTAAAATACATCAATTTGAATGACAGAACCATTAGGATTGTGTTTCGAAATGGTTACAAATTTTGTGGTTCGGAAAAATTGTAAATGACAAACTTTATTGTGCTATTGTCTGAAATAAAGTAGGTAACACGTATTATGTGGTCGGTAGAATGATTGATGATTTACTAGACTGTGGGAAAAGAAGTTATGGTTTTCACCACAAATATTATAATGTAAACAACATTGTCTTTGGTAAATTTAGTTTTGTTTCAGCAAGAACTATTTAAGTCAACCTCTCAGTTGATTTTGTGTAGATTACTTAAGCTCATTGGAAGTGTGGACAAAGGTTTGTGCAATTCAATGGGGGCTCTGAATTAGTATTGCGATCACCGAGCACTTTCTCAATGGCGCTATGTCCCATGAATTATTAATGCGGGGGTAGCGTCAAGACGCGGCTGTGCTGTCTCCACGCACCGTTTTATTGTTATAAATTATTCCTTTTTCTTTGATGCCAAGTGTATTCGTGTGAACGCATAAATGGATAATGGTATGAGCGATAAAGCTCGGTAGAATATCTATAATCAGAACTACATATTAGCAGTATGATGGATGATACATGAGGATACATATTGTCAATAGAACACAATTATGTATATTGTATGTACGCCCCAGTGCTGTAGATAACGTTATAATAGAACTTTATTAGTGACTCCACTGTCATTACTATCAATAATGATAATAAATTGTGGGACACCATTCACATTTTATTTTAGTTCCAAACTTAGGCTGAACCTCTAACAGTACTTACTATACTAAACTACTCATAGTACTTATTTACTACTTAGGTACATATACAAACACTCTAAAACGAATTCTTATAAATAATCACATTTCATTATTGTTAACAATATGACATACATTTTTACTCTGAAGTTTTCAATGGTGTTAAAAGTTAAGCAAATATTTTACTTAAAATTTACTGATCAAAATTGATGTTGATGGATGTGCTTGCTTCGCCGAAATATTCCCAGCTTTACTTAAACGAAAAGTAGTAAAGTTGTAAAAGTAGGTACTTTATCAAATGGACTAATAATTTACTCGTGAATTTGTGTATTTTTTTCCTGTGGTGACTATTATAATAATTGCTATTCGACATAAAAATGTAATTATAATATGTACTTATCGGAGTCGCATTTAACAATAGGTAAGTAATTAATTGAAATCGTGTCAAGGCAAACAATAAAAATATGAAATAGAAAACTACTAAAAGACGTTACGGACACTAAAAATACGCCCGTGTATGTAAATAAAAACAGCAGAATTATTTAATAACTGACAGTGTGAGTGAATTTAAATTTTAATTTGCGAGAGCACGTCTCGCGCTGTTTATTATAATTGGACACGAAATGACATGCATTTATTAAGATTTCCACTTTTTTGGCCGTCGAGCGAGAAGGAGGCTGACATTTATTTGTATTTTTGTAAACGCTCCTAATTTGGGATGTCTTAACTAATATTGCTGAAAAGAGCAATTGCATTAGGTATCTGCCTTTTTCTTCGAACAAAATAAAATTGCGTCCGGATTCAAAAATAAGGTATGTAGTTCACTATTTAGTCAAATCAGTTACTTTTTTACTCAACTGCGCCAGAAGAAGGTTTATGTTTTTCGAGAGTATTTATCATTTGTCAACACGCAAAATTGTGGAAAATGCACTAAATATTAAACTGTGACGTCACACATATATTTAGTACCAGCGGTTCTGCGCGTTTTCGTAGTTCCCGTTCTTCTTTATATAATTAGCATAGAAGTATACAATTGCGTAACTGTTTCAGTATTTATAAACGCTGACTTGCAATTAAATATCAATACACGCAAGTTCTCTATTCAGTATTCTTAACGTTTTATTTACGACCGCGATCTAAATGTTCACTATAAATTTATTTATAATAATTATAATTTACTTTCCTCGTAATATTAATAATTACAGTTAAAAAGGCATTCTAAAACGTCCGGGGTTGGCGTGCCTGCTGTTCTCAAACTGTTAATCAATTACACACGCCACTGCCCCGCTCTTTTTCCGTGCCGTAATGGATACCACAACACACGTACTCAGTACGGCTTCACGCACGAATGCCTTCGCGAGTAAGGCTAAGCTGCGCTGTGCTCGTGTATGGTTTTTTATTCGTCCGTGTGTGGCAGCTTTATGCCCCTCGTGGGGCGTGGACGCAGGGTTGTCATAAGTCATTATTAACAATTTGTGGTTCTTTAAAATTCCATCTGGTCCAAACGATTTTAAAAGTGCGATTATAGCATTGAATACTCGAAATAACGTTTAATGTTATCGATAAAAGTATGTTAAGCTATAAATTATTCAAGCACTTCTAAAGATTAATTATTAGTTTCTGTAACCAAATTCCATAAACTAGCACTCTTTAGTAGATTACTT